>WOXC01004382.1:392500-1742824 GCA_011680675.1 Gymnobelideus leadbeateri
CAAATCCAGCATCTGACACTTACTAGCCAGGTGACCCTGGGCAAATCACTTAACTTCTGCCTGCCTTGGTTTCCTCATTGTAAAATGGGGATAATAATAGCACTGACCTCTCGAGGTTGTCGTGAGGACCAAATGCAATACTATTTGTAAAGCACTTAGAATAGGACCTGGCACACAGTAGGCGTTTAATAAATGCTTGTTTGTCTTCCTTCTGTACTAAAGCACTTAGCTGTTACTGGCACATGGTAAGTGCTTAATGAAAATTGTTTCTCTCCTTTTTGGGGCTCTGTGTCACTGATCTCTCTTAGCATTCTTCCTTTCTGCCTGTTCCTTCTCAGTCTCTTTTGTTTGGTCATGGTCCCTATATTGTGGTCCCTAATTGTAGCTGTACCCCCCCCAAGCTCTGTCCTGGGGCATATTCTTTTCTCCTTCAACACCTTCTCACGTGATATCCCCATCAGTTTCCAAGAGTTTAATTATTCTCTTTAGACAGATAATTTCCAGATTATATATATATACAGAGAGAGAGAGAGAGAGAGAGAGAGAGAGAGCGAGCCCTGGACTCTCTCCTGAGATGCAGTCATGCATCTCCAACTTTCTATTAGATAATCCATACTTAAGTATCTCAAACTCAACACATCCAAAAATGAGTTAACCCCTGAACTACCTCCCTTCTGGATTTCCCCATTTCTGTCTCAGGTAGCACCATCGTTTTAGCCACTCAGATTCACAACCTTGGCATTATTCTCTACTGCTCTCTCCCTCTCCCCAAATATCCAGTCAATGAACTTGTGTGGTCATTTCTAGCTCTAAAAAACCCCTAGTATCCTGTTCCCTTCTTTCTCCTCACATAGCCCCCACCCTAATTCAAGCTCTCATATCCTCTCACTTGGACTATTTATTATAATAGCTTCCTAACTGGTTTCCCTGCCTCCAATTTTTTCTCTGTCTAATTTATTCTCCACACATCAGCCAAAGTGATTTTCCTGAAGTGCTAGTCTGAACATGATACAACCCTACTCAATAAACTCCAATGGTTCCCTGAGACCTCTAGGAACAAGATTAAGGATTAACCTCAAACTTAAAGCTGCCCTAAGATGAGTTTTCAAATCTCTCCACAATCTGCCCCCAATCTGTCTTTTAAAATTTATTACATATTATGCCCCCCATATTCATTTTTGCTTCTACTAACACAGAGTACTTTATCACCCATCTGTGTCTTTGCACTGGCTATGTCCCATGCCTGCAAAATACAAACTACATCACCATGAACTCTGAGAGTCTCTCATTTCCTTCAGAACTCAGTTCAAGTGACACCTTCTACAAGAAGCCTTTCCTCCTTTACCTCAGCTCCTAACAATTTCCCCCTGTTTTTTTAAACTGGCATTTAATATCTATGTATTCATTTATGCACATATTACTATCCCCCCCCCCCCAGAATGTAAGCTCCCCGGGGGCAGAAGTTGTTTCATTTTTGTCCATGTTCCCCCAGAAGTGCTAGGCACATAGTAGGCATTTAATAAATGCTTGTTGATTCTGCTCCAAGCACATATCTAACCTCCTATCTCAAAAGCTAATTGCAAGAACCATGTTTTAAAGCTAGGAGAGACCTCAGGGGCCAATCTCCATCATTTTACAGTGGAACCAGGTAGTTAAATCACTATCACAAGGACACATAGTCCTAGGGACTGCCCTCAGGATTTGGCCCCAAATTCAGCACTTTTCTCACTGTGTCCTGCCCCTCCATACTTCTCACTAGAGTTCTCAGATTTCAGCCACCAGATTCCCCATGGGCTCTCAACATGGTAAGATATCAGTTCCTAAGTGTCAGTTGCCAAGGTCCATTCCATGTCATGCAAGGTGGATGAAGGATGGCAGTGTCTTCTCTCCTCCTTACATTGCTTCCTGGTCACATTTTGTTTCTTGCTTTTAGGGTCAGCTGATAACCCAAGATTATCCTAGTTATGCCTTGGCAGTGATTGGCCTTCTTGTGGCCTCTTCCACCATGTGCATCCCCCTGGTGGCTCTGGGAACCTTCATCAAGAACAGATGGAAAAGGGGAAACACATCTGCTATGGTGTGAGCCTCAGGACTCCTGAAGATGACTTTCTGGAGCATTTGAAAGAACTTTATACTCAGACATCCATTTTTGCATAGCTCATATTTATAGATTTACTTTCTTTGGATGCCTTTTTATTTTTATTTTTTAAACATGCCAGTAGTCATCTGGAGAAAGTATCTCAGCTTTCAGGGCATTTAAGGAAGAAATATGGCCGAAGGACAACCGTTCAAGAAACCCCACAAACTACTCACAACTTCCACTCATTTGACCTTCCCAGCAACATTACTTAGGATGAATTTGTTAGCAAAGGCATCTAAAGAAAAACAGGCTCTGTGAAAAGAAGAGATTTGAAAGCAACTTCCTTATCATTTGTGGCAAGGTATAATCACTGTCCTCTGGTGCATGTGTATATGGGGTCTGACTAAATTCAAGTTTTCATTTTTCTCCTACAGGGGAAAAAGGCACAGCCCTCAGGAAAGTGTGTTAGGGGAGCCCTGGCTCTTGGATCAAGTTAGCATGTTTAAGAGTAGTTAAGAGAAGTACAGATACCCAGGGAGAAAATCTTTTAGAATATAAAAAATGGGCAGTTTCCACTCTGTAATATGGCATTGATTTCTTTTGAAGATTTAGGATGAACACTGAAGCTACTTCGGTGATATAAGGAACTGCCAGGTAAAGAAATCCCCCCTCCCAGCATTGGCAGGGCAGCACCACTGCATTCGTAAGTTTTAGAGATCTAAGGAGTGAGAGATTAGGGTCACACAGCCAGTATGTGTCAAAGGCGGGATCGAACCTAGGTTTTCATGGCTCTGAGCCTGGCCCTCTCTTTGTTATGGATGACTTTTTGAAGATTTGCCCTTCTGAATTTACCAACATGGTGCCAACAGCAAGGTCAGCTGGAACACAAAGCAAGAAGGGATCTGTCTGGGTATTTACTGGGAGCATCTTAATACAAATTCTTTTAGTTAAATCCACAGCTTTTATGGAGAAAAGGTGGGAGAATTGTCACTGGTCCCTTCCTGGACAGAGAGCTTCCCCATCTCTAACAAGTCTGACTCTGCAAGACATCCTTAACTACTCGGGGGAATGTCCCATAGAAACCAAGGTTGCTCCCATGTCATGATGAGGCATCAGAAAGTTGTTAGTCATGTGGCATAAAGCATTCTCCAATACAAATAAACAAGACAGCCATATGGTCTAACATGACATAGTACAAACCGATTATTGACCAGTATTTATTGAGCACCTACTAAAATTCTTATCATCATCATTTCTGCTCCATTTTTATTGGGATGAACTAGGAAATGATCATAGAATTAGGATCATAATATTTAGAAAGGGTTTCTAGGGGTAGATTTTGTTAAGGATGTTGAAATTTTGGGAGAGACCAAGGTCCACATGACAACTTTTTGAGAAACTTATTCAACATTCATACAAAAAATACTTGCTGAGGACCTAATATGTGCATAAGTAGTAAGGAGTCTCCAAATATGAATAAGCCATGATGCCTGTCCTCAAGGAGCTTAAACTCAGGTAGGAGAGATAAGATAGGCATAAATAAATACAAAATCAGTAGAGTGGCCTCAGAACACAAGGAAGGCACCATAAAAACTCTGAGGAAAGAGAGTTCCATTTGAGGGTGCAGGAATCAGGAAAAATGTCCTGGATGATTTGAGCTGGAGCTTGAAGGATGACAGCGTTTCAACAGGTAAGGATGAGGGATGGAGGGGAAGGCATTCCAGGCATAGGGAACTGAATAAACAAACAAAGTCACAAGCACTGGAAATTGCAAAAATGTATGAGGAACAGTGAGTGGTCCAGTTTGGTGGTAGCATAAGCTGTCTGAGGGGGAAGAGGGTGAGATAAACCCCAGAGAGGAGACTGAAGCCAGATTATGGAGGGCATTTGAGGCCAGGATCAGAAACTAGGTCTTGGGTATCTATTTTTCTTCTTATGGGATATTCCTCCGGAGTAAGTAGAGGCATTAGAGATTCAAGTCTTGGTCTTTCTGGGTTTGACAGCTAGCCAGCTTTCTGCTCTTTGAATGCTTACCTCATCAGCACTTCTGGTACCAATGCCTTGATGGTCTATAAAACGTACATCTACATCTGCCTTTAAAAATGCACTAACCAATCCTTTCTTGTGCCTGACTTTCCCTCCTTTCGTCCTCCTCTTGATTGCCTTCTCATGCTGTCACTTCAAGCATCAAAAAGTTTCAGATTCTCCCCCACCCCCAAAAAAATAAGAATAAGAAACAAGAAGTTTGGGCTGGCTAGGTGCACAGTGAGTAGCGCACTGAACCTGGAATCAGGAGGACCTGAGTTCAATTCTGGTCTCAGACACTTGACACTAGCTGTGTGACCTTGGGCAAGTCATTTAACCCCAAATTGCCCTGCCTTCCCCCCTCCAAAAAGCAAAAGAAAAAAAGTTTCAGATTTTGGGTGGAGTGGTGGATGACTTTGAACATGTTTGTTTGCACAGTTTGATCCAGAAGCCAGCTCTCCAGCTCATCTACACATCCTACAATTTGCTTTATCTTGGGGGATCCCCCTCATCCTGAAATCATAGTCTTTTCCTTCCATCGGCTGTTGTCAAAGACTAAACACAAACTTAGACTATAAAGGAAAATGGTGTTTTGTTTATAAATCACATAAAACATCATCTAAATGAGTATTGTCCTCCAAAATTGTCACCTCAATAAAAACCCCTCTTAGAATTGCCTGCAGAGAGAGTTTCCCAGACACACAAGAAAAGAAAAAGTGAGATTGATGGAAAAAGAGTCAGGAAACTTGGCTTCTAGCCCTAGTTCAGCTCTTCATTAGCTGGCGGATCCATTCTGGCCCTTAGATTTCTCAGCTAGAAAATGACAGGGTTCAAATAGATTCTCTCTAGAATGCTTTCCTACTCTGAAGTTCTCAGATAATTAGTTCAGTTAGTTTTAGCAGCTGATTGTCAGTTTCTCTTTCTCTGTCTTCCCCCTATCTCCTTCCTCCCTCCTTTCAACTTCTCCCCCTTCACAGTCTTCAAAGTTGAAAAGAGATCTCAGAGGCCAATCTGAATTCCAATCCATTGCTGAATAAGAATCCACACCATAGCTTGCTTAGATGGCCCAAGCCCTCTAGTCAAGAGCAGCCCAGAAACTCCCAGGGAAGCCCATTAACACTAATTAGCAAGTTAAACCTACATTTCTTTGTAACTATCACCCTGCTCCTAGTTCCGCTTTCTGGGGCCAAGCAACATAAGTGTTCTTCAAAACAACCCTTCGAGAACACAGACAATGATCATGAATCCTCTAAATTTCTTTTCTCCAAACTAAACATTCCTAGAGAACCAGCCTTTGGTCATGCTGGAGGTGGTGTTGGGAAGACTGGGGATTGAATCTAGCCTCAGAAACTTACTAGCTGAGTGACCCTGGACAAGTCTCTTAACCTCTCTAGACTTCATTCCCTCACCTGTAATAGGGAAATAATAGCACTTACCTCAAAGGGTTGTTGTGAAAGTCAAATGCATCATCTGGACAAAGTGCTTTGTAAGCCTTAACGTCCCGTCCCGTGAGTGGGGTTTTCTAAATCCCTAATCTCAGGACGGTGCTTACCATCATGATCTTCCCTGAGCTTGCTCTTCTAGATACTACAAGTTCCTCTCTCCTTTACTCTCTACTTTGTCTACTAACGCTTTCTTCTCCAACATCAGGCTTGAGTCAGTAGCTCCCTCAGCCAAACTGGGCAGCACTGTGGTAGTGCCCATAAGGGGAGAGGGAGTGATGGGGCCAGGTGCCAGGGGAAAGCCCAGCAGAAACCAGACAGACATGGGTTGATCTTTGTGCTACCTGCCCAAGTGCTCAGAATTCTGAAAATTATGGGTACATCAGAGTGGGAAGGACCTTAGAAGTTACCTAGTCTAACTCAGACACAGAGGTTAAGTCACTTGCCCAAGAAGAGTTGGGATTTGAACTCAGGTCTTTTTTGATGCCAAATCCTGGACTTTCCCCTTATAGATTCTAGATAAAAATGCCTGGGCCTTCAATTTAGCCATTTTATTTATTCATTTGTAACAGCATTAGAAGAATGAGATTAAAGCAACACTAAACAGAGAATCCTCAGGCCTTCCTCAATAAGGTGCCAATAACCCCTTCCACAGCACCCAAAGCTGGCCATGGTCAAGGTAACTGCAATCATTTCTGTCACTGCAAGACAAAGGTGTTTGCCTGATAACATAGGCTAGGAAAAGAAGCCAGCACTGGTTGATTATCAGAGTGGTCAGTTGCCTCTTACTAGTTGTGTGACCTTAGGCAAGTCACTTAACTTTTAAAAGTCTGTTTTCTCCTCCACAAAATGGGGATAATTAATACTATTTGTGCTGCTTACCCCAAGAGGGCAGTTGTGACGATCAAATGAGATAATGTATGTGAAGATGCTTTGTAAATTGCTTAAGCTGTTCTGCAAGCTGTTATTTTTATTGTACTAAACATTACTGTCCCAGGTACATTCTAACATGTCTGTAGCAGACAGTACTGGCTTCTCAGACAAAGGGGACAACCTGTCTTTCAACTTAGTTCTAAGAAACCTTACAGATAGACCTTTCCTAAATTTGTATTTGTTAACAACTGATATTGTAAATAAATCCCATATAAATGTTTTGAAATGCCTGATATCCACTGATTGCGCTCTTGGGAGACATCACCAGCCTTGACCTCAATATTTGTCTGTCCCTATAATTACACTGAATAAAACCACTTACTGTATCTGGAAATGACTGCCTGGGGGGTCAGAGGATTAAAGGCATGACTGAAACTTGGGGTGGAAGGAGGGAGGGTGCAGAAACCCTAGTTTACCTTGGATGATCTTTTTAAATCTTTTTTTTTCTTTTTGGAGGGCAATTGGGGTTAAGTGACTTGCCCAAGGACACATGGCTAGTAAGTGTTAAGTGTCTGAGGCCAAATTTGAACTCAGGTCCTCCTGACTCCAGGGCCGGTGCTCTATTCATTGTGCCACCTAGCCACCCCACCTTGGATGATTTTAAATAGGAGATGGTATATTCCGAATTCATACAACTTCCTGGGGATCAGAAAGCTGATCCTTAGAACTTTCATATGTCAGGGGTTTTTTAAATGATGAGTGTCACTTGAAACAATAATAGTTTTAAGTGTACCTTCAACAAATTCATTTCTGAACTAGTTTAAAGAAACGTAACACAGGAAGAGTATGTTGAATTACAAGCCATTTTTTACAAGATGCTTCATGAGAGAAATCAGCTTTATTATTTTTCCTACTTTAGATGGAAATTTAACTCAGCAAACATAGTAAGACCCTGCTAATACAGATAAGGCATTATGGGGCAGATGTGACACTTTGATCTTGGATCCACAACCAACCCATTTTCCATGTCTTGGGGAGCAACAGGAATACGTGGGGGCAGAGCAACACTAAAAGAACCATTTCCTTTCCAATGTTTTATCTGCCGTGTAATAGGACTGCTTACATTCAAACGTCTTTGTAGCTTTGGTTACTTGTAGAATGAAAGTGAAAACTACCAGGAGGGAGCTAAAAAGCAGCCAAGTTAAAAATTCCCAGGTGAAACCCTGGGTCCGGGCAAGAGCCAAAGGATATTATTATTTTTAAATTTATTTTGCAAGGCAGTCAGGGTTAAGTGACTCGCCCAGGGTCACACAGCCAAGTGTCAAGTGTCTGAGGTTGGATTTGAACTCAGGTTCTCCTGACCTGAGGGTCAGCGTTCTGTCCACTGTGCCACCTAGCTGCCCCGGATATAATTTTTGTGAAGCCTCCAAAATACATACTTTAAAACCCTTAATGATATGTATGCCTCCAGTCTAACTTTACAGACATTTTACATTGGTTAAGTTATTCTATGAACTACTTTTATTATGCAAAACATTAACATCACAACCTTCACTGATGGAGTATAACAACCAGGGCAGTTCACTTCTAGGATAAAAGAGAAAAAGCTCTCAAGGACCTCAGAGGCCTTCTCTCATCTTTACCTCTCAATCTCATTGCACAGATGAGGATACCAGGTCTTGTGTGGCTTGCCCAAGGAGTAGATGTCAGAGGTAGGCTTTAAACCCAAACCCTAGGACTCCATCAGTGCTCTAGCCACTGAACTATTGCCTGAAGTACCAGTCTTTGAAATCAGGATTCCCGCTCCCCATGACCAGAATATGTTCCTTCCTCACATCCACCTCCTAGAATTCTCAGCTTCCTCTAAGGCTCAATTCATCTCCTCCTGGAAACCTTCCCTGATCCCATGTCAGTGCTCCCTCCCATAAGATCACATATATACTTGCTGTCCCCCTGATAGAATATAAGTGCTTTAAGACCACAAACTATTTCTCATTTTGTCTTTGTATTCCCAGCACTTAAACAGTGTATTCTGCCTAGCAGGCACTTAGTAAATGTTTGCTATATTGAATTAAATTGGTTTGGGTTCACAGTAAGTGTTTTGGACCACAAATCTGTTGCTCTCAGTTTCTCAACTGGAAAATGGAACTAATGATAGCACCTACCCCCCAGGATTTCTGATAAATCTAATGAATATTTGTCAAGAGCTTTGTATAGTGCCCAGAACATAGTAGATGCTATATAAATGCTAGGTATTATTAACTTATTATAACCTATCGATCAAATTTGGCATTTAAATCTAATGATGAATCCAGTGAAAATTAAGTCTTTGGGTTCCACTCCTCTTCCAAACTTCTCTATTTCTGTCAAGGGCATGGCTATCCTTCCAGTGACCCCAGTTTCTGATATTGCACCCTTTCTCTTCTCCCCCCTCTCCCTACCTCAGAGCCATACCATACAGCAAAGAATTCTTTTGATTGATCTTTCAGATAAATTCAATAACCCCCATAACGAGGTTTTTACTTTAAAAGCATTACCTTTACTTTCGTGGTTGTGGGCACTCTCAAGCAAGATGGGTTGACCCCTCCTCCATGGCTTAGAGGTGCTCTTCCAGAGATGCTGTGACCCAAACAAACCTGGCAGCCACCTTCTCTAAAATGGGTCTTTCTAGTGTGGTAGGGCCTATCAGAGCTCACTCACCACTGCCATAACCTAAATCACTCCCATACGGTGCTGAGATACCAAAAGACTTCAGTGGACGAATGAGGACAGAAAAAAAGAAAGAAACTACTAGAAAACATTTTTGGAAAGTGACAGAAATGAATTAGATTTGGGGTAAATATACTGCATAGTAACACTGCCCTTTCTGAACAAAGAGGAAGGCTGAGCCAGAAATAGAACTTAAGAAACATGAACAGAGGGCCAAAAACATGATGGATGACAAAAAAAATTCAAATAATCTTAGCAGAGGTGTGGGGGAGATAGGTTGATCTAAATAATTAATGAAATGTTTGCTGTCCCACCATGGGAAGATTCTTATTTAAAGGATATGGAAATTGGCTAAATGATGGGGTTGAATCACAACTGGGAAAAGGACCCCAACTAGCTCCCTGAAACAAATGCCCATCCTTTTAAAAATTACCAATATTTCTCCAATGATGCTATCTGGCCATGAGTCATGAAACACTACTCTTTCGAAAGAATGAAAATTGCAGGTGACCAAAAGGACAAAAGAAATATCCCAGGTAGTAAAAAATATAAAGGCCATGGAAAACTGTGCCCAAAGCCCACCTACTAATTCTATAATAAATTTTATTCAACTATTGATTGAATCAAACTTACCATTCATTCTAATAGGACATACAATATGTATGTACGTGTATGTAAATTAAATCCTGCTCAGTGTTCAATGAAATAAAACACAACAGCTTTTTTAATGGAGGAAAAGGTCCAACATTCCACCCCTAGGTCATTCTCCACCGCTATCCTCAGCCCCAATCCTCCAGAAAGGTTCACACCCAGGAGGAACTAAGCCATTGGATTCCAACTCTGACCCTGGGGCCATGTTTCACCCTGGCCAATACTGCCCAACTCCACCCTGGCCCCTCCTCCCCATTTCACATCTTTCACTCAAAGAACTATAAATCAAATCTACCAAGGTCTTAGAAGATGGCATGTCAATCAAAATTACTTTCACCTGGGGCGGCTAGGTGGCTCAGTGAATAGAGCATTGGCCCTGGATTCAAGAGGACCTGAGTCAGCCTCAGACACTTAACACTTACCAGCCATGTGACCATGGGCAAGTCACTTAACCCCAACTGCCCTGCCTTCCTCCCTCCAAAAAAAAAAATCAAAAAAATAAATAAAAATAAAATTGTTTCACTCACTGTCCCTAATTATCCAGATCACAACTCTCCCTTGGCAAGGACTCTCCTTTAGGTACTGTCTTCCCCTATTGCAATATAAGCTCCATGAACGCAAAGATGGTCTGTTTTTGGATCTGTATCCCCAGTGTTTAGCACAGTTCCTGGCTTGTAGTACTTAATAAATGCTTTCTCATTCATAAACTTGGCTACGAGGTAGAAATCCTACAGAAATGCATTCTAGGATTTTGTTCATAAAATACTAACATATTAAATACACTGGAAGCCATACAATGTGAATCTGGGAGCCTTAGGCAAGAGGAAAGGGAGGCTAGAGGGGGAAAGGCATAATTTGATTTCTTGCAGAATGAGAAGAGAAGGCTCCTGGGGAACAGATCCAGGCTAAAGTAGGTTTCAGGTCCTAGAAGTACAATCAACGGTTCTTCCTGAGGAACAGGGAGCCAGCTGGTGGGGGACAGTAAAAGAATGCCTGTCCCTTCTGATTCGGCAAGCCGCCATTAGGGCAAAGTGGAATCAGACCTGTCTCTGGAGCGGCTGCTCTGTGTGCTGTGATTTCTCCTCTTCCCCTGGCCTTGTGGCTGAGGCCTGAAAGTCAACAAGGCAGGACCACTTTTCATTAGACAAGGAAACGATTCACTCTAGAGTATAAATCAGTGCAGATGACTGCTATCTGGTCGTGTCTATTTTGATAGAGAAAGGGGTTGGCAGGAAAGTAGAGAGATTATTATTGAGGGAAGAAATGAGAACAGAACGAGGAGGCTGAGGGCCCTCAAGATGGGAGGCCTGACCTTGTTCCTCTTGAACTGTACACTGTCACTTAGAAGCTATGCATCAATGTCATTCTATCATGTAGAGCTGAGTGGGGACATCACATGAAATGTCAACAAGAGCTTCCAAAGAGCTGGCTCGACTCTGCACAACCAACACAACCAACAGTATTTAGAAATAACTTTGTCCCAGAGCAGCAGGAATCACTGTACTGTTTTATTAACGCAAAAAGAAAGTCTTTGGGGACATTAGGACATTTACTAAGTTCTCCCCTTCAAATACGTGGCTTGGGGCTGGAGGAGTGTCTTCACAAGCTGGGGGATTAATACATTCATAACTTATCAGGTGGAACCTAGGTTGTTTAAAAACAAAAACAAATACAACCCATTTTACAGAACAAGTAGCTGAAAGAAGGAAAGGAAAATATCACTGTTACAATCTCTCTGATATCTTCTTGATTCTACCTATAATTTAAAGGGGAAAAAAACCACAGAGACCTTCAAATTAACAGTACAGGAACAATGATGTCAGGAGTTAGAAAAGGAAGTGAAGTTTTATTATCATTTGCAGATATACAGTATATGAAATAAAACCACTGTAGAATTTTGAAAGATACACCCTAGAAATCAATAAACCCAAATTAATCCATCTCTTTAAGCAGCCAGATTTGCAGTTCAGATTTGGTCTTTGTTGCCGTTGGTGAAACGAGTTTTTAGCAAGAAACGGCTAAGAGCTTTTGGATTATGTACCACAACAGCCATAGGCGGATCCCCTAGTCCATCAGTCTTTGGAGCAAATTACATTTATTTACATATTAAGAACAGGTAGTTCACTTGTATTTTAGTCATTATGCGCTCTGATGACTGATTTTAAACTACATAAGATTTTTCAACGATTATTTCCATCATGGATTCTAAAAGCAACAGTTTCTTGTTATGAGTGCTAACAAAAGGTAATCTCGAAACAAAGGGGTTTTAGAAACATTTAAAGAGAAAATGAATAGGTACTCTTGAAACAAAGAAACTGTACATATGTTCAAGCACAACATCAACACACTGTAGCAGTGCATTAAATGAATTATCTTTTAAGTGATGGCAGCTGTCCTACCTTACATAGTTTGAGAATGCTGGACTTCATAATTGCAATTTGAATATGCAGCTATATTCACAGTTAGAACTACGCAGAGCTTTGAAAGCGAACTTCCTGTCTGTTCTTGCACATAAATCAAAGTTGAAGTTGGTCCTTGATTAAGAGAAGCTGGAAGTTCTAAATCCAAGACACACATTGATAGCCAGCAGAAGTTACGTGCATAGTCAATGGTGTCAAGAGTACAATGCATGGAAAGGAGGTTGCTGCCCCCAACACACAGAGGAGGCCACCTCCCAAAGCTGTGGCTCTCAGAGCATGGGCGAGCCTGCCAGCCCCTAGGAAAGCTCCTGGGAAGGCTGGGGGAGCACACCTCACCCACTGTGGCAACTGCTCAAACACAGGATGCTTTGGGTCTTTAGCTCAAGAGTAGAACACCACAAGGAAAAGAGCCTTTACATTCTTCTTTGATTTCACGTACATCGTTAGAAAGAAAAGAGAACTCTACCTAAACTTTCTCATCACACTGACGTGGCCAGTCTAACTGGGATGACGGGAGTGTTGCCAGGAGGGCATGGCAGGGAACCAGCACAATTCCAGCACTCACCAGAATCTTCAGAGATCCCTGAAATGAAGACTCAGGAGGTCTGACTCAAACTCTTAGGTGAAACAAGATTAACCTTTCCATAGAAGTTATTAGCATTTAACACATTTTAGCTTTTAACAAAGTCCACAAACATATGCTTGTCAATTGTGATTGGTTCTGAGATGACATGAATGAAACTCAGCTAGAAAAATAATTTTACTATTTTAAATAGTGAAAGAAGCTCCATTTAGTTTATACATTACCAATAATGCACCAGTTGGATAAAGAGATTCCTCTATCTCTCCCCACTCCAATCAGCAGAATCCAGGCTGAAATTCTGGCAGGCTTGAAGCCAAAAACATCACCATAGCTTTGGCCTGCGTTGTTCTACTTAGGAGGGTCCCATCCCCAACTGATGCACTATTTAAAAGATCATTCTGAAGATGGCTGTAACACCAGATCTCAACTGTATGTCACCATCGCTAAATAAAGTATAGGATTGGCTTTTTCTAAAGATAAAAAAGCTAAGAAGACACCTTGCTGGTGTGGAAAGCAGATCAGTAAAGACTCCAATTCTGAACTGTGGAATCTTCCAGGCCGAGCCGCTTTCCACAGATACAAATTCAGTCTATCTTTTCTTTTTGGACCAGTTTTGGCGCATCAACAAAATCCTTGCCATTGTAAATGATAATTAAAAATGTTCCAATGCTTGCAACTGCCCAGAAGAGCACATAGGCCAATGTCTCTGTCCATGTGTCACCTGTTTATATTTTTAAAAAGAAAGAGAAAATTATTACAATAAAGTCACTTTTCATTAGCCCTAATCTATGTCAGTGCAGCACATCTACCCAGTCAAAAGGCTATTAGCACAGTCATAAAAAGCATATCTCATCAAAAGTTAATTAACATCAAAAGTCTTTATAAAATTTAAAACTACATTTATATTATGCCTCATAAATAATTACCACTTTTAGAAGGTTTATAAGAAACTAATTAAAGAATTTTACTTCAAACATAAAGGACAAAGACTGTTATCAAAAGGTCAACAGAGGCAGCTCACTTTATACATGTATTCCTGAAAAATATCAAATGCATAAACTACAATTAAACAGCAATCCCAGACCCAACTAAAGAAGGTCTGTTTTACTTGGCTTTGTATCTGAGGCTGAAACTACTGTAGGTCTGACCACGAAACGAAGGAAACACACACACATCTCTACACAGAGGGGAGGATGAGGCAGTCACCATCCTGGTTTCGTATCTTGCAGACTTTTATTCAACATGTGGTGCTTTCTGTATCTTGCTCTTTTTAAAACTGATGACTGGTAAAAGGAAATCTATAGCATGTATAAACCTATGACAAAGCCAGGGAGATACTGCCACGTTCACAGATTTAACAGAACTGATGTCCGTTACTTATCACGCTGACAAAACAAGGCCAAGTCCAGTACCTGTGGTCCAGGTGATCTGATCTGGAATGAATTCGAGTCCTCACTCCAGCTGGGAGGGGCCTCCCCTCCACAGGAGATTCCCCAATCTCCATCTGCATCCCTCTACCTGCACACCCCGCTCCCTTACCTCATCTCTCAGCTCTAGTTCCATACACCCAGCCCCTAGAGGGTGTCATTACTCCAAACATGGAGTTCCCAAATGCCAAAGATTCCAAAGGTTCCTCTCGCTGCTTCTCTTCCCCATTTCTGTTCATCACAGCTACCCTTCCCCCAACTTCACAGTGTAAAACCTTGGAGTCACTTCTCACAACCAGATCTGTCCCCTCCTCCCAATCCCTATGGCCATCACCCTAATCCGTTCTTTCCTCTCCCATCTCAATACCAACGCTGTAGCCGCCACCTAAAAGGAATCCTTGCTTCTGGTCTCTCTTTTCTACAATTCCACAAACCAATGCTACATTAACAGTCTTCAAATGTTCATTTCATTGTCATTCTTTGGCTTAGAATTTTTCACAGAACCCTACTTTTCCATTTAGAAAAAGTCCCAAATCCTCACCAAGGCATTCCCAAACCTCTCCACCCGCTGTCCCTTACCTTTCCTCATTTCCTATTCCTCCTCATCAGGACACCTGGCCAGGCCTATTTCTTCTCTCTCCCACATATTCTAAACTCCTTCTTTTATGATTGCTCCCTAATGCTTTCCCTTCTCCAACTCGCCAAAGCCCATCTAAAATACAAGCTCCATCTCCTTAAGGAAACCTCCAGACACTCCAGTCCATATGTCTCTTTCTACCCAAGCCCTATAATGTTTATAGGAACTTAGCGTTTAGGTACTTTCCTGCATTTTTCTCTGGATGTTTCCTATAGTTACCTCTCATCCTTCACACTAGAATGAAATGGCTGGGTCTGCCTCTTGTCCCCTCCATTCATATCTTGCACAGGACCTGGTACGGTATTAGACAACGACTGGGTGCTTAATGAGTTTAGATGGAGTCATTATTGTTCAGGGGGCAGCTCTCCCCCTGCATGTGGGGCTAAGCATAGCTTAATTTAGCCTAACCTGAAGGTCAGCTACCACAAGGATTTGTTGAGTGCCCCACAGAAGTGATACAAGTCCCTGGCAATGAAGACTATTGCATTATCTCTTAAAGAGCGAAGTAGATGGCCAACAAAGAGTGGCATGAAGCAAGCAGCGAGTCCTAGAGAGAAGGGAGAACCTGCCTGCGTGCACTGGTTCTTCTTCCCCAGACAACACAGGTGACGTCACCTTTCTGGGCAAAGGTGATAAAACCATAAAGGAACTTGAGAAACCTGACAAACGGGCACCTATGCTTCTACGTTCTGAGGGGAGTGATATCTTCTTGTTACTCCATCCTTAGTTAAGTCAACACAGGTTTTCAACTAAGAGAGAAAAATTTAACAAAATGCCCCATTTCTTCTACGTTGACTAATTTTACCCAGTTTAGTATGGATTTCACACACACACACACACACACACATACACACCCCGCTCCCACCAAACAAGACCTATGTGTGGGCCTGCACACACTCATGTAAAATATTCAAACATCCTTTAGCCAAAGAGTCCGTCATGTGCCTAGATTTTTATCCATCCATGCTAACCATCATCCCCTCTCTCTCTCGTCTTCTGTGGCTAAACTCCTAGAAAGGCCATCTACAACCAGTGCCTCCACTTCCCCTCCTGTCACTCTACTTTTAATGTGCTATAATCCGGCTTCCAACCTCATCATTCAAACAAAACTACTCTTTCCAAAGTCACCGACCATCCCTTAACCACCAAATCCAATGGCCCTTTCTCAGTGCTCCTTGTCCTTCCTTGACTTCTGTGCAGCCTTCGACATTGTCAGTCTTCCTCGATGGTCTCTGGGTCTCCTCCCACCTCCAGCCTGCTCCCTCCCATCTCCTCTGCTGGATCTTCCTCTAGGCCATGGCTGCTAACCGTGGGTGCCCCCATGGTCCCGTCCTGGGCCCTCTTCTCTTCTTCCTCTATACCATTTCACTTGGTGACATCAGCTCCCATAGATTCAATTATCAGCTGATTATCCTCAAATCTATCTATGCAGGCCTAAGTTCTCAGGAGACCTCTTCAAAACAGATGTCCTGTGTCCATCCTAAACTCAACATGTCCAAAGCTGAACTCATTATCTTCCCCCACAAATCTGCCCCCATTGCAACCTTTCCTACTGCTGCTGAGGGCATCTCCTTCCTCTGTATCCCTTAGTCTCACAACCTAGGCAGTGTCCTGGACTCCTCCCTCTTTCCCACAAGGCCTGTCCATGTCATGTTTTCAGGCTCTCTCAAACGCACACCCTTCTCTCCTCAGACACTGCCTCTACTGTGGTGCAGGCCCATATCCCCTCACGCCTGGACCACTGCAGGAGCCCACTGCGGGGGAGGGAAGGGGATCTGCCTGCCCCCAGGCTCTCCCCATGCCATTCAGCCACCAAAATATTTTCGTAAAGCACAGGTCAGATGATGCCACTACTGCTTCCCCCACCACCACCTTTCCAGCCTTCTTACACCTTATACCCTACCCCACAGACTCTTAGATCCAGGGATAAGGACCGCCCCCCCCTGCCCCCCATCTCTTGGGTCCAGGCATTCTCTCTGGCTTTCCTTCCTTATCTTCCCTCCTCGATTCCTTCAAGTTCCAGCCACAAACCCACCTTTTACAAGACGCCTTCTCTGCTTCCTCTTTCTTCTAGTGCCTTCCTTCTACTGATTACTGCCTACTTATCCTGTGTATAACTTGTGTGTACAGAGCTTCCGCAGTTGTTTGTATGTTTTTGTTTTTCATCAGACTGTGAGCTCCAGGACAGAGACTGTCTTTTGTCTTCCTTTGTACCCCCAGAGCTTCGCATCGTGTCTGGCATGTAGTATGTGCTTAATAAATGTTTAATGAAACCTTGAGCAAGTTATTTAACCCCAATTGCTTTTACAAACAAATAAATACATGTTTAATGAATATGACACAGAATGTATGTCACACACTTTAATCATAAATATAAAAACATATCCCCCATTTTTCTCTGCTATGCTTATTTAGCTAAAAGGGCAGTTTTTCTAGTTAACTACAAATCAGATGATGAACTGCTGGCAATACAGTAGCCATAATAAAAAAAAAATGGGTCTTGACATAGCTTCTTTGGGTAGCTGAACCTTTTTTCTATGACTATAGCTAAAAAGCAAACTAATTAGGCCTTATTAAACTTAGTCAAAGTTAGAATAGACTTAACTTGTTAAGACGCAGTAGCAGCAAACTATATACACATATGTATGTTTGTGTATATGCATACATGTTAATGTAATGACTTAAAAGATTTAAGGATGGAATAAGAATGGACTTACCAGCCATAAGCAAACAGATAATGCACATTGAAAAGGCAACAACCATGATAATAGGCAACTGGGGGAGAAAAAACAATTGTTTAGGAATTGTCCTTATCTGGTGGGAGGTCAAGCACACACACATTTTATCTGTGCCCCACATTCCTCCCCTCCGCCCACAAGAGAACTCAGCCTTGTTAAGTCTAAAACTAGTAAATTAACGACTCATTTTTCAAAAAGCCTTCTATCAATGGGACGTGTAATCCTGATCCTAAAGTTTTGTGGTTTTGTTAAGAAATGGAATTTGAGGAGGTTTGTCCTGGTGTCCTATATCACAGCCACACCTAAGTCAAACAATCATAGGATTTTAATGCCGGAAAAGACAAGGCTTCTCATCTATTCCTCTCATGTTACAGATAAAGTAACAAGAGACCCAGAGAGGTTAAATGACTGAAAGGGAAAATTGGGACTAAAACCCAAGTCTCCTGGCTCCTAACCTATTGCCCTCTCCACTGCATCATTCCAAGTAACAAGATTTTTAAAAGAATGGTTTCAACCAAGTTCTCTGTCCAAAAAACAATGGAAAAGGCCACATTTACCATAAAATGATTTGTCTGCTTCAGCCTCTAGGATTGGAAGCTCCCTTCCTACTGGGTATGCGCTGTCTGAATCCCTGATTGCCAATCTAGAGGGATTCACACTGCTGCACACATACATACAGACCTGGCTGTGTGAGGAAATGACTGAATGGAAAATAACATGACGGACAACAAGAAAGGCCCACCACTCAAAAATATTTGTCTTGCTGCTCTAAATTCAGAAGACTGAAATTCTACTCTCAGAGCATCATTCTTTCCTTTGGATTTGGTTTTTGAGTCTTGAGTTCTCTATCAGAATGCAAATACCCATGGCAAGGGTGACCACTCCAGAGGTGGGAACCTGTGGCCCTGAAGTCACATGTGGCCTTCTAGATCCTTAAACGTGGCCTTTCGACTGAATAAAAAGCTACACATAAGGATCTGGAAGGCCAGAGGTTCCCCCTGAGGCCTTTGCTGAATGAGAGCATTCTGAAAGGGAAGCACCTAGGAGAGGAGGACACAGACTAGATGCTCACAAGGTGGAGCAGGAGGAGAGAGGAAGAGGTGGAGGTGTTCAATATAAGCTAAGTGTTGTTCCCAGAGAGAGAAAACCAAATTGTGGCAAATGTGAGTGGCTGCTGCTGGCTGCCACCAAAAGTAAGAAGCCAACACAAAATTCCTTGAAGCACGCATATCTCTACACCATAACAAAGTGTATAAGGGGCAAGAAAAAAAGAATGAAGCTCTAATAAAGGGTTTGTATAATCCCAGAAAGGGAATTTGTATATATACAAATTCATTTTAGTGCAGAGGATGTTATGAAATCGAGAGAATTTGGCAGCACCGTAGCGGAGGAGGAGTTACATAAAGAAACTGAAAAATAAAGGCAATTTCCAAAAGAAAAATGTTAATTTCCTCACAGCCAAGAATTTCCAGTCCTTCTGTATATGTAGTGGATTGTTATGTTCAACTTCATCCACCGCGTAGTTTCCAAGAAATAAGTCTATGGAATCCTAGAAGAGAGAGGTGGATTATCCATCTCACAAACACACCGAAAACAAGCCCATCCCAGCGTGGCCACCTGAGCCCCCAAAGCTCTGCTCACAGACTGCTCGCACCTCAGAGCGCTCCTTACCTGTCGAAAGCCATCTGAAAAGTTGTTTTTGTAGTAGCGTACCAGGGAGTTCCAGCCATCCAGTACCAGCCCCCACTGAGTTCTCTTCCCAGTTCTATGTAAGAAAAGTGCTTTGAGGATGAGGTTTTTAACACATAACATTATGCAGTGAGCTATCATTTTCATAAAAGCAGGAAGGAGAAAGACATGAGCAATAAGCCAAGTGACCAATATTGCCACAATTTAATTTATAAAGAATGTATATGTGTACACACACACACACACACACACACACACACACACACACACACACACACACCCACTACCCAAAGTGGAAGAAAAGTCAGGGTCCTACATCCAACCTGCTGGCAGACTAGGATCTAGCTAAGTCACGAGTAAGGAGTAAGTAGGGTTTGGATACTCCAAGCTGCCATAAATAACACACATAATTGAAAATCAAAATAATACAAGTTCAAAATAAAATCAACAATTTCCTAGCTGAGCCTATGAAGACAAAAAAAAATTAGATAACTTAATTCTCCATGTGAAGTTGTTTTTTTATAAGATTCTGGTGTGGAAAGTTACAAGTAATCCATATCTTTCTTCAAAGGAGATCCTAAAAAGCAGCACATATGTGACCTTACAGGACCAAACGGGGTTGTCTTTAGTGTAAAGTTTAGACCCTGACTTGCCTGGTAAAATCAGTCTTCAAGGCACCAGTTCCGGCGTATTGTTTGGCACAAGCATTTGCATTATCAGCCCACGCTATGAACAAACAAAGAAAAGAAAAAGGCAAGTTCAAATGATGAGGGAAATTCCTACTTACCAAAGGAGACTATACTTTAAAGCAAACAATTTTCACTTCTGTTACCTACCATTTTTGTAAATTTTTTCAAATTCAGCTTGTTCTTCAATCCTCTGTCCTACATGCAGAACACCAATTCTCTGGATTCCGTACAAGCAAAACATGGTACATGGAATTTTAAGGAGCAAAAGTGCAGATATTTACTGTCTAAACAAAATACCTCACACGCAACACACATGCATACATACACAACACACACATACACAACTCCAAGTAAGAGGAAAAATGAACACAAGTGTGATACAGTTGTAACCACACCTCCAGGAATGCAACACTTCCTCCCCCCAAACACCTTCCTTTACTACTCACAAGATGGTCAGACTAGTAGAACTAAAGTTACTACTTGTGATTTACTTGGTCATGAGATCAATTTGGAACATATTTAACGTGCATCATGATAAATGCTAATGCAACTTGGAAAGTCAGGCTCTACTGGATTACTTCTCCAACGTTCAACAGAAGACAGAGGTTTACTCCGATTTTCGCAGTCAGGCATCACCGCTTGGAGGAGCCCTACCTGGAGCTGTGCCTGAAGAGAGCGCCGGGCTAGCAGGCTCTGGATCACATTGGTCCTGTCCAGACAGTCCATACAGTTGCTACGGAATATTCCTTCCTGATTTGTCACCACTTTGCCATTAGCGTCCACTAGAAAATAACTAAAACATTTGTGTATAAACATCTCTATGGCTGGACAATCATCTTATATAAATATGGTTTGCCTTCTGACATTCCCTAACATTCCAAAAAAGTACAGTTGTCCAACTAGGCTAGGATAAAATGGATCTTGTAGTACAGAAAGGGGGACAGCCATGGCAAAAAGGGAGCAGTGAGAAGGGGTGTGGTCTCTGATGAAGAAGCCTTCACCACTCTATGGCAGCAGTGAGGCAGGAACCCACACTAAAAGAGGTGCTGCAATCCATTTCATGACCGATGTCATTTAATATTTTAAAAGTTGTGATTGTTTGTATCCCTCCCACACTGATCTAACTATGTGGTCACCTATACTACCTACTTCACTGTTAAGAAAGTAATGCCATATAAGCACCAGAAAACAAAAATGCCAGGTACCAGTTTTAAAAAGTTAAATTGTTAGGGAGGCTAGGTGGTGAAGTGAATAGAGCACCAGCCCTGGAGTCAGAAAGACCTGAGTTCAAATCTAGCCTCAGACACGTAACACAAAAACTAGCCATGTGACCCTGGGCAAATTACTTAATCCCAGTTGCTCTCCAAAAAAAAGGGCAAAAAAAAATTTAATTGTCTAAAAGGGAATTAAATTTGAGTAATTTTAAATGGTAGCTTCACATGTAAAAATCATCTTAAGTGTCCACATTTTTCTTACAACTATTCAACTAAACACACTATGCAAATAAAACAAAAGGGTATATTGTAATTACACATCTTCTAATTATCTAATAAAGTTACGGAAAGACAAATAGATGGTTTCTTCTCAACAGTTTAAAGATATAATATGTGTTTTTATTGTTGAGTCATTTTCAGTCATTTCTGACTCTTTGTGACCCCATTTGGGGTTTTCTTGGCACAGATACTGAAGTGGCTTGCCATTTCCTTCTTCAGTTCATTTGACAGATGAGAAACGGAGGCAAACAGGGTTAAGTGACTTGTCCAGGGTCACACGGCTAGTAAGAGTCTGAGGCCTTGAAATTTCCTTGAAATCTGGAAAAAGAATCTTCCTGACATCAGGCCTCATGCTCTATGCACTATGGCGCCACCTAGCTGCACATATGCATAGGAAATAAAAAACTGACATTTATACAGTTTGCAAATGTTCTACTTAACATTCTTAACGTGAACACTGCAACAACCCTGGGAGGTAGGTATTGCCTATGTTAGCCCCATTTTACAGATGAGGAAACTAAAGGTCAGACAGATGTGTCAGTGGTGGAATAAGAGCCAGGTCTCCCTGCCTCCCAGCAAATTCAGCACCACATCCACCACACTATGTGGCACCTCTGGGAAGTCTGCCAGCCAATCGCTAAGGAGTTATGACCCTGGCTATGTCACGGCATGCAAGGCAAGGACTCCAACTTACCCAAATTCATCCTGGAGATCAGCTACTTGGTCCAGCAAAATCTGCAAACGATCCCATCGCATTTTACTACATTCCTTGTGGAAGTCAAATGCAACGTACCTAGGCAAAAGAGGAAGATACTCAGCAGAGAAACAAAACAGCTCATTGTCCCCTCTATGTCAGAGCACACATTTCCTGGGGAAAAGAGGATATAAAGGGACCTCTCCTCCTAGCCTTACATTCACCCCTGGGGAAAAAGAGCCTCATGTCCACAATCAGGATGTACGTTCCCCCTTTCCTTGTGCATACATACAGCACGTATAGGCAGAAGAGCTGGGCGAGGTGACCTTCTGGAGAATCTACAGCAGAAGGCTCAAGTGCAGCCCTCTGGGCCCGAAGCCTTCAGCTACACAGGGCTAAGCAGAGTGGGGAGGCCCAGGCCCATGGGAAAGTCTCTCAACTATGCCACACGTATTTATAGCAGCTAGTTCTCTTCCCACCAGGATATCTGAAAAAAGAGATGGATTAAAATATCCCCAACAAATCAGATTCAATTTGATCCAACAAGTACCATGCAAAGTGCTGTGGGGAGTGCAGAAAGACGGCTCCTATGCTCAGGAGTTTAAAATCAGATCAAACAGATTGACCAAAGGTTGAAATGTTTGTTAAAAAGAAATTAAGTTTCAGAAATGTATGTTGTAAGAGAAAATGGTATTATTTGCTATAGAATTTTTAATATGTAGAATTATATTCACAAAAATAAAATCTGGTTGGCCAGTTTTAATTGGTGAAAAGGAGCTAGAAGTGTTGGTAAACCGCTTCCTGTCTGCGCCCAAAAGCCTCTTTAAGGACCTGAGGGTGCCAGAAGGGAAGGGCAGTGGGCAGGCAGGGACTCAAGAGTCTTGGGGCAGCCAATTTGTGTCCAGTTCTCTCTGACAAGAAATTAAACCACACTGGGAGGGAGGCCAGTGGGAGGAAGGACCTGGTTCTTCCTTCCTAGGGTCTACTCTAGAAGACCTCACACTGGAGAGAGATAAAGAGAGGGTCTTTGTTTCCAGAATGAGGCAATGACAGAGTACTGCCACCTTCATAAATGCCCACAGCATAAATGGCTTTTTTAGAAATTAGTTTATAATTGATTTAACAGAGATGCTGATATGTGGAGGGACTGATGGGAGCTTCAAAGACAAACCCAATGATCCTGATCCTCCTAATTCCCACCAGCAAAATGAGGGGACGGCTTTGATAATCTCTCAGGCTGCTTTTAGCTCTAAAAGTCTGAGTCTATGGGAAGTGGAGCTGGAAGCACAAGAAAACAAGAAGACTTCTATCCAGAAAAGGTGAGTGTTCAGACCATTCATTGACCAGTTCCTAAGTGAGACTAGATATTTGTTTAAATCCTACTCAAAATTATTTTTTTCTTCTAATAACTAATTATATAACTTAGAAATGCATATTTTGAAATAAAGACTGTCCCTTGTTGAAGTAAAAGTCTCTGTCTCTAATTTATCTCATTTACTACAGAAGGAGATCTGTTTGGAATGTGCTACCGACTGAGCAAGATCCCCTTTTAGCAGCGACTACTCACAGCCACAAGCCTGATTTAGGAAACCCTGGCTCCGAAAGGCAGATGCAGCTCGTTCCCTCTATACACACATGTTGCCTCTGGAAATGTATTCTAGCTATGATGCAAGTAAATAAGCATTTATCAAATGCTCACTAAATATGCCAGGCACTAGGGAGACGAGGGCCAAGCTGAAACTGTCCCTGCCCGCCTCGGGGATCTTGTTCTAGACAAGCTGGACTGCTTACTGCTCTCAGTACCCAACTCCCCTGGTCTGTGCCTGTGCACAGACTGCCCCACCCCATGCCTGGAGGGCTCTCCCTCTCCCCCTTGGCCCCTGGGAACCCAAGTTCCAGGGCTCCCTCCTCCAAGAGGTCTTTCCTAACTGCCCCAGTCCTCCATCTTCTATTTTTCTCATATAGATTCTGAATTTAAAAGGGAACATGTTGTCTCCTCCCACCACGACACAAACCTCTTAAGAAACTTTCATTTCTGAACTGGCATCCTCAGTTCCTGGCTCACAGATTCCTTACTGACAAGCACAAGCCTCCTCTGTGTGAATAATTCAAGATACTGGCCTGTACTTACAAAGGCCCTCAAGGAGAAGGCAATGGCCTGCTGTGCAAACACTGAGGCCCTGAAGAGGAGCTGCCATGGCCCCTAAAGGAAGGGCTGCAGTCCTCATGTGCCCCAAGCTGCTCTCAAGTCTGGGCTGACCTTGCCAACCCACTGCTCTCTCCACACACGCCCGCCTCCCCCCACTGTTTCCTGCCCCTGTTCTGGCCATGAGCGGCCAGCACAGTACTTGGTCCCTTCCCACTGTCCTGAGCCCCACAGAAACTGCTCTGTCTGCTTGGGAAAGAAAGGGAAGGGAGTGGCCCAGAGAGAAATCAGAGGCACCCAACCAGCATGCATGCAGGGCCCCAAGTAATCCCTCCAGCACCCATACTGTGCTGGTGGGGTACTGATGTGCAGACCAATGCCAAAGAACCCCAAATCAAGGGCAATTATGATTCTGTGGCCCTCTAAAAACACCTTTAGTTAAGGAAGGTTTCTGCTGATCTATCAAAGTTCAGCCATCCTTCTCTAAGCAGGAGCTAAATTTTGGTTAAAATGAGAGACAAACTAAGGTACACTATTATGTCCTCCATGAGATCTTGGATGAAGGCATAAAGATGACAAATCAACACAAATAACAAGAAAGCTTTTCTATGTGTCTAAGCCTGTCTTTAATCAGTCGTTTCAGGATGTTAAAAGGGCCTGAAAGAAACACCAAAGAGAGAGACATCAGCTGAATCCTCATATCTAAGGCCTCTTAGGGGAAACAAACAGCATATTACATCCTTTCCACTCACTGAAATGAAAAGGAAAGACTAAACCACCCGAGAGACAGGGAATAGGTCATTTTTTGTACTTTTGCTCAAAACAGACTTCATTTGCTTCCATATCTATTTAGAAATTATTTGGAGAAGCACTATGCTATGAAGCTCATTCCTTTCCTAAGACCATCCCAAGTCAAACACATACATACCTCAGGCAAGTATGTGACTGTGCTCACACCTCAATGGAGTGAGAGAGAGGGTGTGTGTGCACAAGTGCCTCTCCGGTACTTTTAAAGCCCACACAGAGTGTAGGGAAGTATGACTTCATAACAGATAAAGTGATTTTGCCATGTAAACCTTATAAAAAAGACACAAAGCCTATATGCTTTAGGTGTATTGTAAGAGAGGAATCTTGCCTTTACCTAACGGAGCAGACCATCTATCCAGGAAAAACAGACTGCGGTTGACTCTTAGGGGCTTATTGTGTGAACTGGATGGGCTCTCGGGCTTCTCCCACCTGCCATACTGGCAGGCTTGCCTGTCCTCAGCAAAAAGCAGTGATCAGGAAAAATGAGAGAAGCCCTTTGGCCAGCAGATATTAGCAGTTCTCACAAGAGCCCGATCGTCAAGGACGGGAGCTGTGATTTCTGTAACCTTCCTGAGGGTGATGTTGTCCTTCTTAATTCTGCCTTTTCTAACTCAGAAAGCAGCACCTAATCTGACAGAACCTAAGGCTTCAGGCAGTCAATGACAACATCTGAAACCTTCTAACAACAGGTAAGCTTAGCTTTCCTCTTCCATTCAAAAGACAGTCATAAAATGAGAAACACAGAATAACATCAGTAATAGTAATATATGTTATGACTAAAAATATTTGTTTAGTACAAAACAAAATCAAGCATCAATTTACATGTACCTGATATTTCCATTTCCCAAGGAGGTTACCATTTTTGCAAATGTCTGCTCAAGTGGCTTCTCTGAGCCCTTCTGGTTAACCTGTGAAAGATTTAAACACCAATAGCTTTCTTTCAAGTTTGCTTAAAAGCAGATGTGTTTTTTTTTTTCTTAGAAGATTTTTTAGATGCATACCAGATTAATAATGACTTGTTTTCCATAAGTAATTATTTGTGAGTCAAAATGCCTTTGAAAACCATCCATCTGAAGGAGAAAAGGAAAAGAATAACAAATTCACTGTCTGGTGGTGAGATTCCTTACAGAAATGATTTCAACAAGTTTTTTAAAGTATCTCTGAATTTTCTGCTTACATTACATCCACTAAATTAAAGACCTGTCTTCTAATCTTCTAAAAACTGGGAGAATCATCTCATTAAGAATTAATAATGGCTAACAAGAAAATTAATACTGGTCAGCAAGACGCACTATGCATTACTCCTGTCTTCCATCCAATCCTGAATGGCAAACACTAAGTGATCTAAACAGTGGTGGACACTGAGCTTCCATACAATCTCTGGAATCTAGGCTAGAATCCTTTATGGATAATTCTTTGTCAGCACAGTGTCTTGAAATGTCATGCTGTTGTTACACAGATTATTCACTGGATCCTTTCAACAACCATGGGGTGGTAGGGCAGATGCTATTCCCAATTAACAGATGAGAAAACTGAGGTCCAAACAAGATAAGTCACCTGTTTACTGTAATACTTCTCATCCCCAAGCAAGAACTAGAACCCAGGTCTCCAGGGCTATTTCCCATGTCACTATGCTACTTCTGTTGCAAAAGCTTGCTGCCTTAAGGTCTGTGTGGTCATTATAGGGAAAGGGGATGTAGGGACCAATCACATATTCTATATTTCTTTCTTTCTACTGCATATAGGTGTTAAGGAGATACAGAGACCCTCCCCTCTAGGGCAAAGGGAAACACCACTGCCCATTCCTCCCAACAAGGCTCCCCATTTTCTGGCAGCAAGTGGAGCAAGCAGGCACCTACCTGGTTGGCCACTTGGTTGATCTGTGGCTTTGGTTTATACTTGAGATTTGGTCTTTGGGACCAGAAAAAGGGCATGGATCCTCTAGTCTGAAAAGATAAAAACAGAAATGGGGGCGGGGGATGATAATGGGTATCTGCTTTTTTTATCTCCACTTACTTCACCATTGTCCTCCCCTTCTCTCCCATGAGATGCTGCTAGAGGGTGAGAGACTGAGTCAGCAAGTCCTCCCCAACCAGAGAGAGCTTGAGGGATGGCCTTGTGACAGACTCTATGCCTGTAGTCTAAGGACCAGTCTGTCTAAAGCAAAGAGGCTGGACACAGGCCTGGCCCTAGGGGACAAACGTCTCACACAGACACTCTGCTGAATTGTGGAGGAGTTCGGGCTGGCATCCTTGACATCCTAAGGTGATTTTCTCATTCAGTATTGATGCCAGAGTTACCTCAACGTAGACCTGGCCAAATAAACCACCTAAGAAACAGGACAGGGATTCCAGAGAAGCTGCTCCTAAATGAAATGTATTGTGTTCTTGGGTGTCAGGTGCATCTTTTTTAATAAGGTCTCATCTTCACATGTGGTCTTATGTTATACTTTTACCTGTCTCCTGTGTAATCTAAAATAAACCATTTTCTCTGTTAGGAGGGAAGGATTGGCTATGCCTGGTACCTCTACGAGATGCTTCAAAGAGTGGCAGCCCATGAAAAGCACGTTTTAGGCAACCTCACATGAACGCCCAGTCTTATTCGGCACAGCTCTAA
Organism: Gymnobelideus leadbeateri; assembly: GCA_011680675.1. NCBI lineage: Eukaryota > Metazoa > Chordata > Mammalia > Diprotodontia > Petauridae > Gymnobelideus > Gymnobelideus leadbeateri. Next base: position 420,220 of record WOXC01004382.1, read on the forward strand.
AGCAACAAGGCACTTAGGGTTCTTGGAAAGGTGACCAAGTCCATGCCTCACTGCACACTTGTGGACTGGACCCCTGGTCACCTAGGATAAATAAAATCAACGTGAAGCGAGTTTACTCTTCAGCCAATCCCTCTCTCAGCTCTTTGCTCACTGGCACTTCAGTATTAAAAGGTTCAAGTTGAAATAACAAAAATGTTTGCTGTCTCCAAAGATCCTGCAGCCCCACTTGGTGCTGAGGGCTCCAAGTACAGGGACAGGGAAGCAAAAGGTAGGTGGCTTTGTTTAGCAATGATTCAACACTACTGCAAACAGGGCTAAAACAACAAAGCCCCACGCATGACGCGAGGACAAAGCAAAGCAGGTCTGTCCCCACCTGGACAAATGAAGCTTTGCTCCCGTTGTAGTGCACAATTTGCTCCGTTTCGACAAAGTTGGCAGCATGGCCTTCGGAATCTATTCCTGCATTAGAACAAACAGGTAATTAGAAAAGAGTCACAGAACGCTAACTCAAGTAACTGGGGAGGGGATCAGTCTGAATTAGTGAAATGTACTCTTAAAACTGATCTTGAGAAATAGTGTTACTGCAGGTAGTGCAGTACCTCAAGCAGGAAATTAAGCAAAAAACATTTCATCTAAGTCTTAAAGAGGGGCCACATTTTCTGAACCAAGAACAAAGCGCTTGGCAAAGAATCTTTGGTCTTTTGGTTTGTAGGGACAATGAAGCATGGCGTCTGGAATGTGGCCGTCTTAACAGATCTGCCAAGCCTGGTTACTTATAAGTGGCTAGTTTAAAAAAAAAATTACAATAGGAAAGTCAAGATAGTCAATGCATCAACACTCTCCCAACTCAATCTCAGGCCCCTAACCTCATCCTGTCTGGTCCCATGACCAACACCTGCGCAGTCACAGCTGCCAGACTGGTCTTGGCCTTCCATTCTGTAACCCCGCCCCCCCCCCAATCCATCATCTTCCTCACTCTGAGATTTCCTTACTTCCTCACTCCCACTTTCTCCTCTGAGACCTGGTCATGGCCCTTGCCTGCTCAGACCCCTTCAGGTCTCCCAAGTCTATCAGTCCAGGTCCTCCATACCTGGGTATCACCCTTTTTCCCAATTTTAACCCAAACTACTTCCCTTCATGTACTCTACACTCCTGACAAAAGGGACTTCTCACCACCTCTACGACATGGCCCTATTTTTCCACTTTTATCTTTGTTTACATTGTCCCCTATGTTTGAAATGTTCTCCCCATCCCATATTACTAAGTAGCTACAGCAAGAATTATATACACTTAAAATATTCCTAGATTTAACCTTGGATTGGGTAAGACACTGTCATACTCAAGGAATCTATCAGATTACAAAAACATAGAGTGGGAAAACACACATTTGAAACAACTGAAAAACCATTAGGTGCTAAATTATGCTAAATTAAACATAATGAAAAGGGAATCCAAAAAATTACTGACATAAGTCAGATATTAGAACAATTTTAGTAATTTTTTGATATTACTGCCAAAAATGTATAATTTATTTTTTTCCCTCAAGAATTTCTATTTAAGACAGAATATTTCGGTGAAGGAAACCTATTAACAATGTCAGTTTGTAAGTATGGTCCCAGGTCTGTCACTCATTAATTACGGAACCTTTTGGGGCAAGTCCCTTTTCCTTCCTAGATAACCATGACCTCATCTTTCAAATAAGAGGGTAGGGTAGGTAATCTAAGGCCCCTTCAGGCTCTTAATGTTCTATAGATTTTTTAATGACACTCAATGGAAATTTTGCTGGAATTTTAAATACCGTCATACATGTAATGCCCTAATAAGAATGAAAAATCATGGCTGGCCTGTGATTGGCACTCCTGGAGGGAACACCCAGCTGGGTAAGCTCCCAGGACACAGAAGCATCAAAGAGGAGATTAAGACACAACTGAGTTTTCAAACAGGGCAACAGGAAAGTGAAACAGCTAACACAAACCCAGACATTCCCATGGGGCGAGGGCCGGGCCACAGCAACTAGTAACCGAAAGCTAAATCGTGATGGAAAGCTAACACAATTCCTTTCTGGTATATGGCTGTATTCACGAAAGCTAATTCTAGCTCTGATTCTGCTTTCGTGCTCACAGTAATACACAAGAATGTGAAGGGGAACCTACAGCTGAACATTAAAGCCAGCGGTATAATCAAACAAGTGAGCTACATGCTCAAGACACAAAGACAAAATAAAACTTCTGCCACAGGGACAGCAAGGTGGCACAGTGAGTAGAGCACCAGCCCTGGGGTCAGGAGGACCTGAGTTCAAATTCGACCTTGGACACTTAACACAAAAACTAGCCATGTGACCTTGGGCACGTCACTTAACCCCAATTGCCCTGCCCTCCCCCCTCCAAAAAGCAAAAAAACAAAACACAAAACTTCTTCCACAAAACTCTGCCTTACAGAAGCACAGAGGATGTAGGTGTGGGGCTAACTGTAACCCTTATCCCCACCCTGCATCAGCTGCCCGGCTTGGTTTCAGCTCCCGCCCCTCAGGATAAACTTGACACCCCTAATCTCCTCACCTAGCTGCCAACTCCAGCCTGGACTGCCACCACATGCTTTGGCCTCCTCTCCCCTCCACCAAAGCCTGGACTCTTAGCTCCTCCACACTCCATCTGCTGCCCTGCCTGGGTTCATCCTCCGCTCCCCTCCCTGCCAGCTTTCCCACCTCTTTTTGTGGGTTGTTTTCCCCTTCAGATGATAAGCAGAGCGGGGCCTGCCTTTCTTTTTATGAATCTGTGTCTGTAAGTGCTGTATCCACAGCACTCAGCACGGCGCCTGGTACATAGTTGGCACTTAATGTTTATGGGATCGGATCAGAGAATCTACCTAATTATGACACTGAAGAAAAGGATAAATAACTAAAGAAGTCACCAAATAACAACAAAGACAAGCTGACCGTGCAAAGTAGCACTGGTCAGCTCTAAACAACCCACGAGCCTCCTGGTGGGTTCCTCCCGCAGATGGCGACTTTGGGAAGAGCCAGAGGGACTATCTCACCTCTCACGTAATAGCGCACGCCGGCTCGGAAGCAGCTCCTCCGTGAGATGAGAATCCAATCAAAATACTTCCCATTAATGGAACAAGAGTGCATAGTGATGACTTTCAAGGCATTAAGAAAAACACAAAACAGAAACGACACATGAACATGCTCAGGTTTCCTTCAGATTCTGATGGTGGCACAGGACCCAACATTCTAAACTGAAAGGACAGAAAAGGCTGCAGGTCCTCATGACGCCTACAAACAGCCACAACTCTTTGTTTTCCTCTCTGTGATAAACGTTTCATACCTATTTTTGAGAAGCTGCTGGGCCTGCCCTTCACCTCAGGTCCAGGGTGGAGGGTGAGCCCAGGTTCAAGACCATGTGAGCAACATACAAGTTCTTCCAGGTAGGACAACAGGCTGGAGTAACATTCGACAGCTCCACGGAGCTGGAAGAGCTTTATCAGCTGATGGTTGGCCATCACAGGGTGAATTACTTTGGCCACTGCAACTCCAGAAACTGGAAGTGGAGAGGGGGAGGGGCTTTGATCCGTGCCACTCACTGGATGGAGACACCCCACCAATCAAATCACAGGGTTTTGGTTGGCTGGTTGGTTTTAAGCATGAAGTAAATTAAACAACCCAGCTTAGGCATTTATAGCTAAGCAAGGAAATGTCAAAGAACCTGACTCAAGTAGTAATTATTTCAAAATATTATTTAGAAGAGGTGGTGTTTTGAGGTTTGGTTGTTTTTTTTTTTTTAACTGTTTATTGATTTACAAATAAAAGAAAAATCAGCAATTAGGTAAATCTTCTACCTAGAGAATATCACATTTCCCCAACTGTGCCTCCTTATCTACATGTGAGTTTATCTTTGTGAAATGGCTCCTATATATACGGTCTGCTTTGAGGGATAAGGCTTGAGGAGGGAAGAGCTCCAGCTGTGAGATGCACCACTGTCCCGTGCTATCAGCCTGCCTAAAATCCTCTCTAGTTCCCTAGAAGAGACTAAAATATTAAATTCATCAAGGAAATGAGCCCTACTTTGAAAATCCAGCTGCCAGCTCATTAGCTCCAGTACATCCGTTCAGGAAAATGTGAAAGCAATTTTGAAAAGAAAAAAATGGATTATCCAATATGAAACTAAAGTAGGAACAACATACCTAGCTACTGAACGTGAAAATACCAACGAGGTCACTACTCACACACTCCATGACGAAATTAAATCGGCTACGACAGCTGGCGTGCACATAAGAAAAGGAGCAAAGCAAATGAAAATTTATGGAGCAAGCTCTAAGCTGGGCAAGGCTATGCAGGAATTTAACCTAGGTTAGCTCTACTAAACATGAAGTTTAATCCCCAGGTATATAAATACATGCATATGTAAATAAATTTATATGTATATACACATGGGGAGGGGAGAGAGAGGGAGACAGAGACAGAGAATGAATACAAACCCAAATTCAAATCTGGCCTTAAGACACTTACTAGCTATGTGACCCTGGGCAAGTCACTTAACCCAGTGTGCCTCAGTTTCCTCATCTGTAAAATGAGCTGGAGGAGGGAATGGCAAACCACTCCAGTGTCTCTGCCAAGAAAACCCCAAACGGGATCACAAAGAGTTGGATATGACTAAAACAACTGAACAATAACAACAATTCAAGTCATTTAGTAACCATGTGGTCTTGCCAGGTCACAAACTCTCTGGGCCTCAATGTCCTCATTCATAAAATGAATGTAATGATGCTCTGCCAGGCTGAAGAGAAGATCTAAGGGGGAAAAGGTAGCTTTTTTTTTTTTTTTTTGACAACTCTGGATGTTTCTTTCTAAGGAAATTGGGGGAAATATCTTTGACTAACATTTTTTTCACTTTCTCCAGGTCCTTTTCTATAAATACCCACAACAATTTTGATGAGCCACCAAAGTAAGACCCAGTCCATCTATATCTCTATTTTATTTAGTGCCCTATTCTTCAATTTTTCATACTGATGTTCCCCCATCAGCAACACTTTTTAATGTCAATTTCTACATAATTATACTGAAAAAACTGAGATGTTTTATAATATTTTCTTTAAATGGATGATGTGGATAAAAATCTCTAGATTACTAAAAATCTCACAATCATGTAAGGATACATCCAAATAAGACAGGGAGAGCAAATCGATGGACCTGAAAGTTTAAAAATTGATGTTTTAGTCATATTTTAAAAATATCATACAGTAGTTCAATTTTCAACATAGAGATTAACACACAAACGAGACAGAAAAGCTATACAATATTTTTACCTATCTTCTCTTCCCCTCTGCCTTCCCTGTGCATTATAAAAAAACACCCAACATGTTATTTACTGGTCAAATTCACTTTTATCAATAAAAGAAACATAAATTAAGCCATTAGGCACATCTTTTTGGCATGACAGTATCACCTGCCCCCAACTGTGCCACTATGTCTATACTGGAGTTTATCTGAGTGAGGACAATGGATGACAGACACTATCCACTGTCTCCTGCAAGGGAAAGGTTTTGGAGCCAATCTAAGAAAGGTGAGGTAGGGTTCTTTTTAAAGATGCTACTGATCCTCTCTTCTATTTTTACCCTATAACCACAATCTAATAAAAGAAAGGTTCCTGTCTTGAAACTTGGTCTTCCCTCACCCTAAGTCTGTCAGTATCCTTCCCTGCAGTATCTATGGCCTATGGATGTCTGCCTGCAGCCCCCAAAATGAAAGGGATTATGGCAGCTATGGCCGGAAATGCTCCAGCTGTTACCAAAAGGCACATTCTGCCTTTTCAGGCATTAGGAATTAGACAATTCCAGAACTAAGTCAGTGCTGTCACAAAAGAAGGCTAAATGAGGTTCATTTGTTTTTCCTCACTAGTACTATAAAATCTAAATAAGTTAAGTATATTACCATAATGATTGATTACACTTAAAGGGAAAAAATACACACATACACCTCCCCAAGGCCTTCCATTCATACTATACAGACTTATGTCCTTCTGTTACTCATTTGGTCCTGGAAACTTTTAAGTTATCAGTTACCACGAGTGTTTCTCAAGATGACCTTGAGTTTACAAATGCTGAGTTAATATAACAGTAAAGAAAGTAGGAAGGATTGCAAAACTAGGTAGAAGAAACTCTAGGAACACCAGTGAAGCCTCTAATACAAGGAATGATGTTTTAATTTCCTAGGTAGCAGTGCTCAATGAAATTCCTGGTCCTAATTAACTGGGCTAACAATGTTAAAAACAGATTTAGAATAACTTGTTTTTCAACTATCTCAAATTTTTCACAGTAATAAATATTACCTTAAAATAATAGGCTTGAGGCAGCTAGGAGGCACAATGGACAGAGCACTGGCCCTGGAGTCAGGAGGACCTGAGTTCCACTGTGGCCTCAGACACTTACCAGCTGTGTGATCCTGGGCAAGTCACTTAACCCTGTTTTCCTCCTCCCCCTTCTCCCCCAAATAAAATAATATAAAAATGGTAGACTCTGAGAGAGTCTAGAAGGAATCAAAGTTGGTCACCATAAAAAGAAAATCCCCTTTATGGTCACTGAGTCCCAATGACATTAAAGGTCCATGTCCTAAGTCTAACTCTGATGATTCATTATGGAACAGAGTATAACCCTGAGTTCTGGCAAGCAAGGCAGCACCATCTATAGTGCCAACTAAGAACATGACCACCTAACAAGAAAAACAACAGGCATTTTACAGCAGATGCAGTGTGTGATCTCATTTGAGAATGCCTTTTGCCCTGTGAGGCAGGTGTGACTGGTATTATCATTTAGAAGGCTGACCAGCAGCAATATTCTTAGTTGTGGCAACTCATAAAAAATCCATCTGTGCTATTGAGGTGCTGGAATCAGCGCAGACAGACCAACAAAATCAATGGGCTTCTGAAGAGCCATTAGAGTTGAGGTCCTATGCTCATCATTGGTATTTGCTACCAATGGAATGAACCATTTTTTTTTAAATTAGAAAAAAAAACAATCAGACAAATGCCTCTGGATATACTAAATCAATGTAGAAACATGTTTCATAACTTCTACAAAGAAGGATACGGCTGTTCTGGATGGGGGAGAACATGGACAACTGACAGTGGTTCCATTTGGCCAAGTCTCCTTCCTCAACAGCTCAATATTTGCAAGTGAATTTTCCTTAGAAAACATCAGTGCCTGGGCAGCTGTGCATGTGGCAGCAAAGCTGTTATAAAACCCTTCTGACCATAACTTTCCATCTAACTGGTCAGTTATCCTTTGTACATTCTACCACACAATTATAGAAGGATTAGCTGTGCTGACATGTCCACAGAGACAAATCAGAACTAGTGGATCTGATCAAGCTCTGGGTGGCCAAGTCTTGCTACATTTCTACTGCCAAGTGGATAAATGCAGGTTGTGTTCTGAAAAATGCAAATAAAGCTCAATTGTTACCAAAGGATTTTATTCCAAAAGATAATGAAAAATTTATTCTGCCATCCACTGCCACCCACCAATTAGAGAGAAATATAACCTCATGTACATAGGAAGCTTTGCATTTATAATTAAAGTTTCTGAATGAACAGAGTTTGTTAAAACAATTAAATCTTCAGCTTAGAAAGATTAAGGCTGAGCAGGGATATGCTAATTTTATAAGATTATATAAAGAATGTAAAAGGGTGGTTGTCTCTGGAAGAATGAAGTATTTTTAAGATAAGTCAAAAACAAATTTATTTCCCACTTTGTAAAGTGGGAAATAAATTTAAAGAACTTGTTATATAGTATATTAAGGGTTTGAAAAGAATTTAGAGAAATTCATGGAATACTGATTATTAAAGGAAACTGTGGATATAGTATACGCTTTTCATTACTTTTGAAGTCAAAGACTGCCAAGTTTCTAAGGTAGACCACGTTCTATACATTACATAGGAGGGTAACAGACTATCTACTGACCATCTTAGAAATGTGCTAAATTATTAACAAATATCTCTAGCATGCATTACCTCTGGCTGGGCTGATAATTCTCTAAGAAGATGACCATTCCATACAAATCGCTGATCTGCCTATTAGAAGATAAAAGTCATAAAATGAAAACAATAATAATTTAATAAAGAGAATGCCAAACTTCTACAATAATCTTATGGCACAATGGAAATTTGTTTTTTTTTTAAAGCTACAGTGTTTAGAACTTCTCCAAATTTAAAACTCTGAACTGCTTGGTTCCTCAAACAAATCCTAAAATTTACCCTGAATAGCATTTTATCAGATAAAGAATAATCTTTTTACAAAGTGAAAGCATATTCTGTTGCTGTTTTAGCTAAATGTAACATAGACAGTAAGTTTTCTTATAATTTAAAATTCCTATCAGTAGTACTGTTCCTCATTGGTAACAAGTGTAATGTAATTACCACATATTTTGACAATCAGAATTCCAGCCAGCAGTCATAAGCCCTAATAGACTAACTAGTTAAAGAGTTCTAAATTACATTACAAGTTTAACAAATTGCACTGTGAAATGACAGGCTTAAACTACTTCAAAAGTAAAGGCAGGAGGAAAGAGCCATATTATCTAAGGTCATTATGTAAATATAATTATGTAGGCTTTACAAATGAAAAATTGGAAGTGGCATTTTTAGATTTAACTCCCAGGAGGTTAAAGGATACCTTACCTTAAAGGTAACCTCCTTTCAATTCTGTGAGAATAAAAATACTGGGAAGAATTCTCTTCTAACTGGCATTTTAAATTTGGATTTCCAATCATCCTTACTTTAACTATAAACTGATGATAATAATAATATCAAAAATGAACTGATTAGGACAGAGAAAACTGCTATTTAACAAGAAACTTACTCTTTCCAACAGACTCATTTCTTGAAATTCTGGACTGGTGTTGGATAACCGTTGTAAAGTATGTGTCAGATCATATGTTGTTGAAAAGTAAAACCCATCCATGCTCAAGACGTGGTTTATCATTGAAAGGAAGGTCTTATTGTCCTGTAACTGGAGACAGTGAGATGGTAAAGGGCTCTCATTATGTCCAAAGAAGAACATTTCAGGAGGAGGGAGGAATCTTTAAAAAAAAATTTATTTTAAGACACTCGGCCTACAAGTGAATCAATGTTTTTGTGGGATTCAATTACAGAATGGGAGCATGCCAAAAAAAGGGGAGAGGAAGAAGACAGAAGGAAATAGGTGATGTACAATAATCAAATCAAAAGTTAACAATGAAGGAACAGTAACTTCTATAGCCTCTCAGGAAGAAAAGAGTCTACATGAGAACAGGAGGAGGAAAAAGGAGGGACTGAAATGGGGGAAAGAAGAGGAAAATCTTGGTTCCGTAGTGAGAAAGGCTTCCCCTGATGAAGGCTTTCATGGGGCAAGAGGGAGAGAGATCCTATAAAGGAAGATGGGGGCCTTACAAGGGGCATAATCTGCAGGTATCTGTTAGGTAGAAAGGTCACTCATCCACCTTAGAAGGGGCAGCACAGCTCCTAGGGGCAACAGACACCCAGAAAAACAAGAGGACACAGACCCAGAGAGCAGATGTCATGGCAAATGGGGAAAGGTGGGTGTAGGGGGGAGAGAATCACCATGGATATATAGGGTAAAGGGTAATAATGACCAGTACAATCAGGAACGTAGAAAAATTCCTACCATGGGGCAATGTCCTCATTAAACCTTCAAGAATTGCTATTTTTAAGGGTATGTACAACAGAAAAAGAGGGTGAGGTGGGGGAATGAATACAGAAACTATAAGAAAAAACCAAAAATAGGTACTTTAGAAGTTTTAATTCCATGAAGAACATGGAGACTAAAGAAAGACTAAGTGATTATAAGGACCATGAATCAAAGAAAAAAAAAAAGCCTAGAACAGATAAAAAGGTAAGATAAATAACAGAGTGAACAAGGGTAAATCCTTTTGAGAAAAAGGTACAGAAAATTATATTTAAAAACTAATGAGCAAAACTAGTTGAAGGAGAGGAAGAGGAGGGAGATTTTACCTGATTACTTAAGTGAGAAAGGAAAAGACGAGAAGACTCACATAACGAGATGAAAGGAAGGAAAACAAAGGAACTAATAAGTAAGACTCCAAAGCAATCTAGGAGGGGAGGGAAGAGATGATGATGAAGAGGGGAAGAGATCCAGGGGGGACAAGGCTGCCTTAAAGTAGATTAAGCTAAAATAACTGAAGAGACAAAGTATTTCGCTTACAGAGAGAGGAGGAAAAGATCCTAATTCAGAAAAAAAAATAGGATTAGAGACAGTTGGAGGAAAATATAAACCTAACTCCCATAATGTGAATGGATTAAACATAAACCAAAAAAGTGACAGAGAAGAAACACATTGCCTAAAAGAAACACGTGAGAAAAAGCAAGACATACACAGAGCACAAATGAGGGACCAGGATAAAATTTACTAAACATCAGGTGAATCCAGAAAGCAGGAGTTGCAATCATGCTACCAGACAGAGAAAAAATGAACATTCGCAGCACAAAAAAGGGAAAAACAAGGTGTACAAAGCCCACTGTTCCTTCTCCTTCCATATGCTTAATGTGGTCATCTAGCATAAAGTATGTGTTCCAAGATGTGAATCTCAATCTAGTTCTCGCCAAATTGCTAATGTTTTTTGCCAAGTCCATTTGTTAAATAATGCAACTGTCTTCCAGTTTTTATTTTCTGTAAGTTTTCAAATAATATTTTTGGGGGTATGCATTTGCTTGGATTTCTGGTATATTAATTCTATTGATTTCCTTTCCTATTTTTTGCCTAGGACAAAACAGTTTTAATAATAACCACTTTTAAAAAATCAAGTTTTAAAGTAAGAGCACAACACCGCCTTAACGTGCCCTCCTATCCCCCCAGTTTCTCCATAGAAATTTTATCTAATTCTATGAAGAAACGCCTTGGTATCTGAACTGGCATTATAGTAAATGTCAGTTAATTTGGGAAGTATTGCTATTTTTACTATATTAATCTGACCTATCTACAAACACTGAATGACTCCCTAAGCATTTAGATCTTTATTTCAGTCATTATAGTTGGTTATGATGTTTCTAAATGACATATTAAAAATCAAAAGGCACTTAGACTTTAATAATCATATTAGTTATGACAAGACCTCATAAATTTGTATGTCAAAAAAGAAACTATCATACAATGCCTTCAGTAATGGAAATTAAGCATTATTAATCAGTCATATGATGAGAGCCCTTTTGTTCTTTTAAAAATGTGCTTCTTCATACGTCTTTCCCTCCAGGTGCCGTCTTTCCGATAAGACTGAGATTCTCAAGGGAGAGAGGTGGGTCTGCTTTTCTAACTAAACCTAGCACTCATCACAGAGTTTTACACAGTGAGTATATAATAAATGCTCTTTCATTCATTCAAGTCCTAAATTTAGAGCATATATAAAAATTCTGAGACTAATATTTAAAATATGAAAATAAGAAGGTCTTAAGGCCCAATGTTGAAAGTCTAATGAAGGGAAATGGTTTTCTAACAGAAACTGACTTCATGATGACCCCTGCCTGGGTTGTAATTAGTAAGATATTGCTGTCTTACTTATTCTTAAACTTTGGTCATTTAGAGAAAGCCACAAGGTAAGATTATTTAGAAGTAAACCAAAGATATCTTCAACTTATTTAATATTTCTGCTGTCAATATAATAGTACTGACATTTTTAAAAAGCTAAAGGAACTTTTTAAAAGCTTGAAAATTTATCCTATTAAAAACTAAAAGTTTTTTAGGAGTGATTTTTCTTTTAAAAAAGATAATAACTAAAAACAGGAAATAGTTGTAAAACTATAGATATTATACAAGACTAAATCTGGGATGAAGATGATCTGCAAGCAACCACACAGTATTCTGTTAGCCTTCGTGGTTAAACAAACGAGTATACAAACATAAAAGTTACTGCTGTAAAATAAATGTGTGGCACAAAGGCAGTACAATAAAATTAGTCTCTTATAAATCTTAAAAATAGGAGCGGCTAGGTGGCGCAGTGGACAGAGCACTGACCCTGAAGTCAGGAGGACCTGAGTTCAAATCCGGCCTCAGTTACTTGACACAATTACTAGCCGTGTGACTTTGGGCAAGTCATTTAACCCCAACTGCCCTCCAAAAAGCAAAACAACAACAAAAAATAAATCTTAAAAATGTCCAAAGGTCAAATATTTTAAATTTAACTTTAAGAAATGCTAGATAATTAGATTTAAAAGTCTTAGATATTGTTTCTTACTGCTTTTCCTACTTCCCCAGTCTTTAAAAAAAGATAGAAAAAGATTTTTATTAATGTCTCCTACCTGAATATCAGTTAAGTGCAGCATAGTCTTCTTATAGGAAAGGATATCAAAATCTGTTGCTTTCCATATTACATGATTGAAAAATTCACCTACTTTTTTCTTTTTGGTAATTACAATGAGATAACTACCTATAAAAGCAAAGACACACAAGCTATTCAAAAAGCAATTCCAAAACAGAGAAAAAGTCTTACTTTTTCTTAACAAAATGATTAGAAATAAGAGCCATAGTAAAACATCTCAGGAATTGTATGTTTATGAACACGTGAGAGGCAGTATGGGGCAGAGGTGGACTCTGATAGCTGCCAGCTGTGGGATATGGGCTGAGTCACTCCCCGCCCAACGATGATCGGCCCCAGGAAATGCCCTGAGTACCACCTGCTCTGCAGTGACAGTTTCTTGGTCAGTAGTTCTGTATCGTGATGAAACAATGGGCCAAACATTCCCCCCACCAAAAAAACAACCCCAAACATGAACTATTCATTTTGTCCATTTAAATTCCAAATGAAAGGTCATGATCACCAAACATGCAGTAATCTAAGCAGGTTACTGTTTGGAAAGGACAGACAAGGAAACCTGTCTCTTCTTCCATGCTAGAACACAGAGTACAAACAATCACTCATTTCATACAATTTGTGGCCCAGGGCACACAGGTTTATTTGGGAACACAGCTTAAGACATAAGACCCATGACTCCATCTTGATGATCCAACAAGCAAGGGAGGCAACAGGCCATGAGCCCTCATGCTGACCCTTCCTACAAAGTTTTCAGAATGTGAGCAGAAGTGTTTGGGCTTGTGGACAATACTGTGTGTCCACTGGCTAGAAGGGGGATTTTCTATCTGAACTAGATACAAGTTCATATGGAATGGGAAGTCTGGGTGGAAAGAAGAATGGCTTGATCTTCTATCTTTCAATGGGGAGATAATAATTTTCCTTACCTGCTACCAGTCGGATTGTGCCCAAGATGCCAAATATTGTTCTTGTAACAGCTGACGGTGGAACATCTTTCTTTACTAGAAGGAGAAGAATCAATCAACAAGCATTCATTAAGTATTCACTCTGTTAAGTGCTGGGATCAGAGAAACAGAAAACATCTCTCTCTGCTCCTTTCAGGAGAGTGGGAAGTTCATGGGTGTGAAACACTGCAAATATTTTCAGACTGTTTTAATATCTTGATTGGTTTTCCTGGGTTTTTTTTTCCTCCTCTTCCTCTTCTTTTAAAAAATCCAGGTATCACATGCCACATACAAAGCAGACGGAAGGTCATTTTGGAGGGGAAGCCTGGCAGCTGGTAAAACTGGGAAAAGCAGGTGGAATCTGAGCTTCGTCTGGAAGGACGTCAGGGACACTGAAAAGTGGAAGTAAAGAAGGAGAGAATCCTGGGCAAAGCCGTGGAGAGGGAGATAAGTAGTTTGGGTGGGAGGGAGCAACGTTTAAGAAGACTGACAAGGTCAGAAAGGGCCAGGCTGCTGTAACAAGGGACTCACTTCTGATCTCAGAGGTTATAGGAGTTTACTGAGTAAAGAAGGGAGAGCCACAGTCTAAAACAGTCTAAACCTAAAGCCTGTGCTTCAGGAAAACCACTCTGACAGACTCTAGGCAGAATGATCAATGAGAATGCCATCCAAAGATAATATTTAAACATCTTGAATTCAGATTTAGTTTGGCTTCAACTTAGCTTAATTAAATCATCATCATTAAATTACAATGGCCCCCATTTTGGTCATCTACCAAAGGAAAGTTAATTCTACGAGCCAACCACAAGAACTCTTCAGTAATGTGCGGGGCCACTTTCTCACCAGGTTTATTCACCAGCTTTTCCAAAAGTGTGCCACTCAGCAGCAACTGGAAAATGGATGGGAGTGAGGACTGCACCTTAATCCAATCATACCCACAGCCAAACCTGCCTGGGCTTAACATTGACCCCAGGAACTCGGACCCCAGATTCTTATCAGAACCCAAATCATGGCAGGAGGATTTTGTGGGTTCAAAAATAAAGTCCTGACCAGAGGCATGCAGGGAAATCGCAGGGTTAAGCCTGCTTTCTCCTACAACATTACTTTTTTCAGTTCTGGGCACACTTTAAGTTTGAGAGCATCCATTAGATGACAAAGACAGTGCCAAAAGGTCTCATAACTTCCCATTCAAGGGGGAAGCTGCAAATAGGGAGATTTAAGTTGGATAATAAAGGAAAAGTTTCCAAACAACTAATGTTATCTAAAACTAACAAGATGCCTTGTCAGACTGTGGGTGCCCTCTGCACCGAGCTAAAGCTGGACAACTTGTGGGATATTCTATAGGGGTGTTTTTGGTTCAGAGACAGGCTGGACTAGCTGGTCTCTGAGGTCCCTTCCACCTATGAGACTGTGATAATGAAAACTTGTGGTCTACAACAAACATTTCCATCTGGTGATGCTCATCATGATGTGAGAAGGGAGGCCAGAAGAAAATGTATGCGCTGATGACACTGTTTTTATAGCAGATGTAAAATGAAGCATAGCCTCTATATCATGGCCAGCAATCCCCTCTATTTTTCCCTAAGATTCTCCTAAGGCCTCTTATCCTGAGGATACTCCACATGTCCAGACAAAGATGCTCAGGGGTCAAATTAGTTTGGAAAACACCATTTAACTATTACACTCCTGTACGCAGATTTAAGTCTTCCAACTCCAAGTTTTGTATTACAAAGCTTAGTTTGTTAAAAGATTCACAGTTTGATACAGAATCCTCTTTTTGCATTCGGCTCTCTATACGGAAATGCCTTTTTAAATGTCTAAATTCATGGTGATTTTTAAATTGTTAATAATGATTCTAGTTAATCTACCATTTAGTACATTTAACACCCGGAAAAGAAAAGCAGCTCATTTTACATCTCTTAGATACAAGACTGAAACACACAGAGAAGCAAACCTGGCCACACAACATTTTGGTGACATCAATGTGACATTCTAATGAAAATGACCAGAATTTTCATTTACTAACCTCATCATCAGTGGTCCTATATAATCATAACAATGTTCAAACAAACAAAAACCTACTAAAATCCTATCAGCTAATAACCTATAAATTACACTGGAGGAATGGTTGTTAATTACAATAATTTTCCCCATAAGCACAGAAATAATTATATTTTTAAATGATGAACTCAATAAGAAAGGACAACTTGAAATTCTTTTCAATAGTATTCTTCTTTTGGATACTATACTAAAATTATCTAGATACAAATATGTCTAAATATAAAAACATACGGAAAACCGGGATAAGGCACCTTCGGAAAGTCATCCTTCTGCAAGTCAAAGGTGCCTGGGATTTTCCTGCCTGTTCCATTTTGAGCAGCCCCCCTCCCACTCTCCACGTACCTGTGAGGGTCACCTCTGTGGAGACACGATCAATGGCAAGCACGTCATCTACTCGGTCATCACAAGGCTCGACATAAAATTTTTCGGGGGTCACATGCCTGGGAAGAAATTAAAAGCCCATAAGGAAAAGGAACTAATTTTTAATACAGGATTCATTCTCTTAGGTAACTCAAGTGGACTCAATCTTCTTGTTCAGTTGTTTTCAGTCATGTCTGACTCTTTGTGACCCCACATGGGCTTTTCTCAGCAAAGATACCACAGCAGCTCACCATTTCTTTCTCCAGCTCATTTTACAGAAATAGAAATTGAGGCAAACACGGTTATGTGACTTACTCAGGGTCACACAGCTAGTAAGTATCTGAGATCATACTTAAACTCAAAAAGATGAGTCTTCCTGACTCGAGGCCAGCTACTCTTATCAACTGCATCACCTAGGGCTAGCTATATGACCCTGGGCAAGTCATTTAACCTTTTTTGCCTCAGTTTCCTTATCTGTAAAATGAGTTGGGAAAAGAAACAGAATGCTACTTTAGTATCTTTGCCAAGAAAATCTGAAATAGGGTCACAAAGAGTTGGACACAACTGGACAATAACTGAATCTACTAGCCTGCAAACCATACCTGCATATGACAAATATTTATTGGCTGGAGAATACTAGGGGTCCCTGAACTGTGTAACGCACTGTGTGAAGATACAAAGAACAGACGGTGTCCCTGGCTCAGACGGCGATTTATATATAGCAGGGGCTATACACAATTCAGGCCTCTTTAAGTGGCCCCAATTTGTTGTGTGAAGCAATGTTTTGGTTTGTACACATCTGTACACTTGTCCACCTACAATTCCCCAAGAATGTAGCCTGTAGCATTTTTATCTTTGAACCCAAGAGCTAGCATAGTACCTTGCATATAATATAGGTGTTTAGTAAAATGTTTGTTCAAAGATGATGAATAAAACAAACAAAACAAAAACCCTCTGAACACAGTGCAGAGTTATTTGAAAACAAACCCATGTCAGTAGAAGCCTTCCCCGCTGGCTCCAATCCACCCTTCCAGCCTTATTTCCCGTCCTCTACATTCTGGACAAACTGCAACAGGACTAGGTCAGCTCTTCTATTCCGGACACTCATTTCCTGCCCCCTACGTTCACCTAAACTGTCTCCATGCCTGAAACACAATCCCCCCCAGGTGTGCCTTTAAGGATCCTTATCTTCTCAAGTGATGCATCAGCTGCCTCCCAAGTTAAGTTTTCCCCAGGCCCTATAACCATTCTCAAATTGCTTGAACTTACTTTTCTGTGTAGATGTGTGGCCTTTTAGCAGAACATAAGCTTTTTAAGGGGAGGGTTTCTTTTTTTTTTCTTTGTATCTCTATCTCCTATAAAAATGCCCAGTGCATAGTAGGTTTTAGTAAGTGTATGATAAATAGAAAATTAAAAACAAGTTACAGGCTTTGCACAAAAAAAAAAACACTGCTGCTTCCAGTCAACAAGAATTATCCGTTAATATTCAGCCCCTATCCCATGCCGAGAGCTTTACAAATACTACCTCATCTGATTCTCAGGAGAATACCGCTAGGTTGACACTGATGCTACATTTTACAGATAGGGAAAATGAGGCAAAGAAAGGTTAAATGACTTGCCCAGGATCACACAACTAGGAAGCCTCTGAGGCCAAAACTGAACTCAAGTCTTCCTGACTCCAGGTCCAGCATTCTATCCATCAGTCACCTGGCTCTGCTCAATTATAATGATCTAATGGGGAAAAGACTGCATGTAAGAGTCAGATAACCAAGATTCTAGTCTCTCACTCTATAATTAACTAGTTGTGTGACCCTGAGGCCCAACTGATTAATCTCTGACCCTCAGCTTCTAAATCTACAAAAACTGGAATAAAAATTCCTATTTACTTCACAGAGTTCTTGTGAGGATTAAAGGGAAAACAGATGTAAAATTGTTTTACAAAGAATGAAGGGCTGAGCAAGTATGATATATTTTTATTGTTATTAATAAAATGATGTCCTGTATTTCACACAGACTTAAATCACCAATGTATATGAAAAGATTCTATTAGAGGAACTAAAAAGAGGTTATTTTAATTCAAAAGAGAATATAGTCTTAGAACTCTAATTCTCAGTTTTAAAATGCAATTAGATATTTCCTATTTTTTTTTTGCCGCTTGTGCATTCCTCAAGCTGATTTTAATTAACCTCTCTGAGCCTCAGACCCCCTCAAAGACTTCTCCATGGAGGGCATTCCCACACTGACAAAATTCCTTTTACCATAAAATAATTCTTCAGAACAAAATAACAAAACTTCAATAGCATCTTCCCTTATAAAACACAAGAAGCTTTTAGAAATATTGAAATTTTTTTTATAAAAACTCAGTCAAAATGCAATTTCATAACCATTTATTATTAAGTTCCTTCTATGTGTTACTAAATGAGACCCACAAACAAGCAAGCAGGCATGAACCTTGTGCCAGGCATTGGGCTTCAGTGCTTGGGATACAATCCCTATTCAAAAGAGCTTACATTAGTAGGAGACCAATACATTTATAAACACACACAGCATAAACAAAATGAATAAATGCAAATATTCACAAGCTAAACACCAGGGAAGGTACTAGTGATTGGAAAGACTTCATGAAGAAGATGGTGGTTGAGGTGAGCTTCAAAGAAGTTCTATCTTAAAGGAAGAAAGGGATAGGATGCATCTCATTGCAAAGGTAAGAAGGGAGGGCACAGCATGCACGTGGGGCAGCCAGAGCACGGCACAGAGATGACAGTGAGGAACGAGAGGACCTTTGGCTAGATTACAGCACGTGAGAAGGACTGCAATGTCTCATGACCCTGGAAAGGTAGCTTGGGTCCAGATTGTGAAGGGTGTTAAAAACCAAACTGGAAATCCTAAGTGAGATGCATAATCACTCAAGAATCTGCCCTTACTACCCACAGAGGAAAAGATGAATGAATAAAGGTCTACTGCCTGAAGGTCAGTATAGGTGCCTGAGAGTGACACTGCAATGGACAATAAGCTGGGTCCAGAACAGAGGAGGAGGGGCACAGACTGGGATGCCTTGCTGAAACTGCACAATGCTGACAAAGACCCCAGATTTCTCCCTGAAATGTGGGCCCCTCTTTTTTTTTAAAGCAATTGGGGTTAAGTAACTTGCTCAAGGTTACATGGCTAGTCATTATTTATGTGTGGGTGCTCATTTTCTGAGGCCGGATTTGACCTCGGGTCATCCCAACTCCAAGGCCGGAGCTCTTACTCACTGCGCCACCTAGCCGCCCAGGGGCCCCTCTTTTAACACCCACACACACTAGTCTCCAAAGAACTCAAGTTGAGGGTCAAACCCAAGGGCAAAGAAGTTCAGGGTGAGGATGAACTGAGCAGAGCAGAAATACTGTACAAATGGGAATTATGCAAACGTGGTTATGACGGAAGTCCTCAGAGAAATAAATGGCCAGAATAAAAGGCAGGCAGGTACAAACTAAGAACAAGGGACTAGACAGAGCACACAGCCGTGCTTACGAGGTCTGAGACATGGCAGCCCATATTTACTATGTCAAGAAGACCCCCAACATGTTGGGTAAAGCCCCTGTTACAACGTTAGGGTAGCCTGAGGATGGACAGCAATCTGATCCCTGAAGCAAATGCTCAAATGGACAATATCCTAACTCCACTGACTCCCTGTGATATGTCCAAGGCCCAAGCTCCGAGCCAAGGCTACAAAGGAAAAAATGAAAAACAGTCCATCTCTACTCTCAAAGAGCTTGCAGTTCTGCATGACCAAGACAAATGGACAATACACATTCTGATCAAAAAACAGCTCATAATGATTAATAGATTTCCTTCATGACCTACTTGGGAAGATGAAAAACATTATAGTTTGGGCAAGTCACTTAAAATTGCCTTGCCTTCCTCCCCTCCAAACAAACAAACAAACATAGCTTATTATAAAAGTATAAAACGCTTAATGCTGAAGACAATAGTAGCATATTATCAGGTAGCTAGTAGGAAGAGTCTAAGATGTGGGGTTATACACATACTTTTTTACTGTAACATTTATCCTGAATAACCTACAAATTTAGATTAAGAATATTAAAATTCCATTGAAAGAAGGTTGCTCTCTCTGTCACACAAAAATAATCTGATGAATCACTTTTGTGCAAATAATTACAATCTGATGATATTCTTATGAACCACTTCTGTACAACTATACAATGAATCCTTCTTTTAACTAGTATGAACAGAGAAATTAATTATCCCTCTAAATGCCATTAGATGTTAATTGAAATGCCTCTAAACATTTTGTGTTCTTGCCTTCTTCCACTCCATATACAGAACACATCAGCAGCCTGTTCTTGCATCCCCTTTTCAGTCAGCCATGGTCATACTAGGCTGTAAGAGGGCAATGCCCTCAGGGGCAGCTGGGGACTGCCAGGCTTTCTGAGTTTGCTACTTTCTTCCACTAAAGTGGGTTACCACTTCCCACTGCTGTAGGTGGACACTGTGGCTCTCACAGGCCACTTTATAACTAAGTGAGAAGCACAGCCGCCAATTACATTAAAAAGGGATACAGGCTCTATAATGCCTCCGGGGCCTTCATCATCGCTGACTTTCAGGTTCTTTGTTGCATTTCTGATGGACGAACAGAGGCTCAACCCAGGGCTGTGCTCCCATTAGCCTTTGCAAAAATTATTCAAAATAACCAGACACCTATTTTCCAATATACTTTTGGATAAAGACTAGCACAAGGCATGTTAGGTATAGAGCTTGAAGCAGGATGTTATGTTTCCCTCCTGAACTTCGCTAGATGCTTACACGCAAGAGCATCTAAACTCTTAACTTCGTATATTATTGGCATTTGCAGTCAATTAACTGGAAACTATGTTTTCCTACAAAGACAAACATTAGGTTACTTAGCATAATTTATGCATTCCAAAGTTCACCTGCAAAGTAAAGGTGAATCCTACATTTTAATGTATTTGCATTATAAGTAAAAATCATACAGAACTATGTTTCCATAGTAGGGAAAAATCCCCTAACAAACTTGTTCTGGCAAAGCTCCTCCCCAGGAATGATGTGTACCTCTGACTTCCTTTAGGCACCATTCTCCTGCCTACTGGCCACCCTCTGATTCCTTTCCCTTTCCTATCAGATAACAGGGATGACGCTTATCCCTCAGTTGCTCCAGCTTCCTGCTCCCAGCAGTCTCTTGGCTCTCTCCCACGCACACTTGTAAATGTCTAGCAGAGCTAGGATGTCCATTCCACTTTCCCCACAGATGGGAGGGAGAGTCTTTCTCTCCAGTCTAGAAAAGCACACTGGTTGGCTGCCCCTGTAAATTCTGCTTAGTAGCCTGCAAAATGGAATTTGCCTGGCTTGCTTTACAAAAGCCATCTAATACTTGTCTCAGATCCTATCACACTAGGCAATTTAAAGGGAATGTATTTATTATGGAAGGAAAGACAGTTAAGAAGTCCCAAGTCTAAGAGTCAGTTGAGAAAATCCTTATTAGTGAGATTTTCACAAATTTTCTTTCCTCAGTTTTCATTTGGCTTTAAAACAAGTTCACTTACTTTAAAAGACTGACCAGTCTTTTAAACAATTTGTCAAAAAGTGATGCTTGCTAAATGCTGTATTAAATGGTGATTTAATAGTATGTAAGGTAAAAGGTAAACATGGACAAGACTGTGTAAGATGAGAAAGTTATGAAGAAAATATCCACACTGATAATATCACAGATACATTCAAGTAGGGAGCAGCAAGAAGAACGAACTAAGAAGGTATACTTAATACTACATTAAGAATTATACCCCAGGACAGCTAGGTGGCACAGTGAATAGAGCACCGGCCCTGGAGTGAGGAGGACCCGAGTTCAAATCTGGCCTCAGACACTTGACACACTTACTAGCTGTGTGACTTTGGGCAAGTCACTTAACCCCAACTGCCCTCCAAAAAGCAAAAAAAAATTGTACCCACTTAATGAAAATCAGTAATTTTTACTATTCTGCTGTATAGGACAAGCTCCTTTCACTATACCCCACTGACACCTCCCCCATATAAAAACGGAGGAATTTTATAATAGTTGCACTGAAAACAAGATTTTGTTGGGGGGTTGTAAAACATTGATTTAAAGACATTTATTAATTTAACCCTAATTTCAGTACTGCATTTATGCATGACATCTACCAATATAAGTGCTCCTCTATTACCTGTTCTTCATTTACAAAAATGGTCCAAGCAGTCCACCATGGGAGGCTGAACTATTAATCCTCGCGTGGTGACAGATTTGGCTGACCCAGTCACACTTTTCTCTGTGATTCCTCCTTATGAGGCTGAGGTGAGAAGGGCCAGCCTCAATGAAGAGGGCAGCTTCATGTAGATCTAAGCATCACTATTTCTGTTATTTTTAATAAATGTTTTCCAAAACTACCTTCATCAATATTTTATGACCTTTTTCTTCTATAGGATGAATTTTCACTTTACAAGAAGATAATTCAAACACTTTCAATCCTGAATATAATTTCATCGAAATTAATTCATTCATTGTCAGTGTGATATGAGGACAATTTAAAAAACTATTATAAAATGAAATCTATATTATTCTAATATATAGAGCATAGGAGACGTTGAAGAAATGTCTGTTGATAGAAAGAATAACACATACTTAATCTTAGTGTATACAGTTCGGGGGATCAGAACTACAAATATATAATTTTATAATGAGCTATAATTCTTAAGTTCACTCTTTCGCTTTTCAATTGGAAAACAAATAGTCTTTGGCACCATTTTTCCATTCCAAATCTTGTTCCTATTGTTGCTAATGATGCAAAAGTATGAACACTTGTATTCAGAACATAAGCACCATGATACAAGCTCCCTCTGTGCATTTTAGAGAATCCTCTGGCAGAATTACGAGATGCTCAGGCAATACAAGAAAAAAGAATCAATGGAAGCCACAGCATGGGCTGGAATGGGAAGGTCATGGGCCGGACAACTCTAGCTTAAGGGCCAGATTGGTCTGAACCTGATTTCCAAGCAGGAGCTTCCCTACCCATGGAGCCACGGTTAGCACTACCAGAAAAATACCTCAAAGGAGGCCAAAGACAGAGGGGGAAATCCCACTCAAACTCAACAAAATATTTATAGTGACAGTCTTTGGTGGGGTTCAGGCATTTTCAGTCATGTCTGACTCTGTGTGATGCCACTGGAGCTTTCTTGGCGAAGATACTAGAGTGGTCTGCCCTCTCTTTCTCCAGTTCCTTTTCTTTCTTTTTTTTTTTTTGAAGGGGAGAAGGCAGGGCAATTGGAGTTAAGTGACTTGCCCAATGTCACATGACTAGTAAGTGTTAAATGTCTGAGGCTGGATTTGAACTCAGGTCCTCCTGACTCCAGGGCCACTGCTCTGCTCACTGTACCACCTAGCCACCCCTCCAGCTCCTTTTCTAGCAGCTTGCCGAGGATCACCCAGTTTAGCAAGTATCTGAGGCCAGATTTGAGCTCAGGGAGATGAGCCTTCCCAGCTCTAGGCCCAGTGCTCTGTGTACTCTGGCACCATCTAGCTGCCCAGGAAAAGTGACTGGAGAATGGCTGAACAGGTAACAGAATGATGCTTCACCAGGAGAGAAAAAAACAAATCTGAAGGATTCAAACACATATATGATGCAACACAGAACCAAGTATACAAAACTGGGAGAAAAATTTATACAATGATCATGACATCAAAAAAAGAAAATGAAATGGAGTCAGAACCCTGGCCAGTGATGACCGGCGGGAGAGTGAGCCGCCTCCTCCCACCCAGGGAGGCTTTCCTCCTCTGGCACTGCCAAGGCTGCTTCTCTACTGCGTTGCTTCACAGAGAGTTCTGTTGGGCAGGAATGAGTCGGTGGGAAGGGGAATAAGGATGAAACGTCTTAAAAGCTTGCAGAAAAGGCAATAAATAACAGGGAGTGATGGTCCCAAACCAGCCACATCAAACTTTCAGAACAGAGCACTAAAGCATTTACTACAGGCCTGAGGTAGGTATGAGGGGTATGGGGTGTAGGGGGGGGGGCCTCCCTGGTGTGAGGGCTGCTCATCTTCCTTTGCTGTCTACCTTCACCCAGCTCTCACCTGTGGCCCCAAGAAGCTGCAGCATATGCAGCAGCCATACCCTGGTGAAGTGTCTCAGCAGACAGGCTAACCCGGGTTGAGAGTGACCAACAGGCTTCAAACCCATCAATGAGTTAGGGAGTGTCTACCTAAAGCACATGAAGACTTTCCCTGGCTGAATGGGTCAATGAGAACCATTTGTTCCAAAGGTCACGGGGGTGCTGGGGAGCACTCAGAGCTTGGTCAGAGAGCAAAGACGCCAAGGCCATCCACAGGGACTTCTTTGTCTGACATAATTTTTCTCTGCAAAAGTTTTTTTTCCAAACCTCAGTATTGATTTAGGATTATTTTTCTGAGCTCTGAATTTGTGCTTAAGCATAGAAAAGCCTGGGTTTTTACCCCTGGAATTTCTTCATTGCGATAAGAGTTATTTGAAAGCAGTTACCTATTATATGAATTCAGGGGGAAATTTTTTTCCCATATCTGGAAGAAAACAATGGCATTAAGTTACCAAGTACTAACTGTCTAAACTTAATAGGATATCATGATGTTTCTTTGAAGAAAGAATTCAAAAACAGATTCAGAATTCTAGGTTCTATTGAGGAATTTTTGTTATGAATTTATTTCAGAACACAATAAAACCCCTTATATGCTGCTATTTAAGTCATGTCCAACTCTTCCTGACTATATTTGGTGTTTTTTTGTCGCTGGAGTAGTTCATCATTTTCTTCTCCAGCCCATTTTACAGATGAGGAAACTGAGGCAAACAGGGCTAAGTGACTTGCCAGGGTCAGACAGCTAGTAAGTGTCTGAGGCTGGATTTGAACTTGGGTCTTCCTGATTTCAGATCAGGTACTCTACCCACTGCACCACCTAGCTGCCCCCACTTATATGATTAACAACTTTCCTACACTGATCTTTAGAAAATCATTTTGAATGAATGAACAAAATATTTATTTATTAAGTGCTTACTACATACAAAGTACTGTGTTAAACAATGGGGACAGAAACAGAAGAGTAAGACAGCCCCTGCTCTCAAGGAGCTCACATTCTAAAGGGGAGGCTTCAGCCTTGAGGCAGAAGGAAAAGCTCACTGCTCCTTAGAGTGCAGCCCAAAAGCAGAGGTCA
This sequence comes from Gymnobelideus leadbeateri, assembly GCA_011680675.1. Classification (NCBI taxonomy): domain Eukaryota; kingdom Metazoa; phylum Chordata; class Mammalia; order Diprotodontia; family Petauridae; genus Gymnobelideus; species Gymnobelideus leadbeateri. The sequence continues at coordinate 445,102 of WOXC01004382.1, forward strand.
ATGGCTTTTCTTTAATGTAATTTCCACTGATAAAATCATTCCGCTTTCTGATACTGAACCACTGGGAGCACCAAGGATTCTGGGTCTCCAGGGGCTATGACTGCAGCACCTGAAGAAGCAGTTGCTGGCAGGCAGCCTCCCCACAGGGGTGAGCAGCTTCACAGGACGATGGCTGGAGGCACCAGGCTGGGAAAGCTGCTGTGCTAAAGGCTCCTGGGTCCAAGTCCCCAGGGATGCCACCTTCAGGGGGATGATGCCTTCAGGGTCTAAAGGGAGATCGTGTCCAAGTGGTGGTGGTTTGACCTGCTTGGCACAGGCTGGTTCCTCTCCCTCCCTGCAGGTGCCCTACCAGGCTGACTTGTCTGCCTTGTGGGTGATAGCTGGTTGGCAACTGGTAGAGAGATCACTGGCCCTTTCCCTGATTATCTTCAAATGGTACTAAATGTGAAATTATTTTGTTTTGCTTTTGAGGGTCATTGTCCAGAAATGGTCAAAAAAAGTATAAGGAATACAAAAAGTGAGATTATATCAAAACATTTCAGGATATTACAAAGAAACTAAAATATTTTATTGCCCAATAACAGATGTAATAATTCTGGCCCATTTGGCAAGTTGTTCCATAAAAAAAAATTTCCAATCCCTTCATTTTACAGACGAGGAAACTAAGGCCCAAAGAAATGACTTACTCAACAATACAAATAATTAAGAGTCAGAATTTGAATCTAGATCCTCTGGTTCCAAATCCAATTCTCTTTTCACTACACCATGTTGCCCCACTTTTAGTTGTTAGCTGCTAATCCTTGAGAAAAGCCATCCATTTCATTTCAATCCGAAGTCTGAACATTATTTTTATGTAGGACATGCTTCTCATAATTAGTAATAGCATCAACCTCAAAATAGATATTTTCTGCTGTGCAGTTATATTCACATTTATTTCGGGCAGCCCCGTGACAACTGCCCTCTTCACAATTCAGTAAAGTCATGAGGATTCTATATATCATTCACTACTTATATCTAGTCTACATATTATACTTTTATGCAAGTCACTGAAAAAAACTTGAGAAAAGTCTGCTCAAAAGTCTTACGTGAAGAGCTGAATAGATGTCTCAATTATTAAGTCTATATAATAAATAATCATATAAAAATGCTTCAAACTACTAATAAGAAAAGTGCCAATGCTATTATCACAGAAGTTTCCCTTCAAACTTATTAAACTGGCATGAAGGATAAAAACCAGAAATAGTCAGTTTAAGAGGGTCTGCAGGAAGAAGATAATCACTGGCTGTGAAATTTGTGAGTGTGTGAAAAGTTACTAAAGTGGTTATACCCTCTGACTTAAATATCTCACTATGAGATAGATATCTCAAGAGGTCAAAGACAGAAAGAGAGGTTGCAAAATATTCATGACAGGACTATTTGTGGTAGCAAACAAATTGGGACACACATTGCTTGGGGAGTGACTAAACAAAATGCAGAATATGTAAGGAATAATAAATAAGATGAATTCAGAGAAACACAAGATCTAATCATAGAACAGGAAAGTAGAATCAAGAGAATAAAATACACAATGACTACAATCATGTAAAAACAATTCTAAAGTCACCTGAAACCAGGTTAAATACAGTGACCCATATTGGTGTCAAAGGCTAGATGATGAAACACATCCTTTATCTAAGAAGAGAGGGGACAGGGTATGGAATGGCACATATACAGCAAGATGAAATCACTGTCAACTGTTCTTTTTTAACAGTTTCATTTTGTTATAAGGTGCAATGGTAATGTAATTTGAATTTGAAGACCCATTTTTGTATTGGCAAGTAAGCAGGGACTTAGCACTTAGTAACTAATCAAACCTCTGTGAAAGAAACAGAAGGTATGACCCCTTGTTCCTGACATAACAGGAAGGGGTTGCCTGAAACAGGAAGCTAATGCTGTGTGTATATAAGGAAAAGCCCCAGGAACGGACAGTCAGAATTTCTTGGGACAAGAATCTGGAGGCAGAGCAGCTACAGAACAGAGAATTGAGAACTGGGCCACAATTTCCTGAGAACTTGTGGGGGTGGAGCTTCTTCTGAACAGGAGGCCAGGAGCCCCCTCCCCCCAGGCTGGATAAGGTGATTCTGATTTTTTGAACAAGATGCAGAAGACAGAGGAAGCATGAGCAGGATGGAGGGACTTTGTCTGTCTGTGGCTTGGTTGAGCCTTGAATTACCCAGGAGCAGAAATTGTGAAGGACTGGAGATGTACTGGACCCTGTAAACTTCAGTGTGGAGCAGGACCTACCCAGAGAGCTGGACAAGGAAGTGGGAGCTGTCTGCCATTGAACCCAGGTGACAAGTCTAGTGAATCCAGGTAGAATCTGGGACTATGGAAAGGGATCCAGGGAATCTGAGAACAGGCCCCAAGTTAAGATGAAAAGACCTCTCCGTGGTACTGAGTAATGATGAAGCTGTAGTTTACTAGTGACCTAGGGGTGGAGGGTTCATGTATTTTCTAACGATTGTACTTAGTGATTAATGATATTTAATTGACTGCTGAATAAGTGACTGATTGAGTTAATTTAATGTGCCCCATGAGTGGAAGACTTTGACTATTGTATTTTGAGATGATTGTTCTTTGTTCTAAATATTGTGACTACTTTGGTGAAAGTAGTGGCCATTTTAATGATAAACTGTTGTGAATACTATATTGCGATTTTCTGTGATAAGTTATAATATTGTGAGTGCTGTACCTTGATTTTCTGTGAATATTTTGCTTGATTTGTTATGGGATAGGGTGTTCACTATACTGTGTAATCAGAACCTTAAAAGATGTTCACGGTAGCATTCTTCTGGAAAGCTGCTCGTGCATGGCATTACACAAGGGGATGTCCCACAGAGAGTGAGGCTAAGGATATAGGGGGCTGCTGGTACTGGTCCTTTCATGGGCCAGCCTTGACAGTGCTGGGGAAGGTGATGGGAAGACCCCTCATGGTTCCAGGGGCTGTTGGTGGTGGTCCTTTTTAGTAGTCTCCAATTGTTACGTATACACATGCCAAAACGAATGACATCAGTGGTACAGTAATCAGTTCTAAATCAATGTGGGCAGGTAAAGACAAGGCCTCTTGGATGAGCATAGGCTTTAAAAGATGGGAAGGATTTGGATAGGAGAGGGACAGACAGACCTTGTTCAGGAGAATGACCTGCGCAAAAGTGGGTAGTCCAGCCTGAACATCCCACTGGAGGTGCAATGAGGAGAATAGCCTGGCTAGAGGCAGGGCTGTGATGAGAACATAAGATGAGTGAGAAGCAGCACTGCACAGGGAGAGAGTTCAGGAGAGCTGGCCTTGCCTCTGACCCTAACCTCCACAAAGTCCCCAGCAGCTGTCCATACCTGCATGCAGCGGAGAAGACACAGCTCCACCTTGGGAAAGTAAACTCCCCAGCAGCTGGCCAGTGGGTGCGCCAGGCACTCTGCTAAGTCATGGAGACCCTCAGACTCACAACATCAGGGATCAGTCTTCAAAGTTACAGTTCGGTAGAAAAAGGCAGACTGGGGAATTCTTAATGCGAGGCTTACAATTTTGAGCTTTCATTGGCGTGCAGTGAAACCATTCAAAGATTCACGGAGACAAGTAACACGATAAAAAACCAGCGAATGTGATGAGAAAGCCAGGGAAAATGAGAGATGAGAGCAGCAGCCAGAAAGCCACTGCACAGAGAAGGGGCGATGAAGAGGAAGAGCCTTAAAATCATCACGAAGATGACTGACCAGAAATCAGGAAGAGGACTCACTGTGGCAAAGAAAGAGAACTGGGCTAAAACATCAGGAGACCTGGAGTGGAGTCCTACCCCAACTGCATGAATTTAGTCACTCTCGTCAATCTCTGGGCCTCAGTTTCCTCATGTGTAAATATGGGCAGGGAGGTGGTGCCATCTCTTCATGAGTTTAAATCCTGTCTTAGATGCTTACTAGCTGTGCGACCCTGTGCAAGTCTCTTAACCCTGTTTGCCTCAGTCTCCTCATCTGTCAAACGAGCAGGAGAAGGAAATGTCTTTCCAAAGAAAAATCCCCAAAGGCACCATGAAGAGTCAGACAGGACTAAACAAGAACAACAAAGGAGAAAAGAGTAGATTAGACTAACTTCAAGGTCCCTTTTAGTTCTTTTTAAAAAAGAACAGTCACGAGGACACAAGTTCAAGGTTACAGAAGGATTTGTCGGTGGAGCCAATGATGGAAATAAGAAAGTTCGTGTAGAGACCTGGCTTAAGAGAAAAAAACTGAGTTTTGAGTATTGTGTTTGTTATCATTATTATTAAAGCAAGTTATTATTAAAGACAGTGCTTTCAGGAAGGCAAAGAGCCATATTACCTCATCTGACAAGTGGAGAACTCAAGCTCACTAATCATTTTAACAAGAGTTCCTTAAGAAAAGGTTTCCACAGGAAATACTTCCTATGATCTATTTTGCTGGTTTGGGTACATTTCACCTTTTAGCAACAGTTACAGGATGAATTTATAAGTAAACAAAATTTCCATGAACAGAATGTTACTTAAAATGCTAGCCAGCTTGCTATTTAAACAAAACCCATAGTGATGCTTCAAAAAATAAAACAAAATTATCCTGTAAATGATCTACTTTGTAAATCCAGATTTTTAGATATGGGTCTATCCTTACTATAATCTCTTACACATGGAAATATTTATTTTGCAAACCGCCGTGTTAATGCTCCAATTCCATTGGCTATTTATGGTCTAGGGGCCAGCTTCACTTCTAGGATGCCTCCCTCAATAAGGCAAGAGTAATGCTGGCCTTCCAGAGAGACCATGAAAGGAGGCATTCTGGGCAAAGTGAAAAAAGCAGAGGACCTAATAGTCAGAATGAACAGCTTGTCCATAAAGTAAACACAGTTCAGGGGTTGTGGGGATTAGGGAAAATATAGCAACCTATTAAGCAGAGAAAAAACAAAATTTAGAAAAGTTCAACTGATAAAATAGATAAAAAGGAGAACGGCTTTTGTTGCGTTTGGAACTTGTTTTTAAACAACAACGGCCAAAGCAACAGCCCTGGCCTCAGTTTCCCCCATCAGAACCGCGGGTTTTCTGGCCGGGCTGAGTGGAGGCGGCGTTCAGTGCTCCGCAGCCCCCAGATCGAGCCCTCCCGGAGTGCTGCAGACTCGACTATGCATCAAAGTCACTTTTTCTTCCTCCGTGGTGCAGAAAGGAATGAAGAGGAAAAGGAAGGGAGGTGGGAAGGAGGGAGCGGGCCGAAGAGGCAGGGAAGAGAGGGTGGGAGGGGGAGGGAAGAAGAGAAAGAAAGGAAACTAGGAAGAGAGGGAGAAGGAGGAGGAAGGGCTGGAGGGCCGGCTCAATGACAGCCCGGCCCCGGCCCAACAAGGGCATGCACCTTCCCTCCCTCCCTCGGGCCCGGGGCCTGCTCCTCCACACCACGTCTCCGGGCTAGACGCGAGGCCCTCGGCACCCGGAGCGGCGGAGGCGGGGACCAGGGCCGTCACCCGGGGCACCCGCCAGCCAGGGGGAGCCCTTGGAGAGGAGACGGCCCGGCCCATCCCCGTCCTGTCTGGCCCGGCCGGGCCCATCCGCGTCTGGCCCAGTCCGTTCTAGCTGGGGACTGCCCGGGTCTCCGGCGTCCCGCGGCCGCGAAGCAAAGGGAGAGGCGGCGAGAACGGACCCCGGCCGGCCGCCGTCCCCGGCCGGGCCAATGAGGGAGGGCGGCCCGACCCTGTCAACCGCCGCGGTGCCACCCTGCTCCCGGATGCCCGGAGCTACTCACAGCTGCAGAGTCTCGTAGGCCACCGCCGCCATCCTGCTCCGCTGCCGCCGCTGCTGCTGCCGCCGCGCTGCTCTCGAGATCCTGCCGGTCACCCTCGGAAGCGGCCGCCGCAGCTCCTAGCCCGGCTCCCTGAACCTTTCCTCAGCCCCACCCCCGACCCGCCCATCCCAGCCGTGGACGGGGCGCGGATCAGGACAAACTTGGCAAGAGCCTCAGAACGCGAAGAGATTCTCGAGCGAAGAGAGGAGTGGGGGGGAGGAAAGGAAGGAGCGAGCCGGGCTCGGAGCGGAGTGACGGAAGCCGCGCATGGCGAGGATTGGTTGCGTGCCTGCTCACTGGCGCAGGGAGCCCGAGGCTGGCGGAGGGGGAGGTGCCTCCGCGGGGAGTCTAGCGGCTGGTTGGAGCTTGACGCGGCTGCGTACAGGCTGATAAGGCGCCGCTGCTGCGCGGTGTGCATGTGCAGGGCCAGTGGCGCAATGGATAACGCGTCTGACTACGGATCAGAAGATTCTAGGTTCGACTCCTAGCTGGCTCGGCGCGGATTTTTTTCACTGGCTATTTTTAGGGGAACGAATTTGCCATCCATGACTAAAGAAAGGGGAGGAACCTGCAACTTTGATCCGAGGATCGTAGAGAAATGATCCGCCTGCGCCCCTCTAGGAACCCGCCCGAGGCTTGGCTGCAGTTGGGGGCTTCGTTAATGGGAGCCGATCGCTGTAGCGGGAAAGAGAACCTTCCACTACTTAGCTCTGTATGCCTAGCCTGCTGCCAGCCACGCATGCTCACATCCATGCCTTCAGTCCGCAAGCATATACAGACTGAAATGGACCAGTTCCTGCCCTCAAGGAGCTTACATTCCACTGGGGCACAAGATCCATCCACAAGTCTGCATTTATTAAGCTCCTGCCGTGTGTCAGGTATGGTGCTAAGCACCAGAGACTTAAAAAAAAAAAAAGCAAAACAGCTAGGTTCATCTATCAGTGAACATTTATTCAACACCTGCTGTGTGCCGGGAGCTGTGCTAAGTGCTGGGGACATAAAAAGGGGCAAAAGGCAGCCCCTGTCCTCAAGGGGTTTGCACTCTACTGGGAAGGCAACATGCGAGCAAATGTATACAAAGCGAGCTATGTACAGGATAAATAGGAAATAAGTAAGGGAGGGGAGGGTTGGAGGAGGCCGCCTGCAGAAGGGCTTTCATTTGGGACTTAGGAGGTCAGTAGGTCAGACTCTGTTGGCTCTTGTAAGACATGAGTGAGTTTGCTAAGCACCTGCTCGCCTGGACCTGGGCTAAGCGTTTGTCCAAGGCCCTCTTTGCAAACCCCGTTTTGCTGCTGCAGGTCAGTCCTTTTGCAGCCCTGCCTGACTCCTCCCTGACCACATCTAGGTGACTCCTCTCCCCCCTTAATAAATGCAGTTTGGTCTTATTTCCTTCTGCTGTTTGGTGAAGTGGAGGGAAACCTCAGCTTTGTGGTTCCCCCCCCTTACTGCTTGGGTGACTGTGGGGATGCCCAGGACCCTTCTCTAGACTCTTCTCCTTCACAAAATGCTGGGCTTGGGTTAGGTGACTGGTCACACCTGTATTTGTGCCTTTTCCTCTTCTGGTGCTGGATCAATGCAGTGACCTAGTCAGGAGGTAGGCAGTCCTGCGATTGATAGGAATTCATCAAGTCCAAGGGCTTCCTTTTACAACTGAAGAAGCCAGTGTCCATCTCTTTCCACTACCTGAGGTCCAGCCCTAGCCCCTTTTTCCTGCTGCCCAGAGCCCATGAGCCATCCCACTCTTCTAATCCTCAGTCTCCAGCTCTCTGCAATGGGGATAAGCGTCCTGGCCATAGCCTGCTACACAACTGTGAAGGGATGACCAGGACTCCTGGCTGAGGGAGGGGCGGGCCTCAGAGCCCCTTGCAGGCTTTGGCTGACAGTCACCAGGGCACCAAACATCAGTGTCAGTGCAAAAAGTCTGGGATGGCCCCGACTAGGCTGGGTCACAGCTGTGGCCCAAGGTGTGGCCACCACCCCCTTCCCTCCACCTGCCCTTCTCCTAACCAGCCTGGATCTGAGAGCTGATAACATGTGTGCAGTTCTGTAAAAGACAGGGTGTGTAGGTAAACACGTGTCCCTCTATGGCGTTAGCCAGGTGGTACCGTGTTTAGAGAGCTAGACCTGAGTTCAAATCGAGCCTCACACAGGCACCCTGGGTAAATCACTTAATCTATCTCAGTTTCCCTGACTGTAAAATGGGGATGATAACAGCATCCCCCTCCCAGGATTTTTTGTGAGAATCATATGAGATCATTGTAAAGCATTTGGCAGCACCTTGTACACACTAGGTGCTTAATAGATGTTTATTCCCTCCCAATAGCTATATGCTCTGTACCACACAATCTAGAGCACTTGATCTTGCTCTTTTATATCATTTTCATTTGCTTAGTGTCTTCGTCATTTTTCCCCAATGAAGATCCTGTAAGGTTACAGAGGTTAGACCTAAAGCCCTTAACAGTTGGTCCATGATGCCTCACACCAGCTAAAGGAGGAGGCGCCTGCTGCTGGATGGGGGCTGCAGACCTGGCTGTCAGTCTTCAAGGAGGGACTGAGGGGACTGGGGCATCACTACTCCACTTAGCACCTTCCTATCTTTCTGTCAATTTATCTATCCATCTATCCACTTCTCTCTCTCTCTCTCTCTCTCTCTCTCTCTCTCTCTCTCTCTCTCTCCCTCCCTCCCTCCCCTCCCTGCCTCTGCTTGCCCTCTGAGCCTGGTCCTCAGGGCAGGGCACAGTGGCACCATCACTTCCCTGTTCTGGAAGCTCAGCTCCTCTTAAGGAAGCCTAAGGTCACATGAATATTTTTAAGTCCTGGCTCACATTGCTAAATCCTAGGATGCTGAGGTCAACTAGAACCTCCAGATCATTCCCTATCTTGAACTTGGGAAGCTGATTGCTTCCTCTAGTGGATACTTAGTAGCGCTGGAAGTGGGTTGTCATCTTCGTCCCTCCCCCTTGCTCAATGATCAGCTGACTTCCTTTTCTGTCACCTCCACTCTGGTCACCCAACCTTAGTAAGATACTGTTAAGAAATCACATGTACTAGCTATATCATATTGCTTGCCTTCTCAATGGGTGGGGGAGTGGTAGAGAGAATTCGGAACTCAAAATTTTTAAAAAAATGTGTTAAAAAAAACAATTTTAAAAAAGAAATAACTCTTGAATTTGCCTGTGCCCTGCATCTCACAAAAGGAGTCCAGTCTAAGTCCACGACTTGTCCTCCTGGAACTGATCTCTGACATCCAAGCCCCGGGAGAATGCCAAGTACTACCTGCCCCAAGGAAGCCTAAGGAGGGCCCAGCTTCAGGAATCTGATGGCATTCTTATATTCTGTTTAGCTGAGTGATCCTTAGCCAGAAAGACGGCTAATCGATCCCATAGTGTGGCATGCTATTCAGAATGCCAGGAAACCAACACAGGATCACGTAAACATCTGCTTTGTTAGCAAAATCCAGAACATCAGCATTCATCTCTCTGGGTTCTGTAGCCATGGTTACTGGCCTTGGACACAAGGAACAAGTGGATCTCCTCAGGGCTGGTACTGCTACTGACATTAAACCCACAACTCCAGCGTGGCTCTAAAAATGAACAGATTCTGACGTCTTCTGTGAAAATGTCCGGCATCCAAGAAATTCAACGAGATTTCAATGCAATGACCAATAATGATCCCAAGGATGGATGGTGAAACAGACTACCTACCCCCTCACCACCCTGCCACCAACAGAGGGGGTGGGCTCAGAATGAGGCATAACATTCTTTTGGTTTTCCTTCTGTTGAGAGATGAGCAATCTCATTTTTTACATTTGTTTTTTCTTAAATCTCTCTTCCAAATTCATTCCCTCTCTCCAGCCCCTCCTTCACCCATTGAGAAGGCAAGTAACATGATCCCCACTATACAGGTGAAGTCATGCAAAATAGGTTTCCATATTAGCAATGTTGAAAAGAAAAGAAAGTGAAAAAAGAAAGGCATGTCATTTTCGAACAACAGCCAGTGTGGGAATTGGTTTGCTTTATTCTGAGTTACTTATTACAAGGGGTTTTTCTTTTTTTCCTTTTTCTTGTGGGGAGGCTAGTGAAAGGTAGCAGGGAGGGATTAAGGTTAGGGATTATAAGAGGGTTATTGATACAAATATACAGAGAGAGAGAGATCAGATCAGAAGGCAGGCCTGAAAGAAGCAAGACCAGCACAACCGCTTTGAAAGCTACAGGTTGAACTTAAAAAGAAAAACCAGACTTATATAATAGAGAGACCATATTTTTTTAATAGATGAAGAACTGAGGCAAAGAGGGTCACACAGCTAGTAAGTATCTGAGGCCAGATTTGATCTCAGGAAGAAGAGACATTCTGATTCCAAGCCCATGTGCTATCCACTTGGCCACTTAGCTGCCTCTGGCCTTAGAATAACTTCTGAATAATTCTATGCTATCCCAAAGTGGAACAGATGGACCTGGGTAGATGGCACTCCCTGACTGAAAGTCTGCAAGCAAAGACCAAATGGTCACTTGTTGACCATATTTAAAGGATAATTCTTGATCATGCCAAGATTCAACTAGAAGACCTCTAGGTCCTTTTCTGTTCTGTGGTTCTTTTTGATAAAGGTGAAATGAACCACTTCAAATGCATGTGCTGCCAAAGTGAGCACATGAACCAGCAAGGAGAGATTTTGAATTTAAAGTTACAATAGGAAGCCAAGAATAACCCATGTAGTCCCTGCTGCTGAGGGGGCTGAGGCTGGGGGAATGGAGCTCAGGAGTCCTGAGATACAGTAGGATTAAAGCCAATGAAGTGTCCAGTCTATGTCTGGCACCCATCCCTGGGAGCTGGGAGCCGAGTAAAGCAGCTCAGATCAGAAAAGTTGCAGTGGGATCGGGCTGTGACAAGCCTCCAGCCTGGGCAATATCTGTAGACCCAATCTCAGAAAAAGCCAAGTTGGAAAAAGCCTTATCTTTACAACCTGACTCCCATGATTCTCCAGCTGCCCCTTGGAAGCGGTTGGTCTTATCCTCAGTGTTTCTCTGTGTAGGTCAGTTGGCACTAGGAAATCAGGGGAGAATGTAGATGCCCTTGGACTTTTGGGACAGGCTGGAAAGAAGTCCTGAGTCAACTCGAATAGAGAAATCTCTTCCCTGATGTCAGACCTCAGGTTTCTTCCATGCATGTAGCTGGGGTCCTAAGAATCCTCTGTGGTCTCTACAGGGTTTTGTATGAACCCAAACTTCACGGTCAGTTTGAACATGGGAAGGATATAGGAAAATATGAGCCCAGGTGCATCTTCGTAATCCTCCAAACAGGTGTAGCCTTGGGAACACTCTCACCAATGACACTTGTTCCCCAGGCCTGACTGCTAGAAAGTGGCATTTTTATGTGCATCACCTGTCAATCTAGCAGTTAGCATAGTCCCTGGCAGAGAAGAGTTTAATAAATGTTCATTGATAAATGGAAAGAAGAAAACATTCAACATTTTATGCTATTAATGAATGGCCAAGCTTGACCCCAAAAAAAAGACAGGAAAATGACACCTTCCTCCCTTCTCTGCAGAAGCAGAGGACTATGGGTACATATAAGGTCAGACTCAGCTGACCTTATACAGAGAAGGTAATGGCAAACTATCTCAGTATGTTTGCCAAGAAAACCCCAAATGGGGTCATAAAGAGTTGGACATGACTGAAATGACTCAACCACAAAAGCTGAAACACTGATTAGCTTTATCAAATTGCTTTTTCCTCCCTCATTCTTTTGAAATTCTTTGTTATAGGGAACAAGTGAGGGAATGGAAACAAAAATGGAAGTAAGTACAAAAGACATCAATAAAAATTCAGAAATATATATTTTACAAAGAATAAAGTAATATCTGTGACTTCATCAAAACACCATTCATTTGCCACCGCCTGTATGAGACCAATTATAAGCACTTTCTCCTTCTTGAAATTGTTTTTATTTATTGTCATATACTTTATATCCCTTCCTGATTTCTGTGGGGCATAGAAGGTATTTGATGTACGTTGAATTGAAACAACTTGAATCACAAAAAGAAAAAAAGTAGACAAAGAAAGCACATCCAATCTTGACTCAGTTGCATTTATTTATTTGGGTAATTCAAAATTGGGCCAAGTTTGCCATTACTCTGGCCCTATTATATCATAAATACTAACAGCTTAAAAAAAAAGAATACAGCATCCATCCACCCCTAGCTGAGATTAGTTATGTCACCAGATGGACTAATAAACTTTTTTTTATTTTTTGGAACTGAAATGTCCTAGAAACAAACATACAAAATGAGTACCATTCAGTATTGTAGGCCCTGGCCAGCTTATTTCAAGCTGTTGGGGTTTGAAAAGTGTGAGCATCTTTACATATAGCAGACCTGCTGCATCAAGAATGCTGATTACTTTAAAGGAGGAAACAGCTATTTCAGGAAAACGAAACAAAACATTTTTCCATTCCTTCACCAAGCAAGCATCAGGGCAATAGGTAATCTTAACCAAGGGCAGTGGAATAAAAGGAAGATCTGATTTTGAATGAAGAGACATGTTTGTGTTCTGATATCTACTTACTAACTGGGAGAGATGGGGGTGGGGGGGGAAATATTTCTGAGCCTCAGTTTCCCCATCTGTAAAATGAAAATAATAACACTTAAACCACCATTTACTTCCCAGGATTGTTGTCAGGATCAATGAGAAGGGAAAGGGCTGCACAAGTCTGAGAAGTGTTAACTTTCACCAATGCCCCTGTTCTCAGCTGTCCTGATAATGGTCTTTCTAATGAACTAAATATTTTTCTTCTCTACAAAAGCAGGCTCAGAGCTTGAAATATTCAAGAGTCACCAGAGCTTGGGAGCCTTCTGAACATGTTAATGACAGCTGCCCTCAATCTATCACACTCAGCATCGGTAGCAGAGGTATTGGGTTACCTTACCCCCTTGCGGGTCTTGGCCATGGTCTCAGGAAAAGAGAAGGAGTAAAAGGAAAGGATGGCTGTTAGAGTGAGATCTTGAAGGTGTATAAGTTAACTTTTAAGAGAACTGTGGGATTTATGGGAGATACTTAAAAATATAGGATAGCTGTTCCTATGAGAACACAGAGCCCCAAGATGGACCTGCCTAAATCCCCCTACAAAGAGCGATCTTCTGCAGGAAGGGACAATAAATGTGCTAGGACAACAACAACAACAACAACAATAACAAGGTGGGTTAGTACTTCAGGATTCTATACTTTACATTTGTTATTAATTTTACAATAGTTTGAATCATGCTATAATAATAGAACAAAAGATAAACACTGAGGAAAATACTTCCCGTCACAGTGAGCTTTTCATACTCAATATAGAAATTCTTTCCCTCAACTCTGCCAAGTTCTGGCTCAGGAAAAAAAAAAAGATGTCTAAGACACTGTATCTCAAATGAGAAATATGTATAAAGAGCTTAGCATTAATGCTAAGAACAGGAGACACTAAGTGCTCTTGCAGCCCCTGCCTTTTGTCTTTTGAGAAAAAGATTTCACTTGAGAGTGATTTCAGATGTTCTAGAATAACCTTGGATTTCATGGGCGGCCCATTGGGATTTGTTCCTGCACTAAGGAAGGAGGAAAAGAAAGGACCTTTGTTTATGGACAAGGATGCAATGGGTCCATTGGCCTGATGACATTCTGCTGTGCTCACCTTCCTAAGGAACCATGAGATTTCAGGAGTCTATTCTATTGGTACATATTTGAGGAACAAAGAAACACAAACTACATTCACAAGATCACTGTGTTTTCCCAATCACACCAGTAATGGCCAGTGGTCCACCCAGATTCTAATATCCCTGTTAATTTCAATGTTTCTTTCCTTAGTACTAAAATATCCACGGAGACAAGCCAATATTGGATCTGAAGAGCAGATCGACATCCCCTACGGCCTGCAGAAGCCTCTGTTCCTATTTATTCCACCAAGAATTCTGAGCCCAGATCTCCACACTCTTTAATAAGCTACTGCAGTAGCTCAGATGCGACATGCCAGAAATGTCAGCACTCAAAATGCAAGGAGGTGGAAAGGAAATGATCTGGAAGAACCAGCTTCAACATTTAGATGCTAGCAAGACTACATTTAATAAGAAATGTTAGTCAACTTCAGAGAGTAGGATTCTGCTTTAGCAAACTACAATTACATGAATTTCACTATGAGAATTAATTTGACTTGAACCATCCATAATTTTTAAATGCCTCAAGCTACAAAATGAGCAGAGAGAGGACAACAAGGTCTAAATCAACCAAAGGAAAGTTAGTTTCCTAAAGTGAAGAATCTGGGATTAACAAGGTCCATGTAATTTAAATGGAAAGCACCTGTATGAATGACTGTAAAAGTGAAACCATAAGGTTTACTCACTTTACTTTTAAAAATATTTACACTGATACCAGACCATAAAGTCACAGACCAGAGGATCAAAGACTTTAAACTGGGGGACTCCCAGGGGCCTGCAATCTAACCCCCTCATTTTACAGAGGATGGAACTAAGGTCTAGAAAAATAAAGAGACTTGTCCAAGTCACAGAGATGGCAAATGGCAGCCTCCTTTCTTTGCTACATATAAATACAAGTCAGGTAGTTACCACGTTAGGTATTCGAGAGCATGCACATATGTACATGTCTGCACGCACACACACATATATGCACATGCATGGCAATAGGTATGTGTATCATGTTCCACACACATGTGTTTGTGCATATATGCATGTACACATGGATTTATACAAGTATACATATGTGTGCATGCATGTGTGTGTGTGTGTGTGTGTGTGTGTGTGTGTGTGTACTGGAACTTTTATTTTATTGGCATAGGGAATGATGAGTAAAGAAATTCCTTGAACCCAAGGCAAGTATATACCTGCCCTGCAATTTATATAGTCCTTGAGAGTTATCACTTTAGGGCCTTTGGTTCTAGTGGGAATGGGAATGAAAGAACAAAGGGGTTATGGGGAAGGGAGAAAGAAAGAAGAGAGGAAAGGATGAAGGAAAGAAGAAGGGAGAGAAGGGAAGGGAAGGGAAGGGAAGGGAATGGAAGGGAAGGGAAGGGAAGGGAAGAGAAGAGAATTATTGAGGTGTCTTTTTTTTAATGAAGCGAAGAGATATGGAAGACCAGTAAGAAGCACAGACAACTAGGACAGCACTGAAAGCAGCAGGCCAGGATAGCCATACTACCTATTTTTAGAACTTTACAAACAGCCATGAGTGTTGACCATCAGTGGCCCCTTTGGAGGGAATATAGAGGGGAGTAAGAGAGTTCTCACTAAGCCAGACATTGGGCCTTAAGACAGAGTTCTTCCCCAAGTCACAAGGCTCCATCTTCACCAAGGGCACTTCACCACTTGGGAACCCCAAGGAAGCAGAGTCACATCAGCAGAGCCCAGCTGGCATTGGAAACAGGAACGACAAAGAAGGAACAAAAGTCACTTTGTTTTTCTATGTATCATCAGCACTTAACATAGGACTTGGCATTTAGTAGGTACTTAATAAATCCATGCTGGCTGACTGCCTGATTCTCCTTTTTGTTTTTGTTGGGGGGGGGTGGGTTGCTTTTTGGAGGGGGGAGGGCAGGGCAATTGGGGTTAAGTGACTTGCCCAAGGTCACATAGCTAGTAAGGGTTAAATGTCTGAGGTCGGATTTTAACTCAGGTCCTCCTGACTCCAGGGCTGGTATTCTACTCACTGCACCACCTAGCCACCCCATCTCTCCTTTCTGTTTACTGAGTTAATCCTTAATTTTAAAAAATCGCCTGTTTTGAGTGAATAATTAGCTACTATATTCTGATTGGCAGAAGAACAAAAGGAAGGCTCCTGCTAACTGCACAGCCAGTCAGCATTCCTGAGCTAGAGCAAAGTTTGCAGAACTTGTCACTGGGCTTTTTCAGCAGCCAGGGACCCAGGACTTATTAGAGTTGAGTTGAATGACCCTGAAGGGGAGAGGGGGAGAGAGGTGACACAAAAATCCCCTCCCCTAGTTATTTGGTGTTGCCATTGAAACAAACACTGAATCTCGACTCAGAGCGTATGGAACTCATATGCATCTGTTGGCTCCTCAGTTAGAATTGAAGCTCCTTGAGGGCAAGTACTGGTTTTGCTCTTCCTTTGTTTCCTCCCCCAGGGCTTATTGATCAATCAATACTTGCTGCCTGATTGGGCTCAAATTCTGGGGTTGCCACTTACTCCTTTCCTCACACTGGACATGTCACTTCACATTTATGAGTCTCTGTTTCTTCCTCTATAAGATGGGGGTATTGAACTAGATGATTTCTAGAGTCTATTCTAACTCTAACTCCACAATCCACCAATTAAGCTCAGTCTACCAGGCCAAAACCCGGGGTGGGGTGGGGAAGGAAAACAAAAAGCAGGCCAGGCCAACCAGAAAATCCAGCTATGGGATGTGAATTTTGATAAAAATGTAAAACACAACTCATCAAGGCCTAAGTGCTTCCTGGGCTTCTTTTAGCCTTTGGAACACACCTGCTACCTGCTAACAGGTAAACCTTGGAGGTGTGACAGACCAGCAAAGGTTCTATAAGCAGATAAACATTTTAGGATGCCAAAGTCTTTCATATTTAATTCTTCTACAGAGCTGTATGAACTAGACTTCAATCCTGCTGTAACAACTTGTAACTTTCCCAACCCTATCCCCTGTTTGTGCTAGAGCCTAAGGCTTCTTAGGTATCCCCAGAAATTCAGCACTCAAGGCTTTCATGGGCCAGAGAGCTGGCCTCAGAACCCACTGTGCCCTTCCTTGCCCTGCCTGGCAGGGTCTGAGAGTGGAGATAGGCCATGACATGCACTAAGATGTACTTTTACCACAGGCTGCATCCAAAAAGAAAAAAAAAACAGACATTTTCATGGTCTTTTTTCCTGTTCCTTCTACTGAGTGGTATTAGCACTGGGCCCCCAAGAGTGGCTCAGCTTTACTGTAAGACAAATGAAATCTTACAGACATCCAGCTGTTTCTTAGTTTGTGCTGCTCCTTGGGAAATGTGAATAAAACATAAAAGATGGTGTACCTGAATTTAAACCTGGAACAAATTTTTCATCTATGTAAGAGTTAAGTTGCCAGTGATTTCACGGACTGGAGATTGGCCTATGTAAAAAAGGCACCATTTTGCTAGTGGGTATGATACAATGTAAACAAAGAGTTCAGAGAACCAAAGGAGAGGACTCTGGTGTAGGCCCCTTAAATCTAGTTAAGCTATATGAGGACAGTTCTGTGTTTTTTGAGGAGCCATCTATAGTCTAAGGAAGCAGTTATGTAAAAAAATATCCCTTAGGCTGGTTTCTTCAAAGCTAAAGCTTCTAGATGTAGAAGTGGAAGGCACTTTGGAAGTCACTGAATTCAACTCTTTGATTTTAAAGATAAGGAAACTGAGGCAGGTGGTGGCTAAGTAACTTACCAAGGGTCACACAGATAGTAAGTGTTCAAGGCAACATTTGAACCCAGGCCTTCCTGACTGCAAGTGTATGGCTCTATCCACTAAACGATGATGCCTCTCTGACTATAAGGCACTGAGTATCAGGAGTGGTTTCATGCCTGAAGGAACTTTCTTGATTTAAATACCATTTCTCCAAGAAGATGGGGAGCATGTTCCTGAGCAATCTGGTTTTCCAGAAAATGGATCTGTTTTACATCCATTAAGTTGTTCGCTCTTAGTCTGACTCCAAAGACAAAATGGCAGCCAAGCTAAAGCTGGTCCATGTGTTCACAGAACAGTCTAGCCAATATCCATTTCGTAGCACCAGGAGCCTTTGAGCTCCAGGGACTAACCCTGAGGAACTGACATGACCTGAATGGTGCCTGCACCAAGCTCTTCTCTCATGGTAGATTTGGCAGGAAGAAAGAAAAAAGGATCTACGTTACGAATCCCATGCCTCTTGGGAGGTTGAGGGTGGGCATGGAGGAAAAGAGAGGTCTGAAGAGATTCAACAAAAATCTAAGAAAAACATTCATCAAAGCATTGACTATGTATGTGCTAGGTGCTAGTAAAACCAATGAGAAGCTGGCATGGCATCGTGGATAGAAAACTAGCCTTGGAATCAAGAAGATTTGGGTTCAAATGGCTCCCTGATACACCCTGACTGTCTGAGCCTAGCAAGTCACTGAAAGTCTAAATGCCCCCAGGAAACTCTCCCAGAGCCTAAGAGGCAGGGCAGGCGCAGATCTGCACTGCTGCAGGATGTTTTCTCACTAGACGCTCCCAAACACAGGTTCAATCCAAAAAAACTACTCCGAGGATAAAATATTTCTATGGGCAGCTTCCTTGGCTTCATAGAAAAACCTGACTCTATTTTATACTGTTGGCAAGTCCTTCTTATGTCACCAATGAAAATGTAGAGACTGCCTCTTTTGGTAAAACAATGACCACTTTCAGAGATGACTAAGGAAGACCTAAAATCCCACTTCTGGGGCAAAAGGAAGATCTGAAGGTTGTTTTATACATGGTTCTTATTTTCCTAAGGAAAAAGTATGACTGTGAAGGTCTGTGATCAATCTGTTGGTATCCTGAGTGGGAAATGGGGGGGGGGGGGGAAGAACTTAAAATAGGCTCAACATGAATCACATAGAAGAATGCACAGAATCCTTAGCAGGCAGGTCTCAGGATGGCTAATTGGACTTTCCATGAGTGAATCTCCCTGTGCCTTTGTAATAATACATTCTCCCAAGGAATCTGAAGACCGACCGAGTATAGAGGAAGGCACTTGGAAGATAAATGTACCAGAATGGATAATGTTTCACTTTCCCAGGCAAGGAAAAACAAAACCATACACACAGACATGTAGCCTTTTCCTTTATCACCCTCCCACCTCCCACAACCCTAACATATCCCAGTCTCTGAAACCAAAATCATGATTTGCTAATTAGACAATTCCCTGCTGCAGATACAGGGAAATTACACCAAAACTGGGTCCATCCAAGCTGGACTAGTAGGGATGCTGGTGGGTGGCCACCGAGGTGGCCCCCTTCTCAATGTGCTTCAGATGGCAGGCATGACAGAGCAAGTGGTCATCCAGAGGGTAGCACCGGTGGCCATCTTCATCGTTGAGTTCCATTCCACAATCCTAAAGAGTCAAAGTGTTCAATTTAGTGGGGAAGTGGGAGGAGACTACAAAATGACAATCATATCTGCAAATACCCATCTCACAGGGTAGTTGTGAAACTCCATTGATATAATCCATGTAAAACATTTTGTGAACCTTAAAATGATTTGGGAATTTCAGTTGCTGTTACTTTCATCAGGGTGTCCTGTGTAACAGAGAGGCTTTAAATGTGTTTCAGTGACTGGCTGAACATGCTCGGTCTCTGGCACTAGATAGGTAAGTAACCAGTCTGGTTTTTTGCATTTTTTCTTTGCTAATCCCAAAATTGCTCTATGAGATCTCATGACAATTTGCAGACTATGGGGTGGGGAGGATTGTGGTTCTCCAAATCATCTCCCTCAGAAACTGGATCCACAAACATAATCTGAAATGTAAGGCTTAGCCCACACAGCCCAGTAACACCAATACAGCCAGCCCTGCTGTTCACAACACAGGCACCACAGGAGCTCAGGTACTTAAAAAATCATGACGAATTTCAGACTTGTGAGCTGGCAGAGAAAACAAAAGCGCTCCCAAAAGCAAACATTCAGGCCTCTGTCCTGTTTCCTGCTGGCCATACTATTCAGAATTTATTAATTTGGGAGGACGGGGACTTTTTCTCCCTCTTGGTTTTTGTTTTAATCAGGCTCCCTGGCCCTTCCCCAGAAAGCAGCTGGCCTACCTCACAGTGATAACACTCCACATGGTAATCTTTATCCATTGACACAACACGGATGGTTTCGTCAGAGCCCTGCATCAGAAAGAGCAAGAAGGAACATCAGATAGAAGAAGGAGGTCAGAGCAGAGGTGCTCACAGACCGTGGGAAGTATGTCAGGGGGAAAGGGGCCTTTCTTCTCCTGGGAGAAATCCTGGGCTCCCAACAGAAAGATACAAACACACAGGTCGTGAATATGCCTATAAGAGAAAAAAATACATTACTTTCTCTTGAAAACTGGAGGGGAGGGGAGGAAGTGAGTGACCTGTCACTTTGTTTAAAATGGGCCTTGTGAGAGGCGTCGGAAAATAGGCAGTTGGGGCTTTTAAAAATAATAATGATAATAATCTTATGATCTTTTTAGTTCCTTTTTCTCTCTTTTACTTATTATAATAAACTGGGCATTAATATCTAGGAGAAGAATTTAATTCAATCCAAGGGGCAAAAGGACCATTGGGGTCAACAGTTCCTATGGTTCAGCTACTTCCTTCTCCACAATTTTTCCCATGGCCTTGTTCCTAAGCTGGTGGAAAATTAAAACAGTTGAGGGGTGGAGGAGAGGAGGTAGGAGGAAAAAGGAGCCCTGAGTTCAAGCCTCCTGGATGGACAAACATTGTATTTATCAGAAGGTTAGGGTTTCACATGGTTTAAGAAGCAGAGAGGACAAGAGGGCTGAGAGGAAAAAAATAACTGGGCTTTATGGAGACCCTTAGATGAAGGCTGGAGAGTAGACTGTATTTCTCTCTTCCTAAAGGTACTGTTGTTGGGTTGTTTTAGTTATGTATGATTCTTGGTGAACCCTTTGGGGGTTTTCTTGTCAAAGATACTGAATTTGTCAGTTCCTTCTCCAGAGGAAACTGAGGCAAACAAGGTTAAGTGACATGCCTAGAGTCACACAGCTGGGAAGTATTTGACGCTTGATTTGAGCTCAGGTCTTCCTGACTCCAAGCCTGGAATTCTATCCACTGCACCACCTAGCTTCCCCTCTTCCTAAAAGTATCTTACCTCAGATGGAAGAATAGGAAGTCCACATGCTGCGCACTTGGGGGCCAATACCCTAAAAAAGACAAAATGCAGAATACTTATAATGGCTGATGAAGGACCAAGCAAGTGCCACACCTCCTTCCAGGCCCAAGCCTCGTGGTCTTCCCAGATGCACAGCACCTACATCATCTGACTTCTTATTCCAGAGTCCTTCCACATGGATATATGGGATCTGGCCCCATTTCACCATCTCTCCTGTGCTCTTAGACTGACTTGGGATTGCTTTCCAATTGTTTGGTGGACATATGACCTGCCTACCCCACTAGAAATCTTTCACAGTCTTGTTTTGCCTAAAATGGAGTTGCCCTCTTTGTGCAAGTCAATGAGTGAACAGCCTACCTGTTTAGGAATTGAAAGACCACACTTCATAAATCACTCCGTTATCTCATCAATGTGGGCACTCCCTCCACTGAGAAAGACTGAAACTTCTTGCCAAAATCCTCCAGGAACTCCCCCATCTAGGGCCTACCCAATGGGGCAGGAGCCTTCCTTTAGATTGTCTGAGCTCACATTGGCCCAATGGAACATATTTTGTGACCGTTGGTTAATCCTTGCTCTAGATAAATGAGTAACCTTGCTTTTCTGGTTCTATGGCTCTTAGATGACAACCTTTACAGGAAGTACACGATCCTTTGTGTGAAATAAAGACACACAAACAGTGCCCAGAAGAAGCTTGTTTAAGGCCTGGTCAGAGGGCTGGACTATTGATCACAAAATCTGAGGACTAGGAGAGATATCAGTGATTATCTAATCCAACCCAGACCTCAAGACAACCAATCAAGAGGAATGCCACCATTCAGAAGTAGAGAGGACAAGAAGGTCGAGAGGAAGAAAATAGCTGGGCTTTATGGAGACCCTTAGAGTGGGCCTCTGTGTCAAGGCCTTCCCAAGGGGAGGGTCTTTCTCACCTCTAGAGACAGCCCATTCTACTGGACAAACTGTTTTTACATGTAGTTGGGGGAGAAAATAAAATATTAATTTTTTTAATTGGTCAATAGATAAGAATGTGACCGAGCTGAACTCAGTCCATCTCTCTCTTTCCTGAGACTAACTCCTTTTAGGCTTGGAATCATTCCCCACTGGGTCCTTACTTGTGGTAATCTCGGACACAGTAGATCTTGTTTTCCGTGTCCACTGTGAACGGCACCCCATCCAGACACTCATTACAGATTACACAGCGGAAACATCCTGGGTGATAGGACTTTCCTAAAGCCTGCAGGATCTAGGAAAAATAAAAGAGATGGAGAAAGGGAAAATGATGGGATTTGTTAAGGAGGGGGGAAGAAGTAAGAATGAGCAAGAAGAGGAGAGACAGAATAATGAAAGGGGACATGAGAAGCAGTTAGGAGCCCTGGGAGACCCTGTCTTTATACTTCACTTTGAGGAAGGGATCATCTTGTTGGGGGGTGGGGGGAGGGAAGGGAAGACAGCATGATGCTGAGCTGTGCAAACAGCTGGGGCCTGGAAAGAGGCTGAGAGGACCTGGTTTATTACTCAGGAGGGGCCAGGCTTCGCAAAGAATCTTGGGAGTTGAGTGACCTTTGTGGTCCGGTCCTTCAGTTACATCTCTTGTTCCAAGCAGAAATCACTTCTATAATCTAAACAATAAAGTTATACATCTGCTTTGGGTGTATAATTAGTGACATAAATTAGTGACATATGATAGGCAGAGTCTACAAGAAGCCCAGGGAATCACAGAAAGGGGCACAAATGTGTAAATTGCTTCTCTAAAGAAAGGACATTGTTCATTCATTCCAGCAACAAAAAATAAGGATTGATCAATGTGGATAATAGAGCAGGCACCGGCTAACGCAAATGCACCCACTGATGGAGAATTTGGGAGTGGCTGGTTCTTAATCTACTACAGGCTTTTCCCATGATTCTCGTAACAAGAAACAACTAACCTTTGCCGTTGAGGTGAACTCTGTTATAGAAAGTCTTGACTGGACAATCACGTCCTAGAGGTTAGGATGACCTCCAATATACACCCAAATCCATGGACTAGTAATGTTCTATCCTAACAGCATTCACCTGCTCATAAATGCTTTATTCATTCACTTCTATTAAAAGAATTCTCAAATCAGAGGCCTGTGTTCAAATTCTACCTCTGAAATGCAACGTCTGTCTGACTGTAGGCAAAGTCACTTAGCCTTCAAGGCCTTGATTTTCTCATCTATAAAAGGAGGAGGGGGAATTAGAAGACCTCTGAGCTTTGTTATAGACCATACCTCTAAGTCTATGAACTTATGGCTGAGACCACTTTTCTATGTTTCCAAGCCCCAGGCAAAAGTTACTAGCATTAAATTATCCAGGACTTTCAGAATCTTAGACTTGTGAGACTAGAACATTGTTGTTGTTGTTTTTAAGAGTTTGTGGAATGATGGTATGAATGAAATTCAAACTGGAGACAGGAAGAAGGAAGGAATGACTTTTTGAAGTCTCCATTAACCTGTTTCTTTGAAAGAGTTTGGAACTGATGCATGAAAATGGGTAAGGGCTTTCCAGGATTTATAGGGGTTGATTTCTGGGAGTCTACTGAACCCCCCAGAACTTGGACCGAACTATCCACAATGATCACAAATATGCTGAAGGTCCTATTGCCTTATTGCTCTGTCTGGCCAGCAAGGACATCCTGGAAACAGGCAGAAAGAATGCAATAGAATGTAGCTCAATTTAGAATGATGGCTAAATTTTTTTTTTGTGAAGTAGAGAATTATATGATGATCAAAAATGACTACAGTTGAGCAAACTTAGGGAAATTCAATTCAACAAATATTTCTTAAGCGCCTAAGACATGCCAGGTACTAGGGACTGAAAGCACTTATAAAATAACCTACCAGGTTAGATCTCTTACTTGAAAGCACTATTACCTGGGAAAGAGTCAAAGTCTACTGCTTTGATATTCAAAATATGCTAAAGTTTTAATGGAGTCTATTTTCTCGTTCAGATTCCAAGCAAGACAAGTCTCATTAAATCAAATTCATGAATGAGTCAAGATATCACCCCATGATGTAATTGATTCTCTTGGAAAACGAAGGACAAACAACAAAGTGAGATTATCTGGGAAATGTCTGTATAGACCTAATTCCTCATGGCTGCTACTGGCAAGGTTGAACTCTTGATAAAAGTCAGATGTCCTGGGTTCTATTTTAGCTAACTAGTCATGGAACCAGTTGCAATAAAAAGTCAAAAGCAGAAGGCCTTCTTCACTTCTTTATTCTTGGCCCTGCGGGCACATTCATTCCAAACATCGTTGACTTTCTTTGGCCATCACTACTTACCATATCCATTATCAAGTGTCCACATACAAAACATCTGTCAGCAGATTGCTGGAAACCAGAATACTGCAAGGGAAAGAGAAAACAGTTACGTCCACACTAGGATATAAAACAAGGGGGTATCGGTGTCATTTGACAATGGATGTTTGACTCCATGAAGGAAGCTGGCCTTCATAAAATGCGCAATACCAGTACATTCAAATTTAACAATAATATCTATAGGCAGCAATGCATAGTGTAGAGACTCAGCTTTGGGGTCATAAAAATGTGAGTTCAAACCTCACCTGGGCCACATACTTATCCTATATTAGTGTTCTGAGTTTACATCTGTGCCAGTAGATAACTATGGGGTTTGGAATGGGGTCTAAGACAAGGCATTGGGTAATCCTGGGCAAGTCATGATGTCCGAATGATCTGGGAAAATTTCTAAGATAATTAGTCCAGCTCTCTAGAGGTCACAGAGTAGGTGCTGCCCTGCACTGGTTGGTAGAGACAGTTTCCTCACTTGGGATTTCCAGTGAAATCACAGGACCAGTAAAAAGAAACAAACAAAAATGTAGACACAGATAGAGCTTCTAAAATTTGATAGTTGCTTTATATACATGATTTCATTGGACATTTCTACCCCAAGAGGTCGGTACTACTGGCATTATTATACCTATTTTACAGATGGGGAAACTGAAGCATGGAGTTTTCAATGACCTATCAAGGTAGGATTCGAACCCACTTGCCTGGCCCCAAGTCCAGCATTCTATCCACTATACCTCACGACCTCTCAAACTTAGAATTTTCTCTCAAATAAAGAAACTTGATCATTATCTCTCAATGAGAAAAAAAATAATATTCGTTTGACTCAACTATACTGGGGAAGAATTTTTTTTTTCCTGAAGAGACACCATTTGGTCTCCCTGGTTTGTATAAGCCAAACTATTGCTAATATAGTCCAAGTTTAACATGAGAAAGCGATATCACAGGATAGTATTTCCAATCTGCACCTGAACCAAGGCATAATCACTCTTCTTTCTGTCTAGGACAATGTCTAAAACAAGGCACTAAGCCCAAACTACTGGCTAAAGGGAATGAGGCTAGGAGTATTGCCTCTCCTTTTAATATAACAAGGGCCATTAAGCTGCTCCTGCCTTATCCAAACATGAAAGGGAGTTAGGAGAGCTGGGAGGCCCAGGACAATGACAACAGCCAATCCATGTGAGGTTTACGAATAAGTTTACATACTTTGTCCCACCTGATCCTTACAACAACACTGTGAGGTAGGTACTATGAGGATCACTATTTTATACATGAGGAAATTGAGTCTAAGAAAAAGTGGAAGGAACGTGTATGTGTTTACATAGCTAGTAAGTGCTGCAGATGGGACTTGAATCACGTCTATTCTGACTCTAGGACTAGTCTGCTTCCCACAATCCCATGAGCTTCAATGGACATCCCTTTCCTCATGTATAAAATCAGGAAGTTAGACTATGTGATGCCTAAAGACCATCCTGGTTCTTCATTTCAATATGAAGTCTTTGGATTTGACAAAATGTTTGAGAGGATTTAGAGCTGGAAATGATTTTAGGCCAGTCCCTTCATTTTACAGATGAGAAAAGTGATGCACAAAGAGGTTTAGTCATTTATTTATTCAGCATCACACAGCTAGAATTTGAACTCAGGTCCTCTTACTTAAAATCCAATGTTCTTTGCAAGTAGGACTGTGTGGTGGCAACATAAGAAGGTACTAAGGTCATGGGGGCTCTCTCTGTTTTGTCTTTTCCTCAGAACATCCTCTTTCTCAGGGTTTCTATAGGAATAGATAAAGGAGAGGTCATGGGGTGAGGCAGGAGGACTCACTCACCAGGAAGTCTTCTTCACAGAATACTTTGCCATTGACAAAATAAAAGGCTTTCCCCCTCAGTTTCCGACCTAAGAAAAAAGACAGAAGCAGAGGGAAAAAAAGGAAGGATAAGTATAACAAAGAAAACTAAGCAAAATGAACAAAATCAAATATCTCTCAGATGAATTCAAATAGAAGCCAGCTATTTCTTTTCTCTTAATTAAGTCTTGCAACCTTTGGCACTGTTTTTGAACCAGACTAGAGTTGAGTTTTGAGGGAGGCTGACAAAGAGTTTGGCACCAAGGTCCAATGGCCCTGTCATTCAGATCTTCTAGCCTGATATATCATCCTCCCAGCAGTTCCTCCCTGCCCCTTAAAAAGGAGCTGGTGAGATATTTAGCAGCTGTGTGGGCCAAAGGAAGCACTCAGGGATGAAGGAAGCCCAGCAAAACACACATATCCTTTGTAACAGCTGCTGCTGTCTAGCAGTTTCTTATCATCATGTGGTAGAGTAAAAATTTAACACATTTTTCCAAGGAATGATCATTGAAGGAATGTGCTGAATGGGGAAGTCATGCACATAAGCTGAATGATTTTAAATTTACTTTTCTCATTCTCATATCATATTTTTTTTTTGGAGCTGAACTGTAGAAAACACACATTGTGATAAGAGGGATGGCTTCCCCTCTTTTAATTTGATCTAAGTTAAGGGGGAAAAGGTTTAAAGGTGTTCAACGTCTCTGGTAAGCGGAATATTATAGTTTACATGCTCCTCTATCCAGCTACTGAAAAATGACTCATGGAGAAGGCAACTCCATAGGTGCTATTCTGAGACAGTGGCATCCCCAAATAGCCCTGGGTAGTTTTGTCAAACGCTTGCCAATGTAAACAGAACAGATGTATATCAACTTGGGAAAGTTGAAAGATTCAGTTCAAGATTCAGTAAAGGATAGATTCCACCTCCCAAGTTCATCTCTCTCTATCTGGGCCCTGGATTCCATTCCCTCTCACCTCTTCTGGGACCTCGTTGTATCATTCATTTCCTCCATCTTAAATTTCTTTTCATTGCCATTGGTTTCTACCCATCTAGCAGTTTCTTAAATAAAAATCCTTCAACTATTTTTTTCCCCAAAGATCACTGGAGTTTCATTTATGATTCCTACTTGATGGGATAGTATATTTAGAGCTGAAAGGGACCTTTAGAGGCAACTTTATCTAACTTATATATTTATTTTTTGCCAATGAGAAAACCAAGTAGTTGCCTTAAGTTAGAGTAAGAACCTTAAAGCAAATGGATCACTTTGTATTTAAGAAGCTAGGAACATAGATTCTCTACTGAAACACAACCCTTCCTGGACCAAAATCTGAACCAAATCCAAGTTTGTACCCATTTTTAGTCCCTTGGCTCAACATCAACTTGGGTATTAACCAAGTTAACAACCCAGCAAAGGATCCCATTGATTCTATCCTTTGGTGAATAAATGAATGCAGGAAGGACACGGCTATTTACTCTACATGATTCTAACTTAGGAGACGGCAGCTGACTCAAAAAGAAAAATTGTTTGGAATTGTTCACTATTTTTTTTTCATTTCTAGAATATCCAAAGACAGCATTCTTTGGATTTATGCCTTAAGTTCAAATGCCTTAAGTTCAAATATATCAAGAGGTGATCACTGAAAATATGAGAATAGTCAATTTACCCAGAAGATAGGATGAAGAGAAAGAGAGAGGGAAATATAGATGGCACCATCCTGTGCAAGGAAATTTTTGTCTCTATGATGCATTCCATACCAGTATCACACAGAGGAAGGGCGCTTGGCCAATGGGTGGATGTAAGTTCCTAGCAAGTCATTTCATTGGTAAGGTAGTGGAAGAAAAAACAGTGGTCATGGCACTAGGGAGACTGGTGGGAGTCTTGGGCCTTTCCTGGAACAATAGGGGGAGTCTTTTGATTAGTAGGAGAGTAGAGGGAAGGGAAATGAGAAACCAGTATAGAGGATTCCAGAAAGGTGAGGTTGGATGGGCAGATGTTGGCCTTGCTCTCATCCCCTTCTCTCAGTCTCCTGTGTCCTGGTATTTCCACTCTTTCTTCTCTGTTTGGGGGTCTCCCATCCTCTCCTAGACTAGAGGGAGGAAAGGCCATCTTTCCCTTTTTCTTTCTTCTCCTTGACTAGCCATAATGTCTTAAAACTGAAGCATTTTTTATTGCTTTTTTCTTCCCCTGAATAAAAATTGTATGGTTCTATTTTCAAATAATTTATTGGTATCTTTATTTTTATGTCCTATCCTGACCCATAGTGCCATCCTCTGTAACAAAGAATAAAAAAGAGACAAAGAGGAAAAAAAAAACCCATTCAGCAAATTTAGCATACACATGAACTGGGTTTGATACTGTGTATGTAATGATCCACAACCAAAGTCTTCCGAGAAGAGGAACATTTTCCTATCTCTTATTTGAGGAAAAGCTTGGTCCTTATTATTACATACAGCAGTCTGTGATTTTTTTTTAAATTTTTTTCAGCCTGTGATTTTCAAAAATAGTTGAATCATTCTTCTCACTCCCCCCCCCCCCAAAAGAGAATGTTCTAAGTTGCTTTTTAGCTAGCTGTAGCCCTTCATTTATTTTTTTTTCCTATGGGCCAATGGCCATTGATAGAAAAAAAGATCCCCACCCCTGGTATAAGGCAAAGAATATTTGGCAGATGAAGTGAACACTAGTGGAAAAAGTCAGAACATGGTAAAATAGCCATCTGGACCTCCCTTGAGGACCATAGGAGAATAATCATTAAATATCAGACCTTAAAAAAAATTCTTAAAGAAGATCTGAATCTTCTAAAGACTATCGGACCTTACAGATCATCTCGCCCATCATTCCACATTCTTCTTGTTTAACACATGAGGAAAGTGTGGTCCAGAAAGCTTAGGGGACTCATCTGGGACCCTTTGACCCTATCTACCCCCCACCTCCATGCTGTGCTCTTTGTCCTACACCAAGTCATCTAGAGCCAGGAGGGACTTAAGAGGCCACCTAGCTCAACCCCCTCATTTTACAAATGAGGGAACTGAGGCCCAGAGAACTTTAGTGGTTTGGTGCTTGGCACAAAGTAGGCACTCATTAATGCTGGTTGATTAGACTGGTGAGTGGCAAGGGCAGGCTGTAAAAACCTGGGTATGCCTAAAGACAAGAGAACTTCAAGATCCTCCAAATTACCCCCAAAATCAAAAGGAAGAGGAATTGAGCTGTTTCTGTGTGCTCCGGAGGTGAGACTAAGAATGGTGGGTGGAGGGGCGGAGCCAAGATGGCGGAGTAGAAACAGCTCATCCAAGCCACTCTGCCCCCAGATTCCCCCCAAACTATGTAAAAGGGGACTCTGAACAACTTCTGGAGCCCCAGCACCCACAGAACGACACAGAGAAGCTAACCTCCCCGCTGAGGACAGCCCAGCAGCCCTGCAGGAAGGACCAGCACAGAGGTCTGGGAGCCGGCAGCGCGCAATGCGCAGAGCGCAGGAAGCGGAGCTGAGTAGAGCCCAGGTCCACATGAGCCTAGGTTTTAGCCCCAGGGCGGCAGGGCCAGCAGCCGGCTGGAGGAACCCCAGAACACCAGCAGCCGTGGCGACTCCAGAATTATCAACATAGACATGCCTAGGACAAAGTAAGAGGTTAGTGTCCTATGGACTTTGGGACCTGAATTTGGGGGAATGCGTCGGCTCCCTCCCCTGGGGGCTAGAAGCCACTGAAGAGACACACCATTTTGTAGTTTTCAGAGGCAGCTCCAGCTCCTGGCCTGCAATTAATTGTAGGGAGATCCAGCAATCAGTCTTGGGGGGTAATCGCTCTTGCTTTAACCTCCCTGGATCTGGATTGTGATCTAGGGTGGAAGTCGTGGGTGGGTTTACAGCTTGCCAGAAACGGAAGTTGCCCCTCACACGTTCGGGACGAAAATTCCTCTATCTGGCCTTAAAGCCATAGTGTGGCAACAAGCCCAAAAGTCAAGTAATTAAGTGGCAACATGCCAAGGCAAAGGAAACAGAAAAATGCAACCCTAGACTCCTATTTTGGGGGCATAGAGCGGGAAAAGGACTGTGAGGTCAGAAGTCCTGCACCAAAAGCCCCAGGGGAAAACATAAGCGGGTTGCAGGCCATAAAGGACCTTAAGAAGGACTTTAAAAATCAAATAAGAGAAGTGGAGGAAAAATTGGAAAGAGAAATGAGAAGGATGCAGGAAAAGTATGAAATGAGGGTCAACAGCCTAACTGAGGAAAACAACACCTTAAAAAATAGACTAACTCAAATGGCAAAGGAGGCCCAAAAAGGGCAATGAGGAGAAGAATGCCTTAAAAAGTTGAATTTGCCAGATGGAAAAAGAATCTCAAAAGCTCACTGAGGAGATTCATTCCTTCAGAGTTAGACTGGAGCAAATGGAAGCTAGTGACTTTATGAGAAATCAAGATGCTGTTAAGCAGATACAAACAAATGAAAGATTAGAAGGCAATGTGAAATATCTCATGGGAAAAACCACTGACCTGGAAAATAGATCCAGGAGAGACAATTTAAAAATTATTGGACTACCTGAAAGCCATGATCAAAGAAAGAACCTAGAAATCACCCTTCAAGAAATGCTCAAGGAAAACTGCCCTGATGTTTTAGATCCAGAGGGCAAAATAGAGGTTGAAAGAATCCACCAATCACCTCCTGAAAAAGATCCCAAAAAGAAAACTCCCAGGAATATTATAGCCAGGTTCCAGAATCCCCAGATCAAGGAGAAAATACTACAAGCGGCCAGGAAGAAACAATTTCAATATTGTGGAAACACAATCAGAATAGCCCAGACCTGGCAGCTTCTACACTGAGGGATCGAAGGGCATGGAATATGATATTCCAGAGGGCAAAAGAACTGGGAATGAACCCAAGGGTCACCTACCCAGCAAAACTGAGTATTTTGTTTCAGGGGAAAATATGTCATTCAGTGGAATAGAGGACTTTCAAGCATTCTTGAGGAAAAAACCAGAGTTGAATAGAAAATTTGATATCCAGACACAAGAAGGAAGAGATGCCTGAGAAGGTAATCAGGGAAAAGAAATCAAAAGGAACTTATCAAAGTTGAACTATTTACATTCCTATATGGAAAACAATAACTGTGACTGATGATATCTTTCTCACTATGAAAATAATGGAAGAAGGGTGTGTGGTCATATGAATACATATGTGAATGTGTGTGTATATGGTTACAGTTATATATGGATAGAGGGCATAGGTTGAATTTGTTGGGAAGGGAGAATACTCAAGGGATGAAATTATGAGGTGAGAGAGGAAAGTGGCAAGAGGAGATGGGGAGAGACAGGGTAGGGTAAACTATCTCATGTAGAAGAAGCAAGGGGAAGTGGTTGCAAGGGAGGGGGAGAATAGGAAGGGGGAAAAAAAGGCAAATCCACATTCTCATTGAATTTGGTTCAGGGAGAGAATGACATACATACTAAATGGGATATCTCAACCTGCAGCAGAATAGGGGGAAGGGGGATGAGAGGAGGGATGATTGATGGGGGGGGGCATCCTTGGGGGGAGGGGAGGTTGGAAGTACCCACTATAGAAGAGGGACAGGATCAAGTGGGGAATGGACCAGGTGGGGGGTGGGATGAGTGGGAGGGAATTATGGGCAGCCTTGTACAATATATCTACTATGGTAATGTTTTGCATAGCTAGACATGTACAACATATACTGAATTACTTATCTCCCCAGAGGGAATGGGTGACAAGGGAGGAAGGAAATGGATCTAAAATTCGAGGTCTTAACATTAAATGCTTCAAATATATATAAATACTATTATTAATACTCTTTTGCTTATAATTGGGAGATAAGATGTGCAGGCATTGGGACACAAAGATTCACCTTCCTCTAATGGAAAAGTCGATGGGGGTATGGGAGAAGGTATGGGAGAGAGCAGATTGGAGGAAGCGATATCTTGTGGGATTACTATTCTGGGAGGTTGGGTAGGGGAATAACAGGGGGAAAATGATTGTAACTCAAAATCTGGCGGAAATGAATGATGTAAAACAGAAGTTAATAAAGCATTTGTTAAAAAAAAAAGAATGGTGGGTGGAAGTCAGAGGGACACAGATTTCAGCTTGATGTAAAGAGTTTTCTAACAATTACAGCTCTTTGAAAAAGGAGACAGGGCTCATGGAGTAGTGATAATTATAATAAGAGCTCACATTTGTATAGCACTTTAAATTTTCCAAAGCACGGGCACCTCCTAGCCTTTGGTCCTCACAGCAGCCCTGAGAGCTAAGGCTGGGAGAGTGGAAGGGGCTTGCTGAAGGTCACCCAGTCAGGGAGTGTCTGAGGCAGGATTCAAACCCAAGTCCAGGGCTCTCTATGCATGCTAGGCAGCAGTGGTGAGCTCATTCTCACTGGAGATGCTTTAGGCCTACCCTTGATGACTACATGTTGGAGACCAGGCAAGGCAGAGGTTTCCAACCTTATGGAATGTGAGGGATTTTTTTAAACCTAAAAACATTGTGTGGACTCCAAATGATCCTGACAGTAACCAGCCGAACCCCTTGCAGTAACCTCCTAGTCCCCAGGTCAGCGGTCACTGAATTCATGTTCCAGGGGATGGAATGCAAAACCTCTGTGGTTCCCTTCTAACTCCCTGGTTCTGTAAAGAAGTAATGGGAAGCTAGGTGGTACAGAGGATAAAGGGATGGGCTTGGAGTCTGAATACCATCGCACTAACTACTCTGACTCGCCGTTTAGGGATCTGTAAAGTGGCATGCATAGAGAGCCCTGGTCTTGGAATCAGGAAGACCAGGGTCTGAATCCTGCTCCAGACAGTCCCCAGCAGAGCCGACCAACCTGTAAATGAGAAATGGAAAAGAAGCAAGGGCATTTCCAAGACGCAAGCCTGGCCTTCTGTTGCACAAGAGAACACTAGAGGGTGTAGTGAGACCTGGCTACGGAACACCCTAGCCTGGTGATCCAAAATTGGCTCTGCTTCAGAACTGGGCACTGACAACAGGGTTGACGTTGGGGGAGGCGGATGGTGCTTGTGACCCATGCATTGTGAGGAGGAGCAAGGCCCCGAGGAATCTGAGTAGGAACCTGTTGTTTGATCAGGGTCACACTATCTCTACTTATCTCAGACTGGGCTAATTCCCATGGCATTGGGTCATTGCACAGAGCTCCCCTCCCTGGGGCCAGAGACATACTGCATGATGTCACTAGAGGATGGGGGGATATCATTAGAGCCCCAGAAAGATGCAGGAAAGCCCACAGGTCACTGCTAAGGGTTATGAGGCTGTGACCAGAGGCACTGGGCTTTTAAAATATTTGAAAAGGATACCTGTCTTTTAAAATATATATATTTTTAAAGCAGACTTCCATCCAGACCAGAAGCAGTACATATGTGCACACACATATGTATGTCCATGAGTGCATGTATGTGTATTTTATTTTTCCTATGGTCCTGACTGCCTGTTCAGGCCTTCTTCACCTTTTACTCTTTTTCCTAAGATTAAGAACCAATCTTGTTCTCCATTTGTCATGTAGTGGTAAGAGTGCTAGACTGGGAGTCAGAGGACCTGCCAAAGCCAGCATTAATTAAGTCCATACTGTGTGCCAGGTGCTGCCCTCTGTGCTTTACAAACATCATCTCTTTTAAGACTCAACAACCCTGGGAGGTAGGGGCTGTGATTATTCCCACTTTACAGATGGGGAAATAGAGGCAGGCAGTGAAGTGACACAGGGTGGCAAAGGGTGACACAGCTTGTAAGTATTTGAGATTGGATCTGGACTCAGGCCTCCTCTCCCTGTCTGCAGGCCACTGCACCACCCAGCTGCCTTAAACACCACTGGATACTTACTACTTGTCTAGCCCTGGACAAGTCCTATAACCTCCCAGGGTCTGAGTTTCTTCATACAGAAAACAAAGGAGCTGGATTAGATGGCATCTGTGGGCCCTTCCAGTTACAGATCTGT
Organism: Gymnobelideus leadbeateri; assembly: GCA_011680675.1. NCBI lineage: Eukaryota > Metazoa > Chordata > Mammalia > Diprotodontia > Petauridae > Gymnobelideus > Gymnobelideus leadbeateri. The sequence goes on from WOXC01004382.1 coordinate 478,852, forward strand.
AATCTGACTGTTAATACAGCTTTGAACAGGATGAGAGGCATGAGGGCTTAGGTACAGAGAGCTCTGGTCCTGGAGTCAGGAAGACCTGAGTTCAAATCCAACCTCAGACTAGCTGTGTGACCCTGGGCAAGTCACTTAAGTACTGTCTGCCTCAGTTTCCTTATCTGTAAAATGGACTCAGTGGTGTCTAAGCTTCCTTCCCATGATAAATGAACAGTATCACTGGTTACCTGAGAAAGGAAACCTGAATGTTCATTAGGTACAATCCAACCTTCACATTAAACTAAGAAATGAATGTGTACCTTCTTCCTTCCCTACAACCTTCCCCAAAAGGTCAGTCCTCTAACTAGACTATAAATTCTGTCTTATTCACCTTGGCATCTCCCTGCATTGCCTGCAGTGGCCCCTACTCAGTAAATACCCCCCTTCACTGGCTTATTATGAAATCATTCCAGAACAATCTATTACTAAGGAGGCTAGTTCTCAGTTCCCAGGAGCAGCTCTTAGGAAAGAGCCCCAGACATGCAGTCAGAAGGGAGTTAGGTCTGATTCCTGCCTCTCACACTTATTATCAAGGCCCCCATCTCTGGGCCTCGGTTTCTTCATCTATTGAAATGGGATAATCCTAATGTCTATAGTATTTGCCTCACAGAGCTGTTGCAAAAACTGATGATATACTATAGGTAAAATTATTTGTAACCCTTAATATGCTATATAAATGTCCATCATTAATATTCATAAATCATATACTATATGTGTATGTATATGATATATAATATATAATATAGTCAATATATAGTAAGTACATCTTAAGAAATACTTTTGTGGGTTGTTGTTTTTTTTTAAACGCTCCATAGTTCTGTTCAGGCAATGGAAGTTTGTAAAAAGCCTCGTGTCACATTCCAGGAAGGATTTTCCTTCAAGCTTACCCTTCTAAAAGCAAACATCAAAACCCAAATGCCAAGCTGGACCCTCATTAAGAACCCAAAGCCACTGCCATCTTGGATTCCTTTCAGTGCCCATCTACCACAGACCCCAGATAGGAAGCCATGAGAAGGACACACAGACACTTCCCACTGAGTCAGCAAGTGCCGACATTTCTGGACAAAGGCCAAAGATGAAAGAAAAATCAAATAACAGGCCAAGGAGCAAAAAAAAAAAAATTCTAGGGAAGGGAAAGAAAGGGACCCAGTAGGGAATGGTGCCTGGCTCCACTGCTCTCCCCAAATGACAAAACGTGCTTTAAATAAGCGACGCCTTCTGATCCGGAAGCCTGAGTCTTTGTAGCTGGCACCCTTCCAAGATGTTTAGAAACAGGGCATTAGAGCTGGAAGAGGTCTGAGATTAGTCCACCCTCAGATTCAACTCAATTCCACAAGCCTTTATTAAGTGCCTACTATGTGCCAAGTGCTGGGCTACAAAGACAAAAACAAATTCTGCCCTCAAAGGGCTTACAATCTCCTTGAATGAGAAGAGAAAGTGGAGGCTAAGAGTCTCAAGTGTCCTATCCAACCAAGGTCAGAGGTAGAACGGGGATTGGAAATCAGGTTTCCTAACTGTAATATTATAGAAGCATAACTTGTTTTTTCTAAGGATGCTTACTGTTAGCAACTCGAAGGAAACACAGGTTAACAAACAAAAGGGGAAAGTCCCAAACTTAGTTCTAAGACCCAGGGAGGTTTTGGGGTACAATGAAAGGATGCTGGACCTAGAACCTAGATGAAATCTAAGTTCAAATAATTGTTCTCCCACTTAATACCTGTGGGACCTCGGACAAATCTCTGCAACTCTCTGGGCCTCAGTTTCTTCCTCTGTAAAATGAGCGAATTAGACTAGGCCTTCAAGGTCCCATCTAGATCTTCCCTGAAATTTAAGAGATAGAGGGTCTGCTAGCTTTGGGCCCCCACTTTAGGAATCTGATGACTGCAACATCTTAATGCTCCCAGGGGCTTTGCCCTTCCCTGAGAAACTGCAGGTTTGCCAAACCCTCAATAAAAAATAAAGTTCCCTTCTGGGATTCCAGAGTCTGTATCCTCCCCCTAATTAACAACAACAACAAGTAATTACAAAGCATTTTAAGATTTGCAAAGCTCAGATGCCCTAGGGAATATAAGATTTTGAGTTGAAAGGGGTATCAGAAAGCTTCCAGTGTGAGAGTTATTAACCTGAAGCACAGGGTCCATGACCTTGTTTAAAAAAAAATTGGCTAACTATATTCAATGTAATTGGTTTCCTTTGTAACGGGGGGCAAGGAAAAGGAGGCAATGGAAGGGTGGACACAGAATACTTAAGAGTATTCAAGGTCAGTCCAGGATTTGGCTGATGGTACCACAAAGGTCAAAGGATACATTCCAGAAAGGAGTGGTTGGGCTGCCAGAGCCAGCCCCATGGGGAACCTTTCTCGGTAGCCTGCTGCTAGAATACTAGTGACTGGACCCACTTGCATCCAACAAGGCATGTGGAAGGCCATTAGACAGGGTGGCAAAACTGTTCTTGAAAAGCATTGGGGTAGGGTGGGGGTGGGATATGGAAAAAGCAAATGGCAGATCCCCATAGCACTAGGACTTGATAAAGGTGGTTGGTGGCTAGGTGGCAAAGTGAATGGAGCACTGGCCCTGGAGTCAGGAAGACCTGAGTTCAAATCTGGATTCAGACACTTAACACTTACTAACCGTGTGACATTGGGCAAGTCACTTAACCCCAATTACCCTGCCTTCCACCCTCCAAAAAAAAGAAAAAAGAAAAAGGTGGTTTGATCCCAGGAGTAGGAAATAGCTTGTACTTTCACTGAAACATAAATTACATAAAGGGACTGTCTGATAACATAATTCAGGACCTCTTAGATAGTCAACAATTGTACCCTTGGGTTCACAAGAGTCATTTCTGTGCAGAAAGGAAGCCAGGGTGTGCCAGAGCCTGAACTGACTGTCGAGGAGAGATTGTTAAATCTTCAGTGTGAGCAGTTATATCTTGAAGATCAGCAAATGCTACAAATTAGGGTTTGCTTTATTGGTTTGTTGACTGTCTAGACTTAATAAAGTGATGGAGAAAATGTGAACGATGCAGAAAAAACATAAAAAGCTTGACATGCATTTTGGAGAGTTAGTTCAATATTTACCAGCACGTCCCTAGGAGGAGGGATCCAGTCCTAAGAGTCCTTCCTATTTGTCACCGAGGTGATATATTTGTCAGACTGCCAAAGGGAGTCCACACACAGGAGCTACGAGCCCCTGCTGCTGCAAAACTCCAACTCAGCTCTTTAGCAGGACTGGAAGCCAGATAGTATAGCTCCCTGGTTCACCAAGTCTATACATTAAGATTGCGGGCTCCCATGAAGCCCCACCATCACCACCACCACCATCACCATCATCATTTTCCTAGTGAAAGGAAGCATGGAGTAGTGGGTAGGGAGTTAGCCTTGGAGTCAGGAAGCCCCAAGTTTAAATCTTGTCTCTCTGACACAGAGGTTTTATGATTATGGGCAAACCATTAAACCTCTGGATACTTTGAGTGAGTCTCTGAGATCACAAACCTCCTAAAAGTGCTGGTCGCTTTAAGATTCAAAAGGATTTTGCAGACAGAGGATAAGGGGGCAGAAGACAAGAAAAAGTGACCCCTCTTTTGTGAGTTTTCTCTCCCTCTTGATTTAAGTACCTGGGGGAAAAAGACTTAAAACACAAGGATTCAGATTATCTATCCATAATGTTTAATCTTGGTTCCAGGGAAATTATAGTGAAATCCACCCCCTATCCCTTAGGAGAGAAGAGATGGACTTCAGGCCAGTGCTGCGGATGCCCTCAAGCAGAGCTTCCTCCATCAGTTTGGTTGGATTTTCTATTTTTCTTTGTTTTAAGAGAGAGAGGTCCCAGGAGCAGGTGCAGTGAAGGATGATTGTGAAGAAGTGACAGCTTTATATGAAACAGTACAAAGGCATGCAAGGTCTGTTGTTTTGTTTTGTTTTTCAGCTACATACATTTAAAAAATAGTATAAGAAGTTAGCCAGATTTCAATAATAGATGAATGAATGAATGGGGGGGGGGGAACTGGTCCTGCAATCTCATTTGTATATGGAACTTCCAGAGGAGGAAACTTTCTCTACCAATATAAATTGACAGCTCTTTTGCAATTTATATTCTTAGAGAGTTTCCTGGACCAGTGACAGATTAAGTGAATTGCTGAAGGTCACATAATATGTATGTGTCAGTAGCAGGAACCACTTTTTTAGGCCTAGGAATAACTAAACAAATTAATTAAATAATGAGTAAATACATAAATAAATAGTGTTGGATGGGTCGATTTCCTCAGCCTCTCAGTGGAAGGCACAACTCTAGAAGCCACAAGCACAGGTATCTCCCATGAGCATCAGAGGAACGTGCATGGGATGCCAAGTTTTTTGTTTTGTTTTGTTTTAGTTTCTAGTTCAGTCTGAGCGTTCAGTTCTCATTTTGGAGAAATGCCTTTTTTTTTTTAACCACATCAATGCATAGAGGTTTGTGTGTCAGCAGTGGCAGCTAAGTAATTATACGAGTTCAGAAGACTGGGTTAAAGCATGTTTTTAAAAAGTCGGCTCAGAGCATTCTGGGAGCCAGAATCCTAACCTGACAGTTGGGAGCCCAGGTGACTTTGAAAAAACCCAAAACCTGCCCAAACCCTGTCTAGAGTATGGCTTGTTTTGTGACAAGTACAATGACCAAGATTCACTTCCTCTATATACTCAGAGACACTCGCACTCATGTCCCCCTCTCTAGGGAAGGAGAAGTCCCATCTTTACTACTTGAAGATTCCTCGTAACCTTTTATCTATAGCAGGGACTCGGACGTACGAGGATTCTTGGATCCTGGTCACAAAGGCAAAACCAGCACTTAACATGGATGATATGGTTTATCCAAGACAGGCCATCCTGGAAGACTTGGGACAATGATGTTCACTCCCTGTTTTATAAGGGGAAAAAATAAATAGGTGGCACAGTGGGTCTTTGGCCAATTTCCTAAGACTATAAATTGCAGGGAGCTGTCAACCTGTCTTGGTGGAGGGAGTTGATTATCAGAGATTGCCTGGGCCAGTGTCATCATAGGTCCAAACCCTACCTAACCCTACCCTTATCAAGGCAAGGTCTGGGAAAGGTTTTGATAGGCATTAAGAGCCAAAAGGAAAAACCATGGAAATAATGTCATCAGAGAAATGGAGAAGTACTAGAAAAAACAACGGGCCAGTCACCTAGAGAGATCAGAGTTACTAATGGACCATGAATGTATTCCTCAGGTATCCACACGTCAAGACAGTGAAATGAACACACCCAGGACAATAAGTGAATCGCTTGTGATGGATTTCCAGGAAGGCATGAATGAAAGTTGCCCAGAGTGGGAAAGCATGGATTCATTGGGATCTGCTTTACTGGAATGACCTATTCATATTTGTCTTTCCAATGTTAAGCATACCCTAGGCACTTAATAAATGCCCAATTATTAATTAATGAGATATCTGATCCATTAAACTATCAAAGAAGGCTGAAGAATATTTAGTCAGCAAATACTAAACTCCCTAAAGAGAATAAAATAGCCAGGACAATTTCTCACCTCTCCCATGGTATTTGGAGGAGGGGGTATGGGAGTCAAAGGATAGGGGTTGGAATCCCAGTTTTACTACTTACTAGATGTGGTACATTGGGGGCATCCCAACCTCTTTGGAGTAGATCAAGTTTTCTTAACCTGGAGTCCATGAACATTTTAAAAAATATACTTCAATAATTGTATTTCAATGTGGTTGATTTCTTTTGGAATCCTGTGTATTTTATTTATGAATTTAAAAACATCAAGGCACTATTCTGAGAAGGGGCCCATAGACTTCACCAATCACCACCAAAGGAATCCATGACACAAAAAGACTGAGAACTTTGGCAGGGAAATGGCCTGACAAATAGACTTGGGATTTTATTTCTTCTGGCTGCAGAGAGGAGAACTAGGAAATTACATTAGATTGGATTGCAAGGATTCAAACTAGGTAGAATTGCAAGGGAGGAAAATTTCACCTTGATGTAAGGTGAAATGTCCTAACGACTAGAGTTGGGCTGATTCTGTGAAGTAGTAGGGTCTCTATCAGCTGAAATCCCAAAATCTCAGAGTGGGGATATCACTGTGTCATTATCCATTATGGGGATACCTAGACCAAAGCAGGTGAGCTCCAAGAAGCTTTTTTTGACATGCTCTTTCCCCTCTGTGCAAAATGCAATTTTTAAGACCTGTACTTTTTCTTAGAATTGATATTATCCTGGGCTCCAAAGGGCATGTGGAAGTACAGCAATTCATGTATTATTAATCCAAATTCATCAAAAAAGCCATTGTTGTTATGAGGAAGCTACAAATGCAAATAACCCTGGTGGTTATTGCTAATGGGGAAAAATATGCAAATGATTTCTCCCTAAGACTAACCATCCCGAAGGCTAACACTTTAGCCTGTAGGTCGGCGTTTAGACCCTTGTGGAGTATAGAGCAGTGGCAAATTAGTGTTTCTTATTCCCTACTAGGAGTATAAGCATGATGAAGGCAAAGACCACAGCACCCAGCACAGTGGATGCCTTGCAAAAGTAGAGATTTTATATATATATATATATATATATATATATATATATATATATATATATATATATACATATATATATTTATACATTATATATTATATATATAATATTATATATTATATATATACATTTATATATACACACACACACACACACTTATCGAATGAGTGACATTATTAAAAACTAGACATCACCTGACATCAATAACGGATTGAGCCCCAAGGATCTCCATTAAGGTACATTTAAATCTTGGCATAGCTTAGGTCCCCAGCCTGTATTAATCCAACCTTGCCTCATAATTATTTCATAAAAGTCAATATCATTGATCACAAAATTTTGGAGCTGGAAAGGAACTGAGAATTCACATATTCTCACTCATACCTATTAATCTATAACATCTCAACAAGTCTTGACTAAGCCTCTGCTTGAAAACCCCCAATAAAAGGGAGACCCCACTACTTCACGGGATCAGCCATTTGGTCAACTCTAATTGTTAGAACATTTCACCTTAAGTCACCTTATGTCAAGGTGAAATCTTCCTCCCTTGCAATGTCACCTTGTTTGAATCCTTGCAATACCACCTAATGTAATTTCCTAGTTCTCCTCTCTGCAGCCAGAAGAAATCAAATCTCAAGTCTATTTGTCAGACTTCCAGATATATCAAGGCAGCTATCATCCCACCCCCAGTATAGCAGCAAGCACCCTAGCATACCCAGGGTGGCTGCCAACACAGGTTCTTAGATCTGTTTCTCCAAAGGAAAGCAACCCAAAATGGGTTAACAATCTTACTTTAATCAATCAAACATATATCATTTTACCTAGTTCAGGGGAAAACGTCAGCACCCTGAACTTCAGAGAATACAAACAGAAGTTACAAGCAGACAGAGAAACAGATCAGGGCTTCCAGCTCTCTGACCATTACATCCATACCTAGTCAGAGCAGGAAGCACCAACATCTGGGGGCCTCAACGGCTGCCCAGAGTCTTGTCTGGCCAAATCACACAACTCTTCCCAAAGTGAGCCCCAAAGCAAAATCTCACATCAGGGATTATATAGCCTTCTCGTGGCTCAGAGAATGTCACAACTCTCTGGACCCACTGCCCAATCACAAAGTATCGAGGTGTGGGCAGTCCTGAAAAACAAGGCTCCCTCCACAGGCTCCAGGTGAGCCCAGTCAGCATATTAGGGGGCAGAGTATATTTTCAAGTCAGGGAAGGTTCTCAAAGTCAGGTAAGCCTATCAAAGGGCCAAGGGGCAGGGAAGATTTTAAATTCTCATTCCCATAACACCAAGTCTTACCTTCTCCAGGCCAAACACTATCCATTCCTTTAACTGATCCTCATATGACAGAATGTAAACTACTTTAGAGTAAAGATTGTCTCATTTTTTGATAATCACATCCCCAGCATTTAGCAGAATGCCTGGCACACAGTAGGCATTTGATAAAGACTGTTGTTTGATTGAGTGATGTGGAATAGTCTTCAGTTCTCTAACCATCCTAGTCCCCTTCTTCTGGAAGTAACCTAGCTTAACACAGATTTTTCCTAAATGGGACACAATACTCTGGTCTAACCAAGACAGGGTCAGTCAGTCAGTCAACAAGCATTTATTAAGTGTGACAGAGATACTAGCAGGAAGATGATCATCACCATTGTTCTGGCCACTTGGTTTTTCTTTATTTAACCTATGAGAATGTTAACATTCTTTGGCTGCCTAGTCATACCATGCCATGGTGGCAGTTGGCTGGAATGGAATGGAACACAAGGAGATAGATAGGTGCTCCATGGAGTCTCCTGCTCTTTGAAGTGATCATTTAATCAAAAAAGTTCGAGAACTCCTGCTCAAAGTACAATCTTTTTGAACCATCGAGGTGAGACATTGAATACTGAGGCAGTCTTCTCTTAAGCCTGCAGCTACCCAAATTACTTAAAGTTAGTTACCTAAGACACTCACATCTGTACTCTTTCCCTATGGCCATCAAATCCATTCTTAAAAGAAATGTCAGCCTTCCCCTAAGGTCTGGAGAAATGCCACAAGCAGTATTTGATGAGGCTTTGATGGCTCACAGAGCTCTAGAAAAGGTCTGATCATGAGTCTGGGATCCGTGCTAGCTAAAGACCTCGTGGCATATGCCAAATTTAGAACACTTAGATCATGGCTGTACACAGATATTTAGAATATGAAGATCATGGCTATACACAGAAAATATGTTCTGCAAAATTCTAATTACTTTTTTCTGAGAGGCAAGGAAAAATGAAAAGAATATTTCCAGATACCACTCCAAGCTGCCTAAGGGGTCCAGAAATACAGAATGCCAAATGGGTGATTGGATTATAAAAAAAGATAGAGTTAGGAGACTTGAGCTGATCAAAAAGGCCAGAAGAAAATCTTATTCACTGCAGGAATGAACCAATAGCTTTTTCCAACTCCTTCTGAAATCACTTATCTATGAAGTGGTTCCTGAAAACTCAAGAATCTATCAATATGTAAGATCTCAAAGGATCTGAACTTAAATATGGTGACCCCACTATAGCAGGTAGACTGTCCCTCAACCAGGTCACATAGGTTAATCAATGCATCCATCCATCCATCCATCAACAAACATTGGGGCTCTCTTGTGTTTGAGAAACAAAAGTTTGGGTTCCTTTAAGGGGGAGATGCATTAAGTCAATCTTTTGCTTGAGTTTTTCATTTTGATCATTTATTTGATCATTATTTGATAATAATTTGATCATTGGTCATTGATAGTTGTTTGTTGGAAACAAATGCTTATTAAACTGAACTGGATTTACACAGGGCTTACTGATGAATAACAAAGGAAAAAGAGCAAATTTGATCCTTATTCTTATCCTCACACCCTCTCCTCCTAGCCATAAACATCTCTCCATCTTATTATTTTTAAATTTTCCCTTTTTTAATCTATTTCTTCCCTTAAATTGTCACTCACTCCTTTTTTCTTTCATATTCTTGGTCTACAACTTTCCCTTTAGGACTTATTGACTCATGGAATTCAAACAAATATTGAACATGATAAATTATTGGGGGGTAAAAAGGAATGAGCGGGCACTTCAGAGTCATTTCTGAAACCAAAGACTGGAAGAAGGAACACGCCTATAATCAAAGTTGCTGGCACATGAGATTTTTCTTGCTTCATTTCCTTTTTATGGTGGAACCCCAAGGTATTGCATGCAACTTCTCATGTGCAGTTAGAATGCCTTCCTTTGGTAATCATTTCAGCTTCCCCTCTGATAGGGCACTCACTAGTATTTCTACCACACCAGAGGAAGCTGGCAATGGTTACTGAATGGCCCAACACACTTGATCATAAATTATTTGTTTGAAAATGCAGGAAAATCACAGTAAATAATAATAATGATGGCTAACATTTATACAGTTCTTACTTTGTACCAAGTACTGTGCTAACCACTTTACAATTATTATCTTATTTGATCCTCACAAGGCTGGGAGACTGGTGCTATTATTATTCCCATTTTATAGGAGAAACCTGGGGCAAACAGAGGTTAAGGGACTTGCCCAGAGTCATACAGCTAAAGTGTCAGAAGCTGGATTTGAACTCATTCACAATTCTGTTGTCCATCTACTATGCCTCTTATACTTCAGTATGTTAATACCTCAAAGATATGAGATGCTGTTGATATGGGAAGTCTCTCCATGAAAAAAGATAGCGCTGAACCCCCAGTCCCAAAATTGTTCATGAGTTATTATGACTAAAAAATGTATTGCTCTGCGGCTAGTTTGGTGATAAGCCTTAAAAATAGCTTATTAAATGAACTCAGAGGCTGACTGGTTCTTGGACAACATACACAGGATACCAATCTTGTACTCAGAGGACCAGTGACAGATTTAGAGCTGGAAGGGACCTTTGAGGCCCTCAAGGCCAACACCCCATTTTACAGATGAGGGAACTGAGGCACAAAGAAACCGTCACTTGGCCAAGGTTGTATGGCAAATAAGCATCAGAATAGGAACGCAGGTTTTCTTGACTTGCCTTTGCTACTCAAAGCCTTTGCTTACTAGAGTAGAGATCCTTCACCATCTCTTCAAACCAAGCCCAGGGTCAACTCAATACTGGCCACAAAGAAATACACCAGTATTAATTCAGACTGCATTTAAGTTTGCCTTTTGTTAAGTAAACACATAGTATATACACTATTTCAGGGGACATTTTTAGATTTAAGAAAGGAAATATTTTTGAGCATAGCAGAACACTTTAAAAGCACCATTTTATACCTAAAAAGTTGACATAGCTAATTATGTTATTTTTTTCTAGTCATTAAAGTAGGTCCCCTTATATTTCCTTTGCTTAAATTCTCAGTTCAGTGGGACAAAAATGCAAGAAGTGCCCACTAGGGATATAAAGACAGAAAACAAGACAGTCTCTGTCTTCAACAAGCTTAAGGGGTGAGTGGGAAGGGCCTTCTCCAGAAGCTGGGATCTGAGCTGAGTCCTGAGGGAAGCCAAAAGACAGAAGTGAGGAGGGAGAGCATTCTAGACATAGGGGACAGTGAGAGAAAAGGCACAGAATTGGGGAAGGGGGGAATATGTGCAAGGAACATCAAGAAAGCCGGTAATGCTGATTCTAGACTACTCTGAGGACAGTAAAGGGTCAGGAGATTGGAATGGTGGGAAGAAAGCAAGTTATGAAGGGCTTTCAATGCCAGACAGAGGACTTTATATTTGATCCTGGAGGGGATGGGGAGCAAGTGAAGTTTGTTGAGTGAGGGAATGATGTGGCATGGTCAATTAGACTTAAGCTTTAGAAAAACCTCTAGCAGTTGGATGAGGAAGGATTGGAGTGGGGAGAGATCTGAAGGGAGACCAACCAGAAATCTATTACCATAGTCCAGCTATGAGAACTGAGTTTTGAAGAAAGAGAATACCAAAAGCCAGAGGTGAGCAGGGAGTTTGTTCCAGCAATGGGAGGTGGCTTGTACAAACAGAGGCAAGAGATGGCATGTCAAGTTTGGGAAACAGCTGCCAGTGAAATTTGTCTGGAATGTAGACAGTGTGAAGGGAAGCCCAGGAGAACAAGACTAGAATGATAGGTATAAGCAAGTAGTGGAGAGGCTAAAAAGCTAGGCCGAGGACTTTGGATTTTATACTAAAGCCAACAGAGATCCATGGAAGGCTTCGGAGCAGGGGAATGACGCGGTCAAGGCTTACGATTATGTTGGTAGCTGAGTGAATGATGGATGGTAGATGGGGTGAGAATGGAGGTGGAGAAGCAGCTGGGAGGCTCTTAGTGTGGTAAAGACAAGAGGTGACAGGGGCCGAGGCTAGGGTGGTCACATCCTGAGGCAGGATGAGTAAAGGGGCAGAGATGGGAGATGTTGCAGAACTTTGTTCCTGACTAGATATGAGGAGGGACAAAGGGGGAGGTTTCATACCTGGGTAATAGGAAGGATGTGCACTTCAAAATAGCCACAATGATGCATAACTAAGGCTCTTCAACGATTCTAAGAAGCCTTCATCTAGTTAGATCAGTTCAGCAATTCAGTTCAGCAATCCACTACAATTCAAATTCAGTATTTTTAAAAGTCTTCCCTCCCTTTCTTCTGGGGTGCCCCAGAGGTGGTAAGACTTTAAAATGGAATTCCTTTACTCTATTAAAAGTAGATAAGGGAGAGGTCATTTAGATTCCAGATGCCTGTTCCACTTAAGTCAGCATGTTTCCAAAATGATATTTTGGGACCGTGGGGTTTAGATTTGGCAGGGATTATCTAGAGCATATAATTTATTTTACAGATGAGGAAACTGAGTCACAGAAGTAAAATAACTTATATAAGGCCCACAGCAATTAAACAATAGAGACTAGATTCAAACCCAGATCTATGTTCAAACATTTCAAAAAGTCTCTTTGCCCTTCCTTGCCACCCTGCCGCCATGTCCTGCCCACTGGTCCTTGGAACAGCTGTCCTAAATAGCTCATATTTCCATAGTGTGGCTGGCAAAGTGCTTTACATGTTATCACGTCTGATCCTTACAAAAACCCAGGGAAGAAAGTGCTATTATTATTTACATTTAGAATGTAAGGATCTTTTGAATAGGGACTGTTTCATTCTTTGCACTTGTATCCCCAGCACCTAGGACAGTGCCTGGTACAGTAGACCTTAATAAATACTTGCTAACTGATTTTACAGATGAGAGAACAGAAGGTCAGAAATGTTAAGTGACTTGCCTTAAGTCACACAGCTACTAAGCATCAGAGGTGTGATACGAACTCAGGTCCTCCTGACTCCCAGGGTGCTGCTCTCCCCACTCTACTAGGTACTTCTCTCGTTCTGTAACTGAGTTCTTGATTTCTTGGTACCTTAGACCCCTCTGGGAGCCTGATAAAGTCTCATACTATTGTGATTCTATCTCCTTGTTACTTATCTTTATGCCTTTATTTCTCTTGTCTTATTGCTATTACTAGCATTTCTAGAAGCATGCATAGAGTCAAATAACACTACAATGCAAAGAATGGGCATCGTTGATTTACTCCCACATTTACTGGAAAAGGTTGTACTATATTGTACTATTGTGGTTTGTTGCTTACATTCGTAGAAGAAAATAGTGAATTTCAGTTAGAGATAAAAAAATAAAGATGTCATTTTTTTTTCATTCCAAATTCTTGAGGCTCCTAAAATCTCAGGCTAAGGACCCTTTATCAAAGCACAGAGATACTGGCTTGAAATTCACTGTTGTAAGTGCTATGGGATTTACGCTGGTTCTTACATCTAACTTCCCCAGGGAAAGGGTGGTATCTACCCTGTACTGAAGGGCCTCCAGAGAAGGGAGGACCCAATTTCTCTTGGGAATCTATTCCTATGTTTGCAACCCAGGCTTCCCATAGGGTAACTGGCAGGGCAGGGAACCTGGAAAACCACTTACAGAACTGTAATACAGAAGCAGCCATGAAAAACCACCTCCAAAGCAAAGCCAAGCAAAACCCTGGAGCCATTAACACTGGTGTGTGGATGGGCTACACCTTAGCTCCCTTTGTTCCTCAGCCCTGAAAACAACAAACTGTTCCACAGCAACTGGGTCCACTTGGAATCAAACCACATATGGCCTTGCTTCCTTGGGAAGTTTGCCCTGGTTGATGCCTAAGGAGAATTTCACTTGACCTAACAAGCACAGTTTAACTTCCTTCTCGTTCTCTCTCCAGCTGCAAGAAAGGCGCCAGCTCCTCTTGAGAGACACCCTTCAACACACGGGCTCCAGAAACACAATGTACATGGCCGCCTGCCAAAGCAATTCCTGCCCTCTCTCATTCTGGAGGGCTTGCCAACAGCTTCCTGCAATAGCATCTGGTGGTGTGACAGTCTGATATACATGTAGCATGCTGGGAATAGTACACAGATACACACAGATACACAGAGCTCACGTCCCTCATGCAGGCGAGTTCGAGGCTGCCTGCCAGAGGACAGAACTGGGAAATGAGGATGTTTTACAAAAAGAAATAGGAGAGAATAAAAACATCCACAAATCAGACGACTGTTGGGGTGTCCTCTGGGGACATCACCCCTCATCGATTGGCTAAAGTCCATTTGGGTAAGTGAGGAGGGAGCAAATCCAAGAGGAAGCTACAGAGAGGGAGGGAAAATGTCAGAAGGGCACAGAGAGCAGGGAAACTTGGATTTCTCTGTGCCCCTGGTCCCTCTGGCAATGACTGGTGATGCCTGTGGATCCCTTCTCAGAATCACATTTCTAAATGCATAAAGTAACAAGATTACAAAGAAGAACAACTATACTGACACACAGTTATTGAAACATCTGAAGAATAGGTTTATGGACCCTCATATAGAAGAAAGGAGCACAGCACCAGAGGCCAGAGGACATGGGTTCTGCTCCTGATTCTGCCACCAATGGAAGTGCCATGTGAGAGTGGGAAAGTCACTGAATCTGAAGCCATGGGATCACAGACACAGAGCCAGAAGACAGCTCACAGGCCACATGATCCAAACCCTTCATTTACAGATAGGGAAACTGAGGCTCAGAGAGGGGACTAGAAATCAGATTTAGAATTGGAAGAGACTTTCAGAGACTAAGACCGACATCTTTTTTCAAAAGTAATCTTGAGGCCCCAATTAGTGAGAGTGACTTGCCTTAGGAACACAGGAAATAATCATCAGAGGAAGACCCTTTGTTTATTTCCATACCATGATCTAGGTTCACATTCTGGATGTGACACTGTGTGATCTTGGACAAGTCATATCTACTCTTTAGTCTTCAGTTTCTTCATCTGTAAAATGGGCTAGTTAGATTCAATCATCTCTAAGGTCCCTTCCAGTTTTCAATCTATCATCCTAAAAATTAGCCTTGTGATCTTGGGCAAAAATAGCAAGAGTTCACATTTACATAGTACTTACAGTTTATTGAGTGATTTCTTTCTTTCTTTTTTTTTGGAGGGGGGAAAGTAAGGCAATTGCAGTTAAGTGACTTGCCCAAGGTCACATCATAGCTAATAAGTGTCAGGTGTCTGAGGCTGAATTTGAACTCAGGTTCCCCTGACTTCCAGGGCTGTGCTCTATTCACTGTGCCTCCTAGCTGCCCCTACAGAGTGATTTCTCCATAACAACACTGGAAGGTATGTAAAATAAATATTATTAGTCCCATTTTAATGAAGAGAAAATCAAGGCTCATAGAAATGAAGTTATTTCAGTAAAAACCAAAGTGACTGAGTGAAAAGAGTCTTGGATTTAGAGTCTAAAGTCCTGAGATTAAATACCAGATCTCTGGCCATTTAATAGCTGTGTGACCATGAGTCAGTCACTGAAACTCCATGAGCATTAGTTTAATTCATAAAATTAAGAAAATAATGATTCTATTACCTAAATCAGAAGGCGGTTCTGCTGGGCACTACTTTGTAAAACTTAAATAAATAAATATGGCTATTGTTTTTCCCTTTGGCTCAGATTACACAGACCAAGATTCAGACCCAAATCTGGGGACTCAGAAGTCTAATGCCCTTTCCAGGGCCTGCAACCTCTGTTCAACCTGGGCCTCATTTTCTTCCCCTGTACAATTTAGGGGCAGAACTGGAGGAGAATAGAGGCCCTTTCCCAGGCCTAAGAATCTATGATGCAATGAATGAATCACAAAACACACATGGAAGGACCAGTAAAGACAAAGGACCGCATAAAAGGGAGAGTTGCCATGGTTTTGCTTTAAAAACCAAATCTCAAGGGATAAAGGGAGGTCAATTCAAACAAAGGGAAACTAGCTATTGGTGAGAAGTAAAAGACAGGGAACAATCACAGTCCTGGAGAGCTGAGAAGGAAATAAACCTTCCTCTCCACAGAGAGTAGGGGACTGTGGATATGGAAGGCAGGGCACACAAGCAAACGTTCTTCTGTTGATTTAACTCAGATGCTTTTCTGTCTTACGAGAAAGGGCTCAGTTGGGGATGAGGGTGAAACTTTATCTTTAAACAACAACAAATGGGGCACCTAGGTGGCACAGTAAAAATAGAGCACCTGGCCCTGGAATCAGGAGGACCTGAATCCAAATCTAGCCTCAGACACTTACCACTTACTAGCTGTGTGACCTTGGACAAGTCACTTAACCCCAATTGCCCTGCCTTCCCCCCTCCAAAAAGACAAACAACAACAACAACAACAAAAAAGTGAGATGACAAGTCATCTGTATAACCAAACTAATCTCTCTAAGGCTACCTGATGCACCAGAAAGAAAGCACTACCTTGGGAGCCAGAGCAGGGTTGTGCTGGAGCCAGCTTGTAGTTAATTGTTAAATGCTTGGTGTGAACATTAACACCTTGGAAATTGGAAGATTACACAAATCAGGCTTTATTTATATTTTGGTGATGGTCTAGATTTAAGAAAGTGATGCAAAAAATTTTAATAGTAATGCAGATTAAATTTAAAATTGTGTCATGTATACATTTTTCTTGGAGAGCCAGTTGTTAAACATTTGCTAGCACCCTCTGGTTAGGAAGAATTGGGTTTGAATCTTGGCTCTGACACTTACTACCTGTCTGACCACCAGTAAGTCATTTAACTTCCCTAGGCCTCATTTTCTTCCTCTGTGGCCACTGAGTTCTCCTCCAGCCCTAGACCTATCATCCTATGGCCCTAAGTCATTTCAGTCTTCTCCATAAAATGAAAGGGCTGAATCAGATTCTCTCCAGAATCTCTCATCTCTAACTGTGATCAGAGTTTTTTTTTTTTAATTTCCCACTAGAGACCAAGTGAAAAGGATCGATAAGGTCCATTTCCATGCATTCCCCGGAAAAGGAAAACCAGAATTTGAACAATCTAACAATGTCCCTTCAATAAAGAGACAAACCCCCAAATCCTCTTTGTTGCCCTTTTAGGTTAAACATCAGCAGTCTTTTGTGTGAGCCTGAGACATCCTGGACCATTAGAGAAAGGAGAGAAAGCTGTTCTAAGAGAGGGCAGATGTGAGGGAATTTGGAGAACTCCTCAATTTGGAGAATGCCTTTGTACCCAAATTTTCATTTTTCCCTTGGCAAACCAAGTAGGGGCTATTACTGGGTGACTGAACAGTATTTATTTAGTTTGATTCTTTGCTTGTCCTGAAATCACAGGTAAATGTTAAGAAACTACCTCAGGAGCCTGAGTGAGCAGGAATCCATGAAACAATATTCCTGAAAATGGCTGTTGTTGTTTGTCCTGCCTTCTTGAAGAGGACCATGACATCAGGGAGGTGATGCCACGACACACAAGTGAATTGGATTTAAGTGAGGGAGGGCTGGGCAAAGTCACCAGCCTCACTCTCTCCTCTGGAACCATCTGGGTCCAGTAGCCAGATAGAGATTGGGATGGCTAGAGATGGCCCTGGACACAGTAGGAGACCTTGGTGTTTTTAAGCCGAAGTCTGGAAGAGGTCTCTGTTTGACTGAGGCAGCCCCCATTCAGTGATTAAGATTAGGCAAGAAATGAGATTTCTTTACCTAGTAAAAAAAAAAACCCCACCTCACTCTAGGAGGTGAAAATCCTCAGGGTCACACAACTAGTAAGTGAAAATGGCAAGTGTGAACCTGATCACTAAGAGGAAAAATCTCCAGAGAAGGACAGAGAGAGAAGAGAAAGAAAGAAAGGGAAGGAGGAAGAGAAGAAAAAAGGAGGAAGGAGGGAGAGAGAGAAAGAACGGAAGAGAGAAGAGGGGAGAGGGAGAGAGAAAGATGAGAGAAGGGGAAGAGAGAGGAGGGGGAGGGAGTGAAGGAGGTAGAGAAAGAAAGAGAAGAAGGACAGAGACAGAGAGAGAGACAGAAGAACCCAAACTCTCCTAAAGTTTATTTATTGTCATTCCTCAATTACAAATCAAGCCAAACTCACTGTCCCAGCTCTGCCATTGACTGAGTGACCAGCCTGTCAAACAGGTCCAAACACAGCAGACGATTGAGCTTAGAAGAGTGTGAAAAGGACAAGCCCAATGAATAATTTTGCCAGGATTCAATAAACATCACTTTGATATTGTATGATGGCAACCACCATTAGTTCAATCAATGTATTAGTTACTCAGCTGAGGAGAGCCCCCACCAGAGCTGCTGAGGACAACATAGTCAGGTATGGTAAAGACACCTAAGACCAACATACTTTTTCACATATCCATGCCAACAATTTAAATGCCTTCAGGGAAGTGACTTTAATCACACAGGGATCCTATACATTTCCTATTTTGATATTGGAGCTCCTTGACATGGGGTTATTAAATCATTTTGGTTCATTTGTCTTAGCAATGGTGCAGGAAGCTGGTTATTTTGGGTCACAGACAGGATCACAAATTTTCAGCTAAAAGGGACCTCAGAGACCATTTAGTTTAGGCCTTTCATTTTTCAGAGGAGGAAACTGATAGCCAAGAAGGTGAAATGATTTGCTTCACAACGTGTATTAAGTATTAAGTGTATTAAGTCACAACGTGTATTAAGTCACAAGTGTATTAAGAAGCAGGATTTGAACCTGGGTCCTACTTCTAGGGTCAGACTGATAGTCACTCACCTAACAACAACCAGAACCTACTATGACAGTAGGTGATACAAGTACTATAGGAGGCAGAACGAGATGTAAAGTTTAGATAAGGTATGACCCAGGCTGGGCCCTCATGGAGATTACGTCTAGAGAAAGAACAATCTACAAAGAGATAACTAAAATACAAAATACTCCATAATAGATGTGTTAGAAAGGTACAAAAGAGGTGTTTGGTGACATCCTAGGGTCACAGTTTTTTTTTTCTTTTGGCAGTGAGTATGAAACCTATAATGAGTATTATTTGAATAGGAAGGCCGTGGCAAGAACACTGAGCTTGGAGACAGAATGCCAGGGGCTCAAATTTAGGCTCTGACAATCGCCATCGGTGGGACTGGATCACTTAACCTCTCTAGGCCTTTTCCTGTTCCTTCTTAATAAAAGGAGTGGTTTGGACAAGATGGCTTCCAAGATCCCCTTCAGCTCTACACCTATGGTTCCATGCTAATATTATTAGGGATCTGTGATTCTGTCAGGGTGAAAAAGTCCCTCATAAGACGGGACTCTACCCTGATGCAGATCAAAAACAGTCAGGGATTTATTATTTAAATTGCTAGGGAGTTGCCTAAGTCACCGAAGTGAAGTGATTTGACCAGGACCCCAGAGGATTTGCACTTCCCAAGCCAGGGTCTTGGTCTCCTTTACCATGCTGCCTGAGCCTTAGACTGTAAATGAAGCTTTCTACAAAGTCTGGGTGCTTATAGAAAGCTTCCTTCCTATTAGATTCCAAGAGAACCCTGATGGCCCAAAGGAAGATCAGTTGTCTAAACTATACCCAGAGTGTCACTTTTAGGCACTGCTGCGAATATGACCCAAATATCCTTGTTGGAGAATGAAGGAAATTTGACCTTCCTTTCATGGAGCCCATAGGCAAAGTGAACCTATACTGAATGACCCAACATGTCACTGTGAGAGTCAACTCAGACTTTGAAATTACTACTACTGCTGCTGTTGCTACTACTACTACTACTACTACTACTACTACTACTACTACTACTACCACTGCTACTACTACTACCACTGCTACTACTACTACTACTACTACTACTACTACTACTGCTTCCCAATTGGGTGACCTTGTACCAATCATTTCATCTCTATGGACCTCAGGTGTAGAATGCAGGGGCTGAACTAAATGATCTCTAAGGTCCTTTTTGGTTCTCAAAAAATATGATTCTATGACTGCCTGGAGCTCTCCTAACTCAGGCTCTGGGCCTTTTGTCTTCTGACTCCCCCTCCCCCTAAGGGTCTGTATGAAATTAAGAGCCCAGAGGAAAGGGCATAGAGATATTAGTCTTATTTATACACAGGATCAGCTCTCCTCCTCCTCTTCTTCCTTCTGTTGTCCCCCAATCTCTACACCTCCCTAACCTCAGGTTTGATGGAAGGAGAGAAACTTACTGCAAGCCCCACAGGTGAAGCAGCTGTCATGGTAGAGGTTGCCCATGGCTTGGCAGGCTTGATTGGCTCCAAAGACACCCTTATTGCATTTCACACATGCTCCTAGAAGGGAAAAAGGAAACAAGACACTGTGAGGGAGGGCATTACAATATAAGCATGGGATGGCTCTCTTCATCATCAATGGGCCAACTATTATCAAGTCCAGTTGATTCTTCCTCCACACCCATTCCTCACATTCCACTCTCACAGTCACCACAGTCTAGTCCAATGATCACTACTG
This sequence comes from Gymnobelideus leadbeateri, assembly GCA_011680675.1. Lineage (NCBI taxonomy): Eukaryota > Metazoa > Chordata > Mammalia > Diprotodontia > Petauridae > Gymnobelideus > Gymnobelideus leadbeateri. The sequence continues at coordinate 499,125 of WOXC01004382.1, forward strand.
CACACCTAGATTATTCCAACAGACTAACTTGTTTTATTCCTCATCCCTCACTCTGTGACCTAGACAAACTGTTCTTCTCTCTGTTCCTCATAGACAATGCACCATTTCCACCTCCATGCCTTTGCACTGGCTCGCCCTCATGTCAGCAAGGCACATCCTCCTTACCTCTGCCTCATAAAGTGCCACCTGTTAATGCCCTCCACTCAAACTATCTTGAATTTAATTCCTTTGTATAGATTTTTAAATTAGCTATACTTATATGTGTATGTACATATATAGATGTACACACACGTATACATATACACATGTGTATATGTACAATTAGTCTTCAACATTTGAGCATTTAATTTTCATGACCTCAAGCATTAGCAAGATTTCTTTAATAACCTCATTTTCACTTACAAGTTGGCAACCACACATATCCCTGGCTATATGCCGTAGAGAAAAAAGGTGACACACAAGTTAATAGCCACAACAAGGAGGAAAGTATTCATTAAAGTGCTTGTGAATCCACTCCAGCAAGTGCTGAAGTAACTGACTTTGATAGACTGGGCTCCTCCCAGTAATGCAAGGTTATAAGTCAACTTCAAGGGACTCACGATGGAAAGAGCTATCCACATCCAGAGAAAGAACTATGGAGGCTGAATGTAGATTGAAGCAAACTACTTACTCTCTCTTTTTTGTTTTTGGTTTCTTACTTCTTTCTCGTTATTCATTCCACTGGTTATAATTCTTCTTTACAACTTGACTAATGTTTAATGTGAAGGTATATGTAGAACCTATATCGGATTGCAAGTTGCCATGGGCAGGAGCAGGAGGGAAGGGGGGGAGAAAATTTGTAACTCCAAAACTTGTGGAACTGAATGTTGTAAACTAAAAGTAAATAATTTTTTTAAAATTTTTAAAAAACAGAAATCTCCAAAAAAGTTTTTTTTTTAAAGTAACCTCTCAAGTGAGCGATGAGAGAATTGAAAAAAATGGAAAAGTGGCTAAATTTGTGGGTAAATGAGATGGTGGTTATATTAACAATGCAATATTCACTATGCCTATGGCAATTATAAATAGGCTTATGTAGTTATTAATCACAAAATGTATCAGGTTCTCTATATGGGGGATAAAGCCAGAACATTTATTAAAATACCAAATAACTGAGTCCCAAAACCAGAAAGTCAAAGCCATCAGAGTAGTTATGAAATTGGCACAAGTAGTTAACGTAGTAACCAACCACATTCTTAAGCCTTCAAAACAGAACAGGCTACCTCAGGCAAAGGTCCTTCTCTCCCCACTCACAGCAACTGCTCAGCGTCCAGGAAGTGTGCTCACAACAGCTCCGGCCCCCCGAAGTTCCGGTCCCTGGCAGTCCCCAACAAGAGTCCTTAGCAGAAATTCTGGCTGGCTCAAAAAGGGGTTTGTGCCTCCACCTCTATCTTGGCCGCTACCGCTGCTTCTGCTGTTGATACTGCTGCTGCTGCAACTCTAGCTTTTCTTCCACTTCCTCTTGCCCCTCCCCTTCCTGCTATGTCAGCAAGTCCAATGGGACATGGAAGATCTTTAAATTCCATAACCCTTACAGTGGTCACCTTAGGCTGCGGGAACATCCAGTCTGGACCACTATGTCCTACCCCCACTGGCCAGGCGGGGGAGCTTGAACTTGGGATTCACCCCAAGGCATGTGCTTTTCATTGGGGAACAGTTCAACGATTGAGCCAAAAGGAAAATAAGAGATGGCAAGTGTTGTCCCTTTCCCTATTGGCCTCTGCCCCACCCTGTCCTGTCTGGAGATGCCTTTTCTCTCCCCTGTTACTCCCCTTCATGGTTACTGTGTTAGTATAATAATAATATATAATTAATATATGATATGATATAATATAACAGAATATAAGGAAAACTGCATATTATCAGAATTAATGTTTGGTTATAAAGAATTATATGCAGAAAAGTATATTTTCAGCAATTTCTAATGAAAGACTATAGTTTTTCATAGTCAAGGGACCTCTCCCCCCATTTCCCATAGGTTCAATGTATCAACATTCACTTTTTTGACTTTCATACCATTCTCTAGGAACTTTATACCTGTGAAAGTTATATATGTACTGTATATGTATTTGTCTCTCCCATTAGTATATAAACTCTTTGAGAGTAGGGATTATTTCACTCTTTGTACTTCTAGCCTCAGCATTTAGTAGTGTCTAGCTCATAGAAGGCACTTAATATATACTTACTGATTGAGTCCAACTAAACCACCAGTGTTGTAGACTGTGTCTTTAAGACTAATTAGCTAGGATAAATCTTAGAGCACACCTTCCCAGGGGTTATGCAAATACATCATGATACTGGGTAACTGGAGACATCTTTCCATTTCTTAGTGTTTATCTATAAAGGAAGATAATTCTCCTTGGCCTAATGCTGACTGTTTAAACATGCGGGTGCTGAAAGCTCCCAGGCATTTAATGAAGGATTTCCTAGAACTGCATTTCTTCTGGAAATGTCATGGCCCCATCATCTTGTTCCTGTGAAATTTACCGAGCTCCAAAGCACAAAGTTGATGAAGCTGAATGCTCTATAATCTTCATCCCATAGATTGAAAGGTTGGCTACCTCAGCCATTGAATTGGTTCCCCAGTAGGTGTTTGGAAGAAGAGATGGATGGAACTGTATATACATGGGGGAAAAAAATCAATCAATAAGCATTTCCTGAGTAATGACGAGGCACACTGGTGGTTTTGTAATGGCCAAAAGATGTTCCTTTTTTTGTATGTGTACAACAAAGCTCCATGAAGTCAGCAGAAGGAAACATGTTACCCTGCACTTACTCTCTCCAAGCTGGAGTAGATAGGGTGCTCCCCATTGCTGTGACATGGATCAAAGGTACTGTGGTTTCTCTTTTCCTGAGAATTATGGCATTCAAGGACATCTACAATCAGTCAGGGAAATGAGCAGAACCAGGTGAACACTGCACACAATAACAGCAATATTGTATAATGATCAACTGTGAATGACTTAGCTATTTTCAGCAACACAATGATCCAAGATAATTCCAAAGGATTTATGTTGAAAAATGCTATCAACTGGGGCATCTAGGTGGCGCAGTGAGTAGAGTGCCAGCCCTGGAGTCAGAAGGACCTGAGTTCAGATCCGACCTCAGACACTTAACATACACAAACAAAAACCTAGCCATGTGACCTTGGGCAAGTTAATTAACCCCAATTGCCCTCCAAAAAGCAAAAAAGAAAGAAAAAAAGAAAAATGCTATTAACTTCTAGAGAAAGAACTGATGGAATCTGAACGTAGATTGAAACATACTTTTTAAACTTTATTTCTTTGGGTTCTTTCTTTTTTGGTCTGTTTTCTTTCGCAACATGACTAACATGGAAATATGTTTTACTGTACATGTGTAACTCATATCAAATTGCTTGCCTTCTCAATGAGGGGGATGGGAAGGAAGAGGGAGGATTTGGAACTAAAATGTTTTTAATGACTGTTTAAAATTATGTACATGTATTGGGGAAAAATAAAATATTTGTAGAAAATAAAAAATAACAATCAATTCAAGAAGCATTTATCAAGAGCCAATTACATGTGAGCCATTTTGTTCAGCACTGGGAATACAGAACAAGTAAGATATAATTCCTGCCCTTAAGATGCTTACATTCTATTGGGGGGGGAGAGTATATAAAAGCTCACATGAGAGGTATTGTGGAATTATGGGTAGAGAGCTAGCCTAGGAACCAGAAAAACCTTAGTTCAAATCCTTTCTCTGATACATACAGGTAACCTAGGAAATTCTCTGCAACTATATCATTGCAAAGAAAATATCATTCAAAGAAGATGTCAATCTGTACTGGGAGAGGGAGTTTCCTCATCTTGGATTCCTCAGTATCAGTGAAGTCAGAGGAGTGGTCCCTATCTCCACATAAAGTGGATTGATGATTTTGGTGAGGAAGCAATGGCAGCTGAGTGGGGAGGAAGGGAGGAAGGATGGTGGCAGATCAGAAAAAACTTCCTCTGTAGGAAGGCATGCTTTAAGCTAAGCTTTGAGGGAAGGTAGGGATTCTAATCTTGTTCTAACATACCTCACCTGCTGAATTTCACCATCTTCCCCTTCATACATCCTTCACTGTGGCCAAACTAGGCATTAGCTGCTTGTCCAACTGAACACTGCATCTCCCCCAGGCACACATTCACATTCTTCTGTGCATGGAATACTTTCCCCCTTCATCTCTGCCTGGCTGAATCTCTATTTTCCTTCAAGGCTTGGCTCTCAGAGCTCTCAAGCCTTTCCTCATCCCACTTGTTGAAAATGTTCCTTCCTCCTCAGAATCCCCAGAGTGCTTTGTTTGCTCTTTCCTTTGTTGCTTCCTTCTCTAGCTGATGTTACTCTTATCCCACACATCATATCCCATGAAGCAGAATTAAAATTGAGGAGACTATTCCCCTTTTCATATTCACACCCCCAGCACCTAGGACAGCTCCTTGTATACAGAAGGTACTTAATGAATGTTTGTTGAATTGAAATTAATTACATGCATTATTCCTGAGCCAAAGAAACACACTCATTTGGGGTTTCACGGTTTTCTTTATTCTTAGCATAGTTAGGGACTCAAAGCCATTAGAGAATGTTTGGAAATAATTTTTTTTAAAAAATAGTGAAGTTTTATTGTCAGGCTTTTTTTTTTTTTGAGGTCCAGGTTTATTCCTCCAGAAATGCCTAGTGCTAACAGGTAAGAGCCATTTCGACTCTTAATAAGTGGCATCCTGACTAGAGGGGGCGGAGCCAAGATGGTGGAGTAGAAACAGCTCATCCAAGCCTCTCAGCCCCCAGATTCTCCACAAACTATGTAAAAAAGGACTCTGAAAATCTTCTGGAGCCCCAGCACCCACAGAACGACACAGAGAAGCTAACCTCCTGCTGAGGACAGCCCAGCACCCTGCAGGAAGGACCAGCGCAGTGGTCTGGGAGCCAGCAGCGCGCAGAGCGCAGGAGCCGAGCCGAGCCCAGGTCCACAAGAGCCGAGGTTTTAGCCCCAGGGCGGCAGGGCCAGCAGCCGGCTGGAGGAACCCCAGAACACCAGGAACTGTGGAGACTCCAGAATTATCAACATAAACTTGCCTAGGACAAAGTAAGAGGTTAGTGTCCTATGGACTTTGGGACCTGTATTTGGGGAATGCGTCAGCTCCCTCCCCTGGGGGCTAGAAGCTGCTAAGGAGACACGCCACTGTGTAGTTTTCAGAGGCATTTCCGGCTCCCAGCCTACAAATCCTGGGGAGATCCAGCGATCAGTCTTGGGGGGTAATCGCTCTTGCTTTAACCTCCCTGGATCTGGATTGTGATCTAGGGTGGAAGTTGTGGGTGGGTTTACAGCTTGCCAGAAACGGAAGTTGCCCCACACACGTTCGGGACGAAAATTCCTCTAGCTGGCCTTAAAGCCATAGTGTGGCAACAAGCCCAAAAGTCAAGTAATTAAGTGGCAACATGCCAAGGCAAAGGAAACAGAAAAATGCAACCTAGACTCCTATTTTGGGGGCATAGAGCGGGAAAAGGACTGTGAGGTCAGAAGTCCTGCTCCAAAAGCCCCAGGGGAAAACATGAGCGGGTTGCAAGCCATAGAGGACCTTAAGAAGGACTTTAAAAATCAAATAAGAGAAGTGGAGGAAAAATTGGAAAGAGAAATGAGAAGGATGCAGGAAAAGTATGAAATGAGGGTCAACAGCCTGACTGGGGAAAACAACACCTTAAAAAATAGACTAACTCAAATGGCAAAGGAGGCCCAAAAGGGCAATGAGGAGAAGAATGCCTTAAAAAGTCGAATTTGCCAGATGGAAAAAGAATCTCAAAAGTTCACTGAGGAGATTCATTCCTTCAGAGTTAGACTGGAGCAAATGGAAGCTAATGACTTTATGAGAAATCAAGATACTGTTAAGCAGATCCAAACAAATGAAAGATTAGAAGGCAATGTGAAATATCTCATGGGAAAAACCACTGACCTGGAAAATAGATCCAGGAGAGACAATTTAAAAATTATTGGACTACCTGAAAGCCATGATCAAAGAAAGAACCTAGAAATCACCTTCAAGAAATTCTCAAGGAAAATTGCCCTGATGTTTTAGATCCAGAGGGCAAAATAGAGGTTGAAAGAATCCACAGATCACCTCCTGAAAAAGATCCCAAAAAAGAAAACTCCCAGGAATATTATAGCCAGGTTCCAGAATCCCCAGATCAAGGAGAAAATACTCCAAACAGCCAGGAAGAAACAATTTCAATATTGTGGAAACACAATCAGAATAGCCCAGGACCTGGCAGCTTCTACACTGAGGGATCGAAGGGCATGGAATATGATATTCCAGAGGGCAAAAGAACTGGGAATGAACCCAGGGTCACCTACCCAGCAAAACTGAGTATTTTGTTTCAGGGGAAAATATGGTCATTCAGTGGAATAGAGGACTTTCAAGCATTCTTGAGGAAAAAACCAGAATTGAATAGAAAATTTGACATCCAGACACAAGAAGGAAGAGATGCCTGAGAAGGTAATCAGGAAAAGAAATCAAAAGGAACTTATCAAAGTTGAACTATTTACATTCCTATATGGAAAAGCAATATCTGTGACTGATGATATCTTTCCCACTATGAAAATAATGGAAGAAGGGGGTGTGGTCATGCGAATACATATGTGAATGTGTGTGTATATGGTTACAGTTATATATGGATAGAGGGCATAGGTTGATTTTGTTGGGAAGGGAGAGTACTCAAGGGATGAAATTATGAGGTTAGAGAGGAAAGTGGCAAGAGGAGATGGGGAGAGACATGGTAGGGTAAACTATCTCATGTAGGGGAAGTGGGTGCAAAGGAGGGGGAGAATAAGGAAGGCTAAAAAGGCAAAACCACATTCACATTGAATTTGGTTCAGGGAGAAAATGACATACATACTAAATGGGATATCTCAACCTGCAGCAGGATAGGGGGAAGGGGATGAGAGGAGGGATGATGGATGGGAGGGCATCCTTGGGGTGAGGGGAGGTTGGAAGTACCCACTATAGAAGAGGAACAGGATCATGTAGGGAATGGACCAGGTGGGGGGTGGGATGAGTGGGAGGGAATTATAAGCAGCCTTGAACAATATATCTACTATGATAATGTTTTGCATAGCTAGACATGTACAACATATACTGAATTACTTATCTCCCAAGAGGGAATGGGTGACAAGGGAGGAAGGAAATGGATCTGAAATTCGAGGTCTTAACATTAAGTGTTTCAAATATATATAAATACTATTATTAATACTCTTTTGCTTGTAATAGGGAGATAAGATGTGCAGGCATTGGGACACAAGATTCATCTTCCTCCAATGGAAAAGTCGAAGGGGGTATGGGAGAAGGTATGGGAGAGAGCAGATTGGAGAAAGCGATATCTTGTGGGACTGCTATTCTGGGAGGTTGGGTAGGGGAATAATGGGGGGAAAATGATTGTAACTCAAAATCTGGCGGAAATGAATGATGTAAAACAGAAGTTAATAAAGTATTTGTTTAAAAAAAAAAATAAGTGGCATCCTTAGTGCTATTAGCCCTGGGGCAGGCCTGAGCATGGGTATGGGAGGGAATAGGGAGTTTTCTAATATGCCACCAGAACAGCAGAAGGTGACCTCACCATAAAGGTTTTTTAAGGTTCAGATGAGAGAACGTGTAGCACAGGACAAGAGAGAAGCCCTCTGAGTCGGAAGGGCATAGGTTCAACTTTGTCTCTGACACATCCTAGTTGAATGACCTTGGGTAAGTCCCTTAACTTTTCAGTGCCACGAGCAACATTCTAAGAGTATAAAGCTGGAGATCAAGTCCTGCTTTATGATCTGTGAGATAGGAGAGCTAGTAAGACTATAAAGCTGGAGATCAAGTCCTGCTTTATGATCTGTGAGATAGGAGAGCTAGTGTCCCCAACTCAGTCCTGAATCCTCTCCCCAGAGACCCTTCTGTCCTGTGTTCCTTGGTCACTCTTTGCCCTGGAGGATGATGAAGATAACTCTGTTGGCATTTCTAGAATGTATCCAGACCAGAACAGACATAAAATTGAAAGAAGAAATCAATGACAACAGCTAGTTTCTACTCACCTATTCCCCTCCATACACACTCCAACACCATTTACCCCCATTATTCAACTCTGTAATTTCAAGCTTACTCCACTCGAGAAATATATTTCACAAACAGATGAGAGACTGAGGCCAGTCATTTGTCACACGAACAGAGAGTCACTCTTTTCCACAAACCCAGAGGGGGGACAATCTTCCTAGATAAACGAATCAACCAAAATAACACCAGGAAGGGATCCAGACCTTAAGATAAAAAATGTCAATCAGCAGTCACTCTTGCCTTACACTGAGATTGCTCGCCCAAAGAGGCATCTAAATAAATAAAACGAGTCAATTCCACTAGTGTGAAATTAAAATCTGGACTTGCTTTGCTCAAGTTAGTGGGAATAAGATTATATTAAACTCTTCCACTAAAACACACAGATGGCACATTGATATGGACATCTCAATTTTCAAATAGTTTCTCCTTTGGAGTCCTGTGGTGGATAAGGAGATTTAGGGCTAGAAAGGACATTGGCAAGATCAGTTCAACCCTGCAATTTGTCAGAAAAGAAACTGAGGCCAGAAAATTAAGTAATTTGCCCAAGGTCACACAAATAGTAAATGGCAGAACTGGTCTTCAAACACTTATTCTCTGACTCAAATCCTTTGGACAAGTCACCTCCATGGGCCTCAGTTTCCTCATTTGTAAAAATGGGTTGGCTGACCCCTCATGGCCATGATCCCACAAGGACTACAGAAGCACCATGCTACTCCTTTAGGCCTAAATTCTCAAGATGCTTTCCTCTATTTTATATCCACAATTTAGACTTTCCTCGGATGTATCTACCACAGGCTTCTTTCTACCAGACTGCTGTTACTTTCAAGCTTCTCCTTGACTTCATACTCCTTGCATGAACCATCTAGGATGCTCCAGCACTTCCCCCACCATCTTGACCATACACTATGGCTGGAATAATGTTAACAATAGCACTGGGGGGGGGGGGAATAATAATAAAGATTATAATAACTTTCACTTTACAATTTGCGAAATACCTTTCTATATCTCATTCCAGCCTCACAACAACCTTGTGAGGTAAATGTTAACAATATCCCCATTTGGGGTGGCTTGGTGGCACAGTGAATACAGCACCTGCCCTGGAGTCAGGAGGACCTGGGGTCAAGTCTGGCCTCAGACACGTAACACACAAAAAAACTAGCCATGTGACCTTAGGCAAGTCGCTTAACCCCAACTGCCCTCCAAAAAGCAAAAAAAAAAAAATAATAATAATAATAACGTCTCCCTTTTATAGAGGAGAAAACTGAAGAAACACAGATACTTATTAGCCATGTGACCAAGAGTTATAAAGCTACTAAGTGTCTAAATTCCTTCATATATAAAGTGGAAGGGGCAGGAGAATATGGGAACGTCATTTCACCTCTCTAGGTCTCAATTTTTTCATCTGTAAAATAAGGAAAAAGTAGGAATTTGGCTTCCACTTTCTAGATTCTATGTCAGTGGGACAGTAGCTACACAGTCTCAAATGCTAAGCATCCTTTGGGGATTTAAATATTCAGTTGAGTAGAGGTTCAATATAAGAAATGTAGGGGGGAAAATCACCAAATTGCTTCATGAAATTCTATTTTATCTATTTCTTCTATTTCATTTCCATAATTTAGACATTTAGACTCAGGCACCTAGAGGCAGCTAGGTGGTACAATGAATAGGGCACTGGCCCTGGAGTCAGGAGGACCTGAGTTCAAATCCTACCTCAGACACATACTAGCTTGTGACCCTGGGCAAGTCACTTAACACTGTTTGCCTCAGTTTCCTTATCTGTAAAATGAATTAGAAAAGGAAATGGCAAACTGCTTTAGTATCTTTACCTGGATTGAAAGGAAAAAGAAAGAGAAGGTGCCTGCTACCATCTCAAAGCCAGTTGGTGGTGATAAGAATGGAGAAACCTGTGTGGTAAGGATTCCCAAAATGCCTAGGCATTAGCCCTTCAGTCAGCATGTGAGGAGACTTGGAGCTAGCATCATCCCGCTCACTGGCTGCCATGGGGGCAAGTGAGGGGTTTTCCTGAAGCAGCTGCCTAGTGGCTTGCTACTGGGGACTGCACCTCTGACCATCAACCATGTTTTTCTGAGAAGGACCCATCAGGAATCTGTCATTGCCACCTCTACCAAGGTTAACCTTTCAGGTGTAAAAATTCCAAATCATCTTACTGATGCTTACTTCAAGAAGATGTTCCATAAACCTAGATACCAAGAAGAAGAGATTTTTGACATAGAAAAAGAGAAATATGAGATTACAGAGTAGCACAAGGCTGATCGGAAAGCAGTGGACTCTTAGATCCTGCCCCAAATCAAGAAAATTCCTCAGCTGTGTGGCTACCTGCATTCTGTATTCTCTCTCTCCAATGGAGTTTATCCTCACAAACTGGTGTTTTAAATGCCTTGCAGAGAACTCTTATTAAAATAGTTGGAATATGGGGGCAACTAGGTGGCACAGTGAATAGAGCACCAGCCTTGGAGTCAGGAGGACCCGAGTTCAAATCTGGCCTCAGAAACTTAGCACTTACTAGCCATGTGACCTTGGGCAAGTCACTTAACCCCAACTGCCCTGCCTTCTCACTGCAAAAAAAAATTAAATTGTTGGAATAGCTAAAAATAATAAATGAATGAATGAGTGAATGAATGAATGCTGATGTGCCTGGAGTTAAGAAGACCTAAGGTATGAATCCTACCTTTGACACTAGCTGTGTGATCTTGGATGGGTCACTTAACCTCACAGCCTCGGTTTTGCTAGGTGTAAAATGGGAATGGTAATACCTGCAGTACTTACCTCCCAGGGCTCTGTGAAACTCAAGTGAGATAAAGTACTTCACCAACTTTAAGGTTCTTAGGTTAGTTATTAGCTAATTAATAATAATTAGTTATTATTATCATGTGCTGTCATTAATATATTGATCCGAATAATGCCTTAGACAAATCTGCTATTCTGGTTCCCTACTGTACAGACCTGCTTTACTCTAGGAATGCCAGTAAGACACTAGGGTGAGAGTCTCTGAGAGGAATCTGAGGGTACTGGGTCTGAGAGCGCTAGGACTGAAGAAGACCTAGGAGCAAATTCTGATCCTACAGCTTCAGACAAGTCGCTCAATACCTTTGGTCATTGGTTTCTTTCTCCCTAAAATGAATGGGCTAGACCAGCCAAGTGACTCTACAAGTGCCAGTCTGAGGGTGCTAGGTCAAGGAGTTCCTTGGTTCAAACCCTGGCTCTGTCACTTACTACGTGATTCTAGGCTCGTCACACTTGTTGGAGTAGGGTGTATTGGACTCCATGGTCCCTGATTACATCTATGGTCTTATCTCTATTGGGTGACAAAAGAGATAGGACTTATCTTGGCAATGAAATGAAAAAGGGATAAAAGAACCTCAGATCCTAACCTTTATACCCCTGGGGTTCCTCACACACCAGGCAGGTGACGCCTGGAAAGGGTTTGATTGTTTCCCTGACAACAGCAATGACCACACCATGAGAAAACTGCCAACATTATTAATCCAGCTGGATGGTGTAATGGATAGAGCACCAGGCCTGGAGTCAGGAAGACCTGAGTTCAAATCTGGCCTCAGACACTTACTAACTGTATGACAAATTTGGGCAAGTCGCTTAGGCCTGTTTTTCTCCGTTTCTTCATCTGTAAAATGATCTAGAGAAAGAAATGGCAAACCACTTTAGTATCTTTGCCAAGAAAACCCCAAAATGAGGTTGTGAAGAATCAGAACAACTAAACAATGGCAACAAAATTAGTTTAAGAATGAGCTGGGAATGTGGAAAGGAGCAGCTCATCCTTTTGTCATTTCCTTCCCCCTCCCCCACAAGTACCATCCTCTCCTTCCCAGCCTCGCTGGGAGAGATTGTGTGGATACAGGGTATAATTCTATCAAGAATCACTTTCCACTGCCTTTGCTGGTGAGAGGTTGTCTGGGAGAGCAGGTGCTGCAATCAATAGAAGTGTAGACAGATCCTTTCTGAATCACTGATTGTAATCCTGGGAGCCCTAAGTCAGGCAATATGGTTCCATCTCCCCTTATTATGGGATTGGTCCATCTTTAATGGCCTCAACATCAGCCATAGGAATGAATGAATGAATGAGTGTGTATGAGAGAGAGAAACAGACAGACAGAGACTGAGAGAGACAGAGACAGAGAGACAAAGAAACAGAGACAAAGATAGAACAGAGACAGAAATAGAAAGAGCTACAGAAAAAGAGATAGCAAGAGACAAAGAAAGCATTGCCAGTTCTGTCTATCCTCCTTTCCCTCACCTAGACGAAAGCCCTCAGGGAAGAAAGACAACAGAAGCTCACAGAAAACCTAATAAAATGCAGACTGAGCTCACTGGAAAACTCTGGGCTGTAAAACTTGTTTACATTCATATAACATTTTACAGGTACAAAGGATGATTATTCGCCTTATCTCATTAACTGAGAAGTCAGAATAATCCTCTGTCTGTACCCAGGCCCTCCATCAAAGGCACTCCTAAGGTCAAGAATGTGTAAAAAAAAAAAAAAAAAGATTGATATTTACAGAATTGGTGGGAAGGAAGGATTACCTCATTTGTATGCTCTACAGATAATTGGGGAACAGTGGAAAGAAGTCTGGGTTTATTTAGAGTCTGAGGATCTGGATTCTAATCCTGCCTCTGCCTCTTACTACATGTGAACCCTTGACCAGATGATTTTACCTCTCCAGGCCTCAGTTTCATCATCTGTAAACACAGAGTGGGGGAGAAATGAATGATGACCTCAGAAGTCCTATCCAATATACAAGTAACTGCATTTCCCCAAGGAATTGAAGAAGAGGTTGCTTCCTTCTTCTCCCACCCCATCTAAAAGATGAAGAATTAGATGTACAGAAACTATAATTATATAAGCTAGTCAGTGATGACTCTGGGGCAGAAACCCAGGTCTCTATCTCCCAACTGGGGCTTCAAAAGACTCCCAGGCAGAGCAGAATTGGGACATGGCTTCAGTTAGGGGCCTCAGTTTTCCTCCTTTTTATTTTTTACATTTTATTTTCAAATATTTCATTAACGTTTAAAAAAAGGAAAGATCCTCACCAAAAAAAAAAAAAATACACCATTGTCACTGCCTTTGTAACAGTGGTATAAAGTTCAGCCAAGCCAATCAGTCCATGGGTTGTGTCTGAAATGCATGCCTCCTTCTGCCCCATAGCCACCACCTCTCTGCTCCCAGACCAGAGGCATGTTTCACTTCACCTTCAGTCCTTGGAATCACATCACAATTGGTTGGTACAATAAGCAGAGCTCTAATGTCTTTGACATTACTGTGGTCATTGTATAAATTGCTCTGCTGGTTCTGTGTACAAGTCTTTCAAGTCCTCAGATTTCCCTTTGAAAATCCAACCAAGGACCACACTGTACAAGTGTTTCTGTCTTTGGGCAAAAGCCACTCATTCATTAAGTTCCCCCTCTGAGTAGTGTTCAGGACCATGGCTAGTGCCAGACCTTTCCTTTCCTGGGCCAAAATGTAAATCCATATAGCCCCTTCTGTCTCTTGGGGACTTGGCTGCAAGTCCTTCCAACACATGCTGGATGCACGACCCAACTTCTTAGAGGCCCAGGCAACTCTCTAAGACTAGAAATTGCAGAAGAGTTGTTGACTTGCATTTGATAGAGCGAGTTTCTAGGGCAACTAGGTGGTGCAGTGGATAGAACACTGAACCTGCAATGAGGAAGATCTGAGTTCAAATTTAGACTCAAACACATTTGAGCTGTAAGGCTCTGAGCAAATCACTTAACCCAACTGGTCTCAGTTCCTCATTTGTAAAATGAGTTGGAGAAGGAAATGGCGAACCACTGTAGTGCCAAGAAAACCCCAAATGGGGTCACAGAGTCAGCCATGACTGAAATGCCTATACAACAAGAGTAAGTTTCTACCCTAGAAGCCAACTAAACCCAATGGAATCACAGCTCCAATTAAAAAACAAACACATATTGCACTGAATTCTGACTTAGGTGCCCCAGTCTTGGAAGTAACGAGGACCCTTCAAGGTTATGCCAGGGTGGTACAAGAGCTGACAGGTCCCACCCAGTTGGAATGGCTTCATGGACCCTGAAACCAGCAAGATGACAAAGAGCCTTTCAGGGTCCTGTCTGAAAGTTCTTTCAGCTCTGCTGTAAAAGTATGGTGGGCATTCAGGTAAGAAAACTGAGGGGTTAAGTGACTTGCTGAAGATTTCAACAGGTAATGTCAGAAGTTTGATTTGTGCCCCCGTGCTCTGACCTTTCCAGGGAGTCAATTATCTTCCAGTGGTGTGGAACAGTTTGACCAAAAAGGAGAATTCTGTCAAACAACTGAATGCTGCCCATCCCAATCTTCCACTCCTGCTCTAACCCCAGATGAGCTTTCTGTGGGTCACATGGGCCTCATACAGTCTGGAGGGATGGCTATTTTTGGCCACCTCTTCCCACTTCCTGTCTCATGACTGTCTCCCTAGCATCAGGTAAGGACCACTGACCACACAGGATAATTGAGTCCCTTGGCAATCTTTCTAGACCCAGAGGAAATGAAACAGGGATGACTAACTTGATGGGAAGAGTGGAAATGAGAGTATGGCATAAGGCTGGAATAGGGGTACTGGGAAAGGCTTAGGACACTGATAATATCCTGACAGTCCAACAGATAAAATCAGTAACAAACTGAATAAGGTTTGGTGTTGGGTTTTTTTTTTCAGCATTCAAGGTCAAATCTATGGGATTATTGCTGTTTGGTCTCCTTCTGGACATCTGATATCCAAAAGGAGAAGCCAAATTGAACTCTCTGTAAGAGGTCTTGGACAGATCTGAGTGAAACTGGATGCAGAAATAGGCCCACCATGGCTTGGCACCAAGGGACATTCTTCCTCCCTTCCACGCCCTGACCCTGTTTGATCACAATGCTAAAAATAACATGAACAGGAAAGGGCTTAGCAAAAATGCTTATTCCTTATGATGCTGGGCACTTGACCAATGCAAACAGGGAGAAAAACTATCATCTACACCCCCTCCCATGATGCCCTTAGAGAAAAGCTGAACCTCATATGCTGCCCCTCCCACTCCTGTTCTCTTCCCCTCATGTCTTAATTATTTTTTAAATTACATGAACAAAATTGAACTTTATGCAATTATAAATTGCCATACTTAACCCCAAAGATGAGCTGAGAAAACACATCTCCCTTCTCACCTTCACTGCAGAGATGGAGGGACAATAGGCATGGACTCTTGGAAATAATTCAGGCAGCATTATTTGGGGTGGTTTTGCTTGAATTACCTCTCTCCCCCTCCCTCTTTTTCTCTCCCTTCTTCCCTCTCCCCCCCCTTGATCTTTGTTATAAGGGGTAGCTCATTGGGTAGGGAAGAAGAGAAAATTGAGAAATGAATGCAATATGAAAATAAAAAGTGCTAAATCTCTAAAAATCACACAAAATAAGTTATCAATATTTTTTGTTCTTTACATCACAATCATTTCTGGATATACCCCTACATACTTCTAACCCAGTGTGTCTTCTCTTGTAATAAAAAAGAAAAACAGTCAATAGCATATCCAATTTTCTACACCCATTTCTCCAAGAGAAAAAGAGAAGAACGTTTCCTTATCTAGTCTCCAGGGGGACCAAGATTTGATGTTATAATCAGTGTTCCACTATGTTCTAGTCTTCATTTCCATTATGGTAGCCAGTGTTTATATTTTCCTGGTTTTGCTGACTTTATTCTGAATCAGTTCATATAAGTCGCCCTGTGTTTCTTTGAATTCTTCATATTCACTGTTTCTTATCGAACAATCACATACCATTACATTCTTATGCCACACAATTTGCTCAGCCATTCCCTAATAAATGGGCACTCACTTGTTTTTAATTCTTTGCTAACAATAAACATTTTGCTCTAAAAATGGGTCCTTTCCTTTTGCCTGACTCCCTTGGGATATATACCTAGCAGTGGGATCTCTAATTTAGAGCACTGGAAAAAAAAACAATCACACATGTATGATTTTTACCTCATGCCCAAGCCACAAAGGAAGTTTTTGAGGTCGTTTGCATTACGGGGTAATAATCCCCATATGCTTCCATCACTCCAAATACCCAAGTTTAAATAAATTCTTATGACTAGATCATAAGATTTAAAACTAAAAAGCACCTTAGTGTTCTAATCTAATGCCATTTTGCAGGGATGGAAACTGAGGCACAAAAAACCCAAGTTACCTGAATGGTAGCTAGCAAGTGGCAGAGCTAAGATCTGAACCTAGGGCTGGACAGTGAAAGTGCCACTACTTCACAAAGACTGAAATGATAGCTTCTTGGAGAAGCATTTCATAACCTATCTAACCAGTGGTGTCTAGGCTCTGAAATCTCTGGGGTTTGCCTGAAATTCCAAGGGATGACTCTGTGCCCAGCACCCTTCACTACCTTCCAGGCAATCCCTACACCTCACGCCATTTATTAAAACCAAAATGGTTCTGTTTTTTCTTTGTATACCCATGTCCTGGCATATAGTCAGCGCTCAATGATGTCTGCTGCCTTAGAGAAAGCTTCTTCGAGGCAGAATGAGAGCTGTCCAAAAGGGCACTGGGATGGCCCCGGAATGAATGAGAAATCTCTTCCCTGGAACTCAGGAACTGGATGACTTGGAGGTTTGGTAATTGATCTATATCGGCAGGTGTGATGACTTGGAGGTGTGGTGATACATATTGGCAGGCGTTATATACAGGTGTGTCAAATTCAAATCAAAAGAGGGAAGCAAAACCACACATAAAGATCCCTTTGGGTCACACACTGACTTAGAAAACCCCATGTTAATATAATCTATGTTCGATTGTATTTTTATGCATTTTGTTAAATATTTCTCAATTATATTTTAACCTAGTTAGTGCTACACAGGGGAAGAAGGGAAGAGTATTTGACATCTCTGGTGTAGCAGAGATTCTTAGGAATGAATTAACTCAGACCTCTTCCCACTGGAGAAATCCAGTGATTCTGATTGTTAAGAATAAAACAAAAGATTATTTTATATGCCACAATGGTTGTCTTTGTGAAAATTCTGTTTTGAGCCATGGGATAAAACTATACTTATGGACTTAGCTATGTTTTAAACTTGGAAGGGACCTTATAAGTCCTTGGAACATGGGTCTTAGAGCTGAAGTGTTCAGAGATAACTGAGTTCAATTCTTTCATTTTACAGATGGGCAAACTGAGCCCTAGAGAGGTCAAGTGACTTTCCTTCAACTCTATTGGTAGTCCTTGGACTAACTGTGTCTTTGAATGTTCAAAAGGACAAAAGCCTGGTCCCTTTTGCAAGTCAGAAGTAAATTCAGAAAGAGGGGAGATGACAAGAGATGATCATTGAACATCAGACTATCTGAGCAACAAGGAGAGAGGCATGCTTGTCTAATGAGAAAGACAAGTCAAGACCAAGAAATCAAAGGTCCATATAATTCCTCCATACTGTACAAGGCCCTCTCAGATCCGCTAAGGCACCTGATGTCATCAGCCTCCCCAAGCTGCCAGCGTTCTGCCTTGAGAGGAAATAAGCAACCTTAAAAAAGGCTGGCCTTACAAAACCCAAACCTACGTGTTACTATCACACATTTACACCCCCAAAACTTTATTTTCTGTATGTGTGTGTGTGTGTGTGTGTGTGTTTAAAGCTATCTGGCAAAACGCAATTTTTAAAAAATAATTATAAAAGGTAACCGTGAGAGGCAGTCCAGGTGAGGACACATGGTCAATTGTTTTCCGAGATAGAGTTTTGGATATACATTGAGGATACTGATTGCATTGTCCACAATTGCAGAGAGTAGGAGAGACTGGCTAACCTTTACATAACAGCCCAGTCTTAGGTTAGCAGACTTAACGGCACTCCACCTTTTAAAAAGACTCAAATTTAATTTGTTTTCCCAGCAACGTTTTGCCCAAAATAAACCCATGCCTGGAACCAGTAACAGCTTAGAATCTCTTCATTCTGTCCTGGAAATCTGAAGTTATCTGCTTTGAGGTTTTTGGTTTTTTTTTTTTTTAAGTATATTCTGAAACAAGAGGCCCCTTTTGGGAGTGGGTTGGGGTGAGGCATGGACAACTTTCTGCATCTGGCAAAGGAAAAAGAATCTTGCTGGCAGAATAGAAGGGGTCCAGAATGAAAGGAGACTATGGAGACACCAAAGAAAGAGAAGTTAGCACGCACCAGGCTGCAAACTTCAGAGAAAAAAATGTTCCTTATTACCTGATTTTAATTGCCTTGACACAGGGAGGCTGGCTTCAATTTGCTTAATCACAGTAAAATTTTCAGTTAAAAGAGTTTTAAATTTCAAGTAAAAGAGTTTGGTTTTGTTGGCTTTGGGGGTTTTTTGTGGTTATGGTTGTTGTATTTAGTATACACAGAGCTTCTGAGGGAAAGTCTTTCTGGGACTCCCAGAATCTCATAACTCAAAGGAAGCTTAGGGATTATTTAGAAGAATCTCTTATCAGATGAGGCCATCATAAGAGTCTAATCAATGGTCAATGGAAGGAGAGAGTACCAGCATCCTCCCCATGCCTCAGGTTCCCAATCTAGGAATCTTCCCGGATTCCACACTATCTCTCATTCTCCCCTCAAATATCCAAGCTGTTGCCAAGGCCTATTGATTTCACCTTTAAATCTCTTGAATGTGCTCTTTCCTCTCCTCTGACACTGCCCCCACTCTAATGCAGACTCTCATCATCTCATGCCTACACTACTACAATAACAGTTGTGCTGTGATTGCCTACTCTCCCCACTCCACTTCATCCTCCAAAGCTCAGATCCAACCATGTCACCCCCTTACTCAATAAACTCCATTGGGAGTTTATTATGGAGGCTTATTAGAAGGCTTCCCATTGCCTCCAGAATCAAATACAAAATGCTCTATTTGGCATTCAAAGTCCTTCATAAACTGGTTCCTTCCTACCTTTCTAGTCTTCTTACCCTTACTCCCAGACACTTACTCTTCAATTCAGTGACCTTGTCCTACTGGCTGTTCTACAAACAAGACACTCCACCTCTTGGCTCCAGGTATTTTCTCTGGCTGTTCCCAAACCTAGAACATTCTCCCTCCTCAACTGGGTCTACCTGGATTCCCTGACTTCCTTAAAGTCCCAACTAAAACCCTATCTTCACTCTAGTGCTTTTCCTCTGTTCATTATTTCGTATTTGTCCTGTATAGACCTTGTTTTGTATATTTGTTCATATACTGTCTTCCCCATTAGATTGTAAGCTTCTTGAGGCCAGGGACGGTCTTTTGCCTCTTTTTGTATCCCTAGTGCTTGGCATAGTGCCTGGCATATAGTAGGTGTTTTAATAAATGTTGATTGATTGCAAACCTTAAACTGCCATCTAAAAGTCCTTTGCTGTTACTATCATGTAGACCATGTCCATATAGATATGAGAAGAGATTTTCCCAGTGCTATTCTGGGAGGAATGCCATACACAGAGGTATGGAGAATTGGTCTACTAAGTATATCAAGAAAGGAAATGAAACTACTTTGATAGGGTTTTGTCACAGTAAAAAAAGATGCTGGCTTCTCTCTGAGATCATGCAGTGTTCCCAAACCGCCTGATGCATGACTCCTTCTAAAATGGGGCTAGAGTTCAATGCCAGGCTTACTCATTTACAGAGTGTAAATAACAGCTAGCCTTTGGATGGTGCCTTAAGGTTTGCAATGCATCTTATCCATACACAGGCAGCTACTTGGCACAGTGGATGGAGTCAGGAAGATCTGAGCTCAAAAACTCTAGCCTCAGACACTTCGGAGCCATGTGACCCTGGGCAAGTCACTTGTCTCTGATTTTTTTTCTTCTTTTTATTAAGTGCCTACTGCATGTCTGGTACTGCATTACAAATAGCAAGTAAGAGCATCAACCTCCCAGGGTTGTTATGAGGATAAAATGAGATAATATTTGTAAAGGGCTTTGTTAAAGTGCTATGTAAATGCTCCTATTGTCATCATTATATCATCTCCCTTGAGCCTGATAGCTCCCTAAAGTAGGAACAATTGTCTCAATTTTACATATAAGGAAACTGAGGCTCAGAGATTTTAAACTTCCTTATGGTGGCAGAGCTAGTAAGTGTGAGAGCCAGGATTTGAATCCAAGTCTCCCTTATTCAAAGTCCAGCACTCTGTCCATAAGAATACATTATCCCTATTTTAAAAATCGACTTCTCTCCCTGCTTTGAAAATCAAAATAACAAAAATTTGTTTCTATTCTTTTGCACCTTAAAGCAGCATAGTATAGAGAGACAAGTGCAAACTTTGGAATTCGAGCACCTACATTCAAATCCTGACTCTGTTTTTGTTTGTCTGTATTTTTTTGGAGGGGGGAAGGCAAGGCAATTGGGGTTAAATGACTTGCCCAAGGTCACACAGCTAGTAAGTGTGTCAAGTGTCTGAGGCCAGATTTGAACTCATTTCCTTCTGACTCCAGGGCCAGTGCTTTATTCACTGTGCCACCTACCTGCCCCCCAAATCCAGCCTCTGATATTATCTATGGGACCTTGGGCAAGTGACCAACTCAGTTGCCTCATCTGTCAAATGAAGGGGTTGGACAAGATTGTATCTTCTAGCTTTCAACCTATGATCCTATGTTCTCTCCAGCCATCCATAATTTTTCAAAGTTTACTGACAACAGTTCATTAAGCAATTCATCTCAGCTAAGAAAAAAGAATTCATTCTCACTTTCACACTGGAGGTCAACTCTCATTTTAAAGTCCAGCCTGCCAGATCAAGGATCACTGTTCTCCATGAAGACATTGAAAGAAAGCAAAGAGCTGAGTCCTTCTCCTTTTTCTCTGTCCTCCGCCCCAGACGTGTGCCCATCTGCTTCCTTTTTATGATGTTCCAGACAAAGGTTTTAAAAAAAACAACCTTCTTTGTCACGGGGAGGGTTTTTCTCAAACCTCAGCTCATTCTGAGCGGAAGTCTTCCTGACGCTTCCAACTCTCTTCTCTTCATCCTTGGTTATAGATCCCACCTCCTTCCTTCTTTTTTCCAAGTCCTGTTCTATCCTAGCTCCAGAGTTCTCTGGACCTTCTGTGGCCACAATAATTTCTTTGAGCTGTCTTGTCTTCTTCAATGGGATTTGAGACTGGATAGTCAGAAATTCATTTTTTAAAGCATCTCATATGCTTTTAAATCATATTCCCTTTTCAAGGATCTGAGAGAGAATTACACCAAACTGTGAAATCTGCCTTCCTGAAGGTTGGGAACATGCCTGACTATGCCCAGGGTGCCCCTTCTTCCAGCACTACCAACTCTCAGATAACACAATCATTTCCCCAGGGTTCCCATCACTTCCACTTTGCCAAGCACTTACAATAAAACAAAAAACACAACTTATTATGTTTTAACAGACAGGAAATGATTAGTTACCAAACTGGGGAGTCATTTCTGAATCAGCTCTCTGGGGACAGTCAGACCACTGACCTGTTGTTACAGCAAAGATCAAGATCAATACAAAACTGGAGGAATGAATAAAATGAGAAGATAGTTTGCCACTGAGGCAATTCCAACCTGACCTATTCAAACAAGCCACTACACTTAAAAAAAGGGAGGAAATGGATAAGAAGACAGACATCAACACAAACTACCACCAAGGAAAAGTCCATTAAAATGGAGAATTCTGACAAAACATAATGAGATTGTAGGTCTGAAACTGAAGCCATTATCTTTCTCCTAAAGTATTTTCCTCTTCTATACTTCCTTATTACTGCTTAGAGGCCTTATAATAACATCAGTGGAGGAGGTCTTTGAGAGCAGGGAATGATTTTTGGCTTTCTTTGTATGTCCAGAACTTCACACATTGCCTGACTCATAGTAGGTGCTTAATAAATGCTAAATGACTGACTGACAATAATGCTCAGAGGTAGAAAGCTAGGTGACACAGTGGATAGATCACCTGGGCCTGGAGTCAGGAAGACCTGAGTTCAAATCCAGCCTCAGACTAGCTGTGAGACCCTGGGCAAGTCACTTAACCTCTATCTGCTTCAGTTTCTCTTCTGTAAAATAGAGATAATATTAGTCCCTCCCTCACAGAGTTTTTGTGAGGACCAAACGAAATATTTGTAAAATGCTCAGCAGATTACCCAAAGTATTTGCTTGCTTTTTCCTGCCCTGCCTTGCCTGCCTTCCTTCCTTCCTTCCTTCACTCTTTCTAGAATAGTATCCCAGTCATTCTGATGGGGTATAGGCTCTGGGAACCCCACTGAACTCACCTTGAATCTTCCCACTAGATCTGGCATCCATCTGAGGCTATAAGCTTTTCATCATCGCTAAACCCAAATCTTGGTTTCCTGGGGATTGACTTCAGACACTTCCCACTCTAGATCCTATCAAAATCCCATTCTCTTGGTTCCTGGAATCTGACCTCTAGTCACCCCAGCTACTAGCCACTCCCATCAAGATCCTCCCTGGACCCTTCCTCTCCAGTCACCCAGACTACCTGGCCACTCCTCCCTCAGTCTTTCTGTCTATAAAAACCATCTTGTTTCCATGAAGGCACTCAGATTCAATCACAATGCTCACAATTCAGTCACAAATGCTCAGATTCCTTAAGAATCTACCCAATGGGGCGGCAAGGTGGTGCAGTGAGTAGAGCGTAGGCCCTGGAGTCAGAAGGACCTGAGTTCAGATTCGGC
This sequence comes from Gymnobelideus leadbeateri, assembly GCA_011680675.1. Classification (NCBI taxonomy): domain Eukaryota; kingdom Metazoa; phylum Chordata; class Mammalia; order Diprotodontia; family Petauridae; genus Gymnobelideus; species Gymnobelideus leadbeateri. Next base: position 521,892 of record WOXC01004382.1, read on the forward strand.
CTCAGACACTTAACGCACACACAAACAAACAAAAAAAAAACCTAGCCGTGTGACCTCGGGCAAGTTACTTAACCTCAATTGCCCTCCAAAAACCAAAAAAAAAAAAAATCTACCCAAGATGGTGGATCTTTAATAATCTTCCAAAGTTTATCTTTATCTTTAATAAACTTCCAGGCTGAAAGATGGCTTGGGTCCAATTCATTACGGCAGGACCCACATGTGGCTATTTTGGGGTCCCAGCACCCCTAAACCTCAACAATTCAGGTTTGCGATCTCAATAGTATCCTTGAGTTCTCATCTCATTTACCCCATATGTCTAAATCAGTTGCCAAATCTCATCCTTTCTACCTCTACAACACCTCTCATATACATCCTCCCTTCGCTCCACTCACATAGCCCCTCTCTTGTTCAGGCCCTAAACACTTCTCACCTGGACAATTACAATGGCCTTCTTCTTGGTCTCCCTGCCTCAAATCTCTTTCTACTCCAACTATTTCTCCATATTTTCACAATGATTTTTGTAAAGCAGAGGCCTGACCCTGTCAATCCTGCCCCCCATCCTCACCTAAACTCCCTTGGCTGCCTATTACCTCTAGATCGAATATAAAATCCTCTGGCATTTAAAGGTCTTCATAACCTTGAGGCTGTGACTAAGAGGTGGGCCAAGAGTTCAGAATGCTGCACAGATTCCTAGACTAGGTTGCTTTGCAGTCAGCCATGTTAAGCTGTTTTCCTTTGTTACAGGGAAGGCCCAGAATACAGTGGGTGAGTATATTGGGAAATGGATGATAATAAAAAGGCAGAAATGTAAGATGGTGGGTGGAGATACACAGCAAAGCACCAGTGATGTCCAAAGGGCAAAGGTTACTAACCACAAGTAGAAGCAGGAAAGGCTCCAGGGAAAGGGTGGAATTCAAGAACAAAGGGGCAAAATGGCAAAGATGCTAAAAAGATGAGCCAATGTTGGAGGTGCTGTGGTAAGAAAAGATCCTGAAACTGTGAACTGGTCCAATGGCTATGGAAACAGTCTTAAATTATGCAAGAAAAATTACTAAATTGTTTATAACCTTTGACCTAGTGACCTCATTACTGGGTTTATAACCCAAAGAGGTTAATGACAGTGAGAAAAGGTCCAAATGGATGAAAGTATTCATAGGAGAAATATTTGTAGCACAACCCTATAGGAATGGCTGAACAAACTTTGGTATGGAGATATTATGAGGGGTGGCTAGGTCGTGCAGTGAATAAAGCACTGGCCTGGAGTCAGGAGGACCTGAGTTCAAATCCAGCCTCAGACACTTAACACTTATTATCTGTGTGACCTTGGGCAAGTCAACCCCAATTTCCCTGTCTTCCCCCCTCCAAAAAAAAAGAAGAAGAAAGAATATACAATGGAATATTATTATGTCATAAGGAATGATGGCTATAAAGAATTCTGGGAAAGATAAGTAGACTTGTATGAACTAATGCACAAGGGAAAAAGCAATGTCAAAAGAACTATGTGAATAATAAGCACAAGAAGTAAATACTAACATTTCAAGGCAACAAAACTCTGGTCAAGTACAATGAACAAGTTAGTCCCAAATTACTAAAGATAAAGCATACTTCCCCCTCCCCTTCCCCCCACACTACAGAAGTGGTGACTCTCTTTTCACGGGGCTAAGTGGCTTTGCTTAACCACTTATCTCCATTGTACAAATAAAGAAACTGAGGCTCACACAGGTGAAGTGTCTAGCTTATGGTCAATAGCTAGGACATGTGAGAACCAAGATTCACATCCAACTTTTCCTGATTCCCAGTCTGGCACTCTCTCCATTAGAAACCCACTTTTCAGGTGGTACAGTGGTACAGTGGTACAGTGGTACAGTGGTACAGTGAATAGAGCACCGGCCCTGCAGTCAGGAGGACCTGAGTTCAAATCTGGCCTCAGACACTTGACACAATTACCAGCCCTGTGACTTTGGGCAAGTCATTTAACCACAATTGTCCTCCAAAGAAAGAAAAAATTCCACTTTTCTCTTTGCTTCTGAAAATGCATTTTATGGGGAGTCTGAGTGTTTGCTGGGAAGTTTTGCTATGTTAAAACAAAATATATTTATTTACAAATCAAATAAAGGTTGGTTAGCCAGAGCAGCATTCCAGGTATATACAAAAGCAAAAAGGAGGAAAGCTCATAGTTTGAAAGTTGAAAGATTTCAAAACTCTGATGAACACAATAACCAACTATGAGTCTGGTGGTCTGATGGTCAACAATGTTACCCACTTCCACTTCCTAATCAAAAGATGATAGTCAGGATGCAGGAATGAGACACATTTTTTCTACCGTGGCTAAAATGGGAATCTGTCTTACTTAAAAATGGATATTTATTATAAGGGTTTTCTTTTTATTAATTTTATTCCCCGATGGGAACAAGGGGGAGGTAGACAGGGGAGAAAAATTAATTTTTATTAGTTAAAAATTTTTAATTTAAAATAAAAAGAAAATGTTAGAGTTTGTTTAGGAAACAGAACAATTCAATTTGGTTTGAACATACATTGTATGGAGAGCAATAATGAGATAAATTGAATTTAACAGACTGTAGAGGTCTTGAATACTTATACACAGGAAGTTTAAAACTTTATTCCATGGGCAACAGAGAGGTAATGAAATTTTTTTGATCCAAGAAATAACATGGAAGCGTCTAGATTCTGAGACTTAGCTTCAAATCCTGGCTGTGCCATTTTTCAGTTCTGGGTCTTTGAACAAGTCACCACTAGACCTTTCCAAATCTTAGTTTCTTACTATGTAAATTGGGGATAATAATACTTATGGTCTCAATTTCATGGGATTGATATGAATAGAAACACAATGTTTCTTCTGCACAAAGACTCTCAGTTCCTCCACTCTTCATCTGCTACTCTGCCTGATTTTCTTTCTTTTTTTTTCTTTTTGCTTTTTGGAGGGCAATTGGGGTTAAGTAATTTGCCCAAGGTCACACGGCTAGGTTTTTGTTTGTGTGTGTTAAGTGTCTGAGGCAGGATCCGAACTCAGGTCCTTCTGACTCCAGGGCCAAGCTCTGCTCACTGCGCCACCTAGCTGCCCCATACTCTGCCTGATTTTCATCTCCATCCAACAAGATCCCAACATGTCGAGTACCCTCCCCCGCCCATGTCTCCTTGCCTCTACTTTCCTGCCACCTTTTGTATGCTGACTTTCCTTATTTGAATGTAAACTCCTTGAAGGCAAAAAATATCTTTCCTCTTAGTACATTGCCTGGCACATAGTAGGCACTTAATAAGTGTTAATTAGATTGTATGGGAGAAATGTCTGAACACTAATGCATTCTGTTGGGGGAGGGGAAATAAATTCCAGAATTTTCCCTGTGTCTAAGGGGAAAAAAAGCTAATTTTAGCTAGTTCTTAAAATATGTATCCATTGAGAGTCAATTAGGTGCATATGAGAAGCAACAGAAGAAACTGGACACTTTCAGGTTTCTAAACAGATGGATCTTTCTTCCCTTCTCTTCTGGCATCAGGTTAAGTCACCCACTTAATTAAATGCACTGTTCTCTGACAAGAGTGTGGAAGGAAAGACGCCCCAGGAGCCAGGCGCCTGGTGTTCTATTCCAAGTTTAACTGGCAACAATGCGGGATCTAGTCAATTAAAAAAAATGATGGAGCAAACATTTCTCCATTAGAGAAAAGAATAATTCAGAAGTTGACTTTGGGTTGGAAGTAGAAGGAGCTAGTGGATGGGATAGAGCAATTAAAGCTCTCTGTGAAACATCTGATGGATATCCTGCTCTTCCCATTCTCCAGAAAGGAATGAAAAATTGCTCATCAGTTTCCAAATAACTGAAAACGGGAGATGTTTAAAGATCCACCTGGGAAACTCCAAAGGGTGGGGTGTATTTTGGTGGGGTCTAGACTTGATCCATTTGGAGAACCCTCAATGAAGGCACAATTCTCTCCACTGATGCCACCTCTGCTCAGAGGTTTAGAAGTCACATGGGGCACTTGAGAGGTGAAGTGACTTGGTCACAGTTGTACCTCTCAGAGGCAGAACCTGAACCTGGGTCTTCATGGCTAACACGCTATCAATTTGGGAGGCATCAAATAAACACAAGTCCATGTTCCCAGATTTGCTAACTTGTGATCATGCCTAAACAGTTCCTTTACTTTCTTAAGCTTCAAATGTCTTTTACCTAGTTTTTTTGGGGGGAGAGGGGGGAGATAGAGGTGGGGGTAGGGATGGGAGGAGATTTGGATTTTCCTAGCATAAGAAATTTCTAATTAAAAAAAACTCCATCTAGCAAAAGGGCAGGTGTTCTTCAACTTGGAGTCAGCAAGTTGCTTAGAGTGCTGAGAGGCAAATGACTTGTCCAGGACTATAGAGCCCTAGGACTTAAACCCTGACTTTGAAAACTGCTATGTCAAAGTGTGGGCAGCTAGGTGGCACCATAGTGCATGGAGCACTGGGCTTGGAATTGGGAATTCTCACTTCTGAGTTCAAATCCGACCTCAGACACTTAACTAGCTGTATGACCTTGGGCAAGTCACTTTACCCCCTCTTTGCCTCTGTTTCTTCATCTATAAAATGAGCTGGAGAAGGAAAAGGCAAATCACTCCAGTATCTCTGCTAAGAAAACTCCAGTTGGACATAACTGAAATGATTGGACAACAACAAAAACAATGCCAAATTGCCTCTAACATTGTGAAAAAACTTGCAGTTTCTAGCTGAAAGGCATATTGTGAGGATCAAATAATCTATGTCTGATATAGTGTAAACCTCAAAGTCTTATATAAACATTAGCTAATAACAAATATTAAGCACCTACTATGTGTTGGGCTCTACGCTAAGCACTGGGGACATGAAGCAGCTCCTTTTTTAATGGATGAGACAACATGCCACTAAATATATATGAATGTAAATGGGAGACAGTCTTCAGAGGGAAAGAACTGGAAGGGGGAAGGGACAGAAAGTGGGATTTTCAGAAAGTCGGATTTGAGCTGATTCTTGAAGGAAGCCCTTCCATTTTTCACCACTAGCCTGGAAAAGTAAAGTGAAGGAGTTTCTGGGATCCGAGATGCCAAAGCCAGCACCTTCCCCAGTTCTGGGCTGCCTCCCCATAAGGGTAGGAAAAGGTGGACATCACTTAAAGTATAGAAACACTATGTTTCTTCTGCATAAAGGGCAGAAACCAAACATTCACTTGTTCTACAGTATTTCTTGAACAAATCAAGGACCATTGAAACATTCAGGACAAATATCACACTATTTCCCCCCTAGGATCATGACTTTCATAGGATCATAGCTTTGGAGCTGAAAGGCCCCTGTGAGGTCATCTTCTCAAATGCCTCATTTTACAGGTGAGGAAACTAAGGCAAGAGACATGAAATGATTTGGTCAAGATCACACAGGTAGTTGAAACCACAGGTCCTCTAAGGTCAAAATCAGCTCTTTCTTTCCTTCCACAATGCCTCCCCATATACATTCTTCCCTCTTCTTTTTTTCTCTGTGAGCAAAAATGAGTCAGGGCATCATCACATTCACAAAAAACCAAACCCAAACCCCTCCCAGCAAGCTGACACTGCAGTGAGCTGAACGATGGCCTGATGAAGCCCAGCAAGATGGTATACATGGATGAGGGGAACAGGCCCAGACTGTTGACTCCAGCACATTAACTGCCTCTAAAATAGCTCGCCACTGACCAACAAAGGGCCCTCTATGTCTTCCCCTTCCCATCATGTGGAAAACCCCAGCCTAAGTCACTGCTGAGCTTGCAGACAATGGGACCTTTGGAGAACAGCTGACTCTGAAAAATGGCCCCAGGAGCCACATGCCAGAGCTCCTCCCAACACCCCCAGCTCCAGCACAGCAGCCCTCTGAGGACATGAAGCTGCCAAGAACTGTCACAGCTGAAAGCCGCTAGTGCCACATTGGGTCAGCTTGTCCAACACAAGCTCCCCTTCTTCTCTTTCTTCACATTAACCCCTGCTCATTTCTTCAGGGGTTAAGGGAGCTGTGTTGCATCAGATGAACACAGTCCAGACCACAACCACAGGGTTGCATGTGTCAACCCTCCATTTGCTTTGGAGCGAGGTGTGTGGCACAGGGATTACAGCTCAGGGCTTAGAGGCAGGAACCCATCAATCCACCATTTATTAAGCACCCACTATGTGGCAATTACTAGAGATAAGAGAGTGAGAGGAAAACTATCCCTGCTCTGATGCAGCATAAACAACATATGTAATATGAGTGCATACAAAATACAATGTTGGGAGGGAGAGGCAATGATAAACTGGTGGAGGCATCATAAGAAGGGGGTGCTTAAGCCTCATCTGTAAAAGAGGGATTCTAAGAGCCAGAAATGAGGACGGATGAAGAGGGACGGGAAGAGATTTCTTGGAGAAGGTGGGACGTTAGCTGAGGATTAAAGAATGCCAGGAAAGTCAGGAAGTGGAGATGAGGAAGGAAGGAATTACAAGCATGGAAGACAGAGTCCGGAGATGGAGAGGCTTGTGGGGAGAAAAGCAAGGAGCTCAATGTCACTTGTAGATGGGGGTGAGCAAGGTGCAAAGAGGCTAGAAAGGCAGGAGGGAACCTGGTTATGAAGGACTTTGAAAACCAAAAAGAGGATTTTATATTTGATCTCAGAGGTGACTGGGGGCCAGGGAAGTTTATGGAATGGGGGTGCGTGACATGATCAGACTTTACAAGATTAGTTTGACAGTTGAATGTAGGGTGGACTACAGGAAGATGGAAGCATTTGGGGGAAAAGATAAGGAGTTCAGTTTTAGACATACTGAGTTTCAGGTGTCTACAGTACGTCAAGTTGGAGATGTTGGTAGGAGATGTAAGACTGCAGGTCTGGAGAGAGGTTAGGGCTGGATAAGTAGACTAAGAATCATTCACATAGAGACAATAACTGAATCCATGGATCAATATTGGTTAGCATCATTACTGTTGTTATCTGAAGCAATCAACTGGGTTTTATATAAACTACGTTCTCAGGACAAATAAGAGTTCTGAGAAATTTACAAGATTAACAACAAATATGGGAGATTTGAGGAAATATAGGAAGACATATATGAGCTGAAGAGAGAGAGAAGTCAGAACTAGGCAAACAATTGACATAATGACTACCAAAATAAATTAAAACAATGCTAAAAAAAACAGCTGAACTCAAATTAAAGGCAGGGAAATGTTAGGAGAAATACTAAAATACATACTCTTCTTGGTAGGGTTAGGAGACACAGAGATGCTGTATATGCCATCAGACATGGAAGCTCTAAGTTGATTTTACTTAACTGTTGACATTTTGGTTGCTGTCATTGTTACCAAAGAGGACTCTATGGGGAGCCCAAATATTGGATTAATGAGGAACGTCTATAGTGGCAAAAAAGAAAAAAACACCAAATACATTTAAAAAAAACCAGCACATTAATTCTTTTTCCGCTTTTTGGAGGGGGGAAGGTAGGGCAATTGGGGTTAAGTGACTTGCCCAAGGTCACACAGCTAGTTTTTGTGTTACATTAAAGAATTTCTTAAAAGAAAGAAAGAAAAGGACCTGACAATTCAGATTTCTTCTTTCATCACGATGTAGCAGTCCTCAGAAGCAAAGGAAACACTCATTGGAAACTAAACATGTTTTTAAAGTATGACTACAAGTCCATGTTGGGACTCTAGAAAGAAGACAACTGAACTAAATTAGTCACCATGATTTTACAATAAAGTCTACTATTTCAGTCAAAAGAGAAAAACCTCTTCCCATGCATCTTCTCAATGACACACAAAGCAATTTTACATTATGTCTAACTTCTGCTTGGACAGAGACAAATCTACTTGATAGCACTCCTCAGTGCCCCCACATGCTGACAGTGACAAGGATAACAACAGCAGCGACTGCTAACATTTATATAGAGTTTTAAGGTTTGCAAAGTACATAGATCTCATTTGATCCTCACAGTAACCCTAAAGATATTAGCTGTGTGACCTTGGACAAGTCACTTAACCCTAGTTACCTCCCTCCCCTAAAATACAAAATATTTTTTGATCATTTTACTTCCATATAGTTTGTTTCCTTTGTAATCTATTTATTTTGTGTATTTAAAACATTACCCTGAGAAGGACAGGCTTCACCAAACGGCCTAAGGGGGTCATGAAGAGCAAGATGTATCTTGCTCTTCATGAAATGACTGAACAGGAAACAACAATAAACCAGGTTTCCAGCAGGCTATAACGTGGGGCATACGGCTATCATGCCTCCCTTGACATTTGTCCCTCTAGGCAGGTGGGCCCAGAGAATGAATATGAATGATACACATAAGCAATATGTCTCTGGGCCCCTGGGTGTGGCCCAGCCAGGCCCACCAACCTGCCCAGGTTCTTCCCCCATCCAGCCGCACCCAAAGCTCTCTGTGATCGGCAGATCATCAGTGCTGCTCTCCAGAGGAAACCACAACTCTTTCCTATTTTGGATCTGTTAAGTTTCTGGGGAGAGCAGTTGCTCTCACTCTCCATGAACCTCTCACCCAACACCTGGGAAAAACGCAGCCTTCAGAGGCTGGGAGAATGAGCTCACCAGAGACAGAGGTGCAGCTCCATCGGTCCAGCAGACCCTGTACAGGCCAGGCTGGAAAATTATCTCTTGGATGGTCACCAAAAATGAGCCCTTAACACCCAGCTACCCTCTAAACATGCACACGTGAGTCACAAGGAGATCTAGACATGAGGGGGCAGAGGAGAAAATATTCCTGATCCAGGGTCCTCTACACCCATTTTTAAAGCAGAAGGAAGAGTCATCAATACTGGAAAAACAAGGCGAAATACATGCCCTACTGTGGCGAAATGTGATAAAGCGGAATGAGACCAAAGACCTAGGCTCAGATCCTGACTCTGCCAAGTGTGACAATGGGCCTAGTTTTCCCCTCTGCAAGATGAAGTGGGGCTGAGCCAGATGACTGTCAGTGTTCCTTCTGGCTCCAAGCCCAAGATCCTGTAATCCAGCAAACAGTGAGGGTCCATCCAGGCTTCCAGCAGGATGTCTGCATGATGGTCTGCAGAACTTTTTAAAGGAAAGGTGATGGAAACCACTGATCAGTTTCTAGTCGACCTCCCAGAGGCCCAGCCTAATCCTACATGACGGTCCTGGGAAGCAGGATGCTGGCCAAACCAAAAGTCAAACCAATCATTCCTGAAACTTAAAATAACTGAGCTGAGGACTTCCTAAGCGCCCCTTCTCAGAAATGCTCCTGGCATGTGCAAATGACTTGTCTCATCCACGTCTCTCATGTGGCTCCTGCTTTCCCCTGCAGGAGAGACTGAACAGACGGACACAAACATCTATTGCTTAACTTTGTTCCTAGGGAATATGTTTGAGCAGTTTTTAAAAATGTACTTAGGCTGACTTGTTTGGTGATTTCAATCTGACTATTTTAGTTGTAACTATAACACACACACATTCATATAAAATATGTTAACAGTATAGCACAGTGGAAAGACAGTGGACCCCGTATCAAAAAGATCTGGGTCCACATCCCGAATCTGATACTAGCTATGTGGGTCATGGGCAACTCTTTCCTGAGCCTCAGTTTCCCTACCTCTAGAATGAGTACCTACTTCATAAGGTTGTTATGAGGGTCAAATGAGATCATATACATAAGTGCTTTATAGATTTTCAGGTGTTAAATATATATTATTGGGTTATCATACAAATAAAGTCACGACAATCACCCCTCAAACCAACTGGTGGGTGATGCTTCTCCTGAAAGTTGTGAGCTGGCATAAACCTAGTGCTGAACAACATGTAGATGCAACTCTATATGGTGGATAGAGTGGACTTAAAATCAGGAAGACCTGAATTCAAATCCCACCTTAGACACCAGCTGTGTGACATGGGGCAAATCCTTGTGATTTCACTGGTATAGAGAAATTCCAGCTGAGGAAATGCCCTCCACCAATGCAAGTGAGCACCTCCTCTGTAACTTAGCATTAGAGATTTGCCCAGAGCACTGATAAGTTAGGTGACTTACCCAGGGTCATGCAAGCAGTTTGTACAAGAGTCAGAACCTGACCTTGTCTTCCTGCCTCTGAGGCCAGTTCTCTACCCACCATAAATATCCTCTTAATAAATAATAACAAACAACTCAATACTTACTGTTTTATAAGGCACTTTCCTTAAGACATCCCAGGGAGGTAGAAGGTAGTGTTAGCCCTGTTTTACAGATGAGGAAACCCAGGCTGAGAGAGGGGAAGGGATAGATAGTAATCTGCCTACATGTTGTATCCACCCAGAAGGAAGGAAAGAGACAGGCACTGATGAGTGGCCTGCTATGTGCCAGGCAACAACCCTGCCAGAAAGGTGCTATTTATGTTCTCATTTTACAGTTGAGGAAACCATGACAAGCAGAGTCATTAAATGACTTGCCCAGGGTCATACAGCTACTACCTATCTGAGGCTGGATTTGAACTTAGAATTTCCTCACTTCAGGCCCAGGGCTCTCTCTACTGCTCCCCCTATCTGCCTCAGTGGAAAGTAAAGCCTCTGAGAACAAGAATTGGGGCTTTTTTTGGTGTTTGTATTTGTAGCCCATTGTATACAGTAAGCACTTGATAAATGCTTGTTGAATACGATGGGACTTAAAATCAGGCCTTCTGAAGACACGTCTTGCCTCCCTTTCTACTATACCACCCTCCATCTTAAGAAATGACATAAAAAGTTACCTCTAAGAAAATTGCCCTTCCCCTTTCTTCATACAGGTAGGGTGCATGGATATGGTCCTTCAGATATACTGATGTTTTGGTTAGTTTTGCAGAATCATATTTCCTCTCCTTTCTTTTTTTATTCTTTGTTATAAGGGCCAGCTCTCAGGAGAGGGCAGAGGTATATTCAGAAATGAAAGTGATATAAAAACAAAAGATATCAATCATTAAAAAAAAGCTTCCACCTTCTTGTCTATCTATGTATTGCAACTTATTTTAAAAGTAGCTGGACTCAATTGCCAGTGAGAAATAAACCTCCCCGGCCCTTCTCCTGGCCAGCCCAACACGGTAATGGATCTGGTATCCTGGAAAACCCTAGATCCCTCTTCCTTTTTACCTTTCTCCCACAGTGTAAGACTTGGGAAACAGCATTAAAAACTTATCCACTGGGCCCACGGCGAGCTAGCTATTGTTTCTAGTTGTCCCAGAAAATGAAAGAGTCGCCATTAAAGAAGAAAAGCAGAAAGCCCTGAATATTGGAAAATCTTTCTATGATAAGTAGACAGCCATAGGTTATTCAGCTCCTTGAAGAGAGATTTAATCCTTCACTAATCCCACTTTAATGAAATGCATCTATTCAGGGCAAATAGTTCTTGGCTCCATAAACCTTTCCCAAAAGATTCAGGCTAAGCCAGGAAAGAAGGCATCTCACACCATCTAGCACTAGAGGCTGGCTTTCAGTTCAGGCAGTAAGACAAGTCTAGATAAATAGGGTTGGAATTTCACCAGAACATCAGCCTCTATTCTTATATGGACACTCCTACCACATAAAAGAACTTACCAGTCACATGCTGCAGTTATTTAAAATCCAAGCCCCTAATTTTACCCAATGACACAAATGCCCACATATAACATCACAGACTCAGAACTTGGAAGTCACCTCTTCCAACCCCACCTTTTATGGATTAGGAAGCTTAGGTTCAGAGAAATTATTCCCCCAAGGTCACACAGGTAGCCAAGGGGATTTGAATCTAGGTTTTCTGACTCTCTAAATCCATGGCTATTTCCGCTAAAATTTATTATTCTGAAACACAAGATTCAAATAATTTAGGGCTGAATGTTTTTTAAAATTAACATCCAGGCATGCACTTGGTTTTAGTACTGACTTTATTTACCACTTACTATTTTGTAGACACTTTTCTCTGAGTCTGTTTCTTTGTCTTCTAAATGGGGGAAATTAAACTCTCTACCTGGAAGAGTTGAGGTGGAGAAAGCACTTTGGACACCCCATGTTTTACAGAGGTGAGCTCTCATTGCCACCAAGAGTTTTGGCAACAATTTGAATTTATGCTCTGGAGTATTAAGATCTAGCCCAGGAAAACTGGAACTAAATTCAGGTCCATTTCTTCTCCCCCACCCCCTCCACCATGATATATGAGATGAGAATGTGACAAAAAATCTAAAATTTCAGTTCAAAATCAAAGAGAACATTAAATAGCAAGCAAAGGATTAAAGAGAAGATATGGAATGGAGAGTAGCTAATTGCCTCAGGCCTTCTGTGGAAGACAGATCTGACCTCCTCTGGACTCAGGACCGGTCACAGATGTCGGGGGAACCAGCTGCTAGCCTGGGGTGACCCTTTCTCAAGAGCCGTCAGAGGACCTTGGGCTTGTGAAACTCACTGTGCTGAAGTCCCTAGAGTTCAAATAGAACCAGAAGGGGTTCCAAGAGGCCAAATGGCCTTCCCTGGTGTCTCCAGACCTCACTGATCTTCTTCCCATCTGGCCTTAATATTTATACTGAACCACTTAATCACACAAGGTCTTGCATTATTCTCTAGAGGGTGTGTTTATGTTGTCAATCTCAGCTTCCCAAAGAGATTGGATGCTCATTGAGGTCAGGAATCGGGTCTTCAATTCTTCTGCATTACTCTCAAAGCTCCCACCCCCTCACCCCCCAGGCCTGCGTAGATAGTATGAGTTCAAAAGGTACTTGCAGGCTTAAAGAACCTTTTCTGAATAAAATCAAGGATGTATCTTTTGTCTGCTTTGCTCAGTGACCTTGAGATACTTCTAGAGCTTGGGTTGCAACTTGGGCCCTTAGACATGGGAGCTGATTATTTAACCTCTCAGTGGCCTGGGCCATTCTGTAAGATTTCTAGCCTCTAATAGGAGACAATTTGATTAATGGAGGCTCTTCAATGCAATGAAATCATAGTCCAATTAAAAGAAAAGTCATTGAATCATTCAACAAAATTTGCCCAAGGCATGAAGCACTGTCCTGGGTGCTGAAGGATGTTGCTGTTCTGTCAATTTATTTGTGTCTGACTCTTCATGACTCCATTTGGAGTTTTCTTGGCAAAGACACTGCAGTGGCTTTCCATTTCCCCTCCAGCTCATTTTACAGATGAGGAAACTGAGGCAAACAGGATTAAGTAACTTGTCCAGAGTTGTACAGCTAGTAAGCACCTGAAACCAGATTTGAACTCAGGTCTTCCAGATTCCAGGCCCTCCCTCTATTTCCTACCCCAACCAAGATGAACAATGAGCCTAGTGAGCTTGACAGACACTAAGAGAGGGAGGGTATTACACAAAAGGAGGACTGGGCCTGGGTTCAAATCCCACCTCTGATAAAGTAAGAACTAAGAAACAAGGGTGAGGGGCGGCTGAGTGGCGGCTGAGTGGCGCAGTGAGTAAAGTGCCGGCCTTGGAGTCAGAAGGACCTGAGTTCGGATCCAGCCTCAGACACTTAACGCACACATAAACAAAAACCTAGCCGTGTGACCTTGGGCAAGTTACTTAACCCTGATTGCCCTCCAAAAAGCAAAAACAAAACAAAACAAAACAAAAAAAAAAAAACAAGGGTGGGCAGGGAGTATGGCTTGCTGGAAAAAATATTGAGCCTGGTTACTTGCTACCTATATGACCTTGGACAGGTCACTTCACTTTTTTGGTCCTCAGTTTCCTCATCATAAAATGAGGATACTGGACTGACAAACTATAGCCAGACTGGGAGAGGAGAATCTCAGCCTTCCTTTTCCAGGAATGGGGCTGGAGATTCTCCTGACCAAGGATTCCAGATGCATGGAATGTGAAGGAAGTGGGAGGAGGTAGGTAGGAGACATGACTCTCCCTGCCCCCATCCTCTCCCAATGAAAGCAAGCACGTTTGGATGGCCTAAAGCAGTTCGGGGTCCTTGCCTCTCTTTCTTGATAAGAGGTCAAAGGTTGCTTTAACAATTTCTGTATAACATGATCTCATGGCTAAAGTGCTAGATCTGGAGATAGGAAGACCTGAGTTCAAATCCAACCTCAGACGCATACCAGCTGCGTGACTTTAGGTAAATCACTTAACTTTGCTTAGTCTGAGTTTTCCTATCTGTAAAATTACTATAATGATAGTGCTTAGCTCCCAAGGGTTTTTATAAGGATCAAATAAATAACATGTGAAGAGCTTTGCACATTTTTAATTGCTATACAAACACTAGCTATTATTATTATTATTATAATACACCAAAACTTGAACATTCAATGGAGCATCAGCCTTTATACAGTATAATTTGAACAGTCCCCGCGCTTGTTTTGATTATTATATTCTAGTGCAGTGGGATGCCCTAAGGAATCTCCATTTGTTTAAAGGGGAAGTGAGGGGGCAAAACTTGCTTTAATTTGATAATATACCATATGTTAATAATAATATACCATATGATGATAATAACATACCATATCTTAACATTGCATCACAAAATCAAATACACATTGGTGTTCAATAAATACTTGAAAAATTGAAAAATGGGTTTTGCTTTTTCAAAAAAGTTTAGAAGTCACCACCTCCAAGACCAGTGGTCAAGTCAGGTGATGTAAAAGAGTGCTCAGTCCAACCCCCTTGTGTTACAAGTGAGGAAACAGAGGCAACAGAAAGGGGAAGAGACCTTCCAACTAGCCAACAGCCCAGACCTTCTAGTTCAAGGTAATTCACTTCTCTACCTCCAGCCCCTTGACCTACACTTAGAAGCTATCCTGAGAATCAGTAGATCTCTTATGACAATGGAAACCAAGACCCAGCAGGAAGACACCAGACCCCACCACAGGTGCTCCCAAAGTGATCAACTTAAAGAGTCCAAAAGACCTGCATTCAAATTCTGCCCCAGCCACTTACTAGATGTAGAACCAAGTCACTTATTTTCCCTGAGCCTCCATCCCTTCATCTATAAAATGGGCATAATAATATCTAAATGGCATAGTAGATAGACTGCTAGGCTCGGAATCAGGAAGACTAGAGTTCAAATCCAGCCTCAGATACTTACTAGCTGTGAGATCATGGACTTAACCACTTTTTGCCTCAGTTTCTTTATCTGTAAAATGGGGATAATATTAGTACCTACCTCCCAGTTATTGTTGAGAATCAAATGAGTTAACAGTAATAAAGTACTTCATCCAATGCCTAGCACATAGTAAGCATTATAAAAATGTTAGCTATTATCATTATATCATTACATCATTACAGAAAGTACTTTGCAATTTTTAAAGCTATAGCAACGTCCTAATATGGCCACTCACTCACGTTTTGGTTTTATTCTAATTTAGTCATGTGCCCCAAAGCCACTGGGAATCAACACTTCCACAGTATGTCGAAAATGAGATCCTATTAGATGTTTCTTCATGCTGGAATTCTGGAAACTTCTCTAGGCTGTGAGTATATCAAACTAGTGGCACTTTTTTTTTAAAAGAGGGATGTATAAAACCACCTTGACTTTCCATTCCCAAGTGAGATAAAGTGCCATATATTCTGAATAGAAAAGGACCAGCTTTGAAGTTTCACCTCTAAAACAGCTTGACTGTGTGAACCTGGAAAAGTCATTGTGCCTCTCAATGCCCTAGGAAACTCTCTACAACCAGAAATTACTATAAATTACCAATCTGCATTGACTGAGTTAGTTTCCACACCAGGAGTTCCTAACCCTGATGAAATCACAAGTCCAAAGCAATCATCAAAAAGAGAGAAGGTTACCTACTTGTCTCTATCACTGTGTTAACTGTATAATCACTGGTACCTTATCTCTCCCAGATGGGGAACAAAATTAGAGGGGTCCGTTTGTGGTGACTCATGTTGCTATAACCAGACACCACCTGGTTTCTATATTAGAAATTGAAGGCGCTATGTTTAAACCTTAGAAAGCAAACTAGGATGGTGGCAGAGTTTGGTTCACAGAAAGGGCCCTGGCCCTGGCTTTAAACCTTACTATAATAACTCATATTCCTATGATGCTTTAAGTTATGCTAGACACTTTCCTCCCACCAAAATGAGAGGTAGGTGTACTCCAAGTGTTTTTTTACAGCAGGATTGAAACCAGGTATGCCAGACCCCAAGGCAGTCCAACATGTCAGACTGCCACTCTTTCTGCTCAAGGGCTAAAAACTGCTGGACCTTTCCAAGCAGCCAACACTGTGGGTTCCCCTCCACCAACCTCCATCCTAACATTATTCTTGAATAAAGCTTAGTAAATTTCTAAGCAGCAGTTATACAGAGGTTGGGGGACATCCGCTTGGCTCCCCTTAGAGCAGCTGGTCTACAGTCATACTAGAGAACAAGTGAAGAAGTTGAATGAGTGACCCCATAAGTCCAAAGCACCTGGAAGATATTGGGGGTAGAGTGAGTAACTGTTTATGACCCCCGAAACTCGGAATAATACATGATCAGAGTTAAGAGGTAACCACTGACATCATCAAGACCAATTGCCTTGTTTTACAGATGAGATAAGTGAGGCCCCAAGAGAAGTGGTGATTTGTTGGAAATTGTAGCTGGGCTGGCCAAGGGGGGCCACTTTTCTTTCAAGTTGGGAAGAAAAGGACCAGTGTGGAGGGAGAGAAAAGAATTCTAGGAAGGGAGTAGAGAGAAGGGGGGGGCGGGCGGGGAAAGAGGAATCAGTGGCCTCCCTGACTTTCTCAGTGAGGACCTCAGTTTCCTCATCCATAAAATGAGAACATTCTACAGAAACACCAAAGAATCTGAGATTCCAAGAGGCAAGAGGGCACCTCATCCAACCCTCTTTTATCAAGGAGGAAACCAAGGCCCAGAGGAGGTAAGTGACCTGCCCAAAGTCTCATGGCTGGTACAGCAAGGCCACTACCAAACCCATGTCCTCTGACTCCACAACCATCCTTCTTTCCCTCCTATCATGCTACCTCTGCAGATAAAGACATCTTTAAAAAAAAAGGGAGAAACCAAAACAGGACTGGGAGGGAGGGGGGAAGGTGGAGAGAAAGAAGCAAACTCTCTAAGCCAAAACAGTCACTTGTACCTTATCACCTCATTTCCTGTCATTTGATAAATATACAATAAGAAACACAGACTAGAGATCCTCAAGAACAGAACTAACTCAGTTTTTTTCTCGGTTCAGGAGGAAATTTATGATTGATTAAAATGAGCACCTTGGACAATGCTTGTGGTCACACAACATTTCATTCTTGAATATATTTTGCAATAAGCAAAGCACAACACCTGAATAAATTTTTTCCCACAAATACCAAATGTAACCAGATTCTTTCAGGTTTTTTTTTTTAAGAAAACTCAAGTCTTCTTTAAAAGTATATTTTCATAGAATGACAGATTTGCAGCTAGAAGGGATTTTTGTTTTGTTTAGTTGTTTTTCTGTTGTGGCTTGACTCTTTGTGACCCTATCTTGGCAAAGATACTAGAGTGGTTTTGCCATTTTCTTCTCCAGCTCATTTTACAGATGAGGAAATTGAGGTAAACAGGATTAAGTGACTGGCCCAGGGTCACACAATTAGTAACTGTCTGAGGCTAGATTTGAACTCAGGTCTTCCACACTCCACATCTAGTGCTCTATGTACACTGTTCCACCAAGCTGCCTAAGCAAAACGTAAAGCCTCCAAGAACAAAGACTGGGCTTTTTTTGGTCTTTGTATGTGCAGCACCTAGCATACAGTAAGCATTCAATCCATGCTTGTTGAGTAAGATAGAACTGTCAATGCTGGGACTTGAAATCAGGCCCAGAACTCTATCTACTGTACCACCTAGCTGCCCAGGAAAGGATTTTAGAGGCCATTAACCCCAAAGCCCGAATTTTACAAAGGGTTTAAGTGACTTGCCCTGGGTTGCATATTAAGTATCTGAAGCAGGATCTGAACCCAGGTCTTCCAATCTCTAAGACCTCACACATTTTTAAAAAAATTATTCCTATCTCCTGCCCAAGAAACCCTGTAATGCTTAATGATTATTCCCCCTGCTGCAAAATTCTACTGGGGACCCAGAATGTAAGTTTAGACCCCTGGACACAGAATACTGCCATCATATATCAGTGGAATAATTGTATATCAGTGGAATCAACGGTAAAATGAAATGAAAGTGAAATAATACAATAGAAAGTAGTCTACATTCCTGCCCTTTATGAACCATCTCAAGGTGACCTTTTGGTTTTGAGTTTTGTTCAGTCTTAATGTTCTTAGACCAGCAGTGTCTGGCTCACAGGAGGCACTGGAATGCTTATTGGATAAACATATAGAGTTGGCAATAGAAAAAAAGGTATATTTGCAAAAAAAAAAAAAAAAGGATCATGTTATCAGAGTGCACCAGGTACCTTTAAAAAAAAGCACATACCCACACATGTAGAAGGCTCTATAACTGTTAGGGTGTAATTCAATTAGTTACTAAGAAGTGCACCATGGAAGGCTGCTCTCCCCTCTAATTCCACTCTGTGATGATAGTTATGGTGATGATGATGATGGTGATTTATAAACAGGAACAGCCTGAAGAATGAAGTCTAGTCTCCGAAGGTTCTTGCCGAGCCACTCCCATGCCCCAGCACCATTCCTATCCCTACTTTCCTTAAGAGACTTCTTTCAGTGGAAATGGGCTTTCCTACCTAATTTGAACAGGGAAGGGTCTGTTCTCCATCTCCAAGAATCTACAGTTTCCAAAAAAAGCATCAGCCTCCCAGAATCCCCAGAAGAGAAAGAAGCATGCCCCCCACCCCATGTCACCTTCCTACCCAAATGGGAACTGAAACCAGATGCATCTGAGTCAAAAATAAAACAGAAAAAGAAAACACAAAACCCTGCACTTTTAAGTAAATTCACAAGTCAACTGCAACATTTTCAAATTTCGAGCAACAGAATCTTGACAACTTTGGGTTATATTTACAAGCAAGAAAGTAAGTGGAGTATCCACTATGGCAGGAATGGGGAACCTATGGCTGTCTAGGTCCTTAAGTGCAGTCTTTTGAATGAATTTGAATTTTGGCTTTTCTGCTGAACCCATACAGGGACCAGTAAATAGCCAACCATCTGTAAGAGCATCACAACTCAGCAGGTGCACATCTGCTGTCTCCTACTGCTGGCAGGGGACTCTTTGTCCACTAGAAGCCATTCATATGGAATAATAAATTCAGAGGCTAGAGAATTAGAGCCAGAAGGGACATTATAGGTCCAGTCCAAAGGGACACTAGAAGTCCTCCAGGTCAACTCTCCCATTTTACCAGTGAGGAAAACTGGGGTGCAGAGAGCATGATGGCCTACCCCATTCAAGAATGCTTTCTTTAGAAGTAGAATATAAAATCCCCTGAATCCAGCCCTCGCGATTCTTTCTAAAGTAAGTGAAAATGATCTTGGCTCTGATTCCTACTTGGGACTCAGGTATTGCAATTACAAATCACACCTGCATGGTTCACTGAGCCCACGAGGACCCCTTCTAGTTTTGTAGCAGGAGTATGCATATATGCACACAGGAGTGCTTGGACATACACAGATACACACAGACACAACACACAGCCCAATAAACTGGACCCCTGGCAAGGAAGGAGTCAGAATCATATGTAGAGGTCCTTTCCCCTGGGGAGGGTGGCCCTGTCATCCCAAGATGTGAGTTACACTTGCAAATTCATTAGCAAAACTCCCAGAAAATAGCAAACTTACCAAAATAATCAGCCTTTGGATGAATATCCATCTCCTGCTCCAGATGCTGGGTGAGTGCTTCTAATTTTAATTCGACTGCAGACAGCCCTTGCTCTGGGAGTGGAAGGAGGGTCTGACAGGGTAATTTTACTTTGGTGGGGCTGGAGTTCTCTGGATGGACACTCCCTTGGCTATTATCAGGTGGTAAACTATTGGGCCCCTCTCTGAAAGGAGGCCCAGGAGCATCAGACACTAGACCCGAAGAGAGGTTTGGGAAACTCAACTTGGGATTTGTGCCAGAGTCCCTGCAGTTGGGCTGGGGAATCTGACCATGAGGGACTAGATGGTCAATGGACTTAGGGTAAGCAGCACCAGAGGGCTGGTAGTCAATGCTGGTCGGCAATGGGGCAGGTACAGAACTTGAAATGTAGGATTTGGGGCTCCCATGGTACCAGAGCTGAGAGTCTCCTGTGGGCTTGGCCATGCCACCAGGAACATCCCTTTCCAGCCCAGCACCTTTCTTTGATGTATCTCCCTGAAGTGAAGTACCTGAAGCAGCTGGGGTGGACGGTGCTGAGAATGAAGATGACCGCTGCTGTGGCAGGGCCAAGGGGGTCGATATTTCTGGTGGTGGAGGAGGAACTCTAGAATTGAGTGTGTGGGAGAAGGAAGATGACCGATGTTGGCCTGTTGGCTTCTGCTCAGAGTCCCGGCTGAGCTGATGGCCCTCACTTCCACTGCCATCCTGGTTACTGTACCCACTCTCAAAAGACCTGCAAGAGTTTGGTGATGGCTGGCACTGGTACAGGTGAGGGTCAGTGGGAGTTTTGGAGCCTGGCCAAGAGCTCCCCATACTTGGTCTGATACTGGTGAACTGGTTGGGTTCCTCTGGCCACTTCTGCCCAGGATAGTTGTCATAGTAATCTCCATGAGAAAGAGAAGAAAAAGCGCCCTGAGCAGGGCCAATACCACTAGTGCCCCTGGAATCTAGCCCCTGCAAACCAGATGCTGAGGAATTCCCTGTACCATTTCCATAACTAACGTCCTGGCTGGCTCTCTTCTGGCCCTCAGGCTGCAACCTGGCCCGCTGAGCCTGTGGCAGAGATGAGTGTGACTGACTTTGAAAGGCCAGCTGACTCACAGGGCCTGCTACTCCTGGCCCTGCCCCAGATGCCAAGGATGGTGCAGCAAGAGGGGGTTTGGCAGCTCCATCCCCCAGAGCTAGCTTCCCGCTCCCCCCTGCCTCCCGGTGGGTGAGGGGTCCTGCAGGAGGCATCTGGGAGGCTAGCCGGCCACCTCCATTGAGGGAGCCGCTACTCCCCTGGAGCAGGTCCTCCTGTAGCAGCTGCTGCTGCTTCTGAAGGTGGATCTTGGCCATCTTGGTGGCAAAGACCCTCCGGGTCTCCTCAAATTCTGGGTTGTTGCCCGCTCCCTTGTCCACTCGGAACAGGCCATCCTTAGATGCCTCGTACATGTTGAGGTCCTCA
Source organism: Gymnobelideus leadbeateri (assembly GCA_011680675.1). Classification (NCBI taxonomy): domain Eukaryota; kingdom Metazoa; phylum Chordata; class Mammalia; order Diprotodontia; family Petauridae; genus Gymnobelideus; species Gymnobelideus leadbeateri. Next base: position 542,974 of record WOXC01004382.1, read on the forward strand.
ATAAATTTACTGGCCTCAAGGCCCAAGTCTTCGTATTTCTCCATGTTGTCTCAGCACCTGGCCCTGTCCCCTGGCAACTGGTCCTTTGGTCCCGAGGTGGGGGGAAGAAGGGGTTGCCGGGAAAAAATAACTGCCCAATGGGGAGAAGGCTTGAGTCTCAAATAGCTGCTATTATCATGTGGCAAAAACCAGAGGCATGACTCCAGTCCCAAAAGGTTTTATAAGGCTGCAAACTCTTTGAACAGAGACAGTTTGGCCGACTTTCCCGCCCAGCTCTTCTGCTCCCTGTGGGGACATCCACGAGCAGGTGGCTGCTTTCTTCCCACACTCTGGCCAGTGGCTGCCCTCCGTCGGCGGGCTCAAACGTGTTGCACTTTAAATCTTGAAAGGGAAAAAAAAACACAAGAAAACAACAATCAGGTTCTCCGCCGTAAACCCTAAAAGAAGGCCAACCGAGCCCCCGGCCCCCCAATCTCCTACAGCCCCAAGGAGTTGGGAGCAGCTGGTGGGGTAAGGGAGGGCAGTGAGATGGAGGAGGGTGAGGGTCCGGGAAGGCTGGGCAGCGGGGGGCAGAGCGATCGCGAAGCTCGGGAAGGTAACACCCAGCAAAAGCGGGCCTTCCGAGTCCGGTCCGGCTTCCGTCTCTGGCAGCGCAGCAGGAGTAACTTGGGGAGCTCCAATCTCGGCCGCGCGAGTGGAGGGGATCGTGGCCCCTGGCCAGGGGCAGAGGAAAAGGGGAAGGAGGAGGAAGAGGAGAAGGTGGAGGAAGTTGGGGGGGGACAATCACCAGCGGGGAGCCCTCCCCGCTTCTGGGGCTGGCGGCGTGGCCCGAGCGGCCGGGCTCAGGGCTGCCGGGGCGTGCGGGCCGGCTGGCGCTTTGTCCCCCTGCGGCCGGGCGCTCGGGCTGGGCTGGCCAGGGCAGGACTGGTCCCGGGCGCTCGGGAGGGCTCGGCTGGGCTGGCCGCCCGCGGGGTCCCGCAGGAGCTCGGCTGCAGACGCGGAAGTGGAGGGCGGGCGGGCGGTGCGTGCCTTTGCCTCCGTCCCGGTGCTCCGCACTCCTTCACTCAGCCGCTTTGTGACATTCACGGAGTCGGGCAGCAACCTTAGCCTGGGCTCGCGGCTCCCACCCCCGGGGGCGGGAGGAGCTGGGACCGGGGGAGAGGGGGCGGGGAGAGACACTGGGCGGGCGGGGACCAGGGGGCCGGGGCGGGGGCTGCCGGGACGGCCTCTCTCAGTTACTTGCAACGTGGTCGGGAGGAAGGGGAGCGAGCCCGCGCCTGCTGGCTTGGGGTGTCTGGAGAGGGCTCCCCGGGAGCACCGGGGTGGGCTCTAGCAGCGTGCCTGCGGGCACAGAGTAGGCGCCTAATAAATGCGTGCTGATAGATTGAAATGGCAGCCTAAGTCCTGGGGAGCGGGGAGGAGAAACACTCTTCTCTGGGTCTGTAACAGAACTTCCCGCTCCGCCTGGATCTGGAGGTGAAATGGACCTCTCGAACCCTGCCCACCCCCAAGGGCTGCGTCCCGCCCCGCTTTTTCCTAAACTCTTACAAGACCCAGCAGCCATTCAAGACTCAGCCATTCAAGACTCTTACGAGGCCCAGCAGAAGAGAGGCGGGGGGCCTGCGCGGTCCCACCGCCTTTCCAGCCTTAAATCCTCCTTTGGCAGGGACGTGGCCCCACCCCCTGTTAGTGTGGAACCAGAAAAGTTTCCTGGTTGGCCCAAAGCCAGGCATCTCTGCCAGGCTAGCTCAGAGGGCGGGAGAGCCCGAGCAGTGACCGCCTGCTGCCCGGGAGAGGGGCGGCCCTAATGAGAAAGGAGTAGGTGTGGCCACACACCAGCAAGGCCGGGAGGCCGGGAGCCTGCCCTCTGGTGCCACCGGGACTTTACTATCCCACCCCACACCCACCCGGAGAGACCCTGGACCTAGAGATGGGCTAGAGAATCGTCTCCTCCATCTGACATTCGGTCAAAAGTTTTTGGATGTATTTCAGGCCTGGTGGTGATCCTGGGCAAGACACCCAACCCTCAGTGCCCCGCGCAATGTTTTAAACTTAAAGTCTGCTTTTCGCTAGAGATTATGTTTACAAAGCCCCTTCCTCTGCTGCCTGTGAGGCAGGGAATATAAAGATCTTTAATCACACACACACGACACCTCTCTGTGGTCTCCTCCAGCTCTGGATTTAAGAACTCACGATCCGGGATTCCCTTGGCTTAGGAAACTCAGGGTGAAGATTTGAAACTGCGCTGCAATTTCTCGCCTAACGCGTTTCCTGCCTGCCTGAGAGGTTCCCTGGCTTCTCCTGGGTCCCGCACAGCCAGGTTTTCCAAGTCTAGCACGCTCTGTATGCATTATGCCTCTTGAGAACCTCAAGACACACGGGTCTTACTGGAGGACCAGCCATCACCAAAAAGCCAGCCATCATAGCAAACATTTTAGCGGTCACTGCAGTCCGCAAAGAACGGTCCACAAAAGATGTGTGGTGCTTTGTTAAACGGTTGGGGGATTGCCTTGTTGAATCTTGAGCCTCTGCCCCACCCCTACCTTATGTCCGCTATTCTTTTACATATGATACTTTATTGTTGTGTAATCGGGAAGGGCCGGTCTTTGAAGTGGTTCTTAACCTGGGGGCCCTTTGATTTCAGGATTTGTTTTGCCAGCTTTTTGGTATGAGTCTTAAACTGGACTGGACTGGTCCTCTAAGAAGACATGTTATGAGGTCCTTGAAAGGCCAACCTAAAGATGTAAAAATGTATATATAAATAAATATATATATGTATGTGTGTGTGTGTGTGTGTGTGTGTGTGTGTGTGTGTGTGTGTGTGTGTATAAAGTACACTATAAAGTTCTCTCTGCCCCTGGGGCCCTTTCCTCTGGTTGACTGGCTCTTCCCCAAACCTCATTTTAAGGTAACTACCCAGGCCAACCACATCTTCACTCTTCTCCAGGCTCCCCTCCTGACTCTTCATACTTTCTCTACCCATACATCATCTGGATCACCTCTAGAGCCACTTTCCAGCTCCCTTTTGTTTGTTGTCTTCCCTCATTAGAATGGAAGCCCCCAGGAAGTAGGCATTGTCTTTCCTTCCTTCCTCCCTCCCTTCTTTCCTTCCCTCTTTCATTCCTTCTTTCCTTCCTTCCTTCCTCTCTCCCTCCTTTCCTTCCTTCCCTCCCCCTCTCTCTCCCTCTCTCCTTCTTTCCCTTCCCTTCCCTTCCTCTTAGCACAGTACCTGGCACATAGTAGGCACTTAATAAATGCTTGTTGACTTGATTTGTCTTGATTTGTGGTATGGGCTACTGAAGCTGGTGTTACAAATAAATTCTAGAACTCTAGATAATAGGACCTAGACTGCCATTAAAGGTCACTGTGCTCGTGTTTTCTATAAGCCAACTGTACAAAGACTGCAGCTTATAGAAAGACTGCAGCCTAACTCAGGCACCAGTAAAAAAAATTTTTTTAAAGATCCATGTTAACATAACACGTCTGAATTCCCATGAGTCAATAAATGGTCTGGTTTTTAAGGGTGGCCAACAGTGAACATTCTTCCCCATTCATCTGATAAAGTCCCTCCATTTATCCAAGACACAATTAGTGCCTGTTCCTCCATGATGCCCCAGCTGAAGTTTCTCTCCTTCCTCAGATTTCTTTGTGGACTTTGTCTGAACCTCTTTCTGCCCTGAACTCTTCCTTGTAAATGGTTATTGGTGCATATGTTATCTCCATGATCTCCTCCAACTCCATTTAGATTAGAAGCTTTTGGATGTTAGGGATGTTTGCATCCCCAGTATTCCACATAGTGACTTGTACATGGGGATGGCACCCAATCTATGATCTGATTAGCATAAAGAACTCCTGATGGGGAAATTCTTTTCCTGATAAAGATAGGGAAGGGAATAGACATTTATCAAGTATGACTCTGCACCAGTCACTGTCATGAGAGCTTTACAAATATTACCTCATTTAATCCTCATGACAATCCTTGGCAGGGAGGTTTTATAATTTTATAGTTGAGCAAACTGAGGCAAACAGGGTGAGGTGACTTGCCCAGGGTCACACAGCTAGTAAGTGATTCCAGACACTGCAGTGGTTTGCCATTTCCTTCTCCAGCTCATTTTACAGATGAGGAAATTGAGGCAAACAGGGTTAAGTGACTTGCCCAGGGTCACACAGCTAGTCAGTGTCTGAGGCCAGATTTGAACTCATGAAAATGAGTCTTCCTGACTCCAGGCACAACACTGTCCACTGGGTCACTTATCCACCCTACTCATTATCTAGTGAAAGTTAAAAAAAAAAAAACTCCACAATACAACAACACGACATGCCTTAGGGTTTTGTGCGGGCTTGCTAGGGTTTCTTGAGAGTATTTTCTAAATTGGAAAATTACAATATTGCCTTTCCTATTTTAGCTTTATGTTTTAAAATCATATTCCCACCCTTAACCTCTAGGGGAGAATTTCTCCCCAGATGGAGTCAAGAACCTTGACCAAAACCAAGCATTGTGAAGTTTCTTCACTTAAGTAAACAATCAAATACATCTGTGGAGTTTTTTTGTTTTGTTTTGTTTTGTTTTGTTTTGTTTTGTTTTGTTTTGTTTTGTTTTGTTTTGTTTTACCAGAGATGGGTTAAAGAGATATATAAAATGATATCATTGGTCAAAGGATGAACAACCACAATAAAAATGGAATTGCAGATTCTATCTTCCCCCCCAACCCCCATATACACCAGGGTGGCTTGTGACTCTAATCACAGTGTTGCCACTTAGCTTTTGGAGCCTTGGGCTCCTCTCTAAGGCTCTAAATTACATAGGAGTTCCTGATCTGTGTGGGTAGATTCCCCAACAGGAATCCCTTAGATCAGTAAAATCACAGGTACACCCAAATATTCTTGCATACACCAAGAGAATGAAGGAAATTCTTTGTGAAACATTTCCATGGGTGTCTAGAATGTAAACTTACAAACTTCATTCTTTATACCCCAATGTAATCTCAAGAGCTTGTGTGCTTTAGTGGAAAGAATTCTAGATCTGGAGTCACAGGACCTAGGGTCCTTTCTTGGGGCTTCCACTCAAAGTCTGTGTAACAGAGCAGACTGTTTTCTCTCTTTGGCACCCAGTTTCCTCTTCTGGAACACGAAGGGGCTAGACCAGAGGACCTCTAAAGTCCCCTTCCAGCTTATGATCCTACTTACTTTCTGCATGGCCAGGGGCAAGTGATTTAGCTCCGCTGGCTCTCGGTTTCCTAATCTAGAAAAAGAAAGGTTTGGATTTGAGAGTCTCTCTGAAGTTTCTGTCAGACCTATATCTATGATCTTGAGAATATTTATAGTTTGTTCATACACACACAGAGACAAATACATACATATGTGCGTGTGTGTGTATTATAGTATATTTGGGGACTGGTTTTTGTTTTGTTTTGTTTTGTCTTTTTATCCCCAAGGCCCAACAGAGCACCCAGATTGAAGAAGGCATATTGAATTAATGTTATCAAGAAAAATGATAAAATGAAAGCTTATAGAAGAATTCTAATTTCTTTTGTGTGAGGGGATAAAACATTATTTTTGTCTTTCATTCAGAATTCAGTGTTGAATAGGGTCTTTTTTACTTTCGTCTGATTTTTTAAAAAAGGTAAAGAGGTAAGGTCTCATTCAAGATAATTTGGTGAAAATCCACCTGAATTACTGAAAAGTCTGAATTAGAAGATTTTTTTCCTTCAAAAGAACAATAATAACTTACCTATGCATAATGCTGATCTAGAATTTGGCAGCTTATAATATGCTTTTGGCACGCATTATTACAAGTATAAGTATGCTTGATACTTGAATACTTACCAGTATGGACTCTCCCTTCCCCCATAAAGATCACAGCTCCTTAATACTATCTGATGTCCCCTGACTTTCGTCCACATCTCTCATAGCAAATCCTTTCAATGGACTGGAACTTTACTTCTTTTAAGATCTCATGGATATCAATGGCACACTTGGCCCATCTATCATCTATCTCTCATTCTTGACAGAAAGACAACATGGGTCAGTGGACAAAGTTCTGAATGTGGACCTACCCAAGACCTGGGTTCAAGTCCTGCCCTAGTCACTTCCTAGTTATATGACTATGGGCAAATTGCTTAAATTCAGTGAGCCTCAGTTTCCTCATCTAGGATAGGAATAATAATATCGATAATATCTCCCTCATGTGGTGGCCTCAAGGATCAAAAGAGATAATGTATGCAAAATACTCTTCAAACCTTAAAACACAGTATAAAGGTCAATGACGATGATTATTGCTATAAGATCAACCTCTCTCCTCTTCTGGTCACAGGTCCATTAATCAACAAGCATTGAAGTGTTGACTTTATGGCCTCAGTAACATCTTATGCTCTATTTCTTGAAAGCCAGCAGGATGCCTGGATACCCATTCTGAAGTCTTTGGTTTCAGGAAGAAGGTTAGAGGATACAGACAAATCTTCCCGTAGCCTGAAGCTTCTCTAGCTATGCCAAGCTTTCACCATGTAATTACTGCAAATACAAATAGAAGTAGCCGAAATTCTTACAATTTCCCGTTAGCTTTTAATGTGCCTTTGTTTTGTTATTTCTGTTCTGGGAGGCTGCCTGAAGCCAAGCTATTGATGAAGATAATGACCTTGCATTTCATGCTGGGTCTTCCATCCCTATGGAACTCAGCACTCTTTGCAGATTGCACTGGCTGATCGTGCCAACTGGGGCCCTTGGCTTGATGCCACCCAAACTGACTCAAGTACAAAAACTGAAGTGCAAGATTTTACTTGGTCACGAAGCCCTGGTGCAGCATCTCCTGTGGGCAGCAGGAGGGAAGGAAGCTGCAAACAGGCCTGTAGCTATGCACCTGGAACAAATACAAGCAAATAAGTCTTTGGTCTCTTGGGTTTGAGGACCTAAATAGAAGCTAACAGAATACCTGGATCCAGGCACTGAGGATGTAAAGGATGCTGGGGCTCTGGTTCCAAATCCTGGACCAGGTTCTTATTTAGGCTGAAAAGAAGGTAGCATAGCGATGTCGCTGTGGAAAGGACACTGGATCTGGAGACACGGGACCTTAGTCCAAGTCCAAGCGGCCTTGACCAAGTCACTTAATTCCCCAGGGCCTGAGTTCCTTCATTTGTGAAACAAGGTCATTGGGTTAGATGGGATACACCATCCCTCATAATTCTAGTCTAGACCAACTTCACAGGTGCAGTCCAAATACTTCTGTGCACACCAACAGATCAAATGAAACTCTCTATGAAATGTTTTCATGAGTGTCCAGAATTTAAACTGACAACCTTCACTCTTTATGCCCCAAAATGGTCTCAGGAGGCAATGTAATATAGTGAAAAAGAATCCTAGATTAAGAGTCAGCAGATACAGGTTCAGCTCCTGGGTTTTCCACTTAGAACTCGTATAGTTGAGTGAATCACTTCCTCTCTCTGGGCCTGAGTTTCCTCATCTGTGACATGAGGGGGTTGGACTAGAGGACCTCCGAGTCCCTTCCAATTTAAAGCCTATGCTCCTACTTGCTTTCTGCATGGCCAAGCACAGGTCACTTAGCCTCAGTGGATCTCAGTTTCCTAATCTATAAAAATAAAGGTTTGGATTTGAGAGCCTCTGAAGTTTCTTCCAGTTCTAAATCAAGGGTCTCAAGAATATTTATATATATATATATATATATATATATATATATATATATATATATATACATATATTCTCTGTGTGTGCATTATATATTTGTATATATTCTGTATTTATATACATATACACACATATATGTATTTATATATATGCATACACACATGAACATATATATTGCAAAACATAAATCCCTACCTCACAGGGCTATTGATCATATGAGACATGTAAGCATTTTCTGAATAATGAAAGTTAGCATCTTTAGAAATCTATTGGACTTCCATGATCTGTTTGTCTGTCTTCAAAATGGAGATAGCCACTTTCCTAAAGCTGTTTCTTATCTGTATGGCTGGTAATGCCACCGTAGGAATGATTTCTTCTGTTTCCATTATTGCTTAAAGACAAGGAGAAAGGCTTGCCTTGATTCCCCCAGGAGGACTGAGCAGAACGTGGCACTCAGCCAGGGAAGGAGGACTGATTCTGATCCTTTTGTTCTTTGTTGAGAGGTAAGTAAGAGTCTTAGTTCATGGAACAGAACATCAAACATAGGAAGTAAAGGAAAATGTACAGTGGTTGTGTCGTGTGACTGATTTTGTTTCATTTCATTAAAGACAGCCATGGTGAACGTAAAAATGGAGTTGCCCAAACTAGGAAGGTGTTGGGGGCCTATATAGGTAAGGAAGCCTCATTTTTATGGAATAGCTCAAGAGGAGAGAATCTGGGAAGGGAAGAAGATCAGGGAGAAATGTAATAGGATCCAAGGACCATAGATCTGAACTGGGAAAGCCCTTATAGTGATCTAGGGGAACCTCCTTATTTTACAAATGAGGGAAGTGAGGCCCGAAGAGGTTAGTTAAGTCAGAAGGTCACACAGGTAATTCCCAGTTGGGTCCTATATCTCCAAGGCTGGCACTCTTTAAATAATATCAAACTATTTTCTCTTAGAGGCATTGTTAGCGCTTGAATAATGGAGGGAAACCGAAAATTGCTCATGTCCTTCCTTTTGCCTTTTGTCAATGAATCAAATTCTCTAAACCCAATTTAAAAACATATATAAAGGATGTATAAATGTCAACCAGACATATAGCCATCACTTTTGTTTTGGGAAATAGACATTTCCACAAAAGTGGTATTACATGCCAATGGCATTTTATTGTATGCTAAAAGCCAATATGGTATGGTACCAATTACATCGATTTGGGTATGCCACAGATTTAATCACGACTCCTGGAACCTCCCACATAGAGGAAATGCTGACAGTCTAGAGGGCCTTGTGCATAGGGGATCAGGACTAGACATGTGATTTCAATGGTTATAGGAATGGAGGAAACATTAGGCACCCACTGTGTACCAGGCCCTTGCTCATATTTGATCTTCACATCAACTCTGGGAGGCAGATGCTATTATTATCATTTTTGACAGTTGAGAAAAGTGAGGCAGACATGCCCAGGGTCACCCAGTTAGTGTTTGAGGCTGGATTTAAATGCAGGCGGACCTGATTTCAGGACCCAGTCCTCTAACCATTGAATCACTTAGCTGCCCATTAACATGAATTTTAACAGTTTTAGGCATTGGGGTACCCTGGGTGAAGGCTGAAAAGTATGCTCCTTCTACAAGATACCTTGCACTTTTGCCATGGGACTTCACCACAAACTAAATATTCACATCATGGGAAGTAAAATTTTCTAGTGTTAAAAATACACACTTATTTATTGTTCTTTGGTCATTTTCAGTTGTGTCCAACTGGGGTTTTCTTGGCAAAGACACAAGAGTGGTTTATCATTTCTTTCTCCAGCTCATTTTACAGATAAAGAAACTGTGACTTGCCCAGGGTCACACAGCTAGTTAAGTGTCTGAGGCCAGATATGAACTCAGGAAGATGAGTCTTCCTCCAGGCCGGGCACTATACCACATAACTGCCCCTATGCATTTTTAAAAAGCAGAATTAAAATGTGTCCTTCATTCCATCTCCTTGCATTTTGTCCACAGATCCCATAATAAATATTAATTGAGTACTACCATCATATGTCAGACATTGTACTATGTTCTAAACTCCCAAGGTGTTTGCATTCTATGGGGAAAAGCAGTGTGTGTGTGTGTGTGTGTGTGTGTGTGTGTGTGTGTGTGTGTGTGTGTGTGTTCGTAAAATATGTACTAAATAAATGCAAGACTGAATTTGGCCATGGGAGGAGGGGGAAGAGCCCCAGCATCTGGGGGCATCAGAATATGCTTCCTCTAGAAGTTGACTCTTGAAAAGAGAAGGAGACAAGGTATTCTGAGAATCCGAGGTGAGGAGGGAGAAGCTGGGATCAGAGTTGAGTCCAGCCAATCCCAGGACATGGAGAGGTGGAGGCTGAGGAGGGCAGCTCGCTCCAGGCTTGGCAGACAGCCAGTGCAAAGAAAGCTTTGGAGATTGGAGATAGAGTGTGGTCAACTTTACCAACCCCATGTCTTCCCACCTCTGTTTCCTCCCAACAATATTTATAAAGGATTTCATAGCATTGGGAAGGAGTCAGAAGATCTGAGTTCAAATTCTACTTCTAACATTTGCTAACTCATGTGACTCTGGACAAGTCAACTCTGAGCCTCAGTTTCCTCGTCTGTGAAATAAGGAGTTTGACCTTTCAGGTCTAGATCTGTGAATAGGATCACAACTGATATTTGTTGTTGTTGGCTCATGTTCATAGAGCAACAATAATAGCTAACATTTTAAGGTTTGCAAAGAACTTCATATACATTATCTCACACATACAAACATTCTAGAAATGATTAATTTGATTTGGTCATGAGAAAAAGATGCCAAATTTTGATGAGTCACTGGAAATAGCAAATCAGTTGAAATAGAGGATTGGTCCTGGAGTCAAGGAGACTTGAGTTTAAGTCTAGCCTCAGGCACCCCAGGCAAATCACTTAAATTGCTGTTTGCATCAGTCTTCTCTTCTGTAAAATGGGGATAATCATAGCATGGACCTCTCACGGTGGTTGTTAGGGCAAATGAGACAATATTTGTAAAGCACTTAGCACAGTGCCTGACCCTCAGTAGGAGCTATGTAAATGGTAGCTACTAATGCGTTGAAAACTTAACTGATCACATAGTAAATCAGCACTATTGCAAATCGAGTAACCTATATAACAAATATACTCTCTCCATGCAAAATTGAACGTTTCCTTATCCAGTCATCTGGTAGGATTTAGGGGTCAGAAGATATTTTTAAAACATCTACAGACTTGAGAAGGACTTGGGGAAAACCTGACAGAGCCTGGATAATATGTGACTCAAAGAGCAACGCGTTTCTGCTGTTGAGAAGGGCTCTGTCATGGCGGGGCTCCCTTTAAGAGTCAGGTTTTTCAAAATGGGGAAGAAAAACCTGCTTGGTTGATTTTTGCCTGTTTGAGTACACATTTGTGAACATCTTCATGCCCCTTTTCTTCCCCTTCTTTAAATGGAGCTTCACCTCTTAGGAAGTAAAACTTGCCCTAAAAATCAAAACTGGGTGTGGGGTGTTCAGCCTAAGCAGAATTCAACTGTTAGTGTGGGTATTCTTAATCTTTCTTGTGTCTCGGAACCCTTTGGTAATCTGGTGAAGCCTAGGGATCCCCTTCCCAGAATAATGTTTTTTAATACAAAAAATACAGGATTACAAAGGAAATCAGTTATACTGAATTTTTGTTGGTGTTGTTGAGTCATGTCCCATCCTTCATGACCCCATTTGGGGTTTTCTTGGTAAAGATACTGGAAAAGTTTGCTATTTCCTTCTCCAGCTCATTTTATAGAAGAGGAAACAGAGGAAAACAAGGTTAAGTGACTTACCCAGGGTCACATAGTAAGTGTCTGAGTCTGGATTTGAATTCAGGAAGATAAGTCTTCCTGACTCCAGACCTGGCACACTATCCGTTGTATCACTTAGCTGCCCCTCTACTGAATTAGAGGCATCCAAATGGAACAAGGCATAGAACTCTAAACATGGAGTCAGGAAGACCTGAGTTCAAATTCTGCCTCAGACTAGTTAGCTGTGTGACTCTGGGCAAATCACCTTGTTTCAGTTTCTTCATTTATAAAATTGGGATGATAATAACATGTACCTCCCAGAGTTGCTATGAGTATAAATTAATATTTATAGAGAACTTTCTAAACCTCTGTAAATGCCAGCTATCATTACACAGTTATGAAAACTATTTTTATCATTGACACCCCAGGTTAAGAACCTCTATGCTAAAGATTTCAAGGAGAGGGTTACTTAACAAAAGAAAGCAAGAAATCAAGACCTTTTCCAATAGTCTTAGTCTTTTGGAGAAGTTAATTTTTGAGACTGAAGTAAAAAACAGAGCCCAGATTGACCAGCACCTGGTTCTAAAGTTCTGCTGCCCAGATTTAAACCCAGTTCAGTTAAGTTGGCTCTGGAGGTAATGAAGTATACTTGGAAATAACTGGAGCCAGGGGTGTGCTGGAGCCAGCTCATACCAGCTCATGAGTGCTAACTGTTAAATTTTTCATGTATTTATTTAAATCTCAGGAATCAGTAAATGCTTCAAATAAGGACTTGACTTATTGTTTAGACTTTAGAAAGTAATGGATATATAAATAATGCAGATCAAACCTAAAAGTGTGTCATGGTCATGTACAAAGAGCCAGTTGTTAAACATTGAGCAGAACACCCCTGCTGTTAGCCTATAGCTAATAGCCTGTTCCTGATTGAAATATTATGTATTTTAGAAAATTTCTACAGTCCCGTTCCTGACACTGACTCACAGTTTGCATCATTAAAATAGAATAAATTTGTAAAAAAGCTCCACAAAGTGCCTGAAAAAAAAAACTGACATGGTTGTCTGCCTTCAAAAAGTTAACAGTCCTGAACTGAGAGTCCGGATGCCTCAAAGCAGCTCAGAGTTTCAGAAGGACTGCAAAGTATAAACAGCCATCCAACGGGAAGCCTGCCACATCTGAGGGTACGATTTGGGGCCTCTGTTTTTCCCCTTGTCACAATAAATGTCTGTTTTGTGCTGAAATCTGTTTCACGGTTTGATTTCCTCTTTTCACGGGCTCCTTCCTCTGAGAAGCTTAAACATTATCACAGACTTAAAAGAAATGTAATTGACAGAAAGACACATGGCAGATTGAAGGAGGGCTTGGCATGTTTCCAGGGATGACAGACACACCACAAGAAATTACATCAGAGATATCCCCAGAGATGTATGTATAAGCCTGGAAAAGAAGGTGGGAATTTCACAGAGAACAAGAGACAAGGCATCAGGGCAGCTAGGTGGCACAGTGAATAGAGCACTGGCCCTGGAGTCAGAAGGACCTGAATTTCAATCCAGTTTCAGACACTTAACACACTTACTAGCTGTGTGACCTTGGGCAAGTCACTTAACCCCAATTGCCTTGCCTTCCCCCCTCAAAAAAGAAAAAAGAGAGAAAAGGGATGGGCATTTGGAGGAGACATTGGTACCCTTGTGATATGAAAAGAAGCCCAGTGTATTGGGTGGATCTTCTATGGAAGGTTTACAGAAAAATATGGATCAAGGTCACATAAGATGGGCAAGAATCTGGTACTGCTAGGGGAAAATACACATGGTAAAGACAGATGGATTGGATGGATGAGTGGATAGATTCCACCATAATGCCATGGATGTACCATATACTAGAGAAGTAGGACGTCAGTAAAGTAGGCAAGGATATCCCATATTACCCTGACTCGTTGGTGGGTATGGGACATGCCTCCTCTTTCTACCACCAACTCTCCTTCTGATGGGATTCTGGGTACCACAACTTAGGAAGGATATTGATTGATAAGTTGGAAAGTGTCTAAAGGGGGCAACCAGCTTGGCGAACATACTTGAGTCTATGTCATGTGAAGATGGGCTGAAGGAACCAGGGATGGTTAGTCTGAGGAAAATAAGACTCTCTTACTAGCTATGTAACCTTGGGCAAGCCACTTAATCCCAACTGCCTTGCCTTCCCCCCTCCAAAATAAGAGGGGGTGGAGAAAAAAAAAGACTCCAAAGGGACACAGCAGTTGTCTCTGTTTGGCCCCTGATGACAGAACCAAGAACAATGGGTGGAAGGTACAAAGGGGCCATTTTTGACCTTGTGTCCCCAAAAACCTTTCTAACAATTAGAGCTCTCCAAAAGGGGAATGAGAAGCTAGGAGAGGTGGTAGTCTTGGAAGGCTTCAGGTAGAGGCCAGATAGCCACTTGCTGGCTGTGATATTGGAGATTCCTGTTGCATATGGGTTGGTCTAGATGGCCCCCACCAACTCTCAAATTCCATGATTCACTGCAGTGACATAGCCATGGAGTAATGCTATGCTCCATGTCCATTTGTGATTCATATCCCAGAGAGGGGCATGACTCAAAACAGATGGGAGAGAATCTACTTACTGTGGGGTCATTAGATCATAGACAGGGCTGGAAGGTATATCAGGCATCATCTAGTTACATATTGTAAGCAGTGTTCATCGACTCCCCAGTGCCTGAAATTCTATAATGCAGGTTAGAGGCTTGTTCATGGGAACACAGAATAATAGGTTACAATCTAGAAGGGACCTTGGGGTCCATGGAGTCTGACCCCTTCACTTTACAGATTCCTTAGTTTCCTATGAAAATATGATTATCCATGGGAGACGTCACTTCATCAGACACCATTAATCATTTAAACATGATTATACTTGGTGAGATTTATGTTTATCCCACCTTTGTAGGTAGATGTGAGAAAGGGATTGTTTTGGGAGCCCAAGGGAGAGCAGCCCTGAAGTGGAGGCCAACACTGGAATTGGAGGATGAGGGTTTAAATTTCTGCTCTGTCACTTCTACCTTTAGGACCTTGGAGAAGTCATTTCATTTCCATGGACCTGAGTTTCATGAATTGTAAATTAAAGGTGTTGGATTAAATGACTTTGAAGGACGCTTTTTATCTCTATTGTCCATAATCCTAAAGGGAGACTGAGTTTAGACTATTTCACTATTTATCCTAGGGCTGGTCCCAACAAAGGGGTAATGGTGGTATGGGGAAATATTTTCCTTTTCCCCTAACTATCATCTTCGGGTATAAAAAGGAGCCCACTCTCTGACTTGGAAATCTGGCAAATAAGTGTTTTTGTTATCATTTATCTATGTCTGATTCTTTACTACACTTTTCGGGTTTTCTTGGCAGAGATACTGGAGTGGTTGTCCATTTCCTTCTCCACCTCATTTTACAGATGAGGAAACTGAGGCAAACAGGGTTAAGTGACTTGCCTAGGGTCACACAGCTAGTAAGTATTTGAGGTCAGATTTGAACTCATGAAAATGACTCTTTCTGATTCTAGGCCTGGCACTCTATCCACTGTGCCACCTGGTTGCCCTTAAATATGTGTTAGAGACTTTCATTTTTCATGTTCACTCATAACATCTCCTACATAGTATGATTAAAGAGCAGGGTAGGGGTTAGAGGGAATCCAGCACGAGGCCACACTGCAACAGTCTCTTAACTGAAATTTCTTGCCCTTTGGACAAAATTAGCTCATGTTGGTGTCCTGGAAAACATTTAATCATGGTGTGTGTATCATGACATTGTCTCCCCTTCCAATGTGTATTTGTGAGCAACACAATTGCTGTGTTAAAAAAAATAGTGGACCAAAAAAAAAAACTCTATTCCAACATCTGGATTCCAACTTTGAGAGGAAAATGAGAAAAACCAGAAGTTGGAAGGGTGGACCTTTTGTACTTTTTTATTTCCTAAAACATGAAATCCCACACTCCAGAGTACGATGGTGAGAGCTCTGTGTCCTTCAGTGTTTCATAAGCCCCAAATTGAATTTGTCCTTACAAGAGACAGAGAAAAAAATATGTCTTTCTAGATTCTAAAAAATATGTTTCCATGAAGGCTATAGCATAGATTAGAGTTCCACCTTTGGACATAAACTGCTTGGGGTGTGTGTGTGTGTGTGTGTGTGTGTGTGTGTGTGTGTGTGAGAGAGAGAGAGAGAGAGAGAGAGAGAGAGAGAGAGAGAGAGAGAGAGAAAGAGAGAGAGAGAGAGAGAGAGAATATCTTCCTGCTATACATCCTCAGGAATGAGAAATCTGGTTGTTTCCCATGGAAAGAAGGAATAAGCTCAGAAAATGGACACCTGTGGTCCCTCAGGGGAAGCAGATCTAATTTTAAATCTTAGTCTCTACCACATCCCTTCAACAACATAATGACCCTGGAGAAAAGCAAGGAAGGTCCTGGGTTCTCACTGTCCTTCCTCTGTCTTTGTCCCAGTAGCACCAGGGTGCCAAGAACATCAACATCCCTGTGGTGCAATTGGGAGAAAGTGAGGAAGACTTTTTAAAGCCAGAATCAGACCAACAGCTGTGGCTTCCAGAATTGCAAAATGTTGGAGCCAAAAGGTCTAGCTGTCCCTGTCTTCATATAAAGGTCTCAAATGAAATGTATGTGGCAGCTGAGTGGCTTCATGGACAGACTGCTGGACTTGGAGTGAGGAAGGCCTGAGTTCAAATCCTGCCTCACACACCTGGCAAGTCACTTAACCTATCTCAGTTTACCTAAATGCAAAATAATGATAACAACATCTATGGCACAGGGTTGTTGTGCAGATCAAATGAGATTACATTTCTGAAGTACTTTGTAAACCTACCTATGTTAAATTACTAGATGTATGATATTAAAGCCAGCTATTACTACTACTACTCATGGTTGTAATAGTAGTAGTTGTAGTAGTAGCAGCAGCAGTGGTAGAAGTGGTAGTGGTTGTAGCAGTAATAGTAATAGTAGCAGCAATAGCAACAGCAGCTGCTGTAGTAGCAGTAGTCATAGCAGTAGTAGTAGTAGTAGTAGCAGTAGTAGTGGCAGTAGTAGTAGTAGTAGTAGTAGTAACAGCAGCAGCAGTAGTAGTATACATTTACACAGAGGCCTATATTTCTGTTCACCTGTTCATCTTCCTTTTGTCTTTTCCTACCCTTAACAAATACCAGTTAGGGCCATTCTTCCCTCAGCCGACTATGTCTTCCAGGTGGGTGTTTTCCATTCCCTAGGCCTCATTCACCCAAGCACATGGACGGACCATCTGTCATCTCTCTGTGGACCACATGGCCCATCCATCTTTGTTCAACACCACATAAGGCTTATGCCACGTCTGACTCCAGTGTGAGTCCAGGTTTCTTATTCAAAATGTTTGCCATGTAAGACCTGGGTTGTGGCCTACTTCACATTTTATTGAGGAACAGCTGACTTCTCTTCCCCAGCCCACATCCAGAGCCAACATCAGAACTGCCTGTAGCTGACAAAAAAACAATCGATTTGAAGAATTTGTTTTCCTCACTCCTGGGTAATTTATTCTACATCAGTCATGTCCTGGCTTGATATGGATGGGTCCAAGCTGCTTTATCCTCCCATCACATGTGTCCTCAAACCCAAGGTACCTTCCCATTCAAGGTAATGTGTTTCCACCCCCACCAGTCACCACTATAATCATGTGGTCCTTTCTGTAGCACTTTCTGAACACCATGGACCATATTCATTGCACATCCATTTTGTTTTCAGAAAATGCATCTTCAAACTGGTTGTGATACCAATTGTAAACTCTTTTATTCTTTCCACATCCTTTAATACCATTTGCAAGTGTAATATAGTCATTGGCAAAATGGAGACTTACATGTTTCTTTGTCTCTTGCTTTGGGTCTGATTTTATCAGGAAGGAGAACTCCAGGTGTAGAATTCCCCCCACCTCCTCTGTGTCTCACCCTCTTAGGGAGCTGCCTGAGGGCACTGGGAGATTCAGTGACTTGGCCATAATCTCACAGCTGGTATGTATCAGACAGAGATAGGATTTGAAGATAAGTTAGTGGAGGGTCTAACTCAGAGTAACAGGACAGACAAGAGTGCTAATCTTGGCTTTGCTATTGACTTACCTGGGTGACCCAGACCAGCCATCTAACACCTCTGTTTCTCGCTTGATTCATCTGGAAAGCAAAGGATTTGGGTAGATGGCCTTAAAGAGCCCCAGCAGCTCTAAATCTATAACCCATCTGACTCTAGGATCCTGTGATGTCTTCCTGATTCCAGTGCCAGCTACTCTATTCATTATCTCATGTATGTATGCATGTATATGTGAGTTATATATACATATTATCTAT
The DNA here is from genome assembly GCA_011680675.1 of Gymnobelideus leadbeateri. NCBI lineage: Eukaryota > Metazoa > Chordata > Mammalia > Diprotodontia > Petauridae > Gymnobelideus > Gymnobelideus leadbeateri. Next base: position 560,726 of record WOXC01004382.1, read on the forward strand.
GTGATAGCTGAGCCAGCCAGGTGGTATAGCAGACAGCACATTGGACCTGGAATCAGGAAGACTTGAATTTAAATCCAACCTCAGACACATATTATCTGTGACCCTGGGCAAAGTAACTTTTCCTCAGTTTTCTCCCCTGTAAAATGGCACCCATCTCCCAGGGCTGTTGTAAGGATAAAAATAAGATATTATTTGTAAAGCCCTCTACATTTTGGAAAGAGCTTTACAAATAATGGCTGAAGCTTAAAGAGCGATATAAATGTTAGCTATTATTATTGTATGCACAGTATTGTTCTATGTATAAATATCCGCAATTTTTTTCTCAAAGGAGCAAGCTGCCTATTTTATAAATTAAGTAGCAGAAAGAGAGAGCAGCTTGTAATTAGCTTGGGATTTTCTTCATGTCTTAGCCTAGAAGCTAGGTGCTAGTGTCATGAATAAGAAAGAAGGCTTTTCTGTTTCAGGAAGGCCACAGTAATCTAGGCCCTTTCTCTGGGACTCTGAACTTGCCCAATCAATGCTAAATCATTCTCTTTCATTGTAATGCTAACAGGTCCCTGAAGATAAATTGTCCAACTGTAGAGGTATATAAAAGGCAAAGCATTATCAGCATACAGGAAGTTGGTGGCTTAGCAAAATTGCAATCAGGTGCTATATCTTGTTAAACAATAATGGAGACATCAGGGGTGAATTAATTGAATTGGTGGGGGGCGGGAGAGATGACATTATCAGACCTCTGCTTTAGGAAGCTGAGTGGAGGATGGACTAAAGTGGAGAGAGAGAGAGAGAGAGAGAGAGAGAGAGAGAGAGAGAGAGAGAGAGAGAGAGAGAGAGAATGAGAATGAGGATGAGGCAGGGGGGTTGACCAGCAGGCTATTGTAATAATCTAGGTCTGTACCAGGATATGGAGAGTGTCTAAAGAGAGAGGGGAGAATATACAAAAAACGTTGTGAAAGATTTGGCAAATTGTTGTTGGGGAAGGGGGAGATGATAATGAGTTGTTGAGTATGACGTTGGTGTTATTGCCAGCCTTGGTGACTAGGAAAATGGCAATGCCTTCAACAAACAGAGTTCATTATCATTTGGGGAGAATGATAATTAATTCTGTTTTGGAGATATTGAGTTTAAGATGTCTATGGGACATCTTGCCCTAGATATCCAATAGGTAGCTAGGGATACAAAACCAGAATTTTAGAAAGAGGTTAGGGCTTGATAATTAGATCTGAAAATTTCCTGCATAGAGATGATAATTGAATCCATTGGAGCTAATGAGATTACCAAATGAAATAGTATAGAGGGAGAAGAGAAGAAGGTCCAGAACAGAGCCTGGGAATACCCACAGTTAGCAGGCATAGCCTAGATAAAGATTCCTCTGAAAAACTTGGAAGGGGGGTCAGATAGGTCAGAAGAGAACATCAAGGAGGAGAGAGATGAAGAATTAAGATTAAGAAAAGGCCATTGGATTTGACAATGATAATTTGAGAGAGGGCACTTTCAAAAAATACAGAACACTTCACAAATTTGTTGACTGGTTAAAAACAAATACCTTGTCAATGCCCCTCCCCCCATCATACCCCAATAATACCCTTTTTATATGTTATGTTATTTGAGTTTCACAACAGTCTTCTTAGGTAGGCATTCTATTGGATTCTTCTCCCCATTATGCAGTTGAGGAAACTGAGGATGACAGGGGACAGGTGATTTGCTCATGAATAGGGCAGCTGGGTGACACTGTGGATAGGGCACCAGGGCATGGAGTCAGGAAGACTTGAGCTCAAATTCAGTCTCCACACTTCCTAGCTGTGTGACCCTAGGCAAGCCACTTCACCCTGTTTTTGCCTCAGTTCCTCATCTGTAAAATGAGCTGGAGGAGGAAATGACAAATCACTCCAGTATCTCTGCCAAGAAAACCCCAAATAGGGTCATGATGAGTTAGACACAACTGTACAACAACACAGATTTTAGGGCAGCATTGGAACTCTCCAAGTTCAGACCCTATTCCCTATGCAACATTCCCTACCATATTTAAACACCTAGGGCTATTTTCTTTTGAATAAAGTCAGAGATTCATTCCAATTCCATTTTTAAATGGCTGTAAAACAATTGGAGAGCAGTCTTTTTTCTTTTGTTGCTGTATAAACATATTCCAAAGGCATTGCCAACAACAGGGACAGTTGCCAGGCATCAAACTACTCATTGTTTTGAGACTTGGAACAGTCATAGTTATAAATAAGATGATTAGCTAGTCGTGTTTCAGTCCCTTCACAGTAGGTCAGGAGAAGCAGCAGAGCAGGATTGTTAGCCAAGGACAAGCCCAAAGGTCCAGGAACTCAATGTGAGGCTCAGCTTGTGGACTCAGTCAGGCACCTAGGCTCAAAGTAGACCTTGGGTCAGATCCAAGGGGTTGGGTGTGGAGGAGTAGGCAGGCATCTGCCGTCAGAAGGACGGGCTCTTCAATGCAGTCACTTGACCCCTGGCCTCCTCTGGACTCCCTGCTAGGGGAGGACATCCAGTTGTAGGCAGAGGGAAAGTCAGACACTTTTAGGGGACTGCACACCCATCAGGGGCAGGAGAGGAGACACCAAATTTAAATGGCTGTCTTACATATCCATACCCTTATTTTGGTTTGCTCCCGTTTTAGAGGCTGCCATGTAGTTTCTCCAGCCTCACTCATTTTGCCTTCTAGTTGGTTCCAAATCTCACATCTAAAATAGTTATCTATGTCTACTGTTGCTATCATATTAGCTCCCATACCTAGTCTCCTTCCTCTCTCCCAGGCAAGACAATGAAGAATTCCTTAAACTTCAAACTTATCTTCACCTTCGAAATTATCCAATATATGAACCCTAATTACATCTCTACTGTCATAGTACCATAGGATTTATTTTTATTGATTTTTTTTTGGGGGGGAGGCAACCAAAGTTAAGTGACTTGCTCAGGATCACATAGCTAGTATGCGTCTGAAGCTGTGTTTGAACTCAGATCCTCTGGACTTCAGAGCCACTGTTCTATATGCTGTATCACCTAGATGCCCCAGTACCATAGGATTTGGAATTAGAAATAACTTTTAAGATCATTTAACCAAATTCTTTTCTTTTCTTTATTAATTTTATATTTATTGAGTTTTATAAACTTTTTATTTCTCTTTATTTTAATGATGACAACTTGTCCATAGTCATACATCTAGTAAATGGTATCACCTGGATTCTAACCCAAGTCTTCTTACTCAGGATTCATCAGTTCCCTGACTATATTGCACTCCATCATTTCTTGCTTCTCCGCTCTTTGTTTCTTCATTCTAGTCATTCCTTCTTGTTAATTTTTTGGGGTGGAGGGTGGTTCTTTATTTATTTTTCCCATTGAGCTCTTTAAAAATATTGTCCATATACCTGAAGCAGATTTGCTTCCCTCTCCCCAACCCTCACCTGACTATTGATTCTGAAGCTAACTAGGAGGGACCATTTGAGAGTAAATCAGTGACTTGTAGAGGGGAAAGTTGTCCTCATCATCTCTTTAAAGCTACTCCAATTTCCTTATCACCAACGCCAGTGCCCCACTACCCTTCATGGCCAGGGGACAGACTTGGCAATACTGGCTGGCCTGGAAGGGGGAGCAAGAGGCAGAAAGATCATCATGGAGCAAAACTGATGGGACAGCAGGAGGGCTAAATTTATCTGCATTTTTGACATTCCTTTTCCTTCTTTCCTTCCTTTCTTCTTCTCTCTCTTCCCTCCTCCCTCTTTCCTTCCTTCCTTCCTTCCTTCCTTCCTTCCTTCCTTCCTTCCTTCCTTCCTTCCTTCCTTCCTTCTTTCCTCCCTTCCTTCTTTCCTTCCTCCCTCCCTTTTCCCTCCTCTTTTCCTTCTTTCCTTCCTTCCTCTTTTCCTCCTTTCCTTCCCTCCTTCCTTCTTCCTTCTTCAAATATTCATTAGGTAGCTAAAGTTGCAACCAGCAAATCTAGCACCCAGAGAGAATGCTAAAAGTTCACCCAATACAAAAGTCCCCTCAGATCAGTTTTTGAAGAAAAACTCAGCTGAGCAAGGGTGGGGCAGAGAAACTTTGAGAAACACAAGAACTCATGCCAGAAAGTCCTGTAGGGGAAGAGACCCAGGGACAGTAGAGGCCCTGGGTCACTTCAAGGCTGCTGCTGGAGAGGCTTTGACAGGAGGAAGGAACATACTATCTTATAATTTCCTATTTTAACTACTTATTCTTGCTATGCACAAATGCCAAGCACAGTTGTTTCTACCTGCTGAAAGATATAACACAAGCCTGGTGCTCTCATTTCAATATGCTGGGACAAAGCCCCAGTCAGCCCACCCTAGTCAGGGTTCTGCAAGAACCTCCTATGTGTTGGTCCCTCTGTTCTTCTCCCCCAAGGTCACCCCCTCCAAAAAATCTTATAATCAGCCTGCCTATTGACACCCAATCCTATAACGACCCAACCCCCATACTGGACCTGCATATTCTGGGATAGAAGGTATAGGATCCTCTTTGTCCATTGCCCTCTTCCTCCCTCAGGTTCCATTCTCAGGGGAACACAGATGACCATGCAGGGCAATGGTATGGTAAGGAGGAGTTCAATTCTGATGCTACCTTGCTATATAACTTTGGCCAGGTTCCTCAACCTGCCCATGCCTCACTTTCCTTACCTCTAAAATGGGGGAGCTGGACTGGATGACCTGTCCACTATCCAGACCCTTCCCTTTCAATTCCCACCCCAGGTTGGTTTCGAAGAGATCTTCTGCCCCACTGTTTGAATTACATGAAGTCTTGGCTCCCCGCAGTCTCCCCTTCATGGCTCAAATGAAAGCCCAAGTGTCCCTTCCTCCATGTGGCCTCCCAATAACAGCCCCTCTTTTTTCTCTCCCACAGATGGGTCCAGATGTTCCTTGCCTTCAGTGGCTCCCTCCAGCCTTCCATCATCGATGTCGCTCCAAGCCCTTGTATGGGGGGCTCTTTTCCCTTCTCTCTCCTCATATGTCTATGGCAGGCTGTCATTCCCATAGGGTGTCCCCGCAAGGATCCAGCAACAGTAAACATCTCCATGGCAGGCTACGTGCTGTGAGAAGGGAACAGAGCTGTGACTTTCATGTCTGTCCAGACCAGCAAAGGGAGAGGGAGGCAGGAGGCCTGGTGCGCTGAAAGGGGCTGGGGCCTTGGCTTACTCCTTCTGCCGCTGGCTCCTGGAAGTCCCTGGTCTGTCACTAAGCTCTGTCTTCAGCACTTTTTATTTTTATTTTTATAACATGCTTTAAAGTCATTTTCAGAAGGCTTTACTTTTCAGCTAGGACCCCTTGCAGTATTGGCAAACTAAGTAAATCAAACTTTTGCAGGGAAAAGAACACTGGGTTTGGAGCTGAAGGATTTGGGTTCAAACCTGCCCCTGTTACTTATTGTCTGGATGACCTTGGACAAGCCATTTCTTTGGCCCTCAGTTTCCTCATCTGGAAACTGAGAGATTTGAATTAGGTGAACTTTGAGCTCCCTTCTGGCTGCAAGTCTATGCCATGATCTAAATGAACACTTCAAGGCTTCAGATTAGTTAGGATGGAAGGATGAGGATTAGAATTCACAACAAATGACCACCTCCCAGTTCATTTCAATCCTACAAACACTCACTGAATACCCACTATGTGAGATGCATTGTTGCTTAGGAATTCACCGGGTGCCTTCTCCACAAAAGCACATGTTTTTAGACTTGCCACTTCCTCCACACAGAGAACGTTTTAGTTGGAACTGTCTCAGCACTGGCTTCCAAGACCCCTGGGGGTGTTACTAGCATTTGGAAGTGGCTGAAGGAAATGTCAGAGTTTAGGTTAATGGAATAGCCTGGTGATTTCAAAATAGTCCCTCTCACCATGTCTAAGTCCCTAAGAGGAAATGTGTTTAGGCAGGGTCCTTTTGGTGAGTGAGTAGGGGAAGTTGAGGGCATGGGGGAAGACCACCCATGGGTGCTTTGGAGAGCTTCTTAACTGGTCTCCTGTACTCATTTTCTCCATGCCCCAATCTGTCCCTACTCTGGGCTGCTATCTATCAAAGGAGATGAGATTTGGGAGAAATGAATGTAAAGGGTTATATTTGAATTTAAAATAAAATCAGTGTCACAAGGATAAGACTGGTAGTTTTTCAATAATAATTAATAATTCAATAATAAAATAAGATTGGGAATATTTCAATAGCAATTAATAATTTAATAATTCAATCAATAATTTAATAATAATTCAATAAGTATTTCAATAATAATCAAGCATTTATTTAGCACCTACTATGTGCCAGGTGTGACAGTGGATAGATAGAGCATCAGGCTTGGAACCAGGAAGATCTGAGTTCAGCTCCGGCCTCAAATACAACCTTGGGCAGGTGACTTCACCCTGTTTGCCTCAGTTTCCTCAATTTTAAAATGAGCTGGAGAAGGAAATGGCAAACCACTCCAGAATCTTTGCCAAGAAAACTACAAATGGGGTCATTAAAAAGACTCAACAATCACAATAACTACCACAACCACAACCACAACAACAATGCACCTAAGAGATGGGGATACAAAGAAAGGCAAAAACAATCCCTACCCTCAAGGAGCTTACAATCTAAGGAGGGGAGCCAAGAGGCAAGCAACTGTGTACAAACCAGCTATAGACAAGATAAACTGAAGATAATCAGGGGAGGGAAGGCATTAGAATTAAGAGGAGTTGGGAAAGGCTTCTTAGAGAAGATTAGATTTTAGCTGGGACTTAAGTAGGTAGAGAAGAGGCAGGAGAACATTCCAGGCATTTGGAACAGTCCCAGAAAATGCCCAGAGACCAGAGATGGAAGGTCTTGTCGGCAGAATGGTGAGATCAGTGTCACAGGATCAGAGGATGCTTGGTGGGGTATAAGGTGTAAGAAGACTGGAGGGGTGGCTAGGTGGTGCAGTGAGTAGAGTATCGGCCCTGGAGTCAGAAGGACCTGAGTTCGGATCTGGCCTCAGACACTTAACACACACACAAACAAAAACCTAGCTGTATGACCTTGGGCATGTTATTAACCCCAATTGCCCTCCAAAAAGCAAAAAAAAAATTTTTTTTTCTAAGAAGACTGGAGGAGTTGGGAAAGGCTTCTTAGAGAAGATTAGATTTTAGCTGGGACTTATTTGAGAAAAGGATCTGAAGGTTTGACTAGACTACACTAAAAATGAGTTAGTCGTGTGATAGGGCCACAACCTCATGCATTGTTAGGCTGCTCTGAGAAAGGCAAGGGCTCAGGCTGAGGAAGGCAGTAGGTCTGCTGTACTCTGTCCAGAGCAGCCCACGTCTGGATTTTTGTGCCACATGGTTGTGGTATTACAATGGAAGTAAAAGTCCCTGCCTCTCCTTATGAAGGAGAGAAGTGACTAGTCCATCCCATCAGCCATGAGGACACAAAAAGTAACTCATTCGGGAAGTGGGTCCTTGTTCTCGGAGCCAGCAACACAGTTGTCTGACCGACAATGCGCAACCTAGACTTTTACGTCTGCTTGGAGTCGGACGCAATAATTGGCAGGATCTCAAGGAGCTCGGGCCACATTGGCCACTGCACATTGCAAAGAGGAAACAAACTGTCATCTTCCCCATACAGGTCCCCAGACCTGGACCCTGATGGCTTGGCTCAACCGAACTTCCAAGTGAGTCTGCAGCAGGAGCCCTGCCAAGTCAGAGTATGAGCTGATTTGAGATGGGGAACTAGGCCTCCTGGCCCCCTGGAGTATTGTTCCCTGCCTGTGGTCACCGAGGGACATCCTGTTTCTGGGAAGGGAAAAGGAAAAGGGAACAGGAGCATAAATTCGTGGAAATCGGGTTCCATGCTATGATGGAAATTCTATCCCCCACCTTCCTTTTGTGTCTCTAGATGCAGCCTTTTCCTGAGTAATCCTGGGCATTTTTTGCTTTGAACAGACACCTCATTCCAAAGACTCTTCCTAGGGCAGAGGATAGGAAGAGGGAAGTGAGACTTTGTTATTTGTTTTAATGCCAGAAAATTGTGAACATTCTAGACATTGGGCATATTACCCTCCTCTTGGATATGGCTTGGGGTATGTAGTGTTGCCTTCCCTATCTCTTGCTTGCCTCCTTCCCTGCTAAAGGGGCTGAGAGGCAACAAATATTAAGAATTTAGGAAAAATTTAACCAAGCTCAAATATCCAGTATTGTGATAACTGAATGTGAGAAACTGAAATAACACATATTTCCCCTCCCTTGAACATGGATATCTGGCAGACTTACTTATGCTAGATTGAACTCTACTCAAATTAGTCTAGGTCAGTTATACATGATTCCATCAGTATAGAAACATCCTCCTGGGGGGCAGCTAGGTGGCACAGTGAGTAGAGTGTCAGCCCTAGAGTCAGAAGGACCTGAGTTCGGATCTGGCCTCAGACACTTAACACACAAACAAAAACCTAGCCGTGTAACCTTGGGCAAGTTACTTAACCCCAATTGCCCTCCAAAAAAAACAAAACAAAACAAAAGAAACATCCTCCACAAATGCTGATGGTGACTCATGCAGCCCTGAGGTTCAGTACTGTCTCCTGGCCTCACAGGTCAGTAATAGGACAGTTACTGTGACCAGAAACAGAGGAGAGTGAGTCAGCCAAGATAAATCACTATTAATACGGTGGCCCTAGAGAGGAATCCTCACTGATTTGCAAGATCACTTTACTTGGTTCTGGAAGGAAGTTGTCGGACAGGTTTCTGAAGCTGTTTGATAGGTTTCCAATAGTAATCAACAGACATGGGACACAACATGGAGAAAAAGTTTCTTACTAGTAAGCTTAATTCTCCAAACATCATACCATGCAAGAAAGGCACCCAATGTGCCAGCCAGTGTGGACTATCATAGCCACCTTCAGGAAAGGCAGGCATGCCTTTGACCTATTTCATTGTTGCACAGTTGTCCAGATCTTCATGACCCCATGGACCACAACACATCAATACCGTCCATGGGGTTTTCTTGGCAAAGACACTGAAGTGCTTTGCCACTTCCCAGAGGTTAAGTAGCTTACTCAGGGTCATACAGCTAGGAAGCTTCTGAGGCCAGATTTGAACTCAGGTCTTCCTGACTCCAGGCCCAGTGTTCTATACATTGGGCCACCTAGCTGCCTCAAATTTAGCTGACCTTTTTAGCTTGTCTCTAATGAGGGTTGAGTTTCCAAAGCAATCTAGGGACTCAGTAGCAGTGGAAATTATTTTACATCTATGAAAAAATGGCATGTTCACCATAATGCAAATGCTGTCCCTTCTCCATTCCTTTTAATTTGATCGATCTGACCCCTGGGTATATTGGGCTAGTTTTAACTCCCATTCTGGATGGAATAAATGAGAAGATTCATTCATCCAAAGAGTACTGACTGAGCTACCATGCATTGGAATACTGGGCACAATATTGCAATGAGTGAAATGCCACATGAGGATTGTTTGAAGGAACTTGAATGTTTAGCTTAGAAAAGAAACGTTTTAGGGAGGTCATGATGGTGGTTTCCAAGTATTCAAAAGGCTTTGCACAACTCAGGGGCTTAATAAATGCTTATGACATTGAATGAGTTAAATATAACACTTATTTTGCATGAGTAAGATTTGGAAGAAATGGAAAATGGGTCAGTTAATGCTTGTTTTAAGTGATGAAATAGGAGACAAGGTCCCTGCCTAGGAGAAGCTTCCAATCTAATTAGGGAGATAAGAAACAAGAAACATTTGAATAATAATTTTAGGCAATGTAAAAAGTTTCTGAGGGGTGGCTAGGTGGCGCAGTGAGTAGAGCGCCAGCCCTGGAGTCAGAAGGACCCGAGTTTGGATCCGGCCTCAGACACTTAACCCACACAAACAAAAACCTAGCTGTGTGACCTTGGGGCAAGTTACTTAACCCCAATTGCCCTCCAAAAGGCAAAAAAAAAAAAAGATCTTGGGGCGGCTAGGTGGCACAGTGAGTAAGAGCACCAGCCTCGGAGTTGGGATGACCCGAGATCAGATCCGGCCTCAGAAAATGAGCACCCACACATAAATAATGACTAGCCGTGTAACCTTGAGCAAGTTACTTAACCCCAATTGCTTAAAAAAAAATTTTCTGCAAGAAAGAAGATAATATATATAAGGTCTAGAGTAGGCTGGCCACCAGATAGTGGCTACCAGATGTTGCCCAAAACAATGATTTTGTTTTGATGGAAATATAACCTTTTTGTGGTCCTCTCTTAAGATGTGGCAATCACAGCCCATTTAACCTGTGTATCTCTTTTCTATGGGTTCCCATAATTCCTCTGTGTGTATGTGAATGTATGTGTAACCAATGTACAGAGGGTCTTCCTTTGGTTCTCTTGACCTTGTGTAGACACCAAAGGAGTACACCGTCTATCAATGAATTGGTCCTTGTTAGAATGTTAGTTCTTTGAAAGGATGCTGAAGGCTCGAGGCTGCTGTGCTCAATTATACCCACACAGGGAGGGGCCCTGGGCATTGCAGATACTATGTTGTAGGGGGCTGGAGGGGTGCTGAAGTACCAGGGCTGAAGTGACTGAAGAGAGGAACAACAAAAGAAGATTGTAAGAGATTTATCTGAGGGGAGTCTGGCTGGGAAGAGCACTGGAGAGATCCCTAGGACTGCAGTCAGGAAGACTAAGAGTTCCAGTACAGCCCCAGGAACTTCTCTTGATCTGGGCAAACCATTTAACCTCAGTCTCTCCAACTGTAAAATGGGGATAATGATAGCCCCCACCTCCCAGGATTGTTGTGAGGATCAAAGGAGATAATATTTGTAAATTGCTTAGAACAGTGTCTGGCACACAACAGGTGCTAAATAAATGCTTGTTTCCTTTTTTCTTTGTATCACCAGCACCCGGTGTGGTGCCTGGAATGCAGTAGGTGGCTAATAAGTGCTTGCTTGATCCATGTGACTGACCTGCTTTTTTATTTTTCTTGTCACACATCTCTATGGTTTATGCTATTTCTCTGAGTCATTTTTGGTTGGAAATTTGTTGCTGCTTCCTCCCACTTTGCATGTGCCTCTCCAATGCCCTTTGAGTGATCTTCAGTTTTAGTTTTTCAGAGATTGCAATTTCATGACTTGCAACCATCTGGCATCACTGGAGGAATATTGTTGTTGTTTTTTAAAATGAGCCTTTGTTTCCAAGAGAAGCTCTTTGCTGGAAATGTGCTCTGCGGTAGGAAAGCCTGGGCTCAAATATCACCTCTAATGCCCTTAGGATCTGCAGCTAGTCATTTCTGGCAAATGACCGGCTCCCCAGATGGCCTTGGGGGACTCTTCCAGAGCTTGATCTCTGATCCTATGATTCTGGAGATCCTGAAGAACCCTGAGTGAGGGACCCTCACAGATTATCCCAATAAGAGTTCACTTATTCAAATAAACCTAAGGTTTTGAGATGTAGGATCTGGGATGAGCTCCATCCCAGTGTTGGCCACTTCCAATCCTGCTTAGCCCAACTCACTGAGCAAAGCTTCAAAGCTTCAAGTCATTTAGAGATAGGGAAATTCTCCCACCCTCTCCAGTTTCCAAGGCTTTCCAAATGCATTCTTTTGCTTGGCAAAAAACCTAATCCACCCCATTTCTCCCAGGAGAGCAGGGATGGGTGAGGAGCCTCTGGGGCAGATCACTGGCTCTTTCAGAGGATGCCTGGTTCAACCCCCCCCCCCCCCTCATCCAAAGGAGGAGGAAGCTGACTGGCTAGGAAGAAACTCTCCAGGATGAGACCACAAGGAAGTGCTCAGGGCAATGCCACCATTTCAACTAGGAGCCTGAACAAATGTGACCCTTTCAGAGGAAGGAATTTGAAGCATTTCCCTGGTTTCCTGAAGGACATCTGAGCAGGCTTTCATGGACAGAACCGAAAGACGTACATTGGCACAGTCTGACCTTTCAAAATATCCCCCAACACCCTCAAAACAAACACAACATCTCCAGCAGCAGCAACAAGGGAATGAGTGTGTGTGTGTGACCAATATGCCTCAAGGCCCACCTCAGAGACTCATTTTATGTTGTTTCTGTGTGCTCAGGGGATGGTGATGGTGAGGTGAAGGGCCTGAAAGGGAGGTGGGGGCAGCAAGGAAGTCTTTAGAACCAGTTCTATCCAGAACAGAGCTAAATTATTACACACACACACACACACACACACACACACACACACACACACACATTGCTGAAGCAAAAGTGATTTGTGCTTAGCCAGAATCAATAGACAAGCATTTAAGTCACTGGTGTGTGCCAGGCACTGTGATTGGAGTTAGTGATACAGAAAAAATAAGGAACCAGTCCCTCATGAGGCTTATATTCTTCCATTGCCTGGGATACCTCTCACTCACTGCTAGGGAGAAGTGGGATTGACTTGGGGGAGGGTGAACAGAGAAGTAAATTATGTGTGTAGATACACACATACATATATAAATGTACACATATATGGAGGGAGACAGAGACAGAGAGAGACAGAGAGAGAGACAGACACAGAGAGAGAGAGAGAGAGAGAGAGAGAGAGAGAGAGAGAGAGAGAGAGAGAGTGAGAGAGCCAATCCTAAGTGATTTCTAGACAGGAGGGGAAAGAATCCAATGCCATGTATGAGGAAGAACAAGAAGCAGGCTTGAGTTGGCTGGAATGTTATAGTTTGTTAGGATGAGTATTATGTAAGAAGCCTGGAAAACAGGCTGGAGCCAGATTGGGGAGGGCTTTGAGAGGTGGTTCAGTGTAGTGGTTAGGGCACTGGGCTTTGAGTCAGGAAGGCCTGGGCTGAATTTCCCACTCAGATACTTTGCCTCAGTTTCCTTATCTGTAAAATGAAAGGGGGCAGACTCAATGGCTTCTAAGGTCCCTTCCAGCCCTAAAACCTAAGATTTTATAATCTCACATAGAATAAGAGTTGGTGGCAGTTGGGGGCCAGTGGAATGTTTTGGAAAAGCAGGTGATGTGGTCAGACCTGTGGTTAATCAATGGTATTCTGGCTACTGGGACATTGGTAAAGAGCTTGGGTTTAGTTCTGCCATTAAGTCTGTAATTTGGGGCATACAAAGACAGAGCAGCTCCATAGTTGCCCCTGAAATCCCAAAGCCTGTCTTGGGGAACTTCAAAGTCAGCTCCTCCTCGTTCCCCATATACCACACTTCAAATTGATTATTCCTTGGAATCGTTCTCTCTCCTGAACTGAAGGCCGTGAAATATGAGCAGTAAAATAAGGGGGTCACAATAGATGATTCCTAAAACTCCTTCCAGGTCTGACCTCTGTGATCCTGGGTGCTAGAAAAACAGCCCTGCTGTGACTCTCAAGGGAGGTGAAATCTTTCCTGATTAGGAATTTACAACCTGCAAACTGGGTTGGCTTTACCATAGCTGTGGTGGTAAGACCTCCCTCTCTACACAAAACTGGGACAAGGTTGACCTCCTCCCACTTCCAGGGTCTTGACACATTTCTCCTTCTCACCTTCTGCTCCTTCTCCTTCCACTTCAAGCTTTATTTCTCTAGGCTCTGACTGTTGACTCAGATGTTAGCTGATATCTAAGAAGTAAGCTGATGACTGGACCTCTTGCCTGGACCTAAAGTACTAACTATTAATTAAGAATTCCCAGGGCTGTCTTCTTTTGAATAGGGAGGTCTCAATGTTTGAAAGCCCTTTAAGTCATGAAGAAATAATTCCACAATCAGTACTTAAAGGAGAGGCAGCAAGGGAGATTCTTGGACTGGGTGGTGAGATGGGGGAGGGCACATTGTGAAAAAAGAATGCTGCTTTTAGAGGCAAAAGATTTGGGTTTGAGACCAAGTCCTTCTCTTTCCTCAGATAAACCAGTTAATTTCTTTTTGCCTCAGTTTCACAATCTGTAAATTGGGGATGTGGGGTATGGATTGGATTAAATGTTCTTCCATGTCTAAATCCTATAATACTCTAACTCTTCTTTCCAGATGTGGCTTAAACCCTGTCTCTGTTGACCTTCTCCTGATACCCTGGCACCTGCCCTCTCAAACTATTTTGCTTTTAACTTTATTTGTAAGTATTCTCTTCAAATCTATTCTGTGTGTGTGTGTGTGTGTGTGTATATGTGTGTGTGTGTATATGTGTGTGTGTGTGTGTGTGTGTTTGTGTGCACTATATATATGTGTATATATGTGAACTTGCTGTCTCTTTCATTAGGGTGAAGATGCTTGGGAGGAGGAATTGTCTGATTCATTGTGCTTTGCAGGGCCTAGAAGAGAACCTGACACATTTCAAGTGTTTAATAAATTCTTGTGGGTTGCTTGGTTGATCCCTTCCTCATGGTTGGCAGACTTTGCAGAGACAGTGCAGAGTCCAGGTGAGGTGCAGTAATGCCTATTTAGCTGTTTCCAAAACTGCTTCACTCTTCTCCGGAGGTTTAAGTCTTGCTTTCTCGGCAGAGAACAATAGTAGTTAGCACTGCTGCTTCTTTGCTTTTTATAAGTCTTGTTGCTGATGCTTGCTTGTATCTTATGTTAAGCATTTGTGTGTGTGTGTGTGTGTGTGTGTGTGTATACATACAGAATAAATACCTGTCCCATACCCGATTCATACTACACACTGAAGACCTTTCTACTCCTCTTTTTGTGGAAGCTCAAGGCAAGAAGCAAAACCTAAATTAGAAGTAAATCATCCCCAGGCACCAGGGTGGAGGATGTACTAAATCCAAATATTTATTAAGCACCTACTACATGCCAGACACCATGCTAAGTGTTGTGCTATTTGTTGTTTAGCTGTTTCAGATCTTTGTGACTCCGTTTGAGGTTTTCTTGGAAAAGATACCGGAGTGGTTTGTCATTTCCTTCTTCAGTTCACTTTACAGATGAGGAAACTGAGGCAAACAGGGTTAGGTGATTTGCCCAGGGTCACACAGCTGGTAGGTGTCTGAGGTCAGATGAGTCTTCCTGACTTCAGGCTTGGTGCTCTAGTCACTTAACCACCTGGCTGCCAAAGTGTTTGGGGTACAAAAAGAGGCCAATAACAATTCCTGCCCTCAAGGAGCTCCCAATCTAACCTGGCAGTAAGGTGCTGAAATGTGAAACTCTCTCAGGACTGAACTGGGTCAGACTGTACACTGTGCCTTGGTCTGGAGCAGATGGCCCCTCAGCAGACACTGTCCCATGGGCCCAGGGCTTTTATTGCTTAGATAGAATCATAGGATATAGATATATAACATAATATAACCCCCTCAGTTTGAGGTAATGTCCCACCTCAGACATGTACTGGTTGTATGATCCTTGAAAGTCACATGGTGCCTCCTAGCCTCCATTTCTCACCTGTGAAATGGGAATAATAATGCCTGTAGTACTTTTTGCACAGACGCAATAACCAATGTAAACTGTTTTCACAGAATCACCCCTTCTGCTGCCAGCCTTTCATGTGTGTGTCTCAATGCTAAGGGGGAACAGTGCTTTGAGATGACCAGTCAGTCCCTTTCTTGGTCCCTGGGCAGAAAGAGCTATAAAAAAAGGAAGTTAGTTCACTTCTGCACCTTTAAAACCATGCCTTATCCTAGAACTTCCCTTGGTGCCTGGACTGTCCTTTCCCTGGAATGTCTAACCACCTCTGTGAGGCCACTGTGGATGGCCCCTCCATGATATGGAGACCCCAGGCTGCCCAGTCTTCATTCCCCTCCTACCTTTCCAAACCTCAAAACTATGCCTCCACATGCTACCTTAATGGGATCTCCCCTCCCCCCAACACAGGTAAGCTCCCTATTGGAGCCCATCTTCTCCCATTAGTATGGAAGCTCCTGGAGGGCAGGGTCTGTCTTTCCTTCCTGGCTTGTTTCTGTATCCCCAGCATTTAACACAGGGCTCGGCACATAATACCGCTTAATAAATGCTTGTTGCCTTGCTTTGTCTGGTCTAGCTATAAGTTACAGAATTCTGTTTTAAGGCCTTTTATCTATGTAGATTAGTGTTTTTGGTTTAGCATTTCTTTTGTGCGTAGGAATAAATACATATCTCCTACTGGATTTGTTTTGAACTTGGGGAGGTGATGAGATCCTTCTGCTGGACCTTTGGCAACCCCTTGGACTTGAGTCATGTAATTTTTCCCAAAGGGGCTGAAGCAGGAGATGTGAACAAAAAACTGATGGCTCTCATTATAGGCCAGGGCTTGGCCATGAGCTTGGATGCAAAGTTGGGGGGTCCCCAGTAGATAAGGGATCCTGGATCCTCAGGCCCTGGATCCTCAGAACCAGCAGCAGCTCTTAAATGTTGGACTTTATTGCTTTATAAAGCTTAAAGTGCCACATAAATACTGATTAGTATTATTGTTGTTGTTTTCACCTCCGGGGTCAAGGGAGAAGCAGCAGGTGAATCCTATCTTTGATACTAACCAGCCATGAGACCCTGGACATGGCGGGTACGGGCCCAACCTGAGACCTTTTCCCTTTACCCCAAAAGAATTTGAGTCCCATTTATCCCTAGGCCCTGGGAAACTCCCACATCAAATTCTCCCTGAATTTTCCCACTTGATCTGGCTTTTTCATGCCTAAATCTGTTACTCTTAACCTAGCCTAGCCCTCCTTGGTCTCTTACCTTCAGATTGCCTCTGGCTACTTTCCACCAAAATTCCATTCTCTGGATTCCTGGAGTCTGACCTCTAGTCACCCTAGTCCCATCAAGATCCTCCTTAGACTCCTCCTCAAGACCCTTCCTAAACCCTCTTTCAGTCACCCAGACTACTAAACCACCCCTAGATCCCTACCATAGTCTTTCTGTATGTAAGATCCATCGGGCACCATGAAGGTTCTCAGATTCAATCTGGCCCCCCACTTGTAGATACAAAGGTCACAAATGCTTAGGCTCCTTAAGAGGCTACTCAATATGACGAATCTTTCATGAACTGTCTTTTTCTTGGCTGAAAGAAGGCTTGGGTCAAATTCATTCAGGCAGGACCTGGTGTGTCTGTATTTTGGGGTTCCTGAGCACCCTTAAGCCTCAACATTTGAAACCCCAACAAGCAGGGCATTTAATTCCTCTTGAGTTACTGTTTCTCATTTGTAAAGAGGGATAATAATGTCATTACTACCTCCCTAAAGTGGTTATTATGTGTATCAAATTGGACAAAATATAGGAAGCACTTTGTAGACTTTCATGCTCTATATAAATAACAGTAACAATAGCTAGCATTTAAGGTTTGAGAACCACTTCCCTTAGATTATCTCAATGGATCCTCATGAGGACTCTGGGAGGCAGATGCTATTTAATCCCTACTTTATATATGGGGAAACCGAGGCAGACATAGGTGAAGTGACCTGCCCAGGGTCATACAGCTAGAAGTTTCTGAGGTTAGATTTGAATTTACAATAAAAAAAAAATACAATACAGTGTAGATAGTTAATTTGGGGTTTTCTAAGCCAATATACAGCCCATAGGGATGTGTTTCTCTTTGAATTTGACATCAGTGCTATATATAAATGTGGCCTAGCCTTCTATATAAATGTCAGCTGTCACTGAGTGACTCATCTAAACGTCCCACATTATCCAGCCTCAGACATTTACTAGCTGTGTGATTCAGGGCAAGTTACCTCACCCCAATTGCCTCCCCTGAACCTCCAAAAATAAATAAAGATCATATGTACAAATAATCCTGATACAAAATAATATAAAGTAAATGGAGTAATATAAAATAATGTAAAGAAATGTGCAGACCACGTGCCATGAGATCCAATTACATAATGCATCTCAAACCTTCAAGTGCTATACACACAGTAGCTATTATTATGGGCAATGAGGAAGGAACAGGATGGCTTCATGGAGGAGGCAGCTCGAGGGTAGAAAGTATGCTGCCTCTGGAGTCGGGGGTCCTGGGTTCCAATCTCAGCTCTGCCGCCCTAGGGAATTAGCTTAATTCCTGTGTGCCTCAGTTTCTCCATCCAAAAAATGGACTAGATGATCTCTAAGGGCCCTTCCAAAGCTCAGTCTTTGGTTTCATGAGTTGGGTTTCACCGGACAGGGAGGACTTCAGCAAGGAGCAAGGGAGAGGGGCATCCCTGTTTTATGGAAAGCATGAGCAAGGATGGAAACATCCAGGGTGCATATGGAGGGTGGGGGACGGAGCACAGTCTGGATGAGCTGGCCTATTGAGGAGGGAGAAAAGATGCCAAATTGCAGAGGGCCTTAAACACTAGACTTTGAAATGTCTGAACTTCAAGCAGTTATCAGAAGATTCCTGAGTCCGAGGAATTCCCTGACCAGATGTGGGCACTGGAGACGATTGGCTTGCAAGGCAGTGGGCAGAACAGAGATGGGCAAAGAGCAGAGGCAGCTGTCTAGGCAGGCGGGCGTGATGATCATGCCCATTGCTACACATGACCTTAGACCCACTGCTACAAAGAGCCTTGCCAAGTGCCTCCCCTCAGCATCCTCTCTCCATAACCCCCACAATGCCTTGGGAAAAAACCAGAGCTGGATTACTCCAGATGCTCAAGTCCCTTCCATGGATAAGTTGAGGAAGAAAGGGTAGTAATCAAGGTCCTGGTGTGAGAGAAACACTTGAGGAGTTTTGGCAGCTGACTAGGTCAATGGCAGGCATCCATAATACTTGCCTTTCCCATGCATTTCAGTTTTCCCCTCTTCTCTGTCTTGCAAGGATGAATCAGCAGAGTCCATGGATCTGGTCCAGGATACTGCCTGGGGCACTTGCAGCCAGCATGGCCCCTGTGGATTCCCCCAACATCTCAGTGTTAGTCACTGGACAGATTCCACTGAGTAAAGTCACTGGAGAGGGCGAGTGCCTCTAGCCTCCCTCTCTCCAAGACAGGGTAGGGACCTGGACCACTGAACAGATGTTCTGCAGTTACTTGCTTCACATGGGAAAAAGGCAAAACAAACTGTTTTCATCTTTATTGCACCCTTGACAATCTATCAGTTCTTAGAGGACACTTGCTCACATATCCTTCAGGGAACCTGCCTGGAAAACTTTATAAAGCAGGGATGGGCATGACAGGCCAGCCACCATGGGCATCTATGCAGAGTGCTGTGGGACAGGGGTGACAGCCCCAGGCCAACATCACAGATTCAACAGGTCACACAAGCAGATTTTTTCTCTGTAAATATCAGCATTTGTGAGCTGAGCTGAGTGCTAGGGTCAAAAAAAGAAGCCAAACCTGTTTAGACAAGTGTGCAAAAATAGCCAAGCTTCCCCTGGGCTCAATCCAGCCCAATAAACAGGGTTACAGATCTCTACAAAGTGAGCTGGGAAAAGTCCCATAGAGCTGTTGGGCCAGGCAGTTATCTCAGGGGAAATTCCACTTAGTGTCCAGGTCACAAGGCAGACTTTTGGTTGTGCTCTCAGTCACATGTGAAGGATTCTGGGAGGAAAGGGGCCTCACTGTTTACAAGCATCCTCCAGCAGCTTCACTGAATTTGTTGCTGCTAAGAAGAGAAAAGGGGTCCAAAGTAGAGAGGTGATGGTATGAGTCATGAAAGGAGGGCAGTAGGAGTCAGGATACTGGCTGGAATCCCAGCTCCATAAGTAATCCTGTGATTAAGCAGAAAAAGCACTGGACCTATAATCTGAGGACCTGGGTTCCAATTCGGCTCTGATCCTTATATGTATGCCAGGCACAGCACTTTACCTCTTAGTAAGTTTAGTGAGCTCAGTTTCCTCATCTGTAAAATGAAGGGGAAGGACTTACCCACTTGGGTCCCTACCAGCTCTGAATCTACAATAGGATGACTTCCCCAGCCTGTTTCCACATCTTTAATAATGAGGTAATACTCCACACACCCCCTTTGTTACATGGTAGTGAGAAAAACAATCCATAACGCGTGAGCTGTTACCACTATGGGACAAAAAGGGACAGCACATCTTGACTCAAACAGCCATCTTTTTCAGCTTCCAAGGGTAAAAGTTTTCCATGGGAACATTCAGTCCCACTCTGAACAGGCTTAGGGCAGCTGCTGATCGGAAGGTTGGGACGAGAGAAGCCTTTCCTTAAATAGCTGTGAGAGAGGGAAGGGGGAAGGCCGACAGACAAAGCCTGTGGTATAGATTGGGGCCTCACTGGTTCATGTGGAAACCATGAAGCCAGCAGAGGAGTTAACCCCATAGACGTAAGGATGCAGGCTGGAGCTCCAGGGGATGGGCCATCCCTTTAAAGCAAGCTTTCAGAAGGAACTGCTTCCTTACCTGAGCATTTCCTATTGGACCATTACAAGATGGCGGAGAGTTTTTGGTTTCCTTTCCTCTTGAAGGAACATCTAAGGCTTGTCTTAAAAAAAAAAAATGAAAGCAGCCCAATCCTGAAGGATTATTTCTAATGTTCTCAGACACAATTGGCCTCAGACTGAAAGCAATGCCCAATATTGATTCCAGAGGACAGATGGTGAATCATATTCCCTTCCTTTGAGTAGAAGAAAGAGGGATTAAAGATGCCAAATGTGGTCACTGTGGCAGTTGGTTTCATTTAACTATTTTTCCTTATTACAGAAAGGAAACCTTCTGGAAGAGGGAACCCAGCCCACCTCCTGGGGTGGCCCCTTCCACTTTGAGATGGCTCTATTGGGAAATTTTTCCTAACATGGGGTTGAAATCTGCCTCTCTACAACTCCCAGCCATGCTCTGAGCTCTTGGCCTCTAAGGCCAATCACAACCAATCTGATCCCTCATCCATAAAATTATCCTTCAGAAACCTGAGGACAGCTCTCACCCCTTTATCCCCTGTTCAAGTTTTTCTTTCTCTAGGCTAAGCATCCTCAGTGTCTTCAACCAGTTGGTCTCCAGGGCCTTGAACATGCCCAGAGATGGCAAAACCTGAAAATTATGTTTGAGCCTGGCTCACCTGGTGTGAATGTGTAAGGCCACAGAATGAAAACATGAAACACAAACACTGCTATTTTTTAATTGCTGCAATTAAGGCAGAATCTCTTACTCCAACAATTAGGCTGGGGAATAGGAGAATAAACAGAAAAACAATTAATTATTGATAATGGTTCTTCCTGGATGGCTTCTAGGTCAAACAAGCCTCAGGGTAGGGGACATGTGACAAAGCATCAGGATATGGAACATGTGACAAAGCACCGTGGGGTCTGATTTGGATAACAAGTAAAGGAGAAAACCGCTGAAAGAAAACTAACCTGAAATACAAAGGCAATGGCATTGCCTGTAAGAAAGGCTCAAAGAGTGTACAGGGCACCCACTGTTCATTGCATCTTGCTTCTTACAGACTTGGGAGAATGTCATTTCTGTACGTCTAAATCAACATTCACAGCTTGGAAAAGAATTCTGGGCTGGAGGACATACAGGCTCTTAGAGCCCAGAACAGCAGACTATTTTTTCATTCATTCATTTTTCAGGGGGAGGGGCAGACTAAGCCATTTATTAACCACCTGCTGTGTACCAAGCACTGTGCTAAGTGCTTTACAAATACTATTTCATTTGGTCCTCACAACCCTTTGAGGGAGGTAGGTGCTATTATTATCCCCATCTTACAGTAGAGAAAACTAAAGCAAACAGAGGTTAAATGACTTGCCCAGGGTCACACAGCTAGCTAGCTTCTGAGGCAGGATTTGAACTCAGGTCTTCCTGACTTTCATTGTTGCCTAATGAACTTTTTCATGAACTCTAAACTGTATTGCAATGAGTATTGAAATGGCAAGAGTGCCATTTCTCTTGGTCAAACAAAGCAAATGAACCAAAAGGAAAAAAGAATTTCAAAATATAAATAACCATCATGAGAGCTAGTGCCCTGTGAGGATAAGGAGCTAGCTGCAAAGACAGAAACACCTGGGTTCAGATCTACCTGACAACCCTGGGGTTGAGTGACCAGGCCCCTCAGCCTCTCAGTGCTTAAGGAAGAAGGAGCTGACCTGGACTGGGAGGGGGAGGCTCCTGGCCAGGACAGGAGCAGGATACATGACTCTAACACTCATCCTTTACTCTGTTACTCTTTATTCTTTCCTTCTATATCATCAGGTAGTGCCAGGCCCTGGCACTTAGTGCCAAACATTAAACACTGGTAGGCATTTAATAAATGTTTATTGATTGACTGAAGAAGTCAAGCTTGGTCTATTTTCTTGTCTTTGCACTGATTCATGCCTTTCTCTATTTCTTCCAAGTACCGCTAATCATTAGTCTGCCTTATGGTTCCTTTACACCATTTTAAAGTTGGGTAAACTGAGGCAAACAGAGGTTAAGTGACATCCAGAGTCACATAGCTAGTAACTGTCTGAGGCCAGATTTGAATTCAGGTCTTCCCGATTCCAGGTTTTGTGCTCTATTCTCTGGGTTACCCAGCTCACGGAGTAGTGAAGTGATTTTTCTATGGCAAAGTCAGAATCTGAACATAGGTCATTTGGCACTTTGGAGTTCTTTCTATAAGTCCACATGTTCTCCAGGGATATGGCTTGAGGAGTTTTGTTGTTTGGTCCCTTTTCAGTTGTGTCTGACTCCTCATGACCCCACTTGAGGTTTTCTTGGCAGAGATACTGGAGCAATTTGCCATTTCCTTCTCCAGATCTTTTTGCAGATGATGAAACTGAGGCAAACAAGGTGAAGTGACTTGCCCAGGGTCGCACAACCAGTAACTGTCTGAGGCCAGATTTGAACTCAGAGAGATGAGTCTTTCTGACTGTATGCTCAGTTCACTTTGCCACCTAGCTGCCCAGCTTGAGGAATATGGGATTCCATATCGTAGAAATCACAGAATTAGGACTGAGTGGGGTCTGAGAGGCCATTTAATTCAACCTGTACCTGAAAAAGAATCCCCCTCTACAACCTACCTAACACATGCTTGCTTATCTAGGCTTTGCTTAAAGGTCTGGAGCAAGTGGGATGCCCACTGCACTTTGGGATAGGGCCAAGTGCTGACTACTAGGACGTTGCTTATTTTTTCCCTGACATCCTTCACAGCTCCTGTTGCTCAGCTCTCCTGGGGGTCTCTGGGGTCAAGAACAAGCCTCATCCCTCTTCCCTGGGATGGTCCTGAAGATGCTCCTCATGTTCCCTCTTTAGGGCTTCCTTCCTTTTGCTAGAGGTAAGCTGTCAGTGTAGCATGAGATCTTCCACTGTTAAATTAGGGCAAATTAGGTCATCTTCAGAGTCATAAGGCCATGGGACCGAGTGATGTTTGAAACAAACATACCAGAATTCCTACATCCAAGCTGACGTCATCTCTCTAGAAGTACTCCCAAAGGAGAGCATTTCAATGATGTTATTGTTGCTCAAGACACGTCTGGAATTCTTTTGGCCTAGCCTTCAGAGCCTGGGGAGTTTCTTCAATGGTGACCGGTCTTCATCTTCAGGGTTCCAAGTGTGGTCAATGGGGTGGGTGAGCGAGTTGGGTCATACCATTTTGTTTGGGTCAGAATGAACAAAACAGATGTAGGCGGTATAGCTATAAAATATGATGATTCTTCCTGACTTGGTTCCAGAAATGTCCTGAGAAACAGTAATGTTGTTGGAATAAACAGCCTCCCACAGCCAGTCCTCAGAAGGACACAACTCTTTTGGGTGTGTTAATCACCTCAGAGTCACTCCCAAATCATAAAGCACTTAAGGGTTCTTTAGGGAAAGTGCTCCATAAAAACCAAGCTTGGTCAACAAAGTCATATCCCACAAGTGAGTTTCTGTCATGGAATTAATATTAGAGTGCAATAAACTTGCTAATCCTTCCTCCTTTCCTCTCATCACTACCCTGGTCCAGGTCCTTGTCTAGGGTATGACAATAGTCTCCCACCTGGTACTCCCATTTTGACAGGCAGTCCTATCTTCTCTTCTTTAAGTCTTCCCAATAACACATTAACTGTCTTAAAAGGCCATTTTTACTGCATGATTTTCCTGGTCAAAAACCCACAGTGACTATTGCCCAAAGAAGAAAACACAAATTCCTTGGTTCAGTCACAGCTCTCAATGACAGGGACTGACTCTGAATGATGAAGATCTAGGGTCAAATCCTCCCTCAGAAGGTCACTCATTATGTAATCTTGGGCAAGTCCCTTATGTGCTCTGTGACTCAGTTTCTCCATTTGTAAAATGAGGGGGCTCGATTTGATGGACAATATGGCGCCTTCAAGCTCTAATATCTATGACCTCTCCAATCTGAAGAAGGGCAGGAACAGAAACTGATTTCATTGGTAAAAGAGCTCTAGGGGAGAAAGGTCCCTCTAGTAATGGACGGTAGCATTTCTTATGTCCTCAGTCTTAGAGAGCTGCCTAAGGCGCTGAGGGGAATGGGGTTTAGGCTCTGGGAGCCCCCTTGAATCTTCCCATTTGCTGAGGCAACTTGCCTGAAGCCATATGCCTTTAATAATGGCTAAGCTCAAATCTCTGTTACTCTTTTTTTTGGAGGGGGAAAGCAAGGCAATTGGGGTTAAGTGACTTGCCTAAGGTCACACAGCTAGTAAGTGTTAACTGTCTGAGGCCAGATTTGAACTCAGGTCCTCCTGATTTCAGAGCCAGTGCTCTATTCACTGTGGCATGTAGCTGCCCCCATCTCTGTTATTCTTAACCTAGCCTAGTCCTCCATTGTCCAGCTACTTCTCATCCTAGATCCAATCAAAATAACTATACCCAAATCTGTTACCCTTGGACTAGCCCAGCCCTCCATTGTCTGTCATCTCCAGGTAGCCTTCAGTTATCTCTCCCCCTTGATCTCATTACTAGAGTCTGACCTCCAGATCCTCCTTAGACTCCTCCTCAAGACCCTTCCCAAACCCCTCCTCTAGACCACCCCAGATCCCTCCCAAAATCTTCTGCTATATAAGGTCCACCTTGCCTCCATGAAGGTGCTGAGATTCAATCTAGCACAGACTCATTCTGTGTCAGATTGTTCTGGCCCACTTGTGTTGACAAGTGTCCCAAATACTTAGGCTCCTTGAGTCTACCCATTATGGAGAATCTTTAATAAACTTTGTTTTATTTTCGCTGAGAGAAGGCTTGTGTCGAATTCATTTGGCAGGACCTGGTGTGTATTTTGGGGTCTTGAGCACCCCTAAAACCCAAACCTCAACAAGGGGACATGTCCAGTGACACAAAGCCAGTAATGATCTAACCAGCCACATCTCTTACTGAAGAGGTCACCCATAAAGAGGGTTAGGATTGTGCTGGAGACCTCAAAATACCAACATACCGGATCCTGCCGAATGAATTTGACTCGTCTTCTCAGCCAAAAAAAAGTAAAGTTCAGGGGCGGCTAGGTGGCGCAGTGAGTAGAGCGTTGGCCCTGGAGTCAGAAGGACCTGAGTTCCGATCCGGCCTCAGACACTTAACGCACACACAAACAAAAACCTAGCTGTGTGGCCTTGGGCAAGTTACTTAACCCCAATTGCCCTCCAAAAAAAAAAAAAAGAAAAGTAAAGTTTATTAAAAGTTTGCTTGTATTGGACACAGAGTAAGTCTGTGCTAGGTCATTCTATGGCGCTCTCACACCACATGGAGTGAGATGGGGTCTTATATACAGAAGGTTGTGGGAGGAATCCAGGGGTGGTCTAGAGGAGGAGTTTGGGGAGGGTCTTCAGGAGAAATCAGAAGAGGTCAATGAGTGATTAAGGGTGGGAAGTTGCTGGAGGCTATGTGGAGCCAGTGGTGGGCTAGACCAGTTCAAGGGTGGAATCGATAGGGGGGAAGTCTAGTAACAGAGGTTTGGGCCCAGCCACAATGTAAGGCTTATGGCCTCATGCAAACAGGCTGATTTAATCAGAGTTCATCATTACCACTCCCCTACATCAGCTCCATGATAACCCAACCAGGGTGATGACCACTCTTGGAACACACCGACAAAATACCATCTCTGCACCTTTGCTCACACCTTTCCCTCTACCTGGAAGGAAGGTCTTTCCCATAATTGTCACCTGCCAAAATCCTGCTCAACTTTCAAGGCTCAGTTCAAACACTGCCTCCAATGGGATCCCCCATACTCTCCTCAGAACTCCCAGAATATTTTGCTCAAACCTCTTCGGATATGGCTTATTACCATCTGCTGCCTTGTACTGGGCAGCTAGATGTTGTAACAGAGAGAGTGCTGGACCTAAGCTCAAAACTTATTAGCTGTGTGAATAGACAAGATAACAGATATGAGATGTTTTGAAAATCTTAATGCCTTATGTTAACGTCAGTAGCTAGTCTTACCATCAATATTTCTCCTATTGGATTGTAAACTCCTGGAGAAAGGGGACTGTATTTTATTTCTATCTTTGCATTCTCCACAATGTCTAGTAAAGTGCTGTACACAATCAATATTTGTCGTGCTCAACAAATACGGGGTGAGATCTCCCAAAGCCACTCCTTGAGGGTGTCATTAATATGCAGAGGATTGGACACCTGCCCTCCTAGGAAGTCAAACTGATGGGGAACAGGCTCTGCGAATACCCTTGAACTCTCCTTGAACCTTCCCACTGGATCTAGCCATAACCTTTCCATTATATCTAAACCCAAATCTCTGTTATCCTTAACCTTGCCTATTGGTTATCTCCAGGTAGCCTTCAGCTACTTCCCCCCCTTAATCCCATTCTCTAGATTCCTGGAGTCCTCCCTAGACCTCCTCCAGCTACCCCAGACTACTTGGCCACCCCTGGATTCCTCCCACAGTCTTTCTGGATAAGATCCATCCGGGCCTCCAGGAAGGGTGCTCAGATTCAATTTGGCCCATTTGTCCATACAAGCATCACAAATGCTCATATTGCTTATGAGTCTACCCAATATGGTGGATCTTTACTAAACCTAATTTTTCTTTGACTGAAAGAGGGCTTGGGTCAAATTCATTCGAGCAGGACCTGCATGTTGCTGTTTTGGAGTCCCAGCACCCTTAAACCTCAACAATATGACTGAATGAGGTTCAGAGATTTCTAGAAGAATCCCCCAAAGCAATTAAAGTTCCCTGAAGACAAGAACTTTTATGTTTGTAAGGCACTACTAGCATAGTGTCTTACACATAACTCAGAATTTAATAAATAT
Source organism: Gymnobelideus leadbeateri (assembly GCA_011680675.1). Classification (NCBI taxonomy): domain Eukaryota; kingdom Metazoa; phylum Chordata; class Mammalia; order Diprotodontia; family Petauridae; genus Gymnobelideus; species Gymnobelideus leadbeateri. The sequence continues at coordinate 587,603 of WOXC01004382.1, forward strand.
TTCTTGAATTGAATTCTAAAGACTTTCCAGAGGTCAACTACCATAATCACTGACAGGGGCCGCCATTAATTTTCCTAAAGCTGTTTCTAAACACACACACACACACACACACACACACACACACACACACACACACACACACACACACACACCCCAGCAGCAGCAGCAAAAAACAATTTCAAGATGAAAAAAAATAATGCCTGTACCACTAAGATTTGGGCTATTCAATTAAGAGTCCCCCATTTTCTTCAGCTAGAATAGCATGAGTCAGTAATAACTTTGGAGGGAAAATCAGCCTTGATAATTCTATTCTCAGCCCCACAATTCCTCTCTGCTTTCTTGGAAGATTAGTATAAAGGGTAGTCATTAACTACCGATTTACATAGGGCATTAAAAAGGTGATTAAGCAGCTGAGCTCTGCCCTCCAGGAGGTGACGACAGTGGGATAAATAATTACAATAGCAAAAGGCTGTTCAGGTGGCTCCACAATTGTACCTGTAATAAGCAAACAAGGAAGGATTGAATTGTTCTCTCTCAATTTTGCCCAAATTCTGTTAGGAAGATTTTTTTTTCCCAACTGGGATGTCACTCACTTTCTTGTCAGGTGGTAAAACGCCCAGATCAAGAGAGAAAAAAAGGGAGGGGAGACAGGTCTACAGATTGGGTTAGGGTGGGAGATAGAGATGAAATTCTTCTCTATGGCTTTTTAACAAACAAATTGATTTTCAAGGGTGACTCCAATTCCTTCAAATTGATTTGATCTTCTTAGGCAGCCAGACAGGTCCCATTCCATTATTCTGCCTTCTGAATTTCCCAGACATTGCTTTCTCTTTACATCAGCTTTTCTAGTCTATTTCCCCAAAGAAAAATAACATCATATTGATATGTTTCTAGGTATTGTGAGAGCCTTCTTTCTACTGATGCACTTATGCCCTTCTCAAGTATCCTGTGAATACAGTATCCTGGAGGTAGCCTGCCAAAGGTTAAGGTTTGGTTTGATGGACTAGATTTCACGCCTTATGTTCAAAGCGAAGGAGCTAATGCTATTTCCGAATGTCTTACAGAGAGTAAAGAATTCAGGGGAGATACTGCTGGGGTCTGTCCAAAAGTCCAGCTGGCTTAGTAGCCAACTTCCCTCCTGAAGCTTTTCTTATATCAATATGGCTAATCTGATGACAAGATAGGACTAGAGATAAACTGATTGGGGAGGTCTGTTTTCTTCCCAGCTCAGCTACTTTGAAGAAAGGTCAATGTCCATGTCTGTTTTTATTTCTGTAAAAAAGGGGAGAAGGAAATAAGTGTTTACATACTACATACTGCCTACTGCACTACGTGCTTTACAAATGTTCTCATCTGCTTCTCATGACAACCCTGGGAGTGTTGAGGGTTAGGGGTGCTGGGACCCGAGATAGCAACATGCAGGTCCTGCCTGAATGAATTTGACCCAAGTCTTCTTTCAGCCAAAGAAAAAAATGAAGTTCATTAAAAATCTGCCATATTGGTCAGACTCTTAAGGAATCTCAGCATTAGCTAGACTCTTAAGGAATCCAAGTACCTTCATGGAAACAAGACCTGCTTTTATGTACAGAAAGACAGTAGGAGGGATCTAGGGTTCGGGTAACTACAGGAAGGGTTTAGGGAGGGTCTTGGGGGGGGCGGTATCAGGGTGAGTAGAGTTCAGACACCATGGTACTAAGAGAAAGGGATTTTGATAGAATCAAGGGTAGGAAGTCACTGGAGGCAATCTGGAGGTAACAGACAACAGAGGGCTAGGCTAGGTTAAGGGTAACCCAGATTTGGGCATATTGATAATGAAAAACTTATGGCCTCAAGAGAATGTCAGATAAAGTAGGAAGATTCAAGGAAAGTTCAAGGTGGGGTTTCATAAGACCTACAGACAAATGGAACTCAAATTCTTTTGGCTTAAGAGGCAAAGGTCATGGTTTGGGCCCATACCCTCAGAAGGGAGGCAGTATTATTATCCCCATTTGACAGATGAGGAAACTGAGGCAGACAGAGGCTGACTTGCCCAGGGTCACACATCTTTTAAGTGTCTGAGGCTGGATCTGAACTCAAGTCTTCCTGAGGCTGGACCTGGTGCCCTCCCCCTGGATTCAAATGCTGATGTCTCAGTTTAGTGGTAAGGAGGTGATCCTGTGTTTTTGAAGGCTGCATTCTTTAAGCAATGCTCTGGAAGTTTCTAACAAGCTGGAAAAAGCTTCAAGAATGGGCCTGGTCTTCAAGATGGTCTATGTTTTCTGGAGTCCCACCTGGATAAATCCTTAGCAAAGAAGGAGATAAAGTTTTCAAACCTTATCTATAAAGTCATGGTAGAGGCAGCAAGATGGGCCAGGGGGTAGAGTGCTAGACTTGGAGGCGGTCAGGAAGACGTGAGTTCAAAACTTGCCTCACTTATTATTAGCTGTATGACTCTGGGCACGTCCCTTAAGGATGATAATGACAGCATTCATACAGCATTTTACAGTTTGCAAAATGCCATCCTCACAATCAACCCAGGAAGTAGGGGCTATTATCTCCCCCCATTCTGTAGATGAGGAGCCTGAAGCTAAGACGGGATAACTGACTTGGCCAAGGTCACACATTTTGTAAGTAACTGCTAGGGAGCTCCGAAGCTGTTACCTCCTGGGGCCCCAGGCTGTCGCTGAGCCTCAAAGCCTATGAGTCTCAGTGCCCTCCTCTGTAAAGTGAGAGTAATGACAGGGCCTTCTTCCTAGAGCTGCTGTGAGGACCAAAGGGGATGATGTGTATAGAGTGCTTTGCAAGGCTTAAAGTGATGCATAAATGTGATTATCGTCAATATTACTATTCCTGAAGTCACAGAGGGAGTGCCGACAGTGAGAACACACATCTCTGAAGGACACACACTGGCTGGACACCCGCCTGCTGCCTCTTGCAGTACCCCAGAGTCCCCTGCAGTCTAGAACAGGAGCAGGCTGGATGCTGGGCCAGGAGCCTCTGGGTCAGAGCCGGCCCATCTGGTTGGGTTTGAAAGGTGAGTGTAGAGCCAGGGAAACGAGTGGCTGAGAAAAAGCTGAGAAGGTCAAAGGTTTGGACACAGGCCTTTCACTTAGAGGCTTTCTGCCCTCCAGGTGTTTGTTGGGTCCTGATGACTTGTTCTCTACTCCAGGCAGGAACAGGCCCACCAGTTCTCTCCCCTGCTTCCCCCTCCTGGCCACACTTCCTTCTTCACTTTTAGGAAGGATGCTCATGCCCTGAGAGGCCTTGTGATGGCCTGGCCTGGAACCTGCACTGGATGGTAGAGCCGGCAGACCTGGCCCTGGCACAAGGAGTTAGCTGCTGGAGCCTGGACAAGGCAGTTCACTCCTCAGGATCACGGGTACCTCATCTGTAAAATGAGATGAAGAAGTGGGCACTACCCATTTCATAGACTTTTTGTAGGGGAAGTTCTTTGTAAACCTTAAAGGCATCTATCTAAAGCCTGGGGCTGCTGCTCCTGTCCCAGCCACATTCAAAGGATCCCAGATTCAGTACAGGAAGGGACCTTAGAGGTTGTCTGGTCCAACCCCTTCACTGGCCTGGGGAGACTCACCCAAGATCACATAGGAAGGAAGCAGCAGATGTGACCAGGATTTGAATGCAGGTCTTCTGCCTGCAACAATTCCAAATGACAACAGGATCCAGGAAAATCTGAGACTGAGAGGAAGAGGAACTGGACATTAATAAGAATATAGGGTCTAGAGCTGAAAAGGACCTTAGCAAACACCTAGTCCAGCATCTTTATTTAACAGATTGGGAAACTGAGGCCCAAAGAGATTAAGCTATTTGTTGAAGACAGTAGCAAACAGGGACAGGATTTGAACTCAGTTGACTTCAAATCCAGTGCTCCTTCTAGTATAAGCATAACTGCCTTGCAGGACATGTCCATGTAATGTCAAATATATTCTTAATATCTCTACCAATTCAACTTTGACCTTAGACTGCCCATTCCCAGAGGGAGGGGCCACATTGGGCCCTCTCTGCATAATCCCAAGGGCCCAGAGGCACTGAATAAATGCTTCTGATGGGAAAGTCTCACCCCGTGCTGGGCTTGTACACCCGGCATTCCAACACATCTGAATCTCACTACTCTGCCACATTAGCCACCTGATAAACTTGAAACACCTGAGACCAGATGGCATCGTGGGTGTTTTTCTCCCAACAGCTAAGCCAGAAGCTTAGGGGAATCCCTGGATGGCTACGTGGTTCCAATAGCATGTCCCCATAACTGGTCATCTCACCAGCCCAGGCAGTATATGTTTCAACAGCCCCCACAAACATGATCACAGCTTGAACCAATGCAGCAAGAAACCAGACTTGTTCGTCCTTGTTCCAGCATCATAAGCTCCACTTTTTATTAACTGGTTACTGGCCAGCACCCTCTCCACCACAGCAGAAACATTTGGTGCCTGTGACTTCTGAATTTTCCTGTTGGTGTCCCAACGCTGATTCTGAAGACTGGCTGGGTTCCCCTTTGGGGGAGTGGAGGACACACGAAACTTGCTCCTCTAATGTCTCTGAACTCCAGCCCGGCCATCTAGGCAGCACAGTCCCCTAAAGTACTTTTGTCTTTCCCACACCTCTGCCTTCCTTCCAGGAACCCTGATAAGATTTCCCCTGGAAGCCACAGGGAGCCAGTGGCTGAGACCCCAAAGCCATGGTCAGTCCTCTACCAGGAAGTTGATGAGTGCAGTCCTGGGAGAGAGGAAGGCCTTGGTGACAGTGCGGCCCTGCAGAAGCTGCATTCCCAGCTTACTCTGGAGAACCAGCTCATGGACTTTCTCTTGGTCTTGGGCTACCTGGTGAGGCACCGGGATCTTGCCACAAGCTTTGTTGTTGATCTGAAACAGAGAGAAGCCCAGCTAAATGAGTAGAACTTGGAGAGGTCTGATGCCCCGAGCCCCCTGGCCTCTCAGGCCCACTGTCCTGGGCTGCTGTGGGGGAGGGGTGGCAGGGAAGGCAGAAGTAAAGTCAACATTCCTGGAAGAGGAATGCAATGGGATTAGGGGATCTGAGTTAGGCCTAAACACTGCAGAGAAGGCCTTGGGGATGGGAAAAGCTTTGTGTTGTCTAAACACTTCCAGGAAAACCAGGGCTCGGGGAAAGGCATTTAAGAAATCACCAGGGTGAGGCAGCTTGTGTTATTTCCAGTGCTGGAAAGATGAGCCGGCCTCCAGGGAGCCGTTTGAGATAACCATCTCGGCAGACCTTAGCTAGGCTGACACTTCTGCCAATGGATTTTTCTTAACTGTTTAATACCTGAATTCCTATGAATCTATGAATTCAGAAGTCTCCAGTCTTCTGCTGGGCCTACCTTACAAATGACCCTGGAATGAAGACTCCCTTATTTTTTTTATACCTATCTCAAGCAGTCGGCACAGGGCTAGGTACCCACTACAGTGAATATTTGTGGACTAATGAAAAAATTAACAGAAAAAATCTATTTGGTGAATTATGAAAACAAATGACAAAGAATACTTCCTCAATCATAATATAGCCCTAATAATGGAGACTAGATTGGTGATTCATTAATATAAGAGGCTCCCAGATGAAGAAGGTCCCTCTACCAATGCAAGGTGACACCTTTGCAATCTGTAGTCCTTACTTAGGGTTACCTTTGAAATTGTTTGGTCTTGAGTAGATTATAACTGCTATGCTCCTTAAAGGTTAGTTTCCAAAATACCTAGATCGAAACCAAGCAGGCTGGAACACTGAGCCTTGCAGCAGGTGAGGCTTTTGGCTGTTTGTTCTAACGTTTACCAACTGTTCAATTGCTAAATCCACAATGGTTTTTTCTTAATCTTTATCCTTTAGTTTTTTGGATGCTCCTGACAGGGTCAGCCACCGGTCTTGTCATGGATATTTTACCTTACCCTTGGTTTCTGTGGCCCCTCCTCCTGATCCTGTAGTCTCTGACAGCACCTTCCCACTCTGGATCCTCCATGTCCTGCCCCATAAACACAGGTGTCCTCTATGGCTCTGCCTGCCCCCCCCCCACTTTCTTTTTCTTTTTTTTTAATTAAACAAATGCTTTATTAACTTCTGGTTTACATCATTCATTTCCACCAGATTATGAGTTACATTTTTCCCCCATTTTCCCTACCCACCACCCCAGAATAGCAGTCCCACTAGATATCCCCTCATCCAATCTGCTCTCTCTCATATCTTCTCCCATATCCCCTTCGACTTTGCCATTAGGGCAAGGTGAATCTCTGAGCCCCAGTGCCTGGACATCTTATGAAACATTTAATTTTAAGACCTCGAATTTCAGATCCATTCCCTTTCTCCCTTGTCACCCACTCCCTCTGAGAAGATAAGTAATTCAGTATGTGTTGTACATGTATATCTATGCAAAACATTACCATAGTAGATATATTGTAAAAGACTGCTCATATTTCCCTCCCACCCGTCTCACTTCCCACCTGGTCCATTCCCTACTTTGATCCTGTCCCTCTTCTATAGTAGGCACTTCCAACCTCCCCTCCCCCCAGAATGCCCTCCCCTCCATCTTCCCCGCTCTCATCTCCCTTTCCCCTACTCAGGAGAGTGAGGGTAAGATATTCCATTTAGTATGTATGTGATTCTCTCCTTGAGCCATCTTCAATGAGAATATGCTTTTGCCTTTTTGCCTTCCTGTTCTTCCCCTCCTCTGCAACTAATTCCCCTTGCCTCTTCTACATGAGATAGTTTACCCTACCCTGTCTCTCTCCATCTCCTCTTGCCACTTTCCTCTCTCACCTCTTGACTTCACCCCTTAAGAATCATCCCTTCCTTGGGGCGGCTAGGTGACGCAGCAAGCAGAGCACCGGCCCTGGAGCCAGAAGGACCCGAGCTCAGATCCGGCCCCAGACACCCAACACATAAACAAAAACCCAGCCTTGTGACCCCGGGCAAGTCACCCAACCCCAATTGCCCTCCAAAAAAAAAAAAAAAAAGAATCATCCCTTCCCATCAAATTCAACCTGTGCCCTCTATCCTTGTATACCTGTGAACATATGCCATGTACCCTTCTTCAATTATTTTCATAATGAGAAAGGTTTCATCAAACACAGTTATTGTTTTTCCATGTAGGAATGTAAATAGTCCAACTTTGATAAGTTCCTTTGGATTTCTTTTCCTTGATTACCTTCTCAAGCATCTCTTGCTTCTTGTGTCTGAATGTCAAATTTTCTATTCAACTCTGGTTTTTTTATCAAGAATGCTTGAAAGTCCTCTATTCCACTGAATGACCATATTTTCCCCTGAAACAAAATACTCAGTTTTGCTGGGTAGGTGACCCTTGGGTTCATTCCCAGTTCTTTTGCCCTCTGGAATATCATATTCCATGCCCTTCGATCCTCAGTGTAGAAGCTGCCAGGTCCTGGGCTATTCTGATTGTGTTTCCACAATATTGAAATTGTTTCTTCCTGGTTGCTTGTAGTATTTTCTCCTTGATCTGGGAATTCTGGAACCTGGCTATAATATTCCTGGGAGTTTTCTTTTTGGGATCTTTTTCAGGAGGCGATCAGTGGATTCTTTCAACCTCTATTTCCCCCACTGGGTCTAAAACATCAGGGCAATTTTCCTTGAGAATTTCTTTAAGGACGATTTCTAGTTCTTTCTTTGATCATGGCTTTCAGGTAGTCCAATAATTTTTAAATTATCTCTCCTGGATCTATTTTCCAGGTCAATGGTTTTTCCCATGAGATATTTCACATTGCCTTCAATTCTTTCATTTGTTTGGATCTGTTTAATAGTATCTTGATTTCTCATAAAGTCACTAGCTTCCATTTGCTCCAGTCTAACTCTGAAGGAATGAATCTCCTCAGTGAGCTTTTTTTTTTTTAAACAAATGTTTTATTAAGTTCTGTTTTACATCATTCATTTCCTCCAGATTTTGAGTTACAATCATTTTCCCCCATTATTCCCCTACCCAACCTCCCAGAATAGCAGTCCCACAAGATATCGCTTCCTCCAATCTGCTCTCTCCCATACCTTCTCCCATATCCCCATCGACTTTTCCATTAGAGGAAGGTGAATCTTTGTGTCCCAATGCCTGCACATCTTATCTCCCTATTACAAGCGAAAGAGTATTAATAATAGTATTTATATATATTTGAAACATTTAATGTTAAGACCTCGAATTTCAGATCCATTTCCTTCCTCCCTTGTCACCCATTCCCTCTTGGGAGATAAGTAATTCAGTACATGTTGTACATGTCTGGCTATGCAAAACATTATCATAGTAGATATATTGTACAAGGTTGCTTATAATTCCCTCCCACTCATCCCACTCCCCACCTGGTCCATTCCCTACATGATCCTGTCCCTCTTCTATAGTGGGTACTTCAACCTCCCCTCCCCCCAAGGATGCCCTCCCATCCATCATCCCTCCTCTCATCCCCCTTCCCCCTATTCTGCTGCAGGTTGAGATATCCCATTTAGTATGTATGTCATTCTCTCCCTGAACCAAATTCAATGAGAATGTGGTTTTGCCTTTTTTGCCTTCCTATTCTCCCCCTCCCTTGCAACCACTTCCCTTGCTTCTTCTACATGAGATAGTTTACCCTACCCTGTCTCTCCCCATCTCCTCTTGCCACTTTCCTCTCTCACCTCATAATTTCATCCCTTGAGTATTCTCCCTTCCCAACAAATTCAACTTATGCCCTCTATCCATATATAACTGTAACCATATACATACACATTCACATATGTATTCCTATGACCACACCCCCTTCTTCCATTATTTTCATAGTGAGAAGTCACAGTTATTGCTTTTCCATATAGGAATGTAAATAGTTCAACTTTGATAAGTTCCTTTTTATTTCTTTTCCCTGATTACCTTCTCAGGCATCTCTTCCTTCTTGTGTCTGGGTGTCAAATTTTCTATTCAATTCTGGTTTTTTCCTCAAGAATGCTTGAAAGTCCTCTATTCCACTGAATGACCATATTTCCCCTGAAACAAAATACTCAGTTTTGCTGGGTAGGTGACCCTTGGGTTCATTCCCAGTTCTTTTGCCCTCTGGAATATCATATTCCATGCCCTTGGATTCCTCAGTGTAGAAGCTGCCAGGTCCTGGGCTATTCTGATTGTGTTTCCACAATATTGAAATTGTTTCTTCCTGGCTGCTTGTAGTATTTTCTCCTTGATCTGGGGATTTTGGAACCTGGCTATAATATTCCTGGGAGTTTTCTTTTTGGGATCTTTTTCAGGAGGTGATTGGTGGATTCTTTCAACCTGTATTTTGCCCTCTGGATCTAAAACATCAGGGCAGTTTTCCTTGAGAATTTCTTGAAGGGTGATTTCTAGGTTCTTTCCTTGATCAAGGCTTTCAGGTAGTCCAATAATTTTTAAATTGTCTCTCCTGGATCTATTCTCCAGGTCAGTGGTTTTTCCTATGAGATATTTCACATTGCCTTCTAATCTTTCATTTGTTTGGATCTGCTTAACAGCATCTTGATTTCTCATAAAGTCACTAGCTTCCATTTGCTCTAGTCTAATTCTGAAGGAATGAATCTCCTCAGTGAACTTTTGAGATTCTTTTTCCATCTGGCAAATTCGACTTTTTAAGGCATTCTTCTCCTCATTGCCTTTCTGAGCCTCTTTTGCCATTTGAGTTAGTCTATTTTTTAAGGTGTTATTTTCCTCAGTCAGGATGTTGACTGTCATTTCACACTTTTCTTGCATCTTTTTCATTTCTCTTCCCAAATTTTCCCCCACTTCTCTTATCTGCTTCTGAAGAAAAAGCCTGTAGCCAGCTTGTATTTTCATTTGGGGCTTTTGGTGCAGGAGTTCTGACCTCACAGTCCTCCTCCATGCTTTGAGCCTCTTTGCCCCTAAAATAGGAGTCCAATGTTGAACTTTTCTGTTTATTTTGTTTCATTTGCCTAGGCATGTTGCCACTTGATTACTTGATTTTTGGGCCTGTTGCCACAGTAGGACTCTGCCACCAGACAGGGGAGCTTCCGCCCAAACATGGGGTCTTCACAACTTCCGCCAGTTGGGTGGCCTCTGTAAAGCCTCTACCAACTCTGGCAAGTTGTATACCCACCCCAAACTTCCCCCCCAGACCACAATCCAGATCCAGGCAGTTTAAAGCAAGAGCGATTAACCCCCAGACTGATTGCTGGATCTCCCTACAGTTCGCAGAGCAGGAGTGAGAGCCACTACTGATGCTGCAAAATGGCTTCTGTGCAGCTGTTTCTTCAGCAGCTTTTCGCCCCCAGGGGAGGCAGCCGAGTGTTCCCCAAATACTGGTCCCAAAGTCCATAGGGCACTAACCTCTCACTTTGTCCTAGGCATATCTGTGCTGATAATTCTGGAATCACCACAATTGCTGGTGTTCTGGGGTCCCTCCAGCCGGCTGCTGGCCCAGCTGCTCTGGGGCTAAAACCTTGGGACTGGGCTCGGCTCTGTGTGCTGCGCTGTCGGTTCCCAGCAAGCTGTGTTGCCTGCTCTCAGAGTGCTGCGCTGGCCGCTCCCTGCAGGGCTACTGGGCTGTCCTCAGCAGGAGGTTAGCTTCTCTGTGCCGTTCTGTGGGTGCTGGGGCTCCAGAAGTTGTTCGGAGTCCCCTTTCACATTGTTTGAAATTTGTGTGGGGCAGAGCACATTGGAAATGATGTTTCTACTCCGCCATCTTCCCCCCCTCACTTTCAATGTCTCACCAGTTCCTCTGGGTTATTTATTATTTCCCCATAGGTGACTCCCAACATTTATATACCCAGTCCTAGTCTCTCTCCTGAGTTCCCACCTCCCATAACCAGCTGCCTGCTGGACATCTCCTCCAGCATGTCCCATAAACATCTCAAACACAACATGTCTAAAACAGAAGCATCCCCCCTAAGCCTTACCCCTCTTCCAAAACCTACTGGGGGCTTTGGGGGGATCCCCATCCCTCCATTGAAATTCATAACCTTGACATCATCTTCCTCTCTTCACTTTTCCTCCCATTCTCCAGGACTCATTAGCTGTCAGGTCTTGTCGGTTCTCCCTCCACTCCTTTTTCTCCAATCACAGATCCACCATCCTCGCTCAGGACCCTATCACCTTGCACCTTGCACCCTAGATCATTTCAGCAGCTTCCTTCTTTCCCTTTGCTAATCCAGCTTCCACACAGCTCTCAGAACACCTTCCGGCAGCATAGCTCTGATCGTGTGGGCTCAGCAGCTAAGGTGTAGGAGATAGACTGGCAGGCCTGGAATCAGGAGGACCCGAGTCCAAATCCAACTTCAGACAGTGAGCCTGGGCAAGTCACTTAACCCTGTCCGCCTCAAAACAACGCCCCAGAGGCTCCCTATTTTCTCTAAGACAAAATACAAACCCCTCAGCTTGGCATTTAAAGTGCTTCACCATCAGCCTCCAGCCTATATGTTCAGACATTTAAACAAAATATCCCTTTATGTTCAAAGTAAGCACCTTCTGCTTTCTTCTGAGTCTGGCTTGTTTTGTGTGTTGGCAGAGGCTATGCCCTGCTTGTGGAGGAAGCCCCCTTTGGACTTATGCCTCAATTTCTCTCATGGTACAGCTCATATAACTCTTCTGAGAGGAAGCCTTTATTTTTTTCATTTCCTTTACAATTTTTTTTTTTAAATTTAGCCAATACTGAATAAAATGGAAATTTCCATGGCCAGTGTAGAACAAGAGTAGAGGATTGTATGTGGAGCTGTGGACTCAGAAGCCCTGACTGACCCTGCTGGCCACTCTCTCCCTCTCCAGTTATCTTGCATAAACTATTTACTTAAGGAGAAGGTAAAGTCACGGAGAAACAGTGATTATTTTTGCTTTTTATCTCCAGCGTCTCCCATAGCTCTACTGGTGCGTCATTGTGGTATGGAGAGGGCCCTGGTTCTCAAAGGCTCTGCCTGGGAAGTGTGAGTTCTGGATGGTTCCGCCATGCTGGGTGGAGGGGCCTGGAAACAGGCCAGCTTAGCTTATTACGGAAAGGCTCACTACCAGTAGCTTGGTGATGAATGTTTTGGCCATGAAGACCCATGAAATAGGGAAAAAATACAGAATAAATGGTCTTGTGTGATTCTCTTCTATCTTTGGTGGCAGAATGATGCAAAAGAAACCAACGGGCAAAAAAAAGTCATGACACTTTTAGACTCTGTTTAAACTTTAAATCAGCTGTAGGTATGCAAAATGTGAAATCTTTGTTCAATGACCAACAAGCGGACACAGAGCTATGGGGAGGAATTCTATTAATCTGGACAGTCTCACTATAAATAAAAACAGAAGAAGGGAGAAGTTGCAGCTAAACAGAAGGATGGTTTATCATTCTCTGGGGAGAAGGAAATGATGGATTTCATGGTTCCAGTCTTATCAGGCACCCAAAGTGAGAAACATCATTTCATTGGATGTTTATAGTGCAGGACCCATGGTAAGCATTTACAAAAAAGACCATCATCAAAATAATTGTGGTTTATACACCAACATCTGTTGAAAAGGAGAGAGAAAGGCTATGGAAAGCTTAATAAACTCTTCCAAATTAAACCAATATGTACTTTGACATGTGGTGACTTCATTGTAAAGGTAGGAACAGGCAAAGAAGATGAAAAATATAGCAGAAGGAATGAAAGGCCAAAGACTTTTAGACAACACAGAAGTCTCAGGACTACAGGTCATGAACATTTTCTTTGACCAAAGAATCTAATGGTGCTGGATGTGAAGAGCACCGTACAATATCACAAAAACATGAAACTGATTCTATTTTAACAGCCAGGTCATGACTTGTTACGGACTTGGAAGTAATTCCTGAATTAGCTTTCTGTGCACAGTAAGATCATTGACTTATTAGAGAAAGTGCAAAGTGAGTATAAAACTAGGAGAGAGAACCAGAATGAGAGAAAGCTAGGGTAGACCATGAAAATGACATCATCCCGACCTGTTAAAGCAAACTATGGATGGTGAAAAATGGGACATGGGGGAAAAACCAGTGAGAGAAAACTATAACAACTTCATGTGGAAGTTTAACGAATGCAAATCAAGTGCCATAGAAAGTGTCTTACTCAGCAAGACACTTGACTTACTTGCCAAGCAGAGAAATATGGCAGCCAAGGTGAATGATGGCTTAGAACATAAGCTGATACAGGAAATCTTATGGAGAAAAAGGATAGGAAATTCTGAGCAGTTATTGCCTCATAAAAGAAACAGAAATCACAGAGGGTAAAACCAGTTTGAAAAATGATACATAAAAATTTTTATAACAATTTTTCCCAATTAGTGAATCCATATGCATACCCCTGGACAGAGGTGTAAATGAACAATGAGCTAAGTCCAGAATTAAACAGGAGGAGGAGAATAGGAACTGGATTGCTTTAGTGAAATTGTGAAGCTCCTCTAATGACTAACCTCCCAGAAACGAGGAACTATCTTTTTAATATCAGCATTTTTCTGGTGCTGCTACATGGCTCAGTTTCAGAAGAGCCACAAATTAAATCACTTAGAGACACGTGGTTGGTGTGGGCCGGCTGTGGCTCTGGACAGATAAAGTACCAAGATGACAAACCATGGTTAAGGACACCATTGGGCAGACATTTCTAGTGAGAGAGAAGCCAGGCTGGTCACGCAGTTACCCAGAGTGAGGGATGACTGCAGCAGCTCCACTGGTGTCCTCAGAACAAGAGAAGTCGAGGAAGGCCTAACTCTGTGATGAGCCTGCCCAGGATGAGGGGCACAGACAGCTGTGACTGGCACTGCTACAGGGGTACGGCCACTAGACATCTGAGTCTGAAGATCCTCAGTGCTTCGCACAGGGCCATGCACGCAGCAGGCACATCATGAATGCTTGCCGAATTGAATGTTATAGAAGGCAGAACATTCTCACAAGGGGAAGGGAAGGCTCATACCCTGCAAAGTTGCAGTGAGATAATAAGAACAAGAAGTAATAATAAAAGTCCCAGAGCCAGGCATCACATGCAGGGATGTGGGGGATGTGGGATGGGAGGAAGGGCCGTACCACTAACAACGGAAAGCGGGTAAGCATCCAATGACAAGAGACTGGCTGCAGAACGTGGTCGTCAGTGAACGGTGGTGACCCATCCACAGGTAATGCTCCCTCTGAACAACACAACAACACAACACTGAATTCTTGCCTTTCTGAGGTGTCTGACTGTATCAGGCTGCCCATCTGCACACAAAGTAGGGATGAGTGCCTTGTGGGGCCCAGCCCCTCAGTGAAACTCTCCTCTGGAGGCTGAGTCTGTGAACAGTGTTTGAGATCCGTGTGTGAGGAAGTGGCTGAAGAAAAGCCACAGGAGGCCTTTCCCACCCTACATTCTCCTGTTTGTTCTGGGCTTTGGAGGCCATAAGCAGAGTCCATGTGTCTCTAACTTTGCTTTTAGACCTCACAGGAAGGGGATTTCATTCTTATTTTCCAGGGGAAATGAGAAGGATTCAAAGACTAAAGTTCATGTCAATAACACATAATTCTACTTGAGCATTTATTAGGCCCCAAGTGTGTGCCAAGGACTTGGTCAGATTCCTGACTTATTGGGATGAAGTCGCCAAGAATGTGGGCAGTGGAACTACTGATAGCTGAATTTTTCAGCACTAGGTCTGCCCTTCAGGGAGCATGAGGGAGAAAGCAGAAATCCTGAGTACAAACCATTTCCAACAGTCTTCCTCCCCATCTTGGTCACCTACACACAGACCATGCTAGTTTGCAAAGGCCCTGTTGGTGCCCACTCATCTGACCTGTGTGGCTCACTCTGTAATGGCCCAGTCAATCACCCCTCCCACCCAACATCATGCCAAAAGCATGTGTTATCTCAGTGGAAGAATATGGCCTTTCACAGTTGTGTCTGATGTCTCAGAGGCTACTCTGTGGTGCTGCAGAGTCTCAGGCCTGAGGGTTTCTCATGGGAAAGCACCCAGCAGCCACTCACCAGTCCTGCTGATGCCTCAGTTTAAGTCTGGACAACAGACCGTCATAGAATGGGCTATTAAGGAAGGGACAACGGGAAGGGAAGAGGCAGCTGTGGGTGGAAAAGCGGCAGTTAGAAGCAGAGCTGCTGTGAAGGAGCCCGGTCTCCTGGTATAAACATTTTCTTTGCAAATATTGATTTTTCTGCTCAGACCACTGTTGACACAGATGTGGAAGGGCTGAGCCCTCACTGGCTCACGGCCTCTGGGTGGTCAGATTTCTTAGTCTCACCCGGCAAGTGAACACACTTCTCGCCTGTGCTTGTTTCCACAATTCCTGGCACCTGTACAGTGGCCAATAAGAAGCGCTTATTGACTGGCTGTCCCCCCTCCAGTGTCCAAACAGGCACACTTTGTGTCCCAAGTCAACCTGCCAAGGCCACCTCAAAGCAATCCCATCCTCCAGCCCCTTTTTCCATGTCAGAGAAGACTTTGGAACAGAGGGCAAAATTCACTTGTTTGGAAAGGAATGCTAAGCTCATGAGATTGTGCCATTGTAGAAATATCCTACCAGCTGTCAAGTATTTAGCGCCACGAAAATCATCAAGCTTTCAGTCCCCAGCCAGGTCTGGATGACCTGCTGGAAAGGGGCACAGAAAGGGAGGGCAGGGCTGGGAGGGAGAGGGTTCAAATCCCAGGGAAAATCCTTGGGTTGGTCATGAGGTTCAGGGTTCTTAAGAATCAAGTGTTTTATGAAAGTCTGAAACGACAGGTCAAAAAGAGTGGATGGATGTCATCTCTCATTCTTTCTCTTGCTCTGCTTCTGGGAGAAGGAAACACAGTCCAGATCCTCCTTCCTCTACAACGCCCCCATTGACATATAAGCAGTCAGCCCATCAGCAGGTATTTATTAAGTGTTTGCTATGTTCTGGAAACAGGGATTCAAAGGAAGGCAAAAGCACTGTGTTTTCCCTCAAGGAACACATATTCTACTGGAAGAGATAGCATCCAGATAACTGGACAAACAAGATCCATACAGAGTATAGAAGGTAATGTCAGAGGGGAGATGGGGGTGCAGTGACAGGAGATGAGGAAGAGGGAGCCCTCAGAAAAGAGGTTCCATTTTTTTCAGTCAAGAAGGAGGCAAGGACTTCAGGGAGAGGGGGGAAGGCTGGAGGAGAGACAAGAAGGTCCAAACAGCTGCTGTGGCCTAAGTGGCAGTGAATGTGTGAGGGGACTGCTAAGGCAGTGAAGGCCCAAATGAGGTAATGTAACCTAACTTGGCAGGGGACTCAACTGACATCGTTTCATAATTATGTGTCATGTGGATTTTAATGTGCTATACCAAAGAAGAATCTGTTCTATTTTATATCCTTCAAATAACCAGACAGTTTCACAGAAGCTTCCCAGCACAGGACCACCACCTGTGTACTCTGTCTAAGAAAACCAATTCAATGGCGAATGCCAGGACAGCCATATGGGTATTTCTTCTGAATTGGGCCAAGAAGAGAAGAAATAGATTAGAGATTTCTAACCACAAGAGATTCCCTTTTCTAGTTCCCAATCCCTCGAGGGCTAAAGACAGCATTGTTCATAGCTGAGATTATATAGAAGATGCTGGCATGTGATCACCTGGTAAAATATGTGTATACTCCTTGCATAGGGTGAGACAGACACAGGCCCATAACTTATATATGGTTCAGGCCAGATTTCCTAATTACTATTTAACCAAGGATTGAGTTGGAAGGAGAAAATTTGAAACCAGAGCCCTAAAACCTAGCAAAACACACAGAATTAATGAGGAACTTTTAGACTAAGCAGCAGCATGGACTAGCCAATGGGCTGAGACATCTAGGGGCCACCAGCCAACAACAGGGAAGAAGATTCTTTACCAAAATCGCCATCTCCACCATGTCAGGCTGCTGCTTGGGCTTGAGATCCACCGTCGGCCAAGACTGACGCAATACGCTGGCATCCCAGTCATAATGAGTGCACAGCTTATTCTTCACGTGGGCCAGACCTGCAATGACAAGGAGACAGATTCTTTATTGTCTGCAATACAATACACAATGCAAAATAAACAGAAGGTTTCTTACATCTGGCATGATAAAAAGCATTTTGCCAAGAGTCAGCTCAATGTGATACTGGTCAGAGGACTGTTCTGGAGAGGCAGTATCGTGGTTTTTGATAGCACTTTAAGTCTTACAGACAGAGGTCCAATGTGGACCTTCACTCACCACTGAAATTTAGTTTCCAATTTTAAGTTACAGATAGTGGTTTTTGGTTTTTTTTGCAAACTACAATTTCTGTGGAACCAGAAGGATTTGTCACAAAAGACTCATGATGGGGGGCAAGGCTCATACTTTTATATAATTCTAACTAGGGAGTTGGAGGAAGCAAGGCCCTTGTAATAAGCCCTCTTATCTTCACTTATTTCTTGCCTACAATTATTGCACTTGTTGACTAAGAAAGTCTTGAATCACCTCTTGCTGCATTTAATTAACAGCAGGCTAAGCTTAGTGCCCTGTTTCAGATGGCATTTACATATTGATTTAGCTTTCTCTTAGTATCTCTTATGGCCAAGCAGGCCCCACTGTCCTGTCACTGAATCTAAGTTAGCTCGTTTCTGTACTCAGCATAAGCCAGAGAGTAGATGAATGAAGCCATTCTGTAAGCCCTTGTGATGACGGCGAGATTTTGGTCCCAACGGAATACACTTGCTCTGTATCTCTCAGAAGATTGAATCAAAGAAACATCCCCAATTACATAAGCATACGCATTTACAAGAGAATAACACAAATTAACTGGTCAAATAATACTGCAAAAATGCAGGGGTGGCGCAGTGGATAGAACGTGGGAGCTGGAGCCAGGAAGAGCAGAGTTCAAATCTAGGCTAAGACATTTACTAGCTGTGTGACCCTGGACAGGTCACTTTACAGCCTTCTGCCTCAGTTTCCTTGAGAATAAGAGGAGCTGCCTCCCAGGCTTGCCACGTGGGTCAGGTGAGATAGTCACGAGAAAGCCCTCCAAGCAGCACCTGGCTGAGGTAAGTGCCAGGTGAGTGTTAATTATCAAAGTTATTATTGTGATTACTGAGTTGTTCTTCTGCCCATTTTCTAAGCACACAAAGAAGTGAACTTGTACAGGAGACCAGCACAGGCAATAAAAAATGCACAGCTAATGACAGCCATCAGAGCAGGCCTCCTCAGTCAGCAGGAACAAGGGGAAGAAAAGCATTTTTCTGGATGTGGCTGCAATCAGCGCCATAGAAGAAACCAGCACTGCCCGAGGAGACCTGGACATAATACAGTGACAGAACCAGACACGGAAACGGGAGCGCTTTCGACCCAAACGCCTAACACGGCACCAGGCAAAGTCGATTTAAGATCAGCTCTCAGCTCCCTGGGGGGGTCACATCGCTGGTGCGGGATGGCTTGGGTTCTCTCGGGTAGACTGCCCAGTCTGTCAGGTGCTTCCGAATTTACTGCATCTTCACTAGAGACCAGAGGGTTGGGAAAGGAAAATTCATTTCAGTCGATTTTACTGTTAAATAATCATTCATCCATTTGGTGGAGAGAGTTTAAGCTCTAGTTGGGAAGAGCATAGGGAATCTTAATGAGCTAAGCCATGCCCAGGCAGACAACCCAGATATATATGCATTTTGAATGAATGAAAATGCCAAAGAACAGGTTTCTAAAAAACAAATCGCCCACTGACACACCCAGTTGGTCACCACCACCAGCAATGTTTTAACCATTGAATTCTGAACAAATAAGCCAAATTAGCTCAGAGGATTCCTGCAGGAGGGGGACAGAAATCGGGTTCTTACGTCTTGTCTGGCCAAAGAGTCTGGGGGAAGAAGTGGAGACGAGCTACTCATTTTGCAATGAGGATCTGAGACCCAGATGGCTCAACAAGTGCTTTCATGCCAATGGACTTCCCATAAAGGGCCTCCATGATTCTGGGCAGCTTGGCCTTCTACTGTGACCCACAAGGGTAGTCTAGATGCAGCAGATGTGTTCTCTGGCCAAACCAGAAGGAGGTGACTTCCTGGCTTCCCAAGAGAGAATGCTGTTCCCAGCCCTTCCACAACTCCATGATGGGCTTCACCATTGGAAAATTAATTTCTTTTTGGTTTACCGGATGTAGTTCAAGTGGAAAGAATCTTTCCTTGTCTACATGGCAACTGAGCACAGGGGAAAGAACTAAGATACCTTAGGCATATCCTTCTTAAGAGTTAATGAAAAAACTCCGCAAGCCCAGCTTTCAAACAGAAAGACCTTTGGGTCTTAAATGGGCATGTTCTGTTTGGCAGTAAGGAACAAGTTGATTTTTATCTCCTGCTCCAATTAGGAGATTAAAACTCCTATACATTTGCATGTCCAATTGGTACTCCTCAGTTGATCAGAACAGCCAGGAGCGGGGCCAAGAATGGTGCCTCCATGGGCAGGTGGGGGTAAAGTTGTGGGAGGGGTCTGCTACCTCCAGGAGTGGTTATCTCTGTCTTTCTTGAAGAACTGATTCAAGGTCAGCATTCCTCCAGCTTTTCCTGTCCTCTGCAAGGCAAGGTGGCATGCTACTTTTTTTTGGAGGCAATCAGGGATAAGTGACTTGTCCAGGGTCACACAGCTACTAAGTCTCTGAAGACTAATTTGAACTCAGGTCTTCCTGACTCTAAGTCCACTGTTCTGCCCCTATGGCGTGCTACTTTTTAAAGGCTGCTCTACACCCTATGTGTAAATCACTGTCCGCTGCGCAGGAGGGGCCCAGGCACAAGGGCACCAGTGTGGGAGATTCAGCATTCCGACAACTCATAGCCACATGGGGCTTTGGAGTTTACAGAACAGGTTCTATCCATAAACACTGTGTGATAGGTAGTGAAAGTTTTCCTGTCCCCACTTTACATATAAGCACACTGAGGTTCAGAGTGAGTAAAATGACTTTCCCAGAGCTCCATAGCCAGTGGAGCTACTGTAATGTGGCCCTGAAGCCAGGGTTCTCTCCTAGGAGAAGGTTTTCCTGGGTTTAAGGACTGTACAAAATCCAAACTATAGATTAAATCACCTTGGAATAAAACCTATGAGGTACGTTGAAAAAAAATGCTGTTTACCTTTATGAGTACGAAATGCACACAAATACCTAGTTTTTTCATGTCTTTGTTGCTTCTGGTGAAATAAATGGAGCACAGCAGGTAAGGGAAACACTCTCAGGGTCAGAAGGGTCTTTGGACCTCATCAATCCTGACCCACAGTTGAGCCAGAACGCCCACAGCAGCAGCTGTCTGTGTTCCCTGAGCAAATCTGCTATACTAATAACAAAGCTGCTATCTCCAGACTAGGCACTCCTTCTTTAAGGGGTTCAAATGAGTTTACAACATGACATTACTTTGCTTTGAATTTCAGTGTCTGTGCAATTGTAGAAAAGTCGACACTGCCAAACTCTCAGAAAGCCCTAAGACTGCTTGAAGCAAGATGGCCCAATGGATGGAGAGTTGGCTTGGGAGCCAGCTGGATCTGGGGTCAGGTACTGCCCCTGACTCACCTGGGCTAGGCACTTAACCTCTCAATGCTCAAGAGACTCTAACTCAAAGGTTCAGAGAAGGGGCATACCCGCATCAGAAGAATTCCATGTCCTCATCTCAGATTTCTCTAGACCAACAACATGACAGGTCTAGTCTAGTCTCTGCTACTATTCTAAAACTATGGTTTAGCAGAAAAGAAATTTTGATTCTTTTATGCCAAGATTTAGACTCCAAGGATGAGTAATTTTTTATCAGCAACCACAATCTTTCCACAAAGAATACAACTCTCTCCATGCCAACCTAGTAGTGAGTTCTTATGAATCGTTATGGCTGAAAATTCATTCTCCAAGGGCCAAACTTGCATGGAAAAGCCTCTCCAAACTTGGCTAGGCTAGGTGACAGACCACAATCAAGTCAACCAAGGAGAATTTATTAAGACCTATAACGTGCCAGGCACAGGGCTAAGCATCGGGTATATAAAGAAAGGCAAAAAGAGCCCCTGCTCTCAAGGAGCTTACAATCTAACTAGGGGCAAAGGGACAGACAAACAACTGTGCACAAACAAGACAAAGGACGAATCAGCAGCTAGACAGCCCATTGCTGGCACGAATACTCCCACAAAGCCTTTCCAGTCTGGCAGACCCTGCAAAGTTAGGGCCCGGTATGTGTAATTCTTGAGAACCCCGGGTCACTGGATTTTTAGGAGAGGGGGATTTAAGTGGATGGAAGATTTAGAAAACAAACTAAAATGATTTGTGTCCTAGCAAAGTAGCCAATCTTAGAGCTTTATAGAAGGGGACACAAAATATAAAATCACTTCTCACGGTTGGTTAGAGATTAATCTTGAAAATAAGGAGCAAGTTTTAGGAAGTCTTACATCTCAAAGTAATTAGGCTCCTTTAGAAGAGGGGCTATCTCAGACGTTTTTGATTTCTTAAAATGCTTAATATATCTTGCAAGAAACATCTGAGTGTCTACTCTGTGCGTGGTACTAAACTATACTGAAGGGCATATGAAGATAAAAATGGCAGGTCCCCGCTTTCACAGTAAAAAACCAAAAAGACTGTGGTAGGTGGACAGGAGAAGTACAAACAAAACACTCACTGAGAAGGGAAAGATCATCTCTGAAGAAAATCAGGGAGAGTCTGGTGGAGGTGATGGGCTTGAGGGAAAGTTCTGCAGTATTCCTTTACAATCATACCTACTATCTAGTTTTAGCATGTAAAAGGCCAGCGCAATGCAGAGTCCTTACTGGCTATTGCATAGGGCAAATGCTAATTGTGTATTGTGTTTGTTGTATGCCCATGAAGTTACTCTTATGTCCTATACACAGGGCTCAGGAGATGCCCTGCCTTGTTGACTGGATTTATTAGGTACCAGAAGTTAACTCAAGGTAACCAGAAAACTTTGGCTGGGAAACTGTATGATCTGCCAGAAGCCAGCACACTGCTCTGACTTTAAAGTATATTCTCCAATGATCTTAATTCTAGAATTTAGAAATCACAGCTGTGGGACTCAGTGCATCACGTCTAAAGGAGCTTCAGATGAAGGGAAATGTGTGCGTGTACACACACAGAGTATACATACATGTTACACACATGCACACACACAAACACATATACATATATAAACATATTTACAAAGGGAATGGTCGATTAACTTAATCTAAACAGTGATATTAAGGGGGTGACCAGTGTCTAAATGAAACAGAATCCCCAGAGAAGCAAGCAATCCACAAGTGTTTACTGAATGAGCTACAGCATCAGATGCTCTGTAACCTCAGGAGGAGGGTTTTAATCTTCTTGACTTGACTGTCTCTAATGGTAATTTTTTACATCTTGTACATGTGCTCCCCCCATTCCTCTTTGTACATACAGCCTTCCATGGCAACCAGTAGGAAGAGGGGACAGAGGCGTCTCTCCCTCTGAAGCTTCCTTAAGCAAGCATCTTACATTCCTGTGTGGATGGGAAAATGCTCTCCTAGGATAAACAACAAACCTCTCTCAATTCAGTGAGAGTATCTGCATGCTCTGCAGATACAGGGTTTCAGGAAGGAAGCAGATTTCCTCATCCTGTTAATGTTTACAGACTGCCCAGATCAGTTCCATGAGTGCTTCCCTCACCAAAAGGCGGCATTAACCCTTGAAGCATCTCATGCCATTTATAAAGCACTGGGTCCTATGCTTTAGAATACTGATTGAATCATCTCTTCCCTTTTATCTAGGGCACTGAAGCTAAGTCTTAGAGGAAAAAAAAATTTTCCTTATTATATGTTTTAATGCTCACTGGAAATCCTCTTTGGGGGCTAGTTTTCAGTTCTGTTTGTCAGCAAGGAGTCTCTCTCTCTCTTTTTGCTTTTTTGGAGGGCAATTGGGGTTAAGTAACTTGCCCAAGGTCACACGGCTAGGTTTTTTGTTTGTGTATGTTAAGTGTCTGAGGCCGGATCCGAACTCAGGTTCTTCTGACTCCAGGGCCGGCGCTCTAAGGGAGTCTCTCTCTTATGAAGTTCATTTTTTCCTAAGGGGATTGGGGAAATAATTTCTGAGGTCTCTATCCTATACTGTCTTAATCCCTTTCTAGCCATTCTCAGATTATTTTTGCTAGCCATATGAGTATAAAAGCACACTGAAACATAGATATTACATTAAAAGCTGTTTTCTTAAATAAAATACAAAAGAAAAAAGGCCAAGTTGCTCTGCATAATGACTGATAGAGAGTGCAGTGACTGTAGCTTTCTTTACTACCCATCTTGAAAATAAAAGATGCTACATGGCAGGAGCAAGTTCTTAAAGTGATTAAAAACCCCAACAACAATCCAAC
This sequence comes from Gymnobelideus leadbeateri, assembly GCA_011680675.1. Classification (NCBI taxonomy): domain Eukaryota; kingdom Metazoa; phylum Chordata; class Mammalia; order Diprotodontia; family Petauridae; genus Gymnobelideus; species Gymnobelideus leadbeateri. Next base: position 610,804 of record WOXC01004382.1, read on the forward strand.
CACAAAACATATCCATGTTTTAACTAAAAAACTCACTACTGCTTTTTAAATTTAAAAGCTGATGGCTATAACTATGCCATGGCTGACTGTGACTTTGTAGGAGCTGGAGTGGAGAAGACAGTGAAGGCACAGCCATTCCACTGGAGAGAATGTCTCTTGAAATACGATAAAGGGGAACACAGAGAAGTGGCCAAAAGGGCACAGTACCAGGAGAGACAGGAGGGTGCAGTGGAGAGAACACCGCACTTGGAACACCCAGGCTTTAAATCCTACCTATGGCATTTCCTTGTGTAACCCCATCTAAGCCTCAGTTTCCTCATCTGTGAAATGAGAGGACTGGACTAGAATGACTCTTACATGCCTGGAATACTCTCCCTTTTCATCTTTGTCTCCAGGCAGAAGCCCCTGCTGCTTGGTGTGCAGAGTAGACTTGGAAAAGCATCCTTACCACATCCCATCCTTCCCCACTCTCAAAGAAAGTTTAAAATGGAACTCAACCCACTTTATTATTAAAAAAAGAAACAATCCACCAAGTCTGAGGGATTAGATGAGGGAAAACAATAGAATATACCCATATTTTCTTTTCTTTTTTTTTCGAGGGGGGAAGGCAAGGCAATTGGGGTTAAGTGACTTGCTGAAGGTCACACACCTACTAAGTGTCAAGCATCTGAGGCCATATTTGAACTCAGGTCCTCCTGAATCCAGGGCCGGTACTCTATTTTCTCTGTATCACCTAGTTGCCCCCCATATTTTAAACATATTAGTTCACAAACACACTATACTCCAAAGAAATGGTGGAAGTTCCCATGTGTATAAAGATATTTAGAGCAACTCTTCTGGTGGACGCAAAGAACTGGGCACTGTGGGGTCGACTATGAACTGGGAAATAGCAGAGCAAATGATAAAATATGAATGTAATGGGATATTATTGTGCTGTAAGGAGGGACAATTCTGGGGCAAGACTTGTATGAACTGATGCATAGAGAAGGGAGCAGAAGCAGGAGAACAATGTATACAATAAGGATACTGCAAAAATGAACATCTCTGAAAGAGCTCTGATCAGTGTGTTGCCCAGCCACGACTGCAGAGGACTGCTGGTGAAGAAAGGTAACACCCTCCTGACAGAGAGGGGATGCACTCAAAATGCAGAACAAGATACACATTTTTGGTTGTGGTCAATGTTGAATTTGCTTTGCTTGACACAGTGGATTTGTTACAAGGGTTTTCTTTCTTTTTTTCCAGTAGAATAAGGGGATGTGAAGGAGAAAAAATAAATGCTTGTTAATAAAAATAAAAAAACAACAACAACCCACTTCTTAAGTCTCTACTTTTCTAAGGTGTCTCATTCTCACATCATAGAAGAGATGAGAGAAGTGAAAACAAGCAGAAGACCAGTCCTAGGGGAATATCCAAGTTTCTCCTTTTCTTTTGGTCCTCAGTAAAGAGAAAGACTTTGTTCCAGCAGTAAATGGTTTCCTATAAGAGTACAATCATTGCTTCTCAGAATATCGAAATGATGGCAAATGGAACTTTGGTTTAAATTGGAAAGACAGAAGAGAGAAAGCTGCCATCTGAACAGAGAGAGTGATTTTATAATGGTCAGCGGGCTTCTTAAGCCACAAGCATAGAAGGGATGGATTCTGGTCCCTGCTGTTCCTTGGGACCAGGAGGCCCAGCCTGTGATCAAATGTAAGCTACTGTATGAAATGCACAAGGAATGAAGTCTTATTTTCCTTTGCCCAAAGTAACAATGGAAAGCTCTAGCCATGGGAGGTGGTGTGAGCCAGACTATCCTAGGTCTAAGCTTTAAGGATATGTTTAAATGATTATGTTCAAAGGACTTTTGTTTTTGCTAGTATTTTTAATCCCAGCACACAGCATGGCACCTGGTACACAGTAAGCACTTAATATGTACTCCTTCTTATTCAATCTCTCTCTCTCCCTCCCTCCCTTCCTCCTTCCTCTCCTTCCCTCTCTCTCTCTCTCTCTCCCTCCCTCCCTCCCTCTTCCCCTCTCTCTTACTTGTCCTTTATATCTCAGCACCGTACCTAGTATACAGTAATCACTTAATTACGGCTTGCTGCTTGATGGATACCAACTTTAGGTCAGTTACCTTTTTTAAATCGGCAAAAGATAAATGAGAAAAGATTAGACATTTGAGTGATAGAATAATAAATGAAATTAAGCAGACAAGGAGGAAGTTTACTATGTCTAAAGATAAAAGAAGGGCAGGCTGGAGGGACTAGTGACACTCAGGCCCAGGGGATCCTTCCTTCTCTCACACCAGGCAGGGCTGGTGTGCTCAGAAATCTCCATCTGAAAAGATCCTCCTGGGTCAGGGCAGCCCCAGGCAGCTACTCTGGAGGTTCCAGGCTCCTAACACAAAGGCAAGGAGGAAGTCCTGTGCAACTCAATAGGCACAGAATAGGGAGGCTGCATTCTCATGTAAATTCCTAAGCTGAACAAATCCACTTCCAGCCTTCCCAGAAACCCCCCCCCCAGCACATGGGTGGCCTTCCTTGCTGCTATGCTCAATGTAAGCACTGAAGGCATCACTGGTAACCACAGAGTTCCATGAGTATTCAGGAGCCCATGACACACGGCCCTTTGACCATGGGTGAGCATTATCAGAACAGATAAAGGGTGCCACGTTCACGATTCGAGGCGGTCTCACTGATCTCTGAATATTGGGTTTGTAACCAGCCACAAATAAAAGATCAGCAGAGAATAGTCTGGTAAAGGAGAGCTGGCCCAAAGCATTGTTTTCAGGGTTTATTTCCACATTTAAAGCCAGGCTCCCAGATAGGAGAATCTTGTTTCTTGGGTGAAGAAAAACAACTCCATTGGCTCGATTCCTAGACTTGGGAGTCAGAACTGGGTTCATTCCCCACCTTTGACTCTCATGGGTTGTGCTCCTGGGGGTAAATAACTGAACCTTTCCCAGCCCCAGTTTCTTTATTTTTAAAACAGGAAGAATAACAGCTATAGGTACTTTAGGAGGTTGGAGATGACGTATTTAAAACACTTGGCGAGATTCCAGGCACTGTCTAATTTATAATATACAATGATAACTGTCATTAACATCCAATATTTGGATGTCCTCGTTCAGTTGTTTCAGTCCTGTCCCACTCTCTGTGACCCCATTTGGGGTTTTCTTGGCAGAAATACTGGAGTGATTTGCCATTTCCTTCTCCAGCTCATTTTACAGAATAGGAAACCAAGGCAAACAGGGTTAAGTGACTTGCCCAGGGTCACACAACTAGTAAGTGTCTGAGGCTGGATTCAGACCCAGGCATTCCTGTACACTATCCACCAGGTCACCTTGCTGCCCCAAACCAGCAGCAAGAGATTTGGAAATGGTGCTGATTCTGATGTCAGGGCATGACTGAGGAAGGCCTGGCTCTCAAATGTGTGACACGGGCTTTCAAGAGAACAGTCAGCATGTCTTGGTATCTCTTCCTTCAGAGCCAACAATGAAAGGCTTTCTCCTCCTTTACCAGAAGAACCAAAACACATCTCCCCTGTTTCGTCTTATTTTTTCCAATGTCTCTGTTCAGCCTTTCAAAGATTTTCATGGTGGGCCTTGACTCGCTTATTTTTCCTATGGGGTTGGTCACTGAAAGTTCCTCTAAGAGTTGGATTATCTTCCCTCTTGGGATGTAGCTGGGGAGGGCCTACAACAGCTCTTTCTCAGATGTCCTCTAACAAGTGGGGCTCCTCAGTCTGCTTTTCTTTCTTTGTGGGTTTTTTTTGGAAGGCAGTTGGGGTTAAGTGACTTGTGTGGAGTCACACAACTAGTGTCAAGTGTCTGAGTCCGGATTTGAACTCAGGTCCTCCTCACTCCAGGATTACTGCTCTAGCCACTGTACCACCTAGCTGCCTCCCTCCTCTTCTTCAAGAGTACTCCAACCTCCTTCTAAAACCACCGTTTGATCTCTAGTTATTAAATGGCTTAGAGGCGCAGGTCAAGCAGTGGTACAACGGAATTCTGTCAGGAAACCAAATCTCCATCTCCTTAAGTAACATTTTTATCTCTACATCTTGGGCTACTGTAGAGAAAATATTACATTAATTATCTTTCCTTAGTATGCCAAGGTTCAAAAGTCAGCAATGATTACATCTTTAAAAAATGGCATTTATTTCCAAATGGCTAAAATCCAATGTTTTTGAAGTGACTTTCTAAAAAGAATTGGGTTATTATGTGCACTGCCATTTACAAATCAAAAGAATTTTACTTTTTTCCAACAAAGGAAGGTTCTGAAAATATTGAACTTTTAAAAAATAATCCTATTATCAAATTTCTTTTTAAATAGGAGTACCCGTTCAATAGCTAAGGGAAAGTTTCCATCAATCAACAAAAATTTGATCCAATGCCTGCTACACACAAGAAAAAAACGAACAGTCTGTAATTTCAGTAAGCTTCCATTCTGCAGTGGGGAGATAATATGAACATATGTGAATACAGGCAAAATCTACACAGAATCAGTGCAAGGTAATTGGGGGGTGGCAGTACCAGCCCTTTATACAGATGATGGCATGTGAAATGGGGTCTGAAAGAAACAAGGGAATCAGGGGTAGTTAGGTAGTGCAGTGAATAGATAGCACCAGCCCTGCAGTCATGAGAACCTGAGTTCAAATTCAGCCTCAGACACTTGACACACTTACTAGCTGTGTGAACTTGGACAAGTCACTTTTGTCCCTCCAAAAAAGAAAGGAAGAAACAAGGGTATTAAAAAGGCAGGGGTAAGAAGAGGGTGTGTTTCAGGCCTGCAGAACAGCCTGGCAATGGCAGACAGACAGAGTGTAGAAGGGCAGGTGTGAGAGGATGATGGTGCAGAAGATCCAGGTTCAGATCTTGCCTCAGACACTTTCCGACAGGTCACTGAGCCTCCTGTGGCCTCAGTCTTCTTATTCAGGTTGGACTCTGTCCATTAGGTTGTCGTCCCAACTCTATTCTATCCCAAGGATGGAAAACCAGCCTGGGGTCAGAGGGCAAAAGGCTTGATGGGCCAATCAGAGGAGTTGGCGTGGGGTGAGTGACAGAGGGGTTGGTGCCCCCTTGACAGAGAGGGAAGAATTTAGGGAAGAGATAATGAGTTTTCCTTTGGAGAGGCCAAGTTCGAGTTGCCTGCAGGACATCCACAAAGCAGGTTTGCCATGCTGGATTGGAGCCGGGGAGAGCCTGGGCTGAATATAAAGCTTGCATGGAGACTAGAAGTGAACCAAGGGAAGCTAGGGGGTCATGTGGTCAATCTTGCCTAGAAAAGTCAGGTCTCTAAGGGTGGCCTGCGTAAAGCTAGGACTGGGCATCCCATGAAGAAGTGGGCATGAGGGGCAGAGCCAAGACAGTGGAGTAGAAACAGGACTTTTGTGCAGCTCCGGCTCCCACCACCCCCAATACACATAAAAAATGACTCTAAACAAACTTTAGGCTACAGAACCCACAAAGTGACAGAGAGAAATAAATGTCCCACTGAAGGCAGCTCAGCAGGCTGCAGGAAGGGTCCACTGCAGGGCGCTAGGAGTGGAGCTCAGTTCCAACTGAGCTGCGGTTTTAGCCCCAGGGTGGCCCGACCAGCAGTAGCAACTGGGGAAAACTTCACTAGAGTAAATCACTAGCAGCTGTGGCGGTTTACAGCCTTTTCAATCCACAAATACCAAAGACAAAGGTCAGTGTGGAACTTTGCTGGGAACAGGGGGATCATGGTCCAGAGGCTGCTGCCCACCAAGTGAGAAGCAGAGGAGGCAGGGGGGCTGCCTTAGGAGGCCCTGGCCTGCAGCTTGTAGGGGGACTAAATGACCATTCAGAGGGTAATCGCTTTTGCTTTGACCTGCTTGGATCCGGATCACGGTCTTGGGTGGTGGTCCTGGGATATGTGACCAGTGAGCCAGAACATGTGGGGTCTGTAGAGAGGGTGCCCTCCTAATAGCTCTGGCAGCTGTGAAAACCCCAGCAATTTGGGACACAGTTCTCTCCATTCTGGAAGCAAAGTTCTACTGTGGCAAAGAGCTCAAAAGTCAAGTAATTGGCTGGCAAAACGAGCAAGCTCAGGAAGCACAAACAGATGATAGAATCCTTTTTTGGGGACAAAAAGGATCAAGGCATGGAGTGGGAGGAAGACACCAAAGTCAGAACTCCTGCATCAAAAGCCTCTGAGAAAAATATGAACTGATTACAGGCCATGGAGGAGCTCAAGAAGGATTTTGAAAATCAAGTAAGAGAATTGGAGGAAAAATTGGAAAGAGAAATGAGAATGATGCAAGAAAATCATGTTAACAACCTGCTAAAGGAGACTCAAGAATACACCGAAGAAAATAATACCTTAAAAAAAATAGACTAACTCAAGTGGCAAAAGAGGCCCAAAAAGCCAACAAGGAAAAGCATGCCTTAAAAAGCCAAATTTGCCAGATGGAAAAGGAATTTCAAAAACTCACTGAAGACAATAACACCTTCAAAATAAGATTGAAGCAACTGGAAGCCAATAACTTTATGAGAAATCAAGATACTATAAAACAGATCCAAACAAATGAAAAAATAGAAGGCAAAGTGAAATACCTCACTGGAAAAACCACTGACCTGGAAAACAGATCCAGGAGAGATAATTTAAAAATTATTGGTCTACCTGAAAGCCATGATCAAAAAATGAGTCTAGGCACCATCTCTCAAGAAATTATCAAGCAAAATTGTCATGATATTCTAGAATCAGCAAGCAAAATAGAAATGGAAAGAATTCACTGATCACCTCTTGAAAAAGATCCCCAAAAGAAAACTCTTAGGAATATTATAGCCAAATTTCAGAGTTCCTAGGTCAAGGATAAAATACTGCAAGCAGTCAGGAAGAAACAATTTGAGTATTGTGAAAACACAATCAGGATAACACAGGATCTGGCAGCTTCTACATGAAGGGATGGAAGGGCTTGGAATATGATATTCCGGAGGTCAAAGGAGCTGGGACTAAAACCAATAATCACCTACCCAGCAAAACTGAGTATAATGCTACAGGGAAAAATATGGTCATTCAATGAAATAGAGGATTTTCAAGCATTCTTGATGAAAAAACCTGAGATGAACAGAAAATTTGACTTTCCACTACAAGAAGCAAGAGAAGCATGAGAAGGTAAACAGGAAAAAGAAATAACAAGAAACTTATTAAAGTTGAACTATTTACATTACTAAATACATTACTACATGGAAAAATGATAATTGTAACTCATTAGATTTTTCTCAGTATGAGGGCAGCTGAAGGGACTATATATGTATATATATGTACACACTCAGGTATATATATGTATACATATATGTATGTATAGGAGAACGTATGTGTATATAAATACATATATAAGTGTGGCCATTTGTATGTTCATGTATACATAGACAGAGGGCACAGGATGAGTTTAATATGAATGGTTGATATCTAAAAAATAAAATTAAGAGGTGAAAGAGGAATTTATTAGGAGAAGGAGAAAGGAGGAGATAGATTAGGGTAAATTATCTCATATAAAAGAGGCAAGAGAAAACTGTTACAATGGAGGGGAAGAGCAGGAAGGTAGAAGGGAATGGGTCAACCTGATTCCCATTGAATCTGGCATAAGGAGGGAATAATATACGCACTCAATTGGGTATCTTACTCTACAGGATAATAGGGGGGTAGGCGATAAGAGGGGGGAGGATAGAAGGGAGGGCAGATTGGGGGAGAGGGTAGATAGAAGCAAACGTTTGTGAAAAGAGATAGGGTCAGGGGAGAAAATGGAATAAGTGGGGGGCAGGATAGGATGGAGGGAAATATAGTTAGTCTTTCACAATATAACTACACATATTTGGGTAGCTACACATATAAAATCTATATTGAATTGCTTATCTTCCCAGTGGGGGTGGGTGAGGAGGGAAGAAGGGAAAAAAATCTGGAACTCAAAGTTTTAAAAACAAATGTTTAAAAATTGTTTTTTTACATGCAACTGAGAAATGAGATATACAGGTGCTGGGGTATAGAGGTCCGTCTTGCCCTACTAGAAAGTTAGGGGGGGTGAAGGGGGAGGATATAAGAGAGAACTGAGTGGGGGAAGGGGTATTCAGTAAGCTTGCTATTTTGCAGTGGGGGTGGGTAGGGGAAAGATGGGGAGGAAAAAGTATAACTCAAAATCTTGTGGAAATCTATGTTGAAAACTAAAAATAAATAAATTAAAAAATAAAAAAAAAGAAGTGGGCATGAAAGCACTTTGGGTATACTTGTAGCACAACTACTCAGCATTGGCAATAATAGATGACTGGCAGTCCACTCGTATTACTTGTCACGTATTCTTATTTAATTTGGACCGTGGGGTTGTGGGCTTTGGGAGGCAGGGCTCAGCCACCAATAAACAAGGTGACATCTGGCCCGTTACCAACTTTCTGTCGCCCCCTTTCTTGGGCTGAAGAGGCAGATTACCCACTGGCCTTTCCTCTTAAAAAACAGTCATAGAGGGATTGTGTGCTCCGAGAACTATGGAAGAAGTCAGATGAAACACTTTTGTCATGTGATACTCTACTTGCCCTCCCAAAGGGGCCCTGGCTCCCACTTGGCAGGGGCTGCTCCAGCTGTGAAGCCAGATGCTGTTGGGGGGGATGAGGTCATCTGGGATGTGAGAAAGGCATCCCAATGAATCTTACTAATTTCCACTTTCACAACTTAAAACCCCTGTCCACGAGGGAGTGAAAATGACGGGCCATTTTGGGATTCCTGTTAATAATATGAAAGCATCAAATACCTGCCCAGAGCTCTGAGGTTATGTGAGGGGCCAATGGTGAAGCCATTATACAGACGGTGGCCAAAGCATCCTCGAATTCTGGACTGTGTAGAACGACTTTCTGAGAAGCTTGCTATGGAAGAAAAGGAAAAAAAATTATAATAATGCCCCCAAGGCATAAAAGCTTGAGGATATAGTCTACAGTGATGTGGGGATAAGCTCTCCATCTTCCCCCACTGTGTGACAAATCTCTATCCATCTGCCATGTGTACTTTAGAGAACTCCTCTTAGGTGTTCTCAGTTGTTGACATCCTGTGACCCTCCTGGGCCTGTTACCAAAAGCAAAGGAAGAAACAAACACTCAGCTTTCCCTGACAGCATCTGCTCATTTCTGAAATGATCAGGTTTACACCTGAGGCATAAAACTGGGAACAGAGAGGAGAGAACTGAGAGCACAGCAGGTGGGCCAGGATGCAGCGTGGGACATACAAGGGAGGGGCAGCCGGGAAGAGAGTGAGATGGGAGCTCGAGATATGGTCTGAGGGAAGGGCAGTGATCACAAGTCACACCCAGCTCAGCATTTCTCCTGACCCATTTAGGATGCCTCTGAGGCCTCCCCAGGGATTAAAATAATTAGGATAGTTTGCATTAAGCACAATGGTCTATTTTGTATATAAAAGGTAAAAAGGAAACTACATCGAGGGTCTATTCCATTGTGTGAGATGCAGAAGGGACTCTGACAGGGACTATGAAGAGACCCGGCCATTTTCCTGAGAAATGTGAAGGAGCACTGACCTTCCCAGGCAGAGCCAGGCTCACTGCTACATAGACTGATACAGAGACAGATCCTCTCTGATCCAAAGTCTAAAAATACAGAGTGTCAGTGAGGACAGCTAAGGCTGTGTGTGCATTGTGACCCTACACAGGCCCCACAGGCCCTTCCCCTCAACCCCAGCTCAAGGTCCTGATCTATAAAATGAAAAGGCTGGGTTAGATCATACTTCAGGACTCTTCCAACTAAAAAATGTTCAATTCCATGACCAAGTTGAGATTTTGTATATGTATATGTTTGTATGTATATATATATATATGTATATATACACATATATATATGTATATATACACATATATATTTATGTATACACATTTTAAAAGCTAGAAATTTATTTTTATAGATTATTCAACAATATAGTTAATTCTAATTCTGTTTAAGTATTTTTTCATCATTTCTCTTTTATTTTCACACTAAAAGCATTCAGAGTTTGATATGTCACACATGGTTGGCTAGATGTTGGATGCTCATTGAATCTACTACAGTGAGTTAGAAAAGTCAGAAAACTTACCGAGAGTGCATTACTGAGTGCCATCAGGTGTGAAACCACAGAATTCAATAAGAAATCTTCTGTGAAATGGGTAGTAACCTAGAGGTGAAAGGAATCCACTTTCATTAAAGTTACTTTTTATGTCATAACAGAATTCTTTATTTCAAGACTTGAAGGATTCAAGGCTTGATCCTTGTGTATGTTCCCTCCCCTGAGATGGATTTCAAACCCTGCTGATTATCCAAAAATGTTGAATTAGATGAGTATCATTTTTGATGATATGAATCAAAGCTGTGATTCACTAACCAACAATTAGTCACTTCCTGACACTGCCCTACCCTCTCCTGCACGTTCAAATACGTCTGGTCTGATTCCTTGTGTATCTCTGTGCCTGGAGACCTTCCTTCCAGGCCCAGATGGGATGTTGCAACCCCTCCCCAAAGCTTCCATGCCATTCTGAGCTCTCTGGTACTTAGTCCATTTTAACTTAGTTAGTATTTGTTTATATACATGCTGACGCTTTAAATAGATGATCAGTTCTCTGAAGGTAGGAACTTCATCCCTTTTCATCTTCCCCAGTATCTAGCATGGTGATGTATACATAACACCGTCTTAACAAAACTTTGCTGAATGAATGTACACACATCATCTTGAATAGTTAACACAGAAACTGCTAAAGAGAATGCCTAATAGCACAAAGAAGTGTCTTTAATGAAGGTTCAGAACTCAACTTTTTTCCCTCAGGTGTGGAGGGTTTCTTAACCAAATGAGGTCCTTCTTCCCTAGCTCTTTCTGACATGTTCTGATAACTGCAGAGCACTCATATACACATATGTAATTAGTGCACAAGTGAATATTTCAGCACATCAGTGTTTTAAGGCTCAATAACGTCATGAGGACAAGCCCTAAATGGGTCCAAACCTCTCTGTCACAGGAGTAGTTATGAGAAAAAAAAAGTCATGCCCTCCCCCTCCTCCCCCCAGGTCAACATGGCGATGAGACCCTTGGACAACAAACAATCCACATTCACAGCCAGGTCAGGGCTTGAAATCCTTCCAGCCTGGCAGCATGTGTCAGGGGCTGGTGGAGGCCTTCTACTTGGGGGAGGTTCTTGGTGTCTAAGTATTCTTACGTAATTCATATATAATATAAGTATTCTTACACTGTTTTGTGATCAGTTCCATCCTTTATTAGACCTCAGACTTTCTGAAGGTAGCCTATCCTCTATAACACTTAATACAGTGTTACTCAATGAACAAAGTGCTTAGTATATGGCAAGCACTCTTCTAGGTACAAAAATGAGACAGTTCCTGTCCTCAAGAACCTTACATTCTACTTCTAACATGTATGAAGATAAAGTACATGGAATGTTATTTGAGGAGAGAAAGGGAACCAGAGTGTGGAGAGATCACGAGAGGCCACATTGAATTGGGGACACTCAAGATGCTCCTTGGAGAAAGATAAGAATTTTGCATAAGGAGGGAGCTCAGTCTGATCACAACCTGGGCTAATGCATGGAGGTGGGAGAGGGAAGGGTGAGTTAGGAGAAGAGCTAATAAGTAATACAATTTGGGCAGAGGGTAGACTACAGGAAGAAGAGATGATGTCAGCTATGTCTGGAAGGGCACACAAAAATAACTAATATGACAGACTATCTAGAGAGCAAGAACTCTCTGAACCATATTTTGGATGGCTCAGAGAAGCTGCTGAAAAAACATAATCAACAACAAAGATGTGGTGGGTGGTCTGCTAGATGTCCCTTAATAGAAACCCTTGGTTAGATGCTCTTAATCCACATAGTATAAATGACTGAGGAGAAGGCTAAGATTATTTTTTACCTAAGAAATATGGAATCAAGACAAGAGGAATAATAAAATTGAATGCATTTAAGTCTTTTTTTTTCCTGCTCACTTTTACCTTTAGCAGAAAAATGAACATGTGACACCTTTTAAAAAATTCAAGATTGCAAAATTCACTAAAATGTCACAAGCCACTGAATTAAGTAATTAAAAATCTTGGGGCCCAGAAAATAAATACTTAATGATAAAATAATTGCTCAAGCATCCCTCAAGTTATTAAATTCATTCAGTAAATTATTAAAAACTTTTCACTGAACATTAAAAAAAAAGAAACTTGGAGAAGGATCATTAAAAAAAAAAAAGAGCCACCCTTGAAAACAGGGCCATTTTAGGTTAGGAAGGAGAAATGCTTCCATGTTGATACAATCATGTATTTGGGCCCAAGTAAATGAAAAATTGGTTGAACTTAAAGGCTTGAATCAGCATATCTACAAACCAATTTTCATTTTTTTCCACTCAAATTTGATGACAGAGGAATTTTGGGTATGGGCTAGATGCCCAGCAAGGAAACATCTATAGAATTTTCAAGTTCTTTCTTCCAAAGATTTGTAACATTTTTTTCTTTTCATTCTCAAAAGCAGCTGAATGTCGTAATACTGTTAAAAAAAACCATCTGGTTAAAATGGTTACTGAATCTACCCCTATATTTCTTTTTTATGTAGGAAATGAGTATTATTATCTCCATTGCCAAAAAGTAATAGCCGGACTTTGAAGTTACTTATCTGCAAAAGTGAGCTCTATCATAGGACTCACAAGAGTCACGACCCAGTGGAAAGACCTCTAGGTTTGGGGTCAGAAAAGCTGGGTTCAAGTTCCTCACCTTCTCAGAATCTCAGTGTCTTTATCTGAAGACTGAGGGGGTTGGATGAGATGGTCACCAAGGTCCCTTCCAGCTCAAGCAGCCCAGGACTGCCCATAGGTCTGGAAAGGGAAGGGCTCTTCAGAGGCCATCCAGGCCCACCTCCTCATTTTATGTCTGAGGAAAATGAAGCCCTAGAGTCTGTTCAGTGTTACCCAGGGAGTGCTGGAGATGGGATAACATCTCATGATTTTGTATAATTTTAATAGTTTGAGGATTCCTGGTTTCTTTGGGGACAGTCCTCTCACTCCCAATGAAGAGCACTGCCTTTCTATATATTTTTTTTTTAAAGCAATTGGGGTTAAGTAACTTGCTCAAGGTTACACGGCTAGTCATTATTTATGTGTGGGTGCTCATTTTCTGAGGCCGGATTTGATCTCGGGTCATCCCAACTCCGAGGCCGGCGTTCTTACACACTGCGCCACCTAGCCGCCCCTTTAGGGCAATTGGGGTTAAGTAACTTGCCCAAGGTTACACTGCTAGGTTTTTGTTTGTGTGGATTAAGTGTCTGAGGCCGGATCCAAACTCAGGTCCTTCTGACTCCAGGGCTGGCGCTCTATTCACTGCGCCACCTAGCCGCCCCTGCCTTTCTATATTTTAATAGATCATCCTTATGAGTTGCTAGGTCTCCATAATCCACGACTTGGCTGCTAACCTGGTTATAAACCAATGATTTCAGCTAGGCTGGTTCTTGGATCAAAAGCACAGTCTCTTGCTGGGTGGCTACTTGAAGCCTTCATGAGTTGGGAAGATCTACCTAAGTTCATTGGGATCCATGGACATGGCAGCCCTTGAAAATACAGGGTTGCTTTGACTTTTCATTCAGATCTGTGATTGTATTGGTATAGGGAAGGCCTAGAGAAATACAGAGTTCTCTAATGGGCATCAGCAATTCTGAAACTGAGAGTCTCAGGGACTTGCCTATGGGCATGGAACAGTAAAGTGACCCCCCCCCCCAGGGTCATCCAGCTGGTTTGTGTCAGGAGGGGAGACATGACCCCAATTCTTGTTGAGGCTCTAACCACTATACCACGATGCCTCTCTGAAATATGACTTTAGTGGCAGTATTAACATAATGAGATTTGAATTCATTGTTTAGGTTAGCTGTGTGTTTGTTTTTGTAACAATGAAGCTGCATTTGTCTAAATTACAATTAAGGAGAGACAAATGTTTTAAGACCTAGAGCCTCACTCCTGAAAGGCAACTTTAATGTATTTTCTGCCCAGGACATTTCCTCCTGATGATGTGTTGTGGGGACCCAAGCTGCTACAGAAGAATTATGGACAAGGTCTAGACTGCCACAATAAGAAGGCACTGCAGACAGGGGAACAAGGTGGAATCAAAACCACTCTGAAGTAAAGTCCCAGAGAGAACCCGAGGTCTGGGCAAGAGGACTACAGAAATCAGACAGGGCTAACCAGAGGCACTGTGCTCTGGGCCAGTGAGGGCTCCTGGCTTCTGACCTGGGAGACGATGGAGTTCCTGTAGTCCCCAAGGTTCCTGGCTTCCACCTGCTCCTTGTGGCTCAGCAAGTGAGGGTCGGGCACCTGGCCAGAAGCCCTGGCCTCGATGAATCTGGTTGTCACCGACCAGAGGCGCTGCTGCCACCTCAGCACCCCGGGGAGAGCATCAGCTGAGGACAGTGCCAGGAAACGGGGAAGAAAAGAAGATATTTTGTTAATTTAAAAACAAGCAGAAAGAGTGAGGCTGCCTTCTCTCCTGCCCATTGGCTATCAGGTGTGCTCGCCCCATGCTGTGAGGGAGGCTGCAGAACAGCTGCCCCTGTTTCACAGGAGGATCAAAGGTCACGTGGTCACTCAGGACTGGGACTAATTAGAGCAACCTGGATGACTGGTCCTTCCATTCCCATACAATGCCCACTGGAGAAGGGACAGAGAAATGACAATGAGGTTCATTTTCAGCCAGCACTCAGACTTAAGGTGTGGACTATGTGCAACAAGTCCCAGTCCTTCTCTTTGCCTACTTACAAAGCCACAGAGACATCAATCATTAAGGGACATTGGAGATCACAGAGCTGGCTCCCTTCGTCTTTATGAATAAAGAAAGTGAGGCCTGGAAAGGTTTAGTGACTTGCCTAGGGTCTCTCATCCTCCCATCACCATTTTTTGGGCAAGTCTACCTCTGGATTCAGATCATACAGTTGGTAATGACAGAATGAGAGGCTCTTATGTAGTCTATTCAGGGACAAAACAATCCTAAGATAATTATTCCTGTTACATCATTTCTAATGTCAAGGACCTGAGGGATGGTAGGTTTCTTCTGAGGGTGATCTGGAAGCTGGCCTGGGACAAGCTCCCCTTGCTAAGTTCTTGAGGCTGAAGGTAAACCAGGTTTGGGGCAGATTTCTCAGGCCCCTTCTGGAAGGGAATGGACTCTTTGGACTGAAGCAGCCCTATGGCAAGTGTTGAATGAAGTCAGCTCACAGGACTGGGTACGGGGCACACAGGTCTTGGCCTCACTCACTCCAGACTCCTTCATGGCCTGAAGAAGGCTGCCCTAGACAAGAACAGGAGGGAGCAGCAGGATGACGTACTTTTCACATTCCATAGGAGATCCTTCTCTGGTGGGGCCGCAAAGAGGACGTACAATCGCACGGTGTCAATTCCATACTGCTTCACCACTTCTTCAGGATTGACGCCATTGTATTTGGACTTACTCATTTTTTCCCATGTCACTTCTAACTTTTCTTTGGTTTTTGCATGAACAGGTTCTTTACCTAGAGAGAAGAATTATAATATTATCTGGAATAAAGAACTCAGCCAAACCAATATACAAAAGTGATCCCTGGGTGTGTGACAAGCAAAAGTGTCCACTTCAACAACCCTTACCGTTTGTATGATACACGTCTTAAAGCCTTTCTCAGTGTTACACTATGAAAAGGGTTCTTTTTTTTTTTTTTTTTTTTAAAGCAATTGGGGTTAAGTAACTTGCTCAAGGTTACACGGCTAGTCATTATTTATGCGTGGGTGCTCATTTTCTGAGGCCGGATCTGATCTCGGGTCATCCAAACTCCGAGGCCGGCGCTCTTACTCACTGCGCCACCTAGCCGCCCCTTTAGGGCAATTGGGGTTAAGTAACTTGCCCAAGGTTACACGGCTAGGTTTTTTTGTTTGTGTGGATTAAGTGTCTGAGGCCGGCTCCGAACTCAGGTCCTTCTGATTCCAGGGCCGGCGCTCTATTCACTGTGCCACCTAGCCGCCCCAAGGGTTCTTTTTCAAATAAAATCCACCCCACCCCACTCTCATTTTTTCAGGAGCCATAGTATCACAGGGGATTAAGAGCTAAAAAGAACCTTATAGAACACATCATCTGCAAGGCTCATTTCATCAATGAAGATGCACAGGACCACACAGCCAGTACATATGTGGTAGAGGTGGGGACAATGACAAGATGGAGAAGCAGAGAATGTGAGAGGTGAGAGGGACTTCGGAGAATCATCCAGTTCCATCCCCTCATTTTAGAGAGAAGGAAAATGGTGCCCAGAGAGAGGAAATGGCTTGTCCCAAATAAGACAAGGGCAGTCATTGCAATATGAAAGTGCATTGTATTTGCTATCTCTTTAACAGCAAAACAGTCATGTTCTTTGTGTTCACTTTAAATTGGAATGACTAGGGAAAAGGGCAGGAAAGAACTCTGTTCTGGATTTAGGGAAAGCATTCAGCCATACCCTGATTTTTCCACCTGAAGTGCTGTCAATAAAAATTTCTTGAGGCAGAGAATGGTAAGGAGTGAAGGGAAAACAGCTGGATGGGAGAAGAAAGGAGACAGGAGCTTGGTCAGGGCCCTGGGGCCCTGAGGAAGTTTATGCTACAGCTCATCTGGGGCCTGCTAATTGCCTTAAAGAAGTGCTAGATTCAGATTTTCTGAGGCTCTGAAGAACATAAAGACCTGTTAGGGGCCCTCGATCTCCTGGTGGAAGCAGTGAGGGACCTCTTGGTTCAGTTCTGCCATGGCCTGTACAAAATGAGGCAACCTCTGGGCTGTCCAACATTATTTGAGAATGCTGTTCTCTGGGCAGTGCTACTCGTGCTGGCCAGACGCAGGTCAGGAAAACAATAAAATCGTGCTGAATCAATGCTGGTGCTATTTGATGACAAATACATCATTCCCCCTTAGAACAGGGGTCGTGTCATTCTTTGTCCTCGTACCCAAGATCCCAAGTACAGTGCCTGGCACACAGCAGGGCCTTCCTGAATGACTGTTGATTTTGATGAGTTTCAGAACTGGAAATGCCTGTAGGGCTTTTCAATCCAAGCCCCACATAGAGAAGCAGTTTTAGGGAGGTTGAGTGAGCTCCCCTTGGCCACACAATGAGTCAATCTTGGGTTGAGGGATAGCAAGGCCAATGTGTTTTGGTCCTAGATTTGTCAGGCAGCCATGACTTGTAGCACCCCTTCTTCTCTAAGCCAGCCTCGGTCTTTCTGGCCACACCTGTACCACATGTTCCATATTGTTTCTTACCAGTGAGATCAATTTCCTCTCTCTTCAGATACTGGCCAGATGGTAGACGGAAGGTCTGCCCTTTGATAAGGCCTTGAACCAGCAGCTTATGAAAAGGCTCTCTGAGCAAAGATAAAAGGAAAAGGAAACTGGTGTGTAGGAAACAAATATTCAAACAACAACAAAACAGACGTGAGCTTTCTGAAACAAACACAAGTACACACTGATAATACCTGGAGGTGAATGACTGCCCCTGAAAAACCTATAATAATCACACTTGTGATGGAAGGGCCCCCCGCACCGTACAGAGGCAAAGAGAACAGGGTTTATTGAGTGCCATCTCCTAGAAGCAGCGTGGTGCTGTGGAGATTCCCACTGGGAACCTGGATTCACATCTTACCTCTGCTTCTTACCACCTGTGTGACCTTGGGCAAGCTACTTACTTCCCCATCTGAAAAATAAGGGTTTTAACTAGATGCCCCTCAGGTATGTTCCAAATCTATTCCTGCATGTCTAGTTAGGGACTAGGCACTGTGGAGGCCCCAAAGAAGGGTCCAAAGCCATGTCTTGGCCTTAAGCAGCCAAAGCCATGTCCAAAACCAACTTGGCCTTAAGCAGCTCTCACCAGCTTGCTCCCTGCTATTTAAGGACCAGTTCTATCCATTAAAAGCCAAATAACAAAGTATACACTTTTCCTATTATAACTAATGTTAACAGCTACTCCATAACTATTTTAATTTTAATCTGAAATTAAGTATATTCTTTCAGATGGCAAGCCCAATCAATTTAGCTTTGAAATATTTCTGAATATACTGCTTTAAGTTACTTTGCAAAGAAAAGACATTCACTGAGAATATGTACATAATTCACACCTTTTAAAAAAAGACAACAAAGAATCATCAGGCCTGAATGAGACAGAAGTATGTTTAGATCTTAAAGATGACCAGCTGCTTTGATGGAGCAATGCCCACAGTTCTGACATCCATCTGGAGGACAGTACCTTTCAATGTGCAAACCCTGTTTCTTTCCTTGACTCAGGCCACTAACTAGGATGGTTTTTACCGAAAGATGCTAAAACAATTAACCTCAGAGACCCAACCTGTAGAAAACCAACTTCCAAGGACAGAGTCCAAGGAAATTTCATGGCCAGTTTAATAGGTGTCTCATCTTGCTTTACAATGCCACTTAATTTGGACAGGTTGTGATTAGGAACAAGTAGAGGGCCTGAATGACCTGTCAACTGTCACTGTTCCTTTAATGCCAGTGATGAGAAAAGAGGCAATTAAAGATGAAACTTTTTACTGGAGTATTGGGGAAAAAAGAAAGGTGTCAGAGGGGGAAGGGGAGGGTCACCCAGACAAAACCACTGATCTCTTGGCATTTTCTGAGCCAGTCCCTCCTCAATACCGCGAACAAGTGATCTTCCAGGCTCTATAGGCAGGTCTCCTTATTTCTCTGACCTTTTTTTCCTCTTCTTTTTTTTTGGGTGGGGGGGAGGGAATGTGGAGTTGGGAGAAAGGAATTATAGCAGTGAATGGAATACTGATGCAAATACATCACTCACTTGAATAATTCCTTCTGCTTGCTGCCAGATCCTCCAGGTTCTGCCTCCCTCCCTCACTCCCTTCCTCCTGGTAACAGAGTTAAAAAAGAGGAAGGTATTAATTTTTGGCAGAATGACTGCTCCATTAGTGATCCCGCCCGATCCTCCAGGAAAAATTTCAGAAAGGGTACCCATATGAAATGAAAGGGGACTTCCCTGATAGGAGGTGGCCCGAGTCCTGCCTTTCAGGATGCCAAAGGCTCTTGATGCCCGAGGTTAAAGTGAACTGTCCTAAACCAGATAGGGAAGAGCTTGACAACTGTCTTCAGAGGCACCAGGCAGTATTTCAGCAGCGCAGTTTTCAGATTAGAGAATCTGGGCTGTTCTTGTTTGGCTTTCTGAATCAGCAAAGCCCTAAAATGATTTGAGCTGGGCTTGGATGAAAGCCCTACATAAATGGCATGAATCAATTTATTCAACAATTCAAACAGCATTCAGCAGCACGCATTAGCACCTTCCATCTGCCAGGCACTGGAGGAACAAAGACAAAAGTCCACAGTCCTTGTTCTGAAAGAGCTTACGTTGTTTAGTGCCTGGAGAGAGCAGGTACAAAGGAAATTAAGGATGAAATCACTTCTGGAGGGGAGGACACTAGCATCTGGGGTGAACAGGACAGACTTCCTGCAGAAGGTGACACGTGAGCTGAGCTTTGACACAAGCCAGGGAGGCTAAGGAGTGAAGATGAGGAGAGCATGCATCCAGGAGCAGAGGACGGATGGCCTGTGCAGAGGCTCAGGGATGGCAGACAGAGCAGCATTTTTGGCTGGAATGTATTGTGAGTGGAGGAGAGCAATGGGCAACAAGCCTGGAGACATAGGCTGGAGCAAGTCAATCAACAAGGATTGCCTTGCAAACACAGCTAAAAACTGGGGGTTCCAAAGAAAAAGCAAAGCCATATAAATCTCTCAATGGGCTTTCATTGTAATGAGGGAGACAATATACACACAAATCGATAGATACAAGATATATGTGGAGTCATCTTGTGAAGGATTTTAAGATGCTCCAAATCATTAATGGTAAAGAAAGGCACATTATAATAACTCTGAAATTCTATTTCATATCCATCAAACTGACAAAGATGACAAGGGAGGAAAACAGCTGTTGTTTGAGAAAACAGGCATAATGATGTACTGTTGGTAGAGATGTGTGAACTGGCTCAATCATTTTAGAAAACAATTTTGGGACTATAACCCAAAAGTCACTGAATTTCAGCCTAGGCAAGAAGGAAATCAAGGACAGAGGGAAGGCCTCAGAGATAGAAGGGTATTTATAGCAGCATTTTTTTGTAGTAGCAAAAAAACTGGAAACAAAATGGATACCCATCAGTTGGGGAACATCTGAACAATATGGTGCCCTGTGAATGTAACCGAATATTTCTGCATCACAGGAAATGATAAATATGACAGATTCAGATAAAGAGGAGGCTTGTATGAACTGAGAGTGAGTGAAATAAGCAGAATAATGTATGTGATGACAACCATATAAAGGAAAACAACTCTGAAAGACTTCAGAATTCTCATCAAAGCAGCAAACAATGGTGATTTCAAAGGATGGATGATGAAACAGACCTCCCACATTTTGACAGAGAGGTGCAGAAGGAGCTCTGTGTTCTCAGATGTCTGGTGTGCTGATTTGTTTGGCTGGATCATATGTATTTTTATAAGGAAGGGCTTCTAATCAGAGGTGGCTAGTGGGGAGTGATAAATGCAAACGCAAACGGTATTCGTGAAACAGGTTTTTAAAATGCAAAGAAAACCAAAAAAGTGCAGAAGAGAACAAAAAACTAGAGCAGTTACAGAACCACTCAGGTACACACATAAACACAGAATCTTCTCAGTGCCCAGCAGAGTGCATGGCACACAGAGAGGTGTTAAAAACACACACACACACACACACACACGTCTATACACACACACAACATATTCTCCCTCAATAAATCACTGTATATACTAGAAATTCAAGTTTTCTTATATAAGCCTTTCTTGTACTTCTCTGTATACTGAAATGTCTCTTTGCTGATGATTATTAAATTCAGAATAAAAAGAATTAATTTAAAAAAATTAAATAAAACAGAGTTTAGGTGCAGGGCAGGGGGGTTCAAGAGGGGAAAAATTACAAACCAAGGAATCTGAATTTTCTCCTAGACCCAGAGGGAGTCACTGGAGCTTCTTACGCAGGTAATGACGTGATTAGATGGTACTTTGGGAAAAATCAATGTGTTGTCTGTGTGGAAGATGGATCGGACTAGGGGGAGGCTGGGGGCAGGGAGCCAAGGAGTGAGGCTATTGTACTAGTCCAGACAGGGTGATGTGAACAGAGACAAGGCGAGGGAGAACAGATACATTATGAGGTAGAAACAAGATTAATGGGAGAGGGTAAACAAAGGAGAAGAAAGAGCAGAGAATGATTTCCTGAGGTTGCAAACATGAAAGCACCTGGATGATGGTTGTGCTGACTTATCTGTCATTCAGAGAACACTAGCTTAAGCTAGATGTCTAAAATAGGATATTAAAATTCACATCATGTCATTTCAAACAAGGACAACAGTATTAATGTTGCTCAAGGACATCAACATCTGACCTGCTCATTTATAAAGCTTGTGACACTCTCACATCTAAGAAACTTTAAAGGGGCCTGATTTCTTCTTCTTCCCTTTTTTAATAAACCTCAATATAGATTGCAGAAAAAGAACAATGTGTGCGACTCTAAGCAGCCAGTCTTTGAATCTCAGGCTTTTGGAAACGGAAGGGACTTCAAGAGTCCATTTAGCTTGGCCCCTTCCCTGAACAGGATCAAAGGGAGCCTGGCTTATTTCATTTTTAAGGTGAGCTTGTTTATGGTCCCTTTTAACATGCACACGTATGCTTTGTACCCCAACAAAAGATGCTTGTTTGGGTTGCTTCTGCTGAATGTCTCTTCCATTCTTTCTAACTGGTCCCTGGCTTATTAGTGTTGAAAATGCAGCACAGTCAGTGCACTATGTGATAGCCCCTACCCCAACCAACCTTCAGGAGTTCTGTCAATATTTAACGTGTTCCACTGCCAATTAGTTTGGGAAACTGCTCTACTTCATTCCGAGCAAATAAATGGGTTTTCTCTCTTCACTTTTTTACCATCTAGCCAACGGCATCGAAAATAAGCCTTAAAGAGCTTCATTGATACTGAAAATTTTAATAGAACCTCCCTTTCCGTCTCCAGACAGCTAGCCTCCTGTTCTGATCAGAGCTACTTACTGGTTTGTGGAAGACTTTTCATGGTGAGCAGGCCATTAACTGTAATGGAGTTGCTCCAACTGAAGGTCAATTTCCTTCTTTAAAAAGGGATAAAGGAAAATGCCCCCATATGGTGCACTTCGGGTCTGCAAATTTCATCTCTAAAAGCACTCATAAACTAAAGAATTAAATGCGAAAGGTAAAAAGAATCCATCTTTGCAGCCATTCTTTTGTCTGCTGAAGAAATGGAAATCCAAAGCTCTCCGACTGCTTAGACTCTGGCCTTTATTCTTACTGAAGTACCATAAGTAATGTGATGGTCTTGCAAAGGACTGAAGGGAAAGGGCAGGAGATGCTGGCCCAAGAGTAGCCTCCCACCAAGTCGATCATCCAGGGAAGGGCTACCCTCTTCCTTGCCAGCTATTTTTACTGGGAGACAAGTTTCCACTAGCTAACTCTTGGATCTTTGAACATAAAGCACATAATTAAAATTCTTTGCCGACATAGATTTTTGGTTCTGGTGTGGCGAGACAAAATACATTTGTTTTTTTCAAAGTAACACAACAAGTAATAGAATCAAAAACCAACAGAAGACAATCAGGGATACTACCAGTGTTTCTCATAATTCCATTTGTTTCTCATCTCCTTGGAATAAGGAGAGACAGACAAGCAGTCTAAGTAGGCTTCGTAGGTCAGTAATTTTGGGGGTGGGGTAGGGTGGAGGGCATGGGTGGGTAGAAAATCCAAGCAGCCAAAACTATTTAAAAGTTAGAAAAATCTGTTTTGGCCCTAAGCTCACTGGCCAAGTGCAAATGTAAACTTTCTGCTCCCAGCTAAGCCCACTTCCATTTATTGTTACTGCTAGGCCTGCCGGACAGAAAACATCTGCCAGTGGCACATGTATTTGCAGTTAAAAATAGAGATTATGAAATGCCAGTGAAAAAGCAATATAAGATACTGAATTGTGTTAGGACCCGTGACTTGATTTTCCTTCTAGACCTGGGGGGAGGGGTGGAGGGGGCAGCTGACTTGACCAAGGGTTAAGGTTACCTTAGAACATGTTTACTGAATATCATGTCAGGACGAGGTTAGCAACTCACCTGAACATTTATTTCAGGGTGTGCCATTAGTTAAAAAAAAAAAAAGGAAAACGGAAGTTTTCCTTAAAGAAAAGCTGCTAAAAATGCCCTCAGCAACCTGGGCATCATGATGCACACTGCAGAAAGCAGTTCATGGCCCCTCCAAGCGCCCACCACAGAACCAAGCAACTCAAAGTGCCTGTGTGTTGTCATTTTTATTGGGAACACCTCCTACTTAATGGGATCGCAGATTTAGAGGCAGAAAGACTGTGAGTGGTCATCATCTCTTATTTTCCAGATGAGAAAACTGAAATCCAAGGAGATCAAGACTGCCCAGGTCATGCTGGTAGCAAACTTGGCAGGGCTGAGTTCTTAAAACATGGTCTTCCGACTCTAGGCTCAGGAGTATTTTTACTCCACCAAGCAACATCTGAAAAAGCCTTGACTGTGCTTTTAGAATATGTTTAAAACTTTCTGCTAGACAGTTGTGCAAGCTCTTTTTGGGAATGATTTCTGGGCTCCTATTAGTTGTTGTTCACTTGGTGACCCCATCTAGAGTTTTCTTGACGAACAGTGGTTTGCCATTTCCTTCTCCAGCTCATTTTACAGATGAGGAAACTGAGGCAAACAGCTTAAGTGACTTAAGTCACATAGTTAGCAAGTGTCTGAGGCTTGATTTGAACTCAGGTCTTTCTGACTCCAAGCCCAGTGCTCTATGCACAACTCTATCAGAGGAAATGTTTATAGAGACAGATAGCACAGAATACTGGGAAGAATATTGGATTTGCTCCTTAGCATTTGTGTGACCTTGGGCTAGTGCCTTAACATCTCTGAACCTGTTTTCTCACCTGCATAGTAAAGGGCTGCAATCAGTGAACTGTAAGGCTTCTTCTTGCTCTAAAACCCACCATCACACAATTATTATTGGATTCACAGTAGCTTTCTGTCATTGTGCCATTCTGTGAATGGTTGGAGGCAGGTAGGTAGAGGGTCTCTAAGGAAGGTTCTAAGTTTGATATTAAGGTTTCTAATAATAGGCGTTTGCCAGCCACTCTTCCACGGCAGCTATCTCCACAGGAGTAAAGGGCTATCCTTGTCATTCTTGTACATGACAGGGCAGAGAGCTGAGAGCAGGAAACTGGGGTGCTGCCTTTCTTAGGCCACAGCCATTCTTCCTGTGGTAGATGCCGGAACAGAAAGCACTGGCCGCCCATCGCTGGGAAGGAAGTGCTGAAGACTAACTTCAGGTGAAACCACAGACCCAGAAAGCTAAGCCCACTCAGGGTATTGTGGATCTCTGCAAGAAGGTCAAGGACTCAAACACTGTTCTCTTTCAAGGACTGGAGAGAAGAGAGAGCAGGAAGTGGGAAATCCTGAGGGTAAAGAATAAGTAAGAAAGGTACCAAATTATGCCCTAATATCTTGAAAAGTGTGCATGATGCATTTTTAACTCGATGCATAGGGATACCAAGCTCTGCTGATTTTGAAGAGAGCAATCTTTCTGTTTAAATACTTTTGTGTCCAGATCAGATTTTATCCACTTGGGCAACTCCAGATCAGCACGATTTAAGCATTTGAGAGTTGAGTGCAATGATTTGCCCGTAGACCCACAACTAGTGTGGGTTAGGGGCAGGACTTGAACAACCCGGATCTTGCTGAGCCCAAGGCCAGCTACGACTCATGGCCCCACGGTGCTTTGACACAGAGCCACATTTCTGTTCCGACACACAGGCCAATTTCCATATTGGTTAACCGTGTCTCTGGGTTAAGCCTGGTGGGTCATGGCAATCATAGCAACTACAGCCACCTGGTGGCAGCCAAGACAAATGACAGGTTCAGCTTGTTGGGACAGGAGAATCAACCTTTAAACTTGAACGTTCAAAGGGATGAAAAGACTCCCCTTCTATACTGGACTCGACTCCCCTAGGGAGTTTCCCTCATACATTCAAGGGCTGAGAGAGCGACTGAAGGGCAGAGAAGATGGGAGCTGCTCCCAACTGGAAGATGAATCAGAAATGAAGGTAAAAGATCCCCTGAGTAATCAGTAGGAAAAAAATGACTTCACTTATTAAAAAAAAAAATCGATTTGCACATATGTTTTTCAGCAACAAATCTATTGTGGGGGGGAGGTACACCTACATGCTGGGGGTTTTCCCTCCACTGCCAGCAGTGGAGGAAAAGCTTTAAAAGCTTTTTAGAAAGTATGACAGTCTCAAAGGACGAATAGGAAAGGGAGCCATTTTCACTCGCTTATGACAGATTGGCCTTTGCCAGAAACATGTTGGCTAAATAAAATGATGCATTAATTTTTCTCCCAGAGGATCCCTAAAACTTTGCACCTAAAACAAGTCACTTACTGCATGGAAGTGAAAGATACAGCGGAAAGGGCAGGGGGCCCACAGTTGGAGGGCCTGGATCAGACGTGACCACCATCGTGCCCTACTTGGGCACCTCTCCCTGGGCCTCGGTGTCCTCAGCTGTAAAATGGACTGGATGGCTTGACAGCCTGGCCCATTCAGCTCTCGGTCTGTGATAACACGCAGTCTGTCATTTTGAAAATAAAGCTTTTAGGTGTCTCTCTAAACGAGATATATTCCTTAAAATTGGTTGTAAGACAAATTTCTGTCTACTGAATTTCCATACAACTGAAAAAAAAATACTTGCCTGGAATAAAACTGGCATCCTAAAATGAAACAGAATAAACATATGATGAGGAATGTGGCGATTCTTTATAAATCACATTACTTGCTCACCAAATATTAACAAAAACACAAATAACAAGAAGTATAAAAATACTATACCCAAACCAAAAATATCTCACTTTTTCATTCAACAAATATGAGCAGAGAATGTGAGCAAGGGACTAGGGGTCATGGCTGATGTGAAAACAGGTGACATTCAGATTTTTTTAATGTGTTGATAATTTTGCTGATTTTTTTTCTTTCTCTTTAAAAAAAAGTTGGAATAAGGGATTCCTCTCAGGGGCTGAGGAAAGGAAATCTCAGTGATATAAAAAGAAAGCTATCGATAAAAATCTATTATCTTATAAAAAAAAATGACACCTTTCCCTTAGCCTCAGACAGCCAGAAACTGTTCCCATGCTCTTTTTTGCCTGGACTGGGGTCCTGGGTGCTACCTACTCTTTTAATTCAGGTCTAATACATGTTAAGTCATTTTCTTCCCCAATCCTCCATTTTCATCTCTTCTCTCAAAAGCTATTTATCTTCTGTGATCTCAGTTAACAATATTTTTGTAACAACTGCATTAAGATTTGTTTAGGATGTTTTGTGGAGAGGAGTGGCTTGAATATGCATGTGACAGACCAATGAATAGCTATCTAATGAGGTGGGAAGTATCCCCATCTAAGATCTAGAGCTGAAAAGAAGGCAGAAATCATCTAGTCCCACCTCATTTGGCAGATGAGAACGTGGAGCCCGAGGGAGGTTTGATTAGTTGCCTGTGGACACACAGGTCAGTCAAAGAGTACCAGGTGCCAGGCCCCTATTCAAAGACTCGCCATTACTGAATTTCTCTTTTAAATTCTGCAGGTTCTGTTTTCAGATCTTTGCACAGTGGGCTGCTCTGTACGCAATGAGTACTTAGTGGGTGTTGACTTCATCAAGGTATATTTGTAGTGAATAAGATGTTAAAAACCAGAGCTAAACCTTCACTGGAGAGTTTTTAAAATATCCAAAGGAAATATGGAATAATAACATATATTTTCTTGAATCCTATCAATGGGTCAGGCAAACATTTCAAGCACAGGCTAACCTGGAGCAGATTTAATTTCAGCAAATCCCTCTCTTGGTTTACTGCTTTGATTTCATTATATCCTCTTATCGGCATGGCACTAGAGGAAATTTCACTGTACAATTTGGCTACCTGACTGGGAGATAAAAACATACACAGAAACTACAAAAAGCCTTGAGACACGACAAAATTCTTACTACTCTGTCTTGCAACTTAGAAACTTTAAAGTGCTCAACCCAAATGAGGAAAAAGAACAGACCTAAGTATTGAAATCTTTTACTAATAGTGGGGACAACACATACAAATACCACTTTATCATAGATTTAGAGTTGGAAGAGACTCAAAGATACAAGGCCCTCATGTTGGAGTTGAAGAAACCAAGGGTCAAGAGGCAGAAGTGAGTTGTTCAAGGTCACACAGGAAGTAAGTGGAGAGCCAGGACTGAAGCCCAGCTGACTCAGGTCCCCAGACTCCAAATTCACCCCTCTTTTCACTGGACAAGGAGCAACAGACCCTCATGTGTAAAGTCTACTAGGAAAATAGAGCTCTTCTTCCTTCTTTCCTTCACGGATCATGCTTCCTTCTGCTGAGGGATGCTATTCAATTTCCCACTGACTTTCCAAAGACATCGAAATGCTTACCGGTGCTTGACCATTTTTTGTGCATTACAAAAATGGCTCATGAATCTTGCATAGAACAGATGCATCACGGCATGCTCCTTTCCTCCAATGTAGAGATCCACAGGCATCCAGTAATCAGCCACGGCTTTGTTAAAGGGGCTAGAAGAAATGGGCAGAAGAGCACATGAGTGACCCTGGGCTAACTCCTGGGCTTTAGACAAGAAAGCATAACTTTATCTGAACATCCTTGAAATAAATCATATCAAGGAATGATAATGATATTGTTCTTTTAACCACATTTTTCTCCTGGGTAATTAATCATTTTATTAATAATTCTAGCATTTTATTGATAAAAAGAATGGTCATTTAGCCATCCCTCATTCTAAACATATCTTAAGACCACCTAAACTTTAAATGACAATACTCCCTTTTTAGGCTTGGACATGGAATATCATCCGGGTAGGGAGCTTCCAGTGTGCAAACTTCCTCCAGTACCTTTCTATGCCTCCTTTTCAGAGCTAACTGCTTGAGGGAGGTGCCTTTCACATTCTAAGGCCCCTCTAGCTGGTATGCCCTGCTGCCCCTTATGATAACACAGTGTCATGTGAAATGATGGTGAGAAGAGGCTCACCAAAATGTCTTGGGAAAACTGTTTCAAATATCCAGGTGAATCACTTGATCTCACTTTCCTCATCTACAAAGTAAGTGGTAGGTGGTGCAGTGAACAGAGCACCCACCCTGGAGTCAAGAGGACCTGAGTTCAAATGCGGCCTCAGACACTTGACACTTAACTAGTTGTGTGATCTTGGGCAAGTCACTTAACCCCAATTGCCCTGCCTTGTCCCCTCCAAAAACAAAGTAAGTGGCATGTGTGTGTGTGCATGTGTGTAGGAATAGGAGTCATTTTCAGCTCTGACCTCTGGAGGAAGATGGCCAAAAGGGTAAAAGTCCTCTAGAACATGCTATGATCATGAGGACTGACCAAGGAAGATCAGGGAGCAGGGGGTGTTTGATGACTGTCTTCAGATAATAGAAGATTGTCTTATAGAAGAGGGATCATTCTAGTTCTCTTTGGCCCTAGGAGGGGAAATTAGGATTAAGAGGTGGATGTTGCAGAAGCAGATTTCAGCTCAGTGTAAGCTTTCATTTTCATCCTCAAAGCTTCCTAACAACTGGAGCTGTCCAAAAGCGGAATGGGCTGCCCTAGGACAAAGGTAGGGGCTCCCCTTCCCTAGACATCTTCATGGAGAGGCCTGGTGACCACTAGGCATGTGTGCTGTAGTGGTGGGCAGTTAGAGATGAGGTGTTCCCATGCTGGGACTGAATGCTGATTTTTAGTCATCTTCAGTTTTTATCACTGTTACTGGATAACTGAGGCTTTTGGAGTTTCTGCCATTAGAGGGCAATGTGGTTTTTACAACACAGAAATGCAGAGGTATTAAAAAAAAACACCCAAACATTGGACATTTCAAATCTGAATTTCAGTCTCATACTAAAGGACTGCTATGAAAATTATTAGCCTGTGTGCTGCCTCCTGAATATAATTATGCCTTTTCAGGGCGAACTGTCAAAAGATAATTTGATGACTGAGCCTCCTTTTACTAGGTCTACTCTAATGGATCTGGGACTTCATTGATCTACACGTCCTTTCGACAGTGCAGTCTGCAAGCTATCCCACCGGCCTATTGAGTGCAACCATTGCCCACGTACTCTCATCAATTCACCATAGGGGGTTCATCCAATGAGCCTGGGGCCTGCTTCGATTGCTGTGACATTGAGAGAATACCAGAGGAATACTTGGCCTGTCTTACTATCACCTTCCCTTTCCCTGCCTCCATTCCCTACTTTTTTGATTTGCAGTCCTACAACATGGCTGGCAGAATGTGGCCATTAAAAAGATTGACTCTGGGGCGGCTAGGTGGCGCAGTGAGTAGGAGCGCCGGCCTCAGAGTTGGGATGACCCAGGATCTAAGCCAGCCTCAAAAAATGAGCACCCACACATAAATCATGACTAGTCGTGTAACCTTGAGCAAGTTACTTAACCCCAACTGCTTTAAAAAAAAAAAAAGATCGACTTTTGTTTAAGGGAGAAGTTTGTGGTAATTAAAGGCAATCTACTCCCATGGGCAGGGGTGGGGAAATGGTGGCCTTCTAATTCCTTAAGTGTAGCCTTTTGATTGAATCCAAATTTCATCTTTGTTCCTCCATCCATCCATCCATCCATCCATCCATCCATCCTCATACTGACAGATGAGCTCTCTAGGTTTTCATCTAACTAGATGCAATCATCTGGGCAACAGATATTTTCCATCTGTTTGGTTTTCTCTACGTAGAAGGAAGGTGGGAGCAGATTTTTTTGAGGGTTATGAATCTGGTCCAGGAGGTTCCATTCTGAGGACTGATGCAGTCAGCATCTCTAGGGAATCCCCTTTCCACTTGAACTTTGCCCTCCGTGGTGTTGGGTTGTTCTGCATACTTCTGATGTATGGTTGGGACACACCTTTTTAGAAGAGAGCCTAGAAGATGGAGTTTTGCTCTACTCAAATGTTTTTTGTTGTTGTTGTGTTTGCTTTTGTTTTGTCTTTTTGGAGGGGGGGAAGGCAGCACAGTTGGGGATGACTTACCCAAGGTCACACGACTAGTAAGTGCTAAGTGCCTGAGGCCACATTTGAACTTGGGTCCTCCTGACTCCAAGGCTGGTGCTCTATTCACTGTGCCACCTAATCGTCCCTAAATGTGTTTTTTTTTTCTAATAACCAACAAATAATTAACACACTAGGAACTTGTATTTATTACATCTTCTGTCAATTGTGTGATGATAGAGATGAGGTCTATTGTGAAATATCAGCTGTGAAAGTCTACTTATTCTCTATTAATACCCTTGCTGGGGATGCCCTGTTGTGTAGGTAGAGTATTCTCTTAAAAATATCATATAGATGGGAAGGAAGCATGTAGGTTGGTGGTTGTTGAGGAACTCTCTGATGCCTTTTTTCAGCATCAGTAACATCCAGGCCTTTTCCTACGCCTTTGGCAGCTTCCTTCTTTCAGAAACCCAGTAAGTGAGTCCTTCACGCTCTCAGCAAAGCTGTGACACTTCTAGCTCATGTCTCTGCTGGGTCCATTTGGGTCACATCTCTGCTGTCTCTGGTGCCATTTCTGCCTCCTCTGGGAGCCCACCTGGGACTGTGACACTAGAGTCCAAAGGTGGTGTCTCTGCCCACTATCCATGATGGTGGAAATCTTTGCAATAAGATAATCTTTGCAGATTTCCCCTGTATTTTTCTCCTGCTTGTTGTCCTTTCATTTTCATTCTTTAATATCCCCCGGTTGATTTTGCTTAGGTGGGTTTAGTGCCAAACTTTCCTTGAGTTGTTTTACTTTCCGATTTTATGAGGTGTGTGTGTGTGTGTGTGTGTGTGTGTGTGTGTGTGTGTGTGTGTGTGTGTGTGTGTAAGTCTGGATCTGTGATTTACCTGATAAAGGAAACTACCCAGGGAAAAAACTCTTCCTCCCACTGTAGATCAGCACCTGAGATCAGACAAAGTTGAGACGGACCACATTGGTTTAGTTTGGAAGTTCTTAGTGAATTCTCTGTAGAACTTCTCTGCTTATTCATCTTCTACAACAAATGCTAATAAATAGGGTGCAATGATTCTCATGGTCCCCTCTTTGTAAACACTTTATCATGAGACATGTCCCAGGAGATGGTGTTTTCTGTTACCTTCGGGCACAAAATAAAATAGACTCTGACAGCTCTGTTATTTACTCTCCAAAGAGAGGCTGAGAGTAGACCCAAGCTTTCAATTAGCTGCATTCTTCACTTTCTTCAACGTGAGAATGTCAAGACAACCATGATTCAGTTCCTCTAGCACAGGGACTTTTTAAACCATTTTTGTGTCAAGGGAACAGACCTGCAATTTCACTGGCACAGGGAACTTCTGGGGAGGAAATTTCCTCTATCAGCACACGTCAGCACCCGCTCTTCAGCTTCTAGTCACAGGCTGGGCACTGAGAGGTGAGTCACAGCCATCATCTGTCATACACAGGACTTGAACTCAGGCCTTCCTGACTCTACTATGCCCTCTCTAGAGGGTAAAATATTAGCTCTGATTCATTATTTAATTCGCTGCAAACTACTAGCATTTTACAGAGTAGTAGGGAAGTTACAAGGAGAAACAAGTAAAAATTTTAACTACAAAACAGTAAGGGGAACAAAGTATCAGAAGAGCCCTCTGGAAATGGAAAAAAAAAAGAAGGATCGAGGCTGACTCTGGCCATGAGGCAGAGCTCTTCTCCTGCCTGCTAATTCTTTGGTACTGGACTTACTGTTTCCTACCAATCTGAGGGCCTAATGACTCACTGCGAGGAGCACATTCCATGCATTTCCAGGGACAATCCAAGTGTTCCCAGGAATGACTTGATTTGTAGCTTCTTCCCTGGCAGGGAATTCTGGCAGGTTGGTACTTAGAGGCAAGAGGCCTACATGCCTATGCTAGGACCACAGTCCTTCGGATCAAATTAATTGCTGCCCCTTTGTCTTAAAAACAGTTTAGAAATATTCAATAAATTACTGATCAGCTGCCTAGTAATGGAAGATTAGCAATTTAATTTGGGTTATACTTTTGGAATGTTTCTGGAAGAAAAAAATATCCTCAGGGAGTTTGTTTTAATCATGGTTTGACAGAGTCCCTTCAAGGGTCAAGACCTATGCTCATATTAATGCAGAACACAGATGAAACAGCAAAAAAGCCATGCCCATGTTTCCCACTGAGAGAGAGGGTTATTAAATCACAAATTATACCCCCCAAATTACCCCCCCAGACCATTTTATCTATGTGGAGTTGTTGTCCCACCCAACAAGAAAAACCTTATACAGAGATTCTAATCTGGAGCTCTGGGCTCTGCTCAGGCTTGGCTAGGGGCAGATTCTTAGTCTACATTCCCCAAGGCTTGGGGTAGTCTGGGAGCAAGATTAACCAGCCATGTCCCCCAGCCCCTCATTAGAATAGGTCCACCTCTCACTATAATATTCATTCTCATTAATTGTTAACCAGAGTGGCTTGCCACCCTCAGAAACACCCATTCCTCTTCTTCTTTTTGTTTTTTTTTAGCTTTTTGGAGGGGGAAGGTAGGGCAATTGGGACTAAGTGACTTGCTCAAGGTCACAAGACTGGTTTTGTTTTAAGCGTCTGAGGCCAGATTTGATCTCTGGTCCTCCTGACTCCAGGGCTGGTGCTCTATTCACTGCGCCACATAGCCGCCCCCAAAACATCCCTTCTTTAAAGGGCATATAAGCATTGAGTGGGTTCTATGATGGGTCTCTGGCATTTGAGAGTGTCACCGACCCTTTTGATTAATTATCCACTAGCATGATTAATAAAATGCTTAATTACCCAGGAACTATGTCTCTTGAACTTTTTATACATCACACCATCACTTTAACATAGTTAATAATATCCATAGTGATGTTTCTCCACTGAGTAACGCTGGAGACTTTTCCCCATCAGTCAGGGGCCTGAAGCCTCTCCAGGATGAGGACCCAAGGTGGGGTGTCACGTGTGTCATGGTGGAGCACAACTGACTTTTTTATCTCACTCATTTCTGCGTGACTTGAACGAAGCACAGGGACCGCAGAAATAAGGGCTGCCCAGGGAAAGGCAGAATCCCAGGGTTGGAAGAAGCCTCGGAGGCCACCCAGTGTGAGCTGTCCCATGCCTGAGGCCTGGCAAGGTCAAGTCCCTTATCCGAGTCAGAGTGAATGAAAAGAAGGCCCAGACCTCTGGGCTCCCAATGTAGACCTCTGGTGGGCTGTCCTTGCACTGTGGTGAGAGGAGGCAGAAAAGAAAGGGGGGTCTTTGTTATGGAAGCACACTTCTTTTGCAAATAACAGAGAGGGGACCGTACTGCCATCTGGGTTGGGGACAGAGAATCTGAACTTACACCACTGGAAGGGAAGCGCTCAGGGGCCAGGCAAAGGTGTGGAGGTGGGAGAGGAGAGGCTGTGCACCACAGAGGCTTCAGGCAAACCTCTTCACTCAGTAAAGAATGGCCAAGTGACCTAACTGTGTGCACGAGGGAATATTACCTGTGAGCATTCTTCGGGTCAGTATATCTGAAGTAATACCATGCTGAATCAACAAATGTGTCCATGGTGTCTGTTTCTCTTGTGGCTGCACCTTGGCACCTGGAAGGAGATATGACTCAGGGTCAGAAGTTTTCCAATGACTTTTGAAGAAATAAATACTATGATATAAAAGATAAAAAGAAAAAAAACTACAAATTAAAATAATTTTGAAGTTCTGCTTTATATCCATTAGATTGGCAGAGATGACAAAAAAGAAAATGGTGAATGCTGAATGGGACTGCAGAAAAACAGGCAATGAATATAAAACCCCCTGGAAAATCCATGCTCAAACCAGCACTGAGGCTACCGAGAGAAGGAGCTGAAAACAGGAGAGGGGGCCAGGCAGCCTCCTCCAAGTGACCCCTCACTGCGCAACGACAACCAGGGAATGTCGGCTGCAGGAGGCTGTTTGAGATGTGTCTCTGAGGGAAATCCAGTTTCCCACCACTTTTAAGGGTATTTTTTTTACACTGAATTACTATTAAAACTATCTTTTATTTTGGGCAATAATCAAGCATAGGCAGTATTTTTACATACGATCCGAAGAGAACGTTACCTTACATTCAGTATTACACTGCTGATTATCTAAATTCGAATGAACATCCCATAAAGCCCCTTTCAGAACAGCTGACATGCATGGTTTTACACCTGCGCTTCCCATTGTACTCCTATCTTCTGCCCCTTCCAGAAAGTCAAATAAGGCTCAGCTTATACAACGGATGAAATTGTGGAAGAGAAGAAACCTGCTAGGCTTAAAAGGGAAGGGCCACCCTGAGCTGACTGCATTTTGTTCTAAGATAATATGTGCACTGCTCAAAAGTATCCACCTGGTAGACTGGGTACCAAGGGTAGAGAAAGGATGTTCTTAGAAGGAAAATGGCTCTCTGGCTGCTTCTCAGCAGCCCACCGACCTGTACAATAGCCTTGTCTAACCCACAATCCCTTCTGCCCCTGGTGGCTTTTGGAGACCAGTGGCCCTGAAGTTATCTTCCAGGTTTCTGGAGATCTTTTGGCAACTATGACTGATGCTAGTAAGGCCCATGGAAGATGCTCTGTTGTCACCTGGCTAAAATCCCGTGCTGTAAACAAAACCCTATGGTGATGGATGAGTGTGCTTGTCTCAGAATATTTAATGCTAGAGCCTGTTCTTATTTCAATGCCTCAGGACCCAGGATTTGCTTGATTTGGGTGTTCCCTTCATGCTGCTGACTTCCTGGTAGCCTTGGTTTGGGTAATAACACTGTCTGTGATCTTTTCTGTTCTTCTAGAATCCTCTCCCTTTGGAGAGAACTTGAAAGTCAATACCTGAGAGCCTTTAAAATGATATTGGCCACAGTGCTGAGCTCCTCACTAGGTACTGGTCAGGTCCTCCTGCCCTCCCCAACTTCATCTCCTTCACTGGCATTTACTCTGCTTTGTAGAGCACATCAGTGAGTCCAAATGTGGTGGCCCCACTGCTCTTAATGATGAAAAAGATGGCCATGGAAATGTTTGCACGTCTGCTTTTTTTTTTTTAATATGTATCAGTTATGCTCCAAGTTTTATCTATAATAGCAGCTGGGATGAACTGGTTCAGTTAGTTTTCAAGCCAAGCATCCTCTGGGTTCATTTTCCTCTCTACTGCTTTCTTCATTGTCGGTCAGCCCCTATAGCTTGGGAGGCAGTCATGTAACAGAAAGAAGAGGAGTCCAGGGGCTTGTAGCCACTTACCACCTACATGACTGGGCATAAGACAAGGGGGTTAGAGGAGATGGCTTTGAAGGTCTAAGGCCTAAATTTAGGATTCTGTGATTTTTTTTTTAATCCCATTGCTCTGTAATGCTTTAAAAATGGGCTTTTATTATAAACGGGAATTGCCCTTGGCTGTCATATCTCCTTGGGCAAGGAGAGTGGCAGCTGTTTAATGGCTAACATGGTTTCTGGGTTTTGTTGATTCTGGGGGGGCCTTTTTGTTGTAGCAATTGTTTTCATATCAGGTGACTTCTCTAGAAAATGGTAATGAGTCAATGACTCCTATCCACATTCTCAGAATCAAGTCTATTAGAGAGATTATAACTATATGAAGTGTTTTCTCTTAATCTTTATGCTTTTGTCTAATATGGCATTGATTTTGACCTTTGCTGGGGCCTTTGCTAGACAATGATATGACTGTATTTGTAGCTGATTTTGAAATGACTCCTATGCTAGGTGTTTCCAATCTATTAAGATAAAGCTAACTTCACTTGTAGTGATTTTGTCCAGTGTTTGACATGCCCAGTACTTCCTGACTTTCTTCCTGGAGAAAGTATTCATGATATGAAGGTGTGAGGCTTTTGAGTAGTATATAAGCACTATAAGGAGTGTCTCTTATTATCCCCATCTCTCCACATGATAGTTGAGAAAGCTGTGGCTCAGACATAGAGTGGTCTGCCCAAGGCTAATGAATGTCAGAGCTGGGATTTGAATCTAGGTCCCTTGCCTAGTCCAGGCTTCTGTTCATGACACCATTTTGGTTAGAAGGAAGGCTATGAATTGGCATGGCTGCCCAGGAGAAGGTGCTGCCGTTCTCTAAGATTAGGCCAAGTCACCTTATAGCCTCTATTTTCAATTACTGAAGAGACCCTGAAAGACATGCTGTTCCCTTTCCCACCTGGTATGGTTATGGAAAAAAGGCATGGTATTAACACAGAGGGAAGGTGGGAAGCTCCTACCATTTGGCGACTGCAAGAAACATTTTGCTGCTTACCTGGGGCAGGAGCAGTTTATCCACTCTGAGGCCGTAGCCAGCGGGGAGGCTCCCTTGCCCGTGATGGACGTGATGTTGGGTAAAGTCACAGGCAAGTCTTCCAAAGGCACAGGAACGGCTCCACAGGACTGGCAATGGATCATAGGAATTGGTGTGCCCCAGTATCGCTGGCGAGATATCAGCCAGTCTTTGAGCTTATTACTTGTTATCTCTCCACCTACTCCATTATGTCTGGCTTTCTGGGTCAGGGCTTCAAAGGCTGCTTGCCTACTCATGCCTGTGAACTGAGGAGAGGAAAATAAATCCTATTTTTCTATGGATGAGTGCACAATACCCATCATTCCTCTTTCCACCTGTCTTTTTCCCAAGGGCCCTTTACACTGAAGCTTTAAAAATACACTAGCATTTCTCTTGTTGTTCAAAGAGGCATGTAAGCACCATCATACTGCTTGCATCGTGCCTGGCAGATATTAAGTGCTCAAAAAAATGCCTGTTAACTGATTGACCAGCTGGCAACCATGCCTTCTGCCAGATGGATCAATGGTGTTGATGGCCAACACCTCTAATGAATGTTCCCATACAGAGAACGAGACCATGCCTTCCCAAGGAGAAGATTATCAGGAAAGAATCTGAATCGAAGTCCACAGAAGAGTGAACTGAGATTGTGACACCCGATCAGTTTACCACAAATAAATGTTCTGTAGAGAAACGAAACCTTCCTTCACAGCTGATGTGTTTCAAAGGGCTTAGTGGTTCATCGACCATGGCTCATGGCTTCCCTGAACTATGGAAATAATCGAAGGGTAGGCAAAATGTGAAAATATACTTCTGCAAAAGTATTCCAAGAATACAAAACAGTTAATAGGGACTTTGTTAGCAAGTGAGTTGCTAATAAAACGGGAAAAACCTTTATTAATAATAGGATATCTAAAAATAGCCAGCATTTACATAGCATTTTAAGGCTTGCAAATGACTTTATAAATATGAACTCATTTTATACTCACAAGAACCTGGGAAATGGATGCTATTATGACCCCAATTTTACAGATGAGGAAACTGAGGCAAAGAGCTGTAAAGTGACCTCCCCAGGGTCACACAGTGAGTGTCTGAGGCTGGATTCAAGTCAGTCCTTCCTGACTCCAGGTCCAGCATTCTAGCCATTGCATCACTTAAATGTCTGCATCACAGAAGAAGTAAATACGTTACTGTAGAACATAAGCTTTGTTATTGTTGTTGTTAACTTAAATCTGACAGCCCTTTACTGCATGTTCCTGTTGGGGTGAGCTAAGGGTGAATAGCTGACTTGGTCAGATAGGTTTTCTCTACATTGGTTATACTGCCACCTTTTATGAACAAGACAAAACGGAACAAAAAGAAAAGATGTTTAGAGAATGATCCTTCCAGACTGATGATCTGACCATCTTCACTTGAGAAGCAGTGACATGACATGACGGGTGGCAGTGTCAGATTCGGAGTCCCCAGGCCTGCATCTGAAGCCAACCTCCCTCCCTGGCTGACTCAGTGTCCTCCCCTGTAAATGAGGGCTTTAAATAGATGCCCCTCAGGGCTCTCAGCCCTACGGTCATGATCCTATAATCTTGAATAAATACGAGTTGTTTCACCCACCCTCACTTGCCCCCATTTCTAAAGTACTCTTCAAAGTTTTCAAAGCTCTTTCAAATCCATTACCCCTTCTGATCCCCATAACAACCCTGTGAGACAGGCAGGGTGGGTGTTGTTATATCCATTTTACAGATGTGGGAACCAAGGCCCGGAAGTTAGGAAATCTATATCATAATAACATCAAGGAAATCTGGGAGTTGGAAAGTAAATCTAGGGATCACCAGATTAATCTGACATCTAAATTTAATGAAATAATCCTTTTGGCTTTTTATACGTGCTCTGTAACCTAAATGGCAACTGTATATTTTAAAATATAACTCCCTAATGAAAATTCTAAATATAGTTGCCTCTCAGACATAGATCTTTAGGAAGGACGTTATCTGCATTTCTAAAACCTTATTTTGATCAATAGTTTCAATTCTGTTTTCCCCTTTAGGGTTTTGCTTATATATATCTTGGCATTACTGAGACCACACTGAAAATTTCATCTCCTTGAGAGCACTGATCAGGTAAAAGAGAAAGCCTGGTAATTCCTCTGGTCATTCCCCATTTGGGACCATGTGTTTCAGGACAATCAAAAATGGTATCTTCAGCTCAAATCCCACCATATTTACCCACCTTTAAATCCTGCTTGCCCTAGGCTGCCATGGATGGGAGGAAGCAGGGGAAACATTGGAAGGAGGGGCCTAGCTTCCAGGTTAGCTCTGCCACTCAGAAGTTCTGTGGACCTTGGCAAACCTGGGCCCTATTTCTTAGGTAAGCAGGCAATCCTGAAAGCAGTCCTTTTATTTAAGTAGTCTGTTTCCTCCCCATCACCTAAGTTATGGTTATAAACCTGAGGAATATGACTTTAGCTTCTCAGGTTAAGAAAAATAAAAACAGACTTTACGCTGAAGGTACTACTGCATCTAGAAAGAATACAGGTACCCCACCCCAGTCTATATCTCTTTTTTGGGAAAAACAAAGAGGTTTAACTTTGCCCCAAAAGACAACAATCTGAGGAAAAATGTCTTGTAGCTTTGGACCTATGGGACTCTTAGGTTCATACACAAAGAGGGATAGGGGCTGGACTTGGGATTTCCCATATGAGGAAACTCCATCCACCAGTGCTAGTTAGCATCTTCTCTAGAGTCTTGGAGAGTCACCCAGGGCACTCAGAAGTGAGGGAATTTGATTAGAATGATACAGCCAGGCAGTGTCAAAGGTAAGATTTGAACTCAGGTCCTCCTACCTCCATGGCCAACTTGCCAACAGCTCCACCTGGTTGCCTTTGCTATTTTCAAGAAATGGCAAGGAATAGGAAAAAAATGAAGAAGATGAAGAGGAAAAGGAAAGGAAGGGACAAAAAAGGGAAAGAAAAAAATAAGAGAAAACCACTGACCTCAGCAGAGTTGATGAGCTTTTCAGTGCCATCTGACAAGGTTTCAATTACATCTATGAAAGGGAGACCCAGATTTTGGGCTATTTCAGCATCTTCTGAGTTAGTGGCGGGAATTCCTATCCAAAAGGGGAAACAATCAACAGTGTCCATGAGAGAATACTCGAGAGGCTCTGTCCATTCTTTCATTGTTGTCTGGGACAAACACCATTACATCAGAGATAGTTCTTGGAGGTAAGGGGGTGTGCTGCCTTAAAATATCTGCCTTTCTTCACCAGTCTCCTGGAATTTCTTGGCATCTGCTATTGGCAATCAGTGTAGGGTAACCTGCTCCCAAACAGGAGGCTGACAACTGCATTTCAAATCATCACTAGGATAATGCTCTTCTGTGGAGGCCTAGGGGCAGCAGCCTGGTCTTTCCTGGCAACACAGCCTTCTAAGCAGACATTCAGCCCTAAACCCAGGCAAGCTTCCTTGGGGAGATGGGGTTTCTAAAACCCATTATTCATCCGGTGGGACATCATCCTAACATTCTGGGGCTCTGGTTTTTTCTTTAACTGTCCATAAAAAACAAATTTTGATAGCTATCACTGCAGCCAGGTCAAAAGCCAAAATTATATTTGTGGAGGCATTTCTGGGTATATTAGTCCATTTTATGGCATCGAGGAAAGTAAGGATCCTAATGGTTATTTAGGCCATTGCCCTCAGTTTTTAGATGAGGAAAATGAGGCCCCAAGTCCTCCAGGCAGGACTGACCTGATTCCAAAGCCAGGGCATGGCCCTTGGGGCTGCAGTTTAGCTTAGTTTTCTAAGAATAACCCTCTGGAACATTAGCGTAAGACCAGGTGTAAAGGTTGGGGAGAGTCCCATCAGGGGGACCCAGGTATAAGGCCCCTAACCAAATAACCAATCAAGGTTCATTCCTATGTTTAATCTAGTTAATTACCATTAATTGAAAAAAAAATGCACTAAAATAGTATTGGGTAATTGGATAGTTTTAGGAAAAAGCACTTAAAATTTGTGTTTGGCAACATTTGTGTTAGGGAAGAGGCAAAAGGTAAAATTTATGAATGAGTAGAATTGAATGTCAGGGAAGCATTTTGGCTCCAAAACTAAAAGATGATAGATTTGGAGATGAAAGAGACCGTCAAAGGTCACCTAGTCCAACCCTCTCCTCTTGAGAGGTTCAATGGATTGTCCAGGGTCATAGGGATAGGTAGGATAAGATACAGGACTTGAACTCAGGTCCTCTGACTCCAGAGCTGGCTCTTTCCACTATACCACAGAGCATCCTTTAGAAACCATTGGAGCAAAACTAAAAACTGAGACTGGTTTACAAATAGGTGGTTGCCTATGTGGTATAATTTCAGGGGTCCTGGGAAGGTTCTGATTTCAACCTCTCCAGCCCCAAAATGTCACTTCTACCCAAGAGCTACAGAATTTGGAATTCTACCATTAGAAATTCACTCCTTAGGTTATTTCCCCCAGTCCTCTTCTTTTAAAATGCAAAAAACCCTAGGGAAAGTTAACATAGTAAATTAATTTTTTACACAAAGGGATTATGGTTTCTCAGATGTTTCCCTTCTGAGAAGCAGGCCTGGGAACAGACACCAGAAATAAACCTGCTCAATCTCACAATTTTGCCAAGGGCTGGTTCTGATGAAAAATCAGAAAGTCTCTGTGGGGGAGATGATTTGCAACAGCCTTGTCTGCTGTGTTCCCAGGAGATGATTCTTCTACCACTAGACAGGAAACTTTAAGAAATGACACTCCAATCACCATATCTTGACATTTGTTTTCCTCTACATTTGATACAAATCACACATTTAGGGTGTAACACATGAAGAATCTGGGGTAGGGGAAGGACAAAAAAAAACATATAACTGAACTGATACCAAGAAGGTTGTTTTTGACTTGGCATTTCTGCATTTTTATCAAAGATACAAAACAGCTGTAAGGGAAACAAGAGGCATTACAGCAGCAATTACTGGAAAAACTAAGTTATTAAGGGAGCTAGCTACCTGTTCAGAGACCAATTGAGGAATAATGAAGGGAAAACATACTGGTAATTTACAAACCATATTGTAAAGCCCCCAAATGAAAGTACCAAGGGGGGAAAAAGAATTACTGAGTTCATCCCAAAAGGGAGTGATTAAAAGTAACATACAGATTGGAAGGGAAAAATTTAGGCAAAATATCACCTAATCTTGAAATTAAAAAGTATTTCATCATGGGTGATGGAGAAATGTTGAAAGGGCTGTTGTCATGTAAAACTCAATGCAATATGAAATACCTGTAATTATCCTGGTAGAAAGGATCAAAGACATCTGTCTGCCTATCAGTTCAGGGCTGCTCTGTTGGGAATCATTAAGTTACACTCCTGAAAACAGATTTCACCCAAGGTAGATATTGGACAGGTTAGAAAAACATCCCTAGATACCTAAAGGTTAGTTTTTTCTTCTTTACAGTATTAGAAAGTGTCCATATTGCTAAGGATTTGGGTCTTTATTGTTTGGTTTTGGTTTTTGGACCAGACTTCAGATTTCATGGGTAGAGTTGATGAGGAAAATCTGCTAATGCAGACCAGCACCGCTTGTGCCCTTAAGAGTCTTAGAGGGCTTGGGGTGGAGGGGTTAAATGAGCCGGCCAGTGTAACAGCCAGTATATGGGAGAGGGGAGAACAGAACTTGGATCTTCCTATGTTAAGGCTGGCCTTCTCTCCACTAGGCATAGCTCAAAAGCTGCAGGCAAACGGCCACAGAAAGGAGTTTCCTTGGGCTGCTGCACTGCTGGTTTATAATGAAACAATATTATGAATAAAACAAGTAAACAATGAAAGAAGTTTTTTTCTTTAAATATCAAACTTTTAAAATGAGAACGGGCAGAGATGGGTGATGTCTGAATGATTTTGAGCCTGGTTTCTCCTTAGTCTGCCCCTAAATTTATCTCTCCTGGAGAACGGAGCCTGGTGCCATGGGAAGAATGGGGATTCTAGGGTATTGGCCTTGCTGGTTCTCTAAAAGTACATTTAGGATCAAAGGAGATAATATTTATAAAGCACTTAGCACGGGGCCTGATGCAGAAAGCGCTTAATAAATGCTGGTCCCTTTCCTCCTTCCCTTGTCTTCCCTCCCAGCCCCCACCCAGTAGACAGGATGCTAATGGTTTTTCATCTTTTTGAGACAAACTTCCATTCCACATAATGTAAGACTCTATTGCCCCCTTTCTTTGAGCCTCTCTTATAAAAGCAAGGTTCTCCATGCTAGGGAGGAGAGATGAGAGGAGGGAATCAGGAGAGAAAGGATATATTTGTAAATAATATGAAAGCCAGAGACTTTTTTACCCCCCCCCCCCCCCGCCCTTCCACAGGTATTTATCACAGTGGTTCCTACTCTGTGCATAGCACTGTGGGACATAGGAAGGATAGGGTTACAGCTCTAAGGAGCTCTGGGTGAGGGAACATTCTTTAGCAGTGGGGGTCCAGCACCTTCTCTGCCACATACAGTCTTAAAGAGTAGACCAGGGTATCAAGAGGTTAAGTGACTTGGCCAAGGTAACATGGCCAGTATGTGTCTCGGGTGACTTGAAATTAGGTCTTCCTGGTTCCAAGGCACAGCCTACAGAGTGGCCCTTCCTTTTCCATCAATGCTGAAATTCATCTTAAGTCAATATAGTAAGTTTTTTGGTCAAAATTCCAACTTTATGGTAAAATATGTCCATATAATCCACTTTTAAACCACTACTTACCTATTTTTGTGTCTAGAGAGCCTTCCAATTTTGCTCCGGCCACAATGACAACAGGGATTTCTTGGTTGGTGAGCATGTTTACAGCAGTCACGGGTGTGAGACAATCTGAAAAGGAACGCAGGGAGTTGTATAATCTATCAACTGGGTCTCCCAAGTAATCAGCCAATGAGGAAAACCAAGTCTGGGCTGCGTGCTAACTCTTACAGAGGCTGTCTCTCCACTGAACTTAGGCATCAGCACATTAACAACAGATGCCCAGGAAAAAAAGGTGGACCTAAAATCCCAGCTGCTCATCCAAAGCTAACCATTTTAATGTCTCTCTCCAATAATTCATTCCAGAGTTGTGAAACAATTACCCAAAGAAGGACCTGTAATAAATAGTCCATGCAGAAGCCAGGGAACAGGGGCATCTCAAGTCTATACTGTGGGAGAGGGAACAAGTTAAAATGTCAAAGTAATCCCCAACAGCCTTCATTAATCACAAAAAGAAAACATTTTCCATCCAGGCAGAGAAGAGACACCAAATCACGTGGCTCTTGTCTGGTTAAAGCTCCAGGGCCAGAATGTCCTCAAGCTGAGGACACAGAAGCAGGCTTCAGGAGGAGAGGCCACAGCAGCTTCTGGAGTGTGGAACATACTTGGTGACCGAGACATCTTGTGGCTTCTAGCATCTCAGAAACTAGAAGCATCGCGCCACTAATCCAAAACTTTGCTCAGCTGACAGCGAAAACTGGCATCAGTCACTAAAAACCAATGCATTCCTTGCAA
Source organism: Gymnobelideus leadbeateri (assembly GCA_011680675.1). Taxonomy (NCBI): domain Eukaryota; kingdom Metazoa; phylum Chordata; class Mammalia; order Diprotodontia; family Petauridae; genus Gymnobelideus; species Gymnobelideus leadbeateri. The sequence continues at coordinate 654,658 of WOXC01004382.1, forward strand.
TGCCTTCATCTGGGACTGTTATTCATTCCTTTGTTTACTCAAGAACTGATGCCAGACACACAGATGCTGAGCAGACAGACAGGCTTTATATAAGGCGCTAAGGCATAAGTGGTATGTAAAGGAAAATGCAGATTCCCATTATTTACCATTGTAAAGATACGAGACACGCATTCCCTGTTAGTTAAATTAAAGATGGTGGCTGATGGAACACTCATTAGTTATCTCTCACTTGGCTTTTTCTATTTTAAAATGCAAACAGCAGCCCTTCTCCCACAGATTTCTGATACTGTGTTAATACAATGTCACTAAGCCATTCTGTAAACTAAGAGTGAAAAAAAGGGTTCAGAAATTTATTGAATGTGACTAATGAGATGACGGTTTATTTTTATAAGTAAGATTTGTTCTTGACTGCTTCCTGCTCCTCTCCTGAGCCCCTCCCTCCCCCCAATGGAAGCCCCCCGTGGGGAGGGAAGGGTGAGAAGCACCTTTCCTATGTCTCACAATAACCTGTGAGGCAGACAGCAGGGGCAGCACCAGCCTCTGTGACAGACTAGGAAGCTGATACCTGGAGACACTAAATGACTCACCTGTGGTTTCAGAGCAGGCAGGAGCCTGAGGCAGAACTCGAATTCGGCTCTTCTGCCTCCAAGCCCAGTCCCCTTCTCAAAGATAGGCGGCCTCAGAGGACATCATCAACGGCACAGGGCTATTTATGGCAGTTCTCCCAGGTAAAGCGCTAGTCTAATATCACAAGACCTTGATTCAGGTTCTGACTATTGCTCAATAGCTGTGTGACCTTGGGTAAAGCACCTAATTTCTTTTTTTTTTTTTAAACAAGTTTTGGCCCAGTTTATTAAAGTATACTTTTATACAGTTTACTTTTCACTGGTCTGTTCTGGCATGCTTCTAATGATATCAGAATCACCTGGATCAATGATAGCCAGTGTACATACTCTGTAGTATTTCCCACATGCTGTACCCAATTCAATGTTATTGCCACTGTAGTGATGTACTCCAGTTTTGGCCAACATAGCGTAATATTCGATCTCTGATTTCCTCAAGGCTGGGCAGTTGTTGCCTAAGATGACCAATTTGGCTTTGCCTTGTCTGATCATTTTCAGGGTCTGTTTGTAGCCTAGCACGTATTTGCCGCTTTTCATGACCAGCTGGAGCCTTGAGTTGATAGACTCCAGCGACTTTTTCGTCTTCTTTGCGGCCACCATCTTCCTGCCTGTGGTGTGAGAGGACCCTCAGCCAGAGACCTGCCGCCAAGATGGCCAGGAAGCGAGAAAGGCGGCACCTAATTTCTATGAACTTCAATCTTCTCATCACAAACTGGGGATGATATTATGACTCCCTTCCTCCCAGTGTCCTTTTGATCGTCTAATGAGAGACGTAGGCACAATCTTGTAATTAGGATCACTCCAGAAACGTGAGTTAGCAGTAGTGATAGGCACTCGATGAAAAATGATAACAATAATAATATTTATAGAGTGTTTTAAGGCTTGCAAAGTGTTTCACAAACATGATCTCATTTACTTCTCATAACAACCCTGGGGGTTCAGTGCTACTGTCATCACTCTTTTACAGTTGAGGAAACTGAGGCAAACAGGGTGAAGTGACTTGCCCAGGGTCACAAGTATCTGAGGCTGGATTTGAACTCAGGTCTTTCTGACTGCAGGTTGAGCACTCTATCCACTGCCCCAAGTTGCTGGATACTTATTGACTGACTAAGCTAATAGTAAATGTGCTTTCACTCTCTTTTTTCAAGAGGAAAGGTTAATATGGAACCTCAAGAACAGAATATTCTCTTTGCAATTATGTTTTGCCAGAATGAAATGCAAACATATTGTTCCTAAACCATGAGAGTTGCCACCAATACATTTAAAGGCGTAGTTACTGAATTTGCTGCAAAATTTATGCTTGGTTCCTTTCAGTAAACATTTACTGTGCACCTGCTATATGCACGGCACCCTGCTAGCTGATGAGGGTCCTTGTCCTTCCATTCTACTAAGAAGAAATAACATGTATGCCAGTATCTATGATGTAATACAGAATACTTTTAAGAGGCAGAAAGTGGGGATGCCTGGGGGCAGGCAGGATCCCAAACAGCCTGCTGGGGAAGGGGGCACCCAAGCTGGTCTCTAAAGGAAGGCAGGATGCTCTGAGTGGAGACAAGGAAGGAGGGCATCCTAGACCTGGGCCACTGCTTGTACAAATAGGGAAGGGGGACCGTGTGTCAGGGAGGGGCAGTAGCCAGGAGGCTAGGGTGTGGGGAGCAAAGAGCATGGGAAGGAAAGCAATATGTAATAGGATTGTTAAGGTGAATAGCAGTCACAGCACGGAGGGCTTTCAATACCAGGCAAAGGAGTTTGCATTTTATATTACAGGCAATAAAAGACCACTGAAGATTTCCGAGTAATGAAGCGATATGATCAAATCTGTGTTCTGGGAACATCGATTTCATAGGGTTCTACCTCTCTGTGGAGAAAGTGTGAAAAGGGCAGAGAGCAGAAGGAAGAAGACCACTTAGGAGGCTGTTGTAAGAGGCTATGAAGGCTTGGACTAGAATGGAGACTCTGTGAGTGGAGTGAAAGGAACGGATGCAATTAAGTTGTGAAAATAGGGCAAGATTTTCAGGAAGACATAAGGAGTTGTGCTCCGGATGTGCTGGGTCTGGAGTATCTATGGTGCATTGGGCAGAGATATGCAGCAGGCAGTTATTGATACAGGAGTAGAGTCTGAAAGAAAATTTAGGGCTAGATTTGGGAGTTATCTGCATCAGGATGAACCCAATGGAGCTACAAAGTCATGGAGAGAAAGACTGTGGAGAAAGAGAGGGGCCCAGGTCAGAGCTGTGAAGGATGTCCATCGTGAGTGAGGAGGAATGGTCAAGCCAGGGAGAAGAAGCAACAGAAAGCATGTTCAGAATCCAAGTGAGAAAAGCATTCAGGAAGGATGTCGATGTCTTCCAAAGTAACAGAGGTCAAGAGGCACAAGCACTGAGAAAAGGCCGGTGGAGCAGACAGGTAAGAGATCTCTGCTAACTTTGGAGAAAGTAATTTCAGTTGAGTGGTGGGGTCAGAAGCTAGATGACAAAGGGCTGCTAAGTGAGTGGGAAATGAAGACATGGAAGCCATGAACAAATTCTCTCTAGGATTTGGTTGCAAAGGGAAAAGAAGGATAGCTTGCAAGGAAAGCAGAGTCAAGTGAAGGTTTTTTGTTATTTTTTTAAAGCTGGGGGTAACCCACCCACATTTATGGGTGATAAGAAGACACTGAGTAAGAAAAGCTTGGTAAAAACCGTCCTGGAGAACAATCTGGAACCACACCCAAAGAGCTATCAACTATGCTAACCCCTTGACCCAAAAATACCACTACTAAGTTTGTATCCCAAAGAGATCAAAGAAAAGGGAGAAGGATCATTCTGTGTAAACATTTTGTAGCAGCTCTTTTTATGGTGGCAAGGAAGCAGAAACTGAGGAGATGTCCACAAAGCCATGGGGAATGGCTGAACAAGTTGTGGTACATGATTGTGAAGGAATACAACTGTGCTATAAGAAATGATGAGCAAAATGATTTCAGAAAAACACGGGAAGACTTATATGCCCTGATGCAAAGTGAAGGGAGCAGAACCAGAAGAACACTGTACATAGTAACAGCAACATTTTAAGGATCAATTATGAAAGACTCAGGTATTCTGATCAAGACAACAGTCTAATAATGATTTCATCCAAAGATGAAAAATGCTATCCATCTCTAGAGAGAACCGATGAACTCTGGATGCAGATTGAGGCATCCTTTTTTTACTTTCTTAATTTTTCTCCTCTTTTTTTTTTGTCTGTGTTTTCTTTTATAACATGGAAATTTATCTTGCATAATTTCACGTGTATTCAACAATATCAAATTACTTGCCTTCTCAAGGAGGGGGAAGGGGCAGGAGGGAGTAAGAGAGTTTGGAACTCAAAATTAAAAAAAAAAAAATTGGAAGACCAGCATGTTGAGGAGACACTGACATATGTGTTGAGTTCCCTGAGTTTGAGGGCAAGGGTTGTATGACCCAGGTGAAGAACTTCTTGAGAAAGGAAGTCAGCTGATGGTTGTGAATAGGAGCTGCTTGTTAGGACAAAGAATCATCAGAGATTGGGGCTGAAATGAACCTCCAAAGCCCTCTTCTTATGGAGATGAGGAAATGGAAGCTCAGAGGGGGAAAGTCACCAGCCCAAGGTCACACAGGTCAGAAGTGTTAGGTACACAGGTGGATTCCAAGAGCAGGGAAAGTCTAGGTGATGAAGAACATCCACCTTCAAAGGTCCTGTGATGCGAAAAAGAGTCAGCCCTTCAATGCCTCGGACTCTAACAGTCCTGAAAGCACGGTGGCAAGGAAGAACAGAGCAGGGAGGAGGTGCCTGGGAGTTGGGCTGAAATCACAGTCATTACTTAAGTTCTGAGCAAACTCAGATTGGAAAATCCAAGCCCATGAAAATGAAGTTCCCTCTCAATTCTGTATTTCTGTGATTACTTGTAGTTCACTGCTTTAGAAACTGGCATTTACAGAAAAAAAAGTCACTTTAATGATAACAGTCATAAACAAATAGCAAATGTGGGGAGGGAGAGAGAGGATGAACCATTAACATTGTAAAAATGGGGGGCGGCTTTCTTTTAGAAAAAAAAAATTGTAAAAATGTAATCCCAAAAAGACCAGAAAAAAATACATTTTCACAGCAATCATAATTGACTTTCTGAAAATTACACATGAATTAATTTCCCCATTGACTTCACTAACAATGTTATTCACCCAAACCTAGGAGTCTAATCTGATAGATATAAGCTAGAGATGTTGAACAAATTAGCATGACTATAAATATCGAATATTTGAGTCATGTGACAGTTAAATTTTATAAGTTTTGTATTTCATTTGGAATTATTTCAGAGACTACGCAGGGGAAAATATCCAATGTTTTATCCAGGGCCAAAATGCACTGCTCATGCCAAATTTTAGATACGTTGTCTTAGACACCTGTGTAGTCATGGAGATACACAAATATCTCCAAATATTGTTCTGGACAGTCTCCAAAGTGATTTCTCAATCACTCCAAAAAACATGAAAATGTTAAAATGCTCTGAACTCCCTAAATGTAATGGTCATCAGGGGTTTATTTTGATCGTTAGCTTTTAACCCTTCATCAGCATTAGGGCCACTTTACTCTTTCACCCAATCTCCAAGAAGACTACACATTCAATCTTCTCAGTTTGTCTAATTTTCAAGACATTTTCTTATTTCAAATCATTCACGAGAACTACAATTTCCCCTCCATTCATAAAACACACACACACACATACATGCCCAATGAAAGATTTCTGATTTTCTTCCACAGTAAGTAGGGAACAAAATTTATGACTGGACACACAGAGAAAAATTTTAATTTAAGAGGATTTTTTTCATTATTCTTCAAGATGACACTCTAAACAATAGTGTAAAGTTAAAACAAAAGGATTGTTTCTGAGAGCTAACCATCCAGCTCCTGGATTATCTAGGGACATCGTTCATCTGTCCAAGCTAGTACTGGGAAATGGTCTACCTTGATTATCTATTTCAAGAATATTAATCTTGATAACTTCATATTTCCATAAAAAACACTTACGAAAGACCTACTTTGTATAGAGTTAATATATCATTAAACAGAGACCCATTAACTCAAGATTTCTGGGATTTCAGATAGGAACTTGGTGAAAATTTATTAGCTACTAAAAGAGAATGTGGCATATAAATAAGAATTCAGGGAGAAATGTTTAAGTTGAATGAGAAAACCATTTCAGGTTATCCAGAAATGCTCACTTACATGTCAGAACTTACTATAGCAACAGCAAGTCATTTTATTTTATGTGAAATTTTTGATATATATATTTCAAATTACATGTAAAAACAATTTTTCATTTTTGTGTTTTTTTTATTTTGAGTTCTAAATTCTCTCCCTCCTTCCTCTTTACCCCCTTTCCTCAAACAGCAAGTAATTAGATATAGATTATACATGAGCAGTCATACAAAACATATTTCCCTATCAACCATGTTGCAAAAGAAAACATAGACTCCCCACCCCCCCAAAAAAAACCCAAGAAAAATAAAAGAAAGGACGCCTCAGTCTGCACTTAGGTCCCATCAGATGCAAATCATTTTAATTTACATTGGCCTCCTTTCTTATCCAGAATCACAAGAACTATAAAGTAAGGAGAAGATGTGATCTCTATGTATAAAGAACTTTATCATCTAAACATCAGATACCTCAAATCCCCTTTAATTAAGAACTCACCTTTGCCTGGGATGAATGTCCTCTGAAAGATTTCCTTCAGACTGCTGTTCCCATGTAAGAGTTGATGGCTGGGTAAGATGGCTATGTGGGATGCTCCATAGACAGCCTCCGGGGTTAAAGCATAAGCAGACAACTTCTCCTCAGTTAGCTTGCCATTAACCTGACAGGAATCATTACAGGGTTAATTTCTCCCTTTTCTCTCCAAGGCACATCGCTGTCTTTGTTCTTAAGGTAACTTCCCTCTTACACTTCCTTGTCACCCCTAATCAATGGTCACTGAGAGCTGGCATTGGGGAGGAGGGCAATGAGAGAGGACATGGTGGAGGGAAGGGAGAAGGGATGCATCAGAAGTTACCACTCCAAAGGATTCCTCACTGCTAACAACTTGAACTACTTTTCAGGCAGAATGTGGCCCCAGTTCATCTCCTATCATCAGTGTTTGTCCAAAATAGATGCATGGATGGACCGACTCAACGGGAGGCCCATCCAACTACACAGAATATCTTCTTACGGACATTGTATACATTTTGTTTATCTGTTCTTTCCCCCAGTAGAATATGAGCTGCTTGAAGACATGCCTTGGATCCCCTGAACGATGATCATGATGTCATCTCTGTGAAGTTATCCTGGCTGAACACACTCCAGAAGAGGATGCCACTGACTGCACCGAGACTGAGCCTAGTGGAGGCTTCCTCAAGCTACTCAAAGGCCACATGGCAGACGGGTGCAGTAAGCCCTTCTGGGGCAGAGGAATAAGCGCTTCTGCTGATTTGGTGTAGGGAAAGAGGACTGGGTAAGGGAGATGGGAGCCTACTTCAGGGGTTCAGGTAGTAATATGAACTTTTCTATTTGGGGATTTTGCAAAAAATCCCAACAACTTTATTTCTTAACCTGTTTGGAAGAAATAATGTGAAAGTATTTTCATACATTTTACATATTCTTATCATGTGCACTATAATATAAAATAACCTAAAGGCTCAAGAAATGATGTTGGATGTGTGATCCAACTCTTTCTTTTCCTTACCAAGAATCTTTTGTTTTTATTTTTAACAAGAATGTCAAGGTTGATATGATTCAGTTATTTTAGGAATATGTCACTGGACATATAGTACCAACAGCTAAGTTAAAGTTTACAAATAATCTTTCTCCTTCTTTTCTGAAACCTTTAATTCAGATTCAGAAGAGGATGGCACAGGACCTAGGGATATTTGCATTTTTCTTTGTATTGTGGGTGCCATGGCCAAAGGATTCATCATCTGGTGGCCTATACATGTAAACCTTCCTGTTCTTAGCTAGGCTGGTCTTTGGAAATATAATTTAGTCTGTTGCTGAGATGTGCTTGAAGCCTGTCCAACATGGCAAACCCTGCCATAGTGTGCATTTGCTGGTACAGTCTTCTAGAAACCATGGTCACTCTTGAGCTACAATGAGGCATCCCAGCAAAGTAACCTGGGGGCAACAGTAAATGCTTGATGAATGAATAAACAGAGGATATGCATCCTTAACCCATTTGGATTTTATCATATAATTTTTTTTTTTTTTGCAGGGGGGAAGGCAGGACAATTGGGGTTAAGTGACTTGCCCAAGGTCACACAGCTGGTAAGTATTAAGTGTCTGAGGCTGGATTTGAACTCAGGTCCTCCTGACTCCAGGGCTGGTGCTCTACTCACTGCACCACTAGCCGCCCTATCATATAATTTGTTAAACAAAATTACTGTGAATGGTTGTTTAGGAAGGTTTGCAGTGTTCTTGGTATTGATGCACTCAGTATAATATCACCTGCAGAAAGAAGCATCTGGAGCACCTCAGTGTCTGTACGGAATCCTTCTTGCATTTGGATTCTGTCCTGGATATCTTCCATGAGAGTGGCAAACCCTCTCGGTGCACATTAAGTCTCCCCGTTTTATACTTTGCTTGATATACATAATCAGGAGACTACTGAATAAAGTTAACTTTGTTGTTGCATCTATAAAAGAATCTTAGATGATCTTAACGTAGGCATGGTAGAAACCTCATTAGATGACAGCCTTTAAAGCTATGTTTTGTTCTAACAAATCAAAAGCTTTTTTTAGTTGACAAAAGATAAACAGAGTGGGATCTGTATTCCCTGTACCTTTTTGATTTGCTGCAGAATATTGTTGGTACCAGTTTCCATCTCCTATTTTCATCAAATATGCTCTTGATACATGAGCAGATCATTCTGATAGAGATTCCGTGGAGGTAAAAAGAAGCATGTGGACCAGTAGTTAACGATGTTCTCTTGGCCACCTTTCTTTACACTAGTAATGCCGTCCACGCTCCTCCAATCACTTGGTTTTTTCTTCTCTTTCAGATACACTGAGAATCAGTCCATAACTGCCCTCCAGTACGGCTCTCCTCCATGTATACTTGGCCTGGTCTGGCTTCTCTGTCCATCTTCACTTTCTGCCATATCATTTCCACTTTCTTGTGCAGCAGAGAACTGGCATGTCAAGAACCAAATAGAATGGTTCCCTTATTCATTGACAAAATCAGTCTGTTGTAGAAATGGTGTCATTATCCGGAGTCAAGGAGTCCTAAGCTAAAATCTGGCCTCAGACATTTACTAGATGTGTGACACATGGCAACTCATTTAACTTCTGTCTGGCTAAGGCACTTAGCCACTCATCTGTAAAATGGGATAATAGGAGCGTCCACTTCCCACTCTGTCAGACAGCTGGCTCTCCGTTTCTTGTCTTCCCTTCCTCCAGTTTCATCTTGTGCTTTTGGGATGACCTAGGATGCCTGGGTCTGGTGTCAGGCCTCCTGCAAATTCTGGATGCCTCTTCTGGGTGTCACTGTTTGAAAAGGTGTTGGGGCTTATGGTCCTTCACTGCTCTTCTTCAGCAAATTTTGCCAATGAGTTTTATACCGCCTTACAATTGGTGTCCTGTCTCTTCACCTGGCAGAGACAAAGCCTCTGTTGCCTGAAGCATTTCCTGGGCTCCTTTGGACTCCATGTTGTGGTGATGGCTAAACTTCCACAGGAAATGGTAACAGTCCATTTTTATGTGCACTTGGTAATTTGGTTCCTACTTTCTGCTCTCAAAAGAATGTTTGGACAGGCCCAAATTGGAGTCATTCATTTGCAGACCATATCTTGTCTTTCTTATCTCATCTTCAGATAGGAAGTTGACTTGGGCCTTGGCCCTAACAAATAGAAGGTCTGTATTACACATGGACAGCTGAGTCAGCAATGGCTCCCGCAGTAGCAACCACTCACTTCCTGTCTGTTAAAGTCAGTTCCATTTTTCTTGATGTTAATTGATTCTTTCCACATTCATTACCTTCCAATTCTCTTCTTGAATACAGTATTAATGAGATGGACAGCACATAAGCTTTTGGCTTCTTTTGCTTCTCAAATCTAAGCTGTAGTTCCTGACCTATTTTTTGCTATCCTCACCTACGCCCGCCTTTCCCTTGAAGTTACTGAGCATTGAAGTTCACGCCAATTTAATTTAGAAGGTCACATCGAGTTCACTAACCTCTACTTCCTCATCCTTTGCAAAAGCTGCTGCACAATAAACTCCAATTATTTTCATAGTGATCTGGCTTATGTTCATCATGTGCCATGAACAAGAACAGAACCAACTTGACCAGCTCCTTTATCTGTGTCTCTGAGGCAAACCTATGAGCCTGCCTTCCATTTAACGACAACTTCCTTACATCTTCTGGTTTCCTTTACAGAAAGAAAGCCAAGAATGATATGATTCATATCCTCTGGTTAACTAATTAGTCTTTAGACAGGATCTTATATTTAGAGTACCAACAGTTAAACTAATCCTTATATAGATAGTCTAAAAACTGTGATTCTTAACATCCTCTGCCTCCTGTTCTTAACTCTGTCATGGTCACTGAAAGGACTGGGGAGGAGACTATGGTCCTCTCTGGATTTTTTCTTTGCTTAATGATTTGCTATGCCCAAGGAAATTATCGCCTAGTGGCCAGCCTAAAGACAATGGGTCTCTGTATTTGGCAAGGTTAGACCTCAGAAAGTAGAGTGTTGCTGGAGCTGTATCCAAAGTCTTTGCACCATGAGAGAAACTTCTGGAGCTTGTGTGCTCCAGAACCTGGGGTCACCCCCACATCTGGATGAGGACTCCACAGAGGACTCAGATGGAGGGAACACATCAAGCCTAGGGAAACAATCACCCCCTACTTATCCGGTTCAAAAAATATTCCTTTGTGGAGGCTGTGTTAATCCAAGCAAATCTGTTTAATGGGGACTTACCTTCAAAGTAAAGTCAAGATAGCATCCTTCACAGTCTCCTATCCAATGGGCCTGCATTCCTTTTATTCCATACCACTCAGGAAGGTCAGCTAAAGCTTCACGCATCGCCTATAGAATCAGGAAGGAGATGGGAGACATTCTGAGCACATAACATCTATACACTCATGGAAATACTCAGTAATTGGTCAAAACTAATGAAGTGGGGGGAGCTGAATGTTAACTGTGGAACCACATTCTTCCCAGGCATGTGGTCCTACCAGGAGGAAACCAATAGAACAGTGCTAGCTTATTTAGAGTCAACTTCTGAAAGATGGAGTTGATTGACTTCACTAGTGTACATGTGCCAAGTTTTCATGGTAGAGAGAAAATTAGCTAAGAAAAGATGATAATTAGACTCTTTGATGATGGCAGCTAGTACATTCTTTCTCAGGACCAGGAAACTAAATATAGGGAGGTTAAGTTTGCTTATTTCAAAAAATTGACTCAGATATTCAAGGCTTGAATTTTCTGTTTTAATTTGTTTTTCTGTATGTGTTTGAATGTATTAATTTCATTTTCTTAATTGACAGTTACAATCTTTAGACCATAAATTGAATTACATGTTTGCATACACCTATTTTAATAATGAAAATGGGTCCACTGAAACTTAACAGTTCATATTATATCTTGATCTTACCTAAAGCATCTACTATAGAGAATAACTAGAAATGTGTTCATTAATATCAATAAGGTGTATTATAGAATATAAATCCCTAGAAAGAGGGGCTTTCTTTAAATCATTTTACACAAGCTAGAACATGTCAGCATCTTTTTTTTTAAATTACAAGGGGAATGCTATAACTGAAGGGGAAAACTGTTTAATGGAATGTGATAACTTTTTTTTTAAAGAATGATTCTAGGTATTTTTTCCTGTTACATGTAAAATTAGTTTTCAACATTAATTTTTCAGATTTTGAGTTCCACATTTTTCTCCCTCACTCCCTCCCCTCCCTCTCCCCAAGACAGCAAGCAATCCGATATAGGTTACACATGTACAATCATATTAAAGACATTTCTACACTAGTCATGTTGTGAAAGGAGAATCAAAACAAAAGGGAAAAACTTTGAGAAAGAAAAAGCAAAAGTGAAAATATGCATCCAGACTCTATGGTTCTTTCTCTGGATGTAGATAGCATTTTCTATCATGAGTCTTTTGGAATTATCTTGGACCATGTATTGCCGGGAAGAGCGAAGTCTCTCATAGTTGACAATTGTATAACGTTCACCTGGTTCTGTGATGACAACGTTTAAATTCACAACAACTGGTGGCATGTATAATAAAGTATATTAGATACTTGCACAGTATGAAATCTACAGAGAAAGACTTTCTGCCCTTGAATTTCCATAGGCTAATAAGTTATTATTTGTTTAGAACAACCAGAAAGCTCAAATAGCCAGACTTTTTTCTTGAGCAAAAGCTGGGGAGGTCAAGTGCCAGGAAGAGATCTTGAAGTTTTTTCAAATACAGTATAGTGAGTTCTGTCCAAGCTGAATATCTACTTTAAGTACAGCACTCTGCTACGGGATACAAAAATGAGTAAAACACAGTCTTCCATGCCTAGAACCTTTTCTCTTTTCATCCCCATTTCCTGGCTTCCCTGTCTTCCTTCAAGTCCCAGCTAAAGTTCCACCTTCTCCAAGAAACATTTCCCAAATCCTCCTTAATCTTAGTGTATGCTTTCTGTCTGTCTCTCTCTTCCAATGTATGTATGTATGTATGTATGTGTGTGTGTGGGGGGGTGGGGTTCAGAGAAAAAATAGCTAATAGAGGGAATCAAGACTTAACTTAGGTCCTGATAATAATAAATCATAGGACTAATTATTATTATTATTATTACTGTTTAATACTGGGAGAGACCTCTAATATTATGTAGTCCCACTCTCTGATGTTGCTCTAGATGAGGAACGTGAATCCCAGAGAAAGCAAAAGGCGATATATGCCAGAGCTGGAAGCAGCATGGAGGTCCTTCCCCAGTGCCGAGGTTCTTCCTGCTATGTCCTGCTCCCTCTCAGAATGGACAGACTTTCTATACACAAAGATGAAGGGGGGAGGCATGCCAGGCAGGGGCCCAGCACGGCTGGAGGCAGAAGCCAGGATCCATCTGGGCAGGGGGGACCTGGAGCACAGAAGGTGTGAGGGGAAGAGAGGAAAATCATGCTCAGAGATGTGTTGAGGCCAGATGACAGAGGACTTTACACGTCAGACTGCACTGAGCTTGTCTGTTACTCGTGCCATCCCTTGGATTCTCTCCAGTTTATCCTGTCAACATTTTGTTTGTATGTAGCTGTTTGCATGTTGTTTCCTGTGTGGTATCTCTCCATGTGAGCTCTCTGGGAGCAGGGACTGCTTTGTATCTTTCTTTGTATCACTGGTAAGCATTTATTAGGCACCTACTGTGTGTCAGGCACTGTGCTAAGCACTGGGGATACATTTTTGGAGGGCAAAGGGGAGGAATTGGGGTTGAGTATTATTAGCCCATAGTCACACAGCTAGTTTAGCATCAAGTGTCTGAGGCAGGATTTGAACTCAGGTCCTACTGTAAAGAAAGCTAAAGAAAAACTGAGAGCTTAATGAGCACTGAAAGACAAAATAAAGGTCTATTCGAAAATTGAAGAAGGAAAAGGAAAATAGGAAAAGTTAAGACACATGGAAATGCTGATTTGCTCAAGTTATATGATACCAATTCAATGAAACAAACATTCATTAGGTGTCTGGGCAAGTGTTCCTACCTCTCTAGAATTCAGTTTCTTCATCTGTGAAATGAGAAATTGGAGATGAATTCCAGCTCTCAAGTCCTGTGAGGCAGCATGGTGAAGTGGGTAAAGGTAGGCTGTGGTGGCAGGCAGATCGAAGTTTAAGTCCTAACTCTAAGACACACTAGCTGTGTGACCCTGGACAAGTCACTTAATCCCTCTCATTATCACAAGCAACTCTTTAAGTAGACAAATTACAGATAAGTTGCCAATTTCTATCAGTGGAGGGAATTTCCAGGCTAGGAGTTCTCTACAGTAAGGAAATCTCAAGTCCAGACCAAAAAAAAAAAAAGGATTCTATTTTATGTATTAAAGCTCAGGAAGGATAGCTGCACCAACTTTTGGTTAGTTCCAACTCAAATAAAGCAATCATTGAACAAGGCCCATGCCTGAATTAAAACATCTGGGCAGCCTCTGACAAATCACTTTCAACAGAATGATCAGAGGGTCCTCTTATCTGGAGACCAATGTTACTGGAAATACAGAGAAAACAAAGGCGCAAATATAATTGAGTGAGGAGTCTTTGGTGATTTAAAGTTTACCAGGCCATTAAAATTCTAAATCAAGGAAAACCAGCTATTGAGTGATTTAAAGTTTACCATTCTTTGGTGATTTAAAGTTTACCAGGCCATTAAAATTCTAAATCAAGGAAAACCAGCTATTGAGGAATTACAGCTGATGGCTGTGATGTGGGTTAGAGACACTCATCCCATTCCGTCTTCGGATCAGGGGAAAGAGAATGCCTAGACCCAGAACATCTTCATAAAGCTCGTCCTCACAAAAAAACCATTTAGCTTCTGAAGACTTTTACAAGAAAGGCAGAATGATGTAGTGAAGAAAGCCTGGATAACTGAAGAAGCATCAAGAAGAATGAACATTTCAATAAAGAAAAACTAAAAAGAGGACTGTATCTGAAACTGTGAACTACTGTTATCTAGTTCATTCATTCATTCATTCATTTTGCCCCCTTTTTTTGAGGGGGGAGGACAGGGCAATTGGGGTTAAGTGATTTGCCCAAGGTTATACAACTAGTAAGTGTTAAGCTCTGAGACAGGCTTTGAACTCAGATCCTCCTGACTCCAGGGTTGGTGCTCTATTCACTGAGTCACCTAACCACCCCTACCTATTTATTTTTAAATAGGATAGTAACAAAATTGCCCTTTTCTGCACTTTCTTCTGCTTCTGTGTATTTATTTTAAAAGTTTCATTAATACTCTTCTTTCACCAATCTCAATATTCCATTTCTCCCCTCCCCCACCCCACACTTATCTTGAGGGGCACTGATCAAGGGGCAATCCAAGAATCTCACAGTTGCCAGAGAATTCAGAGAGAGCTGACTCTGACTCCCCTATTTTTACAGATGAGGAGGCTGAGGTCCAATGAGGTGAAGTCTGTTAGTGATCAAAATGTCCCAACTCCTGGACCGTGAAATTTTTAAATAACCCTGTTCTGCTATATCCTTGATGATGTTCTTTTGGGAAGAGAAGCATCATTTCCACATAAAAGAACTAGAGATTCTGGGTTCTCTCTCATCTCTCCCTCCTTATTGTGGACCCAATAGTACTTAGCATTAGGGAAACAAAAGACATCAGTCTCACTACAAGACTTAGCTTTACTATGGTGGCTCTGGGTCCCTGTAAGGCAAAGTCTTCTGGGTATTTTATGTAACAAGCCCCTTGACATGCATTGTGCAGGGGTGGAGAAAAGAGCCACAAACATCAGAAAGGCCTGGGCTGGAGTCCTGGTGACCCCCTAACTCTCACCTGTAAAATGGGGAAGGTGAGGCCCACCTTGCCTCCTAGAAGGGTCAGTACTTTTAAAAAAGGTAAGATGTCAGGAGTAAGGGATAGCAAGGTCATGGGGGAGTAAAGACTGTCTAGGGTCATGTCTTGTATAGATGGCATATAGCCTGCTGGAAGGGCAGAGCCCTCCCTCTACCAATGATATCGCAGGGGGTTACTGTTGTAGTTACAATAACTGCTAAGAAAGACTCTGCCATGTTCAGTTCTGCTCCGAAGTCATAGGATGTAATACTGAATCTTCCATGGGCTGGACTGGAGTGAGAGGAGGGAGCTACAGCAGGAGGGTTAGATCCAGTGTCAGAATACCTGGGCTCAACTCTGACTTTTGCTCCTTACTGTCTGTATAACAATAACAGTAAGAGCCAGTATTTATGGAAAGCTTTCAGGTTTGCAAAGTGCTTTGTTTCCTTGGTTTCCTCATCTGTAGGGATGGGGTTAAAGAAGAGGAGCCCTCAGGGTCTTTGTCAGGGTTAAATCACAGGGACCCAAGATCTGGTATTTCTGATGCACAAAAAAAGAGACCTGGGACCTTGGAGGAGCCTATGGGGCCTCAGAGGAGCCTGGGAGAACACCAAACCAACAGCAACGGCAGAAGGCAATGTAAGAAGGCAGCAGCCTTGCTAAATCATATTCTCAAAGGGTTGACAATTGTAATAGTAAGATCCTCTTTCTGTGTCCTAGCTTACTCACAACAGGGCCAAGAGCAACATTTACTAAGGATCAGACAGGATCAAAGGATCACAGGTCTGGGTAGAGAAAGGTTTTCAGAAGACATCCTTATTTTGTAGATGAGAAAACTGCTGACTTGTCCAAGGTCACAAAGATACTGTCAGAGGCAGTATTTGCATTCAGGTCTTCTGGATTCCAAGTAATTGGACTCTTTCCACTGGGCTGTGATGTGCACACAACAAAATTCTGTCTAAGGAAGAATATGGAGGCCAGAGGAATTGCAAGAAGAATTTCTGAACATGCAATTTTCATTCTTAAGCTTTTTTAAAAGACAAAAAGGGTTGTAGGGAAGGAAAAGTATGATGGAAATAGAATTCCATTTTTGCTTGAGAATTTTTGACACATTTACCTTAAAAACATCATTACTGTTCCACAAAATCAGCCAAATCAAAATATAGCCTTGGGCAGAAGGCAGCTAGTCCTGTGGGTGATATTCAGGGCCTGCTCTTTAAAGACAAATGAGTTACAGCCCTGTAGTAGTTTCCAATTCATTAGATCACTTAAATAGAAAACATGCAGATGTTTTATTAATGGGCTTATTTTCCACTGGCTCTAGTTTCCAAACACTCTGTCTTATTTCCATGTCAACAGGAAATACGCATGGGAAAATGGGGAGGATATCATAATTATAAATGATTAATATTAAAGATTTGCTGAGAGATACCAGGCTTTCTATAGAACACAGCTATCTTATTGTGCTCACTATATTTAGGAAGAAAGAGTGTGGGGAAATGCTGGCCTAGGGGAATACAGATATCAGTAGGACAAAAGGTTCATTAACAGGGACTATAGAGTGGCTCTCAATCTACTTCCTTTATTAGCTCTCCCCAGCAGCTCTTCCAAACCTTCTCCTCCTTCCTCTGGAGCCTCCCATGGCTCCCCTATCCTCACTCTCTCAGCTGAGAACCTTGTCTGATATTTTACAGAAAAAATCGAGGCCACTTGCTGTGAGCTCCCCTTCTCTCTTCCTCACCTCCTATCACTCAGATTGCCTTCTGCTGCCCCCTCCTCCTTCACTCCTGCTTTGTATGATGAGCTGGGCTTACTCCTGAACAAAGTGAATCCCTCCACCAGCTGTCTTGTCTCCTACAACAGACTGCCCCCTGTTTACTGGCTCATTCTCTACTGCCCATAAACACGCCCAATGTCTCCCTCATCTGAAAAAGCCATCACTGGATGCTTCCATCCTCATACCTCTTCTGCCCTTTGTAACTCACAATCTGGCTTCCAACCCTGCCCTCTCCAGACACCAATGGTCTCTCAGGCCTTTTCTCAATCCTCATTCCTCTTGACCTCTCTGTAGCCTCTGACACTTTTGGTGACTCTCTTCTCTAGGCTTTCAGGATGCCCTTTCTCCTGGTTCTCTTCCTATGTCTCTGACTGTTCTTTCTCTGTCTCCTTGCTGGATCCTCCTCCAGATCATGCTCTCTAACCACAGGGGTCCCTCAGGGTTCTGTCTGACACCCTCTTCTCTTCTCCCTCTATATGCCTTTGCTTGATGATCCCAAGACCTACCATGGATTTGATGACCACCTCTATGTTGATGATTCTCAAATCTACCTATCTTGCCCTAAACTCCCTGCTGACCTCAGTTTCACATCTCTAACTGCTTTGCTCAGCACATCCAAAACTGAACTTGTTACCTTACCCCCAACCACCCAACTCCCCTTCCCTATGACTGTGGATGGCAGCATCATCTTTCCAGTTTCTCGGGCTCACAATCCAAGTGTTCTGGACCCCTCGTTGTCTCTTCCCTACCCCCAGCCCCATATCCAAGCTGTTGCCAAGGCCTGTCGATTTTACCTCTGCAACATGGCTCCAACTGCCCCCCTTCTCTCCTCTGACAGTACAGACCCTCATCACCTCATGCCTGTCAGGGCATCTGCCCACTCAAGTCCATCCTCCATTTTGCCACCAAAATGATTCTCCTAAAGTGTAAGTCTGCCTCTGTCTCTCCTCCACTCCATAAACTCCACTGGCTCCCTATCCCCTCTGGGATCAAATACAAAAGGCTCTATCTGGCATTCAGAGTCCTTCATGGCCTAGCCCCCTCCTACCTTTCCAGTCTCATATCCTGCACCCTCCATGTATCCTTTGATCCAACAACACTGGTCTTCCAGTAGTTCCATGAACAAAACACTCTATCTCTTGGTTCTGGGCATTTTCTCTGCCTGTCCCTCATGCCTCCTGACCTCCCCAGCTTTCTTTAAGTCCCAATGAAAATCCTATCTTTATTTTCATAGGAGCTTTTCCCAATCTCTTTTAATTCTAATGCCTTCCTTCTCTTAATCATTTCCTACTTATCCTGTAGATAACTTGTTTGTATGTATTTCTTTGCTTGCTGTTCCCATTAGATTGTAAGATCTTTGAGGGCAGGGACTGTCTTTTGCTTCTTTTTGTAACCTCAGTGCTCAACACAAATATCATATTTTGGCCAAAGTCTGAATTAATCAAACAAACTGCTTTCCCTTGCCTTCTGTGTCAGCAAGACAATAGAAACCAGATGGGGCTGGAGACAGGATTGTCTAGGGAGAAAAACAGATATCCTGAGACTATAAAATGTAAATAGACCTTGCTCTGTTTGCTGTCAATTTGCATTTAACTTCTTTCTCACATATACATGGTAACAAATGGAAGTCATAAAAGTTTGTGACATGGTCATCCTGAATTGGGATGGTTCTAATATGTACAAAAAGTCTTTTGATTCTTCTGTTCATCAGTCAGGACTCAGCTCCTGCACTCCTTGTACAAGTTCCTCTAGTTTAAAGGAATAAAATGAGATAGCTGTATGATAGCTATGTGTTTGTCTCTTTTAACCAAACCTTTTTTAGATGGCGACAGTTATGGGGCCATGACTCGAATTGGAACTGTTGAGTGGCTGAATAGCACGTCACCTCATCAAAGTTAACGATTCAGGATTCATTTTTTCCTGGAATCTTGGCCTTGATGGAGTCAGGTGAGCTCCCATTCCCAGCTTCCAAACTTTTCCCCAGTGGTTTGGTTAAGTCCACAATTCCCTTAAGCTAGCTCTGGGACCAGGGACCTCTCTGTACCAATTAGATCCTCTCTGAGATAGAAATTTAGATCTTGGGACCTTTTTGCACCAATTAGATCCCCTCTTTGAGATCAAAATTTAGATCTTGGGACCTCTCTGTATTAACAAATTGCCAGTGCTGGTGTAGGGATAACCCCAAATTATGTTGGCCAAGATGGGGCTCTTCTGACTAGTCAAAATTATTTTATCTTAATATCAAATTAAGTTAAAGGCCAACAAACTTCTAACCAGGAGAGGGAACATTTTCATTTTTGAAGGCAGAACAAGAACAAAAGGCAACAGCAGCCTTTTCCTTTACGGCTTGCAAACCTTGTTATTCAGCACCAACCCCAGTAGTGCTTGAATAACAATAGCCTAAGCCCATTCTTTTTGCCTCTAACCTCTGCCCCCCCCCCACTTCTTTACTTCTTCCCTTCTTCCATTTAAAAGCTCTGATCTCAGGATGGGGAGCTGTGCTGTGCTGCTTTCCATTACCCACTCTGGTTCTTCTCCTCCCTACCCCCACCCTACTCCTCACCTACTCCCTCCCTCCCTTCCGCTGGAGGTTCTGAGGTTAGCAACCCTGTTCTACCTCCCCGGTTGCCTCCCTGGCCTCTCCCTTCCCTTAGGGTGAATGGGCAAAGCCCTCAGACCATAGCTATTGAGAATGAATCTGAGGTATTCTATGCTAATTCTGGCTTAGCCCATGGCTGGGAAGGAGGGGGTCAGACCCAATTCCTTTCCTACTCTATCAATAACCTCCAATCTTCCCTATTACAGAATAACAAACCCACCCAGACAGAGTGGCAGTCTAAATACACTCAATTTATAGCTGACAGCCTCCCAGCTTGCCCAGACCCTAGCAACTCAGGCTGAGGAAGACTTAGAAGCAAAAAGGGAGTTTTGAACTAAGAAAGATCAGCTTTAGTATCTGACAGCTCTCACTCCAAGCCCACACCCACTCCTGATGTGGCTAAGGGATACAAGCCTGGTATCTGCCACTATTGCAAAAAAGCAGGACATTGGAAGGCAGAATGTAGGACACAGCTTAGGGTTCTGAAATATCAGAAAAACAAGAAGCACCAAGGCTACCCCCCCCCCCCCCATGACCATAGAGATGCTCCAAGCAAAAAGTTGCAGGATTTAACCCCCATCCACTCCTACCCTGACAGATCTTGAATCCTTGAATAACAATAGCCATTTCACCCTCTTTTTGTTATTAAATGTAGACTTAGTATTTGTACCGTCAGTTTGTCAGTCAATGTGTGTGTCTCTGGGTCTATACTGTTTGTGCTGTGAATGAGTCTGTTATTTTACAAGTCTGACCTACATGTAGTCAAAGATTTCTAAAGGGTGCAGTCAGGGAAACAAAGAAATCTGTGAAACTCTTTTCCTTGTAGTTCCTGGTCTGGCCAACCTGGAATTAGAATGAAAACTTAGATATAGCTAAAAACATCTTAGCAGATTCTGAGACTCATTCAGCATGACCCGCTCTCTCCCCGGAGTTAAGAGAGTATCTCAGCATGGGGATCTTTCTTTAACAACCAGAAGTTTTGTAAACCGTTCTCATCTCAGATCAGATAAGTGAAGAGAATGTCGGACAATTGTAGGGATAATATTTGCAGACTGGCAATAGCTCTACCTAACTGCCTATACCTCTGGGCACCACCATTGCCCACCATTCTAGGCAAAGCTTGGAAATGTCACCCAAGTCCTATATATGCTGCCCACTCCAACCCAGTAGCTGCAAACCACCCCATGGCTCTGTACATTTTGCAGTTGTTGGAAAGGGAGAAGTAGATGGATCAGGCCTGTGGGGAATATTCCCTAAGTCCTGTCTTCAAGAATTCTCACCACTGGGAAGTAAGCTTCTGCTCCAACTAAACTCTTCACTTCTCTGTTCCAGCTGCAAAAATGCATTTTATCTTTGTTTGATCTGTTTCCTTAATTTGCAAAGGGAAAAAAATAGTGTTATGGGATTAAAATTTTATAATTATTGTAAAATGTTTAATATAATGACTGGTATGTGTTGGATATAACATTATTCTCTCTAACTTTGAAGTGGTTTTTGAATGCCACGAGTAATAAGGTCAATTATTTTATAAGTCATTTGATGTTCTATGAAATTCATTGTTATGTTGTTGCGATATTTCTAAAATTGTATTGTGTTTCTAAAAGTCTGCTTAGCTAGTGAAATTTGAAAGAAAAATACATTTTTGAAGTAGGAATGGTGTTACAGCAATTTAAAAAAAATCTGGATTGTGTTACATGTGAATTGGGTTTTTATGTTATAAAATTTGATAATTTAAAGCTGTTATATTTGGGTTACAAACAGGTAGTTATTAACCAAGCTATCTGGGGTTATTGCATAAATCAAGTACTTACAAAAGTATGCTTGTGAAAACTAATTATTGGTAATTATGTGAAGAAAAGACCCTGTGAATCCTCTTGTAAATTCTGTTAAACTTACAATTGCTCATGTGTATGGAAAGGAAGGGTTAGGTGTCCCTAGAAACCATATGTACCAGCAAGGTCATTAGCCCTGGGAAAGGAACTTGTTTTTGATGTAATTCCTAAACAATGAACCTGGCTTGCCGAGAAGCTGTAAATCTATGTGAAATAAGTAGAAGGGATTTCTAACAACTGGCTTTTACAGCAGGACAAGTTTATATTTGAGAAAGAAAGGTGCTAAATGGAATCCCTTTCATATGAGAGACCTAGCAAATCTTTATTGCTTATTGCAGCAATATGAGAAAAAAAAAACAAAAATGATCCTAAGCTGTGATTGATGAAATTTGCTGTTTAAGGTAAAAGGAATTTGGGACCATAATTAATTTTGTTTTCATTTTGAATTTGGATATAGTTGTCTACATTAAATCAATATCTCAGAGAAATGCCACAAGCTACTCAGAGGGAAGGTGATTTTTGTGCTATTAACAGATGGGAGTCTGCATTTCGGAAAAGCTGAAGGTTCAATCTTAGCCTCTATCTGGGATGGGATCCGTCCTGGCTCAGTTTACCCACGGTGTTCCTTTGAAAAGGGATGTTTTCTTTTTTTTTTTTTTTGCCGTTTTTTTTTTTTTGGAGGGCAATTGGGGTTAAGTAACTTGCCCAAGGACACACAGCTAGGTTTTTGTTTGTGTGTGCATTAAGTGTCTGAGGCCGGATCCGAACTCAGGTCCTTCTGACTCCAGGGCTGGCGCTCTACTCACTGCACCACCTAGCTGCCCCGAAAAGGGATGTTTTTCACCTGAATATTCCTGAGTCTAGCTATGAGGTGGAATGGATACTGCATGGTTGGAAAACTGTGACTTTATCTGAATTTAAACAGAGTCAAGGATGTTTTATCCTGTCATATTTGGTACGTCACATGTCCCTGCCTTTATTTTCCTTCTACAGCAAATTTCTATTATCAGAGCAATCAGTAAAAGATATGAGCTCTTTTGTGTTATCTTACTGGGAAATCCAAGATTACTTTTTCATCTAGAATTAGAATATGTGCAGAAATGCATGATGTTCCCATTGTTTAAAGGGACGGTAAAAGCAGTAGCTTTTATTTTTTTGCCTTTTGGTGGGCAATTGGGGTTAAGTAATTTGCCCAAGGTCACACTGCTAGGTTTTTGTTTGTGTGTGCATTAAGTGTCTGAGGCCGGCCGAACTCAGGTCCTTCTGACTCCAGGGCCAGCGCTCTACTCACTGCGCCACCTAGCCACCCCAGGAGTAGCTTTTTTTTTTTTAATTAAACAAATGCTTTATTAACTTCTGGTTTACATAATTCATTTCCACCAGATTATGAGTTACATTTTTCCCCCATTTTCCCTACCCACCACCCCAGAATAGCAGTCCCACTAGATATCCCCTCATCCAATCTGCTCTCTCTCATATCTTCTCCCATACCCCCTTCGACTTTGCCATTAGGGCAAGGTGAATCTCTGAGCCCCACTGCCTGGACATCTTATGAGACATTTAATTTTAAAACTTCGATTTTCAGATCCATTCCCTTTCTCCCTTGTCACCCACTCCCTCTGAGAAGATAAGCAATTCAGTATGTGTTGTACATGCATATCTATGCAAAACATTACCATAGTAGATATATTGTAAGAGATTGCTTATATTTCCCTCCCACCTGTCTCACCTCCCACCTGGTCCATTCCCTACTTTGATCCTGTCCCTCTTTGATAGTGGGTACTTCTAACCTCCCCTCTCTCCAGAATGCCCTCCCCTCCATCATTCCCCCTCTCATCCCCCTTTCCCCTACTCAGGAGAGTGAGTGAGGGTAAGATATTCCATTTAGTATGTATGTGATTCTCTCCTTGAGCCAACTTCAATGAGAATATGCTTTTGCCTTTCTGCCTTCCTGTTCTTCCCCTCCCCTGCAACTACTTCCCCTTGCCTCTTCTACATGAGATAGTTTACCCTACCCTGTCTCTCTCCATCTCCTCTTGCCACTTTCCTCTCTCACCTCCTGACTTCACCCCTTAAGAATCATCCCTTCCTTGGGGCGGCTAGGTGGCACAGCGAGCAGAGAGCCAGCCCCGGAGCCAGAAGGACCCGAGCTCGGATCAGGCCCCAGACACCCAACACACAAACAAAAACCCAGCCATGTGACCCCGGGCAAGTCACCCAACCCCAATTGCCCTCCAAAAAAAAATAATAAATAATCATCCCTTCCCATCAAATTCAACCTGTGCCCTCTATCCATGTATACCTGTGAACATATGCCATGTACCTTTCTTCAATTATTTTCATAATGAGAAAGGTTTCATCAAACACAGTTATTGTTTTTCCATGTAGAAATGTAAATAGTCCAACTTTGATAAGTTCCTTTTGATTTCTTTTCCTTGATTACCTTCTCAAGCATCTCTTGCTTCTTGTGTCTGAATGTCAAATTTTCCATTCAACTCTGGTTTTTTCCTCAAGAATGCTTGAAAGTCCTCTATTCCACTGAATGACCATATTTTCCCCTGAAACAAGATACTCAGTTTTGCTGGGTAGGTGACCCTTGGGTTCATTCCCAGCTCTTTTGCCCGCTGGAATATCATATTCCATGCCCTTCTATCCCTCAGTGTAGAAGCTGCCAGGTCCTGTGCTATTCTGATTGTATTTCCACAATATTGAAATTGTTTCTTCCTGGCTGCTTGTAGTATTTTCTCCTTGATCTGGGGATTCTGGAACCTGGCTATAATACTCCTGGGAGTTTTCTTTTGGGGATCTTTTTCAGGAAGTGATCTATGGATTCTTTCAACCTCTATTTTGCCCTCTGGATCTAAAACATCAGGGCAATTTTCCTTGAGAATTTCTTTAAGGATGATTTCTAGGTTCTTTCTTTGATCCTGGCTTTCAGGTAGTCCAATAATTTTTAAATTATCTCTCCTGGATCTATTTTCCAGGTCAGTGGTTTTTCCCATGAGATATTTCACATTGCCTTCTATTCTTTCATTTGTTTGGATCTGTTTAATAATATCTTGATTTCTCATAAAGTCACTAGCTTCCATTTGCTCCAGTCTAACTCTGAAGGAATGAATCTTCTCAGTGAGCTTTTGAGATTCTTTTTCCATCTGGCAAATTCGACTTTTTAAGGCATTCTTCTCATTGCCTTTCTGAGCCTCTTTTGCCATTTGAGTTAGTCTATTTTTTAAGGTGTTATTTTCCTCAGTCAGGCTGTTGACTGTCATTTCATACTTTTCTTGCATCTTTTTTATTTCTCTTCCCAAATTTTCCCCCACTTCTCTTATCTGCTTCTTAAGGTCCTCTATGGCCTGTAGCCAGCTTGTATTCTCATTTGGGGCTTTTGGTGCAGGAGTTCTGACCTCACAGTCCTCCTCCATGCTTTGAGCCTCTTTGCCCCTAAAATAGGAGTCCAATGTTGAACTTTTCTGTTTATTTTGTTTTGTTTGCCTAGGCATATTGCCACTTAATTACTTGATTTTGGGGCTTGTTGCCACAGTAGGACTCTGGCACCAGACAGGGGAGCTTCCGCCCAAACGTGGGGTCTTCACAACTTCCGCCAGTTGGGTGGCCTCTGTAAAGCCTCCACCCACTCTGGCAAGTTGGATACCCACCCCAAACTTCCCCCCAGACCACAATCCAGATCTAGGCAGTTTAAAGCAAAAGCGATTAACCCCCAGACTGATTGCTGGATCTTCTTACAGTTCGCAGACCAGGAGCTAGAGCCACTACTGACACTGCAAAATGGCTGCTGTGCAGCTGTTTCTTCAGCAGCTTTTTGCCCCCAGGGGAGGAAGCCACGTGTTCCCCAAATACTGGTCCCAAAGTCCACAGGGCACTAACCTCTCACTTTGTCCTAGGCATATCTGTGCTGATAATTCTGGAATCGCCACAATTGCTGGTGTTCTGGGGTTCCACCAGCCAGCTGAAGGCCCGGCCGCTCTGGGGCTAAAACCGCGGACCTGGGCTCGGCTCTGTGGGCTGCGTTGTCCCCAGCAGTAGCTTTTAAAAGTACTGACTGTGATCAGTTCCTTAATTGTTACCAAAGTGAGATTCCATTACTACAGCATTTTGACTAAGGAACTTTGTGACCTAGGAATTCTGTATAGTACCTTAGGAATTTATGTTATTCAAGGACATTAACTTAGTTTAATGAATTCCAAATTTAAAGGTTTATTTTTGCTTTAAGGAAAAAAAAGAAAGATATAATTTAAAACTTTCCAATTAATTTTTCTTTCATAAAGGTTTAGTGATTATTCCTCTTAACACCAGGATAAATTCAAGCTGTTTTTAAAGAAAGGAAATACTTTTTGAAAAGATATTTTGAAAGGACTTGTGTGATGATTTCTGAAGGTCTACTAAGTTTTCAAATGAATTATTGTTAAATTAATGTAATAAGCTGTAAGCAGAAGAGATTTTGCTGTTTTAATCTGAATTTGTAGTTATTCCATGGCCTAAGCAAAAGTTAACATTTGTATTTGAATGTATAAGTAAAAGATTTAGATTCCTGAAGTAACTCACTCTTCCAGACTGAGTATAATTAGGGAAGACTAAACAAGAACATAACTTTTGTCAGTCTGTGGTGTTAGCCCATTAACCTCTTTGCTTTGTTTAAACTAGGATTCCAGTACAGAGTTCTGTTAGCAAAAGAATAATAACTTATGATCTATCTTGTTTTATGGTTAAAAATGTAAAGGAAAGCTGAATAATCTGGATAATGGGTTTGAGAGATTTGGAAAGATAAATAAAGGTTTGATTGGATATATAGGAGGCAGATAAAAAGGTTTGGGACAAATGGGGTTTATCTAAGCCCCTCCTATCTCTACATAGTTGTCAGTTTTAGATAGTTTAAGTATGTTGCGAGAGTGTGAGGAAGTATTTTAGAAAGTATCTTTCTGATTTGTAACTTGTTTTTATAGTTAATAACTCAATCAAATTTTAGATGGCCTTATCTGAAGGATACCAGTCTATATTTATTTGCTATTTAAAACTTTTGGGGACTGCAATTTACTATGTAATGTGATAGCTGTCTAATTAAAGAGAATAGCAAATTTTGAAAAAAGGCAACAGGATCAGATTGATTCTTGTAAGAACTACATACAGATGTATAAGATTGGCCTCCCAAAATTTTCTATCAAGGAAATTCAAGCTTTAAGCATGTTTTGGTAATAAGATCTTAGTTTGGATTTTTGCACAAAATTTGTATAAGATAGTAGAAAAAGTGAAATTATTTCTTCTTTATTAAAATATCTGTCTGATGATTTTAAAAGGCAGATGAACTCATTTTTGGATAGATCTTCACATTTTAAAGGATTCCTATACCAGGTACAGGATTTAGGTAAGGATGGAAATAACAAATAATAAATAAACTAAAATTCTTTGAAGTTTCAAAAATGTGGAACCAATTTTAAGTGACTGTATGTAATGGAAATGCAAATTTAAAGATCTTCCCTGCCCCTAGCTTAAGTGCACCTGGAGCCTGTGGTGGGAGGCTTGTTTTTCAGGAAAGCCCACACCTTGATACTTTGTGATTGGGCAGTGGGTCCAGAAGGTTGTTACATTCTCTGAGCCAGGAGAAGGCTATATAAACCCTCAGGAGAGGCTTTGCTTTGGGGCTCACTTTGAGAAGTGTTGTGTGATTTGACTAGATGAGACTCTGGGAAGCCGTTGTTGAGAGCCCCCGGCTTTGAAAACCCAGATGTTGATGCTTCCCTCTCTGGTAACTGTGATTTGGTATTGATATAATGGTTGGACAGTTTGGAAGCCTGTCAATTTGATCTGTAAGTTCTGTAACTCTGAAGTTTGGGGTGCTGACCTTTTTCCCCTGAACTAGGTAATGTGTGTTTGTTTGATTAAATTAAGCTTGTTAACTGATTTTGAGTTGCTTTCCGTTTGAAAAGCAGATCTAAGAACCTGTGTTGGCAGCTACCCTGGGGATATTGGGGTGCTTGCCGCTACAAAATGGCGACGAGGGATGGGATCTGCTGAGTAAAAGGAAAATATGGGGGCTGGGATAATTGTTTGTTTCCCAGTTGTGGTAGCTGTGATTCTGTGGAGCCATGGAGCAGGAGAGAGGAACGACCTGCATGCTGACTTCACTGAGCTGAGAGCAGGAATGGTGAGCTGCCTGCATGGAGACCTGTGGAGAAGCCTGGAGTTGCTGCCTTCTGCTGGAGGAGAAGGAACCCAGGAGTTTGGAGTTCAGCCACAGGACAAGATAAGGACTGTGTGGCAAAGCAGGGGCACTGAATGTGTTTCCTTGCTTCATCCCACAGTTTGGGACCCAGGGGGGATGGACTTGTGACTATGGTGGGTGGGGTGAAGTGCCATGGACCCCAAGGACCCCACATTGGTTTTGTTGCCCAGCTCCCTCTCGGGATTTGGAAGCAGGGGCTGGAGCAGTGTAAGGGGAAGGACACCCCCCTCCCTCCAAGAGAACTTTATGTGATAATACTTTGTATTTTGTGAACTGATGTGAAAATGCAATGTACTTTGTTTAAGACCCAGTGGCCACTTTGGTAACTTTTGATGTACCTTGAAAATGTGACCTAAGAGATGTTTAGAGCTAATTCAAATGTAAATTGTGTATGCTATGGGCATGAAAGATCTTGGGGCCGAATGTAATGGAAATGCAAATTTAAAGATCTTCCCTGCCCCTAGCTTAAGTGCACCTGGAGTTTGTGGTGGGAGGCTTGTTTTTCAGGAAAGCCCACACCTTGATACTTTGTGATTGGGTAGTGGGTCCAGAAGGTTGTTACATTCTCTGAGCCAGGAGAAGGCTATATAAACCCTTAGGAGAGGCTTTGCTTTGGGGGCTCACTTTGAGAAGTGTTGTGTGATTTGACCAGATGAGACTCTGGGAAGCCGTTGTTGAGAGCCCCCCGGCTTTGAAAACCCAGATGTTGATGCTTCCTTCTCTGGTAACTGTGATTTGGTATTGATATAATGGTTGGACAGTTTGGAAGCCTGTCTGTTTGATCTGTAAGTTCTGTAACTCTGAAGTTTGGGGTGCTGACCTTTTTCCCCTGAACTAGGTAATGTGTGTTTGTTTGATTAAATTAAGCTTGTTAACTGATTTTGAGTTGCTTTCCGTTTGAAAAGCAGATCTAAGAACCTGTGTTGGCAGCTACCCTGGGGATATTGGGGTGCTTGCCGCTACACTGTACTAATTTATATTAAGTCAGAATTATCTAGCAACCTCTAGATCTGAACCAGAAAAGCAGAACTCCTTTTGTGAATTGTATAACTATATGAGGCATCTGGGATTCAAAAGGTACTGTTTAAATGGATATTGGGAATAGGTCACTGGGATATAAGGAATTTGATGTTAATTAACCTTGGTAATAATGATTCTGTTAATTTATATGGTTCATGTTTTAAGTTTTCTTAGTTATTGGGGTAATATGTAATCTCCCATCCCAAAGCTAGTACATTGTGAGCCACCTAAAAAGTTAATCTATATCTGACTTAATGTAATTATGTAAACTGTGAGAAAGACTTTGTTGTATTGTTTGAACCTAGCCTTGCATGGCTGGGAAACTGGAGCATTCCTATGTGCCTTTAGTATCAAATCATAAGTTTCTGGCAGCCCCTGTCAGGTGTGTCTGACTACTCCAGCTTGGAGTAGATCATCTGAGCCAAGGAATCTGAAAAAGATGACATCAGATGCAGACCGCTTTCCCAAGAGTCTGGACCAGGCCTGCACAAGAACTGCTCCCTCTGGGGGGTCTCCTTGCATACCCAAGACTGGTTCTTTATATCGTTTTACAGCTTTAGCTTATTTTTCTGTATTCCCACTGTACTACCTAGATCCCCTTATAGCCTGTTCCTTTCACTAATATTGTAATTGCCTTATAGTACCTGCCCATATCTGGGTGCTCCCTATTTCAGGAAGTGATTGGGAAAAACCTGATTTCACCTAGATAAGGATATTAGGCAAGCTACCAAAAATGAGTTGGTTTTTTTTTTCCAATACCTTCTTTGGCCTAAAGGAATGAAATTTTGATAAATTTGTTCCCGACCAAAAGGGCAGAAATGATAATTATTAAATATCATATTTTGGCCAAAGTCTGAATTAACAAACTGCTTTCCCTTGCCTTCTGTGTCAGTAAGACAATAGAAACCAGATGGGGCTGGAGACAGGATTCCCCCTTATCTTGGGAGAAAAACAGATATCCTGAGACTATAAAATATAAATAGATCCTTCTTTGTTTGCTGTCAATTTGCATTTAAATTCCTTTCTCACATTAGATGGTAGCAAATGGAAGTCACTAAGTTTTGTGACATGGTCATCCTGAATTGGGATGGTTCTAAAATGTATAAAAAGTCTTTTGAACAAGTTTCTCTAGCTTAAGGAAATAAAATGAGATAACTGTGTATCACTATTTGTTTGTCTCCTTTAACCAAACCTTTTTTAGATGTCGACAACAGTGTCTGGAACATAGTAGGTGCTTAATAAATGCTTTCTGACTACTATAGAGACAGCTCTCTATAGATGAAGAGACCAAAGGCCAGAGAGCTCAAGAGCCTTGTACAGACTCACCCGGCTGAACATCAGAGCACGAAGGCTCCTCCACATGGATTTATTCTAAACCCTACTTTTACATAAGAAAGAACTGAAGCCCAGAGTACACAGAATGATGTGATCAATGAGTAAGCAGAACAGTAGCAGCTGAAGTCCTGGGCCTGAATATCTCCAGCCACTGGACAGTGGCTGAACGCTTCCCTCTTTTCAGGCAAAAACTCTGGCTAAGACTTTCCAGTAAAATAATAATAGCTAACCTCATTATGTGGCATGCAATGTGCACTGTTTCCTTTGATCCTCCTCACAACCCTGTGATTCCAGTTTACAGATGAAGAAACAGATTCTAAGAGATGATGTCACTTGCTTAGTTAGGGTCAAACAAACTAGTGTTTGAGGTGGGATTCAAACTCAGAGCTTCCCAACTCTTAACTCTCTCTATCCTAACAAGCTGCCTCATGATTTTTTTCTAAAAATGCCTTCTACATCACAATAGGACAATTTTAAAATAGCTCATGTTTGCAGATCAATTTTGTTCTGAATCAAATATCGCAAATTGTTTTGTGAGAAGGATGTAACCATTCATTACGATTGCTGATCATGGTTTGTAACTGGGAACACCACTGGGGGTGATGGGAGGTTGTGTGTTCTAAGGTGGAGGAGTTAAATTCAAACAGAAATGGAGCCCGACACTACTGACTGACTTAGAAAACCACAAGTTAACATTATCCATGTCACACTGCATTTTCATTTATTTTGTTAAGTATTTCCCAGTTACATTTTAGTCTGTGCTGTGCTTGGGAGTTCCACAGGAGAGTCTGACAGATGTGGGGTGGAGGACAGAGTCAGCTTCAAGAGCCACCACTTGCATACACCAGCTGTGTGAACCTGGACAGATCACTGATTTCTTAGGCACCTCACTAAGACCAGAATGCAAAATAAACCACTGAGTTTTGCTCACAGCTGACTGTAAATCTGTCAGACTTATTTCTAGCATTTTGGAAACATAACACTTCCCATTAGGCTACCTGGAAATAGGCCCTGACTAGAGGGATCCATCATTGTACTTGGTGGGATCTTGTAATGGAAATGCAAATTTAAAGATCTTCCCTGCCCCTAGCTTAAGTGCACCTGGAGCCTGTGGTGGGAGGCTTGTTTTTCAGGAAAGCCCACACCTTGATACTTTGTGATTGGGCAGTGGGTCAAGGAGGTTGTTACATTCTCTGAGCCAAGAGAAGGCTATATAAGCCCTGAGGAGAGGCTTTGCTTTGGGGCTCACTTTGAGAAGTGTTGTGTGATTTGCCCAGATGAGACTCTGGGAAGCCGTTGTTGAGAGCCCCCCGGCTTTGAAAACCCAGATGTTGATGCTTCCCTCTCTGGTAACTGTGATTTGGTATTGATATAATGGTAGGATAGTTTGGAAGCCTGTCTGTTTGATCTGTAAGTTCTGTAACTCTGAAGTTTGGGGTGCTGACCTTTTTCCCCTGAACTAGGTAATGTGTGTTTGTTTGATTAAAGTAAGCTTGTTAACCCATTTTGAGTTGCTTTCCTTTTGAAAAGCAGATCTAAGAACCTGTGTTGGCAGTCACCCTGGGGATATTGGGGTGTTTGCCGCTTCAGATCTGGTCCTTGAAATAGATGTGTGGGTATTCATTTCATTGTCACAGTTTTGTTTACTTTTTTAAAAAAGTCTTTTGTCTTCCTGTCTTTAAATATTCTCAGCTTTACTTA
Source organism: Gymnobelideus leadbeateri (assembly GCA_011680675.1). NCBI lineage: Eukaryota > Metazoa > Chordata > Mammalia > Diprotodontia > Petauridae > Gymnobelideus > Gymnobelideus leadbeateri. Next base: position 686,276 of record WOXC01004382.1, read on the forward strand.
ATTATCCATAATGTCCACTGCGGACCAAACATATTTATGGTTTTTAAAGAAAAAAACAATCACCACACATAAGTTAATAACCAGCTCATTGTGGAGCATGTTACTGGGCATGTGCAATGAACCCAAGGTGAATTGATTCTCCTGTAGGCCCAATGAGTCTCTACTTCAGCTGACTTTGTGCCCTGTACATCACCAAAAACAGGCTGAAAAGTGAACGGATGTGCTGCTGTGCCCTGTCTACCCCACAGCTTTTCTCTTCGTGGTCTCCCTGGGCCTTCAGAGGTTGCTGAATGGTGAGAGAAGGTGACTGTCATGACTAGGAGATAAATAGGAAAGAAACAAATATTCCTATTTAAGGGAACCAGAGGTCTCTTATCCAGACTTTGTATCTTTGCCATGAAGATTGTCCATATACTTAAAATGACATATTTTTTAAGGGAAAAATTATTGGTACACACTGAAAAATAACCTAGATTATAGACCACAGTCAGGTTTGAGACAAGCCAAATTAGAGCAACAATATAGTCTATAATTGAACCAAATATGGCATTTAGCACTTACAAAAGGTTTCATACTTGAAAGGGAATTTAATTTTTTTTTCTTATTTTTGATCACAACTCTGAAAAGATGGTTACTATTATTATAATTTTATACTATTTGAATGAATAGCCTGCAGGGAAGATCACAGAAAGTACACCTTAATAAGTCAAGAGTTTAAGGATATAAACCAGTAATATATCTATACCTTCACTCCATGCAGGCAGCTAGGGGGCACTGTAGATAGAGCACCAGGCCTGGAGTCGGTAGATGTGAGTTCAAATCCAGCCTCCTTCCCTTCCTAGCTATGTGACTCAGGGCAAGTCACCTCATCTCTGTCTGCCTTGATTCCCTCTTCTGTAAAATGGGGACAACAAAAGCCCTCCCTCCCAGGGATGGTGTGAGGATCCAATAAGATGATCCATGTAGAACACTTTACAAACCTTAACAGACTATGTGCTAGCTTAGGCCATTGAATCACTGAGAATGAGAAAGAGAAACATGGAAACTAAAGAGATAAAAGGAGGATTAAACGTAACAGGCTTAATCTATCTCACTGCTCCAAAAGCAGGACTAATAGGACAGACACAAAACCCTATTTCCTAAGAGAGGAAAATGAGCCAATAGAAGGAAGGCATTAGTATAAACGAAACAAGAGCAGAATTTCAGGGCAAAATATGATCCCAAACTAGAGTTCGAAGGAAGAAGTTAGAAAGGCCAGAACATAGATAATGAGAGCTGACATTCATATATTACTTTACACACATTATTAACTCATCGGATCCTTACAACATATTTGTGAGGTAGACAAGGCAGCTAGGCTCACAGGTGAAAGAACAGGGCTGTGGTCACACAAGGCACAGGGCAACAGCAGGGCCAGAAGTGGAGCCCAAAGTCCTCCGAAATCAAAGTCTTTAAAAATCATTCTTTTACGTATAAAACTAAATCGTAGTAATATAGACATATTTTAAAAATGTATTTGATATGCTTACTACAAATAGGAGATCTGAGAAACTGCCATCAGGGAAGTCTGATGCTCAGAAAGGGTAGAAGTCATAGGAATCTCCATCCGAAAGGACGAGATCTTTCAAAATGGATGAAAACCAAAATAGACACTTGTTTTGAGATTAATATCTAACCTTCTGAATTAACACATTCTCTGATAAACAATTCTTTTTAAATTGTTTTGCTCAAAAAGGAGAAATCTTGGGAAGCAAAAATTATCTCTTCCTTAATTTAAAACAATTTAATATAATCACAAAAGATGCTTTATCCCTTTTCTGTCATCCTACTAACAGAAAAGCTTAACTGCTGAAAAGATAATGAAATTGAACCACTGGAGTGCCACACCTACAACAGTCTAAAAAAATAAAAAATTATCTTCCTACCACATTCTAACCCTCTCCTGCTTTGCTTTTTGAGGGAGAGAGGGGAGGAGAAAGGGAGAGAGAGAGGGAGGGAGAGAGGAAAAGAGAGAGAGAGAGAACATCTAGGATAACAATTGCCTTTTTTAGTGAGAAATAAAATATTATATGCAAGGACCAGCACGTAAAACATTGTGGCTGCTTTTAAAAAATTTTTAGAATGATTTCTGCATTTATATTTATAAACCTGGACCACACAGCATTGGATTTTTGCTCTAAAATGCAAACAATCGATTTCACAATATGGAGCTTCTCAGTTCCAGCGTGGTAGTCTTTAACTAGCCTACCCTTAGGGGACATGATCACTAGAGAGTGCAGCAGCTGCTAATGATGTCTGACTTGTCAACAAGGTACAGATCAGTGATATTGTTCTGGTGGCAAGGATAAGCAAAAAAACTGCCAGGCTTCAGCATTTAAAAGAGGAAACAACAAAATGCCATAAAATGTTTTCCAGTAAATAATTCTAACACATTCTTACTGGCTTTCTTTCATTCTAAAGAGTTAAACAAAATATTGGACATTTAACTCTCCTTATCAAACAGTGGATTCTCTTGGATGTAAACTGAATGGCTAGTTACTGAAACTCAGAAATTAAGACATCAACAACAGACTAAAGTAACATCCCGCTTTGGCAGGAGTCCAAAGCAGCTTGGCTGAGATGCCCTTCCCTGTATGTTATCTGACACTGACTGCTCAAGAAACTTAGAGCTTGTTGTTTTCTGGCTCATATAAGTATCTCCTCTTCATTAATGGAGCAAATTTGCTACCCTAACAGCAATTATATCATGAATGCACATATGGTGATTCAGCAACCGTACTGTGAAATCACAATAAAATGCCAGGCTGATCCTAAAATAAAAACTGACCAGGTGCTGACATATCTGCTTGGTATGACCCATCAAATCCTCTTTCCCCTCATCCTCCCTCAGCCTAAATGCACTCACACTTCCCAAGCTTGACAAGTACAGACCCATTTTGATGCTACTGCTTTCAAGTATTAAGGGCAGAACACAGCTTGATGGACTATTTAATCTCCCTGTCTCTGTTCAACTTGGAAAGACATGCTAAAATACAAAAGAAAGCTGAAGGCTTATTAAATACCTGAAAAAGATTTAAAACAGTGCTGGGTATTATTCCCATTTAATCTGCAATATTAGACCAGTGCAGTATCCTGGCTAAAAATTTGGTTTTTAACCCAAAAAAAGCATAGACCATGGTACCAGACCAGGAAGTGAAAGGTTAACTAGTTTCCAAAGAAAATTCTGCCCAATCTTTTTTTTTTAAACTTGGAAAGATGACATGTAAAGCTTCTATATTAATACTCCTGTGTCCTAGATAGTCCAATTAGGTCCTTTGTTTCTGATAAATCTATAGTGCAGTGTCTTGCCCTCAATAGACAATAAATGTTGAAATGAACTGAATGATGAGCTAACTTTTACAAGGAACAATATACTATCTAAAATTTTTGTCTGTCTTTGTATTTTTTCAGAGTTGTCTTAATAGCTATGGCATTCTCTGGGCAAGAAAGCTATCTAAACTACATTTAACCAATGTGGAATTTTAATTTAAACAGGAATAAGGAGTGAAAAGCAGAGTGGGAAAATCATCATTCTAAATACTAAAAGGACATTTATCCTGCAAAAAAATATAGAGTCATGAATGATACTCCTTTAAAAAGCATGATGGCCAGCCTTTACTCAAGGAAACATGACTCTGACCTCCCATGATCAATGAATACTTATCGACTATCCATACCGTGACCAGATGCTCCTGAACTTGGTACAATCAGGGTGATGAGTTATAATTAAAATAAAGGCAAAATCCTCTCTTTTTCTTTCTCTGAGGGGCTTACAAATCAGTCCAGAAAAGCTCAGAAGGGCAAGTCAATTAGAATCAATTCTTTTTCATCATTGCCCTTTGCTTTTTCTGCCATTTGTACAATTTTTTCTTCCAGACTTACTATATTTGCACTCATTTCTCAGAAATACTTGATAAGTATGACCCCTGGTTGCTATGAAACCAGTCTTCAATCGTAGGCAAGAGGTTTCTGATGGAATGGAAAGAACACTGACTCGGGAAACCTGGCCTCTGGTTCCTGCTTCACCATCATATCAATAGCTGGATGATCTTGAACCTGTCACTTAGCTTTTCTGGGCCTCAGTCACCTGATCTATAAAATAGGAGGAGGGAGCGAGGGGTGTGGCCCTTAGGATCTTTTCTGGTTCTATGATATTATGATTCAGTGATTTCAGACAAGCCCTAACTTCTCTAGCCCTCACTTTATCTGTAAGACAGGACGGAGATTAAGACTCTTTCAAGCCCAGAATCCTATAAGCCAATGAATCCCTGCTCCCTCCAGTTGTTCTAAGTTCTAAAAGTCTGTGGATTTTTGCTTTTGTTTTTTTTTTTGGAACCATGGTAGATTATTTTATTGATCAGTTACTGTCTTTTACATGTATGATCTTTGCAAAATTGCTATTACAGTTTAATTTCTACTAGTTCTATTCATTTGACTTTGGATCAATTCATATAAGTTTTCCTAGGTTTCTCTGAGATCATTCCCTTGATCATTCTTGATACCACAGCAGTTTCCATTTCTTTCATATAACATAACTTGTTGAACCATTCCTCAATTAATAGGTTTCCCCCCAGTTTCCAATTCTTTGCCACCCCTCACACACACACAGGTTTACTATTATACAAATAGGTCCTTTTTTTTTTTTTTTTTGCTTTTTGGAGGGGGGAAGGCAGGGCAATTGGGGTTAAGTGACTTGCCCAAGATCACACGGCTACTAAGTGTTAAGTGTCTGAGGCTGGATTTGAACTCAGGTCCTCTTGACTCCAGGGATGGTGCTCTATTCATTGTGCCACCTAGCTGCCCCTAAATAGGTCCTTTTTTAAAAAAAAAAAATCTATTTGGGGTATAGATATAGTAGTGGTATTGCTGGGTCAAATAGTTTTGACAGTTCAATAGCTTTTTGGGCATAGTTCCAAAGTGCTTTCTTGAATGGCTGGACTAATTTATAGCCCCATCAACAGAGTATTAGTGAACACACTTTCCTATAGCTCCTCCAGTATTTGCCATTTTCCTTATTCTGTCATCTTAGCTAACTAATGGTTATGAGGCAACATCTTAGTATTTTTTAATCTACATTTTTAAAATGTGGCTTAGAGCATTCTTTTCATGACTGTGGATAGCTTTGATTTCTTCCTCTGAAATCTGCCTGATCATCTGTACTCAAGGCATGTTCATCAACTCTAGAAAGACTCTTAATCTTATAAATTTGGCTCAGTTCCCTATATATTTGTGAAATAAGACTTTTATCAAAGAAACTTGCTGCAAAATCCACCCCATCCGTTTACTGGTTTTCTTCCGATTTTAGTTATATTGGATTAGTTTGTATAAAAACTTTTCAACTCTATAGAATCAAAATCGCACATTTTTCCTCCTGTGAACTTCTATAGCTATTGTTTTTGGTCATTATTTCTTTCCCTATTCATAGAACTGCCAAGTAATTTTTCTCCGTGCTCTACTCTTTTGTAAATGATACGGCCATCTGTGTCTAAATCATGCATCCATTATTGTGTATGGTGTGAGATATTAGTCTATGCCTAGTTTCTGCCAGTTTACCTTCCAGTGTTCTTAGCTTTTTTTGCCAAACATCGAGCTTTTGCTTTAATAGATGGGATCTTAGGGTTTAGCAAACATTAGGTTAGTGGGTTCATTTGCAGCTAATCTGTTCCACTGAGCAAAAGACTTTCACATCTTTTTACTTCAAAAAGACTTTCATGCCTTGTTTCTTCATCTTCATAGTATCTCTATGGAATAGGCCCAGGTATTTACTACCACTTCATAGACTGAGAAATTCACGTGCATTCCTGACTTCCTAGGGGTTAGTCAGACAGTGCTGCTGGGCACAGCTGTGCAGAACCACTCCAGGGCCAGGCTGACAGCCTGGCCTGCTGTTCATCACCAGGGATGCTTGAAACCTTGCCTTGTGTTCCTGTCTTCTGCCTATGTCCCTCCTGACCAGGAAAGTAACATCAATCAGCAAGGGCTTATAAAGCACCTACTTTGCTCCAGCCATGGTGCTAAGTACTGGGGATATGCAGAGAGCGAATGCAATATCCCCACTCAAAATGCTTACAGTCTAATGGGAGGGACAGGTACGTAGATGGGCATATACAGAACAAATGTAAAGAGAACAAAAATAAGAAATATAAGGTAGTTCAATATAAGCTAGAAAGGGAGACCATGGTAGGCACTTAATAAATGCTTACTGGTTATGTAAGAAATTTCAGGATTTAACAACTGATGAGCTATGTTCAGAAAGTAATACTGACAGTGCAGGAATTGCAGGGGATGGAGGGGATCTTTTCTGGGATCTATGATCCTATGAATCTGAAGTTACAGTAAAAAGTGGGTTAAAACATACTGCATTCCCAGCAGACGAGAGAGGCAGAGCTCGAGAATTTCTGGAAGGAAACAAGAAGGCCTGTCTTTGCTGCGTCACACCTGGGCCAGAGAGAGGCCTGAGGACGCTGGGGAGAGGAGGAAGTCTGAGCCCACAATAGTGCTGTCACTCACTCGATAACCTTTAAAATCTATAAAATGGGGTTAATGCTGCCTTCCCTGGACTGACCTCAGAGAGATGCGGCGAGGATTAAAAGGAGATAATGGCTAGAGAGCTTCTGGGCTGCCAGGGGAAAAAAAAAGTACTGGCATTGTCTAAAAACAAGCATTATCATGGTTCAATCCCAAGCAAAGATTATCCAGGATTTAAACGATTTACTTTGATGCCCCACAGAGAAGCTGACAGCTCATTAGAGAGTTTCTTCAGGCTGTTCTCCGTGCCTGAAATCTAATTTATGTGCACACCCACTTTCACTTAGTGGGTTCCTGAGCTCACCAGGTGGGTGCTCCTTCCCCTGATACAGATCTCAATTCCTCCACACTTCCTTCCTCGGGTGAGTGCTGCTGTCTTTCTGCAGACCCATCCTCCAAGGGCGGGGGGACCTTCTTTGTCCAGTATGTCAGGGTTACGCCCATCGAGCACGGTCCATCTGGTATTTCTCATACTACAGGATCAGCCCCCATCCTTTTCAATCAGATGTGTCCTGGAACATGCCACCTCTCCTGTGGAAAGGGGCAGACATGCTGCGGCCTACTCAAAAAGCCCATGGGAGACGACATTCTCCAGCCTGCTGTCCTCTTGGGCGGGTGGCAGGGCCCTCTCCTGGAGTTGCAGTCTTCACTATCCTTCCTAATGGCTCATCGCAATACCCAGAGTGTTGGTCAAATGCTTTTATCCCCTCTTTTTCATTCTTTCTTACAAGGGGCACATGGGGAAGGTGGGAAATAAAGGTGATGTCAAAACAAAAGATAACAATAATTAATTTTAAAGCAATATATTTGGCATGAGGAAAGAACTGGGTTCAGATCCTTGCTCTGAGATGTCTGAGGTGAGTGAGGTCCAGTTTCCTCGTCTATAAATCAGGGACAGTAATGTCTGTGACTCTTACGTCCCACAGAGTTGTTATCCTGGATCTTTTCTCAGCACATGGGGCCTTCTCCCTCCAGAACATCCCTCTGCTATGTTGGCCTCCATCTCCCATTGGTGACATCCTTCTGGGGCCCTCTGTTTTGGGGAGCAGGTCCCAGTTGGCCATGCTTCCTTCTCCCTCCGTTGTATTTCTATCTCTCCGTGCTTTCCCCCCACTCCTCCATGGGGGGACCCTCTCTTTTAGCTCCCTTTTAAGGGGCTGTCTTCCCTCATCAGAACATAAGCTCCTTGAGGGAAGGGGCTGTCTTTCTCTTTGGTTGTATTTATATCTCCAGTGTTTAGTACAGTGACAGGCACATACATAGTAAGTGCTTAATGCTTGCTTCCTATCCTGTAATGAAGAAAGAGCTTTGGAATCCCTAAAGTGGAAGTTACTTAATCCACAACTCATGCTAATAGTTAATCTTCTGTTGGCAAATCACATTTCATTGGCAGGTGCCCTTTTTCTAGCCCATTCCTCATTAGTCAGGGAAGCAGTTAAGAATACTGGTGCAAGCAGGAACAATTTCTAAAGGGCAGCTGGATGCTTTAATGAACCAAAAATATGACTGCGAATGATGCCTGATGTGCGTGGCTATTTCACAATACAGACAACTCTCAAGCATCTTTGGGATTAGCCCTATCCATATTCTAGATCAGTCCCCTTGGTCCAAGGCTGTACAATGAGCACCTTCCTGCTCCTGACTCCTTTACCCTACTTAGCAAGCTGGCTGCAATTGAGGAAATGGCCTTTTCTTCTCCAAAAAGCTCATATGTGAGAGTGAAGAGGAGGGCATCCAAAGGGATGGAAGGAGGTAAGGGTGAGCTCATCACCTACCCATCTCAAATTCTCCCAAATGAATTTTCAGCTCCTTGCCTATTCAGGAGCCCTTTATTCTCAGTATTTACTTTTTGTACTTGAAGGTATTAAAACATTATTTCTTTTTTGGAGGGGAGAAGGCAGGGCAATTGGGGTTAAGTGACTTGCCCAAGGTCACACGGCTAGTAAATGTCAAGTGTCTGAGATCAGATTTGAATTCAGGTCCTCCTGACTCCAGGGCCGGTGCTCTAGTCACGGAGCCATATAGCTGTCCCTAAAACATTATTTCAAAAGCACTGGTAAAATCCAGCAATCTCAGGGTGTCCCAAAAGTCATAGTGCAAGCCTAAGCTAGGCTTAAAAGACAAGCACACTAGAACTTTTGGGGTGCCCTGCAGCCACTGACTTTCCTACCAAGTCGGCATGAATCTAAGAACAGACGGGGTTACCATCTCTAGTATTTAAAAATCTGCTGCACTAACTGCATAAAATTAAATATACACATGATCTTTGCCCTGTAGCAGCAACTTCCAAGAGAGCAATAGTAAGAACATTTTGCTTTTAAATGTGTTTCTTTGAAGTGAGTTAGTAAGTTGAGAATTTACAGTGAGTACACAGGGGAGGTGAGCACAGAGAAAGTCCTGGGGCTCCTGTATGATGGGCCTGGTACCTACTCAAGTCCGAAACTGATTGAACAGGACGAGTGGTAGGAAAAGAAGAAGGGAAGTAAGAAAAAACGTTATCACGGCAGCTTTGACAGGAGTGGATAAAAGGTCTGGTGGCTCAATCTAACTTGGAAGATTGAGTCACAAGCTTGGGGAAAGCTGTCTATGTCAGCTGAACTTACCCAGTCTTTGGGCATACCTCTGTCCAACCTACACCCTATTGGGTGAACACTCCATAGGGCATTTGCTTCTCTTGTGTATTTTGAGACTGTAATCATTGGTAGGCTGATACACTATGAGATCTGATGGGATATCTGAGTAGGCAGCAGACATTTTTAACACCATTTTAAGGGCATTTTCTTTTTAAATCTCTTTTCCTTTAGACACTTTAACAAGAAATGCCCTCTCCCCTAACTCTGTCTCCCTGTCTAGTTGCCTAGCTGTCTTTTATCCTTTCTGTCAGGACGTGAGACATTCTATTATCCTTGGAACTCCTCTTGCTTTTTGTAGACCAAGTCCAAAAATCTGTCTTGCTATCACCACCTCAGCCCTGTTGCCCACAAAACACCTCCCACACACATCTCTGCCAAACTAATTCATGCCGTCAGATACTCCTACTGCAACTTCTCCATCACAGAAAGAAATTCTGGAGTCATATATTAATAATTCACCAGACAAACATTCCTAGGAAGATGGGATGGGAGAAATAAACCTTTAATATAGATCAGATTTAATAATGCAATGATTTTGCTTCAAGGTTTTTTACAACTTTGCTGCATTCTTCTTGAAAATCTCGGAGATATTTGAAGGAAAAGTATGTTTCCACATAATAGACATGCTCATGCTAAGATCATCATCTGTATTCTTGCAAAGCTATTCTCAAATACTTGACAAGATTTAAATACAAACCTTAGCCTGTTCTTCACTGGCAGGCAGAACTGGAACAAGAAACAGCCCAGTGTAACATAGAGAGCACTGGGCTAGAAGAGGAGGCATTGAGGGGCTCGTCCCACTTGGGTCATAATTGGCTATGGGATAGCGCATAAATAATTTTATCTTTCTGGCCTTATTTCCTTATTTGTAAACTGAAGAAGCCAGCCTGGATGACACTTAAGGTACATTCTGGTTCTAAAACAAATGCTTCTCTGATTCTAATTCCTCAGTCCAGTCTCTGCTCCTTCCACGTGGAGAGACTCACACAACAATCTGTTTGAGACCAAAGATGAGCAACACCCAAGCTAATAAAGAACCAATCTTAGAAGTAGCTTTAATTAGAACTTAGAGATGGACAATATGATGGCTAGGATCACCACAAATCTCAATACTCAGCATTTTAGGTAAAAGAGGAGTCTGTAACACGCCCCCAAAGGAAACAAGGGGACATAAAGGCAAAGACTTGAGAAGTATGAATTTGCAGCACTGTACATGGGAAGACAGGCACAGTTTTATTTATTTATTTTTTTCTGAAGTAAACAAACTGCTGACCTCCAAAGAAAATCTTTTTAATGAATCTGCATGAGTTTTGAGAAAACCAAACCAGTCACCATGGTAACCAAACATTTCTGCTAAAAAGCTGAAGCTGCAGATTACAATTTAGATAATGATGCCCAGTAGTTAGGTTAACATATTTCTAACCAGATAAATGTCAAATCCAAAGGGCTAATTAGATTTATCTTCATAAAAATGACTATTAGAAAGTCACTTGACAATATCAGCCTGGCATCCTAAAAACAGAAGGATTAAAATACACGGAACTGTTTCCTTGTCTAGGGACCTTCATCCTGTCCAGGCTAGGAAGGTGATAGCTACATCACCGGTTACTTAATTGTTATAGGTGCTTTTTTTCAATTTTATAGGTTATTTGCGTTCTACTTCAGATTATAGTAGGACATTAGGCAGGCTAATTTAAAAGAGCCCACCATCTTCCTCCTAGTCCCATGCCAAATGTCACTAACACAATCTCTATAATGCATTAGTTTTAAAATGAAAATACTGAGGCCAGAACTTCTGGGCAGCACTGACAATTGGGTCTGACATACTGCCTCTAGAAAAACAGACCTAATTTAGTAATTTGGCTAATGACTGAAGGTAATTTACATTTATGCTTTAACTACTACATTGGGCCTAACCTATGACCCATTCTACTATTCTCTGACAAGGACACAAAGGGCTATATTTTCCTTGATGTCAAACTTTTAAGATTAGGAGTGTACACTGAAGCATTCTGGTTTCTTAACCCTCTTATTCAAGAATTTAAACCTTTCTTGAATCCATTTATATTTTCAGTCTGGCATCTCTTGGTTATGAGCTGCTGCTACGTGAAAGGTACTTCTTTCATCATAAATGTACTGAATAAACTGAATGGCTAACTCTTTACACATGTCTTAGCACAAAGTCTTGAACCTCAAGCCTGTCTCCTCTTTGCCTTTCCAACCTTTAGAGCCCTAATTATTCATCCACTGTGATAGATAGCAACCCTTTCTATTTCTGTACCTTGTGCTAGACCTCACTCTTTAGTTTTTTTATATTTCTTAAGCAGCAGTGACCAGAACAGGGGCATTGTGATTTTGTACAAAGCTAGGAGAATATTTTCTGCTTTGCTTCTTCAATGTAACAATGAATATCTTGTTGGGTTTTTTGTTTATTTGTTTTGTTTTGTTTTTAGCTGCAGAAGCACACTGAGATTCTTTAGAAGATAGTCAACAATGACAACCAGTTTTCTTTTGTGAATTGTAATTGAATTGTAATCATTCACAGTTCCTCATCTTCTTGTAATTATAATTACAGTTCGGCATCTTATAAGCATTATGTGGGCTACTATGTCATGAGGGAGATATTTTACCTTTGTTCACACTACAGTCAAATTTATGGTGTTTTAAGGTGCCTAATACACTTTTATCACAACAGTCTTGCAAGGTAAGTACCGAAATACTGTGATCTTGGTTTTGCAAATGAGAAAACTGAAAGAAGAGGGTAAAGATTTGTCCAGAGTCACACAACTAGGCCAGCCTCAGAGCTTGTATTCAAACCCAGGTCTCCTGATCCCAAGTCCAGCACTTTCTCTCCTCTACAATTCTGTGTCCTTTCTGAAACTCACTTGCCATCTTTTTGCTCTCTCATGTGCCCAAGAAAGATGCAGCTTCCAGCTGCTTATTTCCAAGCTGGCTTCCCTTTCCAATGGTGCCCAAATGCCTGAGTGTCATGGATCTAGGAGCCCCATGTGGCACACTCACCTTTGCGTAAGCAGTTGTTTTAATAAACCATTGCTTCAGGTACTTCTGTTCCACTTTTGCTCCAGAACGCCATGAATAGCCATTTTCATCTACCTGTTCGTTAGCAAGCACTGTGTGATCCACTGGGTCCCAATTAACCAAGGCCTGCAAAATTCACAGAACAAAATGAGGAGCTATGGACCACCTCAGGCTTCATTACTGCTTGAAGAAGTCATTCAGCAAATCTGACAACTGATCTCAGGCTAGGAGCTACTGCTCCCTAAAATTACTCAGGGAAAGTACTGGCCATCTGAAAGCAAATGATCTAAAAACATTTAAACTTTTCTCTAGATAGAACATGAAGCACCTTAGTGAATAATACCTTACTCATCTCAGGAAATGAGTTTAAGGTTTAGAAATTTTGGAAAAGAAAGAAAATGGGAAAAATGACAAGAATACTGTAGCAGAATTATGTTACTTTAGGAAAACATCCAAAGTGTTCTCCTAATTACTGAAGTCACACAGGATAAGGATCTTTAGTTTCTTTAGTTTAGTTTCACTTTTAGTTTATGCCTTTCTAGAGGTACTCCCTATTCCTGGCAGCTGTAGTCATGCTTTTGTGATAAAAGGGAACCTGGGAGAGAGTAAATATCCAAAGAGTGGCAGGATACCCTGGGAAAATCTAGCTAAAGAGGGAGCTAGTGAAAATTAAGAAATGATGTCTATAAAAGATTCTTGGAAAGCTATCTAAAACACAAAAAAGAGCTAAGCAGTTTCCAAGAACATAATTTTACAAAGGAGTAAATGTACAGAGATCAAGTACTGCCTCAGGTGATAAGATGGATGATAGAGATGGAGGGAGAAAAATGGATAGATATAACTTTAATTTCTTCAAATAGGCTCCCCTCACCCCCCCCCAAAATCTAAATGCACTGTTTATAAAAAGAAATATAAAGTATTTTTCTTAGTAAAGCCCCTCAAGAGTTTACTTAAGCCCAATTTACTATCTTTATGGGGATCAAATCAAATAAAAACCAAATAGAAATGGCCACAGTGTTGTTCAGTAACTCTATGCCATCCCAAATTTCAAGCTTTAATAGTTTAAAACAGCACTAAGACTTTGGGGACAATCTAGATAGTTAAGGGGCATCCATCTGAAGTGAAAATTTAGCAACCACATATTCTATAGAGAAATTAAAAGACAGAAGGACACAAAGAGCACCCCAATCTCAGTGAATTTATAAGAAGCAAATAACTAGTCTTTCATATTTCAAAAACAAGTAGGAACTTGTCCTGAGAAGCAGCATGGTATAATGAATCCAGTCCTGAATCTGATACTTCAGAGCTCTGTGGCCTAGTACAAGACACTCAGCCCCCTGGGGCTCAGGAAACTTCCATGGACTCTAAGTCAAGTTGCCAGATCCATGCTGGTGGAGGAAGTTTGCATACCAACAGAATCACAGGTTCAGAAGCCTATGCCCTCTTCCTACCACCCATCATCCTCCAGCCCCCAAGAAATCTCATCATCTGATCCTTTAACTCAAAACATCCCAAATCTTTGGCAACAATGAGGTGCTATCCCTCAGGTTACTCTAGAACAGATGACAAAGACAAAATACTTTATCTTCCACCTTAATTAATTATGCTGCAAGGCTTCAGTAATTCAAGGGTCTGAGATTTCACTGGTATGGGTCCTTTTTGTATAAACACAGATCACGGCCCCTTCCATGACTTGGTACATGGCCTTTGGGGGTTCCTCTAGGCAAAAATTCCATCATCTTACAATGACCCTGATAGGCCTCTCCACATTTACTTGTGCTGGTCCTTGGACAAGGGACAGACAATCCATGCTGGGGGCATACTCATAGCCTTCCATTTGGGTAGAATCTTTTAGAGTCTAAGCTTTACTAGTTATAGGCTTTGAAAATTCAAGGTTACTTCCACTATATGATAAGATTTTGGAGTAGGATATTAGTGGAGGCTTTCAAAGTACACTATAATCTCACTTAGCCAGTACTAAAAGAAAAAGCAATCCCGGTTAAGTAGATTTTTCAGAATTACAGGCAAAATCTCTAGATCTGTCTGTGCATCTATGTTGATGAGTTCTAAATCTATATATTCAACCCCAAGCTATCTCTTAGACTTTGGCCCTATCTCACTAACTGCCAGTCTCCAACTGGAGGTTCTACAAGCCACCAAACACATCATCCGGCCATCTCTCTGCTCTCCAACTCTATCCTCTTCCCAATTTTCCTGTTTCTATCGAGGGCATTACCATCCTTCCAGTCACCCAAGTTTACAATCTAAATATCATTATCAATTCTTTCTTCTCCTTCAACCCATATCCAACCAGCTGGCTAAGTCTTGCCAATTCTATTGACATAATGTATTTCACATTTGTCCCCTTCTCTTAACTTATATGACTGCCAGGCTAGTTCAAGCACTCATCACTTCTCACCCAGAACAGTGTAATAACCTCCTTTTCAATGCATCCTCCATAAGGCTATAAAATGGACACTCCTGAAGCACAGGACTGTGTCACTCTTCTGCTCAAGAAATTTCAATGGCTCCCTCTTGCCTCAAGCACTGCTCACTCACAAACTGCTTGGTTGGGCTTTTCAATCCTGTTAAAATTCTGCTCTAGCCTGCCTTTCCAGGACTATTGCACATGACTACCTCTGACAACTCTTGTTCTCTGGCCCAAATATCATTCTTGATATATAAATGTCCACTTCCTGTCTTTATGCTTTTTGACTAAGAATCCCTAATTTCCTTCAAAGATTAGCTCAAGTTCCCTCCTAAACCCTAAGGAAACCTACCCCAACTAGTGCTTTCCCCTTTGTTGCATTTGTGCTTGATTTTCAATGGACAGGTTATATCTTTCTCAATGGAATGCAAGATCTGTGACGGCAAGGTCTGTTTTGTTTTTTTCTCTGTAGCCTCAGTTTACGGCCTAGTGCATGGTATGCAGTAGGTGCTTAATAAATGCTTACTGAATTGAACATCTTTCTTAAAGGGTGACACAGACCTGAATACTATATCCTAAATGTAGTCTGATTAAAGTAGGGAGACCAGAACCCTCTCTCCTTGTGGACACTATTCTGCTACTGATGCAGCCTTGTGAAATTTCAAACGGACCAATAAGGAGAAGGGAATCCAGGGATCAAGTGCTGCTGCAGTTATACTCATGGTCATCAGGTGGCAGCAGAGAGGCAGATTAAAACTGCTTCCAACAACGTCACACTACATTGCCTTCTGGCTCTGTTGTGGATTGTCCCAGAGCCCAGGACTTACTTAGAGGAAGCCCCCTGAAGGCAGGGTCTATACGTGCAGAGTGGATGTGCATATGTGTGAAGTGGGGGGAGGTGGGTTGTACAGGGGCACGAATTATTAATTAGGCAGCGAGGTATGATCCTGGGCAAGTCTATACCTCTATTTGCCTGAGTTTCCTGTAAATGGGAATAACAATAGCATTTACTTCCCAGTGTTGTGAGGATCAAATGAGATGATAATTGGAAAGCACGGGCTCCGCGTCTGGGACATAATAAGGGCTACGTAAATGTTAACTGTTGTTGTTATTATCAAATGACCACCCCAGGGGATGTGGCAGACAACTGAAAAGAAGCTTGCATAGAGTGCAGCCTCCCCAGAGTCCCAGTCTGTCCACGGTAGTGAAATATATTAAAAAATTACTTTCTCTAAGACCCAGGTTCTTAAACCTGAGGGCCATGAGCTATTTCTCAAGATAATCAGTCTCCTTTGTAATCCTATGTATTTTGTACATTTAGAAACATTCTGTGGAGAAAGGATCCTGAGAAGGCTTCACATTGTCAAACAGGTCCCTAGCACAAAGAAAATTAAGCACTAAGACTACCTATTGCTGATAGCTTTTTGAGTGCAGGCCAAAATTATTAATCTGTCAGCACAGACAATGTTCTTGTTGAAAATGTTTGTGTTTGTTTTATCCAGACTAGGAGGAAATTTCTCTTAAGGAATTTTACATCTTAGTGGAAAGCCTCTTAAGAAGCAAAGACATGGCCAAGACCTGGAAACTGAGGGGATGTCCATCGATTGGGGAATGGCTGAACAAGTTGTGGTATATGAATGTAATGGAATACTATTGTGCTATAAGAAATGAGGGGCAGGCAGATTTCAGAAAAACCTAGAAAGACTTATACAAACTGATGCTGACTGAAGTAAGCAGAACCAGGAGAATATTGTACACAGTAACAGCCACAGTGTGCAATGACTGATTTTGATAGACTTAGCCCTTCTCAGCAATGCAAGGACCTAAAACAGTTCCAAAGGACTCATGATGGAAAATGTCATCCACATCCAGAGAAAGAACTATGGAGTCAGAGGGAACAGTGAAGCAGACTATTTCCTTTTTTGTTTTGTTTTGTTTCTTTCTCATGGTTTCTCTCTTCATTATATTTTTTCTATGCAACAAGACTAATGTGAAAATGTGTTTAATAGGAATGTATGTGTAGAGCCCATATCAGATTGCATACTGTCTTGTGGAGGGAAGGGGAGAAAATTTAAAACTTATAGAAGTGAATTTTGAAAACTAAAAATAAATAAACTAATGAAAAATAAGCAAAGACAAAGCTATATCAGCTGTAATTAATATTGTCTTTTTTTCACACTGTCTTCCTAAATACCAATTTTCATGTGCAGACGATAGCATGATTCAATAACTGTTCATTTGGCCATTTCTGTTGGAAGAAAAGCCCAAATATCTGTATATTTCTGTCAAACAAGAATAATACCATGTTATGAGGACTCATCCTAAATCTAATACCATTAATCCCTATTTCTGAAAACAACAAGCTTTTAAAAAAAATAACCATGAAACCAGGATTTCTATTTCAAAGCCAACGTGAATGTAACTCATCAATAAAATGAAACACGTGGTTAAATAGCTTTTTCATTTAAACCCTGGATTATGATGGCCTCTCACCACAGGAAAACACACTAAATGAACATATCTGAAGTCCATTTGAGGCCTCTCCTCAAGATCACCACATCCTGCTGATGACTAAAAAAGACGAATTAGTACTTCAAACCCAACAGGGCCGACAGCTGAGGGGGCAAAAAGACTGTTTCACTGAAATCACCAGAGCTTTGAGATCTATCTTTGGTTTTCTGAACTTTCTTCCCTGCTCTAAATGTTACTGCAATTGCCACCTCGTCACCACCACCTCCCTCCCAGGACATTTCACACACTCCCTCAGCTATATGACCAGGTTAGACTTTTCTGAATAACACCAAGGATCAAAATAAGAAGTTCATACTGGCAAAATTCACGTTTGGCTATTTTTGGGGGTAGGAGAACAAGATTCACACACAATAAATGGCCTCATAAGGGCCCCTACAGCTGCCAAATTCCTTCCCTCTTTTTTTTCTATCTGGTTGAATTCTATTCCTCCTTCAGGGCTCAGCCTCTGAACCATCTCCCTTGTAAAGCCTTCTTGGAGTCAGTGAGCCCTCTGTAATCTACAATGTCGCACACTGTCCACATTCCTCACACCCCCACCTCATCCAGGTTTGATCCCTCCAGCAGCTATCTTGACTCCTACATTACCTATCCCATTTAGTCTAGTCAGAGTTTCAGTTTTCTCGGTGTAATTGTCTCAGGTAGGTAGCAACAAGAAATAAACCCTTGATTATGTGATTAAAGCAACTCCCCTAAGATAGGAGTGAGCGATAGGGATAGAGCTCAGAAAAGAGTGAGGCAGCGTACTAAATCCCCTTTAGGCTTACTTCAGGTATAAGAGAAGACATGAGCTAGGAAGGACCTGGCCATGCCAGCTTGTTTCATGGCTGCTGTCTAGACAAATGCTTCTCCATTTAATAATGCTGCTTTCTAAGAAGACAGAACATATTCAATGTGCAAGAGTGTGCTCCAAATGAAGCCTAAGATATGACAATTATACAAGTAATTTAAACTCACCTCCTTTTGGTAGGCCAGTCCAGCTTCATATAACTTAATAAAGAGGTACTGAGTCCACTTGTAATAATCTGGCAAACAAGTAGTTATTTCCTGAAAAGGAAAAAAAAAGTATAGTCTATTGCATACATTTTTTCATGATGATACACCAGCCTTGCAAAATCAATCAGCCCACACTAATGTTGATCAAACTATGAAACTTTCACTAGTCCAGCCAACATCCAAGCCAATTTTATCCAGAAAAGACACTGCTTTCTAAATGCCACCTCTCTTCTCCCAGAATACATTCCATAAGGATGAACATGAACATAGTTACATGCTAATTTTTAAAAGCAATTAGCAAGTAATAGAAAAAAACATGAATCTCTTCTGAATCATATGATGGAAAATTAAATTTGGACATTTTTGCTAACACAAAACACAATTTGAGGGTTAGCAGAGTGTGTAGGACCTGCTCATTTATAAGGCAATAATATATGAAACCAGCAGCAAAAGCAGGAGGAAAATGTATTTCTTTTAGTATTATTCTTATTTTGAAAACAGGTACTGTATTTGTATTAACTAACTGGATCCTAATAGCTCCTTTAGATTCATTATGTTCCATTATGTTAGCCTGGATGTCCTCCACTCTTACTAATAGGTGCTCAAATGTATTATTAAATGTAATGGAAAAAATAATGGACCATGTAGCAAATCATGTTCCCAATTTTAAATTAAGTACTAACATCATTTTAAAACCTTTTCTTCTGAAAACATTATTTTTAAGCCTAATCTTTTAAAATAAATTACTGGAAAAAGTAACCTAAGTCTAAATTTGTGGAACACAGGAACAAAAGCAGCAATACTTTAAAAGCCATGACCTCTTACTTCCCTAGCGTTCTTGCTCAACTTAAAGAAATCTAAAGAACAACACCGACACTACTAGTGAAATGCTTTTATGTGGCACTGA
The DNA here is from genome assembly GCA_011680675.1 of Gymnobelideus leadbeateri. Classification (NCBI taxonomy): domain Eukaryota; kingdom Metazoa; phylum Chordata; class Mammalia; order Diprotodontia; family Petauridae; genus Gymnobelideus; species Gymnobelideus leadbeateri. The sequence continues at coordinate 705,375 of WOXC01004382.1, forward strand.
ACTTGAGAGGTAATCCAAATTATTTTGTCCCAATGACATTTTGTCATAAAATAACTGCTACCACTGGGATAATAATCAAAGAAACAGATGACTTAGAGGACAATGCCGGACAATACAGTGTTGGCTGCACCTTATTTCCAATGCTGCACAATGAGTTTACATAAAGGATTTCATCCAGGAGATATCTGACTGGCAAAGTCAGAGGGTTGACAAAGAATAACAAATGGGTATCTTGAGTGAAGGGCTGCCCTGGAACCCAGGGACTGTTCAGAGACCTAGGAAAAGGCTTTCAGCACCTTGGATAGATCCTTTGAAAGAATTTATTGCGATGGATGAGAAATTGTGGCCTTCAGCCAGTGGAAGGAGCATCCACATCAGTGAGATCACAAATCCATTAAAGTGCTGAATATAGTGTTCTTGACTGGAAGGAACTAGGAATAAAAATGAGCAAATGATCAGTTGATACCTAACGAAGAGAAGTGCTTTGAAGCCAGTGGGGGAAACAAAAAGAACTGTGCTCCTTCTCCCCTTTCCCCCAGGCCTTTCTTCTGCCAAGTTCTTGGCTACTTTGGTGGGCTCCTTCATCGGTTGATTTTCTTTAGGGTGAAGAGGGACCAGAGGAGAAACTTAAGGGTAAAAGTACTTGATGTGGATCAAAGGAATGTAAACTGTGCAGCTACAGCTTACCACAACCTCCTCGATTACAGGCTCAGAAAGATTAAATGACTTGTTTGAGGTCAGACCCAGAAACTGACTCCTTAGCCAGTATTTTTTCCAGCATACAATACTGTCTTCATGTGACTATCTATGAATTATTGGAAATACAAAGGTGATAACACCACAGGCTCTAGCTCACAGGCTCATTGTTCACTATTAGCATAGTTAGGCAGTCCCCGATGAAGGCTGAGAGACACAGAGGTAACAAAATGGCAGTAGGAAGGCAAACGGCAAGTCACTTGTCACATCTGATAGTCTAGCTCATTGGACTCTGGGAGACTGACATCATACAGAGGAGAAGGCTGTTCAAAGTGCTCACCTCTAACCTTTAGTCAGGTCAGCTCTGCTCCAGGGGTTACTCTCCATAAACTCTGTGTGTGTGTGTGTGTGTGTGTGTGTGTGTGTGTGTGTGTGTGTGTGTGTGTGTGTGTGTGTGTGTGTGTGTGTGTGTGTGTGTGTATGGGCAGGGGGGGAGGGGAGAGGCGGTGTTCATAAGAGCCTCTGATCCTGGCCTAGTGTGAAGGAGGAAAAGCAGGACAAGACCAGAGAAGAATGATTCCTTGGTTGAGCACAACAGCCAAAGCAGAGATCACCATAGTCCTGGGGCCTAGCTTCCAATTCTCAGTCAGGTCAGCACTATCTTCAGTGAACTGTGATGTCAGATATATTTATTTTGTAAACAACCACAGGTAAGATTTTAATTTAAAATAACCTTGAGTGTCAAGTGTATATGGTTGAAGAAGTGTAATGTTTATTCTTGCACTAGGGAAACAAGATCTCGCTAATCACTTGATGGCAGCAATCTGAGTTAAGGTAAAAACTCAATGAGAAAGAATAAACCTCAGTAAGAATTGCTTTAAAAACTTCAAATTATCAAAAAGGGGCAATGCAACATCATGTGCCCCCAGCTAACCTCTGTGTGGTGACAATGTAGAAAGAAATCAGACCTTCAGTAGATGGGTGGGTTTCCATATCACATGATACGTCCAAGATGGATTGGAAAAAGGGGAGGGCAGATGGCTCAAGAAGAGGTTCCAAATACTTGGATCCCCAGTCTGCACATGGCCCACACTACGGAGTGCAACCCAAATCAGATTAAAATGTAGTTCCTAAAGACTTACATGAACTAATGCTGAGAGAAGTAAGCAGAACCAGGAGACCATTGTACACAGTAATAGCAACACTGTGCAATACCCAACTTTGATATGCTTAGCTATACAATGATCTGAGACAATTCCAAAAGACTCATGATGGAAAATACTATGAAAAGAACTATGGAGTTTGAATGTAGATTAAAGCATATTATTTTCTCTTTCTCATGTTTTTTTCCCTTTTGTTCTGATTCTTCTTTAACAACATGACTAATGTGGAAATGTGCTTAATATTACTGGACATACATAGCCTTTATTGGATTGCTTGCTGTCTTGGGGAGAGGAGAGGAGGAAAAAAAATGGAACTCAAAATCTTATAAAAGTGAATGTTGAAAACTATCTTTACAAGTAACTGGAAAAAATAAAATGCTATTAAGTGGGAAAAAATGTAGTTCCTATCTGATTGTTATGTGTTGATGTATTAATTACACACACACACACACACACACACACACACACACACACACACACATACACCATTATGTTTTCTAAGTCAATATGAAGTTCACAGGAATACTTATGTGGGTTTAGCAGCCCCCACTTCTATATGAGTTTGATACCCCTTTGCTAAAAGGTGAAGGCGGCATATACAGGGAGGGTGAAAGGACCAATGTTGGTTTGCTGTGATTGTGGAAAAGTTCAGGAAGCACTGAGGGTGCCCTTCTGACAGCACACCTATACTGTGTATGGGAAGCAACTTCCTTCATACATAGAGTAAAAAGAGGAATACAAACAAAATCACTGTTTTTTCATGCTATTTAAACACTACATATAATGTTATTACTGAAAGCATCATTTCAGAAGAAGCATTTCCAATTCTTTTTTTTTTTTAGTAACTTATGTGGTGTAAGTATAGTGTATATACTATTTACTACTGAGTTCTGTAACAAAAGAGATTTCAACTTTCCCATTTGTGGGTGTTAGAAGATTATAAAAAATACTAAACTATGCTCAGATTTCACAATGATCACCTTTAAAGTACAAAAAAACACCTGTTGTTTAGTTGTTTTCAGTTGTGTCTGACTCATGATCCGTTTTTGGAGTATCCTTGGCAAAGATATTGGAGTGGTTTGCCATTCCTTCTCTAGCTCGAAACGAAGGCAAACAGGGTTAAGAGATCAGGTCTTCCTGACTCCAGGCCCAGTGCTTTATACATTGTACCATAGCAGATATTGTCAAAGCTACTGTGTATTTGCTGGAGAGAATCTCCATAACATTTTTCCTCTAAAAGGTTATGGGAAGTGATATAAAAATTTTTTGCAGCAAGTTTCTCTGATAAAGGCCTCATTTCTCAAATATATTCTGAGTACAGAAATGAATCAAATTTATAAAAATAAGAGGTATCCTCTAATTGATAAATGCTCAAAGGATATAAACAGGCAGTTTTCAGAAGAAACCAAAGCTATGTATATGAAAAAATGCTCTAAATCATTATGGATCATAGAAAGGCAAACTGAAATAATTCGGAGGTACCATTTCATTACCATTTCATACCTATCAGAAATAACAAATGCTGGAGGGGATGAGGGAAAAAAAGGCACACTTACAAAATGCTGTTGGAGTAGTGAACTGGTCCAATCATTCTAGAGAACAATTTGGAACTATGCCCCAATGGGCTATAAACCTGTGTATACCCTCTGACCAGTATCTATATAAACCAGTATACCCTACTAGCCCAGTATCCTAATGAGATCAAAGATAAAGTAAAAGGATCTACATGTACATAAATATTTATAATAGTTATTTTTGTGGCAGCAAAGAGTGGGAAACTGAGAAAATGCTCATCAAATGGGGAATGACTGAACAAGTTGTGGCATACGATTGTGACAGAGTACTACTGTGCTATAAGAGATGATGAAGGAGGTGGTTTCAGAAAAATATGGCAAGAACTATATGAATTGATGCAAAGTGAAATGAGAACTGGGAGATCATTATGCACAGTAATAGCAATGTTGTGATGATGATCAACCATGAAAGACTTGATTATTCTAATCAATAAAATGACTGATGACATTCCAAAGGACTCATGATGAAAAAATGCCACCCACCTTCAGAGAGAGAACTGATGAACTCTGAGCGCAAATGGAAATATAATTTTCTCATTTTATTTATCTTGGTTTTTTTGAAATATGATTAATTTGGAAATATGTTTTACATAATTTCACATGTATAATTGATATTATATTGCTTGCCTTTTCAGTGGGTGTGGAAGGGAAGAAAAGAACTTGGAATTCAAAATTTAAAAAGAAAAAGAATGCCAAAAATGTAAAAAGAAATAGTTGAAGGGAGGAAGGTCCTCTTTGTTTCTGAAGAGGACCATGGTATCAGGGAAATGATGACATGACTTGTAACTGACTTTGATTTGAATGAGGCAGGGCTGTGCAAGGTCACCAGCCTCACTTTCTCCTCCAGAGCCATCTGGGTCCAGTGACCCTGATATTCATCAGGATGACTGGAGATGACGCAGGATGCAATAGGAGACCCTGGCCCTTTTAGTCTAAGGCCTTTTCAGGTACTTAAGAGTGAGTAGTACCCATTCAGTGAATAAGCCTCTTTAAGAAGTGATTGAAGAGATGGCCCCTTTAATTAGAAAAAAGAAAAAGAATCAAGCTGGGAGGGGAAGACCCTCAGGTTGCTGTTCCAAAAAGAAACAGTTACCATTGACATAAAATATAATCTATGAACTTCAGAGTGAACTGGGTTTAAGGTTTTGTGAAAGAGGATGGATGGATGGATGGATGGATGGAACAGGTAGAAGGAAGGAAGGAAGGAAGGAAGGAAGGAAGGAAGGAAGGAAGGAAGCAAGCAAGGAAGGAAGGAATCTAGCCAGTAAACCCCAAGTTAAGTGGGCAGCTTCTGGCCATCAAATTTTAGCTTCCCTTGGAGAGAAGGAGAGGATGAGCTGAGCTACCCAACAAGTTGGGTTCCTATTGAGGCAGCTTGGTCTACTCACAGGTTGTGCTTGTCCATTTTCAAAGAGGATCATGGCATCAGGGAAATGATGACATGACTTGCGGTTGACTTTGATTTGAATGAGGGAGGGCTGTGCAAGGTCACCAGCCTCACTTTCTCCTCCAGAGCCATGTGGGTCCAGAAAGGGGGAAAGAATATGATATATTTGCAGGATAATAAAGTATAAAGAGATAAGCCTAATTATAATAAAGGACTTATGTTAGGGAATGTGAGGAAGAAGTTTGGATAGGGGGAAAATAGGGGGAAAAGCCATGACTGCCAAGATAAGGAGTTTGGCCTTTATCCTATAAAGTGAAGCTATTAGAGGTTTCTGAAAAGCAAAATAACCCGTTCAAAGATAACAGACAACTGATTAAGGAATAGAGTGCATAATCTGGCACTAGGAGAGAGATATCAGGACACTTGCTCCAGGCTGATCTCCAGGCCTAGATGGGAGCAGTAGCTCTGAGAACTGACATAACAGATATGAAGCATATGTAAAAATATGAGAGAAAGGAGAGACTTTTCAAGGAAAGAATGGCTATCACTTGGAGACACCATAAGGGGATGAAAGAGCTGGCTAAGGGTTTTACAATATGCTACTGGGGAGAAGGGTCCCCTTTTTTCTTGCTTTAAAAAAGTCATATCCCCAAACACTTGAAACAAAGAGAATCAAGACTAGGCTATAAGCACCAAAGCCAGGAAGTTACCTACTAAGTCTTTATGTCAAGCTGTTTCATTTAAACTGGAAACACTGCCCTTCCAGCCACCACACAGGCCCAATGTGGCCTCCCCACAAACTACTGTTTATGCTGGGCTTTCTGTTGCCCAAGGCAGGCATAGAGGATGGTGTTATTACACCAATCCCTAAAGTATTTTTTTTTTTTTTGCTTTTTTTGGAGGGGAAAGGCAGGGCAAATGGGGTTAAGTGATTTGCCCAAGGTCACAGGCTATTTTTGTGTTAACTGTCTGAGGTTGCATTTGAACTCAGGTCCTCCTGACTCCAGGGCCAGTGCTCTATTCACTGTGCCACCTAGCCACCCCTAATCCCTAAAGTATTACATTGAAATGACCAGGTGAGTCAAATTAAAGCAGTTCTTCACTTTCTTCTCAGCAACATTTTTCATTATAACCATTTTTTATCTTCCTTTATTAAAAAAAAATTGAAAGGTACAAATTTACATTAAAGCAACATTACTACTGGAAAAAGTCAGGTAATCCAAAGTTATGACTGCAAAAGCAGCTGTAATTCTGCCACACCCCAGCGATCAGTCTTGGGGGGTAATCGCTCTTGCTTTAACCTCTCTGGATCTGGATTGTGATCTAGGGTGGAAGTCGTGGGTGGGTTTACAGCTTGCCAGAAACAGAAGTTGCCCCCGACACGTTAGGGATGAAAATTCCTCTAGCTGGCCTTAAAGCCATAGTGTGGCAACAAGCCCAAAAGTCAAGTAATTAAACAGCAACATGCCAAGGCAAAGGAAACAGAAAAATGCAACCCTAGACTCCTATTTTGGGGGCATAGAGCGGGAAAAGGACTGTGAGGTCAGAAGTCCTGCTCCAAAAGCCCCAGGGGAAAACATGAGCGGGTTGCAGGCCATAGAGGACCTTAAGAAGGACTTTAAAAATCAAATAAGAGAAGTGGAGGAAAAATTGGAAAGAGAAATGAGAAGGATGCAGGAAAAGTATGAAATGAGGGTCAACAGCCTGACTGAGGAAAACAACATCTTAAAAAATAGACTAACTCAAATGGCAAAGGAGGCCCAAAAGGGCAATGAGGAGAAGAATGCCTTAAAAAGTCGAATTTGCCAGATGGAAAAAGAATCTCAAAAGTTCACTGAGGAGATTCATTCCTTCAGAGTTAGACTGGAGCAAATGGAAGCTAATGACTTTATGAGAAATCAAGATGCTGTTAAGCAGATCCAAACAAATGAAAGATTAGAAGGCAATGTGAAATATCTCATGGGAAAAACCACTGACCTGGAAAATAGATCCAGGTGAGACAATTTAAAAATTATTGGACTACCTGAAAGCCAGGATCAAAGAAAGAACCTAGAAATCACCCTTCAAGAAATTCTCAAGGAAAATTGCCCTGATGTTTTAGATCCAGAGGGCAAAATAGAGGTTGAAAGAATCCACAGATCACCTCCTGAAAAAGATCCCAAAAAGAAAACTCCCAGGAATATTATAGCCAGGTTCCAGAATCCCCAGATCAAGGAGAAAATACTCCAAGCAGCCAGGAAGAAACAATTTCAATATTGTGGAAACACAATCAGAATAGCACAGGACCTGGCAGCTTCTACACTGAGGGATTGAAGGGCATGGAATATGATATTCCAGAGGGCAAAAGAACTGAGAATGAACCCAAGGGTCACCTACTAAGCAAAAGTGAGTATTTTGTTTCAGGGGAAAATATGGTCATTCAGAGGAATAGAGGACTTTCAAGCATTCTTGAGGAAAAAACCAGAATTGAATAGAAAATTTGACATCCAGACACAAGAAGGAAGAGATGCCTGAGAAGGTAATCAGGGAAAAGAAATCAAAAGGAACTTATCAAAGTTGAACTATTTACATTCCTATATGGAAAAGCAATAACTGTGACTGATGATATCTTTCTCACTATGAAAATAATGGAAGAAGGGTGTGTGGTCATATAAATACATATTTGAATGTGTGTGTATATGGTTACAGTTATATATGGATAGAGGGCATAGGTTGAATCTGTTGGGAAGTGAGAATACTCAAGGGATGAAATTATGAGGTGACAGAGGAAAGTGGCAAGAGGAGATGGGGAGAGACAGGGTAGGGTAAACTATCTCATGTAGAAGAAGCAAGGCGAAGTGGTTGCAAGGGAGAGGGAGAATAGGAAGGAAAAAAAAAGGCAAAACCACATTCTCATTGAATTTGGTTCAGGGAGAGAATGACATACATACTAAATGGGATATCTCAACCTGCAGCAGAATAGGGGGAAGGGGGATGAGAGGAGGGATGATGGATGGGAGGGCATCCTTGGGGGGAGGGGAGGTTGGAAGTACCCACTATAGAAGAGGGACAGGATCATGTAGGGAATGGACCAGGTGGGGGTGGGATGAGTGGGAGGGAATTATAAGCAGCCTTGTACAATATATCTACTATGATAATGTTTTGCATAGCTAGACATGTACAACATATACTGAATTACTTATCTCCCCAGAGGGAATGGGTCACAAGGGAGGAAGGAAATGGATCTGAAATTCGAGGTCTTAACATTAAATGTTTCAAATATATATAAATACTATTATTTATACTCTTTTGCTTATAATTGGGAGATAAGATGTGCAGGCATTGGGACACAAAGATTCACCTTCCTCTAATGGAAAAGTCGAAGGGGGTATGGGAGAAGGTATGGGAGAGAGCAGATTGGAAGAAGTGATATCTTGTGGGACTGCTATTCTGGGAGGTTGGGTAGGGGAATAATGGGGGGAAAATGATTGTAACTCAAAATCTGGTGGAAATGAATGATGTAAAACAGAAGTTAATAAAGCATGTGTTTAAAAAATAATAATAATTAAAAAATAATTTTAAACATTAAACATATTAACATTAAACTGAACTCACATTGAGAAGATACTTTCTCCCAAAACACATCCATGAGGATGTAGCTAGAAATGAGAGATGTGGGTTCTAATCCCTGCACTGCTCTTTCCACCTGTGTGACCTTGGGCAAATCACTTAACCTTGACAGGCTCCAGTGTCAGTTTGGAAAAAGAGGCGTTTGGACCAGATGGTCTGTAAGGACCCCACGATAAGCCCATGACAGCCTCTAAGGCATGCAGCTTTAACTCTGATAATGGGGGCCAAATTAAAAAACCAACCAAGTTTTATCTTTGTTCTCTCAGTACAATGATCCAGGAAGGCAAAAGTCTAGAAGGAAGCCAAGCTACAGGGGCCTGCCTAATTCATTCTGATAGCTGAAAATGAGACTGCAAGCTCTTTGTACAGAGGGCCTATGCTATTCATCATCCTTAGACCTCTAGCACCTAATACATTACCTTACTCATAGAAGGTGCTAAGGACTTTTTAAAAGCTAAACTGAAAGGTTATAATGGTGACAAAGCCGACTTCCATTATTTTAAACTAAACAAACAAAAAGCTGAGTATTTTAGCCAGTTACTGATAAATCACATCCAAAGACCTGGAAGGAATGATAAAAATCATCTAGCTTCATGTTCTCATTTTGCAGAGGAAGAAACTGGAACTCATATACATACAAGGATTGGGCAAGGCCATAAGTGAGTTTGTAGCATAGGCAAGACTGGAACACTCAGAAGCTCTTGATTCTTAATCTAATATTTTTTCCATGACGCTACACATAGTAGTTAGACCCTGTAAGTGAAATCCAGTAAGTCTTGGTTAAACATTCCCTGTTCTATCAGCTGAATTCTGTTTATGGCATGTTTACTTCCAATTTAAAGACATTTATTATGGGAACAGAAGAAGGGACTCACTATCATCTTCTTTTACTTTAGCACATAGCCCAGTGGCACAAACTCCACGAAGTCATTTGAGTTGTTCAGTTGTTTCAGTCCTATCTGACTCTTTGTGAACTCATTTAGGGTTTTCTTGGTGGATATTGGAGCAGTTTGCCATTTCCTTCTCCAGCTCATTGTACAGGTGAGGAAACTGAGGTAAATAGGGTTAAGTGATTTGCCCAGGGTCACACAGCTAACAGGTGTCTGAGGCCAGAACTGAACTGAGAAAAATTAGCCATCCTGACTCGGGCTGTAGCAGCAACCACACTGGCATACCCAGGATGGCTGCTAGCTCAGGTTCTTAGATTTGCTTTACTAGGAAAGATAGCTGTTTAAGGGGTTAACAATCTTTTTTAATCACATTCACTCGTTCAGGGGAAAAGTCAGCACACTGAACTTCAGAGAAAATACAGAGAAATAAGACCAACAGACAGGACTCTGACTGCACGAATCAATGTACATCCCTGGATTGAGAGAGCCTTTACATCTGAGCAGTGGGGCGCTCTGAACATATGGCCACTCAGAGTCTTGACCAGGGAATCACAAGATCCTCCTCCTTGTAAGTGAGCCCCAAAAGCAACATGCCAACTAGCAGTATATATACACTCTTCAGAGCTAGAAGGCATCACAAATCTCCTAAGCAAGCCTCCCCCAAGCAAGCTTTCCTTAATGGGCTCCACCTGAGGCCTATTAATGGGCAGGGAGGATCTTGTATCCCATTAACATTACAAAGCCCAACAATCTATCCACTGCACCATCTAGCTACTCCTAGTTATTTGAGAGTACTAGCCAAAGAGGGTAGAAAAATTTCTTTCCAGTAATCCAAGGCATGGGAAAAGAAAGAGGGGGAGGGGGAAGACATCAGGTTGGAAAAGATTTAGAATATGGTAGTTTTTCCAAATGCTGTTTTCCTATTTTGGAGTTGGTGTTTTTAAGCATAGAGGATGGGTACGGAGTGAGCAAAAAGGGGGTAACTAGGGATCACTGAAGGAGGAGGCTCAGGAAGTTCCTGAGGCTAGGGGAGGACAGAGTCCACTCAGAGTGCTAAGACCCTGGGCTGCCTCTCAGTCACCACCTGGGATAACTCACCCAAAAGAAGCATATTCCAGACTGCTGCTCTTCTCAGAAAACTCTCATCAGAAATGAAATTGACATTTAAAAAAAAAAATCTAGCTCCAGAAGAACAAACATGGCCAGAGAGGTCTGTTCCCAGATCAGTGAATAGCTAAAATCAGTCAAAGGATCCATCCCTTTCTTACCATTCCGATTCTGTAAAATTTAGCTTGCCCAATAAAAGCACCCCCCCCCCCCCCCGCCCCGAACTCTAAAAAAAAAATTGCCAACATATTTGTCAAGTCAGTCACGGAGCAGGCTTGCATCTTGAAAAATAAATAAGGTAAGGAAGGTTAATAAAACACTGTGCATCATTGTTTCTAATGACAAGACATCAACTCCCACCTATCAGCAATGTCACAGTATGAGTCATTTGCCTGAGGTTTAAAACAATGAAGCTCTGGGAGAGGAAAGGGGGGGAAATGCATATGCCTTTTGTCACTTTAACTTTTCAAAGGAGCCTATCTAACAAGTGATTTTGTCATTGGCTCCTTATTGTAACTGATTAAAAGGAGGCCCCTGTAATGGCCTTGTTTCTTCCACCCCACCCCATTCTCTAATTGGATTTTTGGTGGAGGTGTTCTGAAAATCAGTCACAAAGGACTGCATTAAATATGAGAATAGAAAGCTGCCTTAGGGATCCTTACTGATTTTTTTTTTAACCTTCAGTATTTATCCAATTTTTCTCCCTTGGTTAGTGTTCAAGGTTTCCGTGTACAACACTGGTTTCGTGGGCTGTGGCAGGGGATAGAGGAAAGGGAGTATGTATATCACTGCCAGATTATAAGAAAGGTAACAGCCCATGTGAGGATGGATGCACTAAGCTGCCACCACGACCCTCCCGGAATGGAAAAGGGAAGCCTGGAATGCCATTGAACACCCAGAAACATTCACTTCAGTGATCCCTTTAGTTATCTGGGGAAAACTAATGGAAATGAAGTCTTTCAGCAGAAGCCATGCGTGAGTCACAAAGGGCACCATTTAGCCTATCATAAATTTCTAACAAACTATCAAATAATTTCCTTTATCTTGTGCTCTAAAAGAATGAAAACAACTATTCATTACATAACTACCATCCTTCCAGACACCTGTGATTGTTCAGGTTTCTTGAATTCAAGCCCATTTACCAACTTGTTTTCAAGGTGAGTTGTCAAGCATTTTCAAAAGAAAACAATGAAAAACACTCATTTTGGTCCCAACTTCACAGACTTGAACATTTGCCTAGCCAAACCACCTGCATTCAAGCCACCTAATATCTGAATGACTAACATGGGGAAAGGTTTTGTATAAATACTACCTTGCTTAAGAAGCCAGACATTCCGAATAATAGAGTCAAGTATTCGGAACAGAACCCATGAACTTTGCACTTTGAGATGATCTGGGTCCCCAGTGGAAGGGAGTAGGAAGATTAATTAATTAATTAAGTACTATCAAGGAGGGAAAATCAGGAGTTGAAGAATGGAGATGGAAAAATACCCAGGTCCAGCCTTGGCTCTGAATCTGCGTCAGAGACCACTGAAACAAACATCCTGGGAGGTGAGCCCAGCTGCACCTAGCTTTACATAACAAGTCCCAGGATCATTTAGAGCTGGAAGGAACCATCAATGTGATGGGGGCCCACTCCTTCACCGGGTAGAGGAAGAAACAGACAGAGAGCAGTTAAGTGACTGGCTCAAGGTCAAGCTGCAATTTGGTGGTGGGAGTTGTAGTGCTGCCTTCAAGGAGCTGCAAATGGGCCAGTGGAGTTAGATCCCAGGGGCATGAGAGGAGTAAAGTTGATGAAGCCTGGAGAGACAGGGAAGTTCAGGTACTGAAGAGCTTTAAAGGCCAAAGGGAAGATTTTATATCTGACCCTGAAGGTAACAGTGAGGCTCACAGACCAGACAGGCAGTATGATCAAATCCATGCTTTAGAAAAATCACTTTGGTGACTGACAGGTCAGTGGACTGGAGTAGGAGAGCAGGGAGATCTGACAGAAGGAAGGCTGTTGCAATCATTTAAGCAAGAGGCAATGAGGGCCTGAACTTGGGTTGTGCATGTTTAAGTAGGGTAAAGTGGGAATACATGAGAGATGTTATAAATGACAAAACTTGGCAACAAGCTGGATGTGGAGTGAGTTAGAGTGAGGAGGCAAGGATGATGCTGAGGTTTCAAGCTTGGGTCACTGGGAGGATGGTGCCACTCTCTATAGATAGTAATAAGGATGTCAGAAGAGGGAAGGCTTTTGGGGAAAGAGAACGAGTTCTGTTTGACTTTGGGATACCTATGGGACATCTCTATAGATATTTAGGAAGCAGTTGGTAATGCATGATTGTAGCTAAGGAGAGAGACTTAGGCTGGGTATTTGAAGAATCATCTGCAAAGAAATGATAACTGAGCTCACGAGAGTAAAGGAGGTAACCAAATCAAATAGTCTAGAAAGAAAGGAGAAGATGGCTGAGGGCAGAACCTGGGAGAACACCCATGGTCGGTGGGCAAGACATGGATGAAGAGCTAGAAAAGAGACTGAGAAGGAGACTGGTCAGAGAGATAGGAGGAGAACCCAGGAAAAAAGCATTGTTCTGAAAACCTAAAGGAGAGAAGCATCCTGGAGAAGAAGGTAATCAACAGTATCAAATAATGCAGAAAAGTCTAGAAGGATAAGGATTGAGAAAAAGTCATTAGACTGCCAATTAAGAAATCATCAGTCACTTTGGAGAGAGTAGTTTCAGTTGAATGGTGAGATCAGAAGCCAAATTTCAGAAAGCTTAGAAGTGAGTGTGCAGAGAGGAAGTAGAGATAAGCAGTGTAGACAGCTCTGTCAATGGGGTCAACCACAATAAGGAGGGATAGAGGATGACAGCCAGCAGGGATGGTAGGATAAAGCCAGAGTTCTTCTAAAAGACAGAGGAGATAGAGGCATATCTGTAGGTAGTAGCAGGAAAGGAGCCAGTAGGAAGGGTGAGAGTGAAAACAAAAGATGGTGGGGAGGACATATTTACTGGATAAGTCTGGAAGGGATTAAGGTCTGGAAGAAGAGGCTAGATGGCCACATGTCAGGGATATTGTAGAGGGGCTTTCTATTCACATAAAGGTTGAATTCAATAATCTTCAAGTTCCTTTACAATGCTAAGAGTGTGTGAGCCATACAGTACGGGTATTTTTTAAAGCTGCTTTTGTGGAATCTTGGCCCAACCCCCTCCAATCATCCAACGCATATACAAACTGAATTTGGTTTAATGGCCTCCCTCCCTGTCAGCTTTTATGTGAAATAGGAGAGGGAACGTTCATAACTCTCAGCTAAAGCCTCTCCCCCACAGTCAGGCTGCAAAACTGGACTGCTGGCTTTTGTATCCCTCATAGCATCTAGAACAGTCCTAGACACATAATAAGTGTTCAATAAATCCTCCTCGAGTAAATCCAAATGAGGATCACACACATATTCCAGAACTTCAAGATATTTAAAATACAAAAACATAAAGGCAGAACCCTTGGACAATTTTTACAAATATTTTAAGGATGCCAGTGCTCTTTTCAGGGTTATCAATGCTGAGCCTGATAATGTTCTAAGAAAAGAACTACCCTTTTAAAAAAACTGATTTTGCTTTAGAGAGAAGAGTAACTTTATATTAAAATGCTCAGCTTCAAAAACATGACAAAAGAATTCTAATATGTGTCCTAAAATACACACACACACACACACACACACACACACACAACAGATAGCTGAAGGCTTTTTCTTTTAAAATCTCAGGCTACGGATAAAGTTGAAAGCAATTTGAATGATATGTATTCTCTGTGATCATGGAACCAATTTAAGAAGCATTAATAAAACTGAAAATTATATTTACCATTTTAAAGTTGGCTCACATTTTGCTTCACTGTACCCACAAACTTTTCTTTTTGCATCATAGAAAACTCTGCAGATTAGTCTTTAAGCTGCTTTTCTATGTAATCTATCTTAAGATGTGTCATTCTTATGGCCATGTGAAAGCCATTCCCTTTTGCAAACTGTTTTAGATTTTGTGAACATGTTACCAGACAAGAGACAACACATTTCTTAATTTATCCACAGTGGGTCCTTGCCAGTTGACAAGATCTCCATCAAGACAGTCTAACAATGCTGACAATTTCTCTAACTAGACAGTTGGGGAAAGGAAACCGTCCATTAAGACGCCGATGAGATGTTTGGGTTTCAATCTATCATCTGTCTAATTTGGATAGATTGTGGCATTTCAGCTACCCAAGTCAAACTGGTTTACTATAATTATTCTCCTGGAAGGAAATGTGCCTTGTGCATCTTATTAAAAATTTTGGAATAAACAAGACCAAAGCCATATGAAGCATGTTTTCATGACATTCATGCTCTAGGTTGTATAAATAATGTGAGGGTCATCTGTGAGGTAATGAAAAGGATCCAGAGACTAAAAAGCAGCATCATTCATCCATCTAGCTGATAAAAGTAACCAAACTGGTGGCCAGAACAGGCAATTCTACTGGCAGCAGATCGCCCTTCCCTTCCTCTCCTCCCCGCCAATACTGGTAGACTAAAGAATGGCATGATGGGAAAAATGGTTATACATGTGAAACAGGTCAACTCATCTGAGTAAACTCTGCAAGAAGAAGGAATTCAGAGGGAAGAATGAACTCATAGAGAAAACGAAGGCTACAGCTCCAAAAGCTATGATAAACCAAATTAAACAAAATGCATTTACTGAGTATGGGCCAGTGATTACACTGGGGCACGTGATGTCACAGGCTGGCATTGGTGGTGCCCCCACCTCTTGTTTTGGAGGGTGGCCTCTAATGGGGTTTGCTGATGTCCCTTCCTGGTTCTCAGGTGCTTCTTGCCCCTCGGCTGTGTGAAAGGAATACAGACTCCCTGAGAATGGTATGCCATCCTTCTAGGTATTGTATGGTCAGGAAGGCCAGGGAAACATGCAGAGGGACAGACCAGCCTGAGAAGGACGTTCTGTGGTTCTCTGAGGCCAGCCCTGATCACCTATGACCACACAAAGCCCCAGCTTGCTCTCAGTTCTGCAGCCTTTCTCTTGGGACCAGCCCTGGCTCTTTCCTCTTGTTCCAGAATCATCAGGCTAGACTGTTGTTCTCTCAGTTGTCACCTGGCTTGGCCAAAAGACAGGTGTCTCAGGGCTTCTGCGTTCCATTCTGGAGGGAATGGCAGCCCTGTCTTTATCCATTTTGCATTTCCACATTTCTCCTTTGATGGAAGAGATGGAGTTAAGACAAACTTGCAATTAAGAAGAAATATAAATGTAATACCTACCATGTCCTCCCTTCCCCAATCCAGGGCATCAGGAAGTTTCTAGATTACCTAAGAGTGAGCCTGGGTTTGCTGATTCCACACCCCACCCCCTGCCTTCTTTTTGTGTTTCTTGAAAAAAAATTTTTTGATAGTTCTCTGGGAGGAAAGGGGAAAATCCAGGTTATGTAAAAAGAAAAAAAAAGACATCAGTAAAATTTATGTTAAAAAAAGAGTGACCCTGAGATTGCAGAATAGAAGCTGTATCAGTTGAAGGGGCAGTAACGAGAGGAAGCAAGGACACTGTGGGATCATGCATAAAAAACCCTGAACCCAATAGCCTAAAAAGCCCAGGGACCAATGGGAGCTGGGCTTAAAAAATAGTAAATGATGAAAGCTTTGGGCCAAAGGCAAAGTTCCTTCTTTTGGGCTTCAAAGAGGAGCTGGGACCTGGGGAAGCTGATTTAGAGCAGTGAGGCCTAAAGGCCAGGGATGGACATTCCCACAGACACTCACACTGCCAAACTCCTTTACTTCTTGCCTCTCTTCCAACTTTCCACAACCTGCAAACACACTCAGATATTTCCCAACTTTGCCTTGATCCTATTATTCCCTCAGGCCACAATCTTCTCTCTTCCTCCTCTTTCTTTTATGGCCAAACTTGCAGAAAGACAAAGTTAACACCTGATGCCTCTTCTTCATGACCCACTCAGTCTTTAACTCATTGCACGCTGGCTTCTATTCCTGCCCTTACGGTGAATTTCTTCTCTCTAGAGTTACTAATGGCCTCCATAATCCTAGGCCATTAGTGGCCTTTTGGTTTTTCTTGTTCTCAAGCTCCTTGAATTTTCTGGATGTTTGATACTGCCGACTACCTTTCTCTCCTCGATACTCTCTTTTCCACTGGCTTTCATGACACTATATTGTCACGGTTTCCTTTATGGTTTTCTCTGACAACTCCTCAGAGGAGTGGTGACACTGGAGTCATCTCTGGGTTTTAGTTTCCTCATTTGTACAATGAGGAGGTTGGAAGAGAGGGCCTGTGAGGCCCCTTCCAGCTCCTCCATCGCCTCCTCCCCCTCCCACCCTTTAAACATTGATGTCCCCCCAGATTTTCTTATTAGTCTTCTTCTCATAGCATTTATACTGTCTTTCTTGGCACCCTCACATGCGCTGGTAGTTTAACTTATCACCACTACTCGGATGACTCCCATTTTTTTTTAACCTTCATCTCCAGCTTCTCCACAAGGTTACAATTCAGTATTTCCAGTTCCCTGATAGCTATGACCTCATATTATTTTTGGCTTTTCCCTGTCCTGTATCCTTCGAGCCCCCGCAGCTCATCAATTCTACCTCCACTCTCTCTCAAGTCTTCCCCTTCCCTCAATTCCCACTACAGTCACTTTTAAAGGCCTCATCCTTTCCCCACCAGCCTGCTGTCAGAGGCTGCAGATAATCGCCTCTCCAAGCCCAGGCCGTGCTTCACAGCGCTGCCTGGACGGCTGACCGAATCAGTGCCCCTCTGCTCTAAACCTTCCATCATTCTTTCCTGCTGGATAAAGTATAAACTCCGACTCCTGAATTCCAAGACCTTCACATACACCTCTGACTGACCTCTTCTGCCTGATGTCATATTCTCTCTTTCACACGATCCATATTTTAGCCAACAGCATTATTCTCTGCTTCTCCCCGACTCCCTACAGCCACTGCTCACACCATCCTCCCTTCCCCGCTCCTAGGGCCTCCCCATCTTTCTCTCTTAAGCTTCTTCCTTCTACATTGTTAAGTTGGCTGAATGAGTGAGTTGTCATGAATAACTCCCCTCTCCCTTTATCATTTCAAAACAACAACAAATATGCCAAATAAATATACTAAAAATAGTAAATGACAACAAAAAGTCCCAATAAAATGAAAAAAATATTATGGGATAAAAGAAATACATAAAAAAAGGAAGGAATGTGTGACATCTCTGGAAGAAGACAAAACTACAAGACGTAGAGAAGCAAAACTGGGCGTGGTGAAACGGCCTCAGTAAGGAAACGAAGGAAGATGAAGATGAGGATCCCACAGTAAACGCCCAGCAGGAAACACACTTCAAACAGTCGCATTATGAGGTACAGCAAGGAGCTGTATTAAGCCTCATTAGTTACTCTGGCTCCATCTCCAAAGTCAGGAAGAGCAACCTTAATTTTGGTTAGAAGGAAAAGTCAAAGCAGATACTATCCAAAGAGACAAAAAGGAAAACTACATTATGTTTGAAGGCACCAAGGACAATGAAACAGCATCAATATTACTGACAGTACTTTAATATTAAACATTTATGGTGTAGTGAAGATAAAGGGGCAATTAGGTGGCACAGTAGATAAAGTGCTGGGCCTGGAGTCAGGAAGACCCAAGTTCAAATCCAGCCTTATACGCTTCCTGGCTGGGTGACCCTAGGCAAGTAACTGAACCCTGTTTGCCTCAGTTTCCCCATCTGTAAAATGAACTGGAGAAAGAAATGGCAAACTACTCCAGTATCTTTGCCAAGAAAACCCCAAATGGGGTCACAAAGAGTCAGACATGACCAATCAACTGAACAACAACACAAGAGGAGAGAGAACTATCTTCAGACTCAGGAAGACCTGGCACCTTTGACATATGCTAGTTGTGTTATCCAGGCAACTCTAAGATGACAGGTTGTAAAGGAGGTGCCAATCTACACTGAAGAAAGGAGTTTCCTTATTGAAAGTTCTGTCAGCCAAAGCACAACACAAAAGCTACATATAGATCCATCCTATAGCAAAGTAACTAAGTTTGAAAGAACAGGCCAAAATGGCAAAACACCCAGATGGTAAGTCATTGACAAGAGAAGACTTTTACAGTTCTTTTTCAGAACTCAACAAATGTATCAGAGAAATAAAAAGAAGGAAATTAAAGATGAATAAAATGTTGGAAAATCTGTATTTGATAGATAAGTTATACAGAGAACTGGACAGAAATCTTATAGAGAGTGCACAGTTTGGGGGAACACAATGGACTCTTACAAAAACTGATTATGCAGCTCTAAAGCATAAAGAGATCATGAACAAATATAAAAATATATAAAGATTTAAAATATCATTTATAATTTAGTACAGTAAAAAGAATTAAAGATACAAACTAAAAATAATATCCTAAAAAATAATAAATCAAAGAACAAATTATAAAAATAATTTAAATTATGTAAAAGATAATGATAATAGTCATGCAACCTAGCAAAATCTGTGGGTTACAGTTAAAGTAGTCCTTACAGGGGAAAATTATATGCATGAATGCTTAAATTAAAAAAGAAAAAGCAAAGATTAACAAGCAGATACCGCAGATTAAAAACATTTAGAAACTCAAAAAATTAATGATCCTTAAACAAGCAAACACGGAAAAACTGAAAATTAAAGGAGAAATAAATGGCATTAAAAAAAACTGAATAAATAAATTAGTTGTTTTTGAAAAGACCAATAAACCATTAGCTAATTTGATTTTTTAAAAAGAGAGAGGAAAACCAGATTAAGTCCAAAATGAGAAGGGTGATTCACAATAAATGTTGAAAAATAGAACAATCACTGGAAACTATTATGCCTAATTATATGCCAACAAGACCGAAAATTTAATTGAAATAAAGAGTATCTACAAAAGCACAAAATACAAAACTAACAAAGCAGAAAACTGATCATCTAAATAACATAATCTCGGTAAGAAAAACAAAGCAAACCATAAACGAATTGGGAAAAAAAATCTCAAGGACCAGACAGATTTAAAAGTAAATCTCATCAAATATTTTAAAAATAAATAATCCTCATATGACATAACTGTTTTCAAAAACAGAGAAAGAGGCATTCTACCAAATTCTTCTGTGACAAATATGGTACTGATACCCAATGGGAATGATAAAGCAGAAAAACAGAATTAGAGATGAATATCACTAATGAACATTGATGCAAAATTTTAAAATAAAATGCTTGCAACAAGAGATGAGGACAATATATCGAAAAAATTATTAATAATGTCTAATTTAGTTTTACTCCGGAAAACAAGGATGTTTAACATAAGGAGAAAATAAGTAACTTTAGCAAAACAACAGGGAACAGAATTAATATAAAAATAATCCGCACTTTTATATATTACTAGCAAACCCTCCCCCCACCCCCACCAGGAGAACAGAGAAGTATCACTCAAAATAACAATAAATACATCAGACATCTAGGAGTTAACCTATCAGGGGAAAAAATGGGCGTTATGATACAAAAACAAACAATTTTACAGAGATAACAACCTAAAGAGTTGAGTGTCTATAGCTCGGCCAAGTTAATATAGAAAAGAAAAGAATACCATATATTACTATATAGAGTTAACATTCTACCAATAAAAATATCACTGGGATACTGGATAAAATTAGACAAAATAACAGCATAATTCATACAGTGGGGGGAAATCCTGAAAAAATAATAGGAAAAATTTTTTAAAGTTATAGAAGGGGCATGGTATTAGCAGATTTCAAATTATAAAGTAGTAATTATTAAAACTATCTGAGACTAGAGAGTAAATCAATGGGATGCAGTGCAAGTTTGTGATGTGTATAATAGCATAGGTTTCAATAAGTTCATGAACAGGTTGAAGGAACTCATCACTCAACAAAAACTATTGGGAAAACTGGGCAGCAGTATGGTAGAAAATAGGTTTAGACCAGAATCATACGCCATAATTTTAATAAATTCCAAACGGACGGACAATCTAAGGATGCTCTTTCATAATTATGAAAGGAAAAAGGTTCTCAAATATCAGTGCAAGAGTGAGAGTTACAAAGGACAAAATAAGTTATTTTGGTTACATAAAAATAAAGAAAACTTTGCACAAAGAAGAGCAAAGCATCCGGAATAAGAAAAGATACGGACTGAGGGGAATAGGGAAACTTTTCATTAAGCATTTATGATATGTTTGACATGCAGGGAACTGATAGTGTTAGAGTGAGAGCCACTGCCCCAAACACTTAAGCGGCGCACGTGTGTGTGTGTGTGTGTGTGTGTGTGTGTGTGTGTGTGTGTGTGTGTCTATGAAGAGGCAGTTTTCAAAAGAACAAACACAAAGAATCAACAATCATTTGGAAAAGCTTTCAAAACTCATTATCAGAAAAAATGCAAACATAATATCCATAATACCCCTTGAATTATTCTGACAGTTTTCAATGTAATATGGAATCATACAAGCTGGGACAAACTGATGGAACGGCATGTTACTGTGCCATAAGGAATACCAAATATGAAAAATTTAAAGACATGTGCGGAGGAGTATGTGAGATACTTACAATGAAGTAAGAACAATGTACACACTCATTCCTCCTTTGAAAGTGAGGACCAGGGGACAACACTCAGGTTAACTCCTGTGGATGACCCTGGCGCCTCCTTCTTCCAACTAAAGCATGCAGACTGCCTTTCTTTTAGCAAACAGTAAACTACAAAAACACAGGTGAGAGGCAGCTGGGATGGGGGTGGAGAGCTGGCCTGGGTTCAGGCTCCACCTTTCACACCTGCTGGTGTCTCTGTGCTCTGGGTGACTTTCTCAGACTAGACTCTGCAGAGAAAGTGCCCAGCTTGGAGCTCCCCAGGCCCAGGTCTGATCCCAGCATTCCACGCATCCCTCCTTTCTGGTGTTTGGCTCACAGTCTCCAGGAAGTGCATCTGTTTTATGGTGATAATGTTTATCTGCTGCCTTGGCACAATTTATCTATCAAAAGAAAAAGTTCCTTCCTTGTTTCAAGGCCTAACTTGGATGTCAATTACCTTGTAAAGTCTTCTCTTCTCCCCCTCTCAGATGAATGTGATCCACCCCTTATTAAATCTCCATTCACTCAGGTCTTGACCCCTCATTCCCTCCTTCAAGCTGGACTATGGAAGCAGGGCCCATTGTGTCCCTCTCCTTGTGAAACCTGGCACAGCTCAGGTAGGGACTCCAGGGATGCAAGGATTTTATAAGGATGATTTAACAAGAATGGCTGTTTCTGCAAAGGGACAAACCGATTTGGAGAGGTGACAAATCACACCCATACTCTATTAACGAGACACTCATTTGTCACAGGGCACTGAAATCCTGGTTCAATCTTCCTAAAAGTAGTTCTCACACTGTTTGGGAAATCTGATTCTGCTTCTAGTGGGAGCCCTTGCAGGTGTGTTACCCTTCTTACCATCAGCCCATTGGGAAGGTGAAATAAATTAAGGGACAATGACTTGTACCTAAAATCAAGAATAAGGGGGGGGGGTCACAAGGAGGCTCTGCCTAAGGTGTGACTTAATATTCCTTCAAACATTACTTGTTTATATAGTAACTGTGTTATATAAACTGTGTTTATAGAGACTGTGTTACAGGGTCTTCAACAAAAGCTAACACAGAGGGAGGGAGAAAGGGAAATGTAAGTTTTCAAACCTTACTTTGGGCATGTAAACACCTTCTCCACCTGTTTCTGTCACCTCCATGACTAGCTGAACAGTCACAGAAACTCTACCCTTCTACCCTCA
The DNA here is from genome assembly GCA_011680675.1 of Gymnobelideus leadbeateri. Classification (NCBI taxonomy): domain Eukaryota; kingdom Metazoa; phylum Chordata; class Mammalia; order Diprotodontia; family Petauridae; genus Gymnobelideus; species Gymnobelideus leadbeateri. Next base: position 727,585 of record WOXC01004382.1, read on the forward strand.
CTTAATCTCTCCTATGCGTCTGATTTCTACTCCCAACAGATAAAACAGACATTAACTCTCCACCAACCATCAAAACATACTCTTCTTTGGTTCCCTCTCTATCTAGTGGTCCCTCCCTCCTTATTAGATACATAGATAGATAGATAGATAGATAGATAGATAGATAGATAGATAGATAGATAGACAGATAGATAGAGATATATTCCTTACTACATATAAATTTTCCTTAAGATGCTTCGTCTTGAAAGGTAAACTGTCTACCAGAACCAATACCATCAAACTTTTTATTTGTAGGGCACCTACAAAAGGGAACCTAGCTCTATGAAGATTCCACTTTAAAAGGAAAGAATATGGGTATGTTAGACAGAGGATGGCTTGGTAGTGTTGAGCTTTCAAGTAAGGAATGCATTCAAATCCCCCTAATGCATTTGGTAGCTGTAAGACCCTAGACAAGTTACCTAACCTCCATGTGTGTCAGGCATCTACCTGGGACTTATTCTGAGTCTTGGATAAGTTGTTATCTCCATTAATGGATGCAAACCAGTAGTTCTCCAAACTGACAATCTGAGTGTTTACACACACACACACACACACACACACACACACACACACACACACACACACGACACTTTTTAATGTTACTTTTTATTACAGAATATATATATTTACATACATAAGTATAAATCTACATATATAAAATCTACACAGGTGTGATTTATACACACATACACGTTCATGTTTTTCTCTTCCATTCTCAACTCCAAAAAAGAGGAAACAGCAGGAGAAAAGTGAGTTTTCTCATGGTACAAACAAACTCTGTTTAACCTCAGAGAGTTGCTGCAAGATTTGGAGAGTCAAACACATACAGTCATGTGTTCCCTGTTGCCAAGGTAACCATAGCCTCAGTTCCTGACAATAGGATTCTTCCAAAGCATTTTCTGAGACATCACAAGTCTTGTGCGGGTAGTTACCTGCTCCCAGGAGAAACTGGCAACACACGTGACTTCAAAACATTGATAATAAAAAGGGGGCTCTCGGGGCAGCTACGTGGCCACAGTGAGTAAGAGCATCGGCCTCGGAGTTGGGATGACCCAAGATCGAAACCGGCCTCAGAAAATGAGCACCCACACAAATAATGACTAGCCGTGCAACCTTGATCAAGTTACTTAACCCCAATTGCTTTAAAAAAAAGGGGGGGGCTGTTATACTACCTGCTTTTTAACCTAACCAAATTAACAAGTGGTTTGTTTTTTTTTTTTATCAAATGCTTTATTAACTTCTAGTTTGCATCTTTCATTTCTGCAAGATTTTGAGTTACAAATTTTCTCCCCATTTTTCCCCTACTCACCACCCCAAAATAGCGATCCCACTGGATGTGCCCTTCTCCAATCTGCTCTCTCCCATACCCCCTCTGACTTTCCAGTAGGGCACGGTGGATCTCTATGTCCCAGTGCCTAACAAGTGGTTTTAAATAACAATTTAAAAGACTTTCCCAAACACATATTTGGTCCTTAAATAGAGATACTCAGCAGGCTGAGATTCTGGTTGCAAGAAGGGCAGAGTTTTCTAGGGTCAGCATTTCCTTTATTGTGGTGCACCATCAGCAGGGCACTACCTGTGTGACTTTAGGCAGACCACAGAACCTCTCTAGGTCTAAGTTTCCCTATTGATAAAATGAAAGGATTGAACTAATCAGCTTCTGAAGTCTTTATTTTTTTTTTTTAAAGCAATTGGGGTTAAGTAACTTGCTCAAGGTTACACGCCTAGTCATTATTTATGCGTGGGTGCTCATTTTCTGAGGCCAGATCTGATCTCGGGTCATCCAAACTCCGAGGCCGGCACTCTTACTCACTGCCACCTAGCCGCCCCTTTAGGGCAATTGGGGTTAAGTAACTTGCCCAAGGTTACATGGCTCGGTTTTTGTTTTGTATGGATTAAGTGTCGGAGGCCGGCTCTGAACTCAGGTCCTTCTGATTCCAGGGCCGGCGCTCTATTCACTGCGCCACCTAGCCGCCCCTTCTGAAGTCTTTAAAACCTTCCAGGCATCAGGTGTAGTAGACAGCGTATTGGGCCAGGAGTCACTTGAGTTCAAATCCAGCCTCAGATACTTCTTAGCTTTGTGACCCTGGGCATAACCCACTGCCTACCTCACTTTCCCAATCTGTAAAATGGGTATAATATCACCTCTCTCCCAGGGTTGTTGTAAGGATTAAATAAGGACATTTATAAAGAACAATGAAAACCTTAAAAGTGTTATAGAAATGCTGGTTACTATAATTATTATTGTTAAATATATCAGCCTTTGAAAGGCTGTTAATGGGGAGAGGAATACGGAGATAGGTAGGAAAGAAAGAAAAGGAAAGGAAAAAGAAAATGGGTGAGTAGAGAAAAAAGGAAGAGAAATTAACAAAAAAGAAATGGAGAGAAGACCTATGTTATTGGGAAGTAGTAGCAAATTGCTAATGATTGATCTATGTGCCATTTAAATCGTCCAGCACTGCTTTAAGAGACAAAGAGTCAACTCCAAAAAAAGTTGGAAGAGCTTTTAAACTCATTGGGAGATAGTTACTATAGAATTACTGCTAGAAACCTGGCCGTAACCTAGATCAGCACTTAAAACAATACCTGTCCTGTCTGTCCCATTCTTCAGTTAAATTCACTGCACTGTCCTCATGTCTTTGACTGTACCTTTCCCAGCTCACAGGGAGGAGAATGCAGTGAGGATCAATGACCACTATTTAAGGGGGTGAAATAACCCATCCCCCACATGCAGAGAGCTTTGTGAAGCAGGGAGGAAGGTTCTTAGTTTGGATATAAGTCCTTGTGGAGATACAGTCAGGAGAGAAGCCCTGGCACCTCCACAAAGTTACTATCAGGAACATTTCTTGAGCATCCATTGAGTAAAAGGCATGGTACAAAGCAAAGTGGAGAATTACAAAGAAATCAAACGAAAGAGACAATTCTCGTCCTTAAAGAGCTTCAATCTAATGGGGGAAATAAGAAGAAGACAAAATGCATAAAATATTTATAACTTTACCCAATTTTGTACTATGTGTACCACAAGCAAGGGGCAGCTTGGTGGTACAGTGGATAGAATGCTGGACTTGGAGTCAGGAAGACCAGAGTTCAAATCTGGCCTCAGATTAGCTGTATTACCTTGGCCAAGTCACTTAACCCTGTTTGCTTCAGTTTCCTCACCTGTAAAAGGAGCTAAAGAGGGAAATGGCAAACCATCTAGTGTCTTTGCCAAGAAAACCCCACAACTGAACAACAACACTAATAGAAACTAAGAGGAGAATGGAAAATTCAGATTGAGTGATTATCAGTCTGGCAATAAGCATTTATTATCAAAAACAAGTTATTTCACAAAATAGATGTTTTAATGTTTTAATTTGAATGCAAGTGTCTGATCACCTACGAAAGGACTCATCCAATGTCTAAACCAGGCAAGGAAGTGACAACAGCTCTTTAAAGGTTATGATGACAGAATGCCCCATTCTGGAAGGTTCTAAGAACATGCCGGGCAGCAAGAGATGGTGTGATCACTGAGGAAAGGCTGAGCCCAGAGAAGGTCATTATCAGATTGCTGGCCAACAGGTCACTTTTTATTTTTTATTTTATTTTTTGCTTTTTGGAGGGGGGAAGGCAGGGCAATTGGGGTTAAGTGATTTGCCCAAGGTCACACAGCTAGTAAGTGTTAAGTGTCTGAGGCCGGATTTGAACTCAGGTTCTCCTGACTCCAGGGCCGGTGCTCTATTCACTGTGCCATCTACCTGCCCCAAGCAGGCCACTTTTTAAAAATAGCCCAGAGCAGCTACTCATGAAATGAATCAAATAGCAGAACAGTTCCATGAAGCCCCCTTCTAGTTTTAAAATAAATGTAAATCCTTTAACATCTACAAAGAATTTGGAATATTATCTTTCTGGGTCCTTACAATAACCTTGTGAAGGAGGTGCTCTTATTATCCCCATTTTATAAGTGAGAAAACTGAGTCTGACAAGGTAAAGGATTTGCCCAGGGTGCCTGCCCCAGTGCCTCTCTCACTGATTTTATATCCCATTCTCATTACTATCTATCAACATGGATCAAGGGGTTGGTATTTTCACTGTGTGGTGACCCCACTGCTACAGGAAACAGATCACATCTCTATTAATATTCTAGTGATGAATGAAACCCAAGCCATAAACAAGCTACAGAAGGACAAAAGGGACAGCACAGGGGCTCTCCTTAGTAGACCCAATGAAGCTGCTTTCACCAGGGCCCAAAGGCAACAAAACCATCACTTCCCAGGACACTTATCATCTCAATCTGCAATACTCACAATGAACCTAAGCTGGCAGGCCATGATGAAGACCAAAAGAGCATCCACATCCATCAATTTGTTGAGGAGGAGAGAATGTAAAGAAATTGTACAAACAACTTCACAAGTTATTCCCAATGTAAGTCAAACTTAATATACCTTGACACTTGGCGGCTTCAGTACAAAAATGAATAGGGGTGAGGGCAGTGAAAAAGAGGTTAGGAAACATGGCTCAGCATCAAGAAGCAAAAGAGGCCAAAGACTACAGAGATGCTTCACACTACACATCCTTAATTGCTTTGAGAAAAGTGTGAGAAGGAACTAGGTGTGGCAGGCACCAGATGATCTAATGAATCATGCACGTGCTTAAACTGGTCAAAGCAAACACCAAGTAAGGAAAATGGTAAACACGGAAATGATTAAGATTTCCAATTTAACATATTTAAACAAGTTCTTGATACCAAAAAATGGGAAATGGACAAACACGAAGACCCACTATCACGATTTCCTAGAGAAGTTTAAAAATGTAAAACAGTCAACACCCTGAAGAGGTGGAAAGAGCCAAGAAACCACTTCAACCAGCCAACATTTATACATCTCTGGTCCAGGTCCTAGGGGCACTCGACTAGAGGCCTTCTAGGCTATTGTAAATCTTTGCATCATCATTCGATCAATTCTAAGTCCTTCTAATCATATTATTGTCCAGCCTGAATGTCTCCATTTTATTATGGAATAGTAGCACAAGGTAATTTATCAAAACCTTTGCTAGGCAAACTATAAAATTACCTTCATTTACCAATTTAGTGTAGCTCTGTCAAAAAAAGGAAATAAAGTGAGTTTGGTCTTGATGAGGCCATGCTGCCTCTTTGGAATCATGGCTTTCTTTCTTAGATTAACAACAAGAACAATAATAGTAATAGCTTATATTTATCTAATGCTTTAAGGTTTGCAAATCACTTTACACTAACTCTAATCATCTTATAATCTTTACATCTTTAATCACCTAATATCCCCAGGCATCAAAGTCAAGCTCACTGGCCTAGAGTGTGCATATTCCCTTCTCTTTTTAAAAAATCAGGGGGCGGCTAGGTGGCGCAGTGAATAGAGCACCGGCCCTGGAATCAGAAGGACCTGAGTTCGGACACTTAATCCACACAAACAAAAACCTAACTGTGTAACCTTGGGCAAGTTACTTAACCCCAATTGCCCTAAAGGGGCGGCTAGGTGGCAGTGAGTAAGAGCGCCGGCCTCGGAGTTGGGATGACCCAAGATCAAATCCGGCCTCAGAAAATGAGCACCCACACATAAATAATGACTAGCCGTGTAACCTTGAGCAAGTTACTTAACCCCAATTGCTTTAAAAAAAAAAAATCAGGACATTTGTCTTTTTCCCGTTCTATAGCACTTATTCTATGCTCCATGATCTTCCAGGCATCATGGGCATTAGCTTAGCAAGCACAATCAGTGGTTATTTCAGAGTGTGAAGATACAGTTTATCTGAGCTAGATGATCTGAATTCATGGAAGATTTATGAGAACATGTGGGCAGTAATTGCTGTATCGCCAAGGCAATAGTCACAGCACTGATGGTATAGTTCTGAATCACAAAACATAATGACTCTCCACATGGAAGACAGAACCAAAACATTTATTCAAACACCAGAAATTTGAATCCCAACACTAGAAAGCCAAATCCATCATAGCATCAAAGAAATCTATACACAATAACACTGCAGAGGGCACCACCATCCCCAAGCCTTCCGCCTGCTTGGGCCCACAAACAAACACTCACAATCCAAGCTATCTACCTGCTGCTTTAACTACTCTGACTCATTTCTTGCTCCACCCCTTTCTGCTCCACTTTTCAGCAAACTCTTCCCACCACAGGCTCCATGTGATTACATTTGGCCTATTATGGGGCAGGGAAGATCTTCAAATTTCCATGACCATTACAGTTGCTCAGGATGAGAAAGTGTGGAAGAATAGGGAGTTTCACTATAAAGGGATTAGTCATACAGAAAAAAATAAAAGGTGCCCAAGTTCCAATGGTTATCTTATGTCCTTAAAATTCATGACACTTTAAGTGAACAAATGAAGCACTGAGAAATATCATGGGTAAAGTGCCAGCCTCAGAGTCAGAAAGATCTGCATTCAAGTTCCACCTTTAACTCCAATAATTGTGTGACCACCAAGCAAATTGTTTAATCTTTTATGTCCCAGGTAACCCTCCAAGAAGCCAAGCTGCATATGGTGGCAATCTGCTTTGATAGAGTGAGTTTCCTCACCTTGCCTTCCCTACATCAGTGAAATCACAGGCCCAATCCAAATAAATAAATGGAGTATTATGTGGCACATCCCAAGCATACCAATATGGAGTTAGCTCAAAAAGGTTTGGCTCTATCCAGTGCCAGGTTTGAAATGAGTATTATAACCTAATTTGGCTCTGAAGCCCCCCAAACCCAGAGTGTTCTCAGAACTAACCTTGCCTTGTAGGGTCCTTCTCGGGGGCAAACTTGCATTCTGCATAGTCTGCCTTGATGGGGTTCTCCAAATAAGGATACGTAACCAGGTCCAGAACACACTACTTTTCCTTTTAAATCAAATCATGTAAACTGAAGTCATAGCATTGAGTGTCTGAAAGCAAAATAAAGTCTATTCTTTCAACTTGTAAATATATCCAATTATTTTATAAAGTAAGTGTTCGCAAATTTCCATAATTGCAGTTTAAGAGTATTATTTTATTTTATATTGGCCTAAATAGACACTTTTACAAGCACTGCCATTTAGATAGTGCTTTCTGCCTCCTACCTTCCCCCTCCCAAGGCGATACAAGTAGCTTTTGGAAGAACATCCAAAAATGAATAATAGTAACGGTGGCAAACATCATGGTCTGAAGCACTGTCCTTGCTGCCTAGGAAATGTCCTATTGTCTATAGCTTTAATGAGTCATGTGGAAGCAGAACCATTAAAGAGAGGCTTAAACCCTAACTCGGTTGTCTACCACCTGTCTGTGATAGTTGACAGGTTCATAGACGTGGAACTGGAAGAGAACAAAAGTGCAAACCCCCATCATTTTCTAGACCAGGAAGTGGCCTGCCCAAGGTCTCACCCTGGGCTCTTCTAACTCTGTACTGCACCACCCCAGAGCCTCTGAGCTAATGACCCACAGGGCACAGGGTGAGTGACTCAGCTTTGACACTGGACCTTCCCTGATGACCATTTTAATCTAGCTTTTGTCTAAAGCCTGTTGCTAACTGCTAGATAGATGACTCTAAAAACATATATTTTAGTGAATGTCCCTGGTTTAGCAGACAAGAAGCGTGCAAAAGGGCACAAATTTGATCAGTTGTCAAGAAAAATGCTCTTTCCCTCATGCAACTCTGAAGAGACTGATCTGTCAGGCAATAAGAGCCTTTGTGTGTCCATGTCTGTGTGTGATTCATGCATAGAGTCAGAGCCAGGCAGACTGGTTTCAGAGACGCTGCCCTCAATGAGTTAACAATCTAAGCCCTGAAATGTTCAAGGAATACAATTCTAACCTCACCTAAAGCTATTTGGATTTTCCCGACTTTATTTGCTACAGAAAACGTCTGATAACCTGCCCAAGGGCTCAAAGCAAACAGCAAGTCAATGATGAAGCCAAGACTCGGGTTGGATTTCTGGAGGCCTGGCCTGGTCCTTGAACTTGGGCTAAGTTTAGTGCATTAATAACAATGATGAGGATGTGGTTTATACCCTACTCAGAAACCTCACATGAGTACATGATCAATGCATTCCTCAAGAAGACTGTGGGAGGGTAAGAGATGTGGCAAGTACCAGATGACAATAAATTATGAAAACAGCTAATTAGCAAACATTCTTCTCCCTCTTTGTTTTCAAGATTTGCAAAGCACTTTACATCTGTGAGGATCATGTGATCTTCACAACCATCCTATAAGATGCAAGTGAGCTTTCAATTTTGATTGCTTTCTGTGCTTCTTGGGGTTAATAATAAATCACAAACTATTAAGCACAGAACATTAGGACTGGGGGTAACCTACTCCAACTCCCTCATTTGATAGATGAAAAAATAAAGGCAGCTAGAATGGTGAAGGGATTTGCCTAAGAGCTCAACATCAGAACAAAGACTAAAACCTGGGTCTACTTTCATCTCAGGGCTCTGCGTCACAGCCACAATAAAATGCTTCAGATCCCAGTGCTAGTAACAGCTCCATTCTCACTAAAAAGGGGTATACATAGTAGAAACCAAACAGAAGCAGGGAATATTTATGCAAATACACTTCTAATTTTTTCAATTCTGGGATGACCTCTGAAGAGCACTGGTTAATATTTCGAGAGAGAGAGAAAGAGAGAGAGGGAGGGAGAGGGAGAGAGAGGGAGAGAGAGAGAGAGAAAGAGAGAGAGAGAGAGAGAGAGAGAGAGAGAGAGAGAGAGAGAGAGAGGGAAGGAGGGACAGAGAGAAGGAGAGAGGAGGGAAGGAGGGACAGAGAGAGGGAGAAAGAGAGAAAACGAGAGAGACAGAAACAGAGAAAGAGAGACAGAGAGGAGAGAGAGAAAGAAAAAAGGACAGAGACAGAGAGAAAGAGCATTTACATATAAATGTGAAAATTCTTCAGTGATGATCCAGCTCTTGCTCTGATCCACCAGTAAAATATGTATTTTTGAAAGTCTTTTTCAAGGAAAGGTTATTTATCAAGAGGAGTCATTATATTATGTCATTATATTGTAGCTCTGCATATTAATACCTAGAAAAAATTTGAAATGGGAAATCAGAGCATAATCACTCAGACAGATTGAGCTGGGATGGGCTACCACCTTTACCTAAAGCCAGGCAGCATTTCAGAACACTACTCATGGCATGAGTTTGGGAACCATCACTGAAGAGTTTCCATATGTATGGGTACACATTTCTTGGAGAAAGTTTTTGCCAACAGGTACCACTAAACAGGAAATTAAAATATCTTAGCTGCCTCAGTTTCCCCTTATTAGATAATGAGGTGAACATCTTGTTGGCAGTAACCAAATCCCATTCATCTCTGCACGTTCCTCAGCACCTGACAGGACCTCAATAAAAGTCTCTTGATTTGTGGCCATCCATCCAGTATGGACAGTCCCTCTTGCCAAAATGGGGAGGAGAGAAGTTCACTGAGCAAAGCTACAATCCTATGCATTATTTCTACATGACAAATATCAATTCAACTGAAATCAATAGGAAAAAGAGAGAAGGGGGAACTTACCCGATCCCAGTTAAAACACAGGCCTAGTTTATCAAGCTGTTCCCTCATGTGTTTAATATTACTGTAAAGCAAAGGATGAAAAATTTAATTAAGTGAATGTGTAAAAATTCCTTGTTATATGGGATAGTTTTCTAGGAGGAAGGGAAGGAGGGATATTTAAGGAAAATTTGGGCTATATAATAATAAAAAAATCAACAAAAATTTTTTTTTAAAAATAAATGTATAAAAACGTAATGTAGAATTTTTCCAACAGAAATGTACCATACAGATTTTCATAGACATCACCTCAAATGGTTATATGTAGAAACTTAAAAGGAAACCACAGCAGTATTTTAATATAGTTTTTCTGCTGCCCCTCCCCCCCCAAAAAAGTGAAACTACTTAAAGAAGAAAAGAATGACATTTTAAGGAAGGAATGGCATATGAACACGCAGGTACTTCATGTACCTTAACGTTATTCTTTAAATATTATTTTTATCGAGATTTTTATTATTCTTTAGATAACTTCAAAGAAAAAGCCTTAGACTCATTTCAGAATCAGAGCCCAGAGTTTTGCTGATTTAGCTCTTATCTTAGCTCCTATCTGCCAGCACAGTTGGTAAGGCCCCTCCATAATAAAAGTCCTAGGAGGCGGGGAGCGTGAATATCATTATTTTCATCTTATGGATGAGAGACCCAGGCTGACACAGGTCCTGTGCCTTGTCACTTGGTTAGAGTCAGGATTTGAACTCAAGTCTCTGGATTCTGAGTCCCATATACTTCCCACACTACACTATATCATCCCTAGGACTGGTGTTCTATTGGTTGAAGAGTAAGTTTCAAACATGAACTACAAGGTAACAAAAGTAAACCATAAGATACAATGTAGCGATTTCAGTAAAAACAAAAACACCTACCTCTGTGTCCAGCTTTGTGGATGCAGATGGTGCTCAATTGCTGCGTTTTCAGCAGGTAGGCCAAAGGCATCCCATCCCATCGGATTAATAACCTATCATGCAAATGAGAAACACTGTCCATTAAAAATGGCCTGACTGAAAGGTGGATCATCCTCGGGACAGTAAATAGCATCACCAGGGGCTGGAATTTCCTTTCCCTCAATGGGTTCTCTCAAATGGACTCCTGATTTGCTGTGGCAGAAGACCAGAAATCAGAAAATTAACGCAGATCCTCAGTGGTTTCCCTCCACCATCCTTCCCAGTTGACATAACAATGGCTAGCATCTTCAGAGCGCTTCACAGACATTATGCTGCTTCAATCTCACAGCCGCCCTGGGAGGTAGGTGCTTGCAGATGAGGAAAGTGAGGATGACAGGGTCATACAGGCAGCAAGTGTCTGTGGTTGAATTCGTACTCGTTTCTTGACTCCAGGTACAGCGCTCTATCGGCTTCACACCTGGGCTGCCCTACTCCCACCACCTCACATTAATAGAATGTTTTGATAGCTACAAAGTGATTTCTTCCCCACAGTTCTGTGGGGTAGTGGGCCAAACACCCACTCCTGACGGTTCAGTGGGGCACAGATGATAAGGCCAGAGGGAATCTAGAAAGCATTGTGAAGGTTTGTGAAATCTTGCTGAAGTAAGCAAAGACCTCTGAAGGCAGTGCAGTCCAGCTCTTTGTGGCCCCATAGACCACACCCTCTGGGGTTTTCCTGGCAAAGATACTGGAGTGGCCTGCCATTTCCTTCTCTGGTGGATTAAAACAAGCAGAGGTTATGTGACTTGCCCAGGGTCACACAGCTAGTAAATGTCTGAGGCCACATTTGAACTCAGGTCTTCCAGACTCCAGGTCCAGTGTTCTATCCACTGAGCCATCTAGCTGCCTTTTTCACTGCTGGTAACTGGAAGCAAAGATTTTAGAAGAGGAAAACAGATTTAAGATAATAATAGGCTCTTGGTCAGAGATGGAGGATAGTAAAGAAGGGCCAGTAACATAACATGATTTTTTTTTTTTTGTGGAGACATTCAAATAAAATAAAAGGGGAAGGTAGGGGTTATATATCTATATACCAAACCAAATATTGTGCAAAGAAACTACAAGAGTTACTGGGACACCCTGAAATTCAAAGGAGACAAAAAATCCAAGAGAGGAGATGGTCATAAAACCCATGGCCCCAGATATCAATGTTCAAATGCATTAATTATGGATAACAGGTAAGATTAACTAATGGCTCAATGTAAGGAGGGGAATTTGATCTCACAAGAATCACTGAGACTTTTGGGATAGGACCCATGATCATTCAGTGGCTCTGAAAAGCTATGAAAGCATAAGGTAAAAAGGGGGAGGGAGTATGGGGAAAGTCAATAGAAGCAAAGTGGGGGTAAAGAGAGGGTGAGAGATTATTATAGTATTAGCTTTGAAGACAGGGAATCCAGGAACCTGAGAGAGAACCAGGAGGCACGGTGAACTGTAACATAGTGGAAATCTACAGAGGTCAAGACAATACTGAGATGGGCGTCAGGGGTATGTACAGATCACCTGGACAGAGAAGAGGAGGTGAGGAGCTTAGCCAACACACCCCAAACCTGGCCCAGAGGCACAATATGGGAGTGATGGGGGATTTCAATCATTCAGACATTTATTGGCATGGTCTCTGTCAAAATCAGAGAAGGGCGATGATTCCCTAATTTGTCTTCATGACAATTTCATCCTTCAAAAGGTGAATATACCAATGTGGGAATCACTTTTGAGGACCTAATTCTCACCAATAAGAAAGAATTGGCCTTATTTGTAAATGGGGATAATAAATGCTGTCCTATATATGTCACAGGATTGAAGGGCAGATGAGAGAACCAACATAAACCATGGCACAGATGACACTTGACTATACTCTCTCTTCCCTCTGTCCACTTCTCTCCATTCACACCACCAACAGACTGGTTTTGGGCTCTCCTCATCTCTCACCTGGAGGGATTCAAGAGCCTCCTCACGGGTCTCTCCACCTCCAGCCTCTCCCTGACCTAGTCCATCATCCTCCACAGGACTGCTAAGGTGGGATTCCCAAAGCCCAGGTCTGACCATATCAATCCCCAGCCCCAAACCTTCAAGGGCTAAATTGAATAGCTATTAAGCAAGTTTAATTCACTGAACTGACCTTCAATTTTAAGTTTTCAATACATCAGTTAAAGATGGAACTTGTGGGTTTCTCTAGAGCTACACAGAGAATTGCTGGCCCAGGGTGACTTTTGTCTTAGTGTTCTATACTACTCTGTGGGTCCTGCCAATCTATCAATCAGCATTTATTAAGTACCTTTTATGTACCAAGCATTGTTTTAGGATTCAAGGACAAAACTACAACAGCCCTCTATCTTTAATGAGTTTACTTTCTAAAGAGGAGAGAGAAAAATAGGCATAGAAATAGAGACAGAAGCATCTACATAATACAGAAAAAAGGTATAGAAGATAGTTTGAGAAGGGAGTGTTATTAGCAACTAGAGGTGGTGGTTGTCAGGAAAGGCTTTCCTTAGAACAAGAAATCTGGAGTCCATGAACTGATCTTTTAAAAATATTTGGGTAACTACATTTCAATAGAATTGGCTTCCTTTATAATAACGGGCATTTTATCTTAAGATCTTAAAACACCATTCTGAGGAATCCAGCAGTTCAAAGGGATCCATGAAACAGGAAAGAGGGGCTGGGGTTCCATTCCTTCCTTCACTGCTCAGGCATGAAAACTGCCTGAAGCTGGACTCAGGTTGGAGTATCACAGTCTCTAAAATAAGGCCCCTAGAGCAGGGGGGCAACACAGCTCCATTTCTTTCCTCCTCCAAATCTTTTCTCCATAATCAAAATCAAAGTGCTTTCAAAGCCTCCCCTGCACCTTCCCTCCCCAGCTCCCGTCTTTTCCTCTGGCAATCTCTGGCACCCCTAGGACTCCTACTGCTCGTCTTTCTTCACATACAAGCCCAGACCTGCTGGGGTTAAGTTATAAATTTAGCCCTAGGATATAAAAGAAGAGGGTTGAGAAGTATTGTTCTACATCATACTTTTGGGGGAAAAAATCAAAGCAAAAAATAAGTATTCCCTTGCTTTTAGAAAATAAAAAAATCCCTTGCTTTTAGTATTTCAAATACATCACAAGCAGGTAACATTTCTGATATGCCTCAGGTGTGCCAAATATTCCATGCTAAGTTCCCACTGTGTTTAGACCACAATCTGTAGCCCAGTTATTTAAAATGTGCAAAACTGAACCTCTGCACCTTTCTTGATTTCAAGGATTAAAGACATTTAATAATCCACTGAGAACGATTTCTGGACTTGGGAGAGGAAACCTGCCAGACCCCTGAAAGGATCTTAGAAACCTTCAAGATGACCAAAGCCAACCCCTCATCTTCAAGGGGAGGAAGCTGATGATCCAAACGGGCCAAATAATTTGTCAGGTTCAAAAAGCAAGTGGATGGCAAAGGTGGGGAACAAAAGTGATGTAAGAGAATGTAGGGAAAGGCCAGTGTGGCCCCCTGGGAGACACATGATCGACAAACCTTAGCTACAGCCCACTGCTTCAGAAATAAGTGCACTCAATCCAATCTAAATGAAGCATACAACAGCTTGTGAGGGGAAAGGCAACATGGCATCCACACAGGCACGGGGCTCCTTCTCTTTTTCCCAGCTTCTGAAGACATGCAGTCTTTAAAAGCCACCTCAGTCCTGTGCGCTGCCTCTGACTTCAAGTACAGTTTTTATACCTGATGAGTGAAAGAAAGCCCAGAGGTCACTGCTTCTCCCCTAGCGCAGTCTGATCCTTCTAAAGAAGGGGCTGGAGAGCAATAGAGGCCACCTCCTCACCGGGAGAGCACATGGAAGCGTGAGCTCCAGTAACAGAAAGATAAAATCTGGTCATGGGATCTTCTGTTTTTTGCAGCCCAGAAAATGACTTTTTGGGATAAAGAAACACAGTCTTGCCTATGGCCAACCAGTTGGCACTCAAATAGCTTAAAAGACCTTTCTTACAGGAAAAAATATGATGACTGGAGGAGCCCAAGTGGCAAAGGGCCATGATCACTGGTGAAAGGTCTTTGGAGAGCTTCAGGATCCTGGGGGGGTTGGGGCAGCAATGTGGGAGTGGGGGGAAGATCTCACATTTGGGAGAAATGGAACAGGGAGTCTTCTCATCAGGAGCAGCCCTGGACCATGTTTTCATCACATGGAGAAACAAAGAAAAATTATGAATACATAATCCTTCAGGAGGTTACAATTCAGATTTACTTACTGGCATAGATGGGCCTGTGTACCACCCCAGCAGCTCCTGAGTCATGAAGCAGTGGGAGAGAGGGGAAAGCCTTTCTAATGGAAATGGATTTCTCAACAAACAATAAGAGAGTTCTTTCCAAAATATCTGCTTGGTGTCCCAGGATTTAAACATATGATGCTGATTTAAAGGAAAATTACTTAAAGCATTTGGGTATTTCTATTAGCAGGATTAACTAAGTGCAAGTTAGAAAAAATATAATAAACTTTTCAGCAGACTTCATCGTTAACTTTCACTTAGGAGGGCAGAAAAGAAAGGCTTATATGGTGCCTACTTTGTTCTAGGCACTGTGCTAACCAGCACTTTATAAATGTTATCTCATTTTATCTTAGGATGACAGGGTTAGAACTAAGAGGACCTACCTCAGAGGTCACCTAGTCTAAGCAGCTCCTCCCCTTTTACAGATGAAGAAGTTAACTGATCAGCCTAAAGTCATATAAGTGGTAGTGACATTGCTAAGATTCAAATCCAGATCCAACAACTACAAATCCTATGCTCTGTGCTCTATCCATCACCCCTAACTCCTCAAGCTATGAATTCACAACTGATAAACATTCAAACAGCTTGTTGTACATTGCTTTCCCATCCTTGTTTGTCCTAAAGACCACCAAGCTGTCATGGACTGGCAAAACCACCTGATAACCATGGTAGGGAACTCTCTATCCTTTATTTTATTTTGTTTTGTCCACTAATTTCTTACACTCTCAGTTAAACAGAAAACCTTCTTACTCTTCAGCCCATTTGTGAGTTCAACAATGACCCTGGTTATGCCTGCTAAGTGTCCTATAAAGACACACTTCTTTCAAGAAAAAGGAATGTTTCAAGTTTCGAAGCAAAATAACAAAGAAGAAAGAATCAGTGAGATCCACCCTTTAGAATTTCCACAAAGATTCTTTCTTTCTCATCCTCTTCTAATTTAATTTGTTTTTACCTCAAGATCCCAGCACTTAAATGTTTTAAATTTATTCAATATCTATAGGTACATACTATAAGCCAGTTCAATCATACTGCCTTTTTTTATTTAGTCACTGATATGACAACAAGATAAATCTTATTTTACCTTATGAATGAATATTTCATGTATATTATTGGCTTCAAGAGGTTTTTGCAAGTTATTTTGAGAAACTAACCACAATTTATATAACATTGTTTCTATGGGAATATATATTCTGTGTTGAAAAAGACTCCAAAACTTTTTACAATAAAGCCCATTTATAACTTGAGGGCTATAACTTGTCACATGTCAAATTTCTACAAGGGGAGAAATTTCATAACTTGGAGAAAATCCTAAAGGAGGCCATAGCTCGAGTAAATATTATGTTGAAAGAACTAGAAACTCAATCTTAGAGCACAAAACTCAATGTAGAGAATTTTTAGTCCTCTAGGCACACTCCACTGAACATCATTAATTAGTTCCACAAAAGACTGGTGTTACATCATAAGGTGACATTCAGCTTAACTGGAACAGAAGAGATGGTCTGGAGCTGTCCAATGTGCTTCGAGCCTCTTTATACTTAAAGAAAATCCTAAAGGAGACCACTGCACAATGGCTACAATCTGTTAGAGTCTGTAAGATGAGGAGGGGGGTTCCTCACTCTAAAACTGTATGCTTCTGTTATTTCCCTGGTCACTCTCTGAACTGGCCAAAGCGTTTGTGTCTAGAACATGCCCTTGGAAGCATGGGGAAGAAACAAAAGCAGCTGTAGCTGTTAGCTTACCACACGGAGAAGGCTGAGAAGTGAACAAAAACATCTCTAAAGAACCACCCTAACATCTTAAACTCAAAGTGGGAGGTGATAGGACCCTTCTTCCCACTTGGTGCCTCTTTCTCCACTGCTGATTGGCCAGCACTCTCATCCAACCACAGAAAGGGAGAAAATTTAAAAGGCTTTGGCTTTTCCAGAAAACACTAAGAGCTCAACATAAATGGCATCTAGTAGCCATCCAGAAAATGTCATGGGTTGGCTAACAACATCTTCTATAAAACACAATTTCTTCCTTTGTTTTAAGACTAGATTTTTAATCTTTTTCCTGAATATCATAATCTACGTGTGAAATATTACTCTGTTCTTAGAGTAGACTTGAAAAAAAAGTTAGACTGTATTTATTATCTACTGCCAGTATGTGTTTGTATAATGACCCCCAGAAGTGATCAGTGCTAATGCTTATTAGACTGGAATATGAAAAGATGTGTCTGGATTGCCTGTCCTAAAAAAAACCAAAACCATCTACTTCATTTGCAAGATTTCAATATCTGCTG
Organism: Gymnobelideus leadbeateri; assembly: GCA_011680675.1. Taxonomy (NCBI): domain Eukaryota; kingdom Metazoa; phylum Chordata; class Mammalia; order Diprotodontia; family Petauridae; genus Gymnobelideus; species Gymnobelideus leadbeateri. Next base: position 744,629 of record WOXC01004382.1, read on the forward strand.
TTTAAAAACCCCTTTTACCTCAAGATTGCCAAACTTCAGGAAAGAGAAATGCTGGCTTGGCCTTTCCCCTGAGTCCTGCTAGCTCAGGGGACATCCATCTCCAGCGGGTCTGAGTGGGTGAGTGGGTTCACCCCCATCTTTAGCACAGTCCTTTCCTCTTAGGCAGCCCTGGACCACCAAGGTCTCACAGTGAGCCATTCTAGGCAGCTTTGGACCATCTCTTCTGTTTCAGTGAAGCTGAGAGTCACCATGTGATGCAGCACCAGGCTTTTATGGAACTAATTAATGATATTAGGTGGGGTGTGCCTGTATTTTCTTCATATGGTTTAGGATCCAACCAGAAAATGGAAAGCCTCAATGGTCTAGAGGACTGAAAACTCTTTACATGGAGCTCTGTGCTGTAACAATGAGGTTCTGGTTCTTTCAACATAATATTTTACTCCAGTTGTGGTCTCTTTTAAGTATAGGTCTCCTCTAAGTATGTGAAATTGTAAGGCACAAGAACTATATAAATACAATGTCAGAAATGTTGACAGACCTAGAGAATTGGAGAAATATTCATTGTTCGTGGAGTATTATAACAAAAATGACTACTACCTAAATTAATTTACCTATTCAATACCATATTAATCAAACTATCAAAGGATTATTTTGAAAAAATATTTAGAAGGGTATTTAGAAAAAATAATAATGAAATTCATATCAAGGCAAAAAGGTCAAGAATCTCAAGGGAAATAATGAAAAAAACAGTAGAAACACATAGGTTCTAGTAACAACAGATCTCAAACTATAATAAAAACACTAACAATTTGGTATTGGCTAAAAAAAAATAATAGAGGATCAGTCAGTGGAACATATTAGGTACACAACACACAGCAGCAAACAAAATTAATAGCCTTGTGTTCTATAAGCACAAAGGCCCCTAACTCTAGGACAACGACTTACCTATTTGACAAAAGCTGTTGGGGAAATATAGGATAGCAGTATGGAAGAAATTAGACTTAGAGCAACACCTTATACCTCATCAAAAGATAAGTTTTAAATGAATATGTGTTCTAGATATAAAAGATCACATCATAAAGAAGAAGGAAAAAATTACCTATCAGATTTATGGACAGAAGAAAAGTTCATGATCAAACAAGAAAATAAAATAGATAATTTTTATTACATATTACATAGTTTTGCATAAACAAAACCAATAAAGCTAACATTAAAAGGGAAATGATTATCTGGGGAAAAAATCTTTGCAGCAATTTTTTTCTAATAAAGATTTTACTTCACAAGGGGGACGGCTAGGTGTCGCAGTGAATAGAGGCAGTGAATAGAGCACCAGTCCTGGAGTCAGGAGGACCTGAGTTAAAATTTGGTCTCAGACACGTAACACTTACTATTGGTGTGACCTTGGGCAAGTCACTTAACCCCAATTGGCCTGCCCTCCCCCCACCAAAAAAGCAAAAAAAAAAGAAAAAAGATATATACAAGGAACTGATTCAAATCTATAAGAACAAGAGTCATTCCCCAACTGATATATAGTCTCAGAATATGAATAGGCAGTTCTCAAAGAGAAGAAATCCAAGCTATCTGCAACCATATGAAAGAACGCTCCAAATTACTGATGATTAGAGAAATGCAAATTATAGCAATTCTGAGGTTCCACCTCATACCCACAAAATTGGCAAAGATGGAAAAATGAGAGAGAGAAAAGTTGGATGGGCTGTGGGAAAAGAGTGCTCTGCTGGTAGGGCAATGAATGAATCCAACCATTGTGGAAGGCAATCTGGAATCGTGCACAACAAGTCACTAAAGGATGAACACCCTTTGATCCAGCTATAACAATGCTGCCCCTCTATCTAAAGTAACCAAAGAGAAGAAAATGTGCTAAAAAGTATTTGTAGCGGCTCTTTTTTTGGGTTGGCAAAAAGCTAGAAACTAAGCAGAAGCCCACCAGTTGGGGGAATGACTGAACAAATTGTGGTATTTGAATGTGATGGAACAACCACTGTGCTGTAAGAAATGAGGAGGAGATGATTTCAAACAGATATGGAAAAACCCAGATGAACTGATGCTGAGTAAGACCAGAAGAACAATTTATACTATAACAATTACACTGTAAAAACAACTTTGAGAGCCTTAAGAACTCCCATCAGTGCAATGGCCAACCACGATTCCAAAGCACCAACGCTGAAGGGGACTGGATTCAAGGCGGAGATTGAGACATAGATATTTTGTGGTTGTAGCCCATGAAGGAATTGGTTTTGCTGGACTTTGCATATCTGTTACAAGGAAATTGTTTTTCTTTTTTTCTTTTTTCAATGGAGTAAGGAGGTGAAAGGGAGAAAAAATAGCTTTCTGTTAATTAAAAAAAAAAAAAAACAACAAACTTAATTTAAAAAATCAATTATAAGGCAGTTATGTTTATAAAGCCCATAAAGACAATTTTAATATAATTTGTGCATTTCAATTTTGTTCTTGTCATCTCTAAGGTAATTTATCGATTTTCTCCATTTTTCCACTAACAATGATCCTAATTCTTTATGGCAGAGCTAACCAGGAAGAAGACTAGAACACAGTGAGCTGGGGTGAGCTGAATCAGATCTCCAGGGCCACTATAAATGTTTGCAAGAATTAAACAATGATTAAGTAAAGACCTAGAGTAGTTAAACCACAATTTCAATAGTGAATGTATCTAATTGTGGCTATGTATGTGTTCTAAACAAGCAACAGCTGGGTGGCCCAGTGCATAAAGTGCTGGGCCTGGAGTTAGGAAGACTCATCTTCATGAATTCAAATCTGTCTTCAGACACTTAACGAGCTGTGTGACCCTGGACAAGTCACTTTACCCTGTTTACCTCAGCCTCCTCATCTGTAAAATTAGCTGGAGAAGGAAATGGCAAACCACTCATATATCTTTACCAAGAAAACCCCAAATGGGGTCACAGAGTTGGACACGAAAATAACTCAACGACAAATATGTTCCAAATTATGCCTGCCAGCAAAAACAAGGAATCTCTAAAGCAGAAAACTAAAAAACAAAAATGCAGCAAACACTAAAATTCTGATCCTAGCATGAAATCCTAATTTTAAAGAAACTTCTTCCACATATCCGTGACAGTCTCTTGTGTAGACACATTGGTGGAGTTACCATAGTGATGAATATAACCTGTGGCATTAAACCATTAACGTCTTTGTAGAGAGAGACACAGAGAGAGAGAGAGAGAGAGAGCAAGCAGGAGAGGGAGAGAGACTTAGTTGTGAAATTTGGGGAAAACAGTCTCATTAAAAACAAAACAAAACAAAACAAATAAACACACACAAACCTCTGGAAAAAGATTCACCCAAAATCTGACAGCTGAAGGTGCCTTTCCTTAAATACCTCAGACTATTTTACATATGGAAAGGAGAGAGATCTCAGGTGAGCAGAAGTTTTCCAGACAAGAAAACTCAGGACCCAACAGAGGGGATGTGATTTGTAGCAAACTGAGAGATAGCAAGGATGGAATTCAAAGCCAGTAGCTCTGACTTCACACCCAAAGTTCTTTCCATTAAGAACAACAACAACAAAAAAAAATAATAAGCAACTGTTTCAGGCAGCAAATAGCCAAGATGAGTGGCCTATGGCCAGGAAAACAGACAGGCTCTTGCAGACCTCTTCAAAGTCACTAGGCCCTACGGGGCAGAGCCAAGATGGCGGAGTAGAAACAGCACTTCCAAGGTGCTCTGCCCCACACAACTTCCAAACAATGTAAAAGGGGACTCTGAACGACTTCTGGAGCCCCAGCACCCACAGAACTACACAGAGAAGCTAACCTCCTGCTGAGGACAGCCCAGCAGCCCTGCAGGGAGCGGTGAGCACAGCTCTCTGAGAGCAGGCAGCACAGCACGCTGGGAACTGACAGCGCAGCGCTCTGGGAGCCAAGCCCAGGCCCGCATGAGCCTCGCTTTTAGCCCCAGGGCGACCCGGCCAGCAGCCGGCTGGAGAACACCGGAACACCAGAACACCAGCAGCTGTGGTGATTCCAGAATTATCAGCACAGGTATGCCTAGGACAAAATGAGAGGTTAGTGCCCTATGGATCCTGGGACCAGTATTTGGGGAACACCTCGGCTTCCTCCCCTGGGGGCGAAAAGCGGCTGAGGAAACGGGGCACAGAGGCCATTTTGCAGTATCAGTGGCAGCTCCAGCTCCTGGTCTGCGAACTGTAGGGAGATCCAGCAATCAGTCTGAGGGTTAATCACTCTTGCTTTAACCTGCTTGGACCTGGATTGTGGTCTGGGGGAGAGACCTGGGTTGGGTATCCAATTTGCCAGAGCGGGTGGAGGCTTTACAGAGGCCACCCAACCTCCAGAAGTTGTGAAGACGCCAACGTTCGGGACAGAAGCTCTCCTGTCTGGTGGTAGAGTCCTACTATGGCAACAAGCCCCAAAATCAAGCAATTAAGTGGCAATATGCCTAGGCAAAGGAAACAAAATAAACAGAAAAAGGAAACTTTAGACTCCTATTTTCGGGGCAAAGAGGATCAAAGCATGGAACAGGAAAAGGACTATGAGGTCAGAACTCCTGCACCAAAAGCCCCAAATGAAAATACAAGCTGGCTACAGGCCATAGAGGACCTTAAGAAGCAGATAAGAGAAGTGGGGGGAAAATTGGGAAGAGAAATGAGAAAGATGCAAGAAAAGTATGAAATGACAGTCAACAGCCTGACTGAGGAAAATAACACCTTAAAAATAGATTAACTCAAATGGCAAAAGAGGCTCATAAAGGCAATGAGGAGAAGAATGCCTTAAAAAGTCGAATTTGCCAGATGGATAAAGAATCTCAAAAGCTCACTGAGGAGATTCATTCCTTCAGAGTTAGACTGGAGCAAATGGAAGCTAGTGACTTTATGAGAAATCAAGATGCTGTTAAACGGATGCAAATAAATGAAAGATTAGAAGGCAATGTGAAATATCTCATGGGAAAAACCACTGACCTGAAAAATAGATCCAGGAGAGACAATTTAAAAATTATTGGACTACCTGAAAGCCAGGATCAAAGAAAGAACCTAGAAATCACCCTTCAAGAAATTCTCAAGGAAAATTGCCCTGATGTTTTAGACCCAGAGGGGAAAATAGAGGTTGAAAGAATCCACCGATCGGGGTGGCTAGGTGGCGCAGCGAGTAGAGCGTCGGCCCTGGAGTCAGAAGGACCTGAGTTCAGTTCCGGCCTCAGACACTTAATACACACAAACAAAAACCTAGCCGTGTGACCTTGGGCAAGTTACTTAACCCCAATTGCCCTCCAAAAAAAAAAAAAAAAGAATCCACCGATCACCTCCTGAAAAAGATCCCCAAAAGAAAACTCCTATGAATATTATAGCCAGGTTCCAGAACTCCCAGATCAAGGAGGAAATACTACAAGCAGCCAGGAAGAAACAATTTCAATATTGTGGAAACACAATCAGAATAGCACAGGACCTGGCAGCTTCTGCACTGAGGGATCGAAGGGCATGGAATATGATATTCCAGAGGGCAAAAGAGCTGGGATTGAAGCCAAGGGTCACCTACCCAGCAAAACTGAGTATTTTGTTTCAGGGGAAAATATGGTCATTCAGTGGAATAGAGGACTTTCAAGCATTCTTGAAGAAGAAACCAGAGTTGAACAGAAAATTTGACATCCAGACACAAGAAGCAAGAGATGCTTGAGAAGGTTAACCAGGGAAAAGAAATCAAAAGGAACTTATCAAAGTTGAACTATTTATATTCCTACATGGAAAAACAATAACAGTGTCTGATGAAACCTTTCACTTTATGAAAATAATTGAAGAAGGGTATATGGCCATATGAATACATATGTGAATGTGTGTATATATGTTTACAGGTATACATGGATAGAGGGCACAGGGTGAATTTGGTGGGAAGGGATGATACTTAAGGGGTGAAGTTAAGAGGTGAGAGAGGAAAGTGGGGAGAGAAAGGGTAGGGTAAACTATCTCATATAGAAGAGGCAAGGGGAAATAGTTGCAGGGGAGGGCAAGAACAGGAAGGCAAAAAGGCAAAACCATATTCTTACTGAATTTGGCTCAAGGATAGATCACATACATACTAAATGGGATATCTCACCTTGCAGGAGAGTAGGAGGAAGGGGGATAAGAAGGGGGATGATGGAGGGGAGGGCATTCTAGGGGAAGGGGAGGTTGGAAGTACCCACTATCAAAGAGGGACAGGATTAAAGTAGGGAATGGACCAGGTGGGAGGTGGGATGGGTGGGAGGGAAATATAAGCAGTCTTTTACAATTTATCTACTATGGTAATGTTTTGCAGAGCTATACATGTACAACACATACTGAATTGCTTATCTTCCCAGAGGGAGTGCGTGACAAGGGAGGAAGGGAATGGATCTGAAATTTGAAGTCTTAAAATTAAATGTTTCAAATGTATATAAATACTATTATTAATACTATTTTGCATGTAATTGGGAGATAAGATGTTCAGGCATTGAGGCTCAGAGATTCACCTTGCCCCAGTGGTAAAGTTGAAGGGGGTATGGGAGAAGATATGGGAGAAAGCAGATTGGATGAGGGGATATCTAGTGGGAATGCTATTCTGGGGTGGCGGGTAGGGAAAAATGGGGAAAAAATTGTAACTCAAAATCTGGTGGAAATGAATGATGTAGAACAGAAGTTAATAAAGCATTTGTTTAAAAAAAAAAAAAACCAAAGTCACCAGGCCCCACTGTATCGCAGGATAACTCCTATTCTCCAACTTCTCCACTCTCCTGTAGTGTAGCTGAACCCCACTGAAGCAAATAGCAGGCCCTGTCCTCAAGGAGCTCAAGTACCACAGATACACGTCTACGTATATACAAAATAAACACAGTGTCAGTTAGTGGGGAGGCCCTCACGGCTGAATGGCATGGTAAAGGACAGCAGGAAAGGTCTTATGGAGCTGAATTTTAAGAGGCAGAGGTAGAGAGGGAACAGTTTATACAAAGACATGGTAACAGGAGGGGGACTGTCACATAGGTAAAACAGCAATCTTTTATTCTTCCCTGATTGGCTCCTACATAATACACAGCACTTCCAAACCTCTTCTCTCAGGCCTCCTCCACTATCCTCTCTCCACCCCAACTCCCCCATCCCTCTCAATTTTCAGGAGGGAACCTGGCTTCCCACTTTGTCTGTGAATTCCTTCTTATCCCCTTGTTCTCACCCCACCATAAATCCTTCATAGAAGATATGTCCAACATGCTGGAGGTCTTGCTCCAGGTCTTTTATTTCAATTCAGCTCAATTCAACAAATATTTATTTATTTATTTGCTTTTTGGAGGGCAATTGGGGTTAAGTAACTTGCCCAAGGTCACACGGCTAGGTTTTTGTTTTTGTGTGTGTCTTAAGTGTCTGAGGGAGGAACAGAACTCAGGTCCTTCTGATTCCAGGGCCAACGCTCTACTCACTGCGCCACCTAGCCACCCCAACAGATATTTATTAATACCAGGTGGGGCAGCTTGGTGGTACAGTGGATAGAGCGCTGGGCCTGAAGTCAGGAAGGCTCATCTTCCTGAGCTGAAATTTGGCCTCAGATACTTCCTAGCAGTGTGACCCTGGACAAGTCACTTCACCCTGTTTGCCTCAGTTTCTTCATCTGCAAAATGAGCTAGAGAAGGAAATGGAAAACGAATCCATCATCTCTGCCAAGAAACCCCAAATGGGGTTTCAAAGAGGCAGACATGACTGAAAAGATTCAACACCAACAATGCACACCAGGTGGTGGGTCAGGCCCTGCTTCCGAGGAGCTTACACACTACTGCAGAATCCAACACCCACAAGTTTCTGAAGGAAAGAGTGATAACCACTGTGAGGAGGGCTCTGTCTATGAAGCAGCACCTGGGCTGAGGCCTGAAGGAAGACAGGCATCACATTAAGAACTAATGATGCTAAAAAGGGGGATTTTTATACTGGGGTACTTTGGAATAACTGAAAGCAGTGCATAATCTCCCAAATGGAATTTAGTCTGCTCCCCTCTGGGACCCTGCCTCATTTGGAGCCCATCAATCCCTAGGACTTAATTATCATTTCTATGTAGATGCTGCACAGATCTGTATACTTAGGCCCAGTCTCTCCTCTGAGCTTCAAGTCTGTATCTCCAGCTGTCTACTGGGTATTTCAACATGGATGTGCCCCAGACATCTCAAACTCAATGTTTCCCAACAGAACTCATTATCTTTCTCCCCAAACCTTTCTATTTCTGTTAAAGGAACCCCACTCTCTCCCAGATTCACAACCCTGGGTGCCATTTTCAACTCCTCACTCTCCCTTACCTCACCCAATTAGTTGCCAGATCTTGCTATTTCTTTCTGCCTCTACTACACTTTCCACATCCAACCCCTTCTCTGTACTCTGTACTCTGCCCCTTATCAGCTCTTAAATAGTCTACTGCAGTGGCGCCTAACCTGGCTCCTTGCCTCTCTCCCTGCTCCACTCAATCCTTCATGCTCTCCAAAAGAACAGATCTGACCACACCACCCCCCTCTTCGGGAGACTCCAGCTCCCACTGCCGCTAGAGTCAAATACAATCTCCTCAGTTCAGCTTTTAAAGCCAGCCTGATCATAATCTGTCTTTGCAGGTTCTTTGCTACCTCTCCCTGATTCTGCCAAACTGGACTTTTCTCTATTCCTCAAACATGGCCGTCTCCTGTCTCTGTGTTGTTGAGCTGGTTGTCCATCAGGCCTGGAATGCACTCACTACTCATCATCACCCCAAAGAGCTACCCCCTTTTTCTTGACAATGCATCACCTTCTACAGCAGGGACACTTAACCTGTGGTCTGCTGACACCACTCAGGTCCCATAAATAGAAAAAAAAATTATATCCCTTTTTCAAAATAACTGGTTTCCTTTATGATCCTGTGAATCTTATTATATGCATTTTAAAATGTTATTCTGAGAAGGGGTTCATAGTCTTCACCAGATTCCCAAGGACTGGGGGGATGGATGGAAAGGAGGGCAGTGGTAATAACACGGGTTAAGAGGCTCTATTCTACATCAAGCTTCTCCTGATTTGTCCCACCCTCATCTGCTAATGATCTCCTTCCCTAACTGCCTTGTATTTATTTATATTCTCTTGATATTTATTTTATATATGCTTATATATCTGCACCGGTTGAGGGAGTTTTCCTATCTGGGACCTCCTGTATCAATGTCCCAATCCCTGTCCAAATATGTGTGTATGTATATATATATGTGTGTGTGTGTGTGTGTGTGTGTGTGTGTGTGTGAGTATGTGCATATATGTATGTGTGTAGACTACACGTGTGTGTTGTTACTACTGATTGTCCTTGTTCTCAAAGGGGACCAATGACATCACAAAGGTGATGTCTAGACTTGCTCGTGGATGGATCTGAGTGAGGCAGAGCCATACCAAGTCAGCCTCCCTCTCTCTTCCTGAGTCATCAAAGTCCAGTGGCAGGACAGAAGCTAAGACACCTGGAGATGGCCTTGGGATGCAGAGGGTGACCTTGGCCTTTCTATATTAAGGCCTTTCCCAGACCCTAGTTTGCATGTTTATATGTGTGCATGTATGTGCATATGAATACACATATACATGTATGTGTATATACACAAATATATGCAATATATTTGTACATGTGTATATGCATGTGTGAGTGAGTTGTAGTAGTAGCCATTATTGTCATCGTCTCACCTGGTAATATGTAATTTCCTTGAGAGTAGGGATTGTTTCATTCTTTGTATTTACATCCCCAGCACCTAACATAAGTAGGTGCATACTATATGCTTGCTTAACTGACTGAACTGTATTACTGACCTTAAAAAGTTGTTTTATCACATGAAACAGTATATATAAAATGCTTTGAAAACTCTGGAGCACCATGTAAAAGCAGTTGTTGCAGTCTTGTTATATCCATGTTGTTTAATCTCTACATGCCTCAATCTACCTCTCTGGACTTAAAGTCATAGACATAATGGGAAGTGCTTGGGTAGAATTGCTATTACTGACAAAATTACAGACCCTGCGTGCATTCATGCAGCTATTAAAAAAAATAAAATGATGAATGAAGGGGTATCTTATATTTGCTTTATCTTTCAGTCAATTGTGTACCTTTGAAGATGCAGTCTACTGTAGAATACTGTTTGTAAAAGCTTCCCTATTCCCTTTTCATATCAAAGACACTTTTGTTGTATCCTTGTCATATCAAGGGCACCCCTGATGCATTCAGATCATTATAAAGAGTTCACGGAGATGAGAAAGTAGACCCATGGTTACAGATCTCTTTTCCATGCTCTTGCTTGCTTGTTGTAATACTGTCAATGATTTTATTTCTAGTTAAGTACTTTGCTCTCTTTTAAATAATTTGAGAAACAATCCTTTAATGTTTTTCAAATAATGCAGCTCCTAGCACAAATATTCTGCAGAATTTCCTTGGGCTTATTCAGATGCTCTTTTGTCTATTCCAATGTCAAATACAGAAGAGCCGTATTTGAAGTCAGTGGGTGCTCTGTGCTAGGGACTCCAAACAAAGAGAGAATGACCATTTTGAGGGCTATGTTGTGGAATGGTTTCTTGACTGAGGATGGGTTAAATTCGATGGCCTCTAATTTGAGGCTCTGAGATTGTGTGATGTCTATATCTTCATATCATGTACTGAGATGTTAGAGAATCCTTGGTCTACTGTCAATGAAGAAGAAAACAGACTAATAGAGAAATGTCAATGGATTCATTTCATTTTCCATCCAGTTTCATTTTAAAATGCTCTGGCTCAATTGGCTCTCATGCCAAGTTCTGGATGAACTTAATTTTCCCCACTCCTCCTCAATGTTTCATAAAGCTATGTGGCTCCCAATCTTCCATCATCCAACATAGCACTTTACAATTAAGTTTATAACCTAAAGCCTTGGCTGTTGTTTCTCCACACTTGGCAAGGAGAGCCATTGTTTGCTGACTAAGGCGATGTCTGCACTATCCTGACCTACTTGTTGATGCAGTTGCTTTTCATTGGTTAAGTACACAGGAATCCCATTTTTTTGAGTTAATAATCTCAATATGTTGGTTGAAGTTGTGTAATCACATACTCTATCTTCTCATCTTTATCCTGTCTTCTACCCAGTGCTGTTTTAGACCTTTACTCTAAGAATTCAAGATCATGACTATAGAGAGATGCTGGTTTTGAAATGATTCCCATGTTGGTAAACTGGAATTTCCTGTCAATCAGTCAATGCAAAGTTACTCATTAAGGTCTTCCTATATGCCAGGTATTATGTTAAGCAATGGGGACCCAAAGATAAGAGGAATACAGTTCCTGCCCTCAAGGAGCTTCCATTCTGCTGAGGAGGAGATCTACAACACCTACTAAGATATAGTGAATTTCATTTCTGTGATGTTTCCTGTGTCCAGAAACTTATGACTCTCATGGAAAAAAGTGTTCCTACTTTCAGTCTACAATCCTTTGGTGTCTCTCATTTCTTAACCCTGAACCATACAGGATATTGACATATTTGTCTTTGTCCTCTCATATGCCCACCTTGGTTGACATCTGTGAGTATTGAAATAGATGTTGAACTAATTAAGAGGATCTTTTTTATAAAATGTCATTGTTTGCTCATGCTCTGTGACAGATACTGTTTCACAAGCCACGTACCAAGGTCCATGCTTTTGTTCATCACAAATATCTACTAGGCAAAGCAAGATGATTATTTAAAAAAAAATTTATTTGGTAGAGCAAAACGTATCTTCCAAGGCTCTCCTCTACCAAGACGTCTTCCATGCACAAGCTAAGGCCATATAAGGTTCCTTAATAACTGCAACAGTGAAGAGAGATAACATTGTGTGACAACCCTCTGATTATTACTATCAAGCAAGGCAGAAAGTAAAGAGAGACACACTTACCAAAGTTGTTTGCAGCTACTACTAAGAATATCCAGAGCAAAGTCCAAATGGTAGAAGGGTTATATAGCTTTTGTTTGAAGACCAGCAATGAGACATCTGGATAGCTCTAATCATCAAGAAGGTTTTCCTTACTTCAAGCCAAAATCTGCTTTCTTACAACTTTCACCCATAGCTTATAGGTACCAGATCCATCAGGGCAATGTAATCTCATTCCCATGTGATAACCTTTAAGTACTTGACGACTGCATTATGTCTTCTCTTCTCCAGGTTAATTTATTACCATCTATAGTCCAGATGTTCCTGTTTGTAGACAACTCTAAGCTGATTACATATAATGTCAAGGCCTCAAAATGAGATTCACAATCAGTGACTCAGGAGTTTGGCCTAGCAAACCACACGGGAAAATTCAATTCCAGGAAGAAGGCTCATAGTCCGGACTGTAGGTGTGAATTGGATAGGACCAATGTACTGGGCTTAGAGTTGAATCAGAAGGGGTGTGCAGTCTGAATTACATTATAATTACACAATACTTTAAACAATCCCAAGCTACTCCCTGGTGCACAACTCTACTCTGACACCAAAATTCTTTTCATGAGGCTATGGGGCAACACATTACAGAAAGACCACAAAGCTGGGGGTAACCCAAAGTACAACAAAGACATGATCTAAAGGACCTGATTGCCCTCCCAATGAGTACTCTGTCTACTAACTATGACCATCACACTGCAATAATTAGCTTAACTAATACTTTAGTTGACATTTATCAATGGGAATTATCAGATGGTTTCTGAGCTCCTTGGAGGCAACATCTAAGTTCATCCTCAAATCCCCCTTTATATTTACCACGGATTACCATGGGAAGCACAGTTACATAACTGTTAAATCAGGAAGGATACATGAAAGGAACAGCAAATTTAATCAGAGTTGATTTGTTTGTGTGAGTCTGGCCTAATAGCACTTCTTCAGCATCCCCTGAAACAATTCTGACCAATAGCCTTCTGACAGGTACTGGTTTGTTTGTTTTTTTGGGTTTTTTTTTTGCTTTTCATATATCCACTGAAGAGAACAGTGAAACATCTCGGTCTGTGAAAGGTACTTATTCATGTTTTTTGGTTTTCAGATGAAGACAAAGAGACAAAGTGTTCCTAGCTCCCAAGCCGCCCAAACTGCTCAATACAAAAAAAGGGAGAAGGCAGGAAAGGATCCAAGTCTCTTAGCATTTAATAATCTTACCAAGATTAATTAAGATTCTGAGTTACATTTCAAGGAACACTGCAGCATGCTGGTGTGGGTAACAACAATTTACAGAGCTCCTTGGCAGCATGTACCTAGTTGACCCCAACCCTTCTCACTACAACCTCCCAGAGAATGTACCTGGGGGCAGAGAGGGGAGCACTGGAGTCATGGCAAAGAGTACGAGAAAAGGTTCAGAGGGAGGAAAGTACAGAGAACATATGGGCAATGACCATATCTAGGGCACTCTGACTAGTTCTGGGAATCATATTTTAAGGACAGTGAGACTGAGTATATCAAAGGACAATCACAGTGAGGAGAGTCAACTATAACACCATAACAGATGACATTCGTATATCCACACAGCTACTCACTAAAGGGACTGGCAATGTTTAACCTTAGGAAGAGATAAGTCACGGAATAGTAACTGTCTTCAAGTATCTAAAGGGTTGTGATGTTAGAGAGAAGCAGAGGCATGACAGTTGCTGAGATGTGGTTTGACAGAAGGAAAAGCTTGCTAATGGGTAAGGCTTTCCAAAAGGGGAATGGGCTTCCTTGGGAGGCACTACCACTGGGGATCTTCACGTGGCACCTGTACGACTTTCTGGGGACACCGTAAAGAAGATTCCCCTTTAGGCTTGCATCAGACGGTCCCTACTGCCACCTCCAGCTCTGAGAGTCTATAATTCTGTCATATAATTATTTTTTTGCAAAAACAATTTCTCTAGCCATTCTGTCATTTTTACACATACCTAAAATATCACTGAAAGACAATCTCCCTTTGGGAAGAAAAGAATACTGTATCGTGGGAGGTAAAAGGTCAAGAGATGATGAAACAGCAATTTATCCTCGGACCTTCTGGAGATCTATGTTCAGGTTTGATGTGGGTGCTGAAATGATGGATTAGTCTAAAGAGCCCTGAATTACTAGCAGGAGTGAATGTGGGGAGGACGTAAGCCTGCAGCAGGGCTTTCCCACACAGCACATGCCTGTGGCCTATTCAACTTGAATCAACCACTATACTAGAAGGAGGGTCCACATTAGAGGGGGAGGGAATAGCCTTAGGAAAGTTCTGGATATAAGAACTGCAGACTCCTAAGAGTCTGAAGACAGGAATCCTGGACTTCTGCAAGTTGAAAGCATCAGTTCAATAACACTTCTGACAAATGATCAGTCAGGCTCTACTAGAATACTTCCATCAGTAAATGTCTGGCAAGCACCTACTATGTATGCTCCAAGCACTGTGCTAAGTACTGGGGACCACCCCATTTCCTGATAGCTCTAATTGTTTTTCCATATATTCAGTCAACCTGCCTCCCTGCAATAAGTCGTCCCACCTCCAGTCAATCAAGTGTTTATGAAATACCTGCTATGTACCAGATGCTGTGCTGGGCTGGGGATAGTAATCAAAGAATGAGACAATTCCTACATAAATGGGAGTGACATGTACACACACATAAATAAATATACCATAAATACACAATGAGTAAATGCAAATTTATAAAAAGTAGTTAAATGCCAAGAGAGAAGGCATTAGTCATTGGGGGCATCAGAAGACAGGCTTGAGCTGTCATGTAAGAGGAGGAGAGGAAGTCAGGAAAGGGGGTAGGGCAGCCACCAAAGCCATTTTCAGAAGCTCAGGTCTGTTCCTGCTGGCCCCACTCAACAATCTCCAATGACTCCCAATACTTCTAGGTCAAGGAAAAATTTCTCCATTGAAAACTCTTTACAACCTGGCCCTGTCCTACATTTCTAGTCTTCCCACAGGTTCCTTCCCTCCACACATTCTTTTGTTAAGCCATCCTGGCCGCCATGCTGGTCCTTGTACACAGTGCTCCCTCTCCTGCCTCCACACCTCTGCACTTGCTGTACCCTCCTTCCTGGAATGCTCTCGCTCCTAGATTTCACCTCTTAGGACCCCTGGCTCCTTTCAAAGCTCTGCTCAAGTGCTACCTTTTACAGGAAGCCCTTCCTCCCCTAGTCCTCCCAGCTGCTAGCATCTTTTCCAATAAAGTTACCTTCTATCAACTATGTACCTAGCACTGTGCTAAGTGCTGGGGATACAAAGAAAGTTTACAAAAAATTCACCACCCAAAAGCCCACAATCTAATGTGGCTGACACCATGAAAACAACGTACAGACCAGACTTCTAGAGGATAAGTGGGTGATAATTAACAGAGAGAAGGCACTGACATTTAGAGGAACTGGGGAAGGCTCCCTGTAGAAGCTGGAACTTGAAGAAAGCCCGGAAAGTCAGGCAGAGATGAAGAGGGAGAAAGGTACAGCCAGGAAGTCAGTGTCACTGTATCCAAGAGTACATGGTGGAGAAAATTGTAAAAGGATGGGCAAGGAAGGTGGCCACGTTATAAAGGGCTTCAGAAGCCAAACAGAGGATTTTATATCGATCTTGGGGGTGACAGGGAGACGTTAGAATTTACCGAGTATAGAGATGACGTGGTCAGACCTTTGCTTAAATAATCTGATGGCTAAAGTGAAGGATGGAATGGGGGTGAGGAGACTTAAGATAGGAAGACCCATAAGCAGGCTAGTGCAACAGTCCAGGGATGAGGTGATGAGTGGCAGAGGAGAGAAGGGA
This sequence comes from Gymnobelideus leadbeateri, assembly GCA_011680675.1. NCBI lineage: Eukaryota > Metazoa > Chordata > Mammalia > Diprotodontia > Petauridae > Gymnobelideus > Gymnobelideus leadbeateri. The sequence goes on from WOXC01004382.1 coordinate 760,336, forward strand.
TGTGCATGAGATACACTATAAAGGCATAATAGACCTTCCATATGGATCTTGTAGATACCTGCTTATAAACACAATGTCTCATCTCCTCAATTAAAATATAAGTTTCTTGAGGGCAGAGGCTGTTGCCTCTATAACCTTGGTGTTTAGCACAGTAGGCACTTAATAATTGTTTACTGATGGATTTATTCTACGTGACACTCAAACTTAGTATGTACAAAATAAGTGTTTTTTTGGTAACTATTTGTACAAACTATTTCTATTCTGTACACACTGAGTTCCCTCTTGTGACTTCACTATTTCTGCTGGTCTTTGTCTCCTAAGCGTGAAACCTTGTTGTTATTTTCGATTCTTCTTTGTCCTTCATTTTGCACATCTAACCAGTTACCAAGACTTATTAGTCTTCCCTTTAAAATATCTGTTATGCCCACTCCCACTACTCAGCGAGTTCTCCCTGCCACCACCCTATTACTGGAGTTCGCCTGCTTAGAACATGACAGGGCCTCCAAAGAGGTTTTTCAGTCTTGACTTTTACTTCCTTTCTCTAATGCCTCTTACATACAGCTTTAAGACTGGTCTTCTTTATCCAGAGATGTGGTCATGTTACAACTCTGCTCAAAACTTTCAGTGACTTCCTATTGCCTGGATAAAGCTCAAATTCCTCCTTCCCCTGCCACCTAGATCAAAGGGAACAGATTAGGGAAGACGAATGCTGGGCTAAGAGATGTGGACTAGATCATACAGGCAACAGAGAACCACCACAGATTTTAGAGATGTGGACAATTTGGCAAGGATATCCCCAAAAACCTTAAGGTCCCCAAAGTTTTATAAGCTATTCCTACCTTCATGTCAGCCTGATAAATGTGGCCATCACACCTCTGCTTAAAGCTACAAACATGCCCAGATTTCCCCCACAAAATGATTTCCAACAGCAACCAGATCAAAAGGGTCCATCTCATGCTCCTACCACGACCACCACCAAAAGACTTTTTGATCTTACTTGGCTGGGGGCTGCGCTTCTGAAGGACATTTATCTTCCTGGCTTGTCAGGTGCTATTTTTTTCAGGACTTGCTTTTCATAATTTTATCTATTTTGATTAGAAGACTCTGTGAAGTGGACTTTTTAAAAAAAACTGTGATTCTCCATGTAGATTTGTTTAATCACCTTTCTCCTGCTTGTATCATATTATTCATGACTGTTGAACAAAACTCAAGGCTCCAGCCTTCCTGGCAGAACTGTAAAAGGCTCACAAGATCATCTTTCACCACTAATAGCCTGTGCACAAGGGTGTTCCTTAAAAAGACATGTTTATTCCAGCTTTCTGAAGTTTTGACATTACTGATTATGAAGGTATAGACATTCAAACTTCCCATTTTCTCCCTGAGCTCTTCTTGAAAGCCTTGTGTATTTCTGGGGGGCTTTCCGCTCACTGGCTTGGAGGGAGTGGTGGCTACCTTCATTCTTCCAGACAAACCAGGACAGTCAGTCATTTTTGGAATAAACCATTCCAGAGGGTAGAATTTGAGCCTTAGGACAATGAAGTGAATTCTTTGTTCCAGTTGCTTTCACCACAGTTTATGGAAGAATGTGTTTGAGATTGTCTATGTGAAATATGAAAAAGGAGCTAGCTTGGAAATAAACCTGCATGGGTTAGAACATCCCTTTTTCTTTCTCTTTCTTATAAGGTGAAATCCCTCAGGATATGGAAGAGCCAGAAGTTTTGAATACTTATTTAAGAAGTTAAATTAGGGCTGTAGCACAGGTTTTTAGGATGTGGGGCAAGCGTTACATTAAAATATTTTTCTCTCCATCCATTTTCATGACAATATTATTGAGCCTCAAGGACCTATACCCTAGGTTGGGTTTGTTAATAGCTAGCAGGGAAGAAAGGCGAGGTCATATTTTACTCCAAAGGCTCTTCTTTTGGAAGACAGATGTATCATATCTGATGATAAAATTTAGAATTTAGAGGGAAATGATCTGTAAGGTAGAATTAAATTCTGGAGCAAGATGACCCTTGCCCCCTCTTTTTAGGGGGCTTCCTCCCTCCCACCCCATGTGATGAAAACATTTGTCAATAATTATCTTTTTTGGTTATTTACCTTTTCTGATATAAATAATGGAAGATTTCTGGCAGTGGAGGGTTACTAACTTTCTTTGGGGCTATGACTTCCTTGGGGTCAATAAGAATGCTTTCTTACAGTTGTTGATGAATTGGAAGCCAAAGGTGGGTGGGTAGAAAGTGAATTCTAGTTGTTTTCCTTTAAAGTGCTTTGGGGAGAGGGAATTCCAGGACCAAGAGCAACATGGCAGAAAGTCAATTTGCCCCCCTGCAGAGCCACACTTGTTCCTGCCTTGTGATTTTATCCCATAACTCTCCAGGTGTTTCTTCCTTCTTTGTCCCCATCATGGTGTCCCCATCTTGTCCCTCACTTCTGCCAAAGTCAATGCATAAAAGTGCAGAATTGTCAAACTGCCATGCTCCACCAGTCTAGATATGCTCAGAGATCAGATCCTAAATGGAAATACGGAAATTGGGGACAACAACAGAAACCAACATGAAAAGAGGCCTTTGGAAGAAGACAACCCCACATTTATTGTATTGAAGTGTGGGCCCCGGGGTCTAAGGCCATCCTGCAGCATCTAAGAGAACCTGAATGAGTGACATCGATGCAACCCTTTATGGTTACAAAGCACTGACCCTCATCTGATGCTTCCCGGGAAGCAGCAAGCAGAGCCATCATTAGCCTCCCTTTACAGATGGGGAAACAGGAAGGCCTGTTATAACAGACAGTTTTACTTTCTCATGCAAACTTACAATGGATTTAAAAAAATCAAGGGCCACAACTTCTTCCTATTCAACTGTGCAAAGCAAACAAGGGCCCAGCCTTCTAACTGTTTGCTTCATATACCATGATTAAAAATAACGTGAATGAGGACAGAAGAAGACAGTAGCATGCCAGCCAAGGACACCAGATACATTCTGGTCAATGAGAGCTATGCTACCTAGGCTGAAGAACGACTAGAAACAGACAAGGGGACAATGGAACACGGCTATCCAAACTATTGAGCTGCATGCACAAAGCTTTTCACACAAATGTGAGGCAGACGACGGGTTCTTGTCCTAAGTATCCTACAACCCGAGAGGCTGGCATGTGATGGGCACTCCTGAACATGGGGCCCCAGCAGAGTGACAGCGTGAAGGGCACTTGCTGTGCACTGACAGTCTCAGGCTCTGGTCATCCTGAGCTTACACAGTGACATCAGTGCCTAGGAGATAACAACAAGCCCCTGTTCCCCTGCTCCTGGGTACTGGTGGCCTACATGTCATCCTCACATTGGCCATTTTTCAGATCTTTGACATATGCTGGCTCTCAGGCAGATGACTACCTAAATCTTTCTTTCAGTTCCAAGAGAAGGGCATTCATGGTGTTACCATGAAATAGCCAGGGAAAAAGCAGAAATGCCTCTATTGTGGTACCTTCCTCACTCCTGGGCCCATAGATGGGATACCAGTGTCTGAAAAATGACACCATGGTGTCCCTGAACCTCAGATTCTGCTCATTCAGATCCTTTCTTCAGCCCTTCTGCAATCAGGTTTCCTCCCCTTATTGCTCAATCCAACCCATGTCTGAAAAACAACCCTCAGTGATCTCTCAGACAGACCCAACGGTCTCCCTTTCCTTCCAGATTCTCTTTGATCTTTGGTAGAGCAACAAAGAAGAGCCCAGGAAGGACCTGGGCTAGTCCTTTTTTAATTTTGGAGCATCACCAATCCTTTGCCTGTGAGGAGACGGACCTCTGAAATCATCTTGTAAGCCTCACTCTCCCCCTTAACGAATCTTCCCACCTGGGTCTGCTCTGAGGGGCAGGGCAGCTTGGATGAGCATCTTACCTGCATCCCTCTCATTTTCTGAAACCTTGCCATGACATCACTGATTGTGTAGACACGAACATGGCCCATATGAAGCTTTCCCGAAGGATAAGGGAACATGGAGAGCAAGTAAAACTTGGGCTTCGGTTTCTAGGAGAGAAGAAGTCAACAAGTCACCAAACTGCCTTTGAGAACATCTGTGGTTTGGCCCAGAAATATTCACAGCAGCTGTTTTATTTGTCTCAAAGAACTGGAAAGAGAGGGGGTAACTGGGGAATGGCTGAAAAATGGTGGTATATTAATGTAATGGAACCTTATTACACGATGGACCTGACCAAAGGGATGGCCTCAGAAAAGCTGTATATTCCCTGATGCAGAGTGAAGTGAGTGGGGGACAGTTCTTCCTGTAATAATGATATCACAAAGAAAACCAATCGAGAAAGTCTTAAGAATTCTGATCAAAGCAATGACTGAGCAGGGCTCCATAGGACCAGTGATGAAGCATGTTACAAAAGAAGACTTCTTGACAGATGGATTCAAGGCCTACATTGGGCCTACATTTGGAATATAGCAAATAGATTGGTTTTGTTCGGCCATGCTTATTTGTTACAATAGCAAATAAAACCAATGATAATGAATATAGTCCTCTCAAGGAAAGCAGAAAACCCAGAAAACTAAAATAATTATAATAATTAAAATAAAATAATAAATTAATATAATAAAATATATAATAAAATAAAATAATAAATAAGGCCCAAATTTTGCTTCCTTCAGAACATTATCTCTGCCCAGCTGAATCTTTTTTTTTTTAATTTTAAGTTTATTGTTACTCTTTTTTTTTTTTAATTAAACAAATGCTTTATTAACTTCTGGTTTACATCATTCATTTCCACCAGATTTTGAGTTACAATTTTTCCCCCATTTTTTCCCTACCCACCACCCCAGAATAGCAGTCCCACTAGATATCCCTCATCCAATCTGCTCTCCCCCATATCTTCTCCCATACCCCCTTCGACTTTGCCATTAGGGCAAGTTGAATCTCTGAGCCCCAATGCCTGGCCATCTTATGAAACATTTAATTTTAAAACTTCGATTTTCAGATCCATTCCCTTCCTCCTTTGTCACCCACTCCCTCTGAGAAGATAAGCAATTCAGTATGTGTTGTACATGTATAGCTATGCAAAACATTACCATAGTAGATATATTGTAAAAGACTGCTTATATTTCCCTCCCACCTGGTCCATTCCCTACTTTGATCCTGTCCCTCTTTGATAGTGGGTACTTCCAACCTCCCCTCCCCCTAGAATGCCCTCCCGTCCACCATCTCCCCTCTCATCCCCCTTTCCCCTACTCTCCTGCAGGGTGAGATATCCCATTTAGTATGTATGTCATTCTCTCCTTGAGCCAACTTCAATGAGAATATGGTTTTGCCTTTTAGCCTTCCTGTTCTTCCCCTCCCCTGCAACTACTTCCCCTTGCCTCTTCTACATGAGATAGTTTACTGCCCAGCTGAATCTTACACCAGAGATTCTGACAAGTAACAAAGTAAATCACTGCCTGGACTATTCTTCCCTTTTCTCTTCCCCTGCCCGTTCTAATGCTGAAGTTGCTAAGGCATACTGAAATAGTCCAAATGAGAAAAAAGAAAGCAAAAAAGAAATAAAGGATTGAATGATATACAAATTATTAGTCATCCTTTAAATATATGACTAATAATTGAGATTTAACTATATACATGAGATCAGTGAAGATAGGGAATAGAAGGGAAAAAAGGGAAATGATCATACTTTTTAATGGAAAATAACAAATCTGAAAATCTTGCCAAAACTCCTAGAGTCCAAGAAAGGACCTAAAATCCCTGCTAATGAGAAAAATCAGGCAATAATTATGTCAAAGGGGAAGAAGTAGGGACTTCAAAAGCCCAGAGGAAATTCCATAACCTTATTCTATAAATTATGCAGTGTTTAACAAACTGTTAAGACATTTTTCATTATGGCCAAATTAAAACTTTAATGGTCTCCTTTGGGGAATTTTTTAAAAATAGGGGTTTGATGGGGATGGGGAACAGATCAATTCAAAGGGGAAAGGTAAAAGTTGACCTCTGAGTCATGTAAAAACCAAGGAAGGTCCTGAAAAAGAGTGAACAAACCCAAAGTCCTCTCTTCTATACTGAAGGAGGTGAGAGACAGCCAGAACAAAATACTGCCAATCTCTGTTTGGGGTGTTTATATTTAATTGTCTTTGCCACAAGGGAGGATGGGAAATGACTATAACAGAAAGACAAACAACAGTAATGACACTTATTTTATTTGAAAAGGGAAAAGACCTTTTATCCTTTGTTCTTGAAGAGGAACAAAGACATTACAGGTCATGTCTTGACTTGTGTGTGAACTGAATTTAAGTGAAGCAGAGTGGTGAAAAGTCATAAGCCTCACTCTCTCCTCCAGCCTCATACAAGTCCAGCAACAAGACATGGCTGAGACTTGGAGAGGAGAAAAACCCAGAGAGTGAGCTGGAGAGGCAGGTAGCACAGGAGAGAGTGTCAGGCCTGGAGTCAGGAAGACCTGAGTTCAAATCCAGTCACTTCATTGCTACCCACCTCAGTGTCCCCACCTGTAAAACAGGATAATAATATCTACCTCTCAGGATTACTGTGAGGACCAAATGAAATACTGTCTGTAAAGTACTTTGAAATCTGAAAGCACTACATAAATGCTATTGTTGTTGTTTATGGCTTTTGAATATTGCCTATATTCACTTGGAAAATCACTACTAGTCTACTGTTTTAGAAGTGTCTCATCTTGACCGTATTTTCTACATCCTCTTTCAATAGTCTCCGCAGAACTGTTCCCCTTTAAAAATCCTCTTTTCCAAAGCTCCCTTTTCTTTCGGACTTGTCCGATCAACACAGAAACTGGTAATTCCCAGATCTGATGAGACAATAGCAATCTAGCTGGATTCGAAACATGCTACAAAGAAACACGAAAAAGTGACTGCTATTTTTTTTTAAAGCACCTTTAATATTTACAATTGTTCTGTTTGCTATTTAAAAGGTACTCAAGCGGGGCTGAGCCAAGATGGCGGAGTAGAAACAGCTCGTCCAAGCCTCTCTGCCCCCAGATTCTCCACAAACTATGTAAAAAAAGGTCTCTGAAAATCTTCTGGAGCCCCAGCACCCACAGAACGACACAGAGAAGCTAACCTCCCGCTGAGGACAGCCCAGCACCCTGCAGGAAGGACCAGCGCAGTGGTCTGGGAGCCGGCAGCGCGCAGAGCGCAGGAGCCTAGCCGAGCCCAGGTCCACGTGAGCCGAGGTTTTAGCCCCAGGGCGGCAGGGCCAGCAGCCGGCTGGAGGAACCCCAGAACACCAGGAACTGTGGAGATGCCAGAATTATCAACATAGACTTGCCTAGGACAAAGTAAGAGGTTAGTGTCCTATGGACTTTGGGACCTGTATTTGGGGAATGCGTCAGCTCCCTCCCCTGGGGGCTAGAAGCTGCTGAGGAGACACGCCACTGTGTAGTTTTCAGAGGCATTTCCGGCTCCCAGCCTACAAATCGTGGGGAGATCCAGCGATCAGTCTTGGGGGGTAATCGCTCTTGCTTTAACCTCCCTGGATCTGGATTGTGATCTAGGGTGGAAGTTGTGGGTGGGTTTATAGCTTGCCAGAAACGGAAGTTGCCCCCCACACGTTCGGGACGAAAATTCCTCTAGCTGGCCTTAAAGCCATAGTGTGGCAACAAGCCCAAAAGTCAAGCAATTAAGTGGCAACATGCCAAGGCAAAGGAAACAGAAAAATGCAACCCTAGACTCCTATTTTGGGGGCATAGAGTGGGAAAAGGACTGTGAGGTCAGAAGTCCTGCTCCAAAAGCCCCAGGGGAAAACATGAGCGGGTTGCAGGCCATAGAGGACCTTAAGAAGGACTTTAAAAATCAAATAAGAGAAGTGGAGGAAAAATTGGAAAGAGAAATGAGAAGGATGCAGGAAAAGTATGAAATGAGGGTCAACAGCCTGACTGAGGAAAACAACACCTTAAAAAATAGACTAACTCAAATGGCAAAGGAGGCCCAAAAGGGCAATGAGGAGAAGAATGCCTTAAAAAGTCGAATTTGCCAGATGGAAAAAGAATCTCAAAAGTTCACTGAGGAGATTCATTCCTTCAGAGTTAGACTGGAGCAAATGGAAGCTAGTGACTTTATGAGAAATCAAGATGCTGTTAAGCAGATCCAAACAAATGAAAGATAGAAGGCAATGTGAAATATCTCATGGGAAAAACCACTGACCTGGAAAATAGATCCAGGAGAGACAATTTAAAAATTATTGGACTACCTGAAAGCCATGATCAAGGAAAGAACCTAGAAATCACCCTTCAAGAAATTCTCAAGGAAAACTGCCCTGATGTTTTAGATCCAGAGGGCAAAATAGAGGTTGAAAGAATCCACCGATCACCTCCTGAAAAAGATCCCAAAAAGAAAACTCCCAGAAATATTATAGCCAGGTTCCAGAATCCCCAGATCAAGGAGAAAATACTACAAGCAGCCAGGAAGAAACAATTTCAATATTGTGGAAACACAATCAGAATAGCCCAGGACCTGGCAGCTTCTACACTGAGGGATCGAAGGGCATGGAATATGATATTCCAGAGGGCAAAAGAACTGGGAATGAACCCAAGGGTCACCTACCCAGCAAAACTGAGTATTTTGTTTCAGGGGAAAATATGGTCATTCAGTGGAATAGAGGACTTTCAAGCATTCTTGAGAAAAAACCAGAATTGAATAGAAAATTTGACATCCAGACACAAGAAGCAAGAGATGCCTGAGAAGGTAATCAGGGAAAAGAAATCAAAAGGAACTTATCAAAGTTGAACTATTTACATTCCTATATGGAAAAGCAATAACTGTGACTGATGATATCTTTCCCACTATGAAAATAATGGAAGAAGGGGGTGTGTTCATACGAATACATATGTGAATGTGTGTGTATATGGTTACAGTTATATATGGATAGAGGGCATAGGTTGATTTTGTTGGGAAGGGAGAGTACTCAAGGGATGAAATTATGAGGTGAGAGAGGAAAGTGGCAAGAGGAGATGGGGAGAGACATGGTAGGGTAAACTATCTCATGTAGGGGAAGTGGGTGCAAAGGAGGGGAGAATAAGGAAGGCTAAAAAGGCAAAACCACATTCACATTGAATTTGGTTCAGGGAGAAAATGACATACATACTAAATGGGATATCTCAACCTGCAGCAGGATAGGGGGAAGGGGGATGAGAGGAGGGATGATGGATGGGAGGGCATCCTTGGGGTGAGGGGAGGTTGGAAGTACCCACTATAGAAGAGGGACAGGATCATGTAGGGAATGGACCAGGTGGGGGGTGGGATGAGTGGGAGGGAATTATAAGCAGCCTTGTACAATATATCTACTATGATAATGTTTTGCATAGCTAGACATGTACAACATATACTGAATTACTTATATCCCAAGAAGGAATGGGTGACAAGGGAGGAAGGAAATGGATCTGAAATTCAAGGTCGTAACATTAAATGTTTCAAATATATATATAAATACTATTATTAATACTCTTTTGCCTATAATTGGGAGATAAGATGTGCAGGCATTGGGACACAAAGATTCATCTTCCTCTAATGGAAAAGTCGATGGGGGTATGGGAGAAGGTATGGGAGAGAGCAGATTGGAGGAAGCGATATCTTGTGGGACTGCTATTCTGGGAGGATGGGTAGGGGAATAATGGGGGGAAAATGATTGTAACTCAAAATCTGGCGGAAATGAATGATGTAAAACAGAAGTTAATAAAGTATTTGTTTAAAAAAAAAATCAAATAAGAGAAGTGGAGGAAAAATTGGAAAGAGAAATGAGAAGGATGCAGGAAAAGTATGAAATGAGGGTCAACAGCCTGACTGAGGAAAGCAACACCTTAAAAAATAGACTAGCTTGGGCGGCTGGTGGCGCAGTGAGTAGAGCGTCAGCCCTGGAGTCAGAAGGACCTGAGTTCGGATCTGGCCTCAGACACTTAACGCACACACAAACAAAAACCTAGCCGTGTGACCTTGGGCAAGTTACTTAACCCCAATTGCCCTCCAAAAGCAAAAAAAAAAAAAAAAAAATAGACTAGCTCAAATGGCAAAGGAGGCCCAAAAGGGCATTGAGGAGAAGAATGCCTTAAAAAGTAGAATTTGCCAGATGGAAAAAGAATCTCAAAAGTTCACTGAGGAGATTCATTCCTTCAGAGTTAGACTGGAGCAAATGGAAGCTAGTGACTTTATGAGAAATCAAGATGCTGTTAAGCAGATCCAAACAAATGAAAGATTAGAAGGCAATGTGAAATATCTCATGGGAAAAACCACTGACCTGGAAAATAGATCCAGGAGAGACAATTTAAAAATTATTGGACTACCTGAAAGCCATGATCAAGGAAAGAACCTAGAAATCACCCTTCAAGAAATTCTCAAGGAAAACTGCCCTGATGTTTTAGATCCAGAGGGCAAAATAGAGGTTGAAAGAATCCACCGATCACCTCCTGAAAAAGATCCCAAAAAGAAAACTCCCAGGAATATTATAGCCAGGTTCCAGAATCCCCAGATCAAGGAGAAAATACTACAAGCGGCCAGGAAGAAACAATTTCAATATTGTGGAAACACAATCAGAATAGCCCAGGACCTGGCAGCTTCTACACTGAGGGATCGAAGGGCATGGAATATGATATTCCAGAGGGCAAAAGAACTGGGAATGAACCCAAGGGTCACCTACCCAGCAAAACTGAGTATTTTGTTTCAGGGAAAATATGGTTATTCAGTGGAATAGAGGACTTTCAAGCATTCTTGAGGAAAAACCAGAGTTGAATAGAAAATTTGACATCCAGACGCAAGAAGTAAGAGATGCCTGAGAAGGTAATCAGGGAAAAGAAATCAAGGAACTTATCAAAGTTGAACTATTTACATTCCTATATGGAAAAGCAATATCTGTGACTGATGATATCTTTCCCACTATGAAAATAATGGAAGAAGGGGGTGTGTTCATACGAATACATATGTGAATGTGTGTGTATATGGTTACAGTTATATATGGATAGGGCATAGGTTGATTTTGTTGGGAAGGGAGAGTACTCAAGGGATGAAATTATGAGGTGAGAGAGGAAAGTGGCAAGAGGAGATGGGGAGAGACATGGTAGGGTAAACTATCTCATGTAGGGGAAGTGGGTGCAAAGGAGGGGGAGAATAAGGAAGGCTAAAAAGGCAAAAACCACATTCACATTGAATTTGGTTCAGGGAGAAAATGACATACATACTAAATGGGATATCTCAACCTGCAGCAGGATAGGGGGAAGGGGGATGAGAGGAGGGATGATGGATGGGAGGGCATCCTTGGGGTGAGGGGAGGTTGGAAGTACCCACTATAGAAGAGGGACAGGATCATGTAGGGAATGGACCAGGTGGGGGGTGGGATGAGTGGGAGGGAATTATAAGCAGCCTTGTACAATATATCTACTATGATAATGTTTTGCATAGCTAGACATGTACAACATATACTGAATTACTTATATCCCAAGAAGGAATGGGTGACAAGGGAGGAAGGAAATGGATCTGAAATTCAAGGTCGTAACATTAAATGTTTCAAATATATATATAAATACTATTATTAATACTCTTTTGCCTATAATTGGGAGATAAGATGTGCAGGCATTGGGACACAAAGATTCATCTTCCTCTAATGGAAAAGTCGATGGGGGTATGGGAGAAGGTATGGGAGAGAGCAGATTGGAGGAAGCGATATCTTGTGGGACTGCTATTCTGGGAGGTTGGGTAGGGGAATAATGGGGGGAAAATGATTGTAACTCAAAATCTGGCGGAAATGAATGATGTAAAACAGAAGTTAATAAAGTATTTGTTTAAAAAAAAAAAAAGGTACTCAAGCTCTGTGCTTATTTCTGCCTCCTGCTTTTCTGTGTGAATTAAGTTATTTTCTTCTATGACATTTTAATGACTTTCATCTCCCAGGGGTAGAATGGGACAGAATAACTATAGGATTTTGCATTATAATTGAGTAGAAAGAAATATGACTAAAAAGAAAATATTCATAGTTATATAAAAGGCAAAAGATTTAAGCTTAAAAAATAAAATAAAGCCTTCCCATGGCGTGCAGGGAATTGTTCTTGTAAACACATTCTAAATATTCTCCGGCAGGTTTTGAGGAGAAACCCCTAAATCCCTGCTTCTCTAGGTATCATGGGTGTGTAATAAGGTTCATTCTGCTTCTCTTCTGTGACATTTACTATCAATCAATCACTAGTCAGTCAATCAATAAACATAGTTTAAGTGCCTACAGTGTGCCAAACACCATGCTAGGCGGCATGTGACCGAGGCAAGTCACTTAATGTCATGGGTCTCAAGGAACTTATGTCCGTGCGTCTTAAGCAGCTCTCTAGGACTGATCTACTAAGTCAGTGACCACATACATCTGACCAAGCCCTTCCCCTGCTCAACCAGCTCCAGAGTCTGCCTCCTACCTCAGAGATGAAACAGGAACTTCTCTCCCCTTTCCAACAAGGTTCTGACCCATTTCCCAGGATTCCATGGGATACTTCCAGTTTCTCAGAATACTCACCTCCTCTTTTGACATTCTGAAGAATTCTTCCTTGAGTCTCTGATACCACCATCTTTCCACCTCCTTTCTGGTCTGCAAAGTATAGTCTCTCGTCCACGTCCCTGTGGCACTGTAAATGCATCGGCTACATCCTGGAATTAACCTCCCTTCCCAGTTAGCAACATCTGCCTGGACCTTGAACAGGCCTTTCAGAAATGAGGAATAAACGCCAAATCTCTGCCAAGTGGACGTCATTCTTCAGACTGCAACAGAGGCTCTGAAAGAGATAACAGCAGCATCCCGATAATATGTGCTATTAGTGTGGCTCATTAGCTCACCTTTCCCCTTCACCCTCAGCCCCCTTACTCCTTCTCCATTAAGATGCTTCCTTGCTTCACAGCATTAATGGCTTTTAATCACCCTCAAAAGAACAGTGAGGAAATTCTCCTGAATTAAACACAAGTTCTATTATCACAGACTTAACAGGGAGTTGGTAACTTGAACATGCTAGACCAGGCACGGATGCACACATAGGAATTGTCTCTGCACCTCTGGTCATCTCTGCCCTTTCTGCCAGTCACTTACTACCAACAGTTTCTCCCATTCCTGCCCAAGTCACCTCTTGACATCAATACACTCTCCAGTCTTCTTGGGGCCTTTAGCACCTACTCTGGCTGTGGACAATATTAAGGATATCCCCTTTAGTGCTTCAGAGACCAAAGGGTCCAGGGACCCCCAGCAGATGTGAGGCTCAGGCCTACAGCATCTTAATACAAAGGAAGATCCCTCCACCTCATCTGTAACTGACATTCCTACAGCTGCCCGGGGGGCTAGGAGTTTAGGGAAGTTAAAACCCAGTATGTGTCAGAAATAGAACTAGGAACTCAATATTCATCTATATTATGGGTTAAATAGGTTTTAAAAGTTCAATTATTTTAAAACCAAATTTTAAAATAGGTTTCTGTAAGCTGACATGGAAACCTAATCACCATTTCCATAGAAAAACACATTCTGAGTTTCAAATCCCAGAAACATAAAACCATCTGTACCTAAGGGCCTGTCTGTATTTTCAACGCACTTTCCATATTTCTTTGGCCTGGCACATTCTTGCCCACAGCAGGGAAGACTTTTGGGAGTGTCTCAAGTTAAGAGCCTTCTGCTCTATCACTAGCAATAGGGAGTCACGGCCAGCACACTAGACACGATGTGTTTCTGGCAAAGTCAGAATCCCCAAAAGAGGAACTAATGTAAAGTCTAAAAGGCAGCATTATAAGTGCAGGACAGGGGAAAGCTCGGGTAGATGGCAGTCTGTCTAAAAAGGACCAGAGGGTTTTGGTGGATTTTGAGTCCCATGACAACCCAGAGGTGTGAGGGAGCAGACTGCATTAAGAGTCCAGCTTCATTCTGCCCTCATCAGCCTGCACTTGGGCCTGGGCATCACACACAACGATAAGTTGGAGGACAATCAGAACCATCAAAGGCTTCAAGGCCTCATCTTGTGAGCGTGGGCAGAAGACTGTGGTGGGGGGGGGGTGGAGCAGGGAGTGCAGGGATGGGACATGACAGCTGTCTTTAAATATCTCAGACTGTCACATGGAAGAGGGATTGGACGTACTCCATTTGGCCACACAAAGGGTAAAACTAGGAGGAATGGTCAGGGAAGTTGTAAAAGGCAGACTTACGCTTGAAGTTTGGAAAATCTTCCCAGTAATCAGAGCTGCCCCAAATTAGAACAGCCTACCCCCAGAGGTAGAGAGCTCCCCATCTATGGAAGTCTTCAAGCAGAGGCCATCTGACCACTTTTCGGGTTCATTACAGGAGGAGTTCCTTTTGGGTCTGGGTTGGTCTAGACGGCTGCCTTGGATCAGTTCCAAATTGAAATTCTGTGACTGTGAAAGCAAAACTAGACTGTAATTAAGCATTCAGAAAAACCCAAACAGACTTCAACTTTCAGCTTATCCAATTACTACTTTCTTTTCTTTTCTTTTTAAAAAAAAATATTTATTTATTTTTAGTTCTCAACATTCATTTCCACAAGATTAAGTTATAATTCTTTCTTCCTATCTTTCCCTTACCCCCACCCCAAAATAGCAAGCCCACTGAATACCCCTTGCTCCAAACTGATCTCTCTTATATCCTCCCCCCATCACACCCCTAACTTTCTAGCAGGGCAAGACGGACCTCTATATCCCAGTGCCTGTACATCTTATTTCCCAGTTGCATGTAAAAAACACATTTTTTTTAAACATTTGTTTTTAAAACTTTGAGTTCCAGATTTTTTCCCTTCCTCTCTCCTCACCCGCCCCCACTGGGAAGATAAGCAATTCAATATAGGCTGTACATGTGCAGTTACCCAAATCATTCCCATAGTTATCATATTGTGAAAGACCAACTATATTTCCCTCCATCCTATCCCATCCCCCACTTATCCCATTTTCTTCTCTGACCCTATCTCTTTTAACAAATGTTTGCTTCTAAATACCCTCTCCCCCAATTTACCCTTCCTTCTATCATCCCCCCTATCATCCCCTTCCCCCCTACTTTCCTATAGGGTAAGATACTCAATTGAGTGTGTATGTTATTCCCTCCTTAGGCCAAATTCAATGAGAAGTAAGGTTGTAAGAGTAAGGTTGTCCCATTCCATTTCACCTTCTTGCTCTTCCCCTCCATTGTAACAGTTTACTCTTGCCTCTTTTATATGAGATAACTTATCCTAATCTATCTCTACCTTTCTCTTTCTCCCAACAAGTTCCTCTCTCACCTCTTAATTTTATTGTTTAGATAGCATCCCTTCATATTCAACTCATCCTGTACCCTCTGTCTATGTATACACGAACATACAAATGCCCACACTCACATATATATTTAAATACACAACCTACTATACATACATATATGTCTGTATATATGTATACACACACACATAGATTCCCTTCAACTATCCTCATACTGAGAACAGTCTTATGAGTTACAATTATAATTTTTCCATATAGGAATGTAAATAGTTCAACTTTAATAAGTTCCTTATGATTTCTTTTTCCTGTTTACCTTCTCATGTTCTCCTGCTCCTCATATTTGAAAGTCAAATTTTCTGTTCAGCTCTGTTTTTTTCATCAAGAATGCTTGAAAATCCTCGATTTCATTGAATGACCATATTTTCCCCTGTAACATTAAACTTGGTTTTGCTGTAGGTGATTCTTGGTTTTACTCCTTTGACCTCCGGAATATCATATTCCAAGCCCTTTGATTCCTTAACATAGAAGCTGCTAGGTCTTGTGTTATCCTGATTGTGTTTCCACAATACTCAAATTGTTTCTTCCTGGCTGCTTGTAATATTTTCCTCTTGACCTGGGAACTCTGGAATTTGGCTATAATATTTCTAGGAGTTTTCTTTTTGGGGTCTTTTTCAAGAGGTGATCGTTGAATTCTTTCAATTTCTATTTTGCTCTCTGGTTCTAGAATATCAGGGAAATTTTGCTTGATGATTTCTTGAAAGATGGTGTGTAGGCTCTTTTTTTTTATTACATGGTGATAAAATAGCTCAAAAATGGAGATTTATTGAATGTTATTCAGATCACTTAAAACAACATTTTTACAAATAATGAAAACATGAGAAAAATCATTACTTTTTATAAAAACTGATGTATATATTAGGAAATAGACGAGAAAGTACCTAGTAAATAATACCATCATGCTGACGGCCTCCTTAAACTAAAGGCTAGTAACAACATTTTAAATAGAGTGCGTAGGTTCTACCAGTGGACTTCCATCCATTTCACCTAGTAAACCTCCAAGCCAATCCCAGAAGGGAAAAGAATAAAGCAGGAAGAGTAGTTTGCCGTCAGACAGCTTTCCTGTTCCCAAATCTCCATCACTAACTTGAAGTCTTACAATCAACCTTCAGAAATCTTTAGAAAAATTAAAACATTTAGTTGAAAAAGAGACTTTTTGTCTAAAATCTATCTCTTTAGTAGGAAAAACTATCTGGAATGATGTAAAATGTCAATAAGACGTAAATTAATAATAAGCATTATGATAAAATTCATTTTTATATCACTTTCAATCAAAACATTAGTTAACTTCAGGGTCTGATAATCAAAATAGCTTAAGACTAATTGTAATTTCCTCAACGTGACAGCCTCAATTCACTTTCATATTATGAATTCTGATAGCTGGTTATATACACAAGAAAACATAGAATACTTTTCAGAAGTATTCATTTCACTTTTTAATTAAGGTATTGGGAGGCCAAAATTGAGCAATTTGTAGATATTTTTACAAAGTATGGCGAAATTTTAATTGTATTCTAAAAAGCAGTCAAATTTTGTAGAAGATGCTGCCGTGTTATTAGAAAGGATCAGGAACTAGGATTAAAACTAGCTGAAAACCTGAAGGACACCAGTTAATAGCCTTGTGTCTCTAAGTGGGTTATGCAACTCAGCTTCCTCAGCTGAACGACAGGAACAACCTTATTAACACCATCTAATACAAAGGATCATTTTTCAAAGTTCTTTATAAATGTTGAAGTTCTAGTCATGGTATTATTATTTTCATAAAAATGTTTTGTAATTTAATAATAATCTCTCTCAAAACAGCTATCAAAAATATACTAACAATGTTACTGGTGTGAAATTTACAGGATTCTAAACACATAGTATATGCTCAAAATATACTTATTCATTATGAACTGACCTTTCAATTTAATACTGCAACATATAAGCTACCTTAAGACTGTAATACAACCTGAAAGTGCTGTGTTGCATATTCGTTTTTTTTTGTTTGTTTGTTTTTTTAATTAAACAAATGCTTTATTAACTTCTGGTTTACATCATTCATTTCCACCAGATTATGAGTTAACATTTTTCCCCCATTTTTTCCCTACCCACCACCCCAGAATAGCAGTCCCACTAGATATCCCCTCATCCAATCTGCTCTCTCTCATATCTTCTCCCATACCCCCTTCGACTTTGCCATTAGGGCAAGGTGAATCTCTGAGCCCCACTGTCTGGACATCTTATGAAACATTTAATTTTAAAACTTCAATTTTCAGATCCATTCCCTTTCTCCCTTGTCACCCACTCCCTCTGAGAAGATAAGCAATTCAGTATGTGTTGTACATGTATATCTATGCAAAACATTACCATAGTAGATATGTTTGTAAAAGACTGCTTATATTTCCCTCCCACCTGTCTCACCTCCCACCTGGTCCATTCCCTACTTTGATCCTGTCCCTCTTTGATAGTGGGTACTTCTAACCTCCCCTCCCCCCAGAATGCCCCCCCCCATCCCCCTTTCCCCTACTCAGGAGAGTGAGTGAGGGTAAGATATTCCATTTAGAATGTATGTTATTCTCTCCTTGAGCCAACTTCAATGAGAATATGCTTTTGCCTTTTTGCCTTCCTGTTCTTCCCCTCCCCTGCAACTACTTCCCCTTGCCTCTTCTACATGAGATAGTTTGCCCTACCCTGTCTCTCTCCATCTCCTCTTGCCACTTTCCTCTCTCACCTCTTGACTTTACCCCTTGAGAATCATCCCTTCCTTGGGGTGGCTAGGTGGCGCAGCAAGCAGAGAGCCAGCCCTGGAGCCAGAAGGACCCGAGCTCGGATCCGGGCCCCAGACACCCAACACAAACAAAAACCCAGCCACGTGAACCTGGGCAAGTCACCCAACCCCAATTGCCCTCCAAAAAAAAAAAATAATCATCCCTTCCCATCAAATTCAACCTGTGCCCTCTATCCATGTATATCTGTGAACATATGCCATGTACCCTTCTTCAATTATTTTCATAATGAGAAAGGTTTCATCAGATACAGTTATTGTTTTTCCATGTAGGACTGTAAATAGTCCAACTTTGATAAGTTCCTTTTGATTTCTTTTCCTTGATTACCTTCTCAAGCATCTCTTGCTTCTTGTGTCTGAATATCAAATTTTCTATTCAATTCTGGTTTTTTCATCAAGAATGCTTGAAAGTCCTCTATTCCACTGAATAATCATATTTTCCCCTGAAACAAGATACTCAGTTTTGCTGGCTAGGTGACCCTTGGGTTCATTCCCAGCTCTTTTGCCCTCTGGAATATCATATTCCATGCCCTTCTATCCCTCAATGTAGAAGCTGCCAGGTCCTGTGCTATTTTGATTGTGTTTCCACAATATTGAAATTGTTTCTTCCTGGCTGCTTGTAGTATTTTCTCCTTGATCTGGGGATTCTGAACCTGGCTATAATATTCCTGGGAGTTTTCTTTTTGGGATCTTTTTCAGGAGGTGATCTGTGGATTCTTTCAACTTCTATTTTGTCCTCTGGGTCTAAAACATCAGGGCAGTTTTCCTTGAGAATTTCTTGAAGGGTGATTTCTAGGTTCTTTCTTTGATCATGGCTTTCAGGTAGTCCAATAATTTTTAAATTGTCTCTCCTGGATCTATTTTCCAGGTCAGTGGTTTTTCCCATGAGATATTTCACATTGCCTTCTATTCTTTCATTTGTTTGGATCTGTTTAACAGCATCTTGATTTCTCATAAAGTCACTAGCTTCCATTTGCTCCAGTCTAACTCTGAAGGAATGAATCTCCTCAGTGAGCTTTTGAGATTCTTTTTCCATCTGGCAAATTCGACTTTTTAAGGCATTCTTCTCCTCATTGCCTTTCTGAGCCTCTTTTGCCATTTGAGTTAGTCTATTTTTTAAGGTGTTATTTTCCTCAGTCAGGCTGTTGACTGTCATTTCATACTTTTCTTGCATCTTTTTCATTTCTCTTCCCAAATTTTCCCCCACTTCTCTTATCTGCTTCTTAAGGTCCTCTATGGCCTGTAGCCAGCTTCTATTTTTATTTGGGGCTTTTGGTGCAGGAGTTCTGACCTCACAGTCCTCCTCCATGCTTTGAGCCTCTTTGCCCCTAAAATAGGAGTCCAATGTTGAACTTTTCTGTTTATTTTGTTTCATTTGCCTAGGCATATGGCCACTTAATTACTTGGTTTGGGGGCTTGTTGCCACCAGACAGGGGAGCTTCTGCCCAAACGTGGGGTTTTCACAACTTCCGCCAGTTGGGTGGCCTCTGTGAAACCTCCACCCACTCTGGAAGTTGGATACCCACCCCAAATTTCCCCCCCAGACCACAATCCAGATCCAGGCAGTTTAAAGCAAGAGCAATTAACCCCCAGACTGATTGCTGGATCTTCCTACAGTTCGCAGACCAGGAGCTAGAGCCACTACCGAAGCTGCAAAATGGCTTTTGTGCAGCTGTTTCTTCAGCAGCTTTTTGCCCCCAGGGGAGGAAGCCACGTGTTCCCCAAATACTGGTCCCAAAGTCCAAAGGGCACTAACCTCTCACTTTGTCCTAGGCATATCTGTGCTGATAATTCTGGAATCGCCACAATTGCTGGTGTTCTGGGGTTCCACCAGCCAGCTGAAGGCCCGGCCGTCCTGGGGCTAAAACCGCAGACCTGGGCTCGGCTCTGTGGGCTTCCCAGCGCGCTGTGCTGCCTGCTCTCAGAGCGCTGCGCTGGCCGCTCCCTGCAGGGCTGCTGGGCTGTCCTCAGCAGGAGGTTAGCTTCTCTGTGCCGTTCTGTGGGTGCTGTGGCTCCAGAAGTTGTTCGGAGCTCCCTTTCACATTGTTTGAAATTTGTGTGGGGTAGAGCACATTGGAAATGCTGTTTCTACTCCGCCGTCTTGGCTCCGCCCTCCTAGGCTCTTTTTTTGATCATGGCTTTCAGGTAGTCCATTAATTTTTAAATTATCTCTCCTGGATCTATTTTCCAGGTCAGTGGTTTTTCTGATATTTCATATTGCCTTCTATTTTTTTTCATTTGTGTGGATCTGTTTTATAGTATCTTGATTTCTCATAAAGTCATTAGCTTCCAATTGCTCTAATCTCATTTTGAAGGAGTTATTCTCTTCAGTGAGTTTTTGAAATTGCTTTTCCATCTGGCAAATGTGACTTTTTAAGGCATTCTTCTAATTGGCTTTTTTGGGCCTCTTTTGCCATTTGAGTTAGCTTATTTTTTAAGGTGTTATTTTCTTCAGTATTTTTGGGTCTCCTTCAGCAGGCTGTTCACTTGCTTTTCCTGATTTTCTTGCATCTCATTTCTCTTCCCACTTCTCTTCCTCACTTCTTTTACTTGATTTTCAAAATCCTTCTTGAGCTCCGCCATGGCCTGTAAGCAATTCATATTTTTCTTAGATGCTTTTGATGCAAGAGTTCTGACTTTGCTGTCTTCCTCCCACTCCGTGCCTTGATCCTTTTTGTCCCCCCAAAAGGATTCTATCGTCTGTTTGTTCTTGCTGGGCTTGATCATTTTGCCAATTACTTGACTTCTGAGCTCTTTGCCACAGTAGAACTCTGCTTCCAGAATGGAGACAGCTCCATCCCAAATTGTAGGGGTTTTTGCAGCTGCCGGAGCTATGAGGAGGGCACCCTCCCCACAGCCTGCACAGACTCTGGCTCACTGGTCACATATCTCAGGACCACCACCCAAGATCACAGTCTAGATCCAGGCAGGTTAAAGCAAGAGAAATTACTATCTGAGTAGTCACTTGTCCCCCTGCAATATGCAGGCCAGGAGCTCCGGAGACAGCCAGGCAATGGCAGCTGCATGGCTGCTGTACCTCTGCCTCTTCTCACCCTAGGGATAGGTGCCTGACCACGCTCTCAGTCTCTCTGTTCCCACAAAGATCCACACTGACCTTTTACTTTCTTTTTGGCATTTATGGGTTGGCAGTCTGGAGACTGCCACTGCTGCTGGTGATTCTCTCTCCTGAAGTCTGCTCCGGGCCCACTGCTGGTCAGGGCCACCCTGGGGTTGGGTGGCTCACAAGGGCTGTGCTCAGCTCCCAGCCTTGTGCGACAGATCCTTCCTGTCAGCCTGCCAGGCTTCTTTCAGCAGAAGCTTTGTTTCTATTTGTCTCTTTGTGGGTTCTGTAGTTCTTAAGTTTGTTTAGATTCATTTTTTTACATGTATTGAAAGTGATTGGAGGGAAGCCTACACCAAGTTTGTGCTTCTACTCCACCATCTTGGCTCCCCAATTACTGCTTTCTTAAAAAACAACATTCTCAATGTTCATACAGCAAAGAAGAGAATAAAAATGGGATTTTTAAAGCCAATCTATGAAAAAGGAATAGTAAGGAATGCATACATGGTGCAGTGGATAGATTGCTGGGCTTAGATTCAGGGAGATTCATCTTCATGTGCTCAAGTCCAGCCTCAGGCACCTGCTTGCTGGGTGATCCTGGCCAAGTCCCTTAACCCTGTTTCCCTCAGTTTCCTCATCTGTAAAATGAGTAAGAGAAGGAAAGGGTAAACCTGTCCAGGATCTTTGCAAAGAAAGCCCCAAATGGACTCATGAAGAGTCAGACATAACTGAAACGAATGAACAACAACAGGGCATGCTAACCTCATTTTTACTCATTAATTCTGTGAATGGTCATTTCAATATCCATTAGCGATTTATTCTCTTATATCAAAGGATTAGAACAGGAACATCATTAGGATAATTCATTGTGGGCTTACACAGAAACATTCCACATCCACAGAAAATCACATCAAAAATCTAGATTTTTCAGGCTGGCCTGTCAAAGTTCTCAATGCAAAATGGGTTCGTTAGGGATGATTTTCAGTACTAGAATGCCTTAGGTTCTTCATAAAGTTAAGGGATCACCTAGAAATAGTATGAATAGGCAAAGAAATCACCAGTTAGACTTGTATAATTTTAAAATTAGGAATTACAATTGAGACCCAAATCCTACACAATTTGAGCTTTCCCCTGGACCCACTGTTTTGATGGTCTTACTGCCAAGCCAATATGTTAACATCTTTGCAAGTAACAGAATACAAGATTTCTAGGGAGCAAGGAATTACTGCTTATACACAAACCCCTAATTTCCCTTTTGGGCAGCTTTTACTAAGACTACTTAAGCATATTCTGAGTTGTGCCCCCAAGTAAAAACAAATGAAAAACTAATCCTTAAAAAATGCAAACTCATTTGAATGGTGAGTATCTCAATTTTCCATGGAGCCTCATTGCCTTTTAGATCCTATGGTTAGCAATTATGGATAATGCTACCCTGAAATGGAAAGTGTTGACGTAGTAGTTGTATTTGCTCGATTTTTTTTTCTTTAACACACTACATGCATTAAAAATTAAAGCAGTCAACTTTCTATCTCTGAAAATCCTCCTTTGAACCCTAGGCAGTATACTCCAAGAACTGCTCTCATACCCACCAGTAAAGTTTTTGGAAGCACACTTAACAACTGAGTCTAGATTTTTATTATAGGTTAGGAATTATTTTAAGGCATGTAGTTTTTTGTTTTGGTTTCTTTTTTTGCTTTTTGGAGGGGGGAGGGCAGGGCAATTGGGGTTAAGTGACTTGCCCGAGGTCACACAGCTAGTAAGTGTCAAGTGTCTGAGGTCACATTTGAACTCAGGTCCTCCTGACTCCAGGGGACACTTTGAAATTGAAGTTAATAAGAATCAGCATAAAACAGATGAGATTAGGCATCTACAGCAGGCCTCCTCTGGAACAGTTTATAAATAGATTGTAGATAAGGCTAGGATGCTCCCTAAATGTTACTGAGGAATTGGAATCCCTCCTTATGAAGTAAAGCATTAGTTCACAACGTAACTAATCCAATACAAATTCTAATTCTGGAAACTCAAACATCCTTTTCATGAGGAAGTGTTATAATGGCAGATATTTTTGGCAAGTGATAAACAGTACTGGAAAAAAAAAGAGAAGATCAGGGAGGATTTGTTGCAAGTGTCCAGCACAACCCAGGGTAGAAGGTTGGCTAGTTCTGAGTGACCAGTCTGTTTGTGGGGTGACACATTTAGAGCTAAAGGGCTCTTAGAAGCCATCTAATTATATACCCTCCTTTTCCTGAGGCCCAAAGAGATTCAGTAACTTTTTCATGGGATTTTTGCTCTTTGTTGTTTGTCCTTCTTTCTGGCAGAGGACCAGGACATCGGAGGGTGATGTCAGGACTGGCAAGTGGACTAGATCTAAGTGAGGGAGAGCTGTGCAAATCAGCAGCCTCACTCTCTCCTCCAGTCATATGAGTCCAGGGGCAGGACATAGGCCGGGCTGACTGGAGATGGCGCCCGATGCAGTGGGAGACCCTGGCCTTACATCTAACCATAGACATTCCTGTCTGGAACTTCAAGCCCATCACAGGCTGTCCCTGCTTACCTGCTCAGGACTAGCTGTGTGATTCCCCTTCCCAGGTCCTACACTCAGGCTGGCCTGCTCATGGTCTCCTGCCTCTGAGTCTGCACAGCTGTTCCCACATCTGGAAGGCACTTGCCCAGCACATTGAAGTCTCAGAGTCTCTGGCTTCCTCTAAGGCCAGACTCAGGGGGACCCCTGTGGGAAGCCTTTCCTGAAGGCCTGATTTGTCGGGGCTACTTCCCTCCTCAAATCACCAGAGAGACATTTGTCTGTTCTATGTGGACCCTGCACTGATTTAATGGGAGCTCCTCAAGGGAGACTTTTGCTTTGTCTTGTTCTCCCCGGGCACTTCATCAGTGTTTGCTAGATTGGATTGGGCTGAACTCAGCCAGGAGAGAGACTCAGCTGCTATTCTCTGAACTGACCCTGACCAGGACACTTCAGCTCTATGGGACTCAGTTTTGTCAGCTATAAAATGGGGACAACCACTGGCATTTATGCCACACTTCAAGGTTTGCAAAGCCCTTTTATAAATATTACCTCATTATCTCACAGCAGCCCTGGAAGGCAGGTGCTTTTATGATCCCCATTTTATAGATGAGGAACCAAGCAGGCAGAGACTTGTGCAGGGTCACCCCACCAATTAGTATCTGAGTCTGGATCCTGCCTGCAGGTTTGGTACTCTGTCCATTGTACCAGCCAGCAGCTTGAGTATCGATATTACCTTCCATGGTAGTGTGAAAAGCCACTTGCAAGCCTGAAAATGCTGTGTAAATGCTAGCCAACAGCACCAGCAGCAGTCTCTGTCTATACCACAGGAAAGATCCTTCTGCAGATAGCCAATGCACTCTCTATGTGATGTGAATAACCTCTCCTTTATCAAACTTTAAATGCCTCCAAGTTAGTAACACATGCATAGGCTAAGTAGAAACCACGAGTTGCATTCCAAGCGAATCACTGGGTGGCAAAGTCCAGCTGATGTGGAAAGAATCTGGAAGGCCAATGTGATAGAAGACAGGAAGGGCCCACAATGAAGCAAAGGCAAGACAGAAAGTGGAAGAAAGATGGGAAAAGGAGTAAGTACCCGCTCAGTTCTGTTTTACCCCAGAGCAGCATAAGGCCAGGAGAGTTTTCTGAAATTTACGCTTCCACTGGTTTTCCAAGGAAGAAAGGCAGGACCAAAAGGGCTTTTACTACTATTCAGAGATGATCTTACTACTGGCGGAGTAAAGAAACCCAAACACAGCATTATCAAAACATAAGCATATCATCAGGGGAGTAATAATGCTTCCTACGGGCCAGGGAGGGGCTGGAGGAAGTGGGATATGAGGCACAGGGCACAGTGCCTGGGAAAAAGATAAGCAAACACTGCTCCCACTGCTTCCGAGAGAAGGACAGGAGTCATGTGATGGCGGCCATATGATAAGTGTGACTTCAGTGAGGCCTTGTACAAAGAGACCAAAGCAGTTCTTTCTCAGAAGTTAAGCACTGCAGAGAGCCTCACCATTCCCAAGTTGAGAGTCTGCAAAGGCTCTGGAAGCCAACATGTCCTAACAGAGCTCATCGTCTTTGCCCTTCCCCTGCTTCTCTTCCCAGCTTTCCCATTTCTGGGATGGCTCCTTCTCCTAGCCAGCAAGGTTCAATCTCAGCACCTCCTGACTCTTCCTGTCTTGTCCTCCCATATCCAATATGGTGCCAGTCCACTGCCATCTCTCATCAACCTCTCCCACCTGTGGTCTCCTCTCTACCCACGTCACCACAATCCTAACCTGGGTCTTTGCCATCCCTCCCAGAAAATCTCAATAGCTTCTCACTAGCCTCCTTGCCTCCAATCTATTCTCCACATAGCTGCCCAAACCAGCTAAGGCACAGAGCTACGCACATCACTCCCTGGCCCAAAACTTTCAGGAGCTTCCTACTGTCTTGAGGATGAAATATGAACCTATCATCTTGACATTTAAAATCCTCCACAATCTGCCTCAATGTATTTTTCCAGGCTAATTTCGTATCATTCAACTTCATGAATTCTTCATTCCAGCCAATGAACGAGCTGTTCCCTGATCGGGGTGTTCTATCCTGTCTCTGGCTGTTGAGCAGGCTGTCTCTCAAGCTTGGAACACGTTCCTTCTTCATTTCTGCCTTTCAAAATCCTTCTCTTCCTTCAGGTCCAATCTGAGAGTTCTGTGTAGACCTTCCCCCATCTTCCAAGCTAAAAGGCCTTCTATCTCTCCTCAAATGCTCCTGAAGGATTTTGTCAGGGACTCTTTTCTGCTCCATTACTTCCTAACTGGTCTTATAGAGATCCAGGTGGGGAAAGGGGAGGAGGAAGGGAAAAAGCATTTCTTAAACACCTACTGTGTGCCAGACCCCATGTAAGCACTTCACAGATATCCTCTCATTTGATATATATAATATTACCTACATATTATCCACCATCCTCAGTAGTAGACAGGCTCCTTAAGTCAGCAACTGTGCCATTTTCACCAGTGGTGCCTAATAAATGTTTATTGAATTAAGCATAAGCCAGCAAAAAGCACAGTTGGCATAAAGTAGGAGAACTGGACTCAAGTCCCAGCCCAGGTACTTACAAGCTGGGTAAGCTGGGGCACTTCCTTCCCCTCTACTGTGTTACCTGCCTAAGGAAAGCATTCTGTCAACCTCAAAGCCTCACAAAATAAGCTGCTAGGCTTAGCCTGGCATTCAAGGCCCTCCCCAAGGTCCTCCCTGGCTTTCCAGCCTTGTATCACTCTTGTCCCCTAAACCAAACAGGGCTGGTTCCTTGTTCTCATTCTGCCCTTTCTAGACCTCATGCCTCTGCCTATAACAACCTCCATTTTTTAAGCCCTTCCCCCACTAATCTCCACTTACTGGTAGTACAGTAATATAGAAAAAGTGTTGGTTTTCAAGTCACAGGCCCTGTGTTCAAATCCCAGCATTGACGATTATTGCCTGTGTAAACTCAGAAAAATCCCTTAAGCTTTCCAGGCTTCAGTTTCCTCATCTATACAATGGGGTAGAACTAAACGATCTCTAAAGTACCTTCAAGTTCCAGATTTGTAACCTAGAACCTTCCTTTCTCCAAGACCCAACTCAAAACCCTCTTCCTCCATAAAAAGCCTATCTGTTTTCCTCAACTCAAGGTCCAGGATACACAAAGGAGCTTAAGGGAAAGCTATGAAATGATACCAGGAGCCAAGTACAAAAAAGGCAAAGGTGAAACAGCCCCTGCCCTCATTCTGGGGAGTACACAGATTAATAAAACAAACTCTATATGAAAGGAAAATAAAGTAATTTTGGGAGTAGAAAGAAGAGAGGAAAGGGAGTGGGGGGTCAACAGGAGAGGCCTAATTTAGGATGTAGCTCTTGATCTGAGGCTTGAAGGATGCTAGGGACTGTTATGAGGCATAAATGTGGAAGGGAGAACATTCCAGGCCTGGGGGGGGCAGTTTGTGCAAAGGTAGTAGGTGAAAAGATTCATATTCCTGAGTTCAAATCTGTCCTCAGACACTTACTGTGTGACCCTGGAAAAGTCACTTCACCCTGTTTGCCTCAGTTTCCTCATCTGTAAAATGAGCTGGAAAAGGAAACGGCAAACCACTCTAGTGCCTGTGCCAAGAGCCCAAATGGGGTCACAGAGTCAGATACAACTGAAAACCAACTGAACTGAGCTTCTTGAGCAGAGGGCAACGTGATCAGACCTGTGCTCTAGAAATATCAATCTGACCATTGTGCTGGAGGCTAGTTTGGAGAGAGGGGAGCTGAGCCAGGGAAACCAATAAGATGATTTCTCCAATAATGCAGAGAAGTAGTTCCCAAACCTTCTGGTTTCAGGATCCTGTTACACTCTTGAAAATTGTTGAGGAATCCTCAATTCTTTTTTAATGAGGGTTACACTTATTATTTACAACCTTACAAATTAAACTGGATATATTTTCAAATTTCTGTTAATTTATTTTAAATGGCAATAATAAGCCCACTATATATGAACATAAATAATAATTTTTATGAAAAATAGATTTCTCAAAACAGAAAGATTAGTGAAAAGGCTGGCATTGCTTTACATATTTTTGCAAACTTCTTTAATGTCTGGCTCAACAGACAACAGCTGGATTGTCATATCTGCTTCTGCATTCAATCTGCTGTTTTGGTTGAAGGACATGAAGACAATCTGGCCTCACTCAGATAAGTAGTTGGAATGGGAAGAAATTTTAACAGGCAAATCGCATCGAATATTAGGAAAATAGCTGTGACCTCAGGGACCCCCTGAGAGGGCCGCGGGGTTCCCAGGTTACACAGAGATTGCCGGTTTAGAGAACAGCAGAGCTGAAGGTGTGAAGCAGGCAGGCGAAGGCACAGTGGTGAGGAGAGGACAGGTTTCCATCTCTGCAGCCCCCACGGCCCTGGTCAGGACAGGCCCTTCAAACGTTCTATTTCACATCACTGATGCCTCCCACTTTGCTGCCCCCACTAGGCCCGAAGCACACCAAGGGCACCCAGGACCAGGCCTGGCACCTAATAACTAGTTATCAGACTGATTGTTCAGCGTGCCTATTAGAGGCCCTGCCCTTCCCCGCCTGGAGGTGGAAGAAGATCACCCAGGCCTAGCTCAGGCCTTTGTGGGCTGTGGGACCCTGGGCAAGTCACCTGAGCGCTCTGTGCCTCAGTTTCTCCATTTGTAAAAAGAGGGAGCTGGAGTACTGGGCTCCAGAGCGCCTCCGCGGCCCTAAATCCATGGCTACTACCTTCTTCCCCTTGGGATGCTTCCCGTCCTCCCAGGCTTGGCTTGGCCCCCCTTCCAAATGCGAATCTTGCCATTTTCTCCCTTCTCCAATCACTACGCATTCATTTCTTTCGTTATCTTGTAGTCAATAGGTATCCTCTCCCCTCCCCGTAGAGTGAAAGCCCCTCGGGACGGCTGTGCTTAGAGTCACGAGGCCTAAGTTCAAATTCAGCTCGTGTCCCCCCCCCCCATGGCTGAGAGGAGCATGGGATCACGGGAGGAACTGAGGCCTGGCCGGGAAGTGATGGGGGCTTCGCGGGCTGGGACACAGGGCTGCTCACCCGAGGATCTGAACCCACTTCCTCTAGCCCCGCTCCCGTCATTCCTCTTTCCCCGGGGGTTCCCCAATGCCGCGTTTCACAGGCCTGACCCAGACCTGGGGGCGGCACCCGGACACGAACCAGACCCTCTCCTGCCAGGCCCAGGATCCGCCGCTACCGGGCTGCCCTACCCGGGCAGGCAGTAAGGCGGCTCCCCGTCCCCCAGGGGGAGGAGGCCCGGCCGGCGGGGGCGGCAGCATTACCTGCGCACAAGCTCCGTCTCTAAGCCCACGCGGCGGAACAGCTCATGGGCGCCGCCATATTGGGAAAGCAAAAACTTTATGGACAGCGGGCGCCGCTCACACAGACAGAGGAAGCGGGGCCGGGGCCGGGGAGGAGGCGGGGCAGGGACCGGGGCCGGGGAGGAGGCGGGGCAGGGACCGGGGCGTGAGAGGAGGCGGGGCCGGGGCATCCCTAGGACTCCTCTGGACAGCTCCTTGACTCTAGCCCTCTAGGGGGACACTGGGGAGCCAACCCTGAGGGGTCCCCGCCCCAAGGTGGGGATGACACTATAGGGAACTGAGAGGCTGTTGAGTCCAAACCCCTCACTTTACAGATAAGGAAACCGAGGTACACAGAGGCACTGGCTAGCTTTTCTATAGCGATCTGATTGGCAGAACTCTTTGCTTCCTTGTTCCCTCATTTGACCCTCACTGCGACCCTGGAGGTGGGTGCTAGTATCGTGCCCATTTTACAGAAGAGAAAACGGAGGCTCCTAGTGCTGTCGCTCCACTCCCCCCATGTCCCAGTGATCTGGGTGAATCCATGCCAGGCAGGGCTGTGCGGCGAAACCAGGAGACCTGGGCCATCTCCTCTACCTGTTGCTTTACTAGCTGCATGTATGACCTCTGGCACATGCGGATCTCTCCAGCCTTGAGTTTTTTCATTTGTAAAATGATGTCCGACAGTGAAAAGAAGGACCTGGGATTTCACTGGCAGAGATAACTCTCCTTGAGACCACTTCCCCTGCCACTCAAGTCACTGCCTTCCATGGACTTCTGCTCTTAGAGAGTCACCTGAGTGGTTTGCTAGGGTCACCCAGTCCCCCCACCCCAGTCAAGTTAGCACTTGAACTCAGTTACTCTGAGACCGACTGTCAGAAAGATTGATGTTAGAAGAAGGTCTGATGTCAGAACCATGTTAGTTCAGGTACAGTTCTGGGAGGAGAGGAGAGATCCATCAGTCACTGAACCATCAACCAAAGGAAACTGACTTTGCTCTAACACAGCAAGGATCTGCACCGAGAATTCAGCCAAATTTAGCTTCTATAGGGTGAGTCTCCTTTGTTCCTTCCCTGTTTCCATATGGAAATGGGTTTGGTCATCGGGACAGGTATATGGTGGTCAGATGTCCTTTTTATGCCCTTATATGACTAGGAAGACTGTCTTTTGCCCCTTTTTTGTATCCATAGCATTCAGCATAGTCCCTGGAACACTTGTTATTCAGTTATGTCCGACTCTACTGGATTTTCTTGGCAAAGGCACTAGAATGTTTTGCCATTTTCTTCTCCCGATTTTACAAATGAAGAATTGAGGCAAATAGGGGTTAAGTGACTTACCCAGAGTCGCACGGCCAGTAAGTGTCTGAGGTCCAGTTTGAACTCAGATCTTCCAGACTGTATCCACTGCACCACCCAGCTGCCCCCTGGCACACAGAAGGTGCTTAATAAATGTTAATTGATTGACCAAGGAAGGCAAGGGCCAGTCCAATCCCAGGGAGAGCTTGGTTGCCTTTCAGGGGAAACTAATTCACATGGTAGTTGGGGACCCTCATCTTGAATTCAATTCTTGGCACTGGATCAGCCATTTTAACCTCCTTGGGCCTCAGTTTCCTCGTATTTAAATAAGTAGGTTGGTGTAGGTGGCCTTTAAATGCCGTTTAAGATATAAATCTATGACCCTATGAACTTCTTCTAAGGCCATTTCACTTTTGATAACCTATAGTTTCATGATTCATTCATATTAATTGGACAAAATTTTGATGACTGTGCATATACATAGTTAGCAGTGTAAAGCTAAATTTGACTGACAAGAGAAGAAAGGAAGTTCCATGATTTAATTTAAAAAACTCAATCCTTGAGACATAATCCAAAAAGGATTTGTATATTTCTGCACCTTTCATTTGTTTGTGAGGTTTTTATGTCCTCAGACATGATCAATTTTGGGGGTCATGCATAGCTGAGTACATGTATACTTCTTTCTATATTCATTCAATAATTGCCAGAGGTCTGTTGTATCTAATTTTTCTAAAATTTTGTTCAGGTAGTTTTAATTTTTTTCTTGTTTACATTTTTGATTAGACTTATCTAGGACAGAAAGAGATATACAGTGCCTAACATATGGTAAGCACTATTTAAATGCTTAATCCCTTCCTCCTGCCCTTTATGTATTTCTGCATGTAATTTCTTTAGTTTTTCCTTTATGCTATGTACATATGCCACATGTACATATGTTAAACACAGTTCCTGGCACATAGGTACTCAATAAATGTTTGTTGATTGATTGTTTAGTATTGAAATCCATTTATTGTCTAAATTACCTTTCAGCAAAATGTACTCCCCTGTTTCTCTTATAATTAAGTCTACTTTTGCTGTTACCTTGTCTGAAATAATAATTGTACCCTAGCTCTTTTTGTATTCAGCTGACACATAATGGATTTTGTACCATTTCCTTGTTTTAACTCTGTGTGGATATTTATGTTTCAAATGTGTTTCTTGTAAACATATTGTTTGATTTTTGTTTACGAATCCATTCTGCTAGCTACTTCTGTTTTATGGGTGGGTTCATCCCATTCACATTCACAGTTACGACAGTTAATTGCCTTCCCTTCCTCTATTCTAGTCTTGTACTTTTTCTTCTCTATACTCTTCCCTTCCTGATTATTTCAAGTTATTGCATTTTCTTTTCATCTTCTCTTCGATATTTTCTCTCCAGGCTTAAGGTTTGTTTTGCTTATGACTAATCCCTCCCTGAATCTTCCCTTTCTATTACATTTCCCTTGCCCTTCTTCTTGTTCCTATCTGTTTCCCTGTGGAGTTGAATGTATTTCTACATCAGAATCTTTATGTGTGTGTTTCTGTGTGTGCACTCGTGTGTGCGTGCGTGCTCTACCCTCTTTCTATAAGCTTAGGTGAAATGAGACATATAAATATATATTTGTATACAGCCATAAAGGAAATTTGTTTTGCTTACCTATTGTTATAAGAAATGTGGTTTTTTTTCTTCTTTTCTTTTCATTGGAGTGTGGGAGGGAAGGAGACAAAATAGATTTCCATTAATTTTTTTTTTAATAGATGGGAGGGAGGAGAAAACAGATGTGAAATGTTGCATGGATTTCTGATGAGGTCACTGTGTTGTTCAGTTTCTTTCCTTATCTGTTTTTCCTTGATACAAGAATGTGTTGCTATCACAAAGTGGGAGGAATCTGTAAATATTTGTAAAGTAAGAAACATATCAATGAAACTTAAAAAAAAATGAGTGAAACATTGCAGATTGCAGGGAGGAATCACAAAAACTGAGGTGGGAGAACTTTTTGCAGCTGTGATGCAAAGCAGATGATGCAGAAACCGAAATCCTTTCTTACCTTAGAAGATGAGTTCTCTGAGGATTTGTTCCTTTGTCCCTAATTCCATTTCCCAACAGCACATTATGGGAAAGTACCCACACATTAGTGTGGGAGGTTAAATATGGCTCCTCTGATGATTTTTCCTGTTACTTATTTCATCACTCTGTTCCAACTAATTTTTTTTTTTCTATTTGAAAAGGCGAATGATAAGGACCTATGTGGTTCATTGGACTGTATGATCTTAAAATTTTTAGTGATATCTCTTACTTTTACGTAATATTATTTCCTGAATGGTCAGGTAGATGGTGCAGTAGATAGAGCACTGGGCCTGGAGTCAGGAAGACCTGAGTTAAAATCCAGCCTCAATCACTTACTAGCTGTGTGACCCTGGACAAGTCACTTAACCCTGTTTGCCTCAGTTTCCTCAACTGTAAAGGAACTGGAGAAGGAAGTGGCAAACCACTCCCATATCTTTGCCTAGAAAATCCCAAATGGAATAACCAAGAATCAGACATGACTGGACTGAACTGAAATTTTTTAAATATATGCATCATCTTTAGTCTCTTTCCTACTCAGCAAGTCATCCCTTGTGAAGAAAGGTTTATCCAAGAGTAAAAGAGAGTGATCCAAAACAGTGAGGAATTAAAAAAAACAAACCTTAAGTTTGAGGAGTATGAAATCAAAGAAATGTAAATGTATACTCCCACCATAGCCCTACTTAAAAAAAAAAATTAAAGATTTGCTAGGAAGCTTCGGAGGACATTATACAATAGTGGAGGTTGGAAAAAGAGGTAACAAAATAAGATTATGAAGATCATAATGCTCAGCTTACAAAAGTTATTCATTGAATTCTGATCCTACAGCAGCTAGTTAGTGTTGCCTTGCATAGCCCCCTGGAATCTGCTTTAGCTGAGCTCACTTTGCCCTATAGAGTTTGAGCTTAAGCAAGCAATTTCCTTCTATTGTTCAGTCATCTTGGGTCACTTTGCCTTCAGCCCATGGCCTGTGCAAACTTATCCTCTCCCCTCACCCAACATCCTCTGCAAGAAAGAACTCTTTCCTGCTTGGGCCAAATACTCCTCCCTGGAACATGAGTAATTTTTATATTCCTTGGAATTTTGCATGTTCCACACCCATGCTTATCTCATCCTGGGGTGGAGATGAGCCTGAAATCTTAGAGGCTTCCATCAGAACACAAACTCTGCTTTAAGGGTCTCCTGTCTGTCCCTCTTCAAGGACCAGCTTATCTAAATTCAGAGAGACAAATGACCAGGTTGACCATAGAGTGACCAAGTACAACTCTCAAAGACTATTTGCTGAGTGTCAGAGAAGTTCTATCTAAGGACCAATGAAGGAAGTAACTTGAATTCAGAGGTGAAGTTTAAAATTATTATTTGTAGCTTTTAAAAAACTGATAACCAATAATCCTTCGTTGAAAATTTAAATTTTTTTTTGTTGAATAGAGAGTGTAGCAACAAAGTCATCTCCTTCCCAGCCCCCAGAGCAGCAGCAAGACCTTCTTGCCTCCATTTCCCCAAGATAACCAAAGATTTGGAAGTTTGGGGTTACTAAATAGCTATGTCAGTGAGTATTTTTTAGTTGAGTTCTACCTGACACTTGATTAAATTGACAATAAATGACAGGATGCTTCAAGTCATGTTTTTTGGAATTTGATTCATCCAAAGTGTTCCCATGTTTTTATTCTTCTTTGGTCTTCTATCACTGGGACTTTTTTTTTTTTTTTTGAGACAGTTGGGTTTAAGTAAGTTGCCCAGGATCACACAGTCTAAGGTTGGATTTGAACTCAGGTCCTCCTAACTCCAGGTCAGGTGCTCTATCCACTGTGCCCCCTGACAACTCCCATTGGTACATTTCTTAAAGGCTCTTTTTACAGCCCTGATAACCAACTGGTAACATCAATTCTTCCTTCCTTGAAGGAAAATAGATACCAGATAGAGATAGGTACACTAGATACTGCTGAGCAGTTGCCATGATAAAGGGCTTGGGAGATAGCTGTGTGTTACTGTGTCCTCAGCTGGAGTGTTACAGTTCCCTTTCCTGCCTAGGATTGATGGAAGCTTCTTCTCTCTGCCTCGCTCCCAGCCTCAGCTCAGAGGCTTATCACTATTAAACAGGAAATGGGAAGGTCTGGCCTCCCCAGATGAACAATCCTTAAGTTCCCTACAGGAGGGGTTCCTCTTTTATTGATGCTGATCACCCAGGTTCTTATACTCCCCAGATCCCCAGGAGTGGACTCACCAGGGCAAAGGCCTGGAAGCAGTCTCTTTGCTTCTGCTGGGCTTTCTTAGGAAGCTGAACCATCCCTTTACATCTGAAAGGGCTTCTTTTTACTTTCCAATGCCTGCATTTTTGACTCTTTCTACCTTCCCCTTTGCTACAGTCATACTCTTTATATCCAAGAAAGGCAGCCTTCTAGAGGGATTGTTGTTGTTCAGTTGGGTCCAACTCTTTGTGACCCCATATGATGTTTTCTTGGCAAAAGTAATGAAGTATTTTGCCATTTCCTTCTCTAGCTCATTTTACAGATGAGAAAACTGAGGCAAACAGGGTTAAGTGACTTGCCCAGGGTCACACAGTGAGTGTCTGACATTGAATTTGAACTCAGTACTTCCTGCCTCTAGGCCTGGTGCTCTGTCCATTGTGCCACCTAGCTGCCCTAGGCACTAAGAAATTTTTGTCTATGAATCCCCAGTTCTTGGTGCTTAATAAATGCTCATTGATGGATGGATGGACAAAATTATAAATAATAAAATAAGATAACATGCTAAGTATTCAAAGTACAAAAAAATTAAAGATTTTTCTAAAAGTAGGACACAAGGAGCTTCTGGAGAAAGGAAGGCATTTCAAAGGAAGACCAACTGGTCCTATGCTTTTATTCACAGCATGAGTATATTGAGCTTGGAGTCAGTAGTTCAGGACCCAAATGTGACTTCAGATACATGTTAGTTGTGTTACCTTGGATAAATAATTTACCTTCTTAGAACCTCAGTTTTCCCCTCTGTAAAATGGGGATGCAATTTT
Organism: Gymnobelideus leadbeateri; assembly: GCA_011680675.1. NCBI lineage: Eukaryota > Metazoa > Chordata > Mammalia > Diprotodontia > Petauridae > Gymnobelideus > Gymnobelideus leadbeateri. The sequence continues at coordinate 795,669 of WOXC01004382.1, forward strand.
TTTCCTACACTGACTTATAAAGAGGGAATCAAATTGCAAATCTCAAAATGCTCCAGAAATGTGAGTTATTGTCAATATTGTTCTCCTTTAAGGGTTTAGATGATTTTCCCCTGTATTTGGCTTAGTTTTAACTCTTCAGGACTGAAGCTTCTCTCTGGTCAGTGACATCACTCTGTTGCTAAAGGTTTCCATGGTGAGGGCCCTTCTTTTTTCCCCCAGAAGCCTTCCAACATGTTTACTGGTCTTATTTCAACAGCAGTCTTCAGCCTGAATTATGGAATATTTCCCATCTCTTTTGTCTCTACCTATTTCTGCATTTGCCCCTCTTCCCCTTTCTACTCTGGTCTTGTTTCATCCATCCATCCATTCATTCATTGAGCACCCACTGTGTGTAAGACATTGCACTAGTCTCTGGAACAATTCAAAAGAGAGAAAGAAAGGAAACTCTATAGTGTTAGTGTCGAGGGTCAGAACTGGGAGAGCTGATTCAGTTTTGAAAGAATTCAATCAGACCTTCTCTTTAGCCAAAGGGAGCTTTTATTAACGCAAAAGCATGTGGGCCTGAGACTTAGCAAGGAGCTAAACAAAGGCATTGATATAGGAAGAGGACCAGACTTATATTCACAGAAAGTTACATAGCCTGTAGGATGATGATGTAATTTTAGAGTTTCTAATGGGGGCTGGAGATTTAGGGCCAAGAGGAGAAAGATGGGTGACACAAGATAAAGGAGATGGGAAATTTTATGACCCAGGATGGAGGAATATAAGGAATTTTATGGTCCAGGACAAAGGAAAAGTTTACTTTAGGATGTTCTCAGGCTCAGGAGGGCCTCCCAAGGTAATGATATTAATATTATTTTAAACCCTTAGGGCACCTCTGTATCCACATCATTAGTCCTTAACAAGCTTTTTAAAACATGAAATATCTTTGCTTCTCTTTAATCCAGTATCTACACTTGATACAGAATTAATGTGGTATGAACACCTACCAAAGGTGGATCACGAGTGGTCTAATGAGGGGTGAACACCTCCCTCATCCATCCATTTGCTCTCCCACTCACCATAATGGCTATTCTAAACCTTTTCAAGCCTCCTCAAGATTCGCAAGTCACCCATTACTCCCACCCCCTCACCTGAGGACCTCACCTTATACTTCTCTGAAAAACCTGAGGCCATTCACTACCAGCTGCATTCTCTCCCCTCCCCATCTCCCATTTCTCCCTGCTATATCATCTATCACCCCATCTCACACAAAGAGGGGGCCTTTCTTGTCAAGGCAAGCCTGTCTCCATTCACAAGTGATCCCAGCCCCTAGCAGATCGACCCTTCTGTTAACTGCCCTCACTTTAATCTCTGATCTCTCCCTGTCTACAAACCCTTTACCTGCAGCCCACAAACATACCCCATCTTAAAAAAAAAAAAAAACAACCCTCACTTGATTTGAACATTACCTCCAGCTATAGCCCTTTATATCTCCTCCCTTTATCAACTAAAATCTTTGATAATCAGTCCCTCAGGGTTCTCTCCTTCCACAGTGTTCCAAACCCCCAGCCTTGAGGGGTTTGAGGCTCTTGACCTCATCATTCAACTTTCCACTGCTAGTTCCAAAGTTACCAAAGATCTCTTCATTGTTCAGTCGATTTCCTTTTTCTCAGTCCTTGTCCTTCCTGTCCTCTCTGCATCTTCTGGCAACGTCATTCATTCCCTTCTCCTCTAGATTTTCATGACACTTTTCTCTCCTGGTTTTCCTACCTATTGCTCCTTCTCAGTTTCTTTTGATGAACTTTCAACCTCAATAACTATAGGTGTCCTCCAAGGCTGTGTCCTGAGCCCCTCCTTCTCTTACCAGATCCCACTGGTTCAATTATTATCTCTATGTAAATGATTCTTAGATCTCTACATCCAGCCCTGAGCTCCAGTCCTATATCAACAGCTGCCTTTGGACAGGAAGTCCTGTGGCTCCTCAAACTCAACACTTATAATACTGAACTCATTATCTCTACCCCCTGCCCACTTCTGCCTCCTGCATCCCTAGCTTCCTCCAAGGCTCAGCTCAAATCCACTCCTAGTCTCCCCTCCCATCTCCCCACCCTGGCAGTGCCTTCACTCGGAGATGTCTCATTTACACCATGCATATTGTATATGTACATAATTGCTTGCACATTGTCACCCTCATTAGAATGTTAGTTCCTTGAGGGGTAGCTAGGTGGCGCAGTGAATAGAGCACCGGCCCTGGAGTCAGGAGGACCTGAGTTCAAATCCAGCCTCAGACATATAACACAGGAAACTGGCCAAGTGACCTTGGGCTTAACCACTTAACCCCAACTGCGCTGCCTTCTGTCCAAAAAAGTAAAACAAAACCAAAAACCAACCCCCAAAAACACAAAAAACAAAAAAGAACATTAGTTCCTTGAGGGCTGGGACCTTGTTTTTGCCTGTGCCTGGTATACAGTAGGCACTCAATAAAAGTTTGGTTTTTTTTTTGCTGAACAGGCACCTCTCCTAATGTTCATCACAACCCTATATGTGAGATAGGTAGTATTATTATCCTCATTTTCCAGAGAAGGAAACTCAGCATCTGAGAGTTTAAGCCAAGGTCCATTATACCCATTGCCTAGACGGGGAAACTGAAAGTGAGTCTGGGAGTGGTTAAGTGACATCCATGGTAACACAGGTGAAAACTGCAGTATAGATCAGTAATTCTCCATTCCCTGGTTGTCCTTGTCATAGGATAATCAATTTAGGATCCACTAGGGTTTTGGACAAGTCCCTTTTCCCTATCTTTGCCTTGGTCCCTTTAGATTTAAATTGAGAAAACTTTGCAGCTAGCTTATCTAGCCTAACCTCCTTGATTTACAGCTAAAGTAATCATGGGACAGCTAGCCAGTGCAGTGAATAGAGCACTGGCCCTGGAATCAGGAGGACCTGAGTTCAAATTCGACCTCAGACACTTGATATTTATTAGATATTTGACCTTGGGCAAGTCACTTTACCCCAATTGCCCTGCTTTCCCCCCTCCAAAAAGACCAAAACACAAGAAACAAACAAACAACAACAACAACAAAAAAACCCCAAACCCAAAACAGCTAAAGTAATTGAGGCATAGAGAGGGGCAGGGACTTGACCAAGATGTCATAGGCAGCAGGTAACACGGATGAAATCTTAACTGAGGTCCTCGGACTTCAGATCTGGGGCTCTCTTCACAGCCTGGGCTACCTCGTCTTCTTCATTTGATCAGCATCTCCCCAGCTGCCCCAGCCTTGGTTTCCCTGAGGCTGATGCCCTTCTTCTCAGTGGTTTGGTCCTCTTCCCATTCATCCTTCTCTCTTATCTTCTTTTCAGCTCCTTTCCTGCCTCCTGAGTTTCAGCCCCTTCTGACTAACCCTGCCAAGGCTTAGTCATGCTGGATTAATTTAGGCAATATTAGAAAAAGTTACTCTGAAGATGGCAGATTTTGCTGTGTGTTTCCAGGAGGCACTTCAAACTTTCTCTCTTTAAGAGTCTCATTTAAGTCAGTACAGGTTAAAATATCAGCTTTACAAGTTTTTCTTCCCCCTTCTGTCTCTTTTTATCTATCCTCTATTTGGTGTTCTTTTGTTTCAGTCCTATCTGACTCTGTGACCCTGCTTGGAGTTTTCTTGGCAAAGATACTGGAGTGCTTTGCCATTTCCTTCTCCAGCTCCTTTTACAGATGAGGAAACTGATGCCAACAGGGTAAAGTGACTTTCCCAGGGTCACAGTTAGTAAGTGTCTGAGGCCAGAATTGAACTCAGGAAGATGAGTCTGCCTGACTCCAGGCCTGGCATTGTATCCACTGGGCCACCTAGCTCTTCTATCGGCCTATACTTAGAAAGGAGGGCTTTGTTCCTGGTTCTCTTATTTTCCCTACCTATAAAAATGAGACCCAAATTCTTCCCACTTACCTCACTGGACTGATGTGTGCCCATTAGAAACAATTTATACGTGAAATATTAACAAATAATTCTAACCTGACATTTCTTTCCCTGTTTTTTTGACCTTTCTAGAAATAAATCACAGGGGCAGGCCTCTGAATTCTCATTCCAGCTGTGAATTGCCAGGCCCTGGTTTATAAGAACCTCCTGGGGCTAGCTGGCATTCTTTTGCTATTTCACTGAAGGCAGACTCCAGGACACATGCTGTATGGTTTAAACTACTTTCTTCTAAAAAAATAATTGACCAGCTCTCAGAAGTTAGTTGTATAAGGTACAATGGAAAAGGTGAATGAGGATAGCCAATAGGGGCATTCTGATTAGGGTGTATCCAGGGATAGAGTGGAATAGAGGCCCAACAGGACTTCTTTGTCTCCCAGAAGGTGGAAAGTATAGGCAGGGCTTAGGGACACAATTGTATTCTCCTCTCTACCTTCCATCACTGAATGACCCAAGAAAGGGTGGTGCCCCCATGTAGACTTCTTTGGACCCAGGTAGATGTTAAACTCATTGAGGGCAGAAACCTGGTCTTTGTATTCATCACAGCCAAGCACAGATGCTCCATAAATATTTGTTGTGATTTAATTTGAAGAAATATTTATCATTAATAAATCAGTTGTTCCTGGCTCCCTCTATGGGGAATTTATGGAAGAATCAAGGACTAGAGTTGTACACAATGAGAAGGGGTAGATGGGTTGCAATCTGCATCATGGAGGGAATATCTAACATGGAGTGTTAGTTAGAAAGGGCTTTGAAGATCATCTAACCTAATGCCCTATACATTATATTAAGTGTTTAAGAAATGATTATTAAAATAAACTGAGAGGCAGTGTGGAGTACTGTATAGAGTGTTTGGAATCAGGAAAACCTGGGGTGAAATCCCACTTCTGATGCTTACTATTTGTGTGAATTTGGGCAACTCATTTAATTTCCTTACTCCTCAGTTTACTTATCTGTAAAATCAGCACATTAGACTTGGTGGTCTTAGAGTTGCTTCCTGGCTCTAAATCTCTGATGCTATAAATCTGTTCTGGTTCCCTGAAGTTCAATAATTCAGTGAATGCTTCTTAGACCCTCGTGATAATGTCAGAGCACTCTACCACACGTTGTGGAAAGAGCCCATTTTAATAGGCTTTTATCCCTACCCTCATGGAGCTTACAGTCTAGTAAGCATATTATTGATATTTCTTGGATGTAACTCAACTCCAAATGTAAGGACAGACCAGCTTCCAGCTCAGCCTCAACCCTCATCCTCATCTGAAGCCACTTTCACTGATGCCAGCTGAGCTCTTTCTAGCTTTCTTTGGAAATCTGGAGCCAGGAATTTAGACTCAATCCATTCTTTGCCTGCTTTAAAAGGAAAACACTTAAATGCCCAATTTGAGTTCTGATCATTTGATAGATCCATGAGCTCCCCTCCAGTAGCAGAGAGAATAATCCCTCTATGCTTTCCCACCCATTGTCCAGAATCATGGAATCCTGGAGTTAGAAGGGCCCTCTCTGATCATTTTTGATGCCAGTCAGTTCAATTTAGCTAGTATTTATTAAGCCAAAGTAGACATAGTGCTGGATCCGGAGTCAGGAAAACACATCTTCCTGAGTTCAAATCCAGCCTCAGATGCTTACTTGCTGTGTGCCCCTGGACAAGTCACTCAACAATGTTTGCCTCAGTTTCCTTGTCTGTAAAATGAACTGGAGACAGAAGTGGCAAGCCATCTTTGTCAATTATCTTTGCCAAGAAAGCCCCAGAAGGGGTCATGAAGAGTCAGACACAATGATGTGCAAGGCACTATATTAGGTGTTAGGAATAAAAAAGATAAAATGATATATTACAGTATACTTAAAGAAGAACATGAGGAAGTATTACTGGAAAAAGTACTGGTGCTAGAGTTTGAGGAACTGAGTTCAAATGTTACCTCTGACACTATCTGTGTAATGTTGAGCAAGTCACATAACCTCACTTGGTCTCCATGTCTGCATGTAAAATGAGGTTGCATGGCTTCTGAAGCTCCTTCTGGCTCTAGGCCTATGATTCTACTACCTGTCAGTGCTCAGTTTTCTCCTTTGCTTCATGGAATATGGAACCACTCACCGAATGGGTCTTCTTTTCACCTCTGGTTTCTTTGTATTGGTCATCACTGAACCCTGGTGTTGATGAGCCAGACACTATAGGACTGGGTGGTGAGCAGCCAGGAGAAGGTGAGTCAGGTGCTTTCTGAAGGTCAACTTAAAAGTCTTATCATAACCTTAGGAGCCATGGATGATGGATCTATCTATCTATCCATCTATCTATCTATCTATCTGTCTGTCTGTCTATCTGTCTGTCCATCTATCCGTCCATCTATCATGTATGTATGTATATATGTATCTATTTATTTATCTGTCTGTCTACCTATCATCTATCTGTCTCTATGTACTTGTTTATCCATTTATCTACCTACCTACCAATCATCTATCCATTTGTCTGTCTATCTATCTATCTATCTATCTATCTATCTATCTATCTATCTACCTATGTACCCCCCCCTTCTCTTTACAAGAGCTAGACATGAGAAGGTACCTAGTTTAAGTAATCCATATCTAGACATGCAGGTTACTATTGATTTCCTTTTGTGGAGCAATTGCTAGCAGATTTTATGAAAGTTTCAAATCTATTATGAGTTAAAAAGGAAAAAAAAGATACTTGGAATAGGACTAAGGGAGTCATCATGACTCAGCATCACAAGTTGACTTAGACACCAAGACAGAATTTAGGATTAAGCTTTTAATCTATTCATTACAGACTATGATGAGGTGGGGGTGCAGGGGATCTTTTGGGTTGTTACAAATATGCTTCATGCACTTTCCTTCCAGGTAAGATGTAATTCTATCTGCAGGAAAACTGAATTTCAAAAACAGGACGGAGTGTGATACAAAGGCATTAAGACTGCTATTATTTGTAGATAAAGCATATTTCTTTGCAAAGTTCTTAATGTTTTCAGATCAGGCAGTAAGTTTTAGCCTTTTAAAAATTATTCTATATTTCTCTAAGAGAATGAATAATGGCTATTTTTCAGACTATGATGTGAATTTGGATAGACAGTCTATGGATTAGTACATATATTTGAGGTATGTACCACCTACATAAGATAGGTGTGTCCGCTGGGGTTGTCTGACTGCATGGACAGACAGTTCAAAGGGATGCATTGATAGCTATCACTGGAATCTTGCCCATTCATTTTCCTTCTCCTCTCCTCCCCTCCCCTCCCCTCCCCTCCCCTCTCCTCTCCCCTCCCCTTCCCTCCCCTCTCCTCCCCTCCCCTTCCCTTCCCTTCCTTCCCTTTCCCTTCCCTTCTCTCTTCCTTTCTCTTCTATTTTTTTTTCTGAAAGCAATCAAAATTGAATGATTTGCCCCAGGTAGCTGTAATGGAAATGCAGATTTGAAGATCTTCCCTGCCCCTAGGCCCTTTGATTGGCTTAAGAGACTTTGATTGACTTAATTGACTCTGAGAACCTTCTTTAATTTGAAAGTATACTCTGCCCCCTAATAGGCTGAATGTGGTCACATGGAGCCTGTGGTAGGAGGCTTGGTTTTCAGGAATGACCACACCTTGATGCTGTGTGATTGGGCAGTGGGTCAAGAGGGTGGTTACATTCTCTGAGTCAGGAGAAGACTCTATAATCCCTGATCTGAGGCTTTGCTTTGGGGCTCACTTTGAGAAGTGTTGTGTGATTTGACCAGATGAGACTCTGGGAAGCTGTTGTTGAGAGCCCCCCGGCTTTGAAAACCCAGATGTTGATGCTTCCCTCTCTGGCAACTGTGATTTGGTATTGACATAATGGTTGGACAGTTTGGAAGCCTGTCTGATCTGTATGTATACTCTGAAGTTTGGGGTGCTGACTTTTCCCCCTGAATTAGATAATATATGTTTGTTTGATTAAAGTAAGCTTGTTAACCCATTTTGAGTTGCTTTCCTTTTGAAAAGCAGATCTAAGAACCTGTGTTGGCAGCCACCCTGGAGATGTTGGGGTGTTTGCTGCTACAGTAGCACAGCTAGTAAGTGTCTGAGGCCATATTTGAACTCAGGTCTTCCTGACTACAGCAACACCTAGTTGTCCTTCATTCTTTTTCAACGGAGATTTTGCACCCCGGCCTTGAGGGACAGAGGAGAGCCTCTACCCTGGCTGCTCTGTTCTTTAAGAGAGAGTCTGGTTCTCATCCTAGGGGAAATTCCTCCAAATCTCTGAGAAGGCAAGCTGGAAATCAAAGTCATGCTGCCTTCTCCAGCATATATATCTACCACTTCTAAAGTCTGTCTGTCTTCACATGTCTGGAGAAATGTTCTTGTTCTTGGAGAAAGTTTGGAGTGATGTGTGGCCTTTCTCGAAGAAAACATGTCTCTCTCTTCTCTCCGAAGTTTGCATACCAACTCTGCTCCTTACATGTTGAATCTCATTCAACATTGTACCAATCTGGTGTCATGCAAAATGCTCCAGACTTGGCTTGGAACTCAAGTTACATTTCTCCTGGACAGATATTCCTTCTGTGTGGGTCCAGAATTGAAAAAGAAAGAAGGAAATAGTTTGGGCTGAATTTCAGAAACTACATAGTGCCCTCAGTAATCCCTAAACTTCTCTCTGAAACAAAGGCTTATCATTTTAATTCCAGCATATTCCCAATTCTTTGTTTTCCATCTTGGTGGTGACTCCAAAAGTCAAACCTTTTGAGCTTACGTGCCTCAACTGAGAATTTCATCAGAAAACTTGGAATAGAGCCTTTGTCTACATTCTCCCCAAAAGTGGAGAAAAGGGTCCCTGGTTCCTATGCAAGTACTCAAGGTAACAATGCATATAAAGTACTATACAATCTTTATCTCACCTCACAGAAAATGGTAGTGAGTACATAAAGAACTCACAAGAGTTAAACTATTTTCATCTAGCATTTAATTATATGCTGACTTGTGACATCTCATATTTGTATAATTATTTCGTGCTTCTATTGTTGACTATCTTATGTGTTCATGTTTTTTCCCTAATTATACTGTAATGTTCAGAGACCACATATTGTACTTTTTTGTGTCCCACAGTGGGTATAATCCTAGGTACATAGAATATGATCAATATATGATAGAATTAATCAATCATCACTTATTAAATACACTTTCTGTTCTAGGTACTATGTTAGACACTGGGATACAAAAAGTTTATACTCTAACAAGGGAAACAACCTGTCCATGTATAAGTATGCACAGTATACACTATATAAAATGAGAGGCAGCTAGGGGGCTTAGTAAATGGAGCACTGGGTCTAGAGTCAGGAAGACCTGAGCTCGAATCTGGCCTCAGACACTTACTAGCTGTGTAACTTACTAGTTGTGTGATCTTGGGCAGGACTCTTAAACTCTGTTTGCCTTAATCCAAGGAAATGGAAAACCATTCCAGTATCTTGGCCAGTAAGACCCTATGGACAGTAGTGGTCAGGAAGAGTCAGATACAACTAAATGACTGAATAACAACAAATACAAAATGAATACAAGGTCCTTGTTGGGAGAGATGGCACCAGCAGCTGGGGGAGGGGAGGGGAATCAAGGAAAGCTTGAACAAAAATAAATTCAATCCAAATAAACCATGATTCCTATGTTCTCCTAGCTCTTCCAGTCCTTTCAATCCTACAGAAAAAAAAAAGCTATGTTAATTAATGATGAACTAGATTTTCATCATAGTAGTGTCTGTGGCTGATTGGCTTAATTGGTTAGAACCATACCTTTAAAAGCCAGGCACACACACACACACACACACACACACACACACACACACACACACAGTTACTTTCCCAGTTACTTTCCCTCTGTTTCAAAGCCACAGGCTTTATCTCTACCCAGCCACTATCTTGGAATCATGTGCCCTTGGACCTGGGTTCTAATCCCAGATCTTACCATTCACATTGGGCAAATCACTTCCCCTTTCTGGGCCTCAATGTCTGTAGTTGTAAAATGAGGCATTTGGACTAGTTGACTGGCAAACTCTCTTGCAGATCAAAATCTAGGCTCCTAAAAGGCTACCACTCTATCACCACTACTGAGAAAAATACTTTAAAGTACCCACTCTTCTGCTATGGTCAGGAGGTCACTCTTCTGTATACAAAAAAACATATTATTTATGGTTCCCTGAACCCTGGTGGACTGAAGGAGTCCAGGAAGCTTCCAAAGCTAACTAATTTACAAGGTGGGGCAACTTCTGCCCTTAGAAGAACACAGAGCACAGGCCTGGGCCACAGCTGCAGCCAGGTTGTCACAAACCCAGATTTCTCCCCTGAGAAGCAGTCATAGTGCATTGGAAAGAAGGGTCTGAGAACCTTGGCTTAAATGCTGATTCTGCTACTTACTACCAGGGGGACCAGGCAAGCAAGGTGGTGCAATGGATGGAGCGCCCAGCATGGAGTCAGGAAGACTCCTCTTTGTGAGTTCAAATCTGGCCTGACTCTTATTAGCTGTGTGACCCTGGGCAAGTCACCTAACCCTGTTTGCCTCAGTTTCTTCATCTGTAAAATGAGCTGGAGAAAAAAATCGCAAACCACTCCATTGTCTGCCAAGAAAACCCCTCCAAAAAGGGATCACAAAGAGTCAGACATGACTGAAAACAATTAACAAGGAGACCTCAGACAATCTTCTCACTTTTCTTTAATTCTTGGACAGTTTTTGCTTTTACAAATCAAAGCAGATAGTCTGGATGTTTTTAAAGGTGACCTTTATATACACATACATATATATATACACACACAAAATAGATATGTATGCACACAATGTGTATACAACACTATATGCAAACATCTATATATGTACAAATAGATATGTACACACCAAAAATATGTGTATATGCACACAAAATATGTATCTATATGCACATACACACACATATATCTGTGTGTGTGTGTGTGTGTGTGTGTGTGTGTGTGTGTGTGTGTGTGTGTGTAAATCCAGAAAGGATATATACAGAGTAAATGGAAACAGCAGCTCAGAAGACCAGGGAAAGACCTCCTTAGAAAGTGGAATTTGAGCTGAATCTTGAAGGAAGCAAAGGAAATGAGTAGGAGAAAGTGAGGGAGCACAGCATTCCAGGTATTCCCCAGGGGGACAGCCAGTGCAAAAGAGCGGTAGTGGGACATTGAGTGCTGTGTTCAAGGAACTACAAATTGTCCCATGTCTCTAGATTGCAGGGATCATGGAGGACAGTCAAACGTGAGAAGAATGAGAGGATGGGAAAAGGGCAGGTTCTGAAGAGCTTTTGATGCTGATGAGTTCCTATTTTATCCTGAAAGTAATGAGTTCCTGAAGCTCACTGGGCAATGGGGCAGAATGGTGGCTTCTGAATGGGCTACTTATGAGGTAGTGAGCTCCCCATGTCAGAGGTCTCCAGGCAAAGACTGGATGACCCCTTGTTGGATATGTCAGAGAGGGGATTAAAAAACCTCAAACCATCACTTGACTAGATGGTCACCGAGGTCCTGTCCAATTCTGAAATTCTGAGCTATTTACAGGTTTGATTTGTTCCCCTGCTTTGAAGGAATCTCTAAGATAGATACTGGGTTTCACTTGGCCATGGTAGCCATGGTAGTGATCTCCTCAGGCTTATGCTAGATAAAGTCTCGGATTCATTGTCAGTTAGCATTTATTAAATCCCCACTCTGTGACAGAAGGAGAAAACCTGTAATGGGGGTCGGCATGAAGGGCTGACACTGTCTACTCAGAACTACTTTCTAGTTTGTTCGCACTTCGAGACATAAACATTATAATAGAGATTTGGTGAAATTGTAGGTTAATTAGCCCCAATTTAGGATGTCAATGCTGCTAACTTTTTATGATCCTCATTTCCCTTATCCTCTCCAAGAGACAATGCCAGCCAAGATGATTATCCCAATATGGGAAATGATAGCTCTCAGCATTATGGAGTCAACCAAGAAATGACAATACTTGTCAAACTCTACAGGGGTGGGGGGAGGGGGGGAGTGGTGGTACCTGTGATTTGAGTGAGAATATGAAGAAAAGGGATAAGAAATGCCAAGAGGAAGCCCTGCTGTAGATAATCATAAAATATCAGAGCCACTTCAGGGGCCATAGAGGTCATTGAGTCCATGTCTGCATTTTATAAACAGGGAAACTGAGGCCTGTGGGGGTGTATGTGGGGAATTGGCTTGTTCAGGGTCACAGGTAATGAGGGAGAATCAGAGACAGGAACTGAATCCGGCCCTTTGGTTCCATAACCATCTCTCTCTCTCTCCACGACAACAAAGGGCTTACAAAAAAATTCAATAAAGGCAAAAACAGGTTTAAAGTTAAATAAAACACTGCAAAAAGAGAACCTGTGAGGTAACCACAATAATAAATCACATTTATATAATGCTTTAAGGTTTGTAAATCACTTTCCTCACAACAGACTGAAGAGGCTTGGGTGGGGGGACATTTTGTTTTTACATTCTCTGAGAATTTGACTGGACTTTTCCAAGGCCAACCTGAGGTGAGATTCAAACACAGGTTAACACAGGTTAAAACAGGTTTGTTTTTGTCTTTCTGTACCCAGTGCCTAGCACAGTGGACTCAGTAGGCACTAAATAAATGCTAAATTCACTGGGATTCCTTACTCCGAATCCAAAATCCTTTCTGCTACAAAACAGCATGCTATTTTGCAGTTTTTTTGTGAACATCATGTCACAAAGGAGGCAGCTAGGTGTCTTACGGTTTAGGGCTTTGACCTGAGTTTGAATCCTATCTCAGACACTAGTGCTGTGACCTGGGGCAAGCTATTTAACCTCTGTCTGCCTCAGTTTCCTCCTCAGTAAAATAGGAATAATAATAACATTTGTCTCCTAGGACTATTGTGAGGCTAATAGGAGGTAATATGTGAAAATGGATTTTCAAGCCTTGAGGTACTATGTAGATATTGGCTATTAGTAGTCATACTAGTAGTCATTCTGCCCTCAGGACACAGAAAATTCTATACATTTCTATGCTTTAATTCTAAGTCATAGTAATAGGTATGTGTAGGACACAGAAAGAAATGGAACATGGAGAGCAGAATTTAAATAACTGGAAAGTAAGAATTGTCCAAAGTAGGTAGTAAATCCCTGGAAAGGTTTTGGGATCTCTTTGTGCATAGAGGATATTCATGTAGCTGGCTACAGAGCTCTACTTTCTTTTCTTTTTAAAATTAAATTGTTTATTTTTAGTTTTCAACAATCCCTTCCATAAGTTTAAAATTTTCTCCACTTCTCTCCCTCTTCCCTCCCCAAGACAGCTTGCAATCTGATATGTGCTCTACACATTCACTCCTAATTAAACACATTTTCACATTAGTCATGTTGCATAGAAGAATTATAATGAATGGGAAAAACCATGAGAAAGAAAAACAAAACAAAACCATGAGAAAGAAAAACAAAACAAAACAAACAACAAAACAAAACAAACAAAAACAAAACAAAAGCCATGAGAAAGAAAAACAAAACAAAAAAAGGAAATAGTCTGCTTCACTCTACCTTTTGACTCCATAGTGCTTTCTCTGGATGTGACTCATTTTCCATCATGTGTTCTCTGGAATTGTTTTAGGTCCGTGAATTGCTGAGAAGGGCTAAGTCTATCAAAAAGCACTTCTCAAATACCGTGGCTGTTACTATGTATAGTGTTCTCCTGGTTCTTCTCCCCTCACTCAGCATCAGTTCATATAAGTCTTTCCAGTTTCTCTGAAGTCTGCCTGCTGATCATTTCTTATAGCACAATAATATTCTATTACATTCATATACCACAACTTGTTTAGTCTTTCACCAGTTGATGGGCATCCCCTTGATTTCCAGTTCTTGGCCACCACAAAAAGAGCTGCTCCAAATATTTTTGTACATGTGGGTCCTTTTCCCATTTTTTATGATAGAGCTCTACTTTCAGTCCTATTCCTAACCCCTTTCCTCGTAGTACAATGGAAAGAGCTCTGGCTCTTAAGTTAGAGGAGCTGGGTTCAGATTCTGTCTGATGCATGCTACCTGTGTGCCCTTGGGCAATCAATCAATCAAGAATTATTTGTTAAGTTCTGCCCTATGTTCAACACTGGGGGTAAAAATATAACAAATGAAATAATCTTTATGAGCTTATATTCTAATGAGGTAAAGAAAAAGCTGTAATAATATATATAAATATATAACACTTTGTTATAATAATTATCTTTTTAAGTTTACAGAATAATATAATGGTCCCCAAAATCTATGCCATGTTCTACTTTATGACTTTAGAGAGTTTATTTTATTTTATTTTTTAAATTTTAAATTTTAAATTTTTTGCTTTTTGGAGGGCAATTGGGGTTAAGTAACTTGCCCAAGGTCACATGGCTAGGTTTTTGTTTGTGTGCGCATTAAGTGTCTGAGGTCAGATCCAAATTCAGGTCCTTCTGACTCCAGGGCCAGCGCTCTACTCACTTTGCCACCTAGCCGCCCCTTAGAGAGTTTATTTTAGACAAAAAGTTAAGCATTCATTCACAATCACTCTAAGCCCCTAATTAGGAAAATTCCTAGTATTTAATAAGAGGTTGGACGTCCTTACTAATTTCACACTTATATCTATCTCAGGTTTGCCCCTGGCCTCTTTTGTGGTTGAGGCAAAATTCAATTTGCTGGAAATGTTTGGGTAATAAAATCGCAAATTATATTATTATATCTGGGGACAGACAGACACCAGGAAAGGAAGTTGAGACGAATGTCCTTTTATGTGGAAATTGCCCAAGTCTGAGTCTTTTGCTCCAAGGCATCTGTAAAGCCAACGAGAGCCTCAATAACTCCCTTATTTGCCACAGCTCATTTCTACCTTTGTGTCTTAAAGGTATGCTGGAAAGCCATATGCTTCAATGACTGGGATTTCTCTCCCTTCTCAACTTGCTTGATAATTTATAGATATCACTGAAGGCAAATGTTAGCAAATTTCCTGGCCTACTGGAACATACTTCTTATCTGCTGTCAATTCATTTTTTTTCAATGGCTTTCAAAGACTTTTCGAACTTAGTATAAATTTTTTATTGATTGCATCATTGATTGATTGAGGCATATTCTTACCTAGTTAAGATATCAAAGCTAAAATGGGATGGAGTGGTTTCAACTCCATATGAAGAGAATAAATATAAGTAAATATGAAGTAGTTAAATGTAGGTTGCTTCCTTTTTCTCAATCTCAATTTCCTCATCCATAAAATAAAGGACTTGAATTAGATGATCACTGAGGTCCTTCCCAGTTCTAGACCTAGGACCTTGGCGTATTCCAGTTCCTTGGATTGTTCCAGGATGGAGGTATGTTTGCCCCACCCTGAGAATCTGGTCAAGAATGGTTAATAGTATGAAATTCAAATGGTGCATTTTTCAAGTTCTAGGGAACATCCCTTGAGTACACTTTGTCCCTATCCAGTTGTGATGAGTTTAACTTTGTGACCATGAGCTTCCAGTTCAATGAGCCTGTGGCTGCAAACTCATCTCTGTTCTCTTGACTCCTTGTTTCCATAGAGCCAGCTAAGCACTGGACTTGGAATCAGAAGATGAGGGTTCACATCCTGGCTCTGCCACTGTGTGATTACAGGAATGCCACAGCCTCTCTTGACCCCATTTTTTTCATCTGTGAAATGGGGATATTAATACTTGCATAAAATTTTGAAGAAGGAACATGGTAAACTTTAGAGCACTATGTAATTTTTGTGCTCATCATCATCATCATCATCATCATCATCATCATCACCATCAGTAATGTTTCCTTGAACAAAAAGTCATGTTATTTAATGTTTCTCTTTGGCTCTATTTTGCCTAGTTTTCTTCCTTCCATGCCCCTATCTTTTCCTTTCTGAAATTACACAGCAAAATTAATTCATTTGTACATTAACATTTTAAAAGCCAACAGAAGTCACCAAAATAATTCATTTGTTCTGCTTTCAATCACGTAGCAGAGGAGTCCCTGTCCTGACCCTTGACTGTGTATGCTTCAAGAGATTTCTGTGTAATACTGCAAATTTAACCCCAGCTGAGGGAAACTAGAAATTCTTCCCTACTCACACTCAGATATCCTTTATTTCTTTATTCCACCATAAATTGGTTTATTTAAAAGTAGACTCCATTTCATTTTATATGGGAGCAGTTTTTCAATGTACCATCTTAAGTAAAGACCTGTTACATCATGTGGGATTTCAGATGCTTGGGAGTTTGCACTCTTCACTTCTTTCTTTTCAAGATGCTTTGAGATCATCTTCTAGGGACTTCTCCTAGGGACCACAACTAACCATCAATCAATCAATTCTTCAGTTGTTCAAGCAAAACTTCCAACCAAACACTTATAACATGCCCAGCTCTACCATGGGTATTCATCTAGTCCTTACACTTCAAACCCAGTTTGAAGAAAGTTTACTTTCCATTTAAGGGTGGTTGGGTTAGGTTGCCTCTGAGGTCTCTTCTATTTTTGTTTTCTTTTTTGGAGGCAATTGGGGTTAAGTGACTTGCCTAGGGTCACACAGCTAGTAAGTGTCTGAGATCAGATTTGAACTCAGGTCCTCATGACTCTAGGGCTGGTTGTTATATCCACCTAGCTGCTCTTTGAGGTCTCTTCTAGATTTAAATCTATGGTCCTACAATCTCCACTTGTACTTTTCGTTATGGTTTCAACTGTCATCGCACTCAAATAAATGAGGAATATCTAAAGGGAAATCCCACCTAGTTTTCTTTCTTTCTTTCTTTTTTTAAAAGCAATTGAGGTTAAGTAACTTGCTCAAGATTACACAGCTAGTCATTATTTATGTGTGAGTGCTCATTTTCTGAGGCCAGTTTCGATCTCGGGTCATCCCAACTCCGAAGCCGGTGCTCTTACTCACTGCGCCACCTAGCCGCCCCTTCCCACCTAATTTTCTAAGGGGTAGAACAAGAGAAGGAAAAGAACCCTAGACCATGCATCTATCCATGCATCCATCCACCAATCATCTATCTCTAAGAACCTATTATGATTTGAATCAGATTGCCCATTCTTAGAAGCTGGCATTTAAAAGTCAGAAGTAAGTTGTCCAAAATTCAGAAGAATATGAATTGTAATGAAATTGGCTATATATATCAAAATACAGGGAAGATCAATTTTTGAAAAAACTTCAAAATTCCATTCTGAAGAAATTGGCATCCACTCTTGGCAGTCTCAAAGCTTGAACATGCTACAAGTTAAGAGACACATTGAGGAACTTAATAAACACTTTTTGGACTGGATCGGAAAGATGGGTCAGCCTTGGGCTGACTCCTCCATGGCTGTGGAGACAATGACAGAATGAAGAAATGTCTAATTTCTTCATTGTCTTAAGATCAGGCTTTAGCCTATTCACATAATATCTCCTTCTTAGTGTAGGATAGAGTCAGAGAACATAGAATTTTAGAACTGAGATACTAGAGGTAACTTCCATTATACAGATGAAGGAAATGTTTTCCTGGAATAGAAACTGACTTAAGAAGACACAGCCAGTGAGTGGCCAGGATGCAGATGGCCTGATGACTCTCTGTCTGGCCTTGTTTTCATGAAAGGAGCTGAAATTCAGGTTTTCCACAATTGGACAGACACCAAGAAAATAAAAATCCTAGAAGGTCCTCCCCTAGGCTGCTGTTTTAATGCAGCATAGAGCCATCTCATTTTATAATCTACTCTTGTCATTGTCTATTGGTTTTTGTATGGAGTTGGGGTCAGTTATCTTGTGTCCCTTATTTGAAATCAGTTAAGAATCCCATGATAGAGTGAGCTGTGTAAATACAGTTTGGGTAACTGCATCTTAAGTCACTGTATTTCCACCCAGGATATGAAACACCAGGCTGCAAGACACAGAGGGCAATTCAGACACAATTTGGGAGAATGAGAAAATATATCACCCAGCCTTGAAAACACATTACCTCCTGCCATGTTACCTTTGGCTAACTAAGCTATTCAGACAGAGGCTCTCCCTGAAAACTGCTCCAAGTTAGATCCCACCAGGGGCAGAGTTTAGCAAAGTAGCCAAATTATAAAGAAACTGGGTCACTGAGATAAGTGTAAGTCATCTTCATTCTTCCAGAATCTTTCCTACCCCTGCCTCTAGAAGAAGCAAGGAGAGGATGTTATACTCCTGCTGATCAGGGGAGACTCTTGCTTCATGCTGGGTATGAAGTCAGGCCTAATTAACCTGAATTAGGTCTCATCATATCAAATGTCAAGTGTTTTCCCTTCCATGTCCCTTCAAATTAACAATTGTGCTGGCAGATTAGTTATCACTTATCCCTGTCTCATGCCTACTTAGCCTAGGCTTGATCATTTCCTTGGACAAGATGGTAGTCTGTTGCTGAGGGCTTTATTTTGATCTGAGAATGTTGATCATTTAATAATGAGCAGGATTTAAATCAGGGTCCAGCGAAAGGACACAGAGAGTTTTATAAGTTTTATAAGATCCTAAGTTTGCATTTCAGACACTTACTAGCTGTGTGACCTTGGGCAAGTCATTTAATCTTGTTTGCCTCAGTTTCCTCATTTGAAAAATGAGTTGGGTGGGCAGAGACAAGATGGCAGAGTAGAAGCACAAACTTGGTGCAGGCTCCCCTCCAATCACTTTCAATACATGTAAAAAGTGACTCTAAACAAACTTAAGAACTACAGAACCCACAAAGAGACAAAGAGAAACAAAGCTTCTGCTGAAAGAATCCTGGCAAGCTGACAGGAAGGATCTGTCACACAAGGCTGGGAGCTGAGCACAGCCCCACAGGAGCCACATGGTTCCCAGCCCCAGGGTGGCCCTGACCAGCGGCAGGCTCAGAGCAGACTCCAGGATAGAGAATCACCAGCAGCGGTAGTGGTTTCCAGACTTACAAACCCATAAATTCCAAAAAGAAAGTAAAAGGTCAGTGTGGAACTTTGTGGGAACAGGGGGACTGAGAATGGCATCTAGCCCCTGCCCCCAGGGTGAGAAGTGGTCAGAGGTGCAGCAGCCATGCAGCTGCCATTGCCTGGCTGTCTCAGGAGATGCAGATTGCATGGGGACCAAGTGATCATTCAGAGGGTAGTTGCTCTTGCTTTAACCTGCTTGGATCTGGATTGCTGTCTCAGGTGATGTTACTGCAGTGTGTGACCAGTGAGCCAGAGCTTGTGGTGTCCATAGAGAGGGCACCCAACTAATAACTCCAGCAGCATGAAAACCCCAGTGATTTGGGATGAAGCTCTCTCAATTCTGGAAGCAGAGTTCTACTGTGGCAAAGAGCTCAAAAGTCAAGTAATTGACTGGCAAGATGAGCAAGCCCAGGAAATGTAATCAAACCATAGATTCCTTTATTGGGAACAAAAAAGATCAAGGCATGTAGTGGGAGGAAGACAGCAAAGTCAGAACTCCATCATCAAAAGCATCCAAGAAAAATATGAAGTTTACAGGCCATGGAGGAGCTCAAGAAGGATTTTGAAAATCAAGTAAGAGAAGTGGAGGAAAAATTAGGAAGAGAAATGAGAATGATGCAAGGAAATCATGAAAGTCAAAAGCCTGCTAAAGGAGACCCAGAAATACACTGAAGAAAATAACACCTTAAAAAATAGACTAACTCAAATGGCAAAAGAGTATCAAAGAGCCAATGAGGAGAAGAATGCCTTAAAAAGCCACATTTGCCAGATGGAAAAGGAATTTCAAAAACTCACTGAAGAGAATAACTCCTTCAAAATAAGATTGGAGCAATTGGAAGCTAATGACTTTATGAGAAATCAAGATACTATAAAACAGATCCAAACAAATGAAAAAAATAGAAGGCAATGTGAAATATCTCGTTGGAAATACCAATGCCTGGAAAATAGATCCAGGAGATATAATTTTAAAAATATTGGACTACCTGAAAGCCATGATAAAAAAAAAGAGCCTAGACACCATCTTTCAAGAAATTATCAAGCAAAATTGCCCTGATATTCTAGAACCAGAGGGCAAAATAGAAATTGAAAGAATTCAATGATCACCTCTTGAAAAATATCCCTAAAAGAAAACTCCTAGGAATATTGTAGCCAAATTACAGAATTCCCAGGTCAAGGATAAAATACTGCACAGTCAGGAAGAAATAATTTGAGTATTGTGGAAACACAGTCAGGATAACACAAGTCCTAGCAGCTTCTACATGAAGGGATTGAAGGGCTTGGAATATGATATCCTGGAGGTCAAAAGAGCTAGGACTAAAACCAAGAATGACCTACCCAGCAAAACTGAGTATAATGCTATAGGGAAAAATATGGTCATTCAACGAAATAGAGGATTTTCAAGCATTCCTGATGAAAAAAAAAAAAACAGAGCTGAAGAGAAAATTTGGCTTTCAAATACAAGAAGCAAGAGAAGCATGAGAAGGTAAACAAGAAAAAGAAATCACAAGGAGCTTATTAAAGTTGAACTATTTACATTCCTACACGGAAAAACGATAATTGTAACTCATAAGACTGTTCTCAGTATGAGGATATTTGAAGGGAATATATGTGTATATATATATATATATATATATATATGTCTACATACATGTATATGTATGTATAGGAGGGTGTATGTGTATATAAATATATATGTGAGTGTGAGCATATGTATGTTCATGTATACATAGACAGAGGGCACAGGATGAGTTTAATATGAAGGGATGATATCAAAAAAATAAAATTAAGAGGTGAGAGAGGAATTTATTGGGAGAAAGAGAAAGCAAGTGATAGATTAGGGTAAATTATCTCATATAAAAGAGGCAAGAGAAAACTGTTACAATGGAGGGGAAGAGCAGAAAGGTGAAAGGGAATGGGGCAACCTGATTCCCATCAAATTTGGCCTAAGGAGGGAATAACATATACACTCAATTGGGTATCTTACCCTACAGGAAAATAGGAGAGTAGGGGATAAGAGGGGGGATGATAGAAGGGAGGGCAGATTTAGGAAGATGGTAGTTAGAAGCAAACATTTTTGAAAAGGGATAGAGTCAAAGGAGAAAATGGAATAAGTGGGGATAGGACAGCATGGAGAGAAATATAGCTGGTCTTTCACAATATGACAACTATGGAAATTATTTGGGTAACTGCACATGTACAACCTAATATTGAATTGCTTGTCTTCCCAGTGAGGTGGGAGGGAGAAAGGGAAAAATCTGGAACTCAAAGTTTTAAAAACAAATGTTGCTAGAAAGTTAGGGGCATGATGGGGGAGGATATAGGGGAGAACAGATTGGGGAAGGGGTATTCAGTAAGCTTGCTATTTTGGGGTGGGGGGGAGGGGAAAGATGAGGAAAAAATTATAACTCAAAATCTTGTGGAAATGAATGTTGAGAACTATAAAACAAATAAAGAAACAGATAGATAGATAGATAGATAGATAGATAGATAGATAGATAGATAGATAGACAGATAAAAGAAAATGAGCTGGAAAAGGAAATGACAAATGACTCCAGTATCTTTGGCAAGAAAACCCCAAATGGGGTCATGATGAGTTGGACACATCTGAAAAATAACTCAACAAGTTTGATTGTGGTGGTGGCTTAGCTCAAGCAATAACATAATATTATAGATTTAGAGTTGGAAGAGATTTCAAAGGTCTTCTCGTCCAACACCCTCATTTCACAGATGAAGAACTTGAGGGGCCAGAGAAGTAACTTGTTGGAGATCACACCATTCATTCATTCACTTATTCATTCATTCATAAAACATTTATCAACCCTCTCTTGTATGAGGCACTGTGCTAGGTGACGAGGGTTATACATGAGGTCTTCTCTGATCTTCCTAGCAGCCAGTACCTTCACTCGATCAAGATTACCTTGTATTCATTTCCTATAGTCTTGTTGATAAAGGGAAGCTGAGATGTGTAAATTCAGTTTTCTCCTCTGGTAGAATGTAAGCTCCTTGAGGGCAGGGACTATTTCATTTTTGTCTTTATTTCCAGCATCTAGTACAGTACTGGGTATAAATGCTTGCTTATTGACAGACAGAAAGCCAACCTTGGAGAGCTGCATTAACATCTTGTCTCAGACACAAACTGGCTCTGTGATCCCCCAAGCAACTTTGGACTAAAGATTACATTATGTGCATCAGTGAAAAAATTCACGAAGTTGCCTAGAAGTAGATAAATATTTCAGTGGATACCGTGCTGGACCTGGAGTCAGAAAGAACTGAGTTCAAATCCTGTTATAGAAGTTTTCTAGCTGTATTACCTTCTGTTTGCCTCAGTTTTCTCTAATGTAAAATGAGGAATAATACTAGGACTTTTTTCATAGAGTTGTTGTGAAACTCAAGTGAGAAGTACTTGTGAAAGTGCTTAGCACAGTGCCCGGCATATAGTAAATACTTAATAAAAGCATATTCCCTTCCTTTCCTTTCTTCCTCCCCACCAAATAGGCTTTGAATATTCTTCTCCCAGCTCTGCTCTTGACTTTAAAACTTTCCTCAGTTGTTGTTTTATCCTAGAACTTCCCTCAGTGCTGGGGACCTCCTTATCCTAGAAAAATCTAACCGTCCTATGTGACCATCTTGCCCTGGAATATCAATCTACTAGGCCAACTCCCTTTTTCCACTGATGAATTACTTCCGTATTTTGTTTATAATATTCCTGAGAGCTTTCATTTTGGGATTTTTTAGGCGATAACTGGTAGATTATTTCAATTGCTACTTTGCCCTCTGATTTTAAGATTTTTGGGTAGTTTTTCTTTATAATTTCTTGAAATATGATATCTAGGCTCTTTTTTTATTATGGC
Organism: Gymnobelideus leadbeateri; assembly: GCA_011680675.1. Lineage (NCBI taxonomy): Eukaryota > Metazoa > Chordata > Mammalia > Diprotodontia > Petauridae > Gymnobelideus > Gymnobelideus leadbeateri. The sequence continues at coordinate 818,336 of WOXC01004382.1, forward strand.
CTTTAGGTAACCTAATAATTTAAATTATCCTTCTTTAATCTATTTTTCAGGTCAGTTATTTTCCTATGAGATATTTCATACTCTCTTCTATTTTTTCAGTCTTTTGATTTTGTTTTATTGTTTTTTGATGTGTCATGGAGTTATTAGCTTTCACTTTTCCAATTCTCATTTTTAAAGAGTCATTTTCTTCAATATTTTTGTGGGGTTTTGTTTTATTTTTACCAAACTGTTAATTCTCTTTTTATAATTTTTTACATGGCTTTCATTTCTTTTCCCAGTTTTCCTCTATTGACCTTATTTCATTAAAAATACTTTTTGCTCTTTTAATCTTTTTTTTTAGCTCTTCTAGGAATTCTTGCTGGGTTTGTGTCCAATCTGTATTTTAGTTTGAGGCTTTGCTTGCAGATGGTTTTAAGTAATTATCTTCCGAGTTTGTGTATTGAGTTTTCCTGTTACCATAGAAGACTTTTTGGTCATTTTTTGTTGTGGTTTGCTCATTTTTCCAGATAATTTCTTGACTTTGGACTTTATATTAAATTTGTGTTCTCCTTACCTCTTGGGGTGAGGGGTAAGATGTCTGGCCTGAGCTTCTGTTTTTTTTTAATGTCATTTTGCTACTTTCACAGCTCAGTAGGAGTCTAGAATTTTTTAACTCTTCCAAGGTGGTGTGATCTAGGAATAGTTCTACTCACTGCCCTACTGGTCTGTGCTCTGGTTCTTACCAGGTAAGGCATCTACTTTCTTATAGTCATGCTCACTCTTCTCTTTGCCCTGAAATTGTGACCCAGAATTAGGTAATGAGTGACAGAACTGCCTGATGGCATCCATTTCTGTTCCCAGAGCTAGTACAGGGGTCCCCTGGGATCTCTTTCAACACCCTTACAATCCCTGGGAATTGGGTTACTTCCCACTTCACTGGCACAGCTATCAGATGTTGCCATCACCACTGGTGTCATTTCTGTCATGCACAGGCTAGCTTCTGCCCCAGTGTCTGTAGACTTTTCTTTCCTTAATTGCCTTGAGCTAGAATAATGTCTTATTATGACTGTTGATTGACATTCCTGTCAAACCACAATCTGGTTTGACACATTTTGGGGGTTCTTTTGGAGGGAGGTTATTTAGAAAGATTGGGAAAATTCTGCTTTCACTCCACCATCTTGATTCTTCCCCAATGAGTTCTTCTTGGGGCTTCCATTTTGTTGAGTACGTGAGGACAAACTTTCATTCCCCTCCTGGCTCTACTTCTCACTTTCCAGACTTTCAACCCATGCCTTAGCTACTGTGTCTTCCAGTAATGATCATCAGCACCTGAGGCCTCTTTGAACAAACATCTCTGCAGCTTTCTCACCCTGGAATATCCCTCTACCAAGTCATTTTCTTTTCCCATTTGTGAGTTCCTCCTGTATCCTCTATTTTGTGCCGGAACCCAGTTCATCCAACCTCCATTCTCCTGGCTTTGCTACTGACTATATTAACTTCAAAACCAGACCTCATGCTGGGTCCCTTCATCCTTTCTTCCTATTTCCAGGTCCCTTCTGTGTATAGTTTTCCCTCATTAGAATGTTAGCTCCTCAGAACCAGAAGAACATTGTGCACAGTAACAGCAACATTGTGAGATAATCAGCTATGATAAACTTAGTTCTTCTCAGCAATACAATGATCCAAGACAATTCCAAAGGACTCATGGATGGAAAATGCCATCCACCTCCAGAGAAAGAACCATGGAGTCTGAATGCAGAGTAAAGCAGATTTTTTCACTTTATTTTTCATGTATTTTTTTCTTTTGGTCTGTTTCTTCTTTCAAAACATGACTAATATGGAAATATGTTTTACATGATAGCACTTATGTAACCTATATCAAATTGTTTACCGGGAGGAGAGGGAAGGAGAGAGAGAGAAAATTTGGAACTCAAAATTTTTTTTAAATGAATGCTAAAATTGTCTTTACATGAAATTGGAAGAAATAAAATACTATTAGAAAAAGAATTTAAGCCCCTTGAAGACAGGGGCTGTCTTTCTTTTTGCTTCAATTTGTATCCCCAGCATTTAGCACAATGCCTGGCATATAGTAAGCACTCAATAAATGCTTCCTTCTTTTCTTCCTTACTCCTTTCTTTCCTCTAACTGCCAACATTTGGCTGTTTGATTTAGCAGGCAGAAGGAAAGAAAAGTACTCAGAATAATGAATAGAGGGCACACTGTGTAGTTTCTGCTATATAACATTGCAACCATGGGAAACAAACCAATCAATAAGCACTTTTGAAGTATCTGCTATGTGCCAGGCGATATGTAAAGTGTCTGCTATACAAATACAGAGACTGAAAACATCCCTACTCTCAAAGAGCTTACATTTGAAGAAAGCTAATGAGGGCAAATAGAAGCACTTAAAGAATAAATAAAAGAAAATTCATAGTTAGAGACAAAAAATCGGAAGTAGGCCAAGATTCTGTCTCTAATCCCTAATGTCTGTGTGACCTTTGGCAAGTCAATTCCCTTTCCTAGACTTGAGTTTCCTTCTCTGTAAATGGAGTAGTTTGGAGTAGACAGCTTCTGGGGCCCCTTCCAGCTCTAGATCTATGATCTCATGAGAACAATGGAGGTGTAATACATCCAGCTTTTGTTCTTAGAGTCAAAGATCTGGGTTTGAATCCTGCCTCACACATTTACTAGCTGTGCGACCCTGGGCAAACTGCTTCACTACACTTCCCTGGGCTTCAGTTTTCTCACTGGTAAAATAAGAGGGTTTCACTCTATGGCCTTTAAGGTCTCTTCTAGTTCAAAATCGAAAACTTTAAAAGGGTATGCAGTATTGCATGTCCAAAAATGGCATCAGTGTTAACCATATAACCCCTTTCTTTCCCATGCATTCTATACTGTGTTTGATAAGGAAATAGCTTCTTTTGGGCTGAAGAGTCTCTTGTATTCTCTGACCTGTGCCTACTTTCCTTTTCTAGTGAGAAACAATATACCTGAAATGCCTGTCCAGACCCAGAAGGCCATGAAGGGTAGGAAATCAAAGATGCTTAGATCTAGAAGGATATTCCTGAAGAGAAACCGTTTAAAACCTCCCATTTCACAGAGGAGGAGGCTGACATCACTAGGGATACTTGCTTGGGATCATTCATGCAGCATGTTACAGGCTAAGCTGGGAATGGAACCCAGGTGTGTTGACCCAACAGAGAACTTCCTTTAGACCATGTCTCCCTACAATTACTCTTGGAAGAAGAAGCTGAGGTTGTGTAAGCTTTTCTGTTGGGTGATAATGAGGGAATATAAGAATACTATAATAAAAAAGCCCCAGTGATTTTATTTTGGACATCACCATAATTTGATCCCATACACTTACTGGGATGAAATCTATTTAAAGGAGTTCATTTTCATTTAAAATTCCTTGAATGTCACCAAATATACCGATAGACCATAAGTTCATTATTAAAAAGAGACCACTCATTAATTAGGCCTTGTTTATTTCCATGCCTCATTTAATTAAATGTTACCCTATTCGTTTGATAATTGAACCCTAATTCAATGGAAAATGTTTGCTGATTGAGGAAAATTCCTTTATCAATGCAGAGTAACCCGTGCTTTGTATCTTAACGTTTTATAGGATATAAGATGTGTTCAGATTCACACAGGGGATATATAATCCAGCCAGGACCTGAACCCAGGTCTTCCTGTCATTGAGGCTGCCTTTTCACCCTCTTCTTTAATTATTTTTATGGCTTGTCAAATCTTAGGTGACATTCCAATGGAATGTCTGGCATTTTGCTGTTTCACAAAATCATCAAGCTGCTAGTAAACCTTGTTTGAAATAGATTTTTAAGATTGGAACTCTCATTGTTTGAATCTCATCTGTAATGAGATCAGATAATGATATTATATTGTAAATACTGTAGGTAATAGGGACCCACTGGAGATTTTTGAGTAGGGGAGTAACATGATCAGAGCCATGCCTTAGGAAAGTGACTTTGGCAGGTCTGTGGAGAACATATTAGTGAAAGGAGAGACATAAGGCTGGGAGTCTAATTAAGAATAGAAAAAGGTGATGAAGGTCTGTGTTAGGTTGGTAGCCAGGTAGATGGAAAGAAGGGGTCAGATATGAGAGATGTCTAGGCCTCAAATTCCTCATACAGAAAATGAGGTAGGATCTGTAAGAGTTCCTTCCAGGCCTAAATCCTATGATTCTAAGTGAGCTGACACAGAGGTGTCCTTCATTTTCCAGAATGCTCTTTGGGGATCCAGATAATTCAGTTAATTGACCAGTGTGTTGCTAAGGAGAATCAATCCTCCATACCCTCTTGGTTCTCTGATCTGGAACTCTTGCTTCACTTGGATCAGGTTTAAATTTAACATTTTTTTTTCTAGCTAAAAAATTGAGTATGTTTTTTTTTTTTAATCTGCCATCAACCCAGGGATCCTGTTCTCTGAGAAAAGCTCAGCTGAGGATATTGATTCCAATCTGGGGATGTGAAGAGGAAAACTGAGAAAATTATCTAGATAATTCAAGGTCTCAAATCATACTCTCACTGGAATTTTCCAGAAACTATTATAGATTCTCAAGAATTTATGCCTTTCATTCCTTTCTTTGGCAGATGCCTTGTCAAGTACAAAACTGTCATTTAGAACAATATTAACAGTTAGTATTTATAGTATTTTAAGGCTAGCAAAGCACTATCTGACTTAATCCTCTCCATTTCACAGATGAAGAAATCGAGGCAGAGAGAGGTTAAGCTACTTGCCCCTTAGACTATAAGCTCCTTGAGGGTAGAGACTATATTTGCTTCTTCTCAACAAAACAGGCAGCCCTCCCCCATATTGATACACCTCAACAAGGGTATACAGATACACCTAGATATACCCACTAAATGGGTATACACTGCCTTAGTATAGTGAGACCACTTCAAATCCCTCAACCCCATGCTGACACTTGCCTGTCCCCAACAGGAGTACAAAGACATACAGACACATCCCATGTAGGCTTGTGTGCATGTTATTACCCCTAAAACAGATTCCTATAGATCTCTCCACACATGCTCAGTACCTACAATCCATTCCATTCCATTCCACAAACATCTGAGTATTAGTATGTACTGGGTGCTGAGGATTCAAAAACAAAAGCTAAACAACCCACAGTCTAGCTAACATTCAACTGTGTGTGCATATATGAGTGAATGTGTGTGCACGTGAATGTGTAGCTATGCACATGTGTACCTGTGTGCATGTATGTGTGTATATGTGAGTGCGTGTATATGTGAGTGCATGTATATGTATGTGCGCATGTGTGTGTTTGTAACATAGCTTGCACACAGAGAAGTCCACTTCAAATCGGAAGTGATAGGAATAAAGGAGAGATGATCCTCTTCCACACAGCCCCATTCTACAGTTAGATTTGTGAGTGTAAAAACACACTCATCCCTCCATGAGGGGGAGTTCTGTGTAATGCATAGTGCACTGACTTCAAGTTAGAAGACCTGCATTCCCATCCTACCTCAGACATGCCCTAGCTGTGTGGCCCTAGGTAAGTGGCTTAACCTCTCTGGGCATCAGCTCATCGATAAATGAGAGACTTGGCCTGGATGCCTCTCTAACATCCCTTTCAGCTTACCCCTATGATCCTATTATCTTTATTCTGTTCACTGAACCTTCCCAGAGCAGCATAAATGCAGCCTGCCTCGTAGGACCATAGCTAGCATTTCCTTGATTGTCTAAAAGGACAGTTAAAAAACACCCCTGATGGTACCTACAAGAAAGGAGTCAGATTGGCCGCCAGCTGGACTCTATAACACAGGCTGTTTGTCTTTCTGCATGATTTTTTTAGTCCGTAGTTGTTTTATTTTTCCAGATCCTTTATCCCTGGGGGCCTCTCTGGAAACTTTCTGTCCCAGCTCCAGCCAAGCCCAGCCTAGTTCAATGTATTTTATTTCTTGGTCTGTCTGGCACGCATGCACTGGGTGGCTTTTGTTTCTCCTGCAACAAACACAGTCTCACTGAGTTGTTCTTTCCAGAAAGGTGGGTGCCTTGGTGCTGGAAGCTGAATTTGTGGGAGTGAGATCTGGGGGCTGGCACCCTGGGCCAATGTCCTCAGCAGTTTCTCTTTCCCTCCTGCTGTCTGTTCCTGCCTCATGCCTGAGATCTCCTGGGTTTTCATTTGCCTCTGGATTGATTGCCTTGGGCCCTCTGGATCTTACTTAACTGTATGAGGCCAATAAAGCATGGGGTTTCTTTTAGCTGTAGGGAAAAAGCAACTCAGAAGCACGGCTCCTATTAACTTCCTGGGGATTCTAAAGATTGATTTTGTGTGGAGGTATGGGTGTTAGGAGGATCCTTCTCCACTTCATTAACAGTCAAGTTGGGGAGCAAAGCAATAATTATGTGTACCTCTTGGTGGCTGCTAATGCTTTAGGACACAAGAATAAAGTGTCTTTTCTAGTGAACTGATATGAACTGCTGGGAGGGAGGCCAGCCTGGCCTCCTTGCCTTCCCTAAACTCAGCATCCCACCTCTGACCACCAAGCATTTGTACAACTGTCCTTCCTTCCTGGGATGCTCTCCCTTCTTATCTGTATTGTAGAATATCTAGCTTCCTTTAAGGCTCAGCTCATGGAAAGAACAGAGAGGCAGCATGGCGTGGTACATAGAGTAATGGGCTTGGAGCCAGGAAGACCCGAGTTCAAATCCAGCCTCAGATACTCACTACTTGTGTGACTCTGTGCAAGTAGCTTAATCTCTCTGCACTCCAATTTCCTCCCCCATAAAATGAAGGGGCTTTGCTCGGTGGCTTCTAAGATTCCTTACAGTTTTAGATCTATGATTCCCCAAGTGATCTATCCTCCATCTAGAATGGATCCCAGAAGACCACTGAGTCCAGGGAGGTGAAATCATATGAGTCATAATCATCAGAGGCAGGCCTCCTCCCCAGAGTCAAGGCCATTGTGCCTCACTCTGCCCACCCTCTCCAAAATATCATGTATTTGCACATTGGTTTCTTCATCTGTATCCTGTCCCCAGGGGAAGTGAAAGCTCCCTTGCAGGCAGGGACTGTGTTTCACTTCTGTCTTTGTATCTCCAGGGTGGAGCATGGTGCCTCATGCCCTGTTGTTCAGTTGTGGCCCACTCTTCATGAACCCATGGGCCATGGCGTGCTAGTTTGTCCATGGTGTCTTCTTTGTGAAGAAACTGGAGGGGTTTGCCATTTCCTTTTCCCATACATTAAGGCAAACAGAAGTCAAGTGACTTGCCCAGGGTCACACAGCTAATACGTGTCTGAGGCTGGATTTGAACTCAGGTTTTCCTGACTCCAGGCCCAGCACTATCCACTGAGTCACCTAGTTGCCTCTGTCTCACACATAGTAGGGCTTAATAAATGCTTCTCAACTCAAAATTGAATGGGATTAGTTTCTGTTGGAATTCAGAGCTCTAAATTCTTAGCCATTTGGTATTTAGAGATTTTATCCTTTTTAAGAAAATAACAGTTTTGAACCCAGGTGACATGATTGAGACCATACAGTAATTACACAAATATGCACTGAAAATGCCATAAACAGGCACTAGACACATCTCCCATTAGGGCAGCAGTAGACAGCTCCACTCCCTGACACTTTGGTGAAACTTGTGCTTCTATCACAATGGATGAGGGGAGCTAATCACCTAATCCAAGGAGGCACCTTGGGACACCAGAGACACAGCCTTCCTGTTTCTGAATTCTTAATTGGCCCCTAGTGCTGTCTGCCTGTTTGCTACCAAATAGATCCCACCTAATATTCAGTTCATCTCAATTCAATGAGCATTTATTACTTGCCTACTGCATGTGAGGCATTGGGGTAGAGAGAGGAATTCTATGTAGCTGGGTCTGTCCTGCATGTTGCTGGAATGTGGAAAGAGTCATGACTCCCGAGGTGGGTAGTGTGGGTAGCAAAAGCTACTGTTCAAGAGATATTGTGGAATTTGGAATCAACAGGACTTAATGACAAGTTGAACCTGGGAATGAGGGAGAGGGAATATTAAAAGATGAATCTGATGCTTCCAACCTGGGGGACTGTGAAGATGGTGATGGTGTCAACAGAAACAAAAAACTGGGAGTGTTTAAGGGAGAAGATGGTACATTTGGTTTGGGACATGAAGAGATCAAAACACTGCCTGGTCCAGTCAGAGACTGTTCAACAAACAGCAGGAAATGTGTTCCTGGATTTCAGGAAAGAGACTAGGGTCAGACGTATAGATTTAGGAATCATCTGTATAGGACTGAAAATTGAATCCAGGAGAGCAAATGAGATCACCATAGGCAGTGGAAAGGTCAGGAAAATAAGAGGGAAATAGAGTCTGGGATCTGAATTCAAACCTTGACTCTGCTCTAACTAGATTTGGTTAAATCACTTTGTAAATCTGTCCCTCAGTTTCCTCATCTGTTAAATGAGGCAAAGGGGGAGATGATCACTTAGGGTCCCTTTCATGGTCCTATATCAGATCTTTATATATACTTGTGGGGTGGGAGAAGCATGATGAAGTAGCCTTTACCCAAGATGGGTCCTCCCTCAGAGAGAAGGAATGGTCTGATAGATGGGAGGAGACTAAGGGAGAGCAGTATCACAAAATCTAAGGAAAGAAAATGTACTTAGGAGGGGAAAGTGGTAGGGTCAGCAGTGTTAATGCTGCAAAAATGTCAGGGAGGATTAAGCCTAAGAAAAGGTTATTGGGTTGAGCCATTAAGAAGTCACTGATAACCTTGGAGATAGCGAATTCAGTAGGGAGGCGGAATTGAAAGACAGGAGGGAAAGGGTCGAAAAGTGAATAAGCCGTGAGGAAGGAGAAGCAGCCAATGGAAACTACTTTCTAGAAACTTATCAGAGAAAGATGGCAGAGACATTGATGGGTGGTCAAAGTCAAAAGAAGACTTGGTAATTTTGGGATGTGGGAAATCTGGGCATGTTTGTATACATTTGGGATAAAGCCAATAGATGGGGAGAGCTGAAAAAGAGAGCTGGTAGTGGGGTGGGGATGTGGAGAAGACACAGCATCCAAGGGGAAAGTTCCTAGAAGGGATGGTTAAAAGGCCCTTTCCAGCTCAAAATCTGTGACCCTATGATCTCAGGCAAGAAGAAGGTTGTCTGATCCTCTAAGACTGGAGCAGAAAAGAAGAGGCAAAGACATAGAGCCGTCTGGGGATATGAGAGAGCTGAAGAAGGATGACTTCAGTCTTGGAGAACAAGGTCATCTGCTCCAGAAGAGATGACGTTTGGAATAGCTGCTTATGGAGACGGTGATAGGGAGTCAATCAAAGAGTAAGTAGGATTGCTATGAAGCTGGTGAGGCTCCGGTGGAGGGTGGCAGCACGAATTTAAAGTAGAGTCAGGCAGCATGGTTTCATTACTTCTTCTAGTAGCATTCAAAGGCTTGGGAGTCAGAATTCAATTCCATCCATTTGTTTTAAATTTCTTGAGCATGCCCTGGGTATAAAGCATCGTGCCAGGTTCTGGGGATACAAATATGAGAACAAAACAGGAAACCTAAATTTGGATCCTGCTTCAGAAAGTGGCACAAGGTACCCCTTCTCTTTGGGGGTGAGGACTGTGCCCCTCTTTCAGTCTTTGTGTCCTCAGCACCTGACCCAATGCCAGCTGAATTGAATTGCTGCCACCATAAATTTAAAACACCAGATTTGCTGTCAGAGGAGCCAGCTTGGAATCCTAGAGTCACCAGTCAGTACCTGGGTGACTTTAGGTAAGTCATTTCCCTTCCTCTGTACCCATTTATTCATCTAAAAAATGAGGGATTTGGGTACCTTCTTAACCTTTGATGTTAGGCTTCTGGAATCTTAGTGGTCCCTTGTTCCTTAGGTGAGTCAGTCAACAATAGTTATCAGGTGCTCATGTTAGCAGGACATTTTTTGGCGGGGGGGGGGGGGGGGGGAAGGTTATTGGTTCCCTGGCCTCAAGGGATTAATTAACAAAATCTAAGGGAGGACCCATCTTAGATAAAGAGTCTTCCTTTGACTGGGCAGAATAAATCAGAGATACTATTGGCTCAGCCATAGTCCATCAGAATCCCAGAGCCAAAGGCAAAGCAGGAGAATGCTTTATTATAGATTATTCATTATGGTTAATGGTCTCAAAGCTTGGGAGTAAACACTGAGGCTGTAAGTGCAAACACGTTATAACAGGAGGGATGGGTAAACCAGAGATAATTGTCCCACCCTTCTTTTCTGCGTTAAACTGGTTTTTGGTTGTTGTTTTTTTTTTAATAACCATAGCACGTTAGCCTTGCCTCCTCTTTCCTCCAGCAAATTGTGGTTGCCATGGGATTGAACAGAATGAGACACAGAAGAAAAAGGTTAAAAAATGATCTTGTGTGAACGTCATGTTTCTCCTTTTCCAAAGGTGACTGACCTTAACATTTGTTTTGCTCCTGACAGAGTATGACATGGTGGCACCAGGACCGTGATCAACTAAAATAATAGTTTCCATTAAACAAGTGGTTATTATTAGGAGCTTAGTGTGTGCCAGGCACTGGATATAGAAAGACAAAATACAACAGTCTATGCCCTTGAGGATCTTATGATCTACTGGGAGATCTAACATGTACATGGATAAGTGGATCTCTGAGCAACCTAGGTAGCCCAGGATGGATCACAGAAAATAAAGAATGCACAATGAGCTATTTAATTATAAAGAATTATTTGTACCAAGTATTCCCTTATGAAATGCAGGGAGAAAAAGTTCCCTTTGATTGAGTTGTTGTTCAGTTGTGACCAACTCTTCATGTTTTCTAGGCAGAGATATTGGAGTGGTTTACCATTTCCTTTTTCAGTGGATTAAGGCAAACAGAGGTTAAGTGACTTGCCCAGGGTCACATAGCTATTATGTGTCTGGAGACAGATTTGAACTCAGGGCTTCCTGACTCCAGGTCTGGCACTCTATCCACTGAGCCCTCTACCTGCCTTGATTTAGAAAGGGCAATTCCATTGGCTGGATGAAGATTGGCCAAGCCCCTGATGGCACCTTAAAACCTGAGTTTGCCAGCCAAACAAACTACTGCTTGCTCATAGTCCAACTACTATTGACTGAATGACCCTAAGAACCAGTGGCTACTAAGACTACAGAAGGCTAAGATCATAGGTTAGAAGGGAGTTTGGAGATCACTGAGGACAAACCCCTCATTTTACAGATGAGGAAACTGAGGCTTTGAACAGAGCCTGGTTTGGGGGGGTTATGGGTGTGGAACACAGCACGCGCTGTCAGACGAAGGGGCTCTTCTCTTTAATTTTGCTGCATTGTTTTTCTTCTCTCTTAAAATCTTTGTTGTAAGGGATGCTCACTGGCTAGAGGATGGGGAGTGATATCTTCAGAAATGAATGTGACATTCCAAAGGTATCAATAAAAATATTTGGAAAACACCATCAACGAAACAAAAGAACTGATATGGAAAGAGTTAATTGGGTTGATTTTTAAAGTTCATTTTGGATCTTTTTATCAAGCCACATTAAATATTTGGTTTAGCAATATGGATAACATTAGTAAGGATGCATGAAAATTAATATAACAAATCAATTTAACAAATACTTATTAAAAGAAGACCTTGGTATGGAAATGTTTTACATGACTGCACATGTATAACCTATATCTGATTGCTTACCATCTTGATGGGGAAGAAAGGAGAGAGGAGGGAATAGAATTTAGAATTCAAAACTTGTTTTAAAAAGTTAAATTGTTTTAACATGTAATTGGGGAAAAATAAAATAGTGCATATTTAAAAAAGAATAGCATGACAGACATTGGGTGGGGGTTAGGGTACAAAGCTTACACAAGATGTGGTCCCTACCAGATTGAGTATGCAGTCTACTAGTGGAATAGGCTGCAAGCACAATATTACGTGATGTACATATTTTTGTTGTTGTTAAGTTGTTTCAGTCATGTATGACTTTTTATGGTCCCATTTAGGGTTTTCTTGGCAAAGATACTGGAGTAATTTGCCATTTTCTTCTGTAGTTCATTTTCAGATGAGGAAACTGAGGCAAATAGGGTTAAATGACTTGCCCAGGGTCACATGGCTAGTTTTTTGAGGCTGGATTTAAACTCAGGTCTTCCTGACTCCAGGCCTGGAGCTCTCTATTCACTATACCGCCTAATGCATTAGAGAATTGCAAAATAAAGCAATGTATGAAACCCAAGGGAGAAGTTAATTGCCAGGAAAGACCCAATCTAATCCAATCTACATTTATTATGTGACTACCATGTTCCAGGCACTTTGCTAGGCAACAGGGGATATGATTAATAAAAAAGAAAGACAGTTCCTATACTCAATAAGTTTATAATCTAAAGGGGAGACACATAACAAAAGGCAGGAAAGTAGAGGGGGGCATTTGGATGTGGGGTAGGAACCAGACCTCATGGAGAACGTGGAGTGGAGGCATCTTGTTCCATGAAGTTGAAATCAGGTAGGGCAGCAGATTCAAAATGAAATGATCTGAGAGTCCACTTTCTGCATTCAATAAAGGAAGACATTAAAGAGAGATTGGTACTCTGCCATCCAGCCCTCCAAACAGAGGGAACAGGAGGCTGGGGGAGGTGGAATCAATCAGGGCTTGAGTTAGCAGCATGGTAATTTAATTAGGAGGGTAGGTAGGTGGCACAGAGGAAAAAGTCAAGGAGACTCATCCTCCTGAGTTCAAATCCAGCCACAGACACTTAATAGCTATGTGATCATGGGCAAGTCACTTAATCCTGTTTGCCTTAGATAGCTCATCTGTAAAATGAACTGGAGGAAGAAATGGAAAACTACTCCAGTGTCTCTGCCAAGAAAACTCTAAATTATCTTTTTGGGATATAGACTTAGAAGTGATATGGCTGGGTCAAAGGGTATGCACAGTTTTATAGCCCTTTGGGCATAGCTCCAAATTGCTCTCCAGAATGGTTGAATCAGTTCACAACTCCACCAACAATGCATTAGTATTCCAATTTTCCCACATCTTTGCCAACATTTATCATTTTCCTGTTTTGTCATGTTAGCCAATCTGATAGGTGTGATGTAGTACCTCAGAATTGTTTTGATTTGCATTTCTTCAATCAATAGTTATTTATAACATTTTTTCCTATGACTATAGATAGCTTTTATTTCTTGCTCTGAAAACTGCCTGTTCATATCCTTTGACCATTTATCAATTGGGGAATGTCTTGTATTCTTAAAATTCAACTCAATTCTCTGTATATTTTAGAAATGAGGACTTTATCAGAGACACTGGCTGTAAAAATTGTTTCCTAGCATTCTGCTTTCCTTCTAATCTTGGTTGCATTGGCTTTGTTTGTGCAAAAACTTTTTAATTAAATGTAATAAAAGTTATCCATTTTGCATTTCATAATGTTCTCTGTCTCTTGCTTGGTCCTATATTCTTCCCTTCTCCATAAATCTGACAGGTAAACTATTCCTTGCTCTCCTAGTTTGCTAATAGCATCAGTCTTTATTTCTAAATCATATACCCATTTGACTTTATCTTGATATGGGGTCTAAGATGTTGTTCTATGCCTAGTTTTTGCCATAATATTCTCCAGTTTTCCTAGCAGTTTTTGTTAAATAGTGAGCTCTTATCCCAGAAGCTGGAGTCTTTGGATTTATCAAACACTACATTACTATAGTTATTGACTATTGTGCCTTGTGTACCTTATCTATTCCACTGCTCCACCACTCTATTTCTTAGTCAGCACCAACTAGTTTTTTGCTTTATAATACAATTTAAGGTCTAATATAGCTAAGAAACCTTCTTTGCATTTCTTTTCATTAATTCCCTTGATATTCTGGATCTTTTGTTCTTCCAGATGAATAGGAGCTTACATTCTAAAGGAAAGGGGAGATACTATATCTAGATAATTAAGAACAACAAAATTTGAGAACAGACAGTATGATTACACTCAGTTAATGTTATCAGCCTTGGGGATACCTGGCATGCTGAGTTTTCTGGAGAGTTGAATTTTCCAGATCACTAATAATTTGCCCCTTCAAGCACCAAAGCTTTTTAACAAAGCTTTTTTTGGTGGATATCTTTCTAAAAGATATTTACATGCTTCCTTGCCCTGGCAAAGCAGAATATTTTGAACATCATTTAGCCTTTTCTTGATGACTTAAGTTAATCATTATGACTGTCAATTATCATTCTGTCCTATTATTATACAGTGTTGTACCCATGACCTTTTGAGGAACTTAGGACTGTTCACCCCTATGGGAAATGACGTTGGGCTGTGTATATTTCCTTTAGTTCTTGTGTGTTTTTAAAAAATGATTTCCATTCTCTCCCTTGAGGTCAGTTGTCACTTTTTACTCATCATTGTCCCTTGTCAAAGCCCCCTTTCCATCTTTTAATTGGCTTCTTATTAATTCTGTGGTCATGGAAATAAGATAGCAAAACTTGTTAGAATTGTAAGTAAAGTAAGAATAAATTGGGTACAAAGAAAAGCCTGTGTTCTCTCATAAGTGCAATTATTTTAAAAAATTATGCTATGTTGGGGCAGCTAGGTGGTGCAGTGAATAGAGCATGGCTCTGCAGTCAGGAAGACCTGAGTTCAAATCTGGCCTCAGATACTTAACACTTACTAGCGGTGTGACCTTGGGCAAGTCACTTAACCCCAATTGCACTGCATTCTCCATTCCAAAAAGCAAAAAAAAAAAAAATCATGCCATGTTATAGAAATGCTTGTTTTATTCTCTAAGTTAAAAATAAAATAAATAAAAAATTAAAAGAAGTTTTTAAAAAAGTGCATGGGTTTTTATGCATGGATTTTGTGACCCTTTTTTTGCTTCTCAGGATTTGAGGGGGGGTGCATTTTTCCTGAACTTGGTCTGAGTTCTAGCACTCTTGAAGAACTGAATTTGGAACCAAAGGACCTGGTTTCCTGGCATAGCCACTTCCCACTTGCACGGCTACTTGTGTTATTTTACACAAGTCATTTAATGTCTCTGAATCTCAGTTTCCACATCTGTAAAACCAATCAATCAACAACCATTTATAAAGGATCTACCATTTGCCAGGTATTGGGTGACGAGGATACAAATGTAAGGAATGAAAAAATATTCTTATTGTCAAAGAGCTTATATTTCATTGGGTGAGACAATATATCTAGGCAGGATAAATGCATATATAATTAATACAAAAGAAATCTGTAATTTTATATAAACTAATTAGGGATGGGACCACATAGCAGTTGGGAATTAGAAAAAGAGAAATTTGCATGATAACTTTGTTATATTATTTAAAAGAAATAGCAAGTTATGCACAACTGGTTTGCAGTTTCATGTGCAATAATCTTTTTTAAAAATTATACTTTATTGGGGCGGCTAGGTGGCGCAGTGAGTAAGAGCGCCGGCCTCGGAGTTGGGATGACCCGAGATCAAATCTGGCCTCAGAAAATGAGCACCCACACATAAATAATGACTAGCCGTGTAACCTTGAGCAAGTTACTTAACCCCAATTGCTTAAAAAAAATTATACTTTATTACAGAAATTTGTTATAGAAATGTGTTTTATTCCACAAATACAAAATAAAATAGATTTTTTTTAAAAAGAAAAGACTCTGTGTCAAAGGTGGTTCTTGAGTTGCATTTTGAAGGAAGAGAGAGATTCCCTAAGGAAGAAGTAAAGAAGGCACGCTTTCTAGGTATAAGGGACAGCCAGAGCAAAGGCCCAGAGGTGGGACATGGAGTACTGTGCATGAAGAATGGAAAGGCCACTGTAGCTTACAGGAAGGGAACTCTGGTACAAAAAGACTGGAAAGATAAATTGGGAAAACTTTAAAAACCAGACAGAAGACTTTATATTTGATCTCAGAGGCAACAGGGAGCTGTTGGAATTTACTGAGTAGGGAAGCGATATAGTCAGATCTGCCCTAAAGGAAATCACTTTCCCAGCTGTGTGGAGGATGGACTAGAATGGAGAGAGACCTGAAGCAAGAGAACTTTGGAAGCTGTTGTGGTGGTCAAGGCAAGGGGCGAGGAGGACCTGGGCTAAGGTTGTGGCTATGTGAGCGGAAAGAAGGAGTTGGATTTATGAAATGGGAAGGAAGGAAGGAAGGAAGAAAGAAAGGAAAGAGGAAAGAAAAGAAGGAGGGGTACTGGAAGAAGGAAGAAAGGGTAAGGAAGAAGGGAATGAAGAAGGGAAAAAGGAAGGAAAGAAGGAAGGGTAAGAGAGCAAGGAAGGGAAAAAAGAAGGGAATGAAGAAGGGAAAAAGGGAAGGAAGGAAGGAAAGGAGGAAGGAAAGAAGGAAAAGAAGGGTAAGGGAACAAGGAAGGGAAGAAAGAAGAGAAGGGAGAAGGGAGAAAAGGAGAAAGGAGGAAAGGAAGGAAGGAAAGATGCATTCAGGTTCTCTTCTGTATCCCATATAGTCTTATTTTACACACAGTTCTGAGAAGTTTTGTTATCTTGTTTCCATGACCACAGAATTGATTAGAAGTCAATTAAAAGATGGGAAAGGGGCTTTTATGAGGCACAATGATGAGTGAAAAGTGACAGCAGACAGGAAGGAAAGAAAGGAAGGAGAGAGGAGGGAGGGAAGGAGGGGGAAAACAAACATTCATTAGGCAGCTTGGATGCCAGGCACTGTGCTAAGCACTTTTCAGATATTATCTCATTTGATGCTCACATCAGTCCTGGGAGGATGCTGCGCTGTGTTGAATTTCCTCCCAGGGATGCAGGTGCTATTATCATCCCAATTTTACAACTGAGAAAACAGAGGTTACAATTTTCTCAGGGTCGCACAGTTAGCAGGCGTCTGAGGCTGGATTTGAATCCAGGTCTCCCAGACTTCAGGCTTAGCGTTTTATTGCTAGGACACATCGCTGCCTCATTTGAGAGTAGAAATGGCAATACTTAGTAACTGGTCGAGTATTTGCATTAAGGTAGAGTGAAGAATTGAAAGTAATGCTGAGATTCTGCACCTGGGAGATTGGTGCATTGGTGATGCCTTTGACAGAGACGTTTGGAAGAAGGATTGGTCTTGAGGAAAAGATAATGAATTCTATTTTAGAGATATTGGGTTGGAGATGTCTCTAGGTCTTCTTGTTTGAAATGTCCAATAAGATGTTTTTATGGGGCCAAACCTAAGGGTAGAGGCAGGGGCTGGTTACATAGAGCTGTGTCTTTTGCATAGAGATAATAAATCTATGGGAAAGGGACTGTGGAGAGAGAGGAGAGATGAAGCCCTATGGCAGTCTTGGGGAAGACGGGAAGCAAGGGGGCATGATATGAATGACTAGTCAGCAAAGGAGATGGAGAAGTACCCATCAGATAGATAGGAGGAGAAAGAGGAGAGAGCAGCGTCACAAAAATCCAGGGGGGGTAGAGGGCCCAGGGGAAGAGAGTGGTCAGCAGTGTCAGATACATCAGGGAGAGGAAATATGCTAGCAGTTGGGGATGATGAAGAAAAGACTTATTCTGAAGGCAGTATTTGAGCTGAGTTTTGAAGGAAACTAGACATAGAGGTGAGGAGGGAATTGGGTATGAGAGACAAGCTATGCAAAGTCACAAAGATAAGAGATAATGCAAGTAGAAAATTTATATGTTTGAATTATTATTAATATAAACTTAGTGTTAATAAAAACCTAGATGGATGCAGCTGGGTGGCACAGTAGGAAGAACACTGGTCCTGGAGTCAGGAGGACCTGAATTCAAATATGACTTCAGATGCTTACTAGCTGTGTGACACTGGGCAAGTCACTTCACCTTATTGGCCTCAGTTTCCTCATCTGTAAAGTAAGTTGGAGAAAGAAATGGCAAGCCACTCCAGTATTTCTGCCAAGAAAACCCCAAATGGGGTCATGGAGAGTCAGATATGGCTGAAATGACTGAACAGCAAAATAACTGGGTGGAGGAGATGGGGAACTAGGTAAGGGCAGGTTTTATGGAAGAGATGCCATTGGGCTGAGTCTTGATGGAAGATAGAGATTCCAAAAAGTCTAGATGAGGAGATTGCACATTCTAGCCAATAAAGCTGGCTGTTACAAATGCAGGGAAGTAGGAAGGGAATATTTTACATGGGGAACAGTCCATGTAGGAGAATAATGTGAAGCCTTCTCTTAAGTTACTTCTAGTCTCTTCCCATTCCAAACACATCATCATCTTTCTTATATGTCATTTTGATCTGACCCATCAATCTACTCAGAAAGCTCTATCCTCCAAAAATGGCTTTTCTATCAAACTCATATTCAAAATCATGAGCTTCAGTACCCTCTGCCAGTGGTTCCTGGCTCCATTTCCTGGCTGTCAACCTGTGAGCCATCTATACAAGTCTACCTAGCCCCCTTTCCCCTCGTCATTCTCCTCTAACACTGAGCTTTAAGATTCCATTTCCTCAAATAAAAATGTTTTAATCTTGTAGAAGACAGAATGCTAGACCTGTAGTTAGGAAAATCCCCATTCAAATCCTTTTACTAGGCATTTGCTAGTTGTGTGACCCTGGTAAAGTCAGTCTGACTGATTCAGTTATCACATCTGTAAAATGGGTATAATAAAAGGGCTGTGGTGAACATAAAATGAGACATTTCCAAAGCACTTTGAAATCCTTAAAGTGCTATATAAATTCTAATTACTGCTACTTCTACCACTACACCTACTACTGCTGCTGCTGCTGCTACTACTGCAGCTGCCACTGTTCATCCTTCATTGTCAAAGAGGACTGATGACATCAAACCCAGTCTCAGACACTCACTAGTTGTGTGACTCTGGGCAAGATACTTAACCTCTGTTTGCTTAACCCACTAGAGAAGGAAGTGGAAAACCATGCCAGTGTCTTTGCCAAGAATACCCCATGTGGGCTCACAAAGAATTGGAACAGGACTGAACAACTGAACAACAACAGACAAGGAAACTGAGGCAAACAGAGGCTGGATGACTTGCCCAATGTTACAAAGCTAGTAAGGGCTTAAGGTTGAGTTTGAACTCAGGTTCTCCAGACTCCACGTCCAGCCCTCCATCCACTGAGCCATCAGCTGCCACTAAAGAAAAATTTTTAGCTTTGATAATAGGCAATCCCTGCTTCTGAATACATCCTAAAATCTAAACAGTATGCCAACACCATGCCAGGAAACTGAATTGCTTCCATTTGAATCGTCTTAGGAAGATTCTGAAGATCACCTGGCAAGATAATGTATGGAACACAGAGGGTCTCTCTCAACCTGAACTGCCAAGCATTCAAACTCTATGGCAGAGAGCACAACTCCAATGGGTTGGCCACATGGTTCAAATGCCAAACATAACGCTTGTCTAAAATATTATTTTATGGAGAACTCACTCAAGGAAGGCACTCACATGGTGGTCAGAAGAAGCGATACAAGAATGCTCTCAAGGTCTTTCTGAAGAACTTTGGAATGTTCTGAAGAACTTTGGAATTGTGTGACATGGGAGTCTCTGGTAAAGGACCACCCAACTTGGTATGCCCACATCAAAGAAGGCTCTGTGCTCTCTGAGGAAAGCAGAATTGCAGTAGCTCGACAGAAAAGTGAGATGCACAAATTTGGAGAATCCACCCCAGATGTTCATATGGACTATTTGTGTCCATCCTGTGGTAGAACTTTGTACTGGTCTGATCAGCTACAGTTGGACACACTGTAACTTGACTTGACTCCAACATAGTGATGTCATTTTGGTCCTTTTCGAGAATGAAGGACAACAACCAATAGGAAAAAAACTTTTTTTTTTTTTTACTAGTTCTGTGATTTCATAGGCATAGAGATACCCTTAGGGGTAACTTCCACCAGTGCAGAATGGTACTCACACCACAAAGTCCAGTCTTTATTCATGGAACCAAAGAATTTTGTTAAGAAGGAACTTCACAGATCATCTAGTCTAACCCTTGACCCCAACAGTTCTCAAAATCCAGTCTTAGATCCTTTCAGGGGGTCCATGAGGCCAAAACTATCTTCATAATAACATTAAGATATTTTAATTTCTTTTTTTTTAAACAAATGATTTATTAACTTCTGTTTTACATTATTCATTTCCTCCAGATTTTGAGTTACAATTATTTTTCTCCTCTGTTTTTCCCCACCCTCCCAGAATAGCAGTCCCACAAGATATCGCTTCCTCCAATCTGCTCTCTCCCATATCTTCTCCCATACCCCCTTCAACTTTTCCATTAGAGGAAGGTGAATATCTGTGTCCCAATGCCTGCACATCTTATCTCCCAATTACAAGCAAAAGAGTATTAATAATAGTATCTATATATACTTGAAACATTTAATTTGTTTTTTTAAAGCAATTGGGGTTAAGTAACTTGCTCAAGGTTACACGGCTAGTCATTTGATTTATGCGTGGGTGCTCATTTTCTGAGGCCAGATCTGATCTCGGGTCATCCAAACTCCGAGGCCGGTGCTCTTACTCACTCCACCTAGCGCCCCCTTTGGCAATTGGGGTTAAGTCTTGCCCAAGGTTACATGGCTAGGTTTTTGTTTGTGCGGATTAAGTGTTGGAGGCCGGCTCCGAACTCAGGTCCTTCTGATTCCAGGGCCGGCGCTCTATTCTCTGCGCCACCTAGCCACCCGAGAATTTCTTGAAGGGTGATTTCTAGGTTCTTTCTTTGATCCTGGCTTTCAGGTAGTCCAATAATTTTTAAATTGTCTCTCCTGGATCTATTTTCCAGGTCAGTGGTTTTTTCCATGAGATATTTCACATTGCCTTCTAATCTTTCATTTGTTTGGATCTGTTTAACAGCATCTTGATTTCTCATAAAGTCATTAGCTTCCATTTGCTCCAGTCTAACTCTGAAGGAATGAATCTCCTCAATGAACTTTCGAGATTCTTTTTCCACCTGGCAAATTTGACTTTTTAAGGCATTCTTCTCCTCATTGCCCTTTTGGGCCTCCTTTGCCATTTGAGTTAGTCTATTTTTTTAAGGTGTTGTTTTCCTCAGTCAGGCTGTTGACCCTCATTTCATACTTTTCCTTCATCTTTCTCATTTCTCTTCCCAATTTTTCCTCCACTTCTCTTATTTGATTTTTAAAGTCTTTCTTAAGGTCCTCTATGGCCTGTAACCCACTCATGTTTTCCTTTGGGGCTTTTGGAGCAGGATTTCTGACCTCACAGTCCTCTTCCTATTCTATGCTTCGATCCTCTTTGCCCCCAAAGTAGGAGTCTAAGGTTGCATTTTCCTGTTTAATTTGTTTCCTCTGCCTTGGAATGTTGCCACTTAATTACTTGACTTTTGGGCTTGTTGCCACAGTATGGCTCTGCTGCCAGACAGGGAAACTTTCATTCCAAATGTGTGGGGGGACAACTTCCGTTTCTGGCAAGCTGGAAACCCACGCATGACCCCCACCCCAGATCACAATCCAGATCCAGGGAGGTTATAGCAAGAGCAATTACCCCCTAAGACTGATCGCTGGATCTCCCTACAGTTCTCAGGCCAGGAGCTGGAGCTGCCTCTGAAAACTACAAAATGGCGTGTCTCCTCAGCAGCTTCTAGCCCCCAGGGGAGGAAGCGTTCCCCAAATACTGGTCCTAACGTCCATAGGGTGCTAACCTCTCACTTTGTCCTAGCATGTTGATAATTCTGGAATCGCCACAGCTGCTGGTGTCCTGGGGTCCCTCCAGCCGGCTGCTGTCCCAGCCGCCCTGGGGCTAAAACCTCGACTCAGGCGGACCTGTGCTCGGCTCCCCGCACACTCCACACTGAGCTGCTGACTCCCAGAGTGCTGCGCCGGTCCTTCCTGCAGGGCTGCTAGGCTGTCCTCAGCGGGAGGTTAGCTTCTCTGTGTCATTCTGTGGGTGCTGGGGCTCCAGAAGTTGTTCACAGTCCCCTTTTACATAGTTTGGAGGTGATCTGGGGGGAGAGTGGCTTGGATGCGCTGTTTCTGCTCCACTATCTTGGCTCCGCCCCTGACATTTTAATTTCTAATATGATAAGTATCCATAGATATAACCAACATAAACAAAAGCCCTTTGGGGAGGAAGGGATCATCAATAATTTTAAGAGTATAAATAAGTCCTGAGACCAAAAAGTTTGAGAAACATTGTTCTAACAAATATAAAAAAATCCCTCAAGAACCAAGGTCAAACTCCCTTGCAAACTAGGTAGCAAAATGGATTAAAATATCATTGGAAAATGTTTAACAAAATAAATAAAAATATAATATGACACAAAGTCCAGCTTTGGAGAGTTACCTGAAGCACTTTCAGGGGGAGTGGCTTGCTAAGGGTCACAAGGCAGTATGGGTGAGAGGTGCTCTTCCTGATTGAAGATTAGCTTTCTGTCCATTTCATTACTCCCTTACTTAGGGGGAAAGAACCAACCACAAATAATGTTCTACAAGTGATTAAAGATACAGGGTATCCCAAAAGTCTCAGTCCAGATGAAGCTATTCAAGCTTAAAACTGCACTAATTTTTTGGGGGGGACCTTATATGTGAGAGACCAAGAGGAATAATGCATCATATTTTAAAAATCTGGGTACAGTGAGCTTTGTTAGCCCAATCAGAGCGCTGTTGTTACTGAAAACAAATGCTAAAATTTTTGGCCTGGAATGACCTATTCATTATGTAAGTGCCTGAGGTACAAGGACACTTTAGAAATTTAATATAGGAGAAATGAAATGTTTTTGTTTGGCTCCCATCTGCTTTAGAGCAAGACAATTAAGTACAGTGGTAATATGAAGCCTTGTTCTTCCAGGCTTGCCACAGGACCAACATTTATTAGAAATGCTCAACTGGGTTCTGTGCTTCTTGGATAGAAACAAAAGATCTCTGGCTTGAAAGCATGTGGAGTTATGCAAAAGAAGTAGAATCCTTCCAATACAACCCTCCTCCCAGTTTTGCATTCTCTCTCTCCCACATGATCCTCCTGCCTCTATACCAGGTCACCCTATTCTTTGCCTTTTATTTTTTCATTTTTCACATTTAAAATCATTCTGAATTCTGGAATAAGTTGTAAGGACTCCAATCTGACTAGACTCCTTTCATTTCCTTTGTTCAAAAAAGACAGTTTCCCTTTCAAATGAGATAAATCTGCTAAATATTAAAAAAATCTATTGAAGACATTGCCTTTCAAACCATGCCTTTCTTTCTTTGGTCCCTTTACCAAAATTAACTTGGAGTTTGATTCTGCAAAAGCACAGAATTTGCCTTGATCTGGAAGATTGCAGATTTAGGAAATTTCTTCTTCTTTTTTTAATTAGGGTAAATTGACTGTCTGTATGAAGCACTAAGCTTTGAACTCTCTAGTGCAAGATCCAACAGTGATTAAAGGCAGTAATGGCAGTAATTCAAGCTTCCCTACCCAGACAGCATGGGAGAAGTAAAAAGTACAGATGTTGCCAGGAGACCTGGAACCTAATCCCAACTCTGCAATTTACTTATTAGGTGACCTTTGAAATGTCATTCACATCTACTTTCCCCCATTTGCCTCACAGAGATCTTGTGAATCACCAAGAGGGTGAAATTAAAGTGCCAGAACCTTATAGAAAGGCATGATGATAGTGGTGGTGATGATGATGATGGTGATGATGATGATGACGATAGATGGATAGATGAATGGATGGATGGATGAATAGATAGATAGATAGGTGGATAGATAGATAGATAGATGATTAAATGTTTTCTATGTGTTAGGCATGATGCTAATTGCTGGAAATACAAGCACAGGTAAGCAAGATAGTCCCTGCCCCCCCCAAGGAGCTTACATTTGAATGGGGAAAGACAATACAGAAAGGGAAATTGGAAAGACATAGATTATGGTGTGGAGATGAAAATGAGGTAGCTTGGATGTTTGCTTCCTGAAAAGAAAAGGCAAAGACTCACCTATCAATAACCCTGGGAGTAGGAGCCAAAGTTTAGGTGGTGAGGAGATGAAGATAAAAGCTGGAGTGCATGGGGTAGAGATGACTGGAAGACCAGCTGAGGCAATGTGACATAGTGGAAAGAGCACTGAGCTAGAAATCAGGAGAGATGGATTCCAGCTCTGGCCCTACTACTGAAGAGTTGTGTGACTTTGGACATCTTAATGATGGTGGGACATTCCCTTTCCTGCCTCCATACATTTGACAAAGGCTATGGAATGAACTTTCTTTCACTTCTGCCTCTTAGAATTCTTAACTTCCTTCAAGACCCAGCTGAAGTGCTCATTACTAAGAGAAGTCTTTCTTGACTCTCCCTAAACCGCTCCCCACAGTTGTTAGTGCTCTCTCTTGCTCAAAATTAGCATGTATTTACTTATCTCTATAAATTTTGTGTATCTCCAATAGAATGTAAACTACTTGAAGGCAGAGGCTCTTTTTTCTTCATTTTCCTAGCACTTACTACAGTGTAAGTGATTGAGTCTAATAAATATTAAATTTAAACCTTAACCCTTCCTCAGATCTTCATCTGTAAAATGATCTGGAAATGGAAAACCACTCCAATATCTTTGCCAAGAAAACCCCAAATGGAGTAACAAAGACAGATACAACTGAAATGACTAAACTACAACTAGCAGCTACAACTAGAAGCTTTCTCTTACATCAAGCAGAGGCCCCTCCCCACTTTCTGTAGCTTCCACCCAATTGCTCTGGGATCACACAGAAGTTTTAATCCCACTTACATATGAAAGCAGATACTTGAAGACAACTATCATGCTCCTCTCCCCAAATCTTCTCTTCTCTACATACTCCCAGATCCTTCAACTGATCTTCATGGCATGATCTGTAAGCCCTTTGAAATCCTCTACTGAAAACAGTCCACTTTATAGATGTCCCTCCTAAAACATGGCATCCACCATTGAGTATAAAGCCATGCTGAATATTTCCAGCTAAAAGCATCTCTCTCTTCTCTGCATCTCTATAGCACTTTGTTCTCTCCTCTCATATGGCATCTATCATTATGCTAGTATTCTAGTTATTTATGTGAATACCTTAACAGCCTCCTCCATTCACTCCTACTCCACATTTAAGCTCTTTGAGGACCAGAAACGAATTTGTCTTTGTATTACCTATAATACTTTGCACAGGGATTTTGACATAGTAGAAGCTTAATAAATATCAAATTTATTAAACAGGTAGCATAAGTCATGTGGCTAGTACCACATTTAAAGATACATTAGGTGCAAAATAAATTCAGCATTGATTGAATGCCTACTACAGACAAGGCCTTGCGAGTCATGTTACACAAGACTTTTATTGTTCATGACGGTTATATTTGAGGGGTCCATAACTGGACTCATGGCATAATTGAATCCATGCAATACTAAGCCATATAATAATTTGGATCTTTTACATAAGGCACTCTTGATACACTTTCCACAAATAATTCTTAAAACTGCCTATTCCTTGGTTTTAAATTAGGCTATAAATCTGCCAGGTCCCCATCACCTCTGCCTTGTATATTCACAGCATTCAATAAAGAGGAGTACTGAATGGAACCCTTCCATTACTGTAAAGGTAATTTATTCCCTGGGGTTGATTTCTAGCCCCTATTACCATTGCACCTGGGAGCATGGAACCAGATGAAAGAAGGCAGAGCAGAGGGATGCAGCTCTCCTTTGGAAGCTTTTAAAATATCTGCTTCTTTACAAGAAAGTTGGTGACTGAACATAGGCACTGGTTGCCCAGGTTTAAATGACTGGTGCTAATGGCCACCTTTTAGAAAGGGCAGTGAAACTACAAGCTTGCTTTCTGCAGTTCTCTTAAAATTTGAAAGACAATCACAAAGAACAGGCCATGCTAACTTTTGAGTGGCCCTCAATTCCAAAGAGTGACCAGGATATGAAAGCCTATGTTTGCTGGTTCAGAAAATCCGAACCATTAGATATCTCATTTGTGTATATTCCTATATTATTAGGTGGTGTGTTTGACATAGAAAGAGAGAGACAGACACACACAGATACAAGTAAAAAAACAGACAGGTAGACAGAGAGAAAGAAGCAGTCAAGGTGGCAGGAAAGGACATGGAAAAATAAATGGAGACAAAAAGCACGAGAGTGAAGGTATGTGAGACAGAGACAGACACAGACCCAGAGATAAAGACAGCAGGAGGCACACTGAAAAAAAATAGAAGGGGAAAAAAGTAATTGGAAAAAAATCTTTGCAGCAAGTTTCTTTGATAGAGGTCTCATTATAAGGAACTGGTTTGAGTTAACAAGACTGAGAGTCATTCTCCAATAAGTAGATGGTCAAAGAATAAGAACAGACAATTTTCAAAGGGAGAAATCCAAGTTGCCAACAAGTATATGAAAAAAATAGTCTAAAACACTAATAATTAGAGAAATGTACATTAAAAACAACTTAAAGGTTTCATTTAACACCTATCAGACTGGCAAAGATGATGAAAGATGAAAATGACAAATGTCGGAATGCTGTGGGAAAATAGGTACCCTAGCATATTGTTAATGGAGCTGTGAATTGGGCAAGAAATTCTGGAAAGTCATTTGGAACTATGCCGCCCAAATTCCTGAAATGTGCATACCCTTGGACCCAGCCATATCACTGCTAGGTCTGTATCCTAAAAGGATCAAAGAAAGAGAAAACATATAAAAATATTTATAGCAACTCCTTTTTCGGTAGCAAAAAATTGGAAACTAAGGAGATGTCCTTCTATTGAGGAATGGATAAACAATTTGTGGTGTATGAACATAATAGAAAATTGTTGTGCCATAAGAAATTATGAAATAGATAATATCAGAGGAAATTGGGAACATCTTTTTGAACTGATACAGAATTAAATGAATAGAGCTAGGAGAGCAATTTATACAATGATAACATCACAGAGGCAAAACAACTTTGAAAGACTCTGATCAATGGAGTTAAACCAGGTCCAAAAGAATGTAGATGAAAATGCCCACTCACCTTCTAAAAGAAAGGTGATGAACTTAAAATGCAAAATAAACAGATATACATTTTCAGACATGTTTAATGTGGGAGCTTGTTTGCTAGACTGTGTAGAAAGGAATTGAGGGACTTGGTTTCTTTCATTTTTAATTTGCTCAATGAGGAGGTGGATGGTGGGAGGGACAAATTGGATACTTATTACTGAAAAATTAAAAAAAATAAAAAGAGGCACTCAGAATGAGAATGATAAGGAGGAGGGAGAGGGGGGGAGACAGAGGAAGTTTAGAGAGGGGAACAGAGAAAAAGAAGGAAAGAAAGAAAGAAAGGGAGAAAGGAAGGAAGGAAGAGTGGGAGAGAGGAAGACAAAGAGAAGAAGAGAAAGATAAAGACTGGGGGAGATGGAAGAAAGAGGTAAGCAGAGAGGCAGATACAGAGTTAGGCAAGAAAGAAGAGCTCACACAGATAAGGCTAACACATTTGGTAGGAGAAAGATCATTGATGTGTTCCTGGAGATGCCTTTCTAGTGATGACCATTTTCCACTTCTCTCTAACATCCTCCCATCTTTTGTGCCCTTGGCTGCTGTCCCTCAGGTCTCCAAATCCCTACCACATGTACCCTCTTGAATGCCGTTGGGCAACTAGGTGACACAGTGGATAGAGTACTGAGCCTGGAGTCAAGAAGATTCCTCTTCCATTAATTCAAATCTGGCCTCAGATACTTACTAGCCCTGTGACCCTGGGCAAGTCACTTCACCCTGTTTGCCTCAGTTCCTCAATCTGCAAAATGATCCGGAGAAGGAAATGGCAAATCACTCCAGTATCTTTGCCAAGAATACCCCAGATCAGGTCATGCAGAGTCCCACAAGAATGAAAAACATCTGAACAGATGCTAGTGAAGTGGGAGCTGTCCATGGTGCTGACAGATGGCCCTTGCTTGCTTTTCCTGACCTATGAAATCTTGCTTCTCTACAGTCTCCTTCACTCTTAACTTCTTTGGGAACATTTGCCCATCACAACCACTTGTCTGATGACCTTCATCATCCCAAATTCTAAGTGATGGCGCCTTTGGCACTCTAGCCCCCTGATTAGCTTCATTTTGAGCTCCAGCTTGAGGATAATCAGCAAAGTAGAGAATTCTAGCAATGAGTCAGAGGTGGGAAAAGTATCTCTCCATTGTAATTTTCTTATAAGAAGTGGAGAGCTTATAAAAATCAGGATCATCTTGGTCTTAAGCTGATGCAATCCTTTTGTACTTCTCATTTCATCCCTTCCTGCCCTCCCCCCAGTTCTTTAAACATTTATTAAGTATATATTTGTAAGGTACTGTGCTAAGTTATGCTGAAACCATTATTAGGAAACACACATGTTGTAAGGGTCTATTTAAAATACAATTCTCATACTTTTCCAACTAGGGACTTTCCTTAGGAATCTTTCATTGTGAGAGGTAGCAAAGTTCGTGGATGTGGGGGAGGGAGGCTAAAGCTGGAGCCATGGGGTTTGAGTTGCAATCTGGTTTAGTTACTAATTTAGACCTAGTATGAGTACTAGGAACTACTAGACCTTAGACAAGTTACTTAATTTCTTTGGTCCTCAGTTTCTTCATCTGTTAAAATAAGAATGCTACACTAGACAACCTCTAAGTTATCTTCCAACTATGAACCACAAGATTCTAAAATTTGAATTCAGGAAGACCTAGGTTCGGATCTTGCCTCTGACCTATATGACTATGGGCAGGTTCTTAACCTGTTTGAGTCTCTGTGAATGCTATAAAATGCATCTACGAGGGTTGTAGCCTGCTTTTTTCAGTAGATAGAATTCTAACCTCAAGTCATAGATCTTTCTAAGTTGTCTTATTATGGCATAGGACTAAATATGGGACAGCTAAGTGGTGCAGTGGATAGAATGCCAGGCCTGGAGTTAAGAAGACCTGAGTTCTAATCAAGTCTCATTGCCTCAGTCTCCTCATCTGTAAAATGAGATAACATTTAAAAAATGTTTAGCATAGCCTCTGACACATAATAAGTGTTATACAAATGTTAGTAGCTATTATTATTGCTATTATTGTTATCATATCAGGCCCCGATTTTACTTATTTCTAATATTGGCAGCAAAGTGACACAGTGGATAGAGTGCTAGGTCTTTCGTTCAAATTTGGCCCTAGACACTTCCTAGTTGTGTTACCCTGGACAAGTCACTTAACCATTTGCTGCAGTTTCCTCATCTGTAAGATGAACTGGAGAAGGAAATGGCAAACCACTAAAGTATCTCTGCTAAGAAAACCCCAAATGAGGTCACAAAGAGTCAGACATGACTGAAACAGATGAACAACAACAAAATATACAGATACAACTCACTTTGCCTAATTGAGATGTCATTAAAAAGTTAAATTTAAATCAAAGTCTATAAAATTAAGCTATATCTTATGCGTCCTAGGGAAGATCAATTTCATAGGTAGATGCCTTCATGTCTTATCCATGTGGATTTTCTCTTCACTGGTACAGATCTATCCACATTTTATCCTGCACAGATCTTATCTTTGTCTTTCTATAAATCATCATTAGAGTGACCACCCAATGTAGTTGGGGCCTTCCTTTAGAGCCTTGACTTTGCCTGGTCATGAATAGAGCATGTAGTCTAGCCACTATCCCTTGCTGTTGCTATATGACCGACTCATTGGCTTTTCCAGGCATATATCTCCTTGACAATATACTTTCTGCTACTTCTTCCATGAAAATTTTTTGTTGGTGACATGTTTCAGCCTATTCATTATTCTGAAAAATGAAATCTCAGGGTTGAAAAGAACCTCAGAAAGCATCTAGTCTAACTCTTCACCTGAAGCATGAACCTTCTTTTCAAAATAACCAACCTCTAGCTGAAGACCTTTAGGGGCAGTGAGCTCACTACATTATACAGCATCCATTTTATTTTGGGGTCTCCAATTGTTAGGATGGTCTTCCCCATAGTAAACTAAAATCTACTTCCTGCAATTTCTTCTGCTTGATCCTCATTTTGTCTCTGAAGTCAAATCATTCTTCTTCCACATGATATGCCTTCAAATATTTGAAGATAGCTTGCAAAAAAGCAACACAAAAAGAGTTACTAAACTTTCTTTAAGTTCTGATTTTAAAGAAAATATTTTTTAGGCTCTGCCTGATTTCTTTTAGCACCCAGATACTATTATATCTGGGACGTTCAAAATATCCCTGATATTGATGGAAATAGAATACCAAGGACGTAGCCCCCAGCTCTCTTACTAAGGCCATTACAGACTTGCCTAATACTGGAAGATTAACCCCTCTAAAGTCGAGGTATTAAGTATAGCCATGTCACACAAGATGATCATGGGTACTAATAGTCCAGACATACATGACTCTGCTGGTCATCTTGAAGGAAATATACATGCCATTTTAGGGAGGATTCCTCAGGACCCCCAAAGTGTTATTATATGCCCTTTTGAAATCCCAGAGACTTGGCTGGGTCTGAACCATCCTTGAAAGGTAACAACAGTTGCTACAAAGCTAGGCACTAGAATCTAGTATATGACTATGAGTACTTCCTCCTTAAATCCCCCCACCACTTGACACCTCTAGGCATTCACCATGTGACTAAGAACAGTGTAGCACTGTCTCTTGCAGCAGTGCTGAATCAAATCTCAGCCTTGCTCCTGTCCTCCAGAGCCCCTACTCACTCATGGGTGAATTTGCAAGCTAACAAAAAAAAAAAAGAGTTGCCTAAGAGCTCCTTCTATATCATGCATTATTGGCCAAGAAGGCTAAGAGAAACTAGCATTGCACTGGTATATTCCAAAGAACCTTTGGTGTCCCAAGAAAGTAGACATAGTTTTAGTTCTGAGATCTTGGATAAAAAGTTGCATTATTGTTAGAAGTACTAAACAATTGTGGTAATGTTGTTCCCAGTATTAAAGATTCATTTGGAAATTCACCAGTACCTTATCTAAGTCTTCCATGATCCCCGTGAGTTACATAATTATAAGGAGGATTAAACAGCAAGGACCGTTGCTATTCCAATGAGGAGAATCTCACTAAATACCAATTAATGTGTCTCTTTCTGGATGGATGTCATGATACCTACAGTGCACATTCTGTTTGCAACTCAGAAATTCAGAAATAAAGGGAAGCAGGGAAGAGTCATACCTGAGAGTCAGTCTGATCTCGTGAAAACACTTTTGGTTCAGGAGTCAGAAGACCTGGAACAATTTCTCACTGTTTTGGGCACAGGTAGCATGGACCCACCCATATTAGACAATCTGATGCTTTGGCTCAACCTCCCTCCAGGAGGTTTTCTCATGCTCTACCACTTTCCCCAACTCTGCTACATGCTATGTGTGTGACTTTGGACAAGTAACTTGACCTCTCTGGGCCTCAGTTTCTTCATCTGAAACATGAGGGGATTGGTCTTTGAGGTCCCTTCCAGCCTTAAAGCCTGTGATTCCCTGATATGCAGTTTTCTTTTGTTATCCTCCTGTATAAGCCTTTTGGGTAAAAGAACGACTGGGGATTTTCCATTTCTGATTGCATGCCTCTTAGCCACATTTAGTGAGGCTGTGGAGAGTGATGAGAATTTGGACATAAATTCAGTTAAGGTGAAAAGTCCCCTGGGAGGGTTAAGCTGTTCATAGAAACCCCAGAGTGAGTGTAGGCTTTAGTTCAAAGGCACTACTGGTTAGTGGTAATTTTGGCAATGTTTTTCCAAAAAAGAAGTCTTTTTTCTCCTCAAATGTCATGATCATCATCACACAGTACTTATTATGGAGTCATAGAATAAAAACTGACTTTATTGGGAGCTTTAACATTTGCAAAGTGCATATATATGTCGTCTCATCTGAGTCTGGTGAGGTGAATACTATAAGTATTAGTGTCTCCAAGGAAACCGAGGCTCAGAGGGGTTAAGTGGCTTGCCTATAGTCACACAGCGAGTAACTTTCAGAAAAGGAATTTGAACCCAGGCTTTCTTGACTCCAAGTAAAGCCCTCCATCTAGAGTATGGTGCTGTCTTCTATATGTGTGGCACTGTGCTGGATGCCTGACATGTAATAACTGCTTAATAAATGCTAGCTGACTGACTTACAAAGTAAATACGGTAATTTGGTGGGGAGGGCCCTAGAAAATAAGGCAGTATAGGAAGTAGTAGTAGAACTGAGCTATGAAAGAAGCTAGGGTTCTGGAAGTAGAGGTGAAAGGCAGTGCCTATGGGGCATACGGGAGAGAAAAGCCATGAAGACAAGAGATGGAAAGTACAAAAAACAGGTTAGCTGCCCTGGAAGTGCATGAAAGAGAACAGAGGACACCTGGAAAGTTGAACTGGACAGATGGATGCTTACACAAAACCCAAATGGAAATCTTCAATGGATAGTAGAGATTATGCAAGCTGGCACTGATGATTACAATGAAAACTCAAAAGCCAAGCGTGTAGAATACGTACAAGAGCTCATTTTCCACAAGGAAGAAAATGCACCAGAAGGTATGGCAGCTAAATCTGCCTTCCATTCAGTAAAGTACAATGAGGGCTGTCCCATGGAGCATGCCCAGAGTTGCCCTTTCTGGTTCTGGTCAAACATATGTGATGGCTAAGCATTTGGCTGAGCTGGAGACGATGAACTCCCAGGCTGCTTTGGTCCACTTCAGCTCAATGCTGAAGAATGTGGATGCTTTAAGAGGACAAAGCAATCCCCTCATTGGAATCAGAGGAGCTGAAGACTCAGTGGTATTGATAGTGGATAGGGTGTTGGACCTGGAGTCAGAAGGATGGAATTCAAATCCAGCCTCAGACACATACTAGCTAAGTGACCCTGGACAAGTCAATAACCTCTGTTTACCTCAGTTTCCTCCACTATAAAATGGAATAATAACAGCATCTACCTCCCAGGGTTATTGTGAGGATCAATATTTGTAAAGTGTTTAGCACGGTGATTGGTATATAGTAGGTACTATATAAATGCTTATTTTCTCCCCACCCGTCCCTCTTCTCCTTTAAAAAGAAGAGGCAGCTTCTAGCTCAGTCTCTTATTTCAGTTCTCCATGTAGCAAGTAGTGTGGTCTCTAGAGTCCCCATGACAGAGTTGGGGAAATAGGTTGTGTCATTCATCTACCTCCACCTTCCACTACTCCCATCTGAAGTACAGATTCAATTAGTCAAATTTATGTCTAGGTCCCTGGATGCCTTTTCTACTTGGTGTTTCCTTTCCTGATTATGCATTCTTGAGGTGGATTGTTCCATGTTTGGAGGTGACCTTATGAACTTGAGAGGTTTGCTAGTCCTGGACACCACTGGGTTGAAGCTGACTGATGGCAAAGAGAGAATACGCAATAACTGTGTCAGTGTTCTTGGAGAAGGTGATCACCAACAAAGGGCCTGACTCAAGCCTGGCCGAATTTATCAGAAGGTAGGGACCAGAAGTTGCTTGTACAGTGCAGAGATGAGTTGAAATATAAAATGCCTAATCAGTAGTCCTGAAAAACACTCCATGTTTAGCAGATTTTTAGTGTCAGTGTCCTGGCAGAGTATAACACTAGTTAGTAATGCTGCTTGTTTAAGTTTGTATATGTTAGTTAATGCTTATGAGAGTCTTTTGTGTTTTGTTTTTTCTTTGGTGCTAAGGAAATATCTGTCCCATGACTGATTCACATCATACATTAATTACCTTTTTGCTTGCCCCTTGGGGGAAACCCTAGATGTTAGATATAAGTAAAACCCAAGATTTAAATCATTTGCCATTCGAGCACTAGGTCTGGGCTTTAATGAGCTAAACAGTATGAGAAAAGTGAATTGGCCCACCCTACTTAAAATGGGCTCCCCAAGGCTTGAACCCAGTCTGGACTAGACGTGTGGGTCTAGATGGTGATTTAATGGATTTAAGTGCTGTATGAGAAAATAAGTTATATAGGGACTTAAAACCATACTTGGGGGAGGAGAAAGAGAACACTTCATCGATTTGGTTGAGAGAAGGTAGTGAAAAAAGCAGGAAAAGGTAGAAAACAAGAAGACCAAAGTAGGCAAGAAACCAGGAAGAGGCTACATGCTTACTGTGTGAGACCATTCATCATCCAGCTCTCCTCTCCCATAGAGAGGAGAGTGTTAAGACACTAGTGATCATGGTTTGGTGTGGAAAAACTGGATCAGACCCCTAAATGTGCTTCTTATGGAGTGTGGAGTGGTCATTAAGTGAATGAAGAAAAATTGGCACACATATATGCCCAAGAGAGAGACAGACAAAAAGGCAGGGAGACATGGAGATGATGGGTTTACAGCAGGAGGAGAAATCAGAGATTATTTGTTCTAATACCCTCATTTTAGAGGTCAGAAAATGGAGGCCCCAGAGAGATTATATTACTTTCTCTAGATTGTAGGGTAATGTGTCAAAAGTGTGTGTGGATGTAAGACTGAGACAGAGACAGGGAGAGACAGAGGGAAAGAGACAGAGACAGAGAGAGGGAGAGACAGACAGACGGACAGACAAAGAAAGAGATTTCTTCCTCCACTGATTGTCATGGAAATGATCGCTATCAAGCTCTGCTATCTGGTACCTAAATTTCCTGATATGAGTATCTGTTCTTAGTATAAACACCTGTGGGCCAGCTTCATAACATCCCTAGTTTGCTAATTATCATCATCAGGAGAATATTCTGACACTTTCTTATAGCCCATGGATAATTCACAGTGACGAATAGTTAGGAGCCCTCTCCACCTCAGCACATAACTGGCATCACGCTAAAGTCTATCAAATGGTAATGGCATGAACATCATACATATCCTGCCCTCTTGTCTGGTACCCATGTTTCCTTATTATGAGTATCTGTTCTTATTATACAGTAATACTTACACACACACACACACACACACACACACACACACACACACACACACACACTCTCTCTCTCTGCTTTTGCCTATTCTGTTGCTTTTGAATGCCAGAGCCACTCAGGGTTCCAGTGATACTTAGCTCAAATTTGCTACCTTGAGTTAGGTCTCAGTTCCCATTGCTTACTGGACATGGCTTGTACATTTGCATATAGACATCTGAGCCTGGATTTTATTGTTTCTCTTCTTGAATTTTGCTCCCTAGAAACTTGGGGCCATTCTTATTGCTATTCTTCTTTCTATGTTATATCTGCTTTATGGTAAGCTTGTAGGTAGAAGTAAAAGAAATTCCTTTTCTCTTCCTTCTCAGTGATGAGTGATTAGGAGCCCTCTTCACCTCAGCACATAGCTATTATTACACTAAAGTCTATCAAGTGTGAGTGGCATGAGCAAATGCATTAAGGGAGCATTCTTGTGGTCTGCTATTTGGGGCCAGGAAACAGACCAGTTTGGTGAGAGCTGAGGGCTTGGATGAAAGAATAGTGGGATATAAGTTTAGAAAGGTAGCTTAAGATAAGCTTGTGAAGGTCTTTGAATGCCAGATAAAGGAGTAAAGAATCCTGAAGGCATTGGCAAGCTACTCATGAGTTTTGCACAGGTTAGTGGCATGCACAGTGATGTATTAGGAGAATTAATCTGGTGGTCGCTTAAAAATGAATTCACAGGAGAGATTGGACATGGGCATGCTGATTAAAACACTGTTGCCATAGTCGATGTAATGAGAGTGTCTTAGCTACTTTCCAGTTGGTGTGACCTTGAAGATAACCAGAATAGCTAAGTGGTAGCCCTGAAAGTTTGTATTACCTTAGAAAAGAGTTTAACAATGCACTTTGTGTTGTGTGCTGTTGCTACCACCACAGGTGGCATGTATGAGAGATGTTACAAAAGTTGGAATGATAGGGCTTGACAATTGATTGGCCATGAAGGGGGAGAGAATGATGAGTTGAGGGTGGCATCTAGGTTGTGAGATCCGTGCAAAGTTATTGGTATAGTCAATGGAGAGATGGAATGTAGTCAATAGAGAGATGGAATGATTATAGATATAAAAAAGAAAGTTGATATTTTGTGAAGCAAGACCCTGGAGAAAGCAAGAAAGAACGAATTCAGGAGCAGAAGCTGGGAGTCAGCCTCAGGACGGAGACCCATTTTTTCCTCTGTGTGAGCAGGGTTAAAAGAGAAAACCGAGGAAGATATAAAGGTATTTTTGAAGAAAAACTGAAGATAGTAAATTCAGGGCTGCAGAGAGTTAAGGAAGAATGAAAGGGGATAGACAAGAAGGACTAGAAGAAACCTTTTCAAGGCTGCCATTTGGGGACTATTGAGTGAAGGACAGATTCCCTTATTGGAATAAGTCTATCATTTAGAACTTGAGCATTGAATACTACTGTTAGCCAAAACAGCCAGAAAGGTCTCTGATTCATTGAGGCATTATGATAAGAATGCTGATCTAACTTTGGAGGGCGTTAGGGGGGAAAGCTGCCTGTGGAGCACTTTTTGAACAGAGGGCCACGTAAATGCTAACAAATGAAAAGCACCTTATGCTCACTGTGTAGGAGTGTGTTATCAGAAATGGGGCCTCAGCAGCAAAGGAGAAATGAAAAGATTCCCCAGCCCAACTAGATTTTCCTGCAGCTTTGATCCTTGACTCTATAATCTGTAGCAACTTCTGTTCAAATCAAAAGGCCAGCTCATCTCCTGTGGGAACCTAGATTTGAATGTGAAAAGCCACAATAACAATAAAAAAAAGTTTGTACTTTAAAAAACCACACAGATATCTGGTTATGTTTAAAAAACATTCCTATGACATTTACTATTTTATTTAAAACAGACTGTCATTATTTATCACTTACCTAATTCAATTCAACAAAAATTTATAAATACCTACTCTGCACACAGCACTGAGAATACAGTCAGTCGACAAACATTTACATACCTACTATGTGCCAGGCACTGTGCTAAACACTGGATACAAAGACAAAATCAAAATTCTCTGGCTTCAAAGAATTCAAATTCTACCCAGGGTATGGTAGAGTAGGGATACAACATGTATAATGTACAATAACATGTATAAGTAAATAACACAATTTAAGGAAAGGCAGCTAGGTGGCACAGTGGATAGAGTGTCAGGTCTAGATTCAGGAAAAGACTCTTCTTTGTGAGTTCAAATCTGGTCTCAAACATTTACTAGCTCTGTGACCACTTAACCCTGTTTGCTTCAGTTTCCTCATCTGGAAAATGAGCTGGGGAAGGAAATGGCAAACCACTCCAATGCACAGGAAACCCCAAATGGGGTCACAAAGAGTTGGACATGACTGAAAAATAAATGACTGAACAACAAATTTAAGGAAGGCTGGAACTCTGGTAACTACAGGTGGAGGAGGGGGGTTAGGGAATGTTTCTTGGAAAAGTTGGCCCCTGAGCTGAATTTACACTTTTAAGACCATATCTGCACTACCAGATTATTCGGATAGTTTGTCCAGGATCAGAATGACTTGATTATCTTCCTATCTTGCTACTTCATTTGCTTTGAATGGGGGGGCAGAGGGGAGCAGAGTTAAAATAGTTTTAAATTTTGTTGAAAAAGGTAATTGACCATTTTGGTAAATCACAGAGCTGGAAGGTGGAAGCTCCAGCTAGGGCCTCTAGTTTGTGCTTGTGCCTTCAGGCATGTTTGTACCACTTAAGACAAATGGCTGCCTCTTCTATTTTAAAAAACTCTCCAGGAACAGAGATTCCATCATCTCTATTTGTAGCCTATTTCACTGTGTTCAGTCATCATTCCTGCCAGGAAAGTCTTCCTTCTGTCTAATTGGATTCTCTCCTGTTGCAACTTTTGGCACCTTAACTCCTTCTGTGGAGATAAATCCTTTTCATTTTAACTATGATGCAAAATTATTAACTTAGACCATCGACAATCCTGAAGTTGCTATGTGGTAGCCAGCTAAGGTACTGGGGAAGCCAGTCTACTCTTATTCACTTCTATAGAAAATATTTCAATCAATCACAATTAACACTTAGAAAATAGTTGTTGCCAAAGTACTGTTTTAAATACGCTGTGGAATACAAATGCATTGGGTTTATGTTTTCTTTAGGAAATAAATAGCTCACAAGACTGTGTGGAACACAACAGGTGATGACGCCACTCCAGTGTAGATGCTAATTGAATGGGAGTGTTTGGAACATACCTGATGAGATACAGGCACAAACCTTTTAGAGAGATAGGATTCGGGAAGATTCAAACTCTGGAAGAAAGAAAGGGGAAAACAGGTATGGTGCCAGGAGACCACCCTCAGTTGTGTCTAACCACTGCTGCTGCTAACAGAAGCCTTTTCCTCTCTCTGTATCCAGGAGCAGCGGCTGAAAACGTCCTCCTAGCTGTGGTTCCCCTTCTGGGAAGCCATGTTTTCGAGGTGTCAATGTTTTTCACATCCATTGCAGAGTTGTAAGGCATTTTAGACTCTAAGTCTAAGGGTTTTGCTGTTGAGTAGGTTATTAACACCTGTTTACCCTCCATAGGTCAGTGCAGTGTGCTCATGAGGTAGAAGAAGAGGAAGGCAGAGAGTGGAATCCTAAAACTTTTTTTCCCTTTCTTTTTTTCTTTTTTTGGAAGGCAGGGCAATTGGGGTTAAATGACTTGCCCAATGTCACACAGCTAGTAAGTGTTAAGTGTCTGAGGCTGGATTTGAACCCAGGTCCTCTTGACTCCAGGGCCGGTGCTCTATTCACTGAGCCACCTAGCTGCCCCTTCCCTTTCTTCTATTAACTTCTCAATGCCTTATATGGTGACTGGCACACAGTGGGTGCTTAACAAACACTTCCTTGATTATAATGCTAGATTGAGAAGATAATATAAAAAGTAGAGTTAGGAGGATCCACAACTATTACCTTGATGATAGAGAAGATAAGTTTGGAAAATAGGTGGTAAGGATATCACTATTTGATTCCTATTTGTTGTTAAATACTTTGCATCCTATTAAAGCAAATGTTCTTTTGCATTGCTGTGAAGTCATGTCTTCATTTCTCTGCTTGGGGAGGTTAAGAGAAAAGTGGAGGTGGTTGAATAGACATTGAACCCAACTGGGTTCTGGGAAACTTATTGGTGAAGGAGCACACATGAAGAACAAAGGAAAATCACCAATCAAGGGTGATTTGAACAGACCTTCCAAATACTCTGTTTCAAAATCATGCTCAAAATGTTGCCCACTTTCATTGAAAAATCTATAAATATTACACATTCAGATAGGGTAATAATGATTCATAGTAATGTAGCTTTTCTTAAGATTCATAAAATGCTTTCCTCAAAATAATCCCATGAACTAGAGAGTGCAAGAAAGAAACTGGGGCTCAGAGAGGTTTAGACACTTGCCCATGGTAACACAACAATTAAATGCTGGAGCCAGATCTCCCAGCTGCAAATTCAGTATATTCTCAAAAGGCAGAACCAGGAATAATGGTAAAGTTGCAGAGATGTTTGGTTTAAAGATAATCTCTTTAGTCCATAGAGGTATATCTCCAGTTGTAGCAACATCTGGAAATGCTAGCCTAAGGAATAGGTTCCCTTGGGAAGTTTCCCATAAATTGGAGGACTTTGGATGGAGTTTGGATGGTTCCTTGTTGGGGATACTATCGTGAGGATTTCTGTTCACATATAGGCTCAACTAAATGATATTCTGTCCAGTTCTGAGATTCTGTGATTCTAATCCTCTCCACCACACCAAATGAGTGCCATAAAAATGCCTTGAAGATGATAAAGCAGTGAACAAATGTAAGAGAGCATGAATAAATACGATGTTCACTGCTACAAGTCCATAATGAATTGATTAGATGAACTCATTTCTGAGTAACCAATTCTCGCGATATCTGAAAAAAGGAAGGAATGCCAAATGCTTGGACAAAACATTGAACTTCATTGTTATGTTAAAAAGGAGAACAGGAGATTCTCAATAAATACTGACCCTTGGGTCTAATTTTCTATTTCTATAAAATCTTTGTGAGAATGAATAATGGATTACAGGCCACCTTGATGAAAGTATGAGAACAGGCATGCTTTGGAAAAGGAAACCCTACAGCAGATGGTATCTTTACCTTCACAATTGACTGAAAGGTGTAGAGGATACAAAAGCCCACGGTGAGAATTAACCTAAAAAAAATCATTTGTACCCATCGAGCAAAATGCTGCCTTAAAGCCATGTCTCCCATTCATGGGTTAAAACAACTCAAGATTCCTTGAAGGTAGTTGCTACACCAATCATGTTGCTTACTGATCCTCTCATTACTAATATTAAGCAAGGACACAGCAGGGAGACGTATGCTCCCCAGATGTTTGTCCCTATCATGGACGATGTCCAGCTCAGAGTCCAAATGAAAGAAGGATGCTCTATGTGAGGCCTTCTACATGCTGCATCTTGAGCATGACATTGTGTGCACTGAACCCCAGAATGTAGCAAAGTTTCCTAATTGGAACCATAATTGGAATAAAAAAACATTTTTAAATGAACAAACCCCAAATAATTCAGTCTACCTATCCACATTGAATGAAATGTGGATGAAGGGTTTCTACTATTCTAGCAATGATATGCAGTTGCGTGGACAGCCTGTTGTATTTCTTTACCATTACATGCATCTTGGACAGGCAATTGACTGAGACTAGAATTGAACAGGAATAGAAAAAGGTGCTAGATGGCATCTGGGATATTTCATAGTTCTTTTAATGTACACAATTTGCTCCCTGAAACAAAAAACTACCTAAAAAGACATTCAGTTTTACTCTTCCAAAATAGATTCTTTTAAACAAAAAAATGGGAGGGAGAAGCAGTTAAGGTTAAGTGACTTCCCCAGGGTCACACAGCCAGTAGATGTCTGGGTCAGATTTGAATTCAGGTCCTCTTGACTCCAGGGCTGATTGCTCTATCCACTGTACCACCTAGCTGCTCCCACTTTTATTTCAACTTTTAAAAAATGAACAAAAACTACATTTCTTTCCTTTCCACCCTCTACTATTGGAAAATAAAGCCTGGAAGTTCCCTGCACCAAGGAAATAACATAATAACAGATTTGGACCATAATAATAATAATCAATAACAACAATATAATAAAATTATATAATAAATAATTATATTTATAATCATATAATAATAAAATATAAATAGTAATAGAATATATACTAATATAATGAAAATAATAATAAATAGGTATAAATAATTTTCAAACATGTGAATAGGTATAAATGAAGTCTGAAATTGGGGAGGAAAGGGTGGGAAGGTGACAAAACCTTTGACTACATGCAGCCAAGCAAAATAAACTCCTTCATTGGCC
Organism: Gymnobelideus leadbeateri; assembly: GCA_011680675.1. NCBI lineage: Eukaryota > Metazoa > Chordata > Mammalia > Diprotodontia > Petauridae > Gymnobelideus > Gymnobelideus leadbeateri. Next base: position 859,291 of record WOXC01004382.1, read on the forward strand.
ATGCCCAAAAATATCTGTCTTTTTCTGTAACCTGAGTCTATCCCGTCTCTGTCAGGAGGTCGGTAGCATGCTTAATCATCAGCCCTCTGCAATAATGATTAGTTCTCATGTTGATCAGAGTTCTTAAGTCTCTCTATTTTTTTATATTGCTGCTGTTATTGTTCAAATTGGTCTGCTTGTTCTCCTCATTCTATTCTGCATCAGTCCATACAAGTCTTTGAAGGCTTCACTGAAACCAGCCTTTCATCATTTCTTATGCTAAGGTGGCATAGTGGATGGAGCAAGGTGTTTGGAGTCAGGAAGACCTGAGTTCAAAACTGGCCTCAGACACTTACAAGCTGTGTGACTCTGGGCAAGTCACTTAACCCTGTGTGCCTCAGTTTCCTCATCTGTAAAATGAGCTGGAGAAGGAAATGGTAAACCACTCCAGTATCTTGGCCAAGAAAACTCCAAAAAAGGATTGTGAGGGGTTGGACATGACTGAAAATAACTGAACAACAGCAACAAAGTGCCCCCAAAGTATTTCGCTACATTCATGTTATTCAGTCTTTCTTTAAATGATGGATGACTGTTTAGCTGTTTTTCAATGACGTCTGATGTTTTTTCCTTTTGACAAAGATACTAGAGTGGTTTGCCATTTTTCCTCCCTTATAGTTTATGAAGACTCTCTGAAGTTGTTAGTCATCCAAAGGATAATGGAGAAGTGCATGGTGCACATGAGTCGGCCACAATAGGTAACCAATGAAGACTTGTACAGAAATGATGTAAAGAATGGATTGAAGAGATGTATGATGGGAAAAGGAAGTGGGCGGGTTATGTAGTATAAGTGAAAAAATATGGGCCACACCAGCTAAGTGGACAGGGAGTAGATTTGGAATCAGAAAGACCTGTGTTCGAATCCTGCTTCAGTCACTTACTAGCTGCATGACCCTGGGTAAATCATTTAATCTCTCTGGGCATGAGTTTCCTCAGTTGGAAAATAAAGAGGTTGAATGCAATGGTCAATTAGAGTCTCATGATCCTATGTCCTACATGGGATCCACCAAGGGTCAAGTGACTCTTAGAGGAAGGTCCCAGGATGTTAGATAGAATCCTTCAAGGAATTTCCAAGAGGACATAGGTAAGAGTTGCAGTGGATGGAAATCTTTACCGTTGGAGGGAGCACCACCTCACAGAGGCCACACAGATCAAAGGAAATAAATACTTTAGAAAACTAGGGAGTAGTTATGTTTTATGATTGATTAAATATGGCACTTGTGGTTATCATTATGAAAAGTTTGGCATCAAACACTTACCCATAAAATTGTGTCTATGGGAAAATCAGATTGATTTGCATTGCTTTGATTTATCTGCTAAGTTTTGACTTTCTGTATAAGGTAGCAGATAATAAGCCCCAATACAACAGTGAACAGAGTGAGAGCCAAAGAGATTGAGAGGAGAAGATGACCACTGTGGACTGGGAGGGTCAGGGGAGATTCCTTGGAAGAGTTGAAGTTTGAGGTGGGCATTGAGAAATGGGGAGGATTTAGGTAATTAGAGAAGAGAGGAAAAAGCAAAGGTGAGGTAGTCACATGCATAGCACGTTTAAAGGGGAAATGATGTTTGGTTGAAACACAATATTCACATGGAGGAATGATGGGAGAGATGGTTTGAGAACAGACTATAAGCAGCCTCGAATGTCAGGCCAAGGACTTTGGCTTTACTGTTTTACAGGCTGGTGACTCACTGAAGGTCTTTGAGAAGGTGTTTTACATACTCACAATAGATCAATGGGACAACTGTGTAGAGAATGGTTTGGAGATGGGGATAGATTAGCAGCTGGAAGACCAATTATTAAACTGTTGGAATAGTTAAGTGGTATAGGTAATAACTAAGTGGTATAACTAGACCAGGAGTCAGGAACACCTGAGTTTGAATCCAGTCGCAGACACTTGTGACCCTGGGCAAATCACTTAACCTCTCCTCAGCACCCATCCCCAGGTTGTTGTGAGGATCAGATGACTTAATATTCGTAAAGCATGTTGCAAACCTTCGAGCGCTATCTACATACTAGCTGTTCCTATTATTAATCCGGTCAGCCCCAACAAACTTTGATTCCCTGTTATTTGCAAAGAACTGTACCAGATGTAGATGTTGAACTTTGGGTCTATGATGCAGATGTTTTTTTAAAAATATACAAGTAACTATTCATGACTGAAAACACGATATAGTGGAGGGCTTGAGAGTTGAGAAGATACAAGTTATTTAGCTTTTCAATGCTCCCAAGCTATGCAATCTGAGGAAAGTAATTTCTCTAAGTCTTGGTTTCCTCATCTGTAAAATGGGAACAAGAGAAAGGATGGAGTAGTGGATAGAGCCAAGTGGACCTCAATTTAAGCCCTGCCTCAGACAAATACTAGCTGAATGATGGGGATTTGTAGATTCACATTGGTGGAGGTAGTTTCCATACCTTAAGTTCCCTTCACTGCTGAAATTAGAGGCTCAGACAAAAACAACCCCTAAACCTTTATGGTCAGTGTTGGAGAAATCCGAACAAGGTGCTGTCCTCCCACATTTCTATGAGCTAAGTGGGATAGGTTTGATTGTCCCCATTTGTGATTCCCTTGACAGAGGAACCAGGAAGGAAACCTCTCCTCCCAATGCAGTTCCACCCCTTCTGGGGGCAGTTTAGAGTCTCGAGGAATCACTTGAGGGATTGAAGGATTAAGCACCTTGGCCAGGGTCATCCTACAGCTAGTTCTTGCCAGAGAAGGGGCTTACGTCAAAGTCTGCTTGATTCTATCCATGACTCCATGTTGCTTCTTGTCCCTATCTCACAGATGAGGAAACAGAGGCCTAGAGAGATGAGATGAATGGCTTCAGATTGTATAACTCATCGGTGGTAAAACACGGACTAGAAGGTTCCCGACTCAGGGCCCTTCCCCTTACATCAAACTGATTTAAACTGGGGCTTGCAGCATTTCCCTGGTACAGTCTGACATTTGATTAAGACATCCCTATTGCTTCCGGGTGATGAGGAATAAAGAGGAAGGCTCCTTTAGCATTTCAAACCAGGGTGAGGTTTCCTTGGGATTTTTCCAGAATGACAAATTAGAAACTGGGAGATCTCATGTTTTGAGTGAGTCTTTTCCGCTAATCAGGGTGATATGATGGGCTTATCAGTCAGACTGATTGGCATAATTACAGTATATGCCACCAAAGAATATGCCAGCTGTTAATTGTCATACGTGACCAGCAATCTCATATCTGATGAACTTTTTTGTAGAAACATAGTTTGCAGGTAAGTGATTGAAGGTTAACTCTGTCCAACTCAAAACAAGTCCAGAAAGGACACAGAAATATCAACTCTTAGAGCAAAAAGTCACATGAGATCCAACTCCCACTTCGTGAAGGTGAAGCAAAGTAGCAAGAGGGTGATTGGTTGCTATGGATAAATGAGTATTAAACTTGGAGTCATGGGAATTGAGTTCGAATGCTGACACTAATTACCTGTGTGACCTTGGGGAAAACAATGTGGATATGAAAATAAAACAGCCCCCACCCTTGGGGAGCTTACATTCTACTGGTATAAAAGCAGAGAGCTGAAATATATGTAGGCATATACACATGTGTACAGAATATATACATATGTAAATGTGTATGCATATTATCTATATACGCATGCATATGTAACAAATATATATGTTATCTATATGCATATATAGGTATATATTTGCATATATATCTATATGCAAATATACATATATTTAAACTAGACCAGTGACTTAATTGGTATAGAAAACACCTACTGAGGAATTCCTTTTACCAATACAGATGAGCACCGTCTTTGGAACTTACAGTCTTAGAAATTTGACTAGAGCCACTAAAAATGAAATAACTTACCAAGGATCACACAGCCAATATGTGTCAGTGCCAGAAATTGAACCCAAGACTTTTTGACCCGAAGGGCAGCTCTCTTGGCAATGGATATCATATCAAGGTTCATGAAAATGCTTCATGTAACCTCAACTAAGCCTTGCCATAAGCCTGGGAAGCAAATAGTATTATCCCCACTTTGCAGATGAGGTGGGGAAGCAGGGGGGAAGGATGCAGAGTTATATGCATGAACTGTTTCTAAGTTGGGACTTTCATATTTGCGTCAAGGCCATATTTTTGTTGTTGTTCTTCACATGGCCCTGGCATTAGGATGAGCAAGAGAGAGTTGAGTTTGCAATTGTTATTCTCAAATCAATTGTTGAATATGATTCATCCTGAAAATTGCCCTGAATCATCCTTTGTTTCTGGAGAAAGCCAAGATTCACCAAAGAAAACTGAGAGGGGCCTTCAGTGAAGAAGAAAGCTTGGCTGAGTGAAAAGAGCATCAAACTAGGAAGGTACCAGAGACTGGCCCTAAAGCCATGATTACTTAAGAGAAAGGACTTATCTGGAGTTGGGGACCTGGGGTTGGTTCCTGTTCTGTCATTTCCTACTTGTGTGACCATGGGCAGTCATTTGACCTCTCTGGGACTCAGTTTTCTCACCTCAAATGAGGGTGTTGCTCTAGATGACCAACAAGGTGAAGACGAGTTCAAATCCTGCTTCTGACACTAGCTATATGACCCTGGGAAAGTCACTTAAACTCACTGATCTTCAGTTTCTTTTGTTGTTAAATGAGGAGGTTGTACTGGGTGGTCCTTGATATGCCATCCATTTAGCTACATATCTTATGGTCTCTTATAGCTATAAATCTATAATTTTATGATCACTTGTTTTTGCATTTGTTTTCTTATGAGTTAAAATACATAACACACTTTGCAAGCCTTAAATGCTACAATAATGATGTATTTCTTTATCATTATTATTTTATTAGTGATATTAGTGATATATAAATATTCTATTTATCATGATTATTCTATTAGTTTTCATGCCCAAACCAGGTCAAATGGTGGTTATCACAGCTGATTGAGCTGCTGTGCTTTCAAGGAAGATTACATGGAAATAAGCCATCTGGCACTGAGCACTGGCAAGATGGGGGCAGGACAGAGCAGGGATTTTCCTAACCATTTAGTTTCTTAAAAGGGGACTTTCTTTAACCATCTAGTAGAAGCTCTGAAGCCAACATTTGTTGATGGTGTTAAAGTGCTGCACTCAATATGCCGGCAAATTTGGAAAACTCGACAAGGGCCACTGAATTGGAAAAGATCAATTTATGTCCCAATCTTAAAGAAAGGTAATGCCAAAGAATGTTCAAATGACCAAAAAATTGTGCTTATTTCACATGAAAGCAAGGTTATGCTTAAGATTCTATAAGCTAGGGATGGACAATTTATGAACTGAGAATTACCAGTAGTACAGGCTGTTTTTTTAAGAGGCAGAGGAACTAGAAACCAAATTGCCAATATTCACTGGATTTAGAGAAAGCAAGGGAGTTCCAGAGAACATTTATTTCTCCTTCACTGACTACACTAAAGCCTTTTACCATATAGAGCACAACAAAATGTGGCAAATCCTCAAAGAGATGGGAGTACCAGATCATTTTACTTGTCTTCTCAGGAACCTGTATTCAGGTCAAGAAGCAACATTTAGCACTGATCATGGAACAACTGATTGGGTTAAAATGGGAAAAGGAGTACAATAATGTTGTATGCTATCATCTTATTTATTTAACATATGCAGAGCACATCATGTGAAATGCCATGCTGGACACATTGAAAACTAAAATTAAGGTTGTTGGGAGAAATATCAACAATCTCAGATATGCAGTTAATGCCACTCTGATGGCAGAAAATGAAAAAGAGCTAAGAAGCCTCTTGGGTGGGGCAGAGCCAAGATGGTGGAGTAAAAGCAAGAATTTTCTTGAGCTTGCGCTCCCTCAATATCTGTAACCACCAATATCTGTAAAAAATGACTCTAAACAAATGACTCTAAACTTTAGAGCTACAAAACCCACAAAATGACAGAGTGAAATACACCTCCAGCTGGTCAGCCTGGCAAATGGGAAGGAAGGGTCTATCACACCAGGTGGGAATGGAGAGCAGTCTGGTGGCTGGAGCAGACCTCAGGTGACTGAATCACTGAAAACTGTGGTGGTTTCCAGATTTCTTAACCCACAAACACTAAGGAGAAAGTAAAAGGTCAGTGGGGAAACTCTTTTGGACCTTGGTGAGAGAAGAGCCTGATCCAGCCCCTGTGGCAGTAGGAAGACTGCTTTCAGAGCTCCATGAAAATAGATCCAGGAGAGATAATTTAAAAATTATTGGACTACCTGAAAGCCATATTAAAAAAAGAGACTAGATACCATCTTTCAAGTAATCATCAAGGAAAACTGCCCTGATATTATAGAACCAGAGGGTAAAATAGAAATTGAAAGAATCCACCAATCGCCTCTTGAAAAAGATCTAAAAAAGAAAACTCCTAAGCATGTTATAGTCAAATTCCAGAGTTCCCACAGGTAATGAAAATGGGAATTTGAAGATCTTCCCTGCCCCTTAATAGACCTGGGGGGAGTTTGAAGACCTCCCCTGCTTTGAAAGTAAACTCTGCTCCCAGTAGGCTGAATGTAATCACATGGAGCCTGTGATGGAGGGAATTTGCTGAAGGGTACAGCAGAACCCACAGGAAGCTTCCCTGCTATGAAGATAAACTCTGACCCCTAATAGGCTGAATGTAGTCATATGGAGCCTGTGGTGGGAGGACTTTGTTGAGATGAAGCAGAGCCCACAGGAAGCTGGTAGTCAGAGCTAGCCAGACAGTGGGGGAAAGAGGATGCTCAGGCAAGGAGTCAGATAGGCTCGTGAATAGATATTGATCTTGTATTGGTTTGTGGGAAGGCTGAAGGATGCTGTGGCTCTCAGCGTTATTATAGCTTCTTAATATCTTTGGTGCTATGATGGAATTGGCTTCAGTTCTCTGGTGTCTAAATAAATACTTCAGTTCTATCTATCTGGAGAGTTTGGTATATTTTGAGATTGAATGTCATGCAATACTTATAGTCATGGTCTTTATCATGATTGTGGGCTCTATAAATATTGCATTGGCACTACACCAGGTCAAGGAGAAAATATTACAAGAAGTCAGGAAGAAATAATTTGAGTATTATGGAAACACAATCAAGATAATACAAGATCTAGCAGCTACTACCTTAAGGGATGGAAGGGCTTGGAATATGATTTTCTGGAGGTCAAAGGAGCTAGGATTAAAACCAAGAATTACATACCCAGCAAAACTGAGTTTTTCAGGCGAAAATATGGTCATTCAATGAAATAGAGGATTTTAAAGCATTCTTGATGAAAAGATCAGAGCTGAACAGAAAATTTGACTTTCAAATACAAGAATCAAGAAAAGCATGAATAGGTAAACAGGAAAGAGAAATCATAAGGAACTTATTAAAGTTGAACTATTTACATTCCTACATGGAAAGATGATATTTGTAACTCATGAGACTTTTCTCAATATGAGGTTGGTTGAAGGGAATATATATGTATGTATAGGTGGGTGTATGTGTGTATATGTATAAATAGACAGAGGGCATAGAGTGAGTTGAATATGAAGGGATGATATCTAAAAAGTAAAATTAAGTATCGAGAGAGGAAAATATTAGGAGGAGAAAGAATAGGGTAAATTATCTCACATAAAAAAGGCAAGAGAAAGCTGTTACAATGGAGGGGAAGAGCAGAAGGGTGAAAGGGAATGAGTCAATCTTACTCTCATTGGATTTGGCTTAAGGAGGGAATAATATACACACTTGATTGAGCATTTTACCCTACAGGAAAGTAAGGGGGAAGGAGATAAGATGGGAAGAGGATAGAAGGGAGGGCAGATTGGGGGAGGGGGTAGTCAGAAGCAAATACTTTCAAAAAGGGACAGGGTCAAAGGAGAAAATAAAATAAATGGGGAGTGGGATAGGATGGAGGGAAATATAGTTAGTCTTTCATAATATGACTATTATGGAAATGTTTTGCATAACTACACATGTATAACCTATATTGAACTGCTTGTTTTCTCAATGGGGCTGGGTGAGGAGGGAAGAAGCAAGAAAATCTGGACCTCAAGAGTTTTAAAAACAAACGTTAAAATATTGTTTCTACATGCAACCAGGAAATAAGATATATAGGCAATGGGGTAAAGAAATCCATCTTGCTCTACAAGAAAGTAAGGGGAAAGGGGGTAAGGGGGATATAGGAGGATAGAAGAGAGGGAAGACTGGGAGAAGGGGTAATCAGTACGCTTGCTGTCTTGGGGTGGGGGTAGGGGAGAGATAGAAAATTTAGAACTCAAAATCTTGTGGAAATGAATGTTGAAAACTAAAATAATTTTTAAAAATATAAAGATGCGCAAAAAAGAAACCTCTTGATGAGGGTGACAGAGGAGAGTGTAAAAGCTGGCTTGGAGCTCAATATTAAAAACAAACAACAGCAACAAAACAAAGATCATGGCAACTGGTGCCATCACTTCCTGGAAAACAGAGGGAGAAGAAATGAAAGCAGTGTCATATTTTATATTCTTGGGCTCAAAAGATCACTGCAGACAGTGATTGTAGCCATGAATTAAAAGATGCTTTCTCCTTGGAAGGAAAGCAATGGCAAATCTGGACAGCATACTAAAAAGCAGAGCTATCACCTTGCTGACAAAAGTCCAGGTAGTGAAAGTTCTGGTTTTTCCAGCTGTAATGTATGGCTGTAAGTTGGACTATAAGAAAAACTGAATCCTGCAGAATAAATGCCTTCAAATTGTGGTGCTGGAGAAAACTTTTGAGAGTCTCTTAGATAGCAAGGAGATCAAATCAGTCAATACTTAAAGAAATTAATTCATACTATTCATTGAAATGATAATTACTGAAGCTGACGCTTAAATATTCTGGCCACATAACAAGAAGCCAGGGCTCATTGGAAAAGATCCTGATGCTGGTAAAAGACCGAAGGCAAAAAGAGAAGGGGATGGCAAAGGCTGAGACTGATAGATAGTGTCATGGAAACAATAAACATGGACTTGGACTGGCTTCAAGAAACAATGGAAGATAGAAGGACCTGGTAGCTCTATGGTCCATGGGGTCATAAAGAGTTGGGCATGACTAAACAACAACAAATAATAGATGACATTTACCTAAAACTTCAGAGTTTACAAAGCCCTTTACCTCCATTATTATTATACTTGGTTGCTCTGACAACATTGGGAGGTAGATAGTCAAGTGTCATGATTCCCATTTTACAGATGAAAATAACACTCAGTCAGGGTCAAGGGTCAAGGACTTGCTCACAGGGTATTCCAAGAATCTTAGTGTGAAGCTGAAAGAGCACTAGAATTTTGGGGACAACTTTTGGCATCAGACTTGTACTTGGGAATTCTAGCACACTGGCTAAATTCAGATGGGGAGTGAGGATTGAAGTGTGACCACCCCCAACCTGGAGATAGAAGTCATGGTAGTTGAAAATGTTGAGGAAGTAGGAGAAGAGGATATCCTCAACAGGCTGGAAAAGATATAGAAGGGAGGAAAGAATGGGGCTCAGGGGTCCATAAATGAAAGCAACAAGGATCTAGAGAGGATGAAATTATGTTTAAAGGTGGTTACTGAGTGATGGTGGCAGACTGGGATGGGAGGGGGAAGTCTGAAAGGGGCAGCAGAAGGTGAGGACAAGGATGCCAGCCTTCCTCGTGGCTCTACTTGCCAGGGAATGTCAGAGAATGCACAAAATGTAAACTCCTTAAGGACAGGGGCTGTCTTACTGTTGCCCTTATGTCCTTATAGTCTAGCACAGTGCTTTGTATAGAGTAAGGACTGAGGAACTCCTCCCAATGCAGTTTGGCACCTGGGTAACCAAGAGACTAAGTAATTTGAACAGAATGACAAAGACAATATGTATTGGAAACAGGCCTCAATCCAGGCTTTCTAGGCACTATAATATGCTGACTCTCTCAGGACCTGTAGGCACTTAATAAATGCTATTTGGTTGATTGGCAAGAGGGTGTGGGAAGAACCTGTGAAGATACAGGATTCTTGACAGCTGGTAACCTCCTTAAAATTAGAATAAGAAATAAGAATAAGGATTCCCTGTTCGTTAGATACAAACTGGCTCTTTGAGTCTAGGACATGTGGATCCCTCATTGGAGGGAAGTCAACAAAGTAGAAGATAATAGAGTCCAGATATGGTTTGGCTCCATCTTCCTCTGGGAACCTGGACATCGAGCTAATATTCAAGAAAGAAAAGATATTTAGAAAAAAAAATCAAATCAAATCCTGGAAGAAGGTGAAGTGTAACAAATCTCCCAGAGAGGTTTTCTAATTTTCAATTTTGGAAGGCACAAACACAGGCTATTTGTCTCTAAGAAAGCCAACTCCAGAGAATCCAGCCCTATCTGAGGACCCTGCTGCTATCAGGGCTTCCGTATAGCCATGTGACCAAGCTTATATGTCCAGCTTAGGCAATGACAGGAGTATTTTCATAGAATGAGGACATTCAGAAATCTGGGTCACTTAGAAAATTACTCGGCTGGAGCAGCAGAGACTGTTTGACAGAGCGCTGCTTGGAACCCTGTTTCTAATCTACCATTCTCCCTATCAGCTCATTAACAGAATATGCAGATGTTTCTTCACCCACCTGTAGCCTTCTTCTGAAAGAGTATGGCAGGCCTTAGGCTTGGATTTTGCTAACAGAGTGTCAGGGGGAAAATGCTCACATTTCTCTCTGATTTTATAGAGGAATATTTTTTAAAAGAATCTTTGCCTATTTCTAGGTCTAGAAATGGAGCTTATCTTCAGAAGCAGCTCCTGCCCAACAGTAAGCCTTGCCTAGCATAAGTTGTCATTGCACACAACTGACTCCCAAAGGTCAGATTCTTTGTTCCTTGTGAGACTAATTTCCTAGACCTGAATAGGACTCACAGTCAAAACATCCTACCATCAGCTAAGTGACTTTGGGTTGAAAATCAGCCAGTAACACTAAGCAATCAACAGCCATTTCCCAGTGCAGCTGTTCCCAGCTCAAGAGAAATTGTTCAATTTGTTGGGAAGTCACAGGTATTCTCACCCAATGAGCCTCTAATCCATCTGCCAATTACTGTGATGAGACTCGAGCTTAGATGGGCTATTCATTAAGGGAAACATTCATTTGCTTTTATCGGTGGCAGCAAACCCCTTCGTTTCTCTCTGGCTTTTCCCAAGAAACAGATGGTTGGGAGGGTTATATTCCCCATTACCTTGAAGACATAAGAGTATCAATTTCAAAATAGAAGGGACTATACAAATCATCTGGTTGCCATCTTCTGGCTTCCGTGGTTTCCTTTGAATCGAAGCCAAAATTCTACCTTCTGCAAGAAGCCTTTCTAAGTCCCTCTGTAAGGCTACTGACTTTCTTTCTGAGATTCTCTCCAAGTGTTCTGGCAGATATGTCATTGTTTATATGTTGTTTCTCCCACTGGACAGTAAGTTGCTTGGTCAGAAGAGGTTTTGTCTTTCTTTGTATCCCCAGCACTTAGCATAATGCCTGCCAAGTAGCAGACACTTAATGAACACTTAAAACTTATGGACATTTGGGCCACCTATATCTTGTCTCTCCCCCTAACCATATGACTGATTCCAGCTCCTTTTCCAGTCTTACCTGCCCTTGATGATGTTATACTACTTGGTAAAATAATTTTGGGGTCAGATTACTCATATAAAATTATATAGATCTAAAAGTGAGCTTAGAGCCATTAAATCTAATTTTACAGCTGAGAAGACTGAGGCCTAGAGGTAAAGTGACTTTCTTAAGGTTTTACAAGTAATAACCATCAGCTGTGGAATATATAGTCTTTAAGATTTACCAATACACTGATTCTCACAACTTCTGAGGTAGGAGCTATTATTCTCCTCATAATTACAGATGAAGAAACTGAGGGTCAGAGAAGTAAAATGTCTTGCCCTGGACCACCTAGTTAATAAGTATCTGGGGCAGGATTTGAATTCAGGTCTTCTTGACTTTAAGCTCAGGATTCTATCAACAACACCAACTAGGCTCCTTAACATCCTCAGAATCCTAAACCAGGGCTCTTCCTATTCGTTCATGAGAACCAAGTTTTACAGATCTCAAAGAGCAGACAAACTTACAAATATTTGTTTCCAACATTAAATGCTTTGGAAAACTGCCTGCTCTCTTTACATTGTTCTCCTATTGGAAAGGAAAAGTTTTATTAATGCATTTTGCTTTGATACCACATTGCCTTCCTTGTCAGACCCTCCCTCAGGAAAAACAATTTCTTAAATATGCAGCTCTTGGTGAGATACTAATACAACTGATGGAATGTGTATCATTCTGCACTTGAGGTCCAAGTGATTGATTCTCATTGGGAGAGAATACCTGTGACTGTCACTAAGCATTGGCCTGTCTAGTGGGAGGAAAGGAGTGTCATGTGGTCACTACTCCAGTCGTGTGGGGCCGGTACTTGTCACTGAAGTGGTTCTGGGCTGTTTTCATTGTGTTCATCTTCATAAATTTGCTTTGTTAAATTTCTCTTCTGCTCCTACTTTCTTCATTTCCCAAAAGGTCTTCCCACATTTCCCTGAATCCCTCATTCTTTATAGTTAAACCATTATCTATAGCAAAATGTGCTCAGCCATTCACTAACCAATGGACAGTTAGTGTTTTTCCTGGTACTTACCACTGCCAAAAAAGGCGGAGGGGGGGCGGCTAGGTGGCGCAGTGAATAGAGCGCTGGCCCTGGAGTCAGAAGGACCTGAGTTCGGAGCAGGCCTCAGACACTTAATCCACACAAACAAAAACCTAGCCGTGTGACCTTGGGCAAGTTACTTAACCCCAATTGCCCTAAAGGGGTGGCTAGGTGGTGCAGTGAGTAAGAGCACTGGCCTTGGAGTTGGGATGACCCGAGATCAAATCCGGCTTCAGAAAATGAGCACCCACGCATAAAATAATGACTAGTCGTGTAACCTTGAGCAAGTTACTTAACCCCAATTGCTTAAAAAAAGGGGGGGAGGGGAGAGGACTACTATGAATATTTGCATACATGAGGATCTTTCTTTCATTGGTCCCTTTGGGGTATGTGCCCAGGACTGGGATCACCAGGTCAAAGGCTGATCTCTCCTCAAAAAGACCTGAGTTCAAATCTGGACTTAGACACTTACTAACTGTGTGACCCTGGATGAGACACAAGCTCTGCGTGCCTCAGTTTCCTCAAATGTAAGATAGGGTCATAATAGCACCTACCTTACAGGGTTCTTGTGAGGGTCAAAGGAGATAATATCTCAAAAGTGCTTAGTGCAATGCCTGGCACATAATGGGGACTTAATGAATTAATTAGTTCTCCCCTCGATACTTTTACAATTTTTCTGAGTACACTGTATATAAATAGGTACTGATGGCCCTAAAGACGTTGGCATAGTGGATAGAGTTCCAGAATTGGAGTCAGGAAGACCAGAGATTAAGTCCCACCACAGACACTAGCTGTGTGACCTGGGCAAGTCACTTAACCTCTCTGGGTCTCAGTTTCATCTCCTGTATAATGGGGGAGATGATAATAGCATCTGCCTCTTGGGATTTGTGTGCAAATCAAAAGAAGTAAGATAAATGAAATAATCCACATGTCTTAAAATGCTCTATAAATGTTAGCTATTATGGAATCTCTCTTGAACACTAGTTTTCCTTTAGGAAAGATTTCAGTAGAAAGATCATGCATGGGATAGAGTTGGAGGGAGCCTCACCTGCAAATAGAAGACAGGGAATACTTGAAATTTTAAATCCAGAATCTTTTAATTAAAAGGGTGTTTTTGGGCAGCTAGGTGGCACAGTAAATAGAGCACTGGCCCTGGAGTCAGGAGGACCTGAGTTCAAATCCAGCCTCAGACACTTAACACAAAAACTATCCATGTGGCCTTGGGCAAGTCACTTAACCCCAATTACCCTGCCTTCCCCCCTCCAAAAAGACCAAAAAAACAGTGCCCTTTCATTTTGGTTTGGTTTGAGGCATTAGAATTGAAGCCATCTTTGAAGGGTGCCTGGAAGGATCATCTCTGGCAGAAAAGACCACTTGAGATAATGGTAAAATGACCTTTGGCCCCAGCAGCTCAGGCCCATTAGCCCCAAGCCTGTACTATACCTGATTTGCCCTTCTTTGTTGGCTTTAGAAGGCAGGATTTCCAGGCGCCTGCTGAATTGCATGTGACAGCTTCTAATGCTACATCAACTTAAGGGGTGACAGCTGGCGGCTTCTTAGAGAACAGGTACCTTCACATGGAGCGGAGGCAGCAAGAGTGCACGTGATGGGGAGATTCAGAAAATGAATTTTTAAAAAGACTGAGCTGTTGACAGGGAATTGAAAGTTTTTGTCTTTAACTGTAAGCCTATTTCACAAAAACACCCTGATAACAGAAGAGAGGATTCTTTCTTTCTTCCTGTTGAGACCTAGGGCCTGGTATCTCCTGAACAAGGAAGCCGTTTGCTGCATCAGGCATTCCAGGAGGCAGTGCCACATGTGACAAGGCTGGAGCCAACTTTGTCTCTAGTCAGCCTGGTGACTTTGAGCTGCTCGTTTCATTTCTGTAGGCGTAGTTTCCTCACTTGTAAAGAAGGGATGGGGGCAGTTAGTTGACTCAGTGAATAGAATTCCTGGCCTGAAGTCAGGAAGACTCATCTTCATGAGTTCAAATCTGGTCTCAGCTACTCACTAGCTATGTGATTCTGGGCAAGTCACTCCACTCCGTTGGCCTCAGTTTTGTCATCTGTAAAATGAACTGGAGAAGGAAATGGCAAACCACTCTGCAAAGAAAACCCCAAAATGGGGTCATGGAGAGTAAGACATGACTGAAACGACTAAACAAAAGAAGGGATGGTTATATGTTCAGACAGCTTCTCAGGACTGATGTGAGGAAAGCCCTTTGGAAACCCCGAAGTGAAGTGGGAATTTCAACTTTTATCATAGTTTGGAAATAGGTGACACCTGTGAGCATCGATTAAATCATGACATATGGATGACCTTTGTCTACACTAATCCTTCTGAGTGCCAGTCACATGATACGTACTGCCTGTGTGACCCTGGGCAAGTCACTTAACTTCCATGATTCTCTCCATTTATAAGACACAAGCATTAGATTAGACAGCTTCTGGCTCTGAATCTATGAGTTTATGACCAAAGCTTTGGCAGGACTGTCTTCCTGCCTGGAAGCTATTTGTGTGCCTACCAAGGGAGAATGGATGGTTGGTCTCCTTTAGGCTTTGAAGCTTCCTCTTCTTTCTGGGTGGATGGGGAAGAGAGAGATATTTTCCTGAGTAATGAAAGAATGAAGAGAAAGGGAAGCTCCACACACAGTCAAACCGATATGTGGGCAAGAACAGTCAGACAACTAACGTTTTTTAAACACCAACAACCTGCCAGGCACTGTGCTAATGCTGGGCAAACACATGCAAGCAGAAAAATTGTGCTGCCCTCAAGGAGCTTGTTTTCTGGCCTTCATTTCAAAGAGGACCAATGACGTCACAGGTGATTTAAACGAGCCTTAGTTGCACAAAGTTGCAGCCTCACTCCCTCTTCCAGGCTTCAGAGTCCACTGGCAAGACAAGAGTCAGCATGACTGGCAATAGCCTGAGACACAGGGCGTGACCTTGGCATCCGTGATGTCTGACCAAGCTCTAAGCACTCCACAGCACCTGCTTCAGCCACCTTTGTGGCCACTGGAATAAATTGTTCTCATCCATCCATTCTGCTGGGAGGAAGTCTTCACCTATTGGGCTAGACATCCCCCTAACTCACTGACAGGTTTGTGGCCCATTGGTTACTCTCATACTGGTTTAGCCTGTCTGCCAGTATGGTTTATGTGGTCATGTTATGTTATGTGGTCACTGCATGTAACAGCTTCTTGGAAGCACAGGTGGAGTTGGGTGAACCAGGTGGACCCCAAAAGTGGATGAGCAGCCCTGAAAAGGGCTCAGCAGTGCTCACACCAGAGATGCTAGTCCCCCTGAACATTCCAGATACCTCAAGGAGCTAATATTCTAATTGAGGAAGATGACATATGGGAGGAAGCTCAAAATCACTGTAGAGACAAAGGTTTGTATAGGGAAGGGTAAAGAAAGTTTATAGTGAAGCCTGCAGAAGAATGAGACTTGGCTGGCCTACACACCCTCATTAAATAGAGGTCCTGAGAGGATCCATACAATCAGAAGAAGAGGGTAGAGGGGCAGGAGATACTTCCAATGTGTGCACTTCAGGGTCAGAGAGAGGAACAGAAGGGACAATCTTAAACTAGCAGGGGAATTTGGTGATAGATGGTTCAGTGGATAGAGCCCTGGAACTGTGGTTGAGAAAACCTGAGTTTAGATACAGCCTCAGATATTTACTAGCTGTGGGACCCTGGGCAAGTCACTTAACCTCTGCTTGCCTTAATCCACAGGAGAAGGAAATGGCAAAACACCCCAGTATCTTTACCAAGAAAACCCCAACGTGGGGTCACAAAAAGTCAAGCATAACTGAACAATAACAACAGCAGGAGAATTATTCAATTTGAAGAATAACAAAGTCCTGTCGCTTCCCCTGCTTTTCTCCTTTGTATCTGTCAAGTCTGTTAATAGCTCCATGTTTGTAAAACTCTCTTTTAGGTTTGCAAGATGCTGTGCACACATTATCTCCTGTGACCCTCACAATGACCTGATAAGGTGGACATTATTATTGGCACCAAATTACAAAAGTAGAAGCTGAGGGGCAAGAAAAATTGTAGCTCACCCAGCATCATCTTATTTTTTCTTGAGTACAAATCCAGCAGCCTACCTACACTACATTATATATACATATATACATTAAGGATAGGGATTATACCTGTCTATACCTGTGACATTAAGGATAGGGACCTGTGACTTCACTGGTATAGACAACTTTCTGGATGAAGAAACTCTATTAGTGCAAGTTGGCACTTTCTAAGTTGCCCAGAGCAATGAGAAACTCAGTGACTAGTCCAGGGTCTCACAACCAACATGGGGCAGAGCAAGGCTTGAACCCAGACCTTCCTGGTTCCAAAGCCAGTTTTCTGGTGGTTAGTTCAGTGCTCTGAGATGGAGTGAACATGCCAGAGATCAGGCACCTACAATGCAGAGAGTGCAAGGTTGGAACACCTTGTCTCAGCTTGAGTTGTTTCCCAGAACCTTAGGGTTTCAAAAATAATAATAGCTAACATTTATATAAGACTTTAAAGACTACAAAGCCCTTTGTGAATGTTATCTTATTTAATCTTCACAACAACCCTGTGTGGTCAGTGCTATCGTTACCAACCCCATTTTACTGATGGAAACCAAGACAGACAAAGGTTAAGTGACTCGTCCAGGGTCATACCATTAAAACATGTTTGAGGCATGATTTAAATTCCAGTCTCCCTGTCTCCAGGGCTCCATCCAAGCACCATCTCACTGACCCAATTTGTTGCACCAGATTGAAGTAGACACTGAGTGAACACTGTCTCCTGCTGACTCAGATACTCCCTCCTAAGTATAATAATCATCTGCAATCCTTGGTGCAAATTATAGGAAAACATCTAAAAATGCCCTTGCTTTGAAGAAGGGCTCCTATTTAGAGTCCACAGATAAACTTGGGGGCAAAGGGGTGGGTCTTTGAACTTAGCTGGGGGAAATGACATCCTTATTATCTGTCTTTTATTTTCTAACTGACACTTTTCCTTTTTCTTCAATTTTTTCAAAATGTTATTCTGAGAATGAATCCATAGGTTTCACCAGACTACCAAAAGGGGCCGTGACCCACAAAATGGTTCAGACCCCCTGCTCTAGAATGGAGCCAAGATGATAGATTAGGGGCAGTTACCCAGCTGAACTCTCCCAACATTTCCCTTCAAACAACTTTAAAATAACCCCTCAAATCAAATTTGGGAGTCGTTGGGCCAACAAAAGGTCAAGAGGAGACATTTTTCTGGCTAAGAAAACTGAAGAGGTCAGCAAAAGACATTTGCAACACTGGGGTGGAGGCCCATGGTAGTGGCAATAGCAGCTGCAGCAGCAGTTTCAGGAACTCTGATCCCAGAGATAGCAAGGGGATCAGATAGCTGGTCAGAAAGAGATTATAGGGGACCCTTTTCTGGCACTGGGTACAGCCAGTACTGATTGTCAACTCTATTGCACATACACAGTTATGGGTAGCAGTTCCAGGGTGGAGAGGAATGTTGGTGGTTGGTCATAAGGGAGCAGGGGCTCTGCTTACAATTCTAAAGCAAAGAGAGCCCTTCCTGGGTAAAGGTCAGAGTGCAGAACAGGAAAGCAGTGACCATACCTCTTCCAGAATAACACCACATTGAAAGCACCAAAAATTTGTAGGCACCAAAAACTAGCTTTGAAAACACAAGTATAGAAAAGCCTGAAGCTTAGGATAGTACCTTCTCATGAGGTGAGCAGAACCCAACTTTAACATAAAGTTCAAAGTCAAGAAATAGGTTGGAAAAATGAGCAAACAACAACAACAACAACAAAAAGCATTTAACTATAAAAGCTACTATGGTGGCAGGGAAAATCAAGACATAAACTCAGAGGAAAACAACAATGTGAAAACAGCTACCCAAAAAAAGCCTCAAAGAAAAATGCTAATTGGACCCAAGCCCAAGAAGAATTCCTGGAAGGGATAAAGAAAGCAACAAGAGTGGTAGGGGAAAATTGGGAAAAGAAATGAGCATGATTCAAGAAAATTATGAAAAGAGATTTAACAGCTTGGTAAAAGAGGCACAAAAATACTGAAGAAAAATTGACCAAATGGTAAAAGAGGAAAAAAATCACTGAAGAGAATTCCTTACAAAGCAAAACTGGCCAGGAAGAGCTCTTTGTTTTCCTTTGTTTCTTCTTCCTTGTGGTTCTTCCCATTGGTTCTAATTCTTCTTTACAACATGAGTAATTTGAAAATGTTTAATATAAACATTCATTTACAATGAAGGGAAAAATGGTGGGGATAGAGAGTAATGCTTGAACTTCAATCTCATTGGAATTGGTTCAAAGAGGGAAGAATATGTATATCTGTAATTCTGTCTGTATGTACACATACTGTTGTGTACAGAAATGTAACTTATCCAATAGGGAAATAGGAGAGGAAGGGAATAAGAGAAAGGGGGGGGTGGTAAAAGGGAAGGAAGATTAAAGGAAACAGTAGTTAGAAGCAAAATAGACTTTTGAGGATGGACATGAGAGAGAGAGAGAGAGAGAGAGAGAGAGAGAGAGAGAGAGAGAGAGAGAGAGAGAGAGAGGTGGTGGGGAGGGAGGAAGAAGGAAGGAAACATACAATAATCATAACTGTGAATGTGAATGGGATATGCTCACTCATATCATAAAACAGAAGTAGATAGCATAATGGACTAGAAATCAGAATCCAGAAATATGTTGTTTACAAGAGATATACTTGACAAAGAAAGAGACACACAGAATTACAATAAAGGGCCAGAACAGGATCTAATATGCTTTAGCTGAATTAAAAAAGTCATGGATAGCAATCATGATCTCAGACAAAACAAAAGCAAAAATAAGACCTAATTAAAAGAGATAATAAGGGAAACTACATTATGTTAAAAGGCACCAAAGGTAATGAAGAGATATAAAAATGTTTACTGCAGATTTCTCTGATGAAGGTATAATTTCTTAAATATATACTGAGTATAAACTGAGTTAAATTTATAAAAATAAGAGCTATTCCCCAATTGATATATGGTCAAAGGATATGAACAGGCAGTTTTCAGAAGAAATCAAAGCTATCTATGGCCATATAAAAATGCTCTATATTACTATTCACCAGAGACAGACAAATTGAAACAACTTTGAGGTACCACCTCACACTTATGAAAATGAGAAATGGTGGAGGGGATTAGGGAAAAATAGACACACCAAACAAACTGCTGGTGGAGTAGTGAACTGGTCCAACTATTTGGAGAATGATTTGGAACTATGCCCAAAAGGCTATAAAACTGTGACCCTTTGACCCAGCAATACCACTACTAGGTCTGTATTCCAAAGAGATCAAAGAAAAAGGAAAAGGACCTATATGTACAAAAATATTTATAGCAGCCCTTTTTTGTGGTGGCAATGAATTGGAAATTGAGGGAATGCTCAAGAATTGGGGAAAGGTTGAACAAATTATGGCATATAATTGTAATGAGTACTATTGTGCTGTGTGAAATGATGAGAAGGGTAGTATCAGGAAAAAAAAAGGCAAGATCTGTATGAACTGGGGAAAGAGGGGGGCGGAGCCAAGATGACAGCTCATCCAAGCCACTCTGCCCCCAGATTCCCTCCAAACTATGTAAAAGGGAACTCTGAACAACTTCTGGAGCCCCAGCACCCACAGAATGACACAGAGAAGCTAACCTCCCACTGAGGACAGCCCAGCAGCCCTGCAGGAAGGACCAGCGCAGCACTCTGGGAGCCGGCAGCACGCAATGCGCAGAGCACAGGAAGCGGAGCCGAGCGGAGCCCAGGTCCGCATGAGCCGAGGTTTTAGCCCCAGGGTAGCAGGGCCAGCGGCCAGCTGGAGAGACCCCAGAACACCAGCAGTTGTGGCGATTCCAGAATTATCAACATAGACATGCCTAGGACAAAGTGAGAGGTTAGTGCCCTATGGACTTTGGGACCAGTATTTGGGGAATGCGTTGGCTTCCTCCCCTGGGGGCTAGAAGCTGCTGAGGAGACACGCCATTTTGTAGTTTTCAGAGGCAGCTCCAGCTTCTGGCCTACGAACTGTAGGGAGATCCAGCGATCAGTCTTGGGGGGTAATAGCTCTTGCTATAACCTCCCTGGATCCGGATTGTGATCTGGGGTGGAAGTCATGGGTGGGTTTACAGCTTGGCAGAAATGGAAGTTGCCCTCTTACACGTTCGGGACGAAAATTCCCCTCTCTGTCGGCAAAGACAAGGCAACAAGCCCAAAAGTCAAGTAATTAAGTGGCAACATGCCAAGGCAAAGGAAACAGAAAACATGCAAGCCTAGACTCCTATTTTGGGGGCATAGAGCGGGAAAAGGACTGTGAGGTCAGAAGTCCTGCTCCAAAAGCCCCAGGGGAAAACATGAGCAGGTTGCAGGCCATAGAGGACCTTAAGAAGGACTTTAAAAACCAAATAAGAGAAGTGGAGGAAAAATTGGGAAGAGAAATGAGAAGGATGCAGGAAAAGTATGAAATGAGGGTCAACAGCCTGACTGAGAAAACAACACCTTAAAAAATAGACTAACTCAAATGGCAAAGGAGGCCCAAAAGGGCAATGAGGAGAAGAAAGCCTTAAAAAGTCAAATTTGCCAGATGGAAAAAGAATCTCAAAAGTTCACTGAGGAGATTCATTCCTTCAGAGTGAGACTGGAGCAAATGGAAGCTAATGACTTTATGAGAAATCAAGATGCTGTTAAGCAGATCCAAACAAATGAAAGATTAGAAGGCAATGTGAAATATCTCATGGGAAAAACCACTGACCTGAAAAATAGATCCAGGAGAGACAATTTAAAAATTATTGGACTACCTGAAAGCCAGGATCAAAGAAAGAACCTAGAAATCACCCTTCAAGAAATTCTCAAGGAAAATTGCCCTGATGTTTTAGATCCAGAGGGCAAAATAGAGGTTGAAAGAATCCACAGATCACCTCCTGAAAAAAATCCCAAAAAGAAAACTCCCAGGAATATTATAGCCAGGTTCCAGAATCCCCAGATCAAGGAGAAAATACTACAAGCACCCAGGAAGAAACAATTTCAATATTGTGGAAACACAATCAGAATAGCCCAGGACCTGGCAGCTTCTACACTGAGGGACTGAAGGGCATGGAATATGATATTCCAGAGGGCAAAAGAGCTGGGAATGAACCCAAGGGTCACCTACCCAGCAAAACTGAGTATTTTGTTTCAGGGAAAATATGGTCATTCAGTGGAATAGAGGACTTTCAAGAATTCTTGAGTTAAAAACCAGAATTGAATAGAAAATTTGACATCCAGATGCAGGAAGCAAGAGATCCCTGAGAAGGTAATCAGGGAAAAGAAATCAAAAGGAACTTATCAAAGTTGAACTATTTACATTCCTATATGGGAAAACAATAACGGTGACTGATGAAATCTTTCTCACTATAAAAATAATGGAAGAAGGGTGTGTGGTCATATGAATACATATGCGAATGTGTGTGTATATGGTTACAGTTATATATGGATAGAGGGCATAGGTTGATTTTGTTGGGAAAGGAGGGTACTCAAGGGGTGAATTATGAGGTGAGAAAGGAAAGTGGCAAGAGGAGATGGGGACAGACAGGGTAGGGCAAACTATCTCATGTAGAAGAAGCAAGGGGAAGTGGTTGCAAGGGAGGGGGAGAATAGGAAGGCAAAAAGGCAAAACCACATTCTCATTGAATTTGGTTCAGGGAGAGAATGACATACATACTAAATGGGGTATCTCAACCTGCAGCAGAATAGGGGCAAGGGGGATGAGAGGAGGAATGATGGATGGGAGGGCATCCTTGGGGGGAGGGGAGGTTGGAAGTACCCACTATAGAAGAGGGACAGGATCATGTAGGGAATGGACCAGGTTGGGGGTAGGATGAGTGGGAGGGAATTATAAGCAGCCTTGTACAATATATCTACTATGATAATGTTTTGCATAGCTAGACATGTACAACATATACTGAATTACTTATCTTCCCAGAGGGAATAGGTGACAAGGGAGGAAGGAAATGGATCTGAAATTAGAAGTCTTAAATGGAAAAGTCAAAGGGGGTATGGGAGAAGGTATGGGAGAGAGCAGATTGGAGGAAGTGATATCTTGCGGGACTGCTATTCTGGGAGGGTGGGTAGGGGAAAACAGGGAGGGGGAAATGATTATAACTCAAAATCTGGCGGAAATGAATGATGTAAAACAGAAGTTAATAAAGCATTTGTTTAAAAAAAAAGATCTATATGAACTGATGCAAAGTGAAGGAGAAGAACCAGGAGATCATTGAATACAATAACAGCAATATTGTAAGGCAATTGTAAGGCAATTCCAAAGGACTCATGATGGGAAAACGATATCTATCTCTAGAGAGAGAACTTATGATCTCTGAGTGCAAACTGAAGTATGATTTTCTTATTTTCTTTCTTTTTAAAAATATTGCTAATATGGAAATATATTTGTAGGATTTCACATATATAATTGATATCATGCTGCTTGCCTTCCCAGTGGGTGTGGGAGGGGATGGAAGGCAGGGATAGGATTTGGAACTCAAAATTCAAAAAGAAAAAAAGGTTAAAAATAAATAAATAATAAATCACTTTTTAAAAAAAGAGCCCTTGCTCTAAGGAAATCTTAAGCCAGATACCCTCCCTTAATTTTTTCTAAGACTCACCTTTGATCATTAGCCACTCTCTGGTTTGTGTCTTCATCATGGTCCATGGGAGGTTCAGGAAAAGCCATGTTGAAAATTTATAAAACTGGCCTAAGTTGTGAGGCAGATGGTGGGAAGAGGATAAGGAGGAATCAAAAACCTCCCATGGCAATTTCTTACCCAAAAGGATGAAGAGATTAATACAGGATTGGAGTCCCAGGGTCCATGCCCAGAAGGAAACCATGGAGATCTGGTAGATTCTACTGAACTTACACTCAAGCCATGCATGGAGTTGCTCACTCAGGGAACTGGGCCCACTCCCTCTTTCTAACTGTATCTCCTGGGCTTATTACGCTAAAGTCTGTCTTAGCAGAGGTAGGAGAAGTTTCGGTCCCAGAGGAGAGGCCAAGGCCATTAGTATCACTGTGGGGCAGGACACAGGCTAATGTGTAATAGTGGGGTTTGAGTATAATATATTAATGACATTAATATAAAACAGTTCATAGGGCAGCATTATTTCAGGTTTGCTTGTTCATATATAAACATGCAATTCTGAGTCAAATATCTGTCTAGGAAACAATTAACTTAGGGGATAAGTTTAGTTATAAAAATAATTATTTGCTATAAAAACTCCTCCAAACTCCATATTTCTCTGGAGGACTATATCACCCTACCAGTTACCCAGCTTCAAAACCTCAGTCATACTTAATTTTCTTTTCTCCCTCATGCCCCCCACACTATGTCCAATCAGTTTGCAAGTTGTGTTGATTCTATCTCCACAACAAATCTCTGTTCTCCTTTTTTATATTCATCCAGGTTAGCATCCTAATTCAAACCCTCATTACTTATCAGGCAAAGTACTGAAATAGCCTTCTAATTGATCTTCTGGCTTTTAATCTCTCTCCTCTTTAATCTATATTCCACACAACCAGCCTTAGACACTCACTGCCTGTGTCACCCTGGGTATAACATTTCACTTTCCTTTGCCTCAGTTTCCTCATCTGTAAAGTGCTTTGCAAACCTTCAAGTACCATGTAATTATAATATTTGTTGTCATCTAAAACAGGACAATCATGACTTACTGCTTCCCTGAAATCTTAAATAGCTCCTAACCCTAGAAAAAATACAAACTGCTTGGCTCATTCTCTGGATGCCTGTATAACCCCCTCTAGCTCCCATTTACCTTTCCAGTCTTAGTTCATATTACTCTTCACAAATGAGTCCCTTCCTACCCTTCTAGTCTTCTTACAGATGACCCCTCTGTGTACTGTGATCCAGCCATGATTCCCTACTTAATGTTCCTCACACACAATGTTCTATTTCCTATCTCTGCATCTTTTACTGATTGTCCCTCATACCTGAAGCAATTTCCCTCCTCACCTCTGCCTTTTAGAATCCCTAGCTCACGTAGCTCAAATGTTGACTTCTACAGGCTGCCTCTGCCAGTCTGCTTAGGTGCTAGTGTCTTCCTTAAGGTTTCTTTCCAACTACATTGTGTCACAGTCAAACTGGCCGACTTCCTGTTACATGCCAATGGCATCCCGTCTCCCATCCCCATGCCTTTGTACAGACTGCCCTCCATATCTAGAACACATTCGCATTCCCTCACCACCTCTGCCTCTCAAAATCCTTAGTATCCTATGAGGACCAACCAAGAGCTCTCTTTAACAGGAAGCCTTTCCTAATCTCCCTAGTGATTAGTACTGCCTTCTTTAAATTTATGTTTATTTCTTTGCGAAAAGGTTGTATGTCCTCAAGTAGTAAGAATGGCTTTTTATTTGGTCTTTGCGTAAGAGATGCTTGAGACTGACTGGCATCCTGGCATATATAGTTCAGAAGGATAAACAATTCCTTGCAGCCTTGGGAATGATTGGGTACTATCATGATATTTCACCTGGAAAGTGAACTGTTCATATTTGACATGTTAAAAACAGGGACATGGTAGCAACAGCCAAGAGGAAAACTGTAAAGGAGAAAGTAAAGGAGTGATGGACTGTGGTAGAAAAGGGGGAGGCTGAGGTGGACCATTAGACCCTGCAAGTCTCACCTCTTCAAAGACTGAGGAAAGGTCTCTTTCTAAAATGTCTGCTCTTTCCCCAGCTTGCCTTCCCCATCCCTCTTCAGTAATAGAGAGGATAATGTCTTATATGTATATGTTTTCTGCATCCTGAGTCTGCCTCGTATAAAGGGCCTGGGGATTATTTAGAAATACACAGAACTTTAAATTAGGACAGAGAGCCTAATTTTTCTAACTGGGGCTCAGAGCTTTTGTGATTACACACAATAATTTCCTATTTGATTTAAATTACACAAAATCACAGAGGAAAACATCACATGGGTATGAGAGCTTTTATATTGCCCCCAGACTAAAAGCAAGCTAGATATTGTAACAGGGCATGACTAATTAAATCTCTAAACTTCAATAAGAGAAAGGAAAGGGGGCAGGCTGTAGACAGGTGAGGCCCAAGTGACAGAGCTCGGACCCTTTTATCTGGGAGCAGGGATGTGGAAGGATCATACCTTCCTCAGGACCATCCACTGGCATTATATTTACATCCCCGAGCCTAAACCCAGTGCACAGCACATAGTAGGCATTTAACAAATGCTTCTTGAATTGGACACAGGACTGACCTTTAAGCAATTGTTAATAAAATCCATTCTCCCATGGCGTGTTTACTAGCTGACATTTCTATGTACTTACTATGTTCCAAGCACTGTGTTAGGTGCTTTACAACTTCTATCTCATTTGATCTTCACGATAGTCCTGGGAGGTGGGTGCCCTTATTATCTCCATTTGATAGATGAGGAAGCAGAGTCAAACAGAGGTTAAGTGACTTGTCCAGGGTCACACAGCTAGTAAATATCTGAGGCCAGATTTGAACTCAGGTCTTCCTTACTCTTCCTTACCTAGTGCTCTATCCACTGTGCCGTCTAATTACACATAGGAGGTGCTTAAATGCTTTTTCAGTCAACCATTCATTCATTGGTTCCTTTACAGAATAGTAGATATCATCATATCATATCATATCATATCATATCATATCATATCATATCATATCATATCATCATATCATATCATATCATCATATCATATCATCATATCATATCATATCATCATATCATATCATATCATATCATCTCATCATATCATCTCATCATATCATATCATCATATCATATCATATCATATCATATCATCATATCATATCATATCATATCATCATATCATATCATCATATCATATCATATCATATCATATCATATCATATCATATCATATCATATCATATCATCATATCATATCATCATATCATATCATCATATCATATCATCATATCATATCATATCATATCATATCATATCATATCATCTCATCATATCATATCATATCATCATATCATATCATATCATCATATCATATCATATCATATCATATCATCATATCATATCATATCATCATATCATATCATATCATCATATCATATCATATCATATCATATCATCATATCATATCATATCATCATATCATATCATATCATCATATCATATCATATCATACTACATATCATATCATATCTCATAGCACATCACATCGAATCATAAAATATCATATCATATCATATCATGGTCCCTAGGATCTGGGATGCTGTTCTTTCCATCTCCATGTTAAGGTGGGGCCCTGGGTGAGCCTACTGATGATGTGAGGGTCAGAGTGATCAAATCCTTGCCAACGTTTTGAGCTATATTTTGGAAAAAAGAACTTGGGATTACTACCAAATAATGTACCTTCAACACAGAAGTGGGATAAAGGAAGCCTGGGGGATGGTGTGAAGTATTAAAGCACGAATCTTAGTTGTAAGCTGATGCTGCACGGCTTACAGGAGCCTACACCCTGGGTGTGGGCTGGCTTTTCAGAAAGACCACATTCCTCCCAGCTTGTGGGCTTTGATTAGCCCCTGGCCGTAACTGCTTTTACTAAACAGTGGGATTTTACTTTATTATCCCTGGGGTTATTTGTTTTAACACTGAATCCCTGGAGTATTACTTTTGTGGGGGGCGTAGAGAGAATAGAAGAGATGTGGAAGGAAAGTTGTTGGGGGTGGAGAGTGAAAAGGATAAAATATTTGTTTCCAGGGCAATCCTGGTTCTAAGACATGGGGGACCTTTTCCAAAAATAAATTCCTTAGTGAATTAATTAATTGGTTAATTCATTTGAAAGTACTTTCCAAGTTTCAGGGTACAGTTGAAATAGTGCTGGATTTGAATTCAGTAGTCATTAGAAAACCAAGTATTTATTAAGTACCTGCTAGACACTGTCCAAGGTGCTAGGCATACATATGTGCAATAAGTAAAACAACTCCTATTTCTAAGCAGCCTACATTCTAATGGAGGAGATAAGTACAAATAAAAGTCTATACTGAATACATAGAAAGAGAATAAATACAGATAAATATGAAGCATCAACATCAAGAAAGCCTGAGAGGGAAGGCATTAGCTGTTAAAGAGATCAGCAAGAACATCGTGGAGAAGGCAATCCTTTTGTTATGTATTGATTGGGGAAAAAGGAGGAAGAGGAAGATGAATGGGTTTGGATCCCACTTCTGGCACTGTGTGGCCTTAGGTAAATCATTTTACATCCATTGGTCTCAGTTTCCCTCCTCTAAAAATGAGAGGATTGTTTTTTTGAAGTTCAAATACCTTTGAGGTCAACTTGCAGCTCTAAATTCTATGAAATCCTATGGTTAGGACATTATGTTAAGTCCTTACATCCTGTCCTCTTAGACCTAGAAGAAGTGTTGATGAGACTAGAGAATGGGGACAGCGGAGTGACATCTAGATGTTTCAGAACTGGGATCTAACAGCTGCTCTCTCTTCCCACTTGAACCAGTAGAGCCAAACTAAAATGCCAAGAGCCTATTTCTTTTATGAGGGAGACTTGGGACAAGGCTGCCAAGCCTGAGATAACCCAAGAGGTAATTAAATCAGCAAGACATCCTTTTTCTTCTCCTTGCCTTCCCTCCCTTCTCATCATTACCCTTCTACCAGAGCCTGGGGAATAAATTGCTAAATCAGAAGAAAAGGAAGGGTTATAGAGATAATGGGAAATTTAAAACATTTGCTGCAGGAATCCTGCCTGGATGCTTCAGGCACTATGGGACCATCTGTGTCTGTCTGGCTCCAGAATAACTCCTCATCCTCAGGGGAAGAAAATTAAGAATGATACCAAATAATGGTCAGTGTCTTCAAATTCCCTCCATTGATGGGCCAAGAATGGAGGAAGAATAAACTCCTGCAGCAGTTTCAGGTCTGTATGCCTAAATCCTTTCTCTTCATCTATTCAATCCCCATTCATTGCATTTTTTTCCACTTTACCTCCATCTATATCTCAAAATCTCAGAATTAGGAAGGTCCTCAAAGGTCATCTGGTGCCTGTTCTTAGCCAAGGATCCATGAACTTGCATTTGAAATATGTTGATAATTGCATTTCAATATTATTGGTTTCCTTTGTAATCCTATGTATTTTATTTTATGCACTTAGAAACATTCACTGGTTGCCAAAGGGGTTCATGATATCAAAAGGTTTAGTCCAACCCATACCTGAAGGAGATTCCCTTTCACAATATACCTAACAAATACTTATCCAGTCTGTGCTTGAAGATGTCTAGTGAGGGAAAACCCTCAGTATACCCCAAGGCAGCCTATTCTATTTACATATATTTAAATCTACAATGTCCACCCCATTATACCTAGATTTGGCCTTTGGGGTAAAAAAGAGCAAGTCTAATCCCTCTTTGACATGACAGCCAACATTCTGGACCCACACTCCTGTATTGTATCATGTACCTACTAGAGTTAGAAATAGAAAAATAGATATGATCCAAACCTTGTTATCAAGGACTATACAATGAGGAAGAGGGAGGGATATATATGTATATATATGCATGTATGTACATATATGTGTGTATACATATATATGTATACACACATATATATATGGGGACTAATTATGTATGTGGAGATTGTGCTAGTCTGAATGTAATGCAAAAGTCAATAACTGTGTTGTTAGCATTATTATTATGTACAATAAAGGCAGAAGTGTGGAATGAGGGCAGACTGTCACCTCATTGCCTCAGGTTCCACATAGCTTATATGAGTTTTGGGGGGTAAGGAGTATCTGAAATGGTCTGGGAGATACAGCCTGAAAAGAGACACTAGCGAAGATAAAATAACAACCCAACCTCAAGCCAAATAGTTGTCTGTGTCCAGGGACTTAAAAGTCATCACCAAGAGAAAAGTGATTAAAGGAAATATTTAATCTTAGCTTAGAAGCTTCCAGTAGCTTTTGCCCATGAAAAGAGCTTTGGTCTGTACTCTCAGGGAGAGGCTTACTAACAATGACATCCCAAGGGATGGTAGCATAGACCAGAATAGAGATGGTCCCAAAGAAGATGAGGATCTGAATCCCAGCAAATTGTGGCATGTGGCATGTCAGTGACAATGAGACCAGTGGAGACTCCTAGCAGAGATGACCAGTGGAGATTACAGAACTCTTAGCAGGGAGTACACAATGTCTAATGTAGCGTCTAGCACAAAACAGCAGAAGGCAATGTAATGTTATGGTGTTGTTCAGTTGTGTCCAATTCTTCGTGACCCCATTTGGGGTTTTCTTGGCAAAGATGCTGGATTGGTTTGCCATTTCTTTCTCTAGCACATCTTACAGATAAGGAAACTGAGGCAAACAGGGTAAGTGACTTGCCCAGGGTCACACACTTAGTAAGTATCTTGAGGGTAGATTTGAACTCAGGTCTTCCTGACTCCAAGTCTGGTGCTTTATCCATTGCGCCACCTAGAGGATATTGACTACTCTGCAGCATTAGAGATAAACATTGCTACAACCACACCTGTACCTTGGCCACTTCTATTCCTAAGTAGGAACCCTCCATGCCTGTGCCTTGGCCCTGTGAGTTCCTGGCATTTACCCCATTATAGTCTGTGATTTCCTGTGTTCCCTCCACGTACGTCCTCCACTGACTTTTACAGATCATACATGCATATTCTCTCTCTGTGTACATATCCATGCATGTGGTATGGTAACCTATGGGAGAAGTACCCCATTCATGCCTAGGAAAATCTTTTCTTGTTCTCCAGTTTGTTGTACTGTTTGACTAAAGTCTTTTTATTTGAATTAAATATGTCCTCTGATTGTTCGGATAAAATACATTCATCACTGGGGGTGGGGTAGTGCTTGAGCTATAGTTTTAGGTGGGTGTTGAATTATATCTCAAGTCTGGAATAGAATGGTTTTTTGGAGGGCCAAATGTGAGAAGGCCCTCTGGTACCATGTATGAGTGTGGTAAGTCCAAGCTATGAAAAGTTTGGGAGGAGAGAACACTTTTAGCTGGGGGAGTCAGGGAGGCTTTATGAATTGAATGGGAAGGATTTAAATAGGAAGGTGAGGGGAGATCATGCTTGGTATGGGAGGTCTGAACTAAGGCACTCAGATGGGTCAACCAGAATAAGAATGGGGGAAGGAGAGTAATTCAGTTTAGATTGCTATCTAAACTCCTTATGCCCAGTATGGGCTTGGATATTACTCAATGCTGTGGGACTGGTTAACCCAAGCAATGTGGGATTGTAGGAAATGCATGGAATTTGGAGTTCATGGCATGAAAAATGTAGTGAAATTAGATCTTTTAGCATCCTTGATATTGGGCAGTGACTCAGGGAGGAAGGTGAAGGCCCATGAATTTGTTACCTAGCACTAAAAAAAATGACCTAAGGCTCAAGTAGATGTAGGAAGATAGCAAGGTTTTAGGTGAACCACACATCAAAGGCCTTTGCCTTGATCCTGACCTTGCCACTTATTAGCTGAGTAACCTAAGAAAAGTCATTTAGCCTATTCGGTCCTCAGTCTCCACATCTGTAAAATGAATTATTTTGAGCTAAATGATTTCTCAGGTCCAAACTCTTCCAGTTCTAAATTCTACAAAGGGTGTCATGTTTACAGCCCTTGGGAATCTGCCTTGAAAAGTCCTCAGTGTAATATTATGAGTATAGGGCCAAAGCATGGAATTTTCATTTCATCTCTCTATCTTGGTCATCTCACAAGACCACTTTCAGTTTAGGCCAAGGGCAGGAAAAGCTAATCTTCCCCCTATTATGTAATGGCAGCTTATGGCCCAGTTCCCAAGAGGTAATGGGTCTGTGGCTTGGTATGGAACTTGTTTAGGCAGGTTTCTGTGGAGTAGAAGAGGAAAGGAAGAATAATGAAGAAATTTGAGCTCAAATGAGTTTCAGCTGTGTGCATCTGGAGGTTTATCTGGAAAAGGTCAGAGTCAGAAGGCAGTATTAGGAGTAGAAACAGAGCCCATCCCAAGGATTCATAACAAGTTTAGAGAAGATCTAGGTTTTAGGGTATAAAGTTCAGTGCTAAAGATAAACAGGAAATTGATTGAGTTTAAAATCTAGCCATTAAGAGGTCATGGCAGCTTAGAGAAAGATGTCTGGTTGAGTACCCCAGGGAGTTGTTCTGTGTTGTGGAATATTTTTACCAGTGACTTGACTGAAGACATAGCTTATATGCTTATCAAATCTGCAGATGACAGGAAATGATGAGTGATGGCTGCAGAGTTGGATAATAGAGTCAGGATCCAAAAAGCTATTGATGGGCTAGAAACATACACTGAATCTAGATGAACTTTAATAGGGATGAATGTAAATTTAACATAGGTTCAAAAATCAATTTCATAAGTAGAAGATCAGGGAGATGAGGATACAAAACATTTCCTGTGAAAGATTTCTGGGTGCTTTATTGGGTAGCAAGAGTCAACCATGAGACATGTAGCCAGCATAGGCTACACCAAAAGACATTATGTCCAGAATGAAAAAGGTGTGAGAATCTTCCCCCTCCCAGTTCTTCATTGGATGGACCACATCTTGAGTATCGGGCTCTGTTTTGATTATCACGTGAGAGCCAGACAAATCGCACCTCTTATTATTGTAGTTCATCCTTCTTTCTTGAAGAGGACCAACAACATCACAAGGGTAATGTCTTGACATGCAAGTGAATTGGATTTAAGTGAGACACATCCTCAGCCTCACTCTCCTCCAGAGTCATAGGAGTCCAATGTCAAGACAAAAGTCAAGACGACTGGCAATGGCCCATGCCCACCTCTACTGGCTATGGGACCCTGGACCAGTTACTTAACTTCTTATTGTTTTAGAAACTCTGTAAGACCACAGAGCAGGTTCTGACCAGAACCGATGGAGGGAGTTTCCTCGTCTGGGAATTCCCTAAGCCAATGAAAGCACAGATCTGGCTCCTATACCTGTTTGTCACCTTTTATACAGACCATTGACAGACTAGAAGATGACTAGAAAAGTGAGGAAGGCTGGAGATCCCATTGTACACATATCCATTGAAGGATGGGGACTTTTAGCCTGTGGAAGAGCAATCTTGGAGTGAAGGAACACGAGAGCTATTTCAAGTATTTGCAGAGTTGTCATTATTAGGATTAGCTTTATTCTTTTCGGTCTTAGAAGACAGAACCCAGAAGAAACAGAAGTAAGTTGTAGAGAGACAGATCTAGGCTTTAAGCAAGGAAAGACTTCCTAATAATTAGAGGAGTCTAAAAAATAGAACGTACTGCCTTGAGATCTAGTGGGCTACCCTTCACTAGATGCCTAGAGGTGTATGACTAGTTATTGGGATAAAAAGAGAGACTTCCATTCAGGTATACATGGGACCAGATGATCTCTGTGGTTTCTTCTACCTTGGCAATACTGAGCCTTCCTCAGTGGGTTGTTGAGAGATGCTTTGTAAATATTAAAGCATTTTTGAAATGTGAGTTACTATATTGAATTCTTGAGTTTCTGTTGGTCCACATCCTGTGCCTGCTGTATAATTCATCTGTCATTTCCTTTTCAAACAACATGCCTATTCTAAGTCATTTCTCTCAAATTAAAATGCTGGCAAGTACATGCTCAGCCCTTATGAAAACTCAACTTGGGTTTTTCTTTCCCTCTTGGAGTCATGTTCAAAGTCAGAATTCAAAGGAAGATCAGCTTTAGAAACCATAGTCTTTATTAAATAACATTAAATATATGGCTATTGGCAAGGGGTGGGAAGAGTCAAATTGAAATTGAATATATGTAAATTCAGTGTCAAGAATGTTAGGAAATGTGGTTCCCACAACTGAGTTTCAAAATTGTCTCTGATCTTATAACATTCTATATAATATCCTCCAGAGACATAAAGGCATTCAGAAATAGCAAATAAGCATTATGGCTTAGTGGAAAAAGAAGTGGTTTTGGTGAGGAGACCTAGATATGAGTCCAGGTTCATTGGGTCCTGACATGTACTATTTTTGTAAGCCTGGGAAAGTGATTTAACCTCTATTCCCCCCAGTTTTCTCATCTATAAATTGGGAATAATGTATCATCTATGTATTTCAGAGTGTTGTTATAAGGATGGAATGAGAATAGATGTTTGAAAACACAGAGACTATAAACCATTATAAATAACTAACATCAGTAAAAGCATTACCTATACCAAATGAACCTAAGGATTGTTTTAATTTCCCAAAGGAAAATCTGTTACTTTATTGCATAAATATAGAATCTCAGATTTTAAAAAATCCAGATCTGTATAGGAGTTCCCCTTACAATATCACCAACAAGCAGTCAACCAATCTCTGCCCAAAGAACATATCCTCCCTCAGCCCCCCAGTGAAAGGGGAACTACAACTTCCCAAGGCAGTTATTCTAGGTAGGGATAGCTCTACTTTCTAGGGATTAGTTTTCTTCTTACATTAATCTGCATCTTTGCTATTTCTACCCATTACTCCTAACTCTGCTTCTGGGGACTAACAAAAGCAAACCTAAGCCATCTTTCACCAGAGCCCGGCACATACTGGGTACTTGAAAGCTGTAATGATGCCACCTTGTCTCACCCAAGCTAAACAGTCCAGGGTCTTCAACTGTGTCTCATAATGCATGTCTCCAGTTGTCTCATCGATTCTGGCCAGGTTCCTCCTAGAGCTTGTCAGTATTCTCCCTGGAATCTGAGGATTAAAACTGAACTCAAACCCCAGATGTGGCCTAAGCAGGGCAAGACAGAGCAGGATCATCAGCTTTGTTAGAGGCAGCTAGGTGGTGCAGTAGGCTTAGAGTAAGGAAGACCTGAGTTCAAAGTCAGCCTCAGACACTCATGAGCTGTATGACCCTGGACAAGTCACCTAATCTCTCCAGGCCTCAGCTTCCTCAACTTGAAAATAGAGATGATAATAAGAGCACCTACTTCACAGGATCAAATGAGATAATATTCATAAATTATCTAGCACAGTCACTGGCAGATAGTAAGTACTTAATAAATACTGCATTTATTCCTTCCTTCTTTCCTTTCTTCCTTCCCTCCTTCCTTTCTTCTACCATACTTCCAGTTGTTGTTTGTCCTTCATTTTCAAAGAGGACCAATAACATCAGAGGGTATTTTGACTCATGCACGAATTGGATTTAAGTGAGGTAGGGTTGCACAAAATCATAAGCCTTACTCTCTCCCCCAGTAGGTAGACAATAGTCAGGATTACTGGCTATGGCATTGGATGCAAGCCCTCACATCAGAGGTGCTAGTACTCCCTAAACACCCCATACACCCTATTCTTCCAGTAATTCAGTCTAAAGTCACCTTGTGCTATCAGGTCACACAGTTGGCTTACATTGAATGTGATGTCCACTATAATCCACAAGTCCTTTTCATAAGAACTGTTTTCCAGTTACTCTTTCCCCATCCTTTCCTTGTGCTATTAATCTTTTTAAACCTAAATATAGAACTCTACATTTAATCCAATTGGAATTAGTCATGTCCTTCTTAGACCATTGTTTCAGCCTATTGAGATCTTTCTGGATCCTTGGGCAATGACTTAGGGAAGCAGCATGAGGGGAAGGAGGTTGTTATTTAGTATTAAAGTATGACATAAGGATCATGTACACATACAAATATAGCAAAATTCTTCTGGCCAGGACAAGTACAAAAGACCAAGCAGTGCTTACATATGTAGGAAGAGAAAGCAGAGAAAGAAATATCACCGAAACCAAGAGAGACACATAGGCTCTGAGGCAACTGTCCCAATTCCTGCTTACACTGATAAACTGGACCCAAAGAACATGGCTACTACATCTCCCCTTGGGGTTTGAGGGGCAGCCCTGAGAGGCTGGCATTGCTTTTCCAATGCTGTAGCTCATGAAC
Organism: Gymnobelideus leadbeateri; assembly: GCA_011680675.1. Classification (NCBI taxonomy): domain Eukaryota; kingdom Metazoa; phylum Chordata; class Mammalia; order Diprotodontia; family Petauridae; genus Gymnobelideus; species Gymnobelideus leadbeateri. The sequence goes on from WOXC01004382.1 coordinate 894,796, forward strand.
TCCCACAAAGTGTGCTTCTTGCCATGTTTATCTGTTAGCATTAATCAGTCATCTTTAATTAGCTTGTAGAAAATGGCATTTATTAAGGTGATATAAATAAGAACAGTCATCACAAAAATCCCCTAAAAATCTGTGACATATTTTCCCACCAGCACATGTGGAGTCTGGAGGAAAGGCTGACCAACCTTAACGAAAAGCGTGGCATAAGGCAAGGAGCTGACATAACTCCTAGAAGCCATTACCATTAGCCACCCCAGGATACTACTGGGCTGCCAAAGAAAGAGCTGGAAACTTTGAGGTTCCCAAGGCTCTTCCAACCATTGGAGGAAGGAAGACCAAGACTGAAGCCTAGAGGTTCCCACTGCTTCCTTCCAAGAGGATTAGTTAGTTACCTCCAGGCACTCAAATCCCTGCTTCCTGAAAACTACCTCCCTAGTTTTATGCAGTCTCCAGAAGTCACAGTCACATCCCTGAGCCAGGACAGACAGACTCCATGCTGCAGGTAGGGAGATGTTCACACCTAGATGTGCCCTCATCCATAAAAGTATCAGAGCATAGCCTCTCATCACTTATTTTAGGTGGGTGGGGTTATTTGATTGGTATGTGAAATCACCCCTATAGGAAAAAGTATCAGAAATAGTCAGGAATATAAGCTAGGAGAGCAGGGGAAAGTGCCCCCTTCTTTACCAACTCATTATAGGATCAGAGATTTAGAACTGGGAGACAACAACTTAGTTCAATTCTGCTCATTTCACAGATGAAGAAACCAACCCGGGATGGAATAGGGTGGGGGTGAGTTAAGTAACTTCTCCAGGTTCATAAAGCTAGCAAGTTTCTATGGATGGAATTTGAACTCAGTACTTGTTGATTCCACATCTGGTGCCCCCATTCACTACACTTTGCTGCCTCTAATTTATATGCCATTCAGCAAGGATTTAGGAAACAAAGTAGGCTTCCTCACTCTTGTTCCTACACAGCTCTTGCAGGGATTTTTGATAGAATTCCAAAAATGTATTTTGGGGGCATAAGATGTCCATAAGCCTTTAAGTTAGAGTTATAACGGTGTAATAAGCTGAGACCATAAATTTCAAATTAACACCGAAAAGAAAGAATCGATTTAATTTCAGCCTTGGCCACTCTGATTTTTGTTGGTGGTCTTTAGCTGGGTGTAGTAACTCGTAGCCTAAATATTGTTAGCCTTGCTCTTTTCAGGGAGATGCTTTCTAGTCACTGCACCATAGCTGATGGGAGCCAAGAGCCTAGAAAATTACCCTAAAGCATGAAGCCTAGAATAGGGTGGCAAGCAGAAGTCCATCAGCCTGGAGACCAGAAGAGAAAGCCAAAAAGGGACGATGTTCAGTGGAGATCAGAGGTGCAATGTCCAGCAGAGGGCAGTAGAGAGTAGCATCCCAATATACCTAGAGTATATAGGCAGCCAGGCTACAGCATTGGGTGTTACTCCTGGACATACATGTGTGGTCTCATGTGTCCTGTATGCGTGTGCCATGGCCACATGAGTCCTTCACATGTGTTCCCTGGTCACACATGTTCCCTTCATATGTGCCCTCCAGTTGTGTCCTCTCGATGTGTGCTTTCCCCAATTGGTGTTATAGTAAGGGGGGCGGGGAATATGTCCCATACACACACATACACATACATGTGCGTTTATATGTGTGTGTATACACACACACTTTCTATATACAACCAGGCCACTTCTCTCTCTCCCAAATCCCGTTCATCAGTGAGGCAAGGAAGACTGAATCCACTACAGATTAACGCTATCAAAGCTCACTGCTTCAAGGAAATGTTTTATTTGTCCTGATTGACTCTAACTGCACTCTCAAAGTGGCTGTTTTAAATCTTTTCTCTCTGAAAGCCCCTACCACCATCCACAATCCCCCTTTTGTCAACTTCCTTCAGAAAACAGTCCATCCAGCACGAGTTTCCTTTCTTCCCCAACTGTGTAGCTTAAAATGTTTCTATTTCATCATATAGTCTCCTTTTTGCAATTCCATAATATGAGCTAACCCTTCTCCTTGTTAAGGTTAACTCTGATTTTTCCCCAGTCTATTCCTTCTTTTCTCCTCCCAGAGAATGCAGAATCATATGTTCTATTTCTCTCATCTTCAATCTCTGTGTATTGACATCTTCCCTGCTGCATAGGGAGCTGTGCAGATCTCTCTCATCAACACCCTTCATTTTCCTTTGCTTCAAAAGCCTGATTCTCATATTTCTCTCTCTCTCCCTCTATCTGTCTCTCTCTGTCTCTGTCTCTCCCTCTCTCTGTCTCTCTGTATATACATGTGCATGTTTATATGTACATACATGTACATACTTGCATAGAGAGAGGAGAGAGGAAAAGAGAGAAAGAAGCAAAGAGGGAGGGATTGTATGGTGTGGTGGAGAGAGAGCTAGCTTTGGAACCAGTAAGACCAGAATTCGAGTCCTACCTCTGAGGTATATTGGCTGTATGACACTGTGAAAGTCACTTATCATTTCAGTATTCTAGGTCAGTGGTATCAAATTAAAATAGAAACAGATCCTTTCTGGCCACATATTGACTAAGAAAATCACAAATTAACATGATCTACATTGTATTTTTATTTATTTTGTTAAACATTTCCCAATTACATTTGTATTAGTTCAGGTTACGCTTGGGGAGTTTTGTTACTTGGTCACACGTTTGACACTTCTCTCTGTTCTAGATAACTCTCTAAAAGTTGCAGTGCCCACTTACCTGAGTTGGTAGGGGGAGTTTCCACACTAGGGCATTCCCTGTAACAGTGAGCTTCTAAGTCCAGCCCTTATAACCCTGTCTCCCCAAAGTGTTAGTGGAGTTTGAAGCTATTAAAGCTTCCTATCTTCTCTTAAAGCTGTACATCTTTTCCCTTTCACAGTTGAGCTCCAAGGAGTCTTCAGCATTCACTGAATCTCATTCTTTACCCCTCAATCCCTCCTCAGAACCTTGCAATATGGCTTCTGTATAAGCCCCTGCTCTCAAAAGTAGAGAATTCTTTACTGAATCACTAGGTTGCTGTCCTATACTTAACTTTAATCATCTTGTACTTTCCCTATCCCACTCCCACTAGAAGAATAGAAATTCTATTTCATTTTTGTCTTTATATACCCAGCAGCTAGGACAGTGCTCTATACATACTGGCTACTTAAAATATTTCCTCCGCTGAAATTTGAGAGAGACAGAGAAAGGGGGGGGAGGGAGGGAGAGACAGAGAGAGAGAGAGACAGAGAGAGAGACAGAGAGAGAGAGAGAGAGACAGAGAGAGACAGAGAGAGAGAGAGAGACAGAGAGAGACAGAGACAGAGGAAGAGAGAAGCGGGAGAGGGGGGAAAGAGGGGAAAGAGGGAGTGGGAGGGGGAGAGGAGGAGAGAGAGGGAGGGAGTGGGAAAGGAGAGAGGGGGGAGAGGGAGAGAGGGAGAGGGGGAGAGAGAGAGAGAGACAGAGAGAGAGAGAGAGAGAGAGAGAGAGAGAGAGAGAGAGAGAGAGAGAGAGAACAATGATATAATAATGGATAGGTTGGGAAATCTGAGTCTGAGTCTCCATGCTGGCTCTTCCTATTAATATGGCCTATTTCCTCATATATAAAATGGTGACTATATAAAATTCTAGTACTACCTGCCAATGGAGTTATTATGAAAAAAAGTGCTTGGTAAGCCTTATTTTGGGCATCTAGGTGGCAGAATGGGTAGAGGACCAGCCTTGGAGTCAGGAGAACCTGAGTTCAAATTCAGCCTCAGACACTTATTAGCTGTGTGACCCTGAACAAATCATTTAACACTGTTTGCCTCAGTTTCCTCATCTCTAAAATGAAATGGCAAACCACTCCAGTATCTGCCAAGAAAACCCCAGATGGGGTCATGGAGAAATGGACACAACTGAAAAATGATTCAGTAACGGCAAGCCTTATTATGAGAAGGTTAGCTGATTCTAATCTCCGTGTCTGGGCTGCATAGGGCCTTTTTGTCAGCTCACGTCCTCTTCAAGGCTACTTCTGATGGTCATTCGATGAGGAGGAGCAGTTCAGGACAGTGGCTAGAGTCCTAGACTTGGAGGGAAGACTGCTGCAGATACTCACTGCTTCAATGACCTTGTGCAACTCACTTAATTTAATTTCTTCATCTGTAAAATGGGTGTAAAGGTAGCAGTAACCTCATAGAGTTGTTGTGAATATGAAATAAGAAAATATACATAAAGTGCTTTTGCCAACCTCAGAGCTGCTATGGAAATGCTATAGGGATGGAGACCAGACCTTCAGTGCCAAAGTGTGTCAGCATCTCCCTGAGAATTCCAGTGTCAGAGAGGATTTAGAACACTGAGAGTGTAAGTCCCTTCCCCAAGATCATACAGCCAGTACATTTCAGAAGAAGGACTCACAGGTTCAAGTACAGATTTTAGCCATTATTACTCTGTTTCACTGGGACTGTGGGGAAGCATCTCACGCCATGATTTGTTAAAGGCTTGCATCTTCTAGGTAGATCCCTTTATGTCTAGACAGATGCCAGGACATCACTGAGTAACAGCTGAGGCATGAGGCACATCCCTCTGATATGTATCATTTCATTTTCCCCTTCTCTTCAGACACAGTCCATCACTTTGGACAAGTTGTTTATCTCTTTGGGCCACAATTCCCTGATGAGATTGGATTAAATAGTCTCTAAGGTCCTTTCATGGGCAGCAGCCAGATGGTACAGTAGATAGAACACTGGGCCTGGAGTCAGGAAGGTCTGAGTTCAAATCTCACCTCAGACACTTACCACCTGTGTGACCCTGGGCAAGTTAACCCTGCTTGCCTCAGTTTCCTCATCTGTAAAATGAGCTGGAGAAGGAAATGGCAAACCAGTCCAGTATCTTTGCCAAGAAAACCTCACATGGGGTCACGAAGAGTTGTCTATCCTATGATGCATTTTCTTTTTTAAAATAAAATTTTGTTGTCTTTTTGTTTTGTTTCATATCACCATGGTTTCTCCCAGTCTTTCACACACGTCTCCCCAGATCTTCCAGACAGTCATCTCATACAACAAATAGTCTTTTATAAGGACAAAAGAAAAAGGAGAAGAAAATCAGTATTATTGGTCAATCCACCAATGCTAGGAGCCTTTTCCTTTCATATTACCCTAGTTTTTCTACCTTTTGATTTCTGCACCCCACCCCCATCTTTCATTCTCTCCTCTTCTCAGTCCCTTTCATTTCTTCTCTCTGTCTCCCTCCCCTACTTAGCCTTAAATTGGTCAGTGATGCCTGTAGTCTGACTTCAACCCTTCTGGAAGCCTCCAGGGTAAGAGGAGTTTATAGACCCTCCAGGCAAGCCCTTCCTTAAAGGCCACACACAGTCTTTCTAACTAACCTTGTTCCTGAACATGACCTTGTCCACATCACTTACTCTAGCTCTGCCCTTCAATTGTATTATCAAGTATAACCCAAGAAGGAGAAAGTACATTTTTAGTCAGGGCTGAAGTAAGAGGCTTTGGATGTCAGAACTGTTACCTGGGAAACCTGAAGTGTGTGCATTTCTCTGGACAAATTCACCTATTCTAGGATTTCATCTTTCAGGACCCTGGTTAGAGATGGCAAAGCAGGGAGGGGCGTCATTTTGGAGGGCTATTGCTTTTCTTCTCGGGGAGGAGGGGAGGCAGCTTTTCTTTCACCGTAGGTTATTTGTTTCATTTTCTGCTTCTCTAGAAATCCCTGTCTTGGCTTTATGAAGCTGTCCTGGTGCATGGCTTTTTAAACACAATTTTTGGAGGTTCTTGGATGATTCTTCCTTCTCGGAAGGAGCAGAAAAAAAGATTCTCTGATTGCTGCAGAGAGAGCATTTTCATTGAAGATGCCTGTGCTAATAAGAGCCAGCGTGATTAAGAGGTAATGTTCATGGTGTCTATCCCTCCAAAGGCTCCTCTCTGTGAATTCTAAACCAGCAGGCTAGCTGCAGCTCAGGACGCTGGGGCATTCTGCAAGACTCATCATATGCCTCTCAATTCACAATTCCCTTTCAATTATATCCTTCCGACTCTGGCTTTCCATGGTAACCAAATAGGTACCAGACTCCCCTCTCCCCAAATGCTCTCTGGTGACTCAGCAGCTGGAAAACAAAACATTTTGTGGTGATGATATTCATACCGGACTAGGGCTTTACTGAGAGCTTTTTTTACAACAATTTTGTCAGGTCAGGGTGCAAGATTGTTATGTCCATTTTACAGATGAGGTTAAGAGAGTCACCAGAGTCATGTAGCTAGTAAGGATGGGAGGCAGGCAGGATTTGGTGGCAGATCTTTTGACGCCCCTCCCCCCCAAGATCAGGGTTCTGGCCACTACTCCACACTGCCTCCTATCAATTTGCTTATGGCATTGTCCAGGACATTGTGAGCCCATGTCGGTCCACTGGTCTAGAGCTAGAAAGGACTTTATCGTGAAGATGAAGAGGGGAAGAGGTCACATAGATAGTAAGTTGAACTCATACACACACATAAATAAATGCATATGAAAGAGATAGAGACATAGAAAGGGACAGGGAGAGACAAAGACAGAGAAAAAGAGAGGTGGAGAGAGACAGAGACAGAGAGACACAGAGACAGGGAAAGAAAATCTAAGTTGTTCACTTATATTAATAAAGGAATGAAATCACTGGTCAAGGCCCTATCCCTACTTTTTTAACATGATTATTTGTCTTTTTTTTTCTTTTTGGAGAGGGGAAAGGCAGGGCAATTGGGGTTGACTTGCCCAAGGTCACATGGCTAGTTTTTTTATGTTGTGTCTGAGGTTGAATTTGAACTCAGCTCCTCCTGACTGTCGGGCTGGTGCTCTATTCACTGTGCCACCTCGCCTCCCTATGTGATTATTTGTCTTTGATGATGGTTATTGAGTTAAAAAAGTAAATGTTGTATTATGGATCATGATAATTAGTCATGTAATTCTTTCCTCTGGAGTAGAGACCTGGCAGTTAATCCCTTATTTTGTGTTCATAGGGGAGTATGTGGGTGCTTACCATTGAGTAAGAGGCCTCCATATTGAGTGAAAGTGAGTCAGGAATTATAATCTGGGTTGGATCTAAAGAAATCATCTAGGCCAGCCTCATAGCACTTGATGTGTGTGTGTGTGTGTGTGTGTGTGTGCGCGCGCACACGCGCGTGCATGTCTGTTCTGAGAAGAAGGATGCCATTCTTATTTTGGATCCAGATGGACAAGGACACTAAGGGAAATCCTAGCAGGCCATTCTGGCCTTGAGAGAAGTTAGCTAGCTAATAAACTTTAGGTGGCTAGTTTGCCAAGCACTTTGGGCTGGATAGAATCCTTTTAGATGTACTTTTGATGACCTGAATCTTACTACTGACATTTCCAGAAATAATTCTTTACTTTGTAAATAAATTCCACAAGAAAAGCACACTTGTGATCTGGTATTTGCAGTAAAACACAAAGGAGGGCAAAAATGGATTACATGCTAGAGCCAGAGTGCCCAAATCCTGTGGTTAGAGGGTCATAGTCAAAGCATGCATTGAAGGGTTGTAGTGGCTAGAAATTTCAATTTTCATTTAATAACTTTTCATTGGTGAAATTTCCTAGCATTAGTTCTCAGAAGGAACCTCATTTAGTCCAGAATATAAAGTGATTCCCCACAGATCATATCCTCCATATGTTCATAGATAGGATTTATTTTTTTACATCAACAGTTTTCCTCAACAAACACCCAAATGACCTCCATGGACACCTACGTTCAAAGTTCATTCCCCCCAAACAGTTCAGCAAAACCGTTTAATAGCATGGATTCATTTCAACAAATTCAATTCAGTACATATTTATGAGGACCTACTATGTGCCAGGCACTCTGCTAGGGGATGGGGATCCAAATGCAGAAACAATATCAATATCAATATCAATAACAACAAAATCCTGCCCTCAAAGAGCTTACATTCCACTAATAGTTCATGTCAATTTCTACTTTTGTAATTAATGGAGGAGAGAAACATGTGGATCCTATCCTGACTTACTGGTCCAAGGCATTTGATTTGTCCCTGCTTGTACTATGAGAACACTGACCTTGCCAAGGATCTTTGTCCTTGGGTGTACCTGCAGCCTCCCCAAATGGGGACATTCAAAATTATAATAGTAATGGAATTTAAAGATCCTCCCTGTGTTGGCTTGGTTTTCAGGTTGAGTGTTAAAACCAAGAGCTTATGAATCCCACTTGTGGAATGGACTTGTTGATGTGAAAAGAGAGTGCTGAACTGGGAGGAATTGGTGTAGTGGATTTAGAGAGACACAAGCAGAAGAGAGGCAGAAGAATTTTTGGAAGCAGCATCATGGAGGCAGAGAGAGAGAGAGAGAGAGAGAGAGAGAGAGAGAGAGAGAGAGAGAGAGAGAGAGAGAGAGAGAGAGAAGATTGCTGAGGGCCAGTTTGAGCTACCCAAGACTTTGAGAGCTGCCACCTAGGGCTGCCAAGGACTGAGGAGACATGGCTGTGATGCTGGTACTTTGTCTGTCTGTTTTGATGTTGTGTCAGATTCATCCACTGGTGAAGGACAGTGCTGTTGTTGCAGAGGTCCTAGAACCTTGCTGTTGGTTCGGAAGCCCTGAAGAAGGATTTTCTTGTTGTATGTTTACAGAAATCCTGGAAGAGGGTCTTGCTAATGTTTTCAGGGGTCCTAGGACTGTTCTGCAGACAGAGAATGAATTAATGAGGACACTGGCAATGTATCTCGTGGCTTTGTTAAGCTTTGTCTCCCCAGGACCAGAGATTGCTGAGAACTTGATCTTAACCTTGTAACTCAGGGGTAGAGGGCCTTTGTGCTCTCTACTGCCCCTTTTGAAAAGGTGCTTGGCATTAATTGATGATAACTATAATTCAGTTGTGATCCAGGGGTGGGAAACTTTTGACTTTTTTGTGTTCTGTGACTGACCAAATGAATGTACTTTGTTTATGATTGGAAACTAATCTCCGTTTGAGAAGAGGTTCTTTGGGATTGACTAAATGAATGTACTGCCCAGGGATGGAATGATGCTTGGAAATTATTGAATTACACTTGGTGAATGCTGTATTTTGATTTTCTCTGTTCTTAATTTGTCACTGAATAAAATGGAGAGCATCTACGATGGTATTTTGAACCTTGGGAAGTTGCTTTTGCTTGGCATTACAAAAACCAGGCAGCAACAGGTGATGAGCAAGAACCCTTCTTTAGGGTTCTCTATTACACCTTACACTGCTTGCCATAAGACCCAGAATTGCTGGCAGTAGCTCTGAAGCTCTGTGATCTATAAGTCTTCTTCCAATACTAATGTTCGGCAACATTCCCTAAGAGTAATGTAGCAAGGGAACGGCAAAGAAAGGTAAGCCCTACAATCCACCCATGGAAGTCAAGTAATTCAGCTCAACAAGTGTCTTCTGGGGGGAGGGGAGCTGCTGTCTGAACTCTCTGGTGCTCCAACAAAGTGCAAGGTTTTAACGGTAATGGCTCATGGGCTCAAGGACAAACATTTTTTCAGGCCCAAACACATTCATCTGATAGACAACTTTAAACAGTTGTTTCTCAGAGAGTATCTCCCAGCAGGCTTTGCTGCTGCTGCAGATAATGCTTTACAGCTGCACTGGGAAGATGTATAACTAATGCCAGATGTTGCCAGCATCATCTCTGGGCACGGGAGGTAAACCATCTGCTGGTGAGTGGGGAGCCACAGAGACCTGGAGCATACTGCAAACACACACACACAGCCATGGGGGATGGAGGGGTGTGTGGAATGCTTGAGCAGGCAACATTTCAAGAAAACTGAAAGCTGAGGAATTGAGCTCACTCCTTACTTTGCCTCTGCCTTACAGGACTGCTCTCAGCTCACTAGAACCATCCAGTGCAGTCTTTCTGGAGACTTAAGAATTATATATTCACCTTGCTCTCAGCATTTGGAGAAGAGCATGTTCAGAGGCTAATGTTCTCCAAATGTCATCCATTTGGGGACTCCTGCATGAAATTCCACCCTTATTCCCCTGATAGGGAATGGAGAAGCATTTATTAAGTCCTTGCTATATTCCTATTATACAGGGAAGCTAGGGATGGTATTAGTCTGTGTCCTCAAGTCCCCAGGAGAGTCCTCAAAGCGAGACACTCAGAACTGAAGCTCTCATCTCTCCTAAACTCTATCCTGCTCCTCACCTAGGATAGGGCCTCCATCTCCACCAATAAGGAGAGAGCCATACCATCCCACTATACCAATGGGCTTTGGAACATGGATTATGCTGTATTTCTATTATACAGAACAGCTACATGGCTGCTAATCTATATCCTCAGGCCCTTATTTAGTGAGCTGGAGCCCTGGGCTTGGGGGTGAGGTAGATTAATGACAATCAACCATATTGCATTTTCATGATTTCTACAAGAACTCAGTTGCCTTCTTGGTCTAGAACTTTTGTTGGCTCTTAGGATCTTTTCACCCTGGAACAACCCCTCTACCAATGGGCACCCCTCTTCTCCTACTTATAAATTCAACAATATGGAGCATGGGTAGCTGCAATATGGGGTCTGGAAGTTCCAGAAAAGGTTGCCTTGTAGGGGAGTGGTTTGGAGAAGGTTTTGGGGTTCAAGCAGGAAGAGGAGACAGATTCAGAGTTGCAGCAGCCAATACAAGTGCTCAGGAAGGTCAGAAAAACCCCAGATGTTTTTGAATTATCATGCTATGATTCTTTGATAATCAGATATTCTAAGGAAATTTATTTCAATTTGACAAGCATTTTTTTCAGAATCTACTATATTACAGATACTGACAGTGTTAGGTTCTAGGGACACAGAGACAGAAATGAAAAGAATTCTTGCTTTGAGGGAGCTTGAATACATTCTTCTTCTATGTGATTGTGCCTTAAGTGTATGTAGACATAACTAGGAGCTGGACAGAGCTTTGTCTGGGATTAAAAGAGACTAAGAGAGCAGATCCAGGAACACAAGTCAAGCTCAATTTTTTAAAACAGCCTTTGGCAGTTTATAGACTCTGTGGCATCTTTCTCTCTACCATGAGCAAATTCTGATCCTTGAATAAACACATGGCTTCTCTATGATAATCTCTTGTGCAAACAGCTCACCTACTTATGTACAAAAAGAAACCAAGCCCAGAGCCCTACCCATAATAGCCATCAAGTTAAATAACAGTCAAGGCAATGTGGAGGTAAGAGACAGATGAGGATTTTTATTATTATTTTTCTTCTCCAAAAACTAGGAAGAAGAGAGAAACAAGCCTATACAAGATTTAGAGTCTGGGCAAAGGCAGAGAGAAATGAGAACAAGTCATTCCTATGTCCCTGCCATGAGAGGGCAGAAGTCCCAGCTCGTGATATAGCTCAGGATCCTGTATTGTTACCGTTCACACAAGGGATGCTAATAGCAGACGTTTATCCAGCCCTTTAGAGTCTGCATAGCACAGGGTCCTCTTCATCTCATTCAAACATCAGAATGACCCTGAAAAGGAGTTGCTATTACATTTTATTATGCCCATTTTACAGATGAGAAAACAGAATCAAAGAGAAGCCAAATGACTTGTCTCTAGGAGCTCCTTGAGAGCAGCAAAGACTGGTTTTTGTTTTGTTTTGTCTTTCTTTTTATCCCCAAGCCTTAGATGATGCCTGGAATGTAGTAGATAGGTGTTGACTGAATAACTGACTGTTGAAGTTGTCTCCTCTTAGAAACTTGTTATGAACTTTTCAGAGCCTCACATCTGCTTTTTCAGGCTAAGTGGGAGTCTTGGGCAAAGGCAAAAGGAATTTCTGGTAAAGAGGATCACAGCACTCCTGCTGTGGGTCTGAGGATCCAATCTTGGCATCTCTCCCTTGGGGAGAGAGCAATGTCTTAAAAGTGACTGAAAGTATAGCCAGTCTTCATTTAAGAAGCCTATACTTCAGTTAGGGAAAGTGGGATGTAGCCTGTGGCATTAAGAACAGAATGATTAAATGGGTTCCCATGATCACAATTCACTCAAAGTTCCATCGCTGCCCTTTGGCCCACTGCTCATCTTCAAAAAGACTTGCCAGGAAATAACACAGACTTCTTCTTTCCAACCCCAACAGTATGGTTTCCATGGTGATGTTCATGTCTTATTTCTGGTTCTGCCTTCCTTTGGGGACCTGGAAGGGAGACATCTGGGGACCCTGCTCCCAGACCTCTTAGAGTGGCCACTGGCTGCCATCACTAGCTGATGATATCATGGCTACACTCATTTGTCAGTGCAGAATCGTAAACTAGAATTACTGTGCTTGTGTTTTTGCAATAATAGGAGGGAAGGGAAAAGAACTTGGTTAAAGTCAGCAGATGTTTAAATGGCAATTTTGGCATCAGTGGGCAGTCTTCATAGCATGTTTGTAGGCTGGACTTGAAGTCAGATAGATCTGAGTTTGAATCCTGCCTCAGAGAATTAGCTATGTGACTCTGGGCAAGGGTCCCAACCTCTCTCAGCCTTAGTTCCTCATCTGCAAAAAGGAGATAATGATAGTACCTACTTGAGAGGGTTGTTTTGGACAGCTAGGTGGCCCAGTAGATAGACTCATCTTCAGATGAGTTCAAATCTGGTCTCAGACACTTACTAGCTGTGTGACAAGTCACTTAACCCTGTTTGCCTCTGTTTCCTAATCTGTAAAATGAGCTGGAGAAGGAAATGGCAAATCCAGTATCTTTGCCAAGAAAACCTCAGATGGGGTCAAGAAGGGTCACACATGACTGAAATGATTCAACAACACACTCCACAGGGTTGTTAAGAGGATCAAATGAGATAACATACGTAAAACACTTTGAAAACCTGAAGGTGCTGTACAAAATGCTAGACATCATCATCATGATCAACAATAACAACCTTCAAAGTAAAATTTGGTTGGATCAGGGTGTGTAAGATCCCAGGACACAAGGTCCCACTGAGGGAGAGACCCAGGACCTCTGACAGCCACTATCTTAACAAAGTCCAGCCAACCAGGTGCTAAGCTCAAGGGCTTCTAGCTTCAAGTACTATCAATGCCCTACAATAAAGTCCCTTTCTCCATACCCTAGATACGGCTCTGAAAGCCATCATTTCCCAAACTAATTTGACCCAGGAAACTTTGGACCTTGAAATTCTATAAATGCTTGTTTAGGGTTGGGAGGTAGAAACTCATAGTAAGAAATACTTCTAAGATAAAGGGGGGTTGAGGTCATTTGGGGGCAAAATGGAGGAGATGAAGTTTATTTTCATATTCTTCCAAAATGCTAACATAGTAGTTTTGATGCATGTTTTATTTAACATTTTGGAGGGGAAGGGAACTTACTAGCTTTAGTTTTCTTATTTGCAAAATGAAGGACTTGGAGTGGATGACTGAATTTAGTTTAACAAACATTTTCTAATTTCTCCTGCATTGAAATTCTCATGTACCACTTATTCCCATGGAACAGTCCACCAGGGCCCCATGGAGCACAATTTGGGAAAATGTTGGCCAAAGGTAGTAAAATTCGTTCCTGATGATTTATTACAGCAAATACTATAGCTTGGCAAATACACCTCAGGTCCATACTCTGCTGTCACAGGCCTTGGTTCTAGCCCCACTCCTCTATTGCTCCTGTCCTCACTATGTTACAAGAATGGATGCATCATCATTGGCTCTTCCTGGATCGAAATCACTCCTAAAGTCTCCTAATCAGCTAAGGGATGCAATGGGCAGACTGCTGGGCTTGTAATCAGGAAGACCTGAGTTCAAATCCTCCCTCAGACACTGACTATAGGATCCTTAGAAAGCTTCTTAATTTCTCTGGGTCTCAGTTTCCTCATCTGGAAGATGGACTTGATGGCCTCCAAGATCTCTTCCCGTTCTCAACCTACAATATTCCCCAAGACAAATTTGGGCAAGTGGTGTAATGAAACGACAATTGAACTTTGAGTTAGGAAAGTCCCAGGTTCAAATCTTGCGTTTACTCACATAGAAGGTATGTGAATGGGGACAAGTTACTCCTGGTCTCTGAGCTTCAGGCTTTTCATCTTTAAAATGTGGGTAACAATACCCATCCTGGCTGCATCGCAGGGTGTTGTGGCGATGCATGAAGAAGGCAAGGTTAACGCCAGCTATTACTTACCTCGTACGTAAGCCCCGTGAGGGCAGTGACTCTTTTATCGTCGCCTTTGTGTGTCCTAGCATGGTGCTTTGTCTTAGCCCATTTTTAATAAAGGCGTGCTGGGTTGGATTTAACTGAACAGACAGGTAACAGGCAGAGGAGGCAGTCTTCATGGCATTCCTTTGTTCCTCTGTGCTGGAGTCACTTTAGGACTGAGAGGGATGCCAACTATGTATGCTGAACCCGACAAGTGGAAGAGACATCTGGAAAGAAGAGATGATGGCAAGATGCCCTGAATCAGCTCACACATGGAACCTACATGGAAAGAGGAAGAGATGGTGTTCCAGGAAAAGCTGGAAGGATCCAGCCTCTCTAGGAGTCGAGGAACAAGCCTGCCTGCTCACACCTGCGATTCATAGACACCCAGCGTATCTTAGCTGGGTGGAATCTCAGCGATCTTAATGATTCCAACTTCTCAGCTTGACATTTAGAGCCCTTCACAGCTGGTTTCAGGCTTACTCCGCTGCACGAACGCCAGACTCCATCCAAACAGGACTCTGTGTGGTTTCCTTCACCTGGCATCCAATCTCCCACCTCTGGGACTTTGCCTAGCCTGTCAACTTTGCTCCTCAGTATCCTGGGCAAGAGTGTGCTGCAGTCAGCTCTAATGACTTCTGTTTCCTTATACTGGGATTGCATCTCCCCTATATAATGTATTGGGGTGGATAGGTGGCGCCATAGTGCATAGGGCTTTGGAATCAGGAAGACTCCTTCCCAAGTTCAAATCTAGCTTCAGACACTTACCAGCTGTACTGGGGAGAAGCAATCTCTTTTTGCTTTTTTTTTTTTTTTTTTTGGAGGGCAATTGGTGTTAAGTAACTTGCCCAAGGTCACATGGCTAGTTTTTTTTTTTGTGTGTGTGTTAAGTGTCTGAGGCTGGAACTGAACTCAGGTCCTTCTGACTCCAGGGCCAGTGCTCTACTCACTGCGCCACCTAGCCGCCCCGAGATGCAATCTCAGTGTAAGAAAATACAAGCCATTTCAGAAGGGAGAGGGAACTAATATCCGAGGGATCTTAAAGGGATTCAGAGAAGAGGTGGCACCCAAGCTGGGTTTTGAAGGAAGCTCAGGATCAGGGGTGTAGGGTTACCTGTTCAACAGCTGGTTCTCTAGGGGAGTACATGGCACCCTTTTAAAATTTAATCTGCATTATTAACATTTTCTCTCTCACTTTCTTTAAGTCTAGGTAATTAGCAAAATAATAATTTCCAAGGGGTAAATACTCATACTGAAATTTTAACTATCAGCTCTCTCCAGTCATTAGATTTGTAGTATTACTGGATTTCCAAGATGTGAATGTTCTCACTGAAAATTTAACAATTCACTCTCCCCATCAAGTCTGAGATGGCTCCAGTACACTCTTGGGTTGGGGCATCACTTCAACCCAAATGTTCTGATTCCAAGTCCAGTGCTCCATTGTACTAATTCTGTTTTTAAAATTAATTTAAAATGTTAAGTTATCAAGCATTTATTTTTCTCTCTTCCACCTTCCTCCTCTCCCCCAAAAAGAAAAATAAAACTCTTGTAACAAATAAATATAGTCAAGCAAAATACATTTCCATTTTGGCCACATTCAAAAATGTGTGTCTCATTTTGCCTTTTTAGCCCTCTTCTCTGTCCAGATTTGGGGGCAAGGGAGACAGGGAGCACTCTTCTTTCTTTCTGTTTTTAATTAGAACTAAACATCTGGGTCAGAATGATAGCAAGTAGACTTGCTGAGAATAGGAATGCCCAGAACCAGGGAGCAAAAGGGGAAAGTATACAGTGGCTTCTTCTACTATTGTAATTTTAGGCTTATAGACTGCATGTAAGAGGGTCTTAAAGAAATGAAGTAAGGGGCGGCTAGGTGGCACAGCGAGTAGAGCATTGGCCCTGGAGTCAGGAGGACATGAGTTCAAATCCAGCCTCAGACACTTAACACAAAAACTAGCCGTGTGACCTTGCGCAAGTCACTTAACCCCAATTGCCTTCCCCCACCAAAAAAAAAAAAAGCAAGAAAGAAATGAAGTTAGCTTGCCAAGGTTTGTAGGGCAAGGCAACAGCTAGAGGCAGGACTAGAAGGAGGGTCCTAGTGGC
Source organism: Gymnobelideus leadbeateri (assembly GCA_011680675.1). Classification (NCBI taxonomy): domain Eukaryota; kingdom Metazoa; phylum Chordata; class Mammalia; order Diprotodontia; family Petauridae; genus Gymnobelideus; species Gymnobelideus leadbeateri. The sequence goes on from WOXC01004382.1 coordinate 910,987, forward strand.
CCAAAGGGCAGCTAGCTGGTGAAGTGGATGGAGCTCTGTGCCTGCAGTCAGAAAGATCTGAGTTCAAATCTGGCCTTAGATACTTCCTGGGCAAGTCACTTCACCCTGTTTGCCTCAGTTTCCTCATCTGTAAAATGAGCTGGAGAAGGAAATGGACTTGAAGTCCAGGGGCTTTGCCAAGAAAACTCCAAATGGAGGCAGAATCAGACACGACTGAAACAACTGAACAATAAAACCTACCAGCCCACTCCCTCGCCATCTTCCCCAAGCATCCTTCTTCCCTGACTCAGTTTTCCTCACTTTGTGATGCTAACTTCTCCTTGCCTCTCTCAGGTGATAAATTCCAGAGGGCGATGGCAGCTTGGGTCCCTGCACAGGTAATGTTAGGACAGTCTTGGGGTCTGTGTAGAAAGAAAGACTCCAGGAAAGGGGCACAAGATTCTCTCTCTTGAGGAGTTGATCTGGGGTCTTGCTGCTATCACTGATGTACAGTCCTACACAAGTCTGACCATGTTACTTCTCTTATTGAATAAACTCCCATGACTTCCTATCAGCTCAGGCATCAAATATAAAACCCTCTGTTGGTCATTCAAAGCCCTTCATAACCTGACCGTCTCCTACCTTCTCACACCTCACTCACCACCACACACTTTGTGACCCAAAGACAATGGCTGCCTTGTTGTTTCTCACACTCAATGCTTCACCTCCCTGCAGGCATTCTAGACTCACTGCCCCCCATGCTCCCTGCTCATCTTGACTTCCTGGATTCAGCCAAAGTCCCACCTTCCACATGGAGTCTTTCTCAGTCCCCCTTCACCTGAATATCTTCCCTCCGAGATCAATTTCAGTTGAGCTCTCTATATTTTGTTTGTACATAGTCCAGTTTGTCTGTGTTTCCTGCTTGTCTTCCCAGACTGGGAACTCTTTGAGAACAAGGACTAGTGTGAGGTGGGTTTTTTCCTCTTCTTTGTGTCCCTATCACTTATCATATTGACTGGGACATAGTGGGCGTTTAATAAATGCTTAATAACAGGCCGACAAGAATCCCAGACTGAAAGAAAGCCTGCAGCTTGTCACTCTAACCCTACAGAGCTTTCGGGCTGACTAATAGTGACTAAATCTAAAAGCAATCTACTGGAACTCCTACTCCAGGACCCAAACCCAGGTAAGGAACTTGTGGAGCTCAGACCAACCAGAGAATGCTTAGATGTTTCTCTGCATCAGACCACTTTGGGAATCCTGAAGGCTTTCAGATTCTCAATCTGAGGTCTCCTGAGATCCTGAAATAATATAACACTCAATATCACCAAGAAAGCAGAAGAAGAACTGAAGAGGAAACAAGGCCTAGACATTCATTCCAGAAGTGCATAGGGCTCAGCCCTAACATGAAGTCTAAAGTCAAGAAGCAGACTGGAAGGATGAACAAAAAAAAAAAGAATCCTACAATGAAGTTATTCTGATGACACAGAAGCTCAAGACACAAACTTAGGAGAAGAGAATGACTCCAAATCATCTGCACGCAAAGCCTCAGAGAAAAACAGCTTAGGTACAAAGTCAACTAGAATTCTTAAAAGAGATGAAATCAAAGGCTTTTTAAAGACTTTAAAATGTTATTACATATTAAATGAGAGCACTAGGGCGGCTAGGTGGTGCAGTCCCTGGAGTCAGGAGGACCTGAGTTCAAATCCGGCCTCAGACACTTCACACACACACACACACACACACACACACACACACACACACACACACACACACAACTAGCCATGTGATCTTGGGCAAGTCACTTAACCCCAACTGCCCTACCTTCCCCTCTCCAAAAAGAAAAAAAAAAGAAATGAGAGCACTAGAGGAAAAAAATTGGAAGAGAAATGGGAACTATGGAAGAACACATTGGAAAGTGAATTAACAATGTGGCATAAGAGATACAAAACCCTACCCAAGCAATAGACACTCCCCAAAAATTAGAATGGACTAAATGGAGGATAGTGATTGCATGAGACAACAAAAAAATATTAAAATAAAGTCAAAAGAAGTGAAAAATAACAGAAGAAAATGTAAGGTACCTCATAATAAAAACAACTTATCTGGAAAATAGATTGAGAGAAAATTTAAGAACCATTGGACTATCTGAAAAAAATGACTAAATAATAAGAACCTAGACATAATATTTTAAAAAACCACAAAAGAAAACATCCCATATCCCTTAGAATCATAGGGAAAAGTAGAAATAGAAAGAATATCCTGGTCACCTCTTGAAAGAAAGCCCCAAATGAAAACCCCCAGCAACATTAGAGCCAAAATCCAGAGCTTCCAGGTCAAAGAAAAATACTGCAAATATTAAAAAAGATAGAACTCAAATACCAAGAGGCCTCATTCAGAATCATATACAATTTAGCAGCCATCCAGTGGTTGATAAACAAACAAACCCCAAAACAAACAAACAAAAAGAGGGAGCTCGGAATGCAATATTTCAGGAGGCAATAGATATAGGCTCAAAGTAAAAAATAACTAACCTAGAAAAACTGAGTATAATCCTATAGGGAGGAAAACAGAGTTTTAATAAAATAAGAACTTCCAAGCATTCCTTATGAAAAGACCAGAACTTAGTAAAAATTTTAAAGTGCAAATTCAGTAGTAAAGAGAAACGTAAAAAATATGATTAAACAAACATAAAGGACTAAACAAGGATAAACTTTTTACATTTTAATATGAGAATAATATGCATGTCTCCTCTGAATTATATCCTCAGGGGTCACAGAGGGAAACTTTATACACAGATGGCCTAGGAGTGATTCTATTACGTTTTGATTATCTTAAAAGCAGAATAAAAGGGAGAGGAAGAGGAAATACTGAGGACTGGGGGAAGAGAGGGAGATGAAGGATGGGAAAATTATCTCAAATAATTGTTTGTACAAGTAGAAGTCTAAACCACACAAGGAAGAAGGAGAAGGGAAAGAGGGCAACACTTGAATCTCACTCTCATCTGAGCTACCCAAAGAAGAAAAGAATACAATACACATAATTAGAATGCACAGAAATACATTCCACTAAGCAGGGAAACAGGAGAGGGGAGGAATAAAAGGGAGGGTAAATGAAGAAAGATTTTTTCTAAGCAAAATAATCTAAGCATGTAAAGATAGCAGCTCTTTTTATGGTGGCAAAGAGTTGGTAACTGTAGGGATACCCATCAATTAGGGAATAGTTGAACAAGATATGGCATGTGAATGTGATGTAGGAAATGATGATGGGCATGATTTCCTATATGAACTGATGCAGACAGAGTGAGGTGAATGGAACTGGGAGAGCATTTTATACAATAACAGCAATATTGTGGAGACAAGCAACTTTGAAATATTTAGGAGCTCTAATCACTGCAGTGACCAGCCACAGTTCCAGAAGATTCATGATAAACCATGCTGCCTACCTCCTAATAAGGAATTCGTAGACTCAAAGTATAGATTGAGACTTTTTTTTTAACATGGTGAATGCAAGAATTTGTTTTGCTTGACTATATATGCTTATAAAAAGGGTTTTGTTTTTCTCAGATTTTCACATTGAAAAAATAAAATTTACTTTAAAAATCATGTTTCAAAGATCTAGAGGCACTTGGGTACACAGGTACAGAAGAGCTCTAACACCACCAGTTGTAGTGATTTATCCCTGAATCAGAGATAGTCCCCCATAGATAGTCAGCAATTAATATCTGCTGGGAAAGAGCTGGATTCCAGGGAGCAAAAAGCAAAGGGGAATGACACCAGTGGAGAGAGAGAAACAGCAAGGGTTTTTGAAGAGTATCAGGAGACAGAAGCAGTTAAATGCTTTTCAAAATCATATCCCTCGCACACACTGACTCTGAAAGGAAATTCCCAGTGATTTGACAGTGTCTACAATCACAAGGAAGGCACCCATGATGCCTGATGGGAGGGAAGGAGACAAATAAAGTAATTATAAAAAACTGATCGAGACTAGCAACTAGGGGGGAACTGTTGGAAAAAAGGAGCCACATGGCATAGACAAAAGGGGCTTTTAACAAAGAGCACAGATATGAAAAGACAATTCCTACGTCCATTCACAGCAATACTGTAAGTGTCAGAGATTACACTGAACCGGAGGGTGGGGGAAGGGTGGTGTGCTAAGGTTGGGAATGGTCTTTTGAATTTCTATGGACTTGCATATTAATATGGTGCCCTTTAATTGTAAATAAAACTATCAAATAAAGCCATTCTATTTTGAATCTTTTGAACCTTCATATTTATAAGGGTGATTATCCTTGGAGTTGTCCTATAGGCTGATGCTCAATCCATTTGTATTGAGGGAGATAGAGAAAGCAGAAGGGCCCCTACTCAGGCATTTTATGTTAGGAGGGAGCCTCTGACAACAGGATTGCATTCACTACCTGTGTAGTACTCCCTAAACCTGTTTTTTTCATTCATAAAATGAAAATATTTGTGCTACTTATCTGGTGGGGTAGTTGTGAGGAAAGTACTTTGCAAACCTTATATATATATATATACATACATATATGCATATATATGTATATATATGTATATGTATGTATGTATGTATCTTAATTGGGAGCAGTAAAGTTAGGACAAGAGTCAATAGGTATCATCTTTATTTTTAAGTATCTATCCATTTCCTGCCATTCATCAGGTGCACATTGGTCTTATGACCACCCATGAACTGCTCCTATGAACCTTATGACATAAGAAATGAGTCTTTGAGGGAATGAGTTAAAGAAAAGGCCAGAGAGAAATGGAGTGAAAGTAAAAAGTTAGATGAGCCTTGGGATTTTCAGTAGCCTCTAGAATGTGATATGCCTAACATAACAAGACATCCTGGTTCTTGACAAACCATACTGAGTGGGCAGATAGGTTAGCAAAGTTTCTGTTCCAAGGCTAAGAGAAATCTATGCCACAAACTAGAGAGTAGACTTGGTTGCTTTGTAAATTGCCATCCATTTTGAATTCAACTTAACAAGCATTTATTCAGGACCTGCAATACACTAAGCACTGGGCTAAAGCCCAGAGATTAAGATAGGCACCTAGGTGGCACAGTGTAGAGAGCTCTGGACTTGGAATCAGGAGGACCTGAATACATATCCTATCTTTAGACAATTACTAATTGTATGACCATGGGCAAGTCACTTAACTGATATTTGCCTCGGTTTCCTCAACTGGAAAATATAGCACTTTGTTCCCAGGATTGTTGTAAAGATCAAATGAGATGTTTGTAAAAATCCTTGCAAACTTTAAAGTACTATGTAAATGCTAGCTGTTAGATATGACAGATGTCTGTTTACAATCTAATAAGGGGAAGCCTGAGTGCCCAAATAACTATAAACCAAGAGAGAGTGAAAAATGTGCAAGGGAGAGATCTGGACAAAATGCCATGAAAAAACTGAGGAGAGAGAAGTAATTTTCTCCCAGGAAAAAGGTTCAGGAAAGGTTATATGATAAGGGGAAGTATGAATTAATGCTTAAAGTTCTGTGAACAGATAGAGATGGTAGTATTGGTGTGGGTTCCCATTGGTGATGGCATGATAAAAGGAGCAGGGAGGAAGGATGAGGGTGGAGATGAAGAGCCATTCCCTTTGGCTTGCATGTTGAGAGTGATAGAATACTTAAAGTATCTAAGCAAAATTTATTATAGTGCTTTGAGAATTGTTCCATCTCAAATGAACCATGTAGTTCCTAAAGTAATCCATGGTGCTTAGCAGTTTGCCCATAACTTAAAGCCTGAGATTTTCAAGGAAAATTTCCTTCCATCAGAAGAGAAACATATAAATAAGACTTAGGAAATTCTACTTTCCTAAGTAAGCCCACTTCCCCCGATTCACCAAAGCCTTAGGACATGGTCTGGGGACTATGGTAAAGCAGGTACAGCTTCTTCACTGAGGTCATGATCACACTGCAATAGCTTAGTCTGGGGACTATGGAAAAGTCCATGGGCAGAAACTGGCTCTTCTCCTCATCTACTGCTGCCTTACTTTGCTCTGTCCCTTTGCCCTGAACCCAGTTTTCACATAGCTAATCACACATGTGAATATTTTAACTCTGGATGAATAAGGGCCATTTTAACATCCCTAACTTGTATCTCTACTATAGCAAAGCTGGTCTGCTCAATCTTTCTTGATTGTACTATGTATGTACATTCCTACCTTTATACTTTCAGGGCAGCTAGGTGACACAGTGGCTCTTCCTGACTTCAAATCTGACCTCAGCCACTTCTTAGCTGTGTGTCCCTGGGCAAGTCACTTAACCTTGCTTGCCTCAGTTTCCTCATCTGCAAAATGAGCTGGAGAAGAAAGTAGCAAACCCACTCCGATGTCTTTGCCAAGAAAACCCCAAATAGGGTCATGAAGAGTTGAACATGACTGAAATGATTCAATAACAACAATTCCTCCATACTTTTAATCAAACTAGTCTTCCTTCTACGGATGCCTTCCCACTCTTGTCTAACCACCTAAGTTCTGCCCTTACTTTAGGGTCTAATTTTGCTTCCTCCACAAAATCCTCCATGACCCATCTGACCCTCAGTGATCTTTCTCTCCTCTGAACTTCTGTGGCATTTTTTGTTTTGCAGTTGTGAGGCACTTCTGGTAGACTACTTTGCATTATTATTTATTTTGTGTACAATTTTTGCTTCCCCAAACAGAAACCAAGTCCTTTCAATCTTCTGTACATTCGTCATGTAAATGTAAGCTATTATTATGTTTCTTTCCCCCCAAGTCTCTATCACAGTATTCTGCAAAAAAGAGATAAGAAACAAAACCAGCAGCATTGATACAGTGCTTTAAAGTTCACAAAATACTTTTTATATGAAATAGGATTAGAGGTCACCTGCCAGTAATGGGTCAGTAGTTAATAAGGCAGGAGACTTGCTGTTCTTTGGAAAAAGTTTAGTCTCCTATGGAGCCTCTCCCCTGGACACATTTATTTCAGGTTACTGTGAACTGGGAAAAGGAACAAAGAGATAAGCTGCATTAAAAGGAGGATCCTCGAGGGAAATAAATGGAAGAGAGAAGGAGATAAACAACTTAACCCAACATCCATGGGTGCCATGAGACAAAGAGAGAAGTTATGATGGGAATGAGGGGACATAAAGGGACATGGAACAGTGATACCCTGGGATCCCTGAACCCCAACAGAATCCTGATAATCCAAGAGCCAATCTTGAGGCTTCAGAGGGCGTTAGCCTGCCCCAAGAGGGAGGCAGACATCCATGCTAGCCCTAGACAGTCAGCTAAGAGGGGACAATTTTCTCACTCCATCTGCCTGTGGTCTAAAGAATAATTTCCGTGCCCTCGATGCTCTCTTCTCTGTAGGGTTTTTGGGTACCACTCTGTTCCAGTTCTCTTCCCACCTATTTGACCATCCCTCATCACTTCATGTCTGGACTATGGCAATAGCTGCTGGTGAGTCTGCCTGCTTCCATTGATACACAAAAGAGATTTTTCTAAAGCAGAGATCTGATATCTCACTCCCTTATCCAGTAAACTTCAGTGGTTCTCTTTACCTCCAGGATCAAATACAAAATGCTCCGCTTGGTATTCAAAGCCCTTCATAATCAGCCCCCTCCTACCTTTCCAGTCTTCTTACTCTCTACTCCCTACCATGTACTCTCCAATCCAGTGACACTGGCTTCTTGGCTAGCTGTTTCACAAACAAGATGTTCCATCTCTTGTCTGCAGACGTGTTCTCTGGCTGTCCTCCATGCCTGGAATGCTTTCCCTCCTCATCTCTGCCTACTGGTTTTCTTTCCTAGCTTCTTTTAAGTCCCAGCTAAGATCTTCTCTTCTATAGGGATCCTTTCCTAATCCCTTTTAAATTTTGTGCCCCCTTTCTGTTCATTATCTTCCATTTATCTTCTTATTTTTAAATACCTTAATTAAATTTTGTGATTGGATTTATGATGATTACATGGTCTAGAAATAGGGAATTGAGTAGTGAATGGGAACATGGGCTATGATCAGCATGACTGGTTACCCAAGATAAGTCACAGTGAACATTCCAAAAGTAACCAGAGGCTGGGGTTGGCCCTTCCTAGTCCTTCCTCCTTTTTCCTCCTCCTTCCCCGGGCTGCAGCCAAGCCGGGGCCGGATCCGGCGGTGAGTGGAGCATGCGAGGGCCGGGGAGGTTGCCCAGAACGGCACCGCCCGCCGGGGGCCGGGAGGAATCGTCCGCAGAGCGCCAGCTCTGCCCTGGGACCCCGTGACCCCCTCCAGGGGCAACCCTGGTAGCCTGCGCCCAGCATCGTGACCTGACCCCAGCCAGGTCAGCGCCTCCGCCTCCCCAGGGTAAAGAAGGGCTCTGGATGGTCTCTCCACACAGACAGCCTACTGATTGGATCTGAGTGGGATGGGCACAGTCCAGACTGATGGAAGAGAAGACCAAGAAAGTGGAGGAGATGGCCCTAAAGCTGGCTCGGTCTGTGGCTGGTGGGGATGAGAAGATGGCGGTGAGCTGTGCCACATGGCTGGCAAAGCATCGGGCTCTACTGACACTGCAAATTAGATCAGACGTTTATCCCAAACAGGAGATCAAGTTATGGGTGGGTGTGGAGGATGCCCAGATTCAGACCCTTCATATTTGGCTGATGGTGCGGCCCAACATGACGGTGGCATCCCTGAAAGATATGGTCTTTCTGGACTATGGCTTTCACCCAAGCCTGCAGAGGTGGGTAATTGGCCAGCGGCTGCCCCGTGACCAGGACACGCTGCATTCCTATGGAGTGAGACAAGATGGCGACAAGGCTTACCTCTACCTCCTGTCTGCCCACCACACCCAACTTAGCCAGCAGGAGCTACAGCGACAGCGGCAGCTCCGTGTTCTAGAAGACTTGGGCTTCAGAGACCTTGCTCTCCAGTCTCGGGGTCCCCAAGAGCCCCAAACCATGGAATCTCAAGAAAAAGCCCCTTCTGTGGATGCTGGAACTACTGCTCCCTCTACTGTGGAAGCAGCCCCTGATCCCTCTGTGGTAAGGGATTAACTCTGCTCCTGCCTGTCCTCTGGCCCTCATCACTGAAGCTCCCTTACCAAGCCAACTCTCTTCCTGCCTCTTTGAGTCCTATTCATAGTATCAGTCAGTCGAGCTTCATTTTTCAGTACCTGTCACACACCAGGTGCCGAAGATAAAAATATAAGGATTGAAACAATGCCTACTTTTAGGGAGCTTAACATTCTAATAGGGGAGACAGTGAGGAAGGGTATGTGTATAATGCTTTATATACATACTGATTAAATATAAAGAGAAGAAATACAAAAAGTAACCAGAGACTCCAATGCCAGAAGTCTCAAAGGCTTCAGGAGACCAGTATTTGAACATATATCACCACATTTAATCCTATTAACAAAAGCCCTGTAATGTTGACTCTCATGCAATAGAATTATTCCCCTTTTACTGAAGAAGAAACTGAAGTTCAAAGAGTTTGTAACCTTCCTCAGTCATCTGGCTATGAAGAGGCAGAAGCAGGATGGATGAGCAGGAAGGCTCACATTAATATAGTGCTTTACAGTTGGGAATGCATCTTATAAATGTTATCTTATTTAGTCCTCGCAGCAATTCTATGAGGCAGGTAACAATATTATTCCCATTTTATAGACAAGGAAACTAAGGTTCATAAGAGTTAAGTGACTTCCCAGGTTAAATAAATGACCTAATAAGATTCAAACCCAGGTCTTTCTTCAAGTCCAATACATTATTCATTGTTCTAGGATTCTTAATGTGTGTGTGTGTGTGTGTGTGTGTGTGTGTGTGTGTGTGTGTGTGTACGATGGACTCCTTTGGCCATCTGGTGAAGCCTATGGTACCCTTCTATGAATAATATTTTAAATGTATAAAATAAAATTCAGATCATTGCAATAGAATCCAATGATGTTGAAATATAGTCATGCAGTTTTTTTTTAAGCAAATTCCCACGTTAAGAATCTACATTACATCATGTTTCCCCTCAATAAATGCCCATTATTGGTGAGGAAAAAAAATTATTGCAAATGCAATCTTTTTGGAAACAAAGGATCGATAGAGAATAATCCATAACAAATACCTTCTTTTGGAGCATCCTAGAGGAATTCATGCCCTTTCCAAACAGATTGAGAAGCTGATGAAAAGTGCCATCTGAGGGATCATGGCAATTTTGAATGGATCTCCTTCAAGGAAAAGGTGTCTTTCCTTTGTTTGTCCCTAGCACCCCTCCAGCATCAGCTGTCTTCTCTAATTCTCTGTCAAGATTAGCTGACAAGACAAGGGCTTCATTTGTGGACAATAAAGCCATGTTGTTCAAACAAAGGCTGACAGAATCCTTCTCAAGGGTGTTGACAGAATTGCTGTCACCCAGACACTATCTAAAGGACTTGAACATGTCTAGCTTTTAATTGTTTTGCCCTCCTACACAGAAGCTGTTTGTCGCATTAATTAGGGCACTTTAGCACTTCTTGATCGCATGTCTTCTGATAGAAAGCATGCTCTGAGACTTTGGTTAACAGAGGAAGGGAAACCTTACACAATATTGCAGGATCGATTGTATTAAGCATGTCTGTAAGATCCATCCTACAGATTTAGACCTATAATGAGCCTTAGAAGCCATCAAGTCAAGTCCCTAGTCAGTCAATAAATATTTATTAAGAACCTACTATGTGGGGTGGCTAGGTGGCGCAGTGAGTAGAGCGTCGGCCCTGGAGTCAGAAGGACCTGAGTTCGGATCCGGCCTCAGACACTTAACCCACACAAACAAAAACCTAGCCGTGTGACCTTGGGCAAGTTACTTAACCCCAATTGCCCTAAAAGGGGCAGCTAGGTGGCACAGTGAGTAAGAGTGCCAGCCTCGGAGTTGGGATGACCCGAGATTGAATCCAGCCTCAGAAAATGAGCACCCACACACAAATAATGACTAGCCGTGTAACCTTGAGCAAGTTACTTAACCCCAATTGTTTAAAAAAAAAAAGAACCTACTATGTAGCAGGCACTGTGCTGAGCAGTAGAGATACAAAGAAAGGCAAAAACACACCCTGCCCTCACATTCTAATGAAGGAGTCAAACAATAATACAGCAAGGTACACACAAGAGTAGATGGATGGTCATCTCAGAAAGAAAGACACTAGCAGCTGGAGGGAAAGGAAGAGACTTCCTATGTTAGGAAATACTTGAACTGAGACTTGAAGGAAGTCAGGAAAAGTAGGAGCCCAAAGTGAAGAGGGAAAGCATTCCAGACAAAAGGGACAGTCAATGCAGAGGCATGGAGATAGGAGATAGTGTGTCATGTCCAAGGAATAGCAAGTAGACCACTGTGACCAGACTACAGGAAGTAGAGAGGAGAAAAGTATAAGGTGTTTGTCCTTTATTTTCAAAGAGGACCAAGGCCATCATATGTGATGTCTTGACTTGTGCATGAATTGCATTTAAGTTGGGCAGGGTTGCCCAAAGTCTTCAGCTTCACTCTCTCTTCCTGCATCATCAAAGTCCAGTGGCAGGACAAAGGTCAAGACAACTGGCAATGGCATGGGCGGCAGTGGATGACTTTGGCTTCTTAGACATGTGACCAAGCTCCTGCTTCATCCACCTTCATGGCTGGTGGAATAAATTGTTGTCATCTGCAATTCTCTTGGGAGAAGTCTTCATGTTCTTGGGGTAGACACCACCCTAACTCACCAATGAGTTTGTGGCCTGTCATTTACCTTCAGCCTGGTAAAGCCCATCTGCCAAGATGGCTTACCAGGGTGTGGCTGTTGCATGTGCTGCAGCTTCTTGGAGCCATGAGTGAGAGTTGAGCGCCAGGTGGACAACAAAGGTGAGTGATGAAAGTTGTGAAGAGTTTCAAATGCCAAACAAAGGACTTGATGTTTGATCCTCTAGATAATAGGGAATCACTGGAGTTTATTGAATGCAAGAGGGGTTAGGGGATAGACAAGGTCAGATCTTCGCTTTAAAAAGGTGTCTTAGCCATTGAGTGGAGAATGGAATGTAATAAGTAGACACCTGAAGCAGGGAGACCAAATAGAAGGCTATTACAAGAGCTCAGGTGAGACTTGATGAGGTTCTGGGTATGTGAGTAGAGAAGGGACATATATGTGAGATGCTGTGAAGTTGGAAATGACGTGACTTAGCAATAGGTTGAATATGTGGTGCACATTAGAAGAGCCAAAGATGATGCCAAGGTTGTGAGCCTTGGTGACTGGAGAAACAATGGTCCCTCACTAGTAACAGAAAAGTTCAAAAAGGAGATTATTTGGGAGAAAAGATAATGAATTCTCATATTTTCCAGTTGAAGAAATTGAGGCCCAGGGACTTGCCCAAAGTGATTTGTCCAAGATCATATATATAAGGTGGCAGGTCTAAGATCTGAACTTGGATCCTCTAATTCTGTATCCAGGTAGGCTTCATCTACAAAATGGTGCATCCTCCCTAGAGGCAGCTAGCTGGTGCCATAGTGCCCAGAGCACTGGACCTAGAATCAGGGAGATCTGAGTTCAGATCCAGCCTTAGACACTTACTGACCTGAGTGAGTCACTTGATCTTTGCCTATCTCAATTTCCTCATCTGTAAAATGGGGATGATTAGTAATAGCACCAACCTCTCAGGGTTGTTGTAAGGATAAAAAGAGATAATATTTGTAAAGCAGTTTACAAACCTTAAAACATTAAATAAATACTTGCTCTCCTTATTATCCCCAACTATTTCCAAATGACAGTGGCTGGAAGTTGCAGAGGGACAAAAGAAAGGGAGTGGAACGAAGGGGTGACTCAGAAAAAGAATGAAAGCAAATGGAACCATGACCTTGGGCAAACCCCTTTACCTTGCCAGGCCTTGGCTGCCTTATCTGTCTAATGAGGATAATAATACACTGCCTGGATCACTGGGCTATCATTAAGAGACAATAAAGTGTAGTATAGATGAGAGCTAACCTTAAAGCCTGAAACCAAGTTAAGAAAGAAAATAGTAAAGATAATGGGTTACCAGGAGAATGGCTAGATTTCATCTGGGAATTGCACAGTCTTGTTTGACTTTTGTTTCTTAATCTCCAGAACCTAAAACATAAATAAAGGGATAGATAGATAGACAGACACAGTCAGGATAGATAGACAGACACAGTCAGGTTAGATAGATAGATAGATAGACAGACAGATAGATAGATAGACTAAATCAGTGGGTTTTATCTGCTTAGGGAACTTGTAAATGAGGAAACTCCTACCAGATCAGGCCAGCAACTGCTCTGCAATGTATAGTTCCAGAGAGTGGCCTAAAGCACCCAGAGATTAAATGACTTGCCCCAAGCACAGAGCTAATTTGTGTCATAGCACATGCTTAATTAAATACTTGTTCAATTGAATTAGAATTTAGCGATCCCAAGCTGTTCCCTGCTATCCACCATCCATCCGTCCATCCGAGGCTTATCTTGTCCACACAAATATTCTCCCAGTGATGCTCTAAGTCTGGGTACCACAGAGCACCACACTCTCTGAAGGTTAGAAATTACTGGTGACCCACAGAGAGCCAAATGGAAGATGTAAACAGCTGCTGAATTTTACCAAATGATATAAAAGACATTGCCAAAGATGGGTAAAAATGAGAAGGGAGCTGCAGCAGGAGGGACAGCATATGGATGGCCCATGTGTTGTCAGGCAGACAGTCAAAGGGCATTTTTATCAAGTGCTTACTGTATGCCAGGCACTGTGCTAAGCACTGGGATACAAAAAAAGGGCAAGAGATAGTCCCCTCAAGGAGCTTACACTCTGTTGGGGAAGACCACATGTAAATGAGTGTGTACATACAAGAGATGGACAGAATTGATGGAAGTTACACATTAGGCATCAACAAAGTATTTTTTAAGTCCAGAAGAGGGCCTGTTATGCCATGGATAGATACTCTATAAACAGTTCATTGAAAGATATGGACAAGAGCTATGCAGGATGAGAAGGGCTTGATGGACTGCTATCCACGTCGGATAGAGAGCCCACACTGAGGAGATCCTAGATCTACCAAAGGACCAAAGTTATAGTTAATATGTCAGTATTTCAGGACTTCAACAGGTCCTTGATTTCTTGGATGCAGGAACTCTCTCCAAGATTGTAGTTCGCAGGAACTTTTCTGGAAACCACAGAGAAACAAAATAGTTATAACAAGAATCTAGGTAGTCCACAAAGGAGGTATTTTTGGCCACCTGGATGTTGCTACTGTCTACCTGTCACCAGGAGACAGGCCTGGGTATCTGGATGCTGGAACAATCTTTAACAGAGGGTCATGGTAGTATCTGAGGTAGAAAACCATTCCTCTGGATGATGCTGTGCCTCAGGGCCATCCAAATAACCAGACTCACCAATCAATCTACAAGCTTTTATTAAGTACTTACTCTGTGTCTGGTATAATTCTAAGTGCTGGAGATACAAATAAAAGTAAAAGCAGTTCCTGCCTTTGGAAGGTTATGTTCCAATGGCACATGGAGGTCATCTTTGGACATTGCCTTCCCTTCATGCCAAGGCCATTAGTATTTATTTCTGTTGCTCATTGTGCCCAGAGACCTTTCTCTTGGCATAAAGGGAATCTGGATAATCTCTTCTCTCCCTCCTCCTCCCTTTTAGATCAGGGCAATGGGTTCCACATGCCTGTTACACTTCCCCTCCTCTCCACATCTCAGATTCTTAGTATTCCTGTTTCCTTTCTTCTAGGGCAGAGGTCCTTAATCTTTTTTTTGTCTTGGACCCCCTTTTCAGTCTGATGGAGCCTTTGGACCTCTTCTCAGAATGTTTTTAAGTGCATAAAATACAACACAGAGGATTACACGGGAAATCATACAGAATGTAATAGAATTGCTCCTGGAGGGAAGGGACTGTTTTATTTCTGTCTTCACATCACCAGTGACTACCATAGGGCCTTGCACATGGTAGACATTGAATAAATGATTTTCAGATTAAATCAGATTGAATTTCAGTCAGGCACCAGACTTCTGGCCCCCAACACAGTGCTTCGAATCAAGTGAGATCTCAGTAACCATCCTGTGCATGCTGAAGAGGAATGTAACAATGAGTGATTTCTAGGAGGTGGGATGCTGAGGGTGAAGATTAACTCTCCCTTCTATCTGCAGAATAGGCTCATCTGTAAAACCATTAGACCCACTTTTCCTCCCTAGGAGGAAACTTTGGAAACTTGATGCTGAGAAATCATTGAGCTAAAGTGAATGGGGCAGCTTGGCTCACCATGAGGCAGGCAAACGTTCTGGGCTAATCACCCTCCCAACTACAAGAGAGAGATTGAGCCTAGAGTGGGCCGTGCCTCCTGCTCAGCAGTTGCAGAGGAAGGGGAGCTAAGTGGCCTCTCATTCGTGGCTGCATTCAAAAGAAACCATTTGCAACCCTTTCTGGGCCCAGGAAAAGTAATGATGACATAGCATGGATTAAAGAGTTCATGGATGCAAGTCACTGAGAACCAGAAAATAACAGAATTTTTGAGCTAGTAGAGATCTTGACCTTCCCCATCCATGATGATTAAAAAATGGAGACCCAGAGGGTAAAGGTGATTTGACTGAGACTACACGGCCAGTCAGGAGCAGAGCAAAGGAGGCCTGATGAAGCATGAGCCCTTCCCAACCAGCCCCATGTCACGCTCCTTCTACTTGGACCAGCACATCCACCTCATCCCCATCAGGAACCTGACCTTGACTCTGGCTTCTTTCCCTCTCACAGGTCAGCTTTTGCCTTATCTTGCTGGAGCTATGGCCTCCATGTCATTCCATGTCTTGTAGTACACAGTGCCATCTTGACTACCCAAATCCCTCCAGTCTTCCTGTCTGTTTTGTCTTCCCCTATTAGAATGTAAGCTCCTTGTGAGTAGGAACTGCCTTGTTTCTTTCCTTCCCTCCTTCTATCTATCTATCTATCTATCTATCTATCTATCTATCTATCTATCTATCATTCATCTACCAATCTATCTCTATCCATTCATCCATCCATCCATCCACCAACTATCCATGCATCTATTTATGTATCAATCTCTATCTCTATCCATCCACCTATCTATGTATCTATCTCTATCCATCTATCCACCAAACTATCTATCCATCCATCCTTCAGTCTATCTCTAGCCATCCATCCATCCTTCAGTCTATCTCTAGCCATCCATCCATCCATCCATCCATCCATCCATCCATCCATCCATGTGTCTGTCTATCTTTCTATCCATCTGCCAACCTATCTATCTGTCTATCTCTCTATGTCCCAACCTTTAAAGCTGCCTCGGAACCCAAACAACCCATGAGAGAGGCAAGAGGAGGCCACTGTGGCTGGATGGCACCATCCTGGAACCTTTCTGTAATGTTGTTCACATTATGGAATGTTACCCTGTAGTTGAAGTTGTCTCATAATGACATCCTTTTGATATTTAGTAGAAAGATTCCTTGTAGAATGGACCCATATGAACAAAATAAAAGGATACATATGTGCGAAAATATTTCTATGGGGAGGCTAGGTGGTGCAGTGAATAGAGCACCGGCCCTGGAGTCAGGAGGACCTGAGTTCAAATCCAGCCTCAGACACTTAACACTTACTAGCTGTGTGACATTGGGCAAATCACTTAACCCCAATTGCTCTCCAAAAAGCAAAAAGAATTTTCTAGCAGTATTTTTTATGGTGACAAAGAAGTAGAAATTGAGGGGATACTCATCGATTGGAAATGGCTAAACAAATTGTGGTATATGATTGTGACAGAATACTATTGTGCTATTAAAAATGACGAAGAGGATAGTTTCAGAAAATCCTCTGAAGATTTATATGAACTGTTACAAACTGCACAGGAGTGCAATGTACACCATTAACAGAAACACTGTATTGAAAATCAACTGTGAAAGACTTAGTTACTCTTATTAATACAATGATCCACAACAATTCCAAAGGACATATGATAAAAATTGCTATCCACCTCCAGAAAGAGACATGATGGACTCTGAATGAAAATTAAGGTTTTCCCCTCCTTTCTTTATTTTCTTCCCCCTCCCCTCCCACACCATGGCTAATATGGAAATATATTTTGCATGACTTCATATGTATAATAGGTATCACATTTCTTGCCTTCTCAATGGGTGGGGGAGGAAGTAGAGGGAGGGAGAGAATTTGGAAATGAAAACTTTAAAATTTTAATTTTTTTTTAAAAGAAAGATCCATGGGCTTCAAATCAAGAAACCTGAGTTCCAGTTTTGTTTTTGACACTTGTGAACCTTATGACCTTGGGCAAGTCACTTAAGCTCTATGAACCACAATATCTGAGAAGTAGTTAGGTGGTACAGTGAATAGCGTATTGGGCTTGATCTTGGAGTCAGGAAAACCTAAATTCCAGTCCTCCCTCAGACACTTATCAGCTATGTGACCCTGGACAAGTCATTTAACCTCTATGTGTCTCAGTTTCCTTATCTATAAAACGAGGATAATAATGGCAGCTACCTCAAAGTGTGATTGTGAAGGATCAAATCATGTATGTAAAGTGCTTTATAAACCTCAGGGTGCTGTATAAATGCTAGGCATTAGTATTCCTGTGGCTGAGTAGTAGGAAATTAATCTGTAAAGATAAATTAGGGCCAAACTCTAGAAAGCTAAGGATTTTAATTTTATCTTTTAGGCAACAGGGAAGTGTTAAAGGTTTTCAGTCAATGGAATGATATTATCCAAATAGTACTAATGAAGATTAATTTGAGATTCAGGGGTGTGAGAGATGGATTGAAAAGGACAATCAACAGAGGAACCAGAAGAATCATCAGGCTAGAACCCAAATATGAGACATAAAGAGCCTATATTATAATGCTTGGCAGAGGAAAGAGAAAAGAATGGCAAAGTATGAGACTTGGTAAAGGCAGTCAGACTTGACAATCTCTCAAGTCTCTTCTGGTACTAGAATGTTTTTGAATCCATGGCCAGACCCTCCTATACATTGAAAAACACTCATCGCCACCAAGCTCAAGCTATGACGAACCTTTCCACAATGTTCCCCTCAAATCCCTCCTAATGGAGCAAGTTGTTGGCAAAAACAGTTATTGGCAAAGACTCCATACCCTGATCTTCAGCCAATGGGCTACCTGTTCAGTACTACCAGACGAAAAATGGACAGTCTGGGTCTGAATCATTGTATCATAAATTGAAAGTTGGAAGAGACATTAGAAGCTATCTAATCCCCCCCGCCTCTTTTACTTATTAGGAAACCAGGCCCATGGAGGTAAAACAATGTGTCCAAAATCACAGAGGGAATAAGTTACAGAACTCAGGTCCTCTGGTTTCAAACCCAGTGTTTTGCTTACACTATGTGCATGCCACCATGAAGAGTTCCAGTGTCTTAGAATCACCCATTAGCTTATAAGTAAGAGTAAGAGGACCTTGTCTAGTATATTTCTGCTAGCAACCCAGGATAATCATGGTTATTAACTTGTCTAGGAGAGGCACAGTCAAAGAGGAATGAGACTATTCCAGTCATTAAGGTGCTGCCACCAGAGTAAACTACTATTTTAATTAAGAAATAATGCTTGGGGAGAGTTCTGTGATAATGGTGTTATTGTCCACAAACAACAGCTTTGTGTGGAGGATGGGTCTCTTTGTCTGCCTGATTTGGCCTTCACTTTTCCTTCTCCCTTAGGGAAGGAGGAAATAGAGTTTCTTTTTCTTTCGAGAACAAATTCAAGTACTGTATTGGACTTGAGTAGAAAATGAAACCAAGCCCAGTGGAACGCCTCTATCCTTTGTAGCAAGTGCTCTTAGCCGTTACTGAATAGTTGCCATTATGTATAAAGCACTTTCCAAAGTGATTGCTCCCAAATATTAATTGCTCTTGGGTGATCTCTACCAATATAGAAACAATACTTATTCAGTGCCACACCAAGAAAATCACCAAAGGATTATTTCACAGAGCTAAAAAATATAGCAGAATCTATCTGGAGGAACAAAAGGTCAGGAATCTCAAAGAAAATTATGAAAAAATAGAGGCAAGGAAGGGAGCTTAATAGTATTACATCTCACACTATATTTTATGTTATTCAATTGTTTCAGTTGTGTCTGACTCTTTATGACCTCATTTGGGGTTTTCTTAGCAGAGATAATGGAGTGGTTTGCCATTTGCTTCTCCAACTCATTTTACAGATGAGGAAATTGAGGCAGTGTCAAGTGATTTATCCCAGTCACACAAGAAGACTTAAGAAGATGAGTCTTGGGGTGGCTGGGTGGTGCAATGAATAGAGCACTAGCCCTGGAATCAGGAGGACCTGAGTTTAAAACCAGCCTCAGACACTTAACACTTACTAGCCATGTGACCTTGGGCAAGTCACTTAACCCCAATTTCCCTGCCTTCTCCTCCTCCAAAAAGAAAAAAAATGACGGTGGGTCTTCCTGACTCCAAGTCCAGTAATAATCATCAAAACAGTTTGATACATGTGCAAAAAACATTTATTGCAACTCTTCTTGTTCATATAGATCCCTTTCCTCTTTGATCTCTTTAGGCCATAGCCCAGGTAGTGGTGAAGAACTAGAAAATAAGGGAATTCTCATAAATTAGAAAATGGCTAAATGAATTATGGTATGTGAATGGAATGGAATCTACTGTGCCATAAGAAATGATGACATGGATGGCTTTAGAGAAATTTAGAAAGGAAATTTATATGAACTAATGCAGAGTGAAGTGAACAGAACCTGAATAATTTATACAATAACAACAACATTGTAAAGACAACTTTGAAAGACTTGAGAACTCTGATCGATACAGTGACTTAGCAGGATTCTAGAGAATTCCAAATGTAGCATTCTACTCACCTAATAAGAAAGATGATAGACTCAAGATGCAGAATAAGTCATAATTTTCAGAAATAGCAATGTAGGAATTTGTTTGGCTTCACTCTGTGTCTTCCTTACAGCGATTTAAACATTTTTTTTCTTTTTATTTTTTTCCCAATTAGAAAAGAGGGAGAAGGAATACGATAGCCAAAAAATAGAGAGGAAAGGAACAATAGTTTTTTTTTTTAAAGAAATGCACAGAAGAGAATGGAAGGAAGGCCAGAGAGAATCACAGACAAGTAATGCAGTTTTGAAAGTTATATGTTGAATTTATTCTATATCTATATGTTATTATATGCATTTTCTTTAATGAAAAACAAGCTGCACATAATAGAGACCAACAGTTTCATGCAAAATCCTGTTCTCTAACCTACAAATGTGGAAATGCACATTTAGGTGGTCTTTGTTAAGTTCAGAAGTGTTATATATTTACTATTGTATATATTTTCTTTAAAAGAAATGCAAGCTGTACCTAGAAATCAATAGTTACAGGTAAATTTTTTTCTTATTTTATGCTAGGTATATGGAAATGCTTATTCTATTTGGTGTTTGTTGTGTCCTAGGGTAGCAAAGATGCTGATGGTCACGTATCTCCTTGTTGCATCCTTCTAGTATATAGTAGTTTTGATAGCAGTAAATTGCCAGAGGGAAATAGTGTGGGTTTTTTCCTTGAAAGTCATAAAAAAAATGTGTATGGCGAAAATCTAAGGTGGAAAATCATTGTTGTCTGCTTTATTTTTTTTGCATAATTTTAGTGGCATAGATTTAGAACAGGAAGAGGCGTTAAAGGCTTAGTCCAAAACTAACCTAGCCAATGGCCCTAGTTTCTAGCTCCTTATTCTTGGTATCTGCCTCCTTGACAGAGCCTGAGAGGGAGTTTTCAACACCAACCCTGGAGGTCCCACCAGCACGGATGGCCCTTTCAGCTCATAAGAAGACACGAGATTTCTGGTACCAATTCTGTGTGATCTCAGATGATCACTGAATCAAAATCATTAAGTGGCAGACACCGTGCTAGGCTCTGGGGAGGCAAAGCCAGGAAAGGAAATGGTCCCTGTCCTCAAAGGAGTTTACATCCCACAGGGAAAAACAATAAATAAATCATTCAATAAATCAAGCATTTTTAAAGCACTTACTATGGTACCCTGCTAGTCCCTGGGCCTACAAAGACATAAGTGAAATGACAGTCCCTGATGCCAAGGGGCTTATGTTCTATTGAAAGAAACAATGTGTACACATTCAAGTTGATGAGGCTTTCACTTTTATTAAAGCTTGAAACTGCCCTAAGACTTTGGGGATATGCTATATATTCACGATATATACAAATAAATACCAGGTAATGGAGAAGGGTGACCCTGGGAGGGGTCAATCAGGAAAGGCTCCAGGCAGAAAATTGTCCTGGAGCTCAGAAGGCCATTAGGGATTCTAAGAGGTAGAGGTGAGGGGGGAAGTATTCCACATGTGGAAGGCAGCCTGTGCAGAAGCGGAGCTGGCAGGTAGGGTGTGTTCTGCATGAAGAAGAGCAGCAAGGCCACTTTGGCTGAACTGGAGGGTGCAAGCCTGGCTGAAGCTGGACTTTATAGTCTCCTAACCTGCCCTCTTCCCTACCTGTCCAATGAGAGATGATCTCTAAGCCTCTTCCCTCTTCTGAATCTCAGTTCTATAATTCTCTGGTCATTCTCATTTAAGGGATCTCTCTCAACCAGATAGCCAGTGTCACTCTAGAACAGAGGCTCTAGCTTCTTCTTTTCCTAAGCCTCCCCCACAGGGCCTATCAAAGTTCAGGGAACAATGAAGGAAGCTTCATTGACTTGCCTTTGCAAGCCTCTAGCTTCGATGGCTTAGTCAATGAAGGTATTGACTAAGCCTAGTTTCCTGATGGAAAATAGAAGATGAAATTCAAACACATTTTCATTGACTAATGGTGGCTGTCAAGGCAAAAGGCTTTTCTTAAACACTTAATTTTAAGAAAAACAAGGTAAATTTAAACAAATCCTGAATTGGCTGGCTGGGGTGGCTTTTCTCCTCCCTCTATGGTCATTAGCTGGTATTCAGCTCTGGCTGTAACATTATTTATGAACATATGTGGGCCTGGGAGGAACATTTTGACAGCTGTGGAGCCCAAAGCTAATTTCTCTTCAGTGATAAAAACCCTGCTTCGTCAATTTATCCATGCTGAGCATCACCTCCTGTGACATCAGGCAGAGAAACATTCATTAGAAGCTCTGAAAGCACTTCAGGTTAGAGTGAAGCCTGTGAATTGAGGGGTGCACCTTATGGTGAAGTCTTGCTTTGTTTGGAAAATTTTTTTTTTTTTTGCATAGGCTTCAAGGAAGCAAGTGGGCCTTGTCTTAGTCTGCCGGCTTAAGGTAAACACTGGAATCTAGGGGGATCAGAGAAGACCTCAGGAGGGAGGTCTGATGAGACAGGAAGCAGGGGAGGATCTGCTGTGATCCCAACAGTTTTCCTGACCTGAAGTGTGGTGTGGCAGAGAATCCATGTTGAGAGGGGGCGGAGCCAAGATGGCGGAGTAGAAACAGCTCGTCCAAGCCTCTCTGCCCCCAGATTCTCCACAAACTATGTAAAAAAGGACTCTGAAAACCTTCTGGAGCCCCAGCACCCACAGAACGACACAGAGAAGCTAACCTCCCGCTGAGGACAGCCCAGCACCCTGCAGGAAGGACCAGCGCAGTGGTCTGGGAGACGGCAGCGCGCAGAGCGCAGGAGCCGAGCCGAGCCCAGGTCCACTTGAGCCGAGGTTTTAGCCCCAGGGCGGCAGGGCCAGCAGCCGGCTGGAGGAAACCCAGAACACCAGGAACTGTGGAGATTCCAGAATTATCAACATAGACTTGCCTAGGACAAAGTAAGAGGTTAGTGTCCTATGGACTTTGGGACCTGTATTTGGGAATGCGTCAGCTCCCTCCCCTGGGGGCTAGAAGCCACTGAGGAGACACGCCATTTTGTAGTTTTCAGAGGCATTTCCGGCTCCCAGCCTACAAATCGTGGGGAGATCCAGCGATCAGTCTTGGGGGGTAATCGCTCTTGCTTTAACCTCCCTGGATCTGGATTGTGATCTAGGGTGGAAGTCGTGGGTGGGTTTGCAGCTTGCCAGAAACGGAAGTTGCCCCCCACACGTTTGGGACAAAAATTCCTCTATCTGGCCTTGGAGCCATAGTGTGGCAACAAGCCCAAAAGTCAAGTGGTTGGGTGGCAGCATGCCAAGGCAAAGGAAGTGGAGAAATGCAACCCTAGACTCCTGTTTTGGGGGCATAGAGCAGGAAAAGGACTGTGAGGTCAGAGGTCCTGCTCCAAAAGCCCCAGGGGAAACCATGAGCGGGTTGCAGGCCATAGAGGACCTTAAGAAGGACTTTAAAAATCAAATAAGAGAAGTGGAGGAAAAATTGGAAAGAGAAATAGAAGGATGCAGGAAAAGTATGAAATGAGGGTCAACAGCCTGACTGAGGAAAACAACACCTTAAAAAATAGACTAACTCAAATGGCAAAGGAGGCCCAAAAGGGCAATGAGGAGAAGAATGCCTTAAAGAGTCGAATTTGCCAGATGGAAAAAGAATCTCAAAAGCTCACTGAGGAGATTCATTCCTTTAGAGTTAGATTGGAGCAAATGGAAGCTAATGACTTTATGAGAAATCAAGATGCTGTTAAGCAGATCCAAACAAATGAAAGAATTGAAGGCAATGTGAAATATCTCATGGGAAAAACCACTGACCTGGAAAATAGATCCAGGAGAGACAATTTAAAAATTATTGGACTACCTGAAAGCCATGATCAAAGAAAGAACCTAGAAATCAGCCTTCAAGAAATTCTCAAGGAAAATTGCCCTGATGTTTTAGACCCAGAGGGCAAAATAGAGGTTGAAAGAATCCACAGATCACCTCTGAAAAAGATCCCAAAAAGAAAACTCCCAGGAATATTATAGCCAGGTTCCAGAATCCCCAGATCAAGGAGAAAATACTACAAGCAGCCAGGAAGAAACAATTTCAATATTGTGGAAACACAATCAGAATAGCCCAGGACCTGGCAGCTTCTACACTGAGGATCGAAGGGCATGGAATATGATATTCCAGAGGGCAAAAGAACTGGGAATGAACCCAAGGGGTCACCTACCCAGCAAAACTGAGTATTTTGTTTCAGGGGAAAATATGGTCATTCAGTGGAATAGAGGACTTTCAAGCATTCTTGAGGAAAAAACCAGAGTTGAATAGAAAATTTTGACATCCAGACACAAGAAGCAAGAGATGCCTGAGAAGGTAATCAGGGAAAAGAAATCAAAAGGAACTTATCAAAGTTGAACTATTTACATTCCTATAAGGAAAAGCAATATCTGTGACTGATGATATCTTTCCCACTATGAAAATAATGGAAGAAGGGGGTGTGGTCATACGAATACATATGTGAATGTGTGTGTATATGGTTACAGTTATATATGGATAGAGGGCATAGGTTGAATTTTTTGGGAAGGGAGAATACTCAAGGGATGAAATTATGAGGTGAAAGAGGAAAGTGGCAAGAGGAGATGGGGAGAGATAGGGTAGGGTAAACTATCCCATGTAGAAGAAGCAAGGGTAAGTGGTTGCAAAGGAGGGGGAGAATAAGGAAGGCTAAAAAGGCAAAACCACATTCACATTGAATTTGGTTCAGGGAGAAAAATGACATACATACTAAATGGGATATCTCAACCTGCAGCAGGATAGGGGGAAGGGGGATGAGAGGAGGGATGATGGATGGGAGGGCATCCTTGGGGTGAGGGAGGTTGGAAGTACCCACTATAGAAGAGGGACAGGATCATGTAGGGAATGGACCAGGTCGGGGGTGGGATGAGTGGGAGGGAATTATAAGCAGCCTTGTACAATATATCTACTATGATAATGTTTTTCATAGCTAGACATGTACAACATATACTGAATTACTTATATACCAAGAAGGAATGGGTGACAAGGGAGGAAGGAAATGGATCTGAAATTCAAGGTCGTAACATTAAATGTTTCAAATATATATATAAATACTATTATTAATACGCTTTTGCCTATAATTGGGAGATAAGATGTGCAGGCATTGGGACACAAAGATTCATCTTCCTCTAATGGAAAAGTCGATGGGGTATGGGAGAAGGTATGGGAGAGAGCATATTGGAGGAAGCGATATCTTGTGGGACTGCTATTCTGGGAGGTTGGGTAGGGGAATAATGGGGGGAAAATGATTGTAACTCAAAATCTGGCGGAAATGAATGATGTAAAACAGAAGTTAATAAAGTATTTGTTAAAAAAAAAAAAAAAAAGAATCCATGTTGAGAGACAAAATGGTGAGGGTGGGGGAAATGCAAAATGGGCCATGCTTAGAGCCACATGTGATCCAGGTTCAAATACGCCTGCAAGCTTTATGACCCCGGACAAGTCTCTTACATTCTCTGAGCCTTAGCTTCCTCATTTGTAAGATGAAAATAATAATTCACTACCCACCACACAGAGCTGTGGGAAGTGCTGCACGTCCAGAACCGCCTTCCTTTTATGTCAAGGAAGGGCCAGCTACTGAGGTGACACTAGGGTCCATGCAGTGTAGGGGAGGAGAGCACCGTCGGACTTCCAGATAGTGCCAGTCTCAGTCCCCATCTAGAGCTCCAGTTCCACATCATCACCTATCCATTGGGTAACCTGATCTGCGTATCCCATAGACATTTCAAATGAATGTCCCTAAAACATAACTCAGTCTTTCCTCCCAGATCCATCCCCTCTGCTGAATTTCCTCATTTCTGTTGAGGGCAGCCCATCCACACTGGAGTCCTTCTCAAGCCTCACTCTCCCGAACTCTCCTCCTATACCCATTCATTGGCCAAGTCTTATTGACTTAACCTGTGGAACACCTCTTGCAATCTCCTTCCCTATTCTCACATACTCACCAATCCAATTTAAACTCTTATTATGTCTCGCTTGGACTATTAAAATAACTTTCTAATTGGTCTCTGCACTTTATATCTCTCCCCTCATCTTCCACATAGGTATCCAAGCAATATTCATAAAACCCAGGTCTGATGGTGTTATTCTCCTGCTCAAAGACTTTCAGTAGCTCTCTATTCCCTCTAGGACCAAATACACACTCCTCTCTTTGGCATTTAAAGCTCTTCACAACCCAGATTCAACCTCCCTTTCCACATTAGTTACATGTTACTCCCCTTCATGTATGTACTTTTCAGTCCAGCCAACCTGGTTTTCTTGGCACTCCTCATATATGACATTCCATCTTCATGCCAGGAATGGCGCCTCCACTCTTAGAAGCCTCAGCTTCCTTCAGAGCTCAGCTTAAGAGATACCACCTTTTCTGAGGTCTTCTCTGATCCCCTTAGAATACTTTGGGTTTGCTTATGTTTATATATATATTTACTTGGGTTTGTTTATTTATTAATATATATATATATATTTACTTGGGTTTATATAAATATATATTTATATACTTATACATGTAGATATTGTTTTCCCTGTTAGAATATAAAGTATTTGTAAACAGCAGCTATTTCATTTTTTTATATCTGTATCACCAACACCTAATAAATGCCAGTTGAGTGACTGACAGAAGCCAAAAGGTCAAGGAACCTTTGTTGGCCAACTATAACAAAGCAAAATAAGGTAAGGGGAAGACAAACTCAACAGTCCAGGGACAGAAATGCTCAAAGGAAGAGTCTGGGCTGATGAGAGCTGACCACAATTTGCTCCTTCTAGTGAGTGGGAATCCTTATGGGCTTTTCAGCCAAAGTACTGGGTAAATGCTGCCAGTTTGTCTTGCTGAATAGAAGCTATGGGAGGCCCCAGTCACTCACCTAGGCATCGTCTTAAATAGGAGGCAGCTGCATGTGGCAAACAATGTGGGACATGTTCTGTCTTCTGAGGTCCTGAGCTTTCTTCAAGTCTCAGCTGATGTCCTGTCCTCTAAAGGGGAGGGAACAAACTAATAAGGGCTAAGCCTTCCTTTGATCTAAGGCTTTGTTGTTGTTCAGTGATCTTCCAGTTGTGTCCCACTCTTCATGACCCCATTTGGGTTTTTAGGGGCAAAGATCCTGGAGCAATTTTGCCATTTTCTTTTCCAGCCCCTTTTACAGATGAGGAAACCGAGGCAAAAAGTGTTAAGTGACTTGCCCAGGGTTACACAGTTAGGAAGTGTCTGAGGCTGAACTTAAACTCAGGATGATGAGTCTTCCTGACTCCAGGCCCAGCAGTCTATGCACTATGACATCACCTAGGTGTATACTATATATCTATTTATACATGCATTTTCTCCTAATAGAGTATAAGCTCTTTGTGAGTAGAGACCATTTTCCTTTTCTTTTCTTTATCCCAGTACTTAGCGAAGGAGCTGACACATAAAGTTTAAACAATTTCTGTGGCTTGATTGAAATATCAGTGACCATTTACAGTATTCAAAGGCCCCTCAGTAGCAACTGCCCTTTCCCCTACTTGGCCTTCTCTCCTTTTTAGTTTCCTTGAGTGTCTTCAAAGCTCTCCAGTGGAATTAGTTAGAGTACAGTGAAGGCATCTCACAATTTCCAGTTCACCAGGGTATTTCCCTCTTTCTCCATCTCTCTGACCCTGGTGTGTGCTTAGCAAGATGTAAGTGAGAAATCTCTTTCCTAACCAAATTCCAGAGCCTTTCAAAAACATCCACCTACTAAACTTAATTTGGTTGCCCTTCGGCATGCCTTCTCCAGCTCAGAGATGACTCACAGAACCCACTTGAGGCATCCTGAGGATGGCAGCCAGTGCAGGTACACTGTGGTTAAAAATAACTCATGTCGGGAGGATGGTAGGATCCATCTAATGAGCTCAGTGTTTACCTCCAGAGATGTGGCTGCATCTCAGGGTTAGAATATCCAAGGCTGGTTTTAATCCAGTTTCCCAGTGGGCCTTGATCTGCATCATGCAGCCATATCTCATAACTGGGCTCATGTCTTAGGCAGCTTGCTATAGCATAGAGTATTTGTCTTAGATATTTTCTACATGTATGGGCCTAGGCAAGTCACTTTGTACCACTTTGGGCCTCTTCCACTTTCTCATCTGTTAAAATAGAGGGGTTAGACTTCTAAAGTTCCTTCCAACTTGTAGTCAGTGAATGTATACAAAGCAAAGCAGGTAAGAACAGAGAAGGCCCCCATGGCACTTGATCTCGATCATAAGAGAATGTGTCAGTCATGAAACTTGACCAATTTCCTTCCCTGCCTTCTTGCCTGCTCTGGTGGACAAATTTAGGGCCTAAGATTCAAGACACATTTAATCTAATTTGTCCACATATTCAAAGTCAGGTCAATTCCCATTGAAACATTTTCTTTTATGTGCACAGGATGATGGTAGATGGTCAAACATAACCATTATTTCATATCCTTTCATTGTCCGAGGACAACCCTTCTCCTATTCTGCCAGACTTACCTCTCTGTTAAGACTACTTAGTCCTATCTCCTCCTTGGATACTTTTCCTATTTCCTCTATTCTACAACGAGCTCTCCTCACCATATCTTGTTTATATTTTTAATTTTATTTGTTCTTTGCTACAAAAAGTCAATGGTTTAACTATGTACAGACAGCTGACTTATAAAAAATTCCACATTGGTATCCAGTAATTTCCTTTTTAAGATAAGTGTTAATTTCATTTTTTCAATGTTATTTGGATTTTTCTAAGTACAAACACTACGATAGGCCCACTTATCACCTCTTGGCTACACTACTCCAATACTCTCTCTTTTCCAATCCACTCCCCATACAACTGTCCAATTGCTATGCCTAAATCCCAGGACTGTGTCACTTTCTTGCTTAAGAAGCTTGAGTGGTCCCTATTACCTCTTTGCTTGTCATTAAAAGCTCTCCATAGTCTGACTCCAACCTGTCTTTGGATACAGACCTCACATTATTCTCTTTCCCATACTTAACTGGTGCAGTTGATGTTCCCCACACAAAACATCCCATCTCCTGTCTTTGCTTGGGCTGTATCCACACCTTGGGCTGTATCCACCTTTCTTATCTTTACCTTCTGGAGTTCCTAGCTTCCTTCAAGGCTCAGTTCAAGTACGGTTTCTGTAAGAAGTCTTTCCTGATGCTCCCAGTTGTTAATCCTCTGCCCCTTATTATTTTGTATTTACTTATCTGTACCTATTGTTCCCCTTTACCCCCTGTGGAATGCAACCTTGTTGCAGGTATGGGCCATTTCATTTTTGATTTTGTGCAAAGTGTGCTCTAAAAATTCGGAGAAGAGCGAGATAAGTGAAAAAGTAGCATGGAAACAGCAATGGACTTGCGGTCAGGAGATGTGTTCAAATCTCAGTGTGTGACTCTGGGGAAGTCCTTTTGCCTTGCCAAACCTCAGTCTCTTCATTTATAAAATGGAGATAATATTATTTGCACTATCTACATCAGATGGGAAGACATATGCAAAGTGTTTTAAAAGCCTCAAAGTGTTCTCTCCTCTCTTCTCTCTCTCTCTCTCTCTCTCTCTCTCTCTCTCTCTCTCTCTCTCTCTCTCCATATATATATATATATATATATATATATATATATATATATATATACACATATGTATATATATAATATATATGCACATATTTCTCTCCTTCCTTTCTAAAATCTATGATTTCATCAATATAGGGAACTCCCAGTAAGGAACTTTCTCTACCAGTGCAGACTGGCACCTTTTTTGCAACTTTAAGTCTTAGAGACTTTCTCATGCCCATTGAGGGGTTGTGACAGTCAACAGGTACCCAACGTGCCAAATGTGAAAACCCAGATCTTCCTAATGCTGACAACTTTATTCTGCCTTTTCTATTTACATGTAACCTATTATTGATAACTAGACTAGAAAAGTCAAAGAAAGAGTCAGAGAAGAAGACAGATTTGAATTGGATCTTGAAAGATGTTGGTATTTAGCTAGAAGAAAAGAAATGGAAAGGTCATCCTAAAAGGCTGAGTGTAAACAATGTGAACAAGTATTTGGAGTCAGAAATGAGCATGAGAAACAAGCACTTTGGAACCAGTGAGACAAGCCTGGTTGGGATGTGCAATGAAAACAATGAAAGATTGGGGTAGATAAGTAGGGTAGAGGCAATTTACAAAGAGCCTTGAATGCCAGGGTGAGGAACTTATACTTTGTTCTATATGAAATTGAGAATTAGTAGACATTTTTCTGGAGAAGACAGATGTGAGAAGCCCTAGGCTGGCATTGAAAGTGCTCCAAAGCATGGTTGGCTCTCTAGGTTGCTATCACTCACCTTCTTGCACAATATGTTTGAATTATTAGCCATTCCTTGAACTCAACATGCCATCTCCTAGTTCCATTCTTTGCACTGGTGCCCCCCATTCCCAGAATGCACTGCTTCCTCACCTCCATCTCTTAGAATCCCTTGATTGTTTTAATCCTCAATTATTTCCTCAGTTCTCCTTCTCCCTTCTGAAGCTACTTAGCACTTAATCATATTTCAGAAACACTTTGAGGGTGGGGGCTATTTTTTGTATCCCCAATATCTAACATAGCGCCTACATGTTATAGCAACAAGTGTTTGTGGAATTAATGAATGATCGGTGGATGAACTGAAGAGGGGCAGACACTGGAGGTGGTAGAACAGGTTAAGAGGCTATTGCAGTGGGACAGGCCTTAGGATAGATATTTTTAACCTCTTTGGTAGTCCAGTCAAGCCTTTCTCAGAATAATGTTTTTAAGTCCATTAAAACAAAATATATAAGATTAAAAAGGAAACCAATTATATTGAAATCCAGTTATCAAAATATTAAAAAGAAGATTACTCATCCTAGGATGAGGAGTAATTAATCCTGGGGTTAGAGTTTTAGCAGTAGAAATGAAGCGGAAGGGATTGATGTCAGATGAATTTTGAAATATTTGGGGACAGATCAGATAAAGTAGGTAAAGGAAAGAGAGAAGATGACTCCCAAAATAAAAATAGAGAAAGATACAAATATTATATACTTCCCAGAATATAAAAGCTGCCCTCCCACTCTCTCAAATCTAAGCTTGGAAGACCTATTTTCCAGCTTTATGAACCTGTAATCTAACTGGAATGGTCTGGGCTACATTTGTCATGTGATTGCAATCAACATCTGATTGCTCGAAATGAGACCGTACATATCACATGCTGTTCCTGGGTTTCATGAACCATCCCAGTTGTTGGTTGGTCCAGTGCTGCTCTCAACACATCAAAGTATGGAGGGTACAGACAACACAGAACATTTTTCTTTTCAAATTTTTTTTCCTAGTTCAACCCATAGCTTTTTCAAAAATTCAATTTTATTTTATTTTTAGTTCAAAATTTTCTCCCTCCTACCAACCCCTTTTTCATCCATTGAAGAAGCAAGAAAAACAAAACCCAATATAAATATGCAGGTAAAACAAATTCTTCCATTGTCCATGCTAAAATCAATTCATCTTGAATCTGCTCTCTGAGACTACCGCTTCCCTATTTGGAGGTGGATAGCATTGTTTCATCATTAGTCTTCTAGAACTGTGGTTGGTTTCACTGTATTAGTTAGAGTCCTTCAAAACTGTTTGTCTTTACAGCACAGTTATTGTATTAATTGTTTCTCTTGGTTCTGCTTACTCTACTTTGCATCGGTTCATATAAGTCTTTTCAAGTTTTTTTTAAAAATCAGCTCCTTCATCATTTCTTTTTCACACAATAGCATTTCATCATATACATACACCACAATTTGTTCAGCCATTCCCAAATGATGGGCATCCCCTCAGTTTCCAATTCTTTTCCACCACAAAAAAGAGCTGCTAGGAATATTTTCTTATATATGGGGGCTTTTCTTCTTTAAAAAAATCTCTTTGACCTATTAGTGGCATTGTTAGGTCAAAGGTGAGTTACAATATAATAGTTTTTTGGGGGCATAGTTCCAAATTCCTTTCCAGAAGGACTGGACCAGTTCACAACTCTACCAACAGTGCATTAATGTACCTATTTTCCCACAATTCCTCCAGCATTTTCATTGTACTTTTTTGTCAATTTTGTCAATCTGATGGGTGTGAAATAGTTTCAGAATTGTCTTAATGTGCATTTATCTAATTATTAGTGGTTTAGAACTTTTTTTCATACAGCTATCTATATCTTGAATTTCTTCTGAAAACCAAGGAAGAACATTTTTTTCAGTGAAAGTGTGTCACAAATCACAAATCTGTCTCAAAGCAGACACTTATGCCAGATATAGTCATATCTTCCTTTCCCCTGTATTTTGGGTATCTTTCATGAAGTTGCTCCAGGTTAATTTGAATAATCTTGCCAACTTGTCCCAGAGGAAAGTGGGGAAGTAGAAAAGTAAATGGAAAGGAAGACAGCAAGGATGCTTCTCTAAGCCCCAACAGTCAGTAGGAAGTAGTGCTATGAGATCCTCCTGGTGCCTTGCCTAGACTGAGGGAGAGAGAAGTTAATTCTCCATAAGTCAAAGTAGGAATGAATGTCCATCATTTAAGACTTTTTTTTTTTAGCCATTTGGCTAATGCCAGAGTCTGCAACATGGTTTCTGCACCCGGACCTGCTTTTAGAGAACAAGTTCCCTGAAGAAGGTGAATAGTGCTATCTGCTGGAGAGTGACAGAACAACCAAAGCCAGCAAAGCTGAGAGAATTATGGAATTTATTGTAGCAGTGATGGCAGCTGAATTACCAAAAAGCGGAGCCATAAAAGACATCAGTGATGGGAGTTCAGTTATAGGAAATATAGGAGGCAGAAATCAAGCAGGAACCCTACCTAAGAGCTAAGGAAAGATAAGATATGACAGGGATAAAGAATGATAGAAAGTGGTAACTAGTGATTCCAGGTTAGATTTTCAAGGAAAGAGCAATGGAGTCAAAAGAGCCCCATCAGCAAACATCAAGGTGGAGGAATAAACCCTTAGTGTAGAGTTATAAATCACAACATTTCACAAGTCTCTGGGTCAGAGAAGGGTTGTTTACATGAGGAAGCCTCTTGACTGCCTAAGGAGTTCATGAGTCCTTGCTATATCCATTAATTTGTAAATATTTCTTTATATTCTGAGCCTTGTAACACTGAGTGCTTATAAGGAGAACCTGTAGTTACCCTTAGGGAAATGTCAGATACTGACATTTTCAGGTCATCTGCATGGGGGCAATAAGTCAGAGGAATGAGTAATCTCTAAATTATACCCAATCCTTGTGTTTGAAGGTCGGAGGCTGTGACAATTGTTACTTAAGTTTGTAGGTGAAATAAGTGAAAGGAGGTAGGAAAAGGGAATGGGAGGATGGGAAGAAGCTGGTTGCAATGCAGAGGCGATGGAGGAGAATTCACATGATAAGAAAGAGATTGCCACTGTAAATTGGAAAAAAAAAACAGGCTTCCTACTCCATTCTTATCCACAAATTGCCGACAAGTAATTGGGATCAGCTCCTGTTTTGTCAGTTTGAAGAAAAATATTCACCATGCCAGCTGAGATGAGAGGTTTTTGAAGACCACTTGTATCCTGCATTTCCTTTAGTCTCAACCTCCTTGGATTAACTCACTTCCTTGTCAACAAAACATCTGGAACTTGTCCTGATAACTTTAAGTCCAGCTGAGGCTGGGTTGCAGCCAAATTTCTCAGTCCTCCTTCCCCCACTGTTTACTACTGAACATAAGTTGAGCTCATAATCAGCTTCCCCCACTCTCCTCTCCCCTCTTCCAGCAGGAGCAGATGCAAACTGAAAAACTTCCCCCTCTGGCAGCCCCTTTTCTCCCTTCTCATTTTCAAGCTAGGTCAGGGTCACCTCCCTGTATCCCTTCTCCCCACACACACTAAGCAGATGATTTGCATTTTTCATTATTCATCACATAATTCTTCTTCCTTAGCATAGAGTTAATTGTATTATGTGATTTACCACTGAGTGAAGACCCAAACAGACTAAAATTCTTTTACTGGGCACTGGTGAATAGAGTGCTGCAAATGTCTGTCTCTGGGCATCAGATTTAGCCAGGAATTGAGTTGGTTAG
This sequence comes from Gymnobelideus leadbeateri, assembly GCA_011680675.1. Classification (NCBI taxonomy): domain Eukaryota; kingdom Metazoa; phylum Chordata; class Mammalia; order Diprotodontia; family Petauridae; genus Gymnobelideus; species Gymnobelideus leadbeateri. Next base: position 944,763 of record WOXC01004382.1, read on the forward strand.
GGTTAGATGAATTGTCTCTTAGAATACCAAAGGCCGGACTGCCCTCTGTCAGAATCTGACACCAAACCATCCTTATCTCTGAGATCTCAGAATAATGAGATATGGCCCTCTTCCCTCCCGATCAGGAGGATGTTAGGAGAATGCCTATCTTCTAAGGGCTGGCTTCTCTCCAGGCAACTGTTGCCCTTTTCTATAACACTAATTGCATTTCCTCGAACTTCATGGTTGATTCGAGAAATATCAGAGTGGCTGTGTCTGGAGAAGGGGCTACCATTCCCAGTAAAGGGAATAATTTAACTCCTAACATTTGGGGAAAGGTAGCCTCCTAGGAAGGGTCTGGATGTTTGCCCATAAAATGCAAAGAATTAAGGCATTTTCAGAGCTGGGAAGAGCCTTAAGGACATCTAGTAAAATCCTTAATTTTACAATTGAGGAAACTGAGGTCTAGCCAGGGGAAAATGGTGTATTTGCTATCCAACAGCTAGGTAATGACAGGTTGGGGCTTGACCTGAAGTCTTGATTCTCTCCAGTGCTCACCTTTCATTAATTTATATGATGTCATATAACTGGGATTATCCAAAATAGGCACATGAAAAACACTTAGGAACACTTACAAAGAAACAGACAAATACAGTACTGGATAATTAATATACAAACAGGATTTTTTTAAGAGACCATGGAAAGATAGGGAGAGAGGGCAAGATAAGAGAGAAGTAATTTTCTCTAGAATGTGACCTTACACTAGGCAGTGGATTTATTACTTTCAGGAAAGGATGACCTTGATATAATTCTAGCCTCACCCTGAGTCCTTCTTTCAGGGTATCCTGACCTGGATGAGGTTTGAGGGGGGGATGTGAATGAGCATCCTGTCCTAGGAAGACCTAAAACAATGTCTTTAACATCCTGGTGGCTGAATAAGTAGGGATAGAATAGAATTCAAGTTAATTCAAGATGGAATGGAATTCTACCCCATGTTTCCCTTTGGTGTTTTTGTCCCTTATAGAACATGCTGACCTCCAAGATAGTTTCCATGTCCACTTTCTTTACTGTACTCCAAGGATTCACAGTTTACTGGTGGGGTTACCCTCCACAGACAAAGACTGCCACTCTGCACCCTTCCCATAATTTAGCAGATGGTCTTTAATAGTTCCTGAGCCTGAAAAGATTCCTCATTCTCCATCCCTGTAATTTTTCCAACATTACATCCCTCCCTGGCCACCTTCTCCCTTAGAGATGCTGTCTCCTTCTATTAGAATGTAAGTCCCACGAGGTTAGGGATCATCTTTGGCTTTGTATTCGTATTCCCAGCACTTAGAACAGTAGTTGACACATAGAAAGCACTTAAGTGTTTTTCCCCTTCATTCCTTCATTTGCCATAGAGCCCAGCTATGAGTGAGCTCTGACTTTTACTAAGATGGTTCTTATACTATGGATATGACTCCATCACTGGGCTCATATGAGACATCTTTTCTACTTAATATTACCTGTTAGATCTTGTACTTTACTCACATCAACTTTGAGAGTCCAAGATCGTGTTCATATCACAAGCAGGCATCAGATACATACTGTATTGATCCAGATATATGCCATGCCCCAATAGTAGATCTTTTTAAGAGAAAAAAAATTCAATAGCATAAAAGAATTGTATAATGCTACTGTATAAGATAAGTCTTTCTTACTCCAGGCTTGGTACTCTACTACTGAATGAGGAAGACCCAGGTTCAAATGTGGCTTCAGACATTTACTGGCCATGTGACTTTGGGCAAGTCATTTAACCCTGCTTGCCTCAGTTTCCTCATATTTGAAATGATCTGTAGAAGGAAATGGCAAATCATTCCAGTATCTTTGCCAAGAAAACCCCCAACAGGGTCATGAAGAGTCAGACATGACTGAAAAATGATTAAACAACAACGAACAGTGAAAGGAGTCTTAACTTGCCTCAAAACTCCTGGTCAACTCATCCCTTTGGGGAAAAAAAGCTTAGATGAGCCATTATGCATTTCCAGTGCAATTTCAACTTCGAAAAGTTAGATATGATCTGACTAATCACAGTGTTACATGCTACAGACACTTCCAAAAACAGGAGCTTGGGGGTAGCTGAAATATCTCTTGCTTTCGGCTACTAAAGCCACACAGACTAATCCAAGCACACTGTGACTCACCCCACTAGTCACCATAGCCATGAAGTTTCTCATATCTGTTTAGGACACAGTTTCAGCAGAATAGGAACCATAGGGGTAATCATGGTAAAGAGAGGGGGAATTGCCAGTAATTCTTGGAAGTCGGAGCTCCAATGTGATTTGACCTTCCGTTTCCAGGAATTCCTAAGAAAGATCCTGGGTGGCTGCCACTCTGAGACTGCTGAAAAGAAGTGACAGTTCAAAATGACCTGATTGATACTGTCATTTCAGGAGACATTAGCGATTCACAAGAGGAAATCTCTTTTTAGACCTATTAATTTAAGACCCATGTGCATTTTCACTGGTTCCTGGGGGGATTTAGTCAGCCTCATTTCTTCCTTCTCCTTTAGTTATGAAGGAAACAGCATTCGAGGACAACAGTTTCTAATACATGATCATGCACTTGGGCATGTGAGTTGTGGTTCTAAATTGAGACTAGATCCATCAGCCACAGCTTGCCCATTTTCTTGCTATGAACTCAAAGATCCCTCCCTCTTCCTCACACTTTGCCTTGATTTTTCTTTTGCATTTCTCTCTCGGTCTTGTATCACTGTTATTCATGTATTTGTCCTTCGTTCTTGAGAATCAGACATATCTCCTACATTAGAAGCCTCTTTCCCTTTTTGTTTTCTCAAAGCACATAGTAGGTACTCAACAAGTATTTGAATTGAATTGAATGATGACCCACCTTTCCTGTGGCTCCAGCTCCAGCATCCAATAATGAAGCCATGCTCAGCAATTAGAGAAAGTCAGGCTATAACTTGAATAAGGCTAACGTTGCAGGGTAGGTATTTTTAGTCCCTAGCTGGCTAGTTCACTGACTTAAAGAGCTGCCTCTCATTCAGCACAAACCAAAACACCAGGGAACTTGAGATGTGAACATTCATCTTAGTGACTGCTATACATCCAGGGGGGATGATGGGATCACTGTCTTTTGTTTTGCAAACATAAACAGCTCTCCAGGCTAACACTGGTTACTATCCTGTTAATATTACCCATAAGTCTACTGTTGCATTTTCAACTAATCGATCTGATTGGAGAGTGGAGAGCTCCTCCATTAAGGATACCTAGGGCAACCATATCTTCATTTCCCACATGGCTGAACTCTCAACTGCACTCTCTGGACCTCACCATTGGTGCCCCTGACCTAGATACCTTCCTCATCTCTCTTTTCAGATACTTATTATGTAGGTTCTCTCATTAGACTGTAAGCTCTTTGAGGACAAGAGACTGTCTTTCTTTTTCACATTTGTTTTCCCAGAGCTTAGCTCAGTGTCTGGCATATAGTAGAAACTTACTAAATGTTTATTTACTGATGACTAAGAAAGCACTTATTACCACTATGTGTCAGGTACAGCATAATTCTGCCAAATCATTCCAATGTATTAAGTTTGAATCATCCTTATAGTATTTGCATGGCCTAGACAGGGGTGGGGAATCTGCAGTCTCGAGGTCACATGTAGCCTTCTAGGTCCTTGGGTGCAGCCTTTTGACTGAGTCCAAGTTTTACAGAACAAATTCTTTCATTAAGGGGATTTGTTCTGTGAAGTTTGGATTGAGTCAAAAGGCCACACCCAAGGACCTAGAAGGCCACATGTAGTCTCATGGCTGCAGGTTCCACTCCCCTGATTAAATTAAATGACTTTTACCTACCAATCTTCAGGAGTTCACTTTTTTTTTTTTGGTCATGGACCCTTCTGGCAATGTTTGGTGAAGCCTATGAATCCCTTCTCTAAATAGTGTTTTTAAATGCATAAAATAAAATATATGGGATTACAAAAGGAACCAAAGGCTAGTGAAAACAGAGATAAACCTGGATCCAGTGATGCCTTTGGTTTCAGTTTACCTGTTTACCTGTTTTGGTTTCAGTTTACCTGTTTACCTGTTTTGGTTTCAGTTACCTGTTTAAGAATCCCCATTTAAAATTTTTTTCAATGATCACTTGATACTAATCCCTATGGTTTATGGTTCTCTGATTTCTAGGGAAGCTAAGAAAACACCATGTTAGAGGAGGTGTTTATGAAAGCTAAAATTGCCAGGTGCAGAGGCTTCAGTTAGTGTCTTGATTTCTGGTTCATTCAGAGGCAATAAACAAATCACAGTGTCTCCAAGAAGAGAGGAAATGTTTTTCTTGAGAATCTGGGCATCAAATTGGTGAACCTTTAACAGGCCACCACAGGGGCCAAGAATTCTCGAATCTCCTTCATTAGCCTTTTAGCCTTATGGGTCTTCAGGCTGACAGTGTCAGTCTACATTATTATCTCAACTACATGATAGAACAGCAAATCTGAGCCAATTTACAAGATGTTGGGAGGCTTTCTGTTGAAGGAGTTGCTGTGCCAGACAGGCAGGTAGGCAGGTGTTCATGCAAACTTTACATGTACTGCTCCAACCCTTTGGGAGAAAGCATGGTATACTGGAAATGGCTTTAACCTGGATATAGGTTCGCTGTCTGACCTTGGATGATTGGTGGCATCTTCCTTATCAAAGAGTAAGGTTTTGGAGTCAGAATATCAGGATTTGAAACCCAGATTTTTAATATCTTGGTCAAGTAATTTCTTCTCTCTGTCTCAGTTTCCTCAATCTGTAAAAATGAGGGGACAGGGAGTTTTGTTTTTCTCCTTTTCAATAGAAGGGGAGAAAAGGAGAGAGAATAAATGCTTATTAATTTTTAAAAAACAAATTGCTTTTAATTTTAAAAATGAAAGAATTGGTTTAGACGACTCTCTGTGGTCCTTTTTAGTTATGAATTTATAATTCTATGGTTCTTTAAAAGTTTGAGTTTGCAAAACCAATTTGGATGAAGCTGCTTATTTATTCTAGGAAAAAAATCCATTTAGGTAGGACCAAGTGAAAGTGTCACGGTCCAGATTACTAGATCTGCTAGAGGTATGGTTAAATGAGTCTCAGGTTCCAACCTACATCCAGTCACCTTCATCAACAATTCACAGAACAGGAGGAAGAAAGCAGACTGAAGAACATTCAGAAAGCCAGGCATTACTTTCAGGATGCTCTCTACTACAAAAGCATGAATGTTCCTTCTGATTGCTGTATGACTTCAAATAATGGAACACCATGATCTCTGGCTCATAGGACTGTTGACAGAGTGGCACAAGACCTTTGAGGTCATCTAATGCAACCTACAGATGAAGGAGCTTATGCCTATAAAGATAGATATAATATCACCAACTTGAGCTAGAAGGAATCTCAACATTAAGTCCAATCCTTTCTTTATGCAGGAAGGAACTGAGGCACAGAGCAGTTAGTTGACTTGCCCAACATCTCCACAGGCAGGATTTGAATCCAAATCTCCAGATTCCAAATCCACTCACTCTGCTTCCCCAGGTCATACAGGTAGTATGGTTAAAAAAAAAAAAAAGTAAAGTGCTCAAGTTAGGATTTGAACTCAGGTCCTCTGACCCCAAGTCCAGTGCTTTTTATGCTAGACCATGCCTCCCCATCCCAGAAGAATAAAAACTGTGGGTGACCTAAAGGGCAGTGGAAAAATTATGGTGGCTATAAGTATGCTATTGTATATTACCCACAATACCCTGCCCACAATAAATAAGTACATTAAGGACCCATAACTGGAAAGGATATGTGTTGGAAAGGCTGGTCATAACCACAAGGATGAGAAAAAACAGGTGGATATCCCGGGAGTTGCTGGAAATACTGGAGAAGTATAAAAAGACCTAGAAAGTGTCTTGGCTAGATCCTTTATGAAAAGACAGATGATGATCACACAGGCTGAACAAGTATAGATGGCTCGTCATCTGTACCAATGGATGAAGACCCACAGCAATGAGATAACAACCACCATAATGTTAACTAATGTTTCCATAGCATCTGCTACATGCCAGGCACTGTGAAACATGGAAGATTCCTGCCCACACTCCTAATAAAACTAGAAAGTGGCATCTGTAGCTTAGTGGCCTGCAAGCTGACCTTGGGGCCAGAAAACCTGAGGCTGACTCATACTGACTGTGTAACCCCAAGCAAGGCTCACCTTGCTGTCTCTTATTTACAGTGCATATAGCTCTGTGTGTGTGTGTGTGTTTGTGTGTGTGTGTGTGTATTGTTTGTATATAGTTTAGAATGTGAGCTCTTGGAGGGCAGGGATTTCTTTTTCCTTTCTCTGTATCTACAGTTCTCAGTACAGTGTCTGGTACATAGGAGTTTAATAAATGCTTGTTGACTAATTGATTTTATATTCACTTTACTTGAACCTAAAGCAACCTTCATCCCTGAAGCAATGCCTTGTAGAGAGTAGTCACTCAATTAATTCATGCAGTTGGTTTGATTAGGAGGTAAAGAAAAGCTATTTTAGACAACAGGATAAAAGAAAAGCATGTGATCTATGGAGACAAGGAGAAGCTAGGGGAATTACAACAACGAGGCTCTTATCTAGGTCCCCAGGAGCAATCTCCTGGGACTGAGGGGTGGGGAAAAAGAGTTTAGTGCCTGCATAATTCACTCTCATCCTGCAGAGCAAAGATTAACAAGATAATCAATCTCCATCCCTGCTCCCACCCCGGCTCACACAAACAAGGTCTTCTACCGGTTGTCATTGTTTCTGGAACCCTTCAGGTCCTCAGAACAAAGGCAGCAGCAAAAAGGGTTTTGTTAAAAATATGGTAATTTCATGCAAAATGAAGAGTTTGCACAATTATCCTCTCAGAACAATCTACCAATGGAGAAGCCCGAAGCCAAACTTTTCCCATGTCAGTTGGTGCAGGATGCTGTGCTTCTGTGTCTAACCTGTCATTTCTGCTTTCCTCCATTCTTTTATTTTATTTTATTTTATTTATTTTTTAAAGCAATTGGGGTTAAGTAATTTGCTCAAGCTTACACGGCCAGTCATTATTTGTGTGTGGGTGCTCATTTTTTGAGGCCGGATTCGATCTCAGGTCATCCCAACTCCAAAGCCGGCGCTCTTACTCACTGAGCCACCTAGCCGCCCCTGCTTTCCTCCATTCTTTTGCTCAAGGAGCTAAGCATCCTCCAGAAGCTCTCTTAATATCCTGGAGATTTTTCTTTGACCTCTCCCTCCAGTTCCCCACATCTTATCTTACTCATTCAGCATCCCTGCTGCAGTGATTACCTTTTGATGTGGATGGCACTACACCCATGTCCTGTGTGCCTACCCTAGGAAAGCACCAAGCCAGTGGTGTCAACCAAGATATTTGTAGGAAATAACTAGGAGGACTTTCAGTCTCTGTCTCCCTGTCTCTCTCTCTCTTTCTTTCTCCCTCTCTCTCTCTCTCTCTCATTCTTTATATATTTGCATGTGATTTGCATTTAATTTACATGTAATTGGCCCATCTCTGCACAATCTATCCTCTGGCATTCTTCCTTTTTTTTTTTTTTAAAGGTTGGCACAGTATTATTGCTACCTCCAGGATGACTCTTCCCTCCCAAGTTCTCTCCTCTTTCTCAACCTTCTACTATTCTTTCTTCCAATAATGTTCCTCCAAGGGCATGGGCAGTTGGACAGAAGCTGAAGATGACTGAATGAGTAGGTAGCAATGAGTGAATGGGAAAAGAAAAAAGCACATAGATCTTATATCATAATGGTACAGAATGTAATAGGTTTCTACTGAGGACATGGGTCCTCAGAGTCAATGCATCAATAGATTCAATGTTTCAAGTACCATAGAAGGGGATTTTTAAAGGACAATAGTGAGACATGCCCCCCTTGACATCAATGAACACAGCAGACTGAGGTCTCTGTGACATGTCATCACAGACCCATAGGAAGTCCAGGAGCACCTTCTTATTTTGGTCAGCTGTGATTTTTCTGACCAAGCATACCTATTTATATTCTGGAGGCCCAAGCCCTAGTCTGTAAAGTATTCTCTCAACTCCCACCTGGTGAGGAGAAATGCCCTTCCCATGCATCCTAGGGATTGAGAAAGGAGTGAGTCTTTCCATGAACCCACAAAGAACTGTTAGGGGCTGCAGAGATGGTAGCTGAGCCAATTCACCTCAGATGATGGCCCTTACCTGAATGCTGTGGCCACTTTCTTACTGATTCAAGCCAGCCCTATTCTACCTTCTCATTGCATCTGGGGACATTGGCATGTTGTCTTCCCAGGAGACAAATAAAGGCACAAATGTACCAAAAGAGGAAGCTGGTGACCTGGAGGACAAATGTGGCTTATTTTACAATGTTGGAAAGGACAAATAAAACCATTGGTAGAAATATTTCTGGTGATAACATTATAGCATATCCTCTGGAATGAATGAAGAATTTCTAAAATTGATGGAACTTTTTATCCCCTAATTTACAGGATCATAGAGTTAAAATGAGAAGGGACCTCAAAAATTATCTAGTCTATCCCCCTCATATTATAGTAGAAGAAAATTAAACCCAGGGAAATTAAGTGACTTGCCCAAGGTCACACAGGCATCAAAAATGGGATTTGAACCTAGTTCTTCTGACTCTAGAGTCAGTCTTCTTAACACTGTAAAGAAGGAGGCATGGTCTAGAGAAGAGATCTTCAAGCCATCATTAGTGCTGAATTGTAAGTGTCCTCCTCTATTGCATAAAATTCCTCCCACTAGGTAATCTTCAACTGTGATGGAGAAAAATCAGCTCTGAGGCTGAATCTGAAAGATATACCATCCCCATTCAGGTTCTCCTGTTGTATGTCCTCAGGGTCCTGGTTCCCAATCAGTATAGGAGCAAGTTGAGGGCTACAAAAGACTCCTCAGGGAAACAAGACCTTGTCCCACAAGCTCTTAACTGACTCTGTCCTGGAGTGAAAGTAGCCAGGGCCATACCCTACATTTCCAAGATAGAGAGAAGAGGTAAACTTTGACCTACCAAAGCCAAATTGCTGCACAGTTCTCACTCTTACCTCTCATCTTCTTCCCCAGTGTTTCATGTATCAGACTGAAATCATCACAAGTGTCAAGCTGGTTGGGTCAAGGTATGTCAGCACTAAAGACAGTGCCAAGCTGCATGGAATATTCACTGGATCTGGGTGGAGTCTATGATGCTCACCTTCAAAGCTGAGCTTCTCCAACCCTCTACTTATTACTGCCACCCTGATGATGTTTGTCTCTTAAGCAAAACTCCAGATGAGCACAAGCTTTTTTGCTGATTCTTATCTCCAACACACAACCCCTGCTGAGGTTCTCCATCCTTTATTGGTTGTTAAAAGTTGAAATGGGAATAGAAAACCCAAGTAGAGTTGCAGCAGGAAAACTATCAAGGAGCATGACCAGTGGCTAAATCAAGAAAACAGACAAGTAACAAATCCAGGAGCCAGGTCCCAAACTGGGATCCAGGAGACAGAGCTTTTTTTTCAAAAGGAAGAGGAACAAAAATATGGTCAGATTGAAAGAACATCCAAAGACATCGTGGTCAAGTTATCTTTCTTGTTCATTACCTGTGCAAGCTAATGACTGTCCTGTGAGTGTACCCAAAGTCAGGAGCAGAGGCAGAATGTGGCCCCACATAGCTCTGAAACTGAAGTGTACAGGTAAGTTACCAGTATGCACTGATAGAAGGACTTTCTATATTGGGCTTGCATTACACCGATAAAGTAATACCAAAAGACTTAATTTGCTTTGCTGTTGTGGGAGAAAAACTTTGCAACCCTTAAATTCCTGAAAAAATGAGGATAGATCTTGTTTTTTTCAGTTCTTTTGCTTAACATCCACCATGATATTTATAATTGGTGACTTCTTTACTTGTGATTATATGGCCAAATGAAATGTTTGAAGGAATCCTAAGAGAATTATTGTTGTTGTTCAGTCATTTTCAGTCATATTTAACTCGTTATGACCCCATTTAGGGTTTTCTCATCGATAACACCAGAGTGGTTTGTCATTGCCTTCTTCAGCTCATTTTACAGAGAAGGAAACTGAGGCAAACAGGTTTAAGTGACTTGTCCAGGGTCACACGGCTAGTAAGTGTCTGAGGCCAGATCTGAACTCAGGAAGATGAGTCTTTCTGACTCCAGGTCCAGTACTCTATCCACTACACCTAATCTTAATGGAAGGACCCATCTATATTACAAAAAGGCAGAAATACACTCTGTCTTTGAAGATTAAAATTTTATAAAGGCCTAAGATAGCCATTAGCAAAAGAAAGCAAGTTTGTAGACTATGAAAGCTGGAAGAGATATTAGGCATCATCTCATTCAGAGTTTTTTAACCTTTTTTGTGTGTCCTGCACCCCTTTGGCAATCTACTGAAGTCTATGGACTTCTTTCCAGCGTAATGTTTTTAAATGCATAAAATAAAATACACAGTATTATAAAGGAAATCACTTGTATTGAAATATAGTTAAATAAAAGATAGTTCGTGGACCCCAGGTGGAAAACTTGTGATCTGGTTTAATTCTCTCACTTTGTAGATATGTCTTAGCGATCTAGAGAAGTGGCTTGTTCAAAGTCACACATCTGGTTCTCTTGATAGAAAATCATAGGACTCAAATGAATGAATTTGAAAGTATTTATTAAGTGCTTAGGATGTGCTAAGCTTTGGGGATTCCAAGAGAAAATCAAGATAGACAGTCTCTGCCCTCATGTTCACATTCTAAAAGAGGCAGATACAGATAAAATTAAAATTTTAAATTCTCTTGATGATGAAAGACAAGTGTAAGTCTAAAGTTTCCATTTGCTAGTCCCTAGTTCAGGAGTCATGATGCCTCTCTCTCACTATTCTTTGCAAGTAGGCACTTTGTCTATTCAACCAATCTGGCGAATTGTTCAGAAAACCATAAAGTATATGTGAGTGCTTTGCGACTTTGCTCCAGTGATGATGGGAATGGGAAGAAGTGACCTTGATCCTTTCTTTGACAAGGAAGCACAAATAATGCACCCATGTAAGCCACTGAATGGTAACCACCATGCGTCATCAACAATTACAACAGAATTGGGGGTGATCATAAGGGACTCACCTGGAATGGCCATCCCGTCAGTCTTCAGGTTGCAAGGCAAGTTTCTTATTGGGTCACTAGCTTGTGAGTGCTTGGTGTATTATTCTGTGAAATTAACCTTTCACGGATGCAACTTCAATGATTTCTCAACAAGCAGTTCTATTTTAAGGAATTCCCATCACGAATAGAGTTCAATTTTCCTACTAGTCATCCTACACATGGGCCCAAAGTCAACTATTTCCTTGGTTATCCTCAAAAATGACTTTTCCTCATGAAGAAACACAGCTTTCATGTTCCTTTATTCCTTTAATTTAAAGTTGGGCTTCTAGGTTTTTTTTTTTCCATAGGTCAGGTTTTCTCCTTTTCTGTCCATTCTATTTCATCGAAGGTTAACCTCTCAGCAGCCAAGTGCTGTTAAACTTATGCTTGGTGCTTTCCTCAATCCACCACTAAAGTACAGAGCAAAGAATTATGGTTCCTCATGCTGTCCCAGACACTAATTAGTCATATGACAAGAGGCAAGTCACTCTTTGCATCTTACTGTCCTCATCTGTGTAAAGGGTATAATTAAAAATACACTCAGTCAACAAGTGTTTGTTAAGTCCTTATGCTGTGCTAGCCACTGTATTGTAGTGCAAAGAGAATTAGCTTTGGAATAAGGAAGACCTGAGTGAAAAGCCTACCTCAGATTTATACCAGCTGTGAGATGATGGGAAACTCATTTAACTTCTCAATGCCCCTCTGAAACTAAAGTGTACAGGTGAGTATGCACTGATAGAAGGACTTTCTATACTGGGCTTGCATTACACCGATAAAGTAATACCAAAAGACTTAATTTGCTTTGCTGTTGTGGGAGAAAAACTTTGCAACCCTTGAATTCCTGAAGAAATGAGGATAGATCTTGTTTTTTCCAGTTCTAATGCTTAACCTTCCACCATGACATTTATAATTGGTGATTTCTTTAGTTGTGGTAAAGAGGAGAAAGTCAATTTCATGCCATTAAGGGATTGCATAAATAAAAAGTCAGTGTGAATTTGGAGAGTTTGACTAGACATGCTTCCAACTCTTGTGGAAATTTGAATAGCTACATTTATAATTTGATTCAAATCAGTCTAATTCAACTAACATTAAATGCCTAATTTTATAACTTTCTTGTCTTCATAGGAACTCAACACAGAAGTAATGATTTATTCTGGCCATGGAAATTAACACGGGACAAGCTGCCCAGGGGCAAGAATGAACTCTGACAGTGGATTCAAAATAATGAGAATAAGGATAAAATCCCATTTCTATAGCACTTCAAGATTTGTAACAAATCTTTCCCTGGAACAAACCTATAAGTCAGATAGTAAAAGTAGCATTGTCTCTGTTGTACTGAAGATAAGATGGAACTCATTTTACTACAAGCTTGCCTGTGGTCACACAACAAAGAAGGCTGAAGTTGGGTTTCCAACACGGATCTCTTACCTACACATCCAACAGTTTTCTCACTATTCAAGAGAAATATTTCATGCTTTACCTTTCCTTTCGAGTTTTGCTTTACTTAGTTTCCCTGGGTTTCTGTGTCTGAGGGGAAAATCTCTTGATGTTTGTTGGAGATCATTAAACTGTCTTGAAATCACAGGCCCTACCACAAGTTTGGGAGTTGAGGTTGCCAAGAAGGTAAAAACTAGGATAATGGGGGAACTGGTCAATCTGAATAGAATTACAATAGAATCATAGAAATGTCTTTAGTTCAATGAGAGATAAAAATAGTCTATTGACCTCCAGACTAATTTCCTAGAAGTAGGTGCTTTCACATGACATGTGACATAAATGGGCTATAAACATAGCACTTAGGGGAACCTGGGGGAGGGCAGCTAGGTGGTACAGTGGATAGAAGGCCAAGCTTGGAATCAGGAATCTGGCCTCCCTAGACAAGTCACTCCACCCTGTTTGCCTCAGTTTTCTCATCTGTAAGATGAGTTACAGAAGAAAACGGTAGAACGCTCCAGTCTTTACTAAGAAAATCCCAAATGGGGTCACAAGGAGTCAGATAACTAAAAACAGTTGAGCAATAGAATCTGCAATAGCCAGTGTAGGTAATAGAGGTTCTGCCTTCTCAGGACAGAAGCGCCCTGTTATAATGATTAGTCTATTTTAAGGTTAAGGGAAATATAACGGCCCTTCAGTCATCTGCTTTAAGGAGTTTATTTCAGACGAAGTTAGGAGAACAATCACAATTCTCTGAGCCCCCAGTTAGGAAAATGTCTACCATTTAGACAGAGGTTATGCTCTCAGCCTTCATTATATTCATGTCTATCTCTGAACTCTTTGAGGCTGAGACAAAAGTCAGACTTCTGGAAGTGTTTGTGCAACAAAGCAGCAGATTATGTTACAACGTCTGTTGAAAGATAGGTACCAAGAGAAGGAGTCCGGGAAGGAGCAGACCTCTTCTTGGGACTTCCAAAAGTCCTCAAGCAGGGGGACACAACTGATAGTGGCAGCCCAAGTCTTCTGCTGCAAGATGCTTACAGGGCAACAGACCTCCCCAATTTCTCTTTTTACTGTCACAGCTCAGTCTTACCTTCTCTTTTTCCATTTACTGGTTGCCCCTGGGCTGCTGCTTCTTTCTCCTCAAATCTGGATGTCCCCACTCCACTGACAAACCCTCAGAATCTCTCCCTTGTTCTAAGATAGATCGTTTATTTATATAAGTTGCTCAAGGAGTGATTAAGTCACTCATTCAATGCCTTTGATTCAAGATCTCCAGGCCTTGTTCAACTAATTCTGATCAATTGATTCAATCAAAAAGTGTAACTTGTATGTATGTATATGTGTGTGGTATTTGTACATATATGTGTATATATATGTGTGTGTGTATATATATATATGTATGTATAAACTATATACATTGTAGCTTGGGGCAGGTGTATGGGGAGAAAGGAGGAAAAAAACAAAGTAAAAAGTGAACAGCAAAGAACAAAAGAAAACTAACAAGGAAGCAAAGAAAAGGTGGATCGTTTTCAACAGAATGCATAGTATTTATTATACAGGCTTTCTTAAAATGGAAATTGATTACTATAAATTTTGAATCCTCTCGTGTTTTTTCCCTTTTCTTATTTTGAATTTAAGTATATAATTCATCTTCCTTTTGTTATTTTGTATTTGTTTCAATATTTAAGTTTATAATATGTTTTCTTTTTCTTTTTTATTGTATATTTGTTTCAATATTAAAAAATGCAAAAAAAGGAATGTAACTTCTTGTGTAACAAGAAGGTGATTACTTGTCAGTGGGACAGGGTAATTATTGGAGTCTTACTATAGGCAAATAGGGTCATTAATTGAGCCCAAGTCTCCCTGCCTCCCAAGCCAGCTCTCTATAGATTGCAGCATACATGTGCTAGGCACCTTTTCAATGCCCTTCAGGTCACCTGTAGTTGTGATTCTTCACAGGATTAAGGATTTGGGGTCAGAAAGGACCTCAGGGGCCATCTAGTCTAGTCTTCTTAATTTACAAATAGGGAAACTCAGGTTCAAAGAAGTTAAGGATGTTCCCATAGACACGAAGTTATGGAGTGATGGAGCTGGTCAGAACCCAGTTCCTATGACCACAACTCCTGCAGCCTTTACAGAGAATTAGATCCAACAGCTGGGTAAACTCTTAAGCTATGATTACCTATGACCTTGTGTTTCCTAATAAAATCTATGGAACCCACCTCCCTGTCCTCCTCCCCATCATAAAGTGGCTGGTAATCGCCTAAAGATATGGTGACTAATCCTTAAAGCTGCAGCCCAAAGAGTCTTCAGACTCCTGGCTAACAATTTGAAGATTTAACATCCTGTCTAATCTATGGAAACCTCAGCCATGGCTGTCAGATTGGGGAAATAAACCAGAACTAATGATCTGAAATTCTTATGTCTCCTAAATTTTACATGGGCAACAGATGCAGACAGTCTTCAATTTGTGAAGACCCAGAATGCCTGACTCCCCAAGACTCAGATGGGTAACTTTGAGACTGCATAGCCCTCATCTGGCACCCCTGGTCAGCTGACTCAGGCCCAACTTTTCAGAGTGGTCAGTGGCAGAGAAGGATGAGAAAGGTTCCTGGCCCCCTTTGCTGGGTGGGATACAACTTGTCACACAATATGACAGAGTAGAGGGAGCACAGGCCTCATAGATCCAAGACCTGAGCCAGTATCCCAATTCACACACTTCCTAATCCTATAACTGTACATAAGTCACTTCAATTCTGAGCCTCACTTTTCTTATCTGTAGAAGGGAGATAATAATACTTATGCTATTGACCTCACAGGACTGCTGTAAAGAGCTGTATAAAGCTTTATGTGATAGAGAAGTGAGAATTTTCTATAAATATTAGTATTAGAAAAGATAAAGAGGTTGTAGCAGTAGAAAGGGAGAAATTCTGGGTCATTCCTTACCTTTAAAAATATTTTTCAATGGAATACACACCATCATGATCGTCATAATCAATGATAATAAACATTGAGTGCCAGTTATTTGGAGTCTATGTTTAATCTGAAATCCCATGAGAGCAATGGGAAGATTTTGCATGCCTCTCTTTGCTTTATGGAAGGGTTGCTTTTTTTCTGTATGTTTTGGTTTTTGTCAGGCTAATTGCTTGAATAGAGGGTGTTTGGTCTTCAATAAAAACATTCTAAATACATTGTTAGCTATTTCACCAGTTCTCTACTGAATACAAAGTAAACTTGAGTCTGGCAATTCTTTCAACAATTTTCAAAAACATCCTGCTCCAATTTACAAATTCTAGGCCAACTTTATAGTGATAGTAAATAATATTTGTACAGCACTTTGCAAAACACTTTTTAGGCATTATCTCACTTTAATCTTCAATATAAGCCCCATCAAGTCAATACTCCCAAATACTCAAATGGATTCATGATCTCATTGATTTGAGAGTTCCTTCCTATAATGCAGATCACAATCCATCCATGCCTGTTCATCCCACGAGACTCTTGCCTATGTCTTCCCAATAGTCCACCACAGAGGGGCCACCCAAAATGCTGGAGGCCTTCTTTACTTTCTACCAAAATGTTAAGTGGAGGAGTACTCTGGACAGCTGCCTATTGTCCCTCACTCTTATCGTGAGATCAGCCCATCTTCTCTTTCTATTGTACAACATTTTACAACATCCTTTATTCCTGTTTGCTCTTCAGAGTCCCTCCTGAGTCGTATATTATAACCTGCTTACTCCCACCATACCTGTTCTCTCCCACTATTCTCTATGAGACACTCATCTTTAATTCTTCAGAGACAGTGCTATTCCACATCTTATTTCCAGTCAGCAGCACTAGTAAAATATTTGCATTTAAATAAATGAGCCTTTGCTATCTTGGGAAGCTTGAGGTCAGCAAAAGATGTTTTACTGGATTCCCCAAAGCAATCCATTCCACTTTTCTCTTTCTTTTCAACTCCTCGAATAGCTCCTCTGATACTTTTGTGGCTCTGTCTCTCAAGTGAGTTTTAGAGACACAGGACCCTAAACATAGACATAAAGAGTTAAACAAATTCCATAACCCTAAGTCATATTGTGGCCTGAGACCAGTCAACACTAGAGAGTCAATCAAAGCATAAGCTTAATCATAGTCCGGGGCATTCTGATGGCTGCCTGGCTAGGACTGGTGGTTCACAGGTTTTTTTTTTTTTTCTGCCCATGAAAAGGGTTATAGCTCACCCTGTTTTTGGACATAATTTCTAGCCCCTAACTGCCACAGATGACCCTGAAGGGGCTAGATGAAGGGGCTAAAGAGCTGAAACCCAGTAGGTGGTTGCTAGGTCACTCCATTGACATCAGAAACCCCCAGCAATTACTACAAAATGGCCAGAAGAGAGGTGATTGGCAGTACCGTATAGAGTAACACTGATTCTGAAAAGGCCAGATTGCTGAAGCTCAGCAGATGGTAACTGGTGACCATGATGACATCAGAAAACCCCAGCAAACATCCCAAAGCACCCAGCACAGAGATGCTCAGCAGCAAAGAGTAGCAATAATGACCTCATCAGAAACCATCTATGACCTTCAGAGTCAGAAGTGGGCATGTGGCTTGGCCATATGCATTCCCCACATCCACTCCTTGGCTACATGTGTACCCTCCATGTATGTGCCCTGGTCACACGTTGTTTGCTTCATGGATGTCCTCCTCCACAGGTTGTATGGTGACATATGGGGGAGGGAAATACAATTTATTGTCACTATTTGGTATGCTATTTGAACAAATGTCTTCTGTTTTAAACTAATGTATCCTCTGGCTAGCTGGTAAACATAAATGCTTCAATGAGGGCTCACAAATTATGATTTTGATTGGGTACTGACCCCCAGGGCATTTTTTCCAGTGGCCCATATGTGCTACAATAGTACATTGGAATCCTTTGTATTCACAGGGTGGACATTATATTGACGCCCCCTTTATAGGATTTAGATGATAATTGTGCCATTTAAAGTGATTACAAAGGTTTACAGTTGCTTTTATAATATGCTATTGGTCATACCTCTGATTTATTTGATCTTGGGTCCTTAGGAACAGAACTCCAATTATAATATTGCCCCCTTTGGGAAATTATGATCTGCTTTATGATGGTTCGTTTCATGACAAAGTTTCCCAGAGCCTATTTTATGAAGGCTGGGGACTGCTGTATTGTAGACAGATTAGCTGCATGGTATATGTATTAAGATTACCTGGTATTTTAAAAATGCATAATGGTAGCAATTGACATATCCTAATATTTTAAGATAGGGAATGAGTTGCCATAAAAAAATACTGTCTGATTGTAAAAGAGAGTTTTTCACTGTCTACATCGAACAATATTTTCTTACCTTTAGGCAGAGCCAGAGATTCAAGTGAGATTTTATTCTTTACACAAGTTGAACAGAATTGATGTTTTGGCTTTAACTTGAGCAGATTTGCATTGGCTTTGGCAATTGGTGAAACTAGGTTTTGTGACTCAGTTACATTTTGAGTTTCTCCTGAAGTTAGTTCATTCCCCTAGTGGTAGGGGCTATCCACTAAAGACTGCCAGGGTAGTTCAAACAATTTCCAAAGTTACTAACTATCATGTAACAAAAGGTAATAGCCTATCAAACATAAACTATCAGGCTTTTGTTTTCTCTGTGCCCAAGACCTCAGGCAACTCACAGTGTGACCTAGAACGTGAGGTTTTCCCAGGGACACGGAACGACAGAGAGAAATACTCAACTGTGCAGGGAGAGCTTCTCCTAAAGCTGCCCTGTTCCACTATGAAGAATGTCTGTCTCATTGTCACTCCCTCCTTCTAAAACATATATCTCTGACAATAGAAGGAAAAATGGACAATCTAATGCACACTCTCCCTAACGTGGGAAGTATGCTATTTTTAGAGTTAAATGACATGTCTTTGAATTCCAGATCTTCTAGTCATTACTTTTGTGATCTTGGTTGTTAACATTTTTGGGCTCAGTATCTTCATCCATAAAAGAAGAAAGTGAGCTAGGTAATTTCTAGTTCTAGCATTTCAGCCCTAACTGTATATGATCCTTTCGTATGTCTAAGTCACGAAGTCACAAAACCCTTTTCTCATAATAACCCAGCAAAGTGGGCAGAACATTATTCTTCTCATTTTACTGATGAGAAAACTGAGGCTCAGCAAGACTAAACAACATACCTAGGCTCACCTAGCTGCCAAGTGTCAGAGCTTGGGATTCAAACCCAAGTCATCATTTCCTGAATCCACATTGATTGATTTTCCTGCTGGGCTTCCTCTCAGAGATGTAGACTAGTAGTAGTCAGGGACTGAGGGACCAGACACTTTCTGCTATGGGTGATGCTCCATCATCATCTCAGAGTTAGGCTTCTCTGCCTGGAATCTTTGGTCTTGTTGCCTCCCATGCTCCAGTATAACAGGAGGATGGGAGAGGCTGGGTGGGTGGAGGCCTGAGTTTATATAGTTCCTCTTAAAAATTTCCAGGGTGGAAATGAACTCAGGGGCCATCAGAAGCAATATCCAGGTTTATTGTTTTGCAACCAGAGGCTTTCCAGGTAGGTGTCTCTAAAGGGCTATAGGCCTGATTCCTGTTGGTATTACAGCCTGCATTAGGCAAGGCCTCTTGATGGCAGAAGGAAACCCTATGAATTCCTAACCAGCAAGAGGCTCTGGAAAATGAAGACCCCCTCAGTACCATGGGTAGGGAAATAATTAGTCAGTTGCCCCCCAAAATAAAATAAAATGATTGGTAATAAAAGACCTAACAGCCAACACAAAATCACAATCTTTTTCTCCAGGAAAACTATCTTTAAAATGCAGGTCAGAAGCTTGGTTCCCATTTAGTCATACAATTTAGGAGTTAGAATGGACCTTAGGGGGCACACTTCACTCCCATGTTGTAGATGACAAAGCTGAGGCCCAGAGAAACTAAGTTATGTGACCAAAGTCCCATAATTTGTCAGTGGAAGAGCCAGATTTAGAACCCAGGTCTCCCGACTTCTCATTCAACATTCTGTCCACTTAGAGCACACTGAAAGGTTGGATGGTGTCTGGTTTGTTCACACTCATCAATCACACCCTCCTTGGAGGGAGTGACATGCAAAGAAGGAGCTACATCTTCTACTTCTCTTGCCACTCAGAGAATGTCTAGTGTCTAGTCCTGGATTTTACAGATGAGGAAACTGAAGCCCAGAGAGAGGAAGCCATTTGTCTCCAGGTATCAGGAGATTGGGAGCAAAGAGCTGCATCTTACCATTCTTTGTGTGGGAAAGTTCCCTCCATAGCTGGGGGAGCAGGTGGAGATTTATTGGAGAAGCTTGATCGAAATCTCCAGGGATGATTTATGGGTACCACAAAATATAGGTGATAGATTCTTGGTATAAGGCAATAGGCACTCATTTCAGAAGCAGCCTTATGGTGGAGGTTGTTAGCATGTAGTAGGAGAGCTAATGGTTACACTGAGCCGTACACTGACATGAAGTTTGAGTGAATGGTGGAAAAAGCCAATGAGGACAAGACCTACAGTGGCATTGGTGCTAGGGAGTTTGCCTTGAATCTTCTTCCCATATATTGACATCATGTTGGGCATGCTGGAAGAACTATTTATGACTTCCATAGTATATTCAATATGCTTCAAGGTTGGTGAATGGATTGTTTGAATACCCCATGGACATATATCAGTATAGAATAATAATAGTGGTAAGTGTAAAATCAGAGGCAATCCAGCACTGCTTATCTGAATCAAGACATGTGACTGAGCTGGTCCCTGGTTCCCATTCCTGAAGGACAGTGTTTGGGGGAGGAGCAAAATTCATCATCCTAGCACCAAGAATTTGGGTCATGGTAATCATGACTCCCCATTGGTAAAATGCAACATTGTGTGTATGTGTGTGTGTGTGTGTGTGTGTGTGTGTGTGTGTGTGTGCACATGCGTGAGAGAGAGAGAGAGAGAGAGAGAGAGAGAGAGAGAGAGAGAGAGAGAGTGTATTGATTACTATTACTGTCATTCATTCTGGCACGAAACTAATCTTTTCTTTTAAGAAACCCAATGTATATACACAGTACCATTTCCATTTTGTGTTGATGTTAGGCTGAGTGCTCCCATTAGACTTTCCCTCTTTAGGATATGGGCTTCTTGAGATCATGAATTGTTTTTTGCCTTTCTATGTATCCCCAGCACTTATCATAGTGCCTGGGATATAGCAGGTGCTTAATAAATGCTGATCAATCTGATTGAATACTTGAATACTCCAGCATTATAAAGGATTTTCAATTCCACTGATGTGAAAATTCTGTTGAAGGAGAGATTACAACACATCCCAGCCTACCCACCCAGTATGACTCATCCATATCCTACTGTAAATCTTCCACATGGATTCCAATTGCTATGCTAGGTGTCTTCCTTAAAATACATTAGTGAATTAAAATGCCCTGATATTTTAGATGGTCATTTTATTTGCTATTCATAGACATCAATAAAGTTTTCTCTCATTCATGGGTGTCAATCCCTGAGAAACTAATTAGAAGTCTCAGATCTAGTATAGGCACTAGTGAGGGGGGAAGGTTAGATAGTGGTGGCATTGTAAAAAATGATAGCTAACCCATATGTTGAGCCTTTTTTTTTTTCAACAAAAGATTGATCGGTTTCTGAAAGGTTATGGGGAAAAAAAAGATTCCTTACAATGGCTGTCTGCTCATTCATATTCCTACACTCATATTGCATCTCACCAATGGAGACTGATCCCAGGCATTTAGGGTCTTAGATTTAGAGCTGGAAGAGACTTCAGAGGCCATAGAATCCAATTCCTTCATTTTATAGATGAGGATACCAAGGCTCATGGAGGTTAAGTGATTTGCCGTCTATATAACAGCAAACTTCAGAGGCAGGATTTGAATCCAATTCCTCTGACTTTAGAGTTTATGCTTTTTCCATTGTACCACACTGCCTCCTGCAGCATGACATACTTCTTGAAGGTGTGGTCAGTATCCCAAATCTCTGGTTGGTTTCTTTGGACCCTTGAACAGAACAAGGTTTTGGAGTCTGGTGATGTCATCCCCCTAAGTGAGAACAAATACCTAATTTCTTAACACACACCTCCTTTGTTGGCAATGTCATTGTCTAAGAGCAGCTCTCTGTGGGTACATTTATATGTGCCCTAATGGAATGGCTTCTTCATCTTCATCTTCAATTGGGTGCTTATCCCAGAGACTTCCATCTTCCATCATCTGAATTTTCAAGGTCTTGGTTCCTGCCACTTATTTTGAGATACTGATGTATCTGGATTCTCAGCTCTGTTTTATATCCCCATAACCACATTACAAGCAATTTACTGTCTCTAAATCTCAGTTTATTCATATGTAGAATGGGGGTTAGAATGTTGAATTCACCTTCTAGTGGT
Organism: Gymnobelideus leadbeateri; assembly: GCA_011680675.1. Taxonomy (NCBI): domain Eukaryota; kingdom Metazoa; phylum Chordata; class Mammalia; order Diprotodontia; family Petauridae; genus Gymnobelideus; species Gymnobelideus leadbeateri. The sequence continues at coordinate 966,711 of WOXC01004382.1, forward strand.
GCTGTTTTGAGGAAACTGCTTTATAGGTTGTGAAGAGCTAGTATAACAAAGACTTCAGTTATCTGGACTTGGCTAGTTTTGGCACAGTTGTCTTTATCCCAGTCATACTGTTGGCACCAGCTCAAAGGTATACATAATCACACCTAAGCACATGTCCTAGAGCAGTGTTGACCAGGGTCCCTTCATTTGTACTTCCAGGGTTCTGTGAAGCCATATAAATTACATTTGTACCAAAGACTCAAATGGGATTTACCATTTAAAGCTAGTTCCATTTACTTTAGAACTTGGCAAATGTTCTTGCAGCACCATTAACTTTTCATTCTATTAGAACTCAAGAAGGGCTGAGTAGGTCTCTGAGGGTCAGCCAAAGGACAAGAGCTATGATGACTTGAAAACACAAGGCATAGAGTGGCAACCACAATGAGCCTGGCAAGGGCCCAACATAATGGGCATGGTAAGTTTCTTCTATGAAGGAATGACAGGACAAATAAAACTTGGGGAAAGTCATAGATAAAAGCTAGACTTGATTCTGGTTAGAGGAACTGGTGGTGTTTGACCCAGAAGATAGGTTTCTTAACAACTGGCTTCATGTATATATTTCTTCAATCCTTACAGGATCTGTCATTTTTTCAGTTTGATTATGCCTTCTATCAATGACTTTCACCCCTTCTCTATATTTCTGCACCTAGTTCTTCACAAGTTTCATTGGCCAAAAATTATATCACCCCATTGCAGAACCAGTCTTCATTTTCGACCTGACTTCATATAGCAAACACATCGGCCATCATCAGGACCACACTCAAAATCTCACCCCCAGGGCCAGCCAGCGTTTGCACTCTACTCTTACAGTCTTTGAGACTCCAGTGTCCCCTTGAAGCCAGGATAAGGTTTTAGAGTATATGGAGATATACAATGAGGAAAGTGTCTGTTTGGTTAATTACTTTTTGGGGCCCAAGAAAAGCCAACCATTGGAAATGAGCTTCAAGTTTCATGGGAGATCGCTTATTTAGGTAAAAGTCAAGACAATGCAACAAGTATTTATTTGCTTGCTTTTAAAATTATAAATTTAATAACCATCAATGAAAACAAATAAACAAACATACAAAATAAGGAATGCAGTCCTACGTGAAGCCATAAATATATATATATATATACACCTTACATTTTAACAAAGTAGAATCAAATACATAACAAACTAACAGAAGATACATTTGCTCTGGGTCCCTGTCCAAATCTGTCAGAAGCACCATTCGCCTGGGCTCTGTTTTCTTTTCTCTCTTTAAAAAAATGGATTCTCTTCACTGAGTCTACTTTTTATGGTTCTGCCAATCTCACTCTGTATCACTTCATATAAGACTTTTCACATTTGCTCATACTGTTCAACTGCTTCTTTTTTTCCCTCACAACACCATAATGTGCCATGACACTAATATGGCATCATTGATTCAATCATTCTCTTATCATTGGACATATGGGTTGTTTCCAATTTTTTTTTTTTTTTTGCTATTACGAATAAAGCAGCCATAAATATTTTGATACAGCTAGGTCCTTTTTTTTTTCTTTTCATTATATCTTTAGGATGCACTCCCAGCAATGGGATCACTGGCTCAAAAGGAATGATGTGTTTGCCACAAGTACGTTAGTAAGCACATACTAAGTCCCCAGTGCTGTACTAGGGACTGTGGAGGCTACAAAAGGGAGAAGTGTGGTCCCTTCCCTCAGACAGCAGAAGGGCCAAGCAGTGGGAGGAGGTGGGCATGGGAAAGCCAAAAGCTTACTGCTTGAGAAGAGACTTGTGGGGGCTGCAAGGCATAGGAGGGTTAGGGAGAACATGAAAGCTACCTTCAAGTGTTTGAAGGGCTGCCATGTTGGGTGGGGAGCAGGGGTGACACACTTGCTTTACTTGGCACCAAGGGCAGCACGAAGAGCAACAGCCTCTGCACAGAGGCAGATTTTGGCTCTAAAGAAGGAAGCCTAACAATTAGGGCTATCCAAAAATAGAATAGGCTGCCTCAGGAGGTAGTGGGATCCCCATCCCTGGAGGTCTTTATGCAGAGGCTGGAAAACCACTCGCCAGGGATGATGTCAAGAGGAGTCCTGCTTAAGTAGGGATTAGACGAGATGACCCCTTCCAACTCGGAGATTCTGTAAGGAACGACAGGTGAGACAAGGCATACATGCGGTAAACAAGCAAGGAACAGTGCCCAACAGGTCAGGTGGGGGGCCCACCTCGTTACGATCAACCACACACATACACTGAGGATTGACCACAGGGAGGCAGCATGGTACAGAAGCAGGGGTAGGGGAAGGGGGTGGGGGGTGGGCTGAGAAATGACGACTGGTTTTGAAGTCTGAGATTCTGAGTTCAAATCATGATTCTACCCCTTCCTACTGGTGTGTCCTGAGACAAGTCACTTTGCCTATTTGGGACTCAGTTTCCCCTTCAATAAAATGAAGGAATAGAATTAGATGCTTTCTGTGGTCCCTTCTACCTTTAAACTATGCTTCTATATGGAAAGCACTGAACTCAGTGGTCAGGGGATTAAAAGAAAGAAACGGGCACAAGGAAACCCAACCATAGGAAATGGGCTTTAAATTGTAGTGGGAAATCACCTAATTAGGTAAAAGTCAAGACAATGCAACAAGCATTTATTTGTTTTGGGGTTTTTAATTATAAATTTAATAACCACCAATGAAGACAAATAAATGTACAAAATAAAGAAGGCAGTTCTGCATGAAGTTATATATGAGTGTGGCACACACATATGTTACGTGTGTGCAGACACATGCATATATACATATAATGCACACACACATACATACTTACATACACACACGCACCTTATCAAAAAACTTGATTTAGTTGAAGAGAGAGGCCCTAGCTCTCATTAGCTTGGGAGAGTAATAGATAAAAACCAGCCTTTAGTTATTTTAAAGGAGTTGATGGTGTTCAGCTGAGAAGGCAGAAAACTAATGAGTTTCCAAATAATTGTTTTATATATCTATTTCTTCAAAACCCTACTTACCTGTGATTTTGTTGATAGAGACAATCTCTATAACTCTTCATGAGTTACTTTAGTCGGTCTATTTAGGTTTTAACAATCATTCATTCCAATCAGAAAGTCTTTCCTCTGAAATGATATTTACAACTTCGTTTTGGATTTGGATCCAGCCTCAGTCATTTAAAACATTTAAAAGCCCTAGGCAAGTCACTTAATGTCTATCATCTATGAAATGAAACATTCGGATTCAATGGTTCTGTCTTGTTCTAAATCTATGATCCTCTAACTTTGGGTGAGTCAATAACTCTCTAAGATTCAGTTCCCTTATGTATCCAATGAAGAGGGTTGAATGAGATTATCCATAATATTCATAGGACCATAGATTTAAAGCTGAAATAGATTTTAAAAGTCATCAAGTCCAGGCCTATCATGTTACAGATGAGTAAACTGAGGCTTGGAGTGGTTGAATGACCAGAGTAACACATCTAGTAAGAGTATTGCAGCAAGATTCAAAGTCAGGTCTTTCAGCGCTCTGGCTACCATTCCACACTGCCTTTCGAACCCTAAATCATATGTTCCTAATAATAAATCATGGTACAAGATATTGGTAAGTGTCAAGGGAGTGTAGTCCAGTCCAGAAGTTCTGAAGGAGTCTGCTGTGGTGAGATATCTCCCTATGTTTTGAAGGATGAGTGGGACTTGGATGAGCAGAGAAGGGAAGGGTATTCTAGACAGAGAGAACTTGGCAAACAAAACTGGGAGGTGGAAACTCCATCTGTTTGTGCTTAAGTGGTTGGAACTGCCATGGAAATTCAGAGAGGAGACCAGTGTGAGCTAGGTTAATCATGGAGGGCTTCATGGAGTAGGCAGGAACTTGCTCTGGATCTAAAAGGATGTGTGCAAGAGAGAATGGAGGAGGATGCTCCAAGGCACTAGTGATAATTTGAATAAGAGCAGAGTTACAGCTTATGAGAGGGAGGAGTGAGAGTGGCTGGAAGGGAATAGTCATGAAACAGTTAGCCCAAAGGTCAGTGTTGAAGAATAGCAACAGATTGGCTGAAAAAGTAGGGAGGAATAAGGGAAGGAGGATCTTGAATGACAGGATGAGAAATCTGGACTTGATCCCTTAGCTCAATGGTCTCTAAACATGCTTTATTACAAACCCCTATTAATGAAAAAAAAAAGAAAGAGGACAGCCCTGATATATGCCTATTTATTGATTTATAAATTATATAATTTGCAAATTATATAATTTATATGATCACATTTAATATATCATATGAATTATATTATAAATTATATAATTTATATTGTCACATTTAATATATCATATGAAACAATTATAAATTATATACTTGTACTAGAGCATTAAAAATTATGTACATTAGGAGTATGCTGTAGGTTATCTCTAGAGTGATTAGGTTATAACTGCCTGGAGGAGCTAGCACTCAAGCCAGAAGTAGGAGACTGGAAGCTTGAACAGCAAAGGGAGGGGCCAGAGCCAGGAGTGTTATGTGTGGTGGGTGTTGTTTTATTAAGAGATGAGATGATACCCATCTTTTCACCCTCCAGAAGACTGATCACACATTCACTGGGGTCAAGTCACCCAACCCTTCCAACTTTGAAGAACATTGTCTTAGGTAACAGTGAAGTAGGCACTCAAGGACAGTGATATGATCAACATTAAAATAGGGTTATAGAAAGATTAATTCAACTAGCAGTATGTAGGATGGCCTAGGGGGAAAGGGGCATTGGAACATGAGTTAAGAGGCTAGTGTAAGTAATCCAGGAATGAGAGAAGAAGGGCTTGGACTGGCTAGAGGCTAAGGGGTTGGGGAGAGGGAGCAATGAGAATGTACAGCAAGGATCAAATTCAAGAAACAATTGAAGGAAAGGATTCCCTGCCTACACAAATGATTGCTGAATCCTGGGACAGGCCACCAAAAAAGGCTATGGGATTTCTGTTCCTGGAGATCTCTGAAAATAGGACCAAGTCTCTGTCTCAGAGGGTTTAATCATTCATCTGTCTGGTAGCAGGAACACAGACATTTATCGGTATTTTGTAGCCCCAGAGACCAAGACGGAGCTGATAAAAATGTAAATAACTGTGTCTATGATTGGGGCACTTTGAGCTGGGACTTGGCCACCTTCCAATAGGGAAATAAGCCCTAATGCCCAGTTCCCCAAGCAGGACCCTGGATCAGAACAATAGGATCATAGATTTAGAGATGAAAGAGGATCTTAGCAATCATATGGTCTCATTTCACAGCTGAGGAAACTGAGGCCCAGAGAAATGAAATAACTTGCCCAAAGACACAAGTAGCAAAGCATCAGACCTGGGATTTGAACCTTGTTCCTGTAAGTCCAAAATGAGTACTCTACTCCACACTGTAATCCTTTTAGGTCCTTCATACTTAAGTGATTTCATCAAATCATGGGATTTAGAGGAAGGACCTTGGAAACCGTTGAAGCCAACCCTTTTACTTTGCAAAAGAGGAAATCCCTCCCCACTAGAATGTAAGCTTCTTGAAGTCAGGGAATCCTTGTTTCCCTAGTGCCTAGAAACAGTATCTCATACATAGAAAATTCTCAGTGTAACTTTGTGGACTGAATTGAACTGAGGTCAAAGGAAGTTGGCTTGCCCATGGCAGCACTGATTGAAAATGGCAGAGCCAATATTTGGACCCAAGTCCTCATTCTCCAGCTCTAGGGTTCTTTCTATTGTATCAAGCTCCCTCCATGCCTGGAACATGGTAGGAACTTAATCAATGTTTACTGACTGACTAGTCCAACCCTCTTATTTTGTAGACAAGGAATCAAACCAGCATGATTCACCTCCTTCCCTCTATTTCAGTTTTGTCTCAAGTGACCCCAGGCTGAGGGAATGGGAAATCTATTTATTGGTCAAGTGGAGATGAAGCTACAGAGCCAGCAGACTGGACTTTGTGTCCTATGGGAGAGCTGTCTGATTGACTAACCTGGAAGTTGTGAGGGAGCTTGGTGGATTTGCACCTCGAATCATGGCAAAATGGGAGTTTGTGGTGCATGGCTAACATCATAAAGGGGAAAGATCAGAAATATTCTGCACAATAAACCTCAGCCACTGTAAACAGCTGTAAGTACACAGTTCAGGGCAAGTAGAAATAGCTAGCTTTCTTTTCTTTTTGTTCCCTAAGTGAATTGGTAGCTGCTCTTCCCTTACAATTTAAAGTTGCTACTGACTTTTAAGGCACAGCTAAAAGCTTGGCAAAGTGTTGTATATAAGGCTGAGAAACGAAGTGGAAAGAGTACCAGACCAAATGACAAGGAGATCTGGGCCAGAATCACTACTTAGCCACTAATTGATTCCTTGGGTAAGTCATGTCCCATTTCAGGGGTTCATTAGCCTCAATAGTAAAAAGGGAAGCTTTTACTGTATCTCAGGGATGCTCCCTCTCAGGTCTGAATCTATAAATCTGTTAATCCATGTGTATTTTTTCTTATTTGTCTCCCACAATTCTTGATTGATTTATAGAAATATTTTCACAATTCCTGGGCCACCAAGATTCCTTGGGTTGGCCAGGGACATCCTTCCCCTTTGCTTTCCCTACAACCCTCCCATATGAATGCTTGGATAATCTGAGTCACCAGTTCTGATTCTTTTCATAAAATGAAAGACTATTAGACTTTTACCATCTACCTTGTCTCCATTCCCCCCCACCTTCTGCCATATTGTCATCTGTATTGCTGGTGTTCCCTAGGGACCTTGTCATCTTCCCTATCACTGTACCATGAAGACCTTCATCTTTCACTCTGCTCTGTAACTAAAATCTCTTTTATGTGTAGTCTTCTCCAATTGGAATGTGAGCCCCTTGAGAGCAGGGATTCTCTCATTTTTTTTCTATTTGTATTCCCAGGGTTTTACATAGTGATTAGAACACAGTAAGGGGTAAAAATGTGCTTTGGCATTCATTCATTCATTCATAGGACACACAGCTACTAAGTGTGAGAGGCTGGATTTCAACCCATGTCTCTCCTGATTCCAAGTCTAGAGCTCTCTCCACTACAACATGCTGCCCCTCATCAATTAGCTATGTGGTCACAGGTGGGTGACTTAACCCCTCTGAGCCTCAGTTTCCCTATCTATAAAATAGGCATAACGATACCTAGACTTATTTATTTCACAGAGTTGTTGTGAGACTAAAGTAAGATAATCTATGTAGGGTGCTTTGCAAGTTTTAAAGTACTATATAAATGCCAATTATTATAGATGTAACCCATTACTTATAATATTGGAACTGATTCTACAGCAGTTTAAAGACTCAGAGTAAACAGAATACTCCATTATGCTCCAAAGCAAGTCTTCTCTTCAGAACTGGCTGAGATGCAAAAGTCTATAATCAAAAGATTATAAATTTAGAGTAAGAAAGGACTTTGGAGGCCAATGAGCCCACCCCACTGCTTTTACATCGAAGCAACTAAAGTCCAGAGAATGTAAGGGATTACTCAAGATCATAGTGTTAGGAGGTGAGAGGCAGTGTGGCAAAGGCAAATTGGAACCCACGCCTTCTGACTTAAAATTCAGTCCTCTTTCCATTGCACCCGTGTCTGTGATCCAACAAACAGAGACCTGGAAGAGGGTTAGACTGTGGCACTGTTAAAGAAACTGCATTGGACTGGAAATATGATGGAAAAGGCTAAGAGAAATTTCAGAAGAGAGAGAGTTCCCCCGTCACTAAATTTCCCCAATTTGAGTCCCACTTATCCTTAGAATCTTGGAATTCTACAAACTGGGTGACAATTACCTAATTTGGAAGGCTGTGTTTTTGAATTGTTTACAAGGAGGTGGGGAATAAATATTTATGATGCTTGTTTAGCAAATGGAGTGGAAATTACAGTTGCCTTTGCAAGGAATGGTTTTGGTGCCCCAGCTTTGCTACATTAGCTTTCTCAGAGGTGACAGTTCTGAGTGTTAAATAAGCCGTTACATGGTGAATGTGTGTGTGTGTGTGTGTGTGTGTGTGTGTGTGTGTGTGTGTGTGGCCGGGGGGAATGGGAGGTGATATGGGTAACAGGAAGAGCAGCAAAATACCACCACATTCAATGGTTGATTTAAAAGGTATCTTTCCCCAAAGTGAGCCAATTTAGAAAGAATAAAAAGCACAGAAACTCAGCATTTGAGGGGAAAGTTGATCCACTGCCTCGTCTAACCAACATGCTTTCTGAAAAGAAAGATGCAGTTAAGGTTGTTTGTTTCACAGAAAGCAATATACTACATGTAGCAGCTATTGGTTCAGTCAACAATACTGCCTTTATTGGCCTTCCTTCACAACCTTTTGACAACTGTCTTCTGATACTGTAAATGCTGTCTGTCAAAATCCACAAATGTGCTGCCTGAAAGCTCCCAGGAGGGAGTTCCAGCCTCAAGATTTGCCTAGTTGAGTGAGCAGACCCAGATGTAGTCAAAAGAAATGACTATAAGGGGTAGGTGTGGGTAAAAATGGTGCCTTGAAGATGTATCATGAATCAGAAGCAACCAAATTGCTTTGGAGGTATGGCATAAATGATGTTCCCTTTACCCCTGCATATATCCCTTTTCTAAATTCTCCTAAACCATCCACCATGTTAGCCCTTGTTTTGTCCTCCTGAATCCTCTCTCATGTAAACCATTCTTCTCCCATCTCTTTCCCCCCTTTTCCTTCCCCTTCCATTTTATTCCATTCTGTTCCCTTTCCTTTCCTTCTTTACCCTTGAGGCAAGAGGAACTAGATTCAAATACTACCTAGGTAATCTTGGAAAAGTAACTTGACCTCCCTGGGCCTCAGTTTCCTCATCTATAAACGAGGGGGTCAGATGATATGGTCTTTCAACTGTCTCCCAACTCTAGATCTATGGTTATATGGAATTCATCCATTAATTTCACCAGAAGCTACGGAAATTTTAGTCCAAGCTCTGACTCTAGTTAGCCATGTGGCATTGGGCAAGTTATTCACCTCCATGAGCCTAGCTTTCACAGAATCATAGAATCTCACAGGGTGATAGGACCAAAGAGTAAACACTACAAATGTCTTTAGAGGACATGTAGTCTAACCCACTTATTTTGCAGATGAGGAAAATGAGGCTTAGAAAGGTGCTTAAAACATAGAAACAAAATGTCAGAGGAAGGGTTTGAATTATAATCCTCTAATTCCAGTGTGAGTATTCTTTTCCACATTCCACAACCTTCCCTGCTGGGAAAGTACCTCAAAGATTCTAGAATCACCATATTTTGGAGTTGGAAAGGATCTCAACAGTTATCCTCTAAAAGGCAACAACCATAACAGTGTCATCCAGTTTCCAATAAGCCTTCTAAGTAGAGTCCACTGCCTTCCAGGGTAGCTCATCCCTCAATTTTAAAATGTGTTTTCATGGTCTTCAGCCTAAATATGCTTTTTGCAACACTGACCCATTACTCTTGATCCTCCCCTTCAATGACAAACAGAATAAGTCTACTTCTGCTTCTATATGACAGACCTTCGAGTCTTTTCTTCTCAAGGCTAAACAGTTCTGGTTCCTTCATATGAACTTCATGACATGGGCTTGGGGGCCTTAACTAACAGGGATGTCCTTCTCTGGACAAACGGGTTATCTAATGCAATTCATACTTGAGGAGAAATCCATTCTACCAATCCCTAGCAAGTGGTCATTGATCCTTTACTTAAAGACCTCCAATAATGGGAAATTCACTCCTTCCTGAAGCAGCCCACTTAACTTCTGGAGTTAGGTTAGGAAATTTTTTCTTATCTTGTCAGAATCTGTCCCTATATAACTTCCATGCATGGTTTCTAGTTTTATACTTGATGGTCAAGCAGAACATATATAACAACAACAATAAATGATAATAATTAGTAGTATTAATGGCAACTAGCATTTATGTAGTGCTGTAAGCACTTTACAAATATTATCTCCTTTGACCCTACCAATAATTCTGGGAGGTAGGTGCTATCATTATCTCTACTTTACAGATGAGGGGTCAGAGAGGGCCCAGGACCACATAACTAATGTCAGAGGCCAGATCTGAATTTGGGTCTCTTGGACTTCTAACCACTGCATCACATAGCAGCTCCATCTAATCCCTCCTCCACAGGGAGCCCTTCTTATTGAAGTGGTTATTATGTACCTAACTGTCCCACCCCAACCAAAATATTTTCTTCTCAAGACTAAAATATTTCCCAGTGCTTTAACTGATCCTTGTTAACCTGGTCACCATCCTCAAAATGTGTTCTAGCTTATCATGATCTTTGCCAACATGGGGCATACATCCAGATACAAACGTAACACTTCTGATGTGGTCCACCCACATGTGGTCCCATACAGTGGGACCCTCCTCATTCTGGGCACTGGTTCTTTTAATTCAGCCTTAGATCATATTGGGGGTTTTGGACACTATGTCACATTGTTGACTCACATCAAGCTGGATGCTTGCCCCATCTTCCCCATCCTGTGTTTATTCAGTGGACTTTTGTTTGACCCAGGTGCAGGACTTTACACTTGTCCCTATTACATTCCATCCTCCCAGATTCAAGTGTTCTTTGCTATTTTTCTTCATCTATATAAAAGGAGTTGGACTCAATGGTCTGGAAACTCCCTACCAGCTCTACACGTCTGTGGGTGTCAAAAACCCCATTACTCTTCACCCGAGCTGCATCCTCAAGTTGGATTACTACACTCCTGCCCTTGTGCTTATTACCAGCACTTGCAGTCTTTGCTGTTTCCCACCCCCCAGCTCTGATCATGCCCTCTCTCCCAAATTACCTTATATTTAACTACTCTGAAAATTTTGTATTTATTTTCTTTATATTTATAGTGTATAGATTTCTATAAATACTTGTCTTCCCTCTTAGAATGTCAGCTCCTTGTAGGCAGGAATTGTTTGATTCTTTGTACTTGTATTTCCAGAACCTAGCAGAGTACCTGGCATATCTAATTAATTACTTACACTACTTGTTCATATCCATCTATATACCATTGTCCTAAGTGACTACTTAAATCAAATCAAATTAATGTACATTAATTAATTTCATGCAGGTAGGTGCCAATTAGTAAGCCTCTATGGGGTATGGAAATTCCTAAAATAAAAAGTTACAGGAGCAGAAGATTCTGGAAAAGAGAAAGGGGTACTATGCATGAGAAAAGGGGCATATCTAGAGCAGGGGCAATTTGATGCAGGAAAGGTTAGACCCTCATAAAACAGAGTTTTTCCATATTATAACAGAAGTCATCTCCCTACCCACCCAACCAAAGAGGGCCTGCTATGTATAAGGCACTGTATCAGGGGTACAAAGAGGAATAAGACATTGTCCCTGTCTTCAATGAATTTATACTCTAATTAGGGAGATAAAATATAAACAATTGAAAATTTAAATAACTGTGTATGATTTAAATGTTTAAATTATTTAATTATTTAAATATTAGCTCAAGGCAACAAGAGAGATCATAGAACCATAGGTCTAGATCTGGAATGGACCTTAGAAGGCATCTAGCTCTCATTTTACATAGGAGGAAACTGAGGCACAGAGGAGAAAAGTGACTTGCCCAAGGTCACAGAGGTAGTAAGAGACAGGGGTAAAATCTAAATGCATACCCTCCAATTTCAGAGTCAACATCCTTTTCACCATACCATGCTGCAATAAGTGATTGTCAATTAAATATTAAAGTCAGTAATTACTAGAGGAAATCAGAAACAGGAAAAATCAGTTCAGGCCAGGGAGATCAGCAAGCCAATTACATCCCTCAAGTAATACAGAAAGAAAAACCTAAGTAAACTAGGTCAAGAAGTAATCTAGAAGGTCTACCAAACCAGAAAGACTTTGAATCTGGATGTGGTGACAGATTCATTTGCCTATCACCCAAGGACCAGCCTAACTGTTCATCACTAGAGGACTGACCACCAAGATAAGATTATTTTTTTGTCATGAAGGCAGCCTTTTAAGGCATCCAAAGTTTTCATTCTGCAACTGGTGAAGGGAGCACCCACTCAGATGAAACCTTACTGTAGGTAGACCTTTCTGAAACATTTAAATAATTGGTAGAGAATTTAAATACATCTGAACACTCAGGGCAAAGCTCAAATGCTTCATCTCCCTCCCAACTCCCTTCTGCCTCTCACCACTAACAACTCCTCCCAGGGAGCCTAAAAAAAGGAGTGAGAAAAGCAAGGAAGCCACCATACCTCTTCATGTCAAGAAGATTATATACACTCACCAGATGGATGGATCTTGTTATCAATAGCTTCTAACTCTTACTTAATTATCATGTTCTGGCTTTATGATTTTTCTCTCTCTGTCTCTCTGTCTCTGTCTCTCTCCATCTCTGTGTGTGTGTGTGTGTGTGTGTGTGTGTGTGTAATTTATGATAAAAATCTTAATCCTATCTAGATCATTAATATACTAATGAATTAATGCATTGGAGGCACTTTAAGCTCTTTGGATGAAATGAATTAAATAAACTCAAGATATTGTTGCTATTATTTCATTGAAGTTTGGGAAGATATAAGAACATAATATTTGCAAAGAGCTTTAAATGGAGAAAAGAAGGATGTTATTGTGTAGTTATATTAATTGCTTTGAATCTTTCAACTGTTGGTTTTCTACCAATAGGAATACACATTCTGTCCTAATTTGTAGGGGTTTCCCTAGGTTCATATGGACCTAAGAAACTCAGAGATTTATCCAGAGATTTGTCTAAATCTTTCATTCTATCATCCTCATTTCTCAGAATCATAGAATCATTCCCCTTCCACCCATCCATCTACATACAACCACACCCACTCACACAGATCCATACAGCATCAGTGGCTCCCTGTTGCCTCCAAGATAATTTTTTAAAAATCCTCGCTCTGGCATTTAGAGTCCTTGAAAATCTGACTCCTATCTACATTTCCAGTCTTATTTCATAGGATTCCTCTTCATGCATTCTCCATTCCAGTAAAACTGACCTAAGGGCTCTTATCTCCTCTAGTCCTGTGACTCTGCATAAATGCTACCCCTTTCTCCCATGTCTGGAACTCATGTCACCCTCACCTCCAATTGAAGAATTACTAGTTTCCTTCAAAGTTCAACACAGATGTCCCTCCTTGAAGAGCTTTTTGGTTCCCATGGGTCACAGTATTAATAATCTTTGCCACTGGATCTAAATGACCTTGCATATACTTCCTATTTACTTCTCTCTGTATATGTTGTATCATCTCATTGAATGTAAACTCTTCGAAGGCAGAGTCTGTTTCAGTTTTTATTTTGTATCCTCAGTCCCTAGTACAGCACCTTTCATGTAGTAAGTGTTTAATAAATGCTTGTTGAAATGAACTGAATCCTGCGATACTAGAGCAGAAAGGTAACTGATCAGCTCTTCAGAGTAGCTGAAGATTTTTCACTGGAAAGAACACTGGACTAAAGTTAGGAGACCTCAGTTTAATCCCTGACTCTACCAATAACTATGTGGATTTGATCAAGTCAACCTAACCTTTCTGGGCTTCAATCTCTGAAGAGGTTGGACTTGGGTCCCTTCTATTGCTAATAATCCATTTTTCTAAGATTTGCTTAATTTATATAGGATTTTTATCCCCAACACTTCCAAAAAAATTGGACACACTTGTTAAACACAATGTTAAATAGAAAAGAGGGGCATGGTGTGGTGCATAAAGAAGCAATCTCAGAGATAGGAAGACCTGAGTTAAACTTTTGTCTAGATTCAAGTCTTTTAACCTCCCAATCAACTCTCTAAGTTGCTAACCAGCTTCTGATCTGCATTGATAAAGATTATTTCATCGCTAGAACTTCCCTATGCCAATGAAACTATAAGTCCAGGCTAGTACACACACACACACACACACACACACACACACACACACACACACACACACACACAATTTAAAAGGACAGCATTGATTTTTTTTATCTTCCAAGTCTGGCGTACTAAATAAATTGCAACCAATTTTTGATTTTTAGTGCTGACGGAGGTCAGGATTACCTGATTGAAATCTGAAATCATTATAGTCACTAATTTCAGTGTTCAAAATTTGCCCATGGCTGCCTAAAGTAGTAAAATGAAATTGGTTAATTTGTATCACTAGTAAGAAGTGAAAAAATGTCACAAAGCCAGGCGGCACACCCTGGGAGACACTCAGGGACTGATCTTTTGTTTGCCCTGAGCCCCAGTGGCAGACTAGTGAAGTCCAGAAATGGACCCTCTTCTCAGAATTCTGTTTTTAAATAATTTAAGGAAGTAATAAATTTCAACTTGAGGTTAGGGAAATAAGGATGTGTTTTCCTCCCATGTTCAAGGACCTACAAAATCTAGTCACATCCCCCAGCTTAAAAACCCACAGACTAAATAGTCCACAAACCACATAACCAGACTCTGAATAATAGTGACTTGGCTGGACCTTCCAAAAAATCCTGAACAACTACTTTGACACACACAATTCAGTGATATCTACACTTTGGGTTTTCAAAGGGAAATCTCCTTCCCCTCCTACCTCTTGAAGTTCTTCCCCTCCAGGTACCCTGTCCCTACCTCAAGCTCTCCAGTATTTGGAAACTCCAAGGATGCCAGCTGCCAAGGCACAGGTGACACTGTTGTAAAACGCAAGCCTTCCTGTTCTCTCAGTCCTTCGTGAAAGTGCAGACAAAAATGAAGTTGTTTTGTTCATCAGTCAGACAATTTGGATCTGAGTAAAGTGTTAAACCACGCCAGCCAATATATTCATCGAGTGAAATGGAGGTGCTTAAAGGGGGAAAGATTAGCTAAAAATCAAGAAAATTCATGGTTTTGTCTCTTATGAGGCTTCCTATCAGGACTGTGCTAATGAAGCAAAAGTATTCTCCACATGACGACTCCAGGTTAAAAAAATCCCTCTTGATTGAAAAGTACCACACTAGGGCAGCTGACTTATGATGCTGTTCGTTTATTTGTTTGTTTTAGGACCTTCTTGGAGAAAAGCATTTGTAGGTTGCTTTGGCTTCTGCCTCCCCTTACTAATTTCCTCTTCCTCTTCCCTTTCTCAAGTGAAGAGATGGTAGGGAGGACGACCGCCAACCCCCAGAACCAAGGACAGCGCCCTGAAGGCGCTCTGAATGGATATATTTCATTCAAAGTCTGACAGGCAGAATTGCACAGGAAAAAGGTTTTTTTTTTCTTTTTTTATTTTCTTTTAAAATGAATCTAATGTTAATATAATTCAGTTGGCAGCTCTGGCATCCATTTCTATACTTTAATTTCTTACCCTGGGATTAATTGTCCTCCTGCACAGGACTCGATATGAATCATTCATGAAAATACAACCAGTCGCCCTTCAAGGAACTGGCTGAAAAGTATAAGGGACTGCAAGAAGGGAGAACTTCCAACCTAGAGGGGGACTGCAAGAAAGGAGAACTTCCAACCTAGAGGAATTCCCTTTTCTTGTGCCAGTAGGGTTCCGAGCACCATTCAGGGTGCCCACTCTACCGTCCCGCCTCCACCTCAGTCCCCAAAGTAAGTCCGGATTTTTTCGTTCCTTCATCTTGTGAAGAACGCTAGCTGTGAGATTTCTTAACGACGTAAAACTCCTGAAGACTCATTTGGGGGGTGGAGGTGGGGGAAAATGTTGCCTTTCCCTTTGCAGATTTTCAAAGTAGTTTAATTGAATTCGGAAGGGCACTCGCCTGAGAATTAGGTCTCAACTCTGACCCTGATTAAGCTTGTGTGGTGTAACTCAAGCCACTTTCCCTCTTGGAAAGTGGACCTCGCTTTCCCATCTGTAAAATGAAAGGAGAGAGCTGAACGGTCTCTAAGGTACTTTCTTGCTCTAAAATTCTAAAAATTGCTATAAAGGAAGTGACTCTATTCCATACAGAGGAGGGTGAATTACACGAGCCTCTCTCCAAGACTTGAGAACCCATTCCGCTGCTGAGATTGTCTCCTTTGGAGTCCAAGTTCTTTCTGTATTCGGGGCGGATATAGCCTGAGGAATGGAAACCCTATCACCCAGGCTAGACAACTAACATAAATGAAGCGTTCCAGGGGCGTTTCCTAAGTCATTACACCTTTCACTAGATCCCAGCCTCGAATCAAGTGGGGTACTGTCTTAGGAGACTGCAGCTCATGGAGATGGGAAATGGATGATAGAGGGTGGACGATGAGGAGTGGAAGAGGTGGGGCGGGACGTAGGATGAAGTAGGGGAAGCCCCAGCCCAGTCCCAACCATCAGCGAATCTCATCCAGACTCGCTTTACTACCTCCGAGTTTTGTGACCGCAAAAGCCACAAAGAGTGGGGGTGGAGGAAAGGTTTGGCAGTCTAACTTTTCCCAATGCTTGGAAGTCAAGGTCCCCCGGAGTTTGCAGGTGCAAGGGAAGCAAGGGAAGGGGAGCAGGGGCGGGGCTCAGGTTTAGGAAGAAGGTAGCGGAGGCGGAAGAAGTGGAGGGAGTGGGGCTTAAGGGGAAGAGCCTAGCTGCGCCCAGCTGACAGAGGGCTCTCCCTGTCTCCCAGCCCCCGCGCTGCGCTACGAAGTCCAGACCCATCCCCTCCCTTCCCGTCCACTCCCTTCTCCTGCCGTCCCCTCCCCTCCCCATGGGGAGGATTCCCCCACTAACACGTCTGAGCCAGCCGCAGCCTCTCCCCAGGCTGGAGAGGAGGAGGGAAAAGCAGCACGGAGCCGCCGCCGTCGCTGCTGCTGTCACACTTTCCCCTCCTTCTCCCTCCTCCTCCTCCAGCACCACCACCACCTCCCCCTACTCCTCCTCTTCCTCCTCCTCCTCCTCTTCCTCCTCCGCTTTCTTCTCCTGGCACCTAAACTAGGCTCCGAGCTCTCCCCTCATTGCATCTCTCACCAGCACTTGCTGCAGCCAGACTAGCGGCCGTGGTCGCCTCTGTGCCAGTGCCCGAGACTCTCGTCCTCCTCTTCCTCGCCTTCCTTCTCCTCCACCTCCACCTGCTCCCTGGGCTTCTCGTCTTCCTCCTCCTCCTTCTTCTTCTCCACCTCCACCTGCTCCTTGGGCTTCTCTGCGGCGGGGAGGGATCTCCCCGACCGCCGCCCCTCGTCCCAGCGGTGGCCACCCGCGCCATGCAGCCTTCTTCTCCTCCTCCTCCTGCCCCTTCGAGGTGCTAAGTCAGTCTCATGCTGCTGCTGCTCCGGGGGCTGCTGCTGGTCGCAGCCTTCTTGCTGCTGCCGGTCCGGGGCTGGACCTCTGCCGCTGGGGGGCAGGACGAAACGGGCCTCTTCCTGCCACCACTCAACGCCTCTTCGCCGACGCCCCCCGATTCCAAAACCACCTCCCGGGCCATGGAGCTTGACCTGGAGGCGCCCCAGGTTGACGAGGACTCGGAAGACCCGGGAGAACCGGGAGACCCAGGTGGCCAGAAAGCCGCGGAGAGAAGCCACGCGGCTCCGTCGTCGGACCCCAACTCGACCGCTTCCCCGGCTGCCTCCTCGGCCGCCTCCTCGACCGCCTCCTCGGTAGCCTCCCCGGATGACTCCTCGCCCCTGCCTGCCGGCGCCTCGTCCCTGCCCGCTGCCGCCGCCGCCTCGCCCCTGCCCGACGTCGCCCGCGCCCCGGCGCACCAGGAGCAACAGAGGGGTCCGGAGGCGGCGGAGCGGGGCGGTGGGCACCACGACGACCAGCAGCAGCAGGCGCCTCACCAGGAGCAGCAGCAGCCGCAGCAGCAGCATCAGCACGAGGAGGCGCACTGCAACATCAGTGTGCAGCGCCAGATGTTGAGCTCCCTGCTGGTCCGCTGGAGCCGGCCCCTGGGCATCCAGTGCGACCTGCTGCTCTTCTCCACCAACGGCCACGGCCGCGCCTTCTTCTCCGCCGCCTTCCACCGGGTGGGCCCGCCACTCCTCATCGAACACCTGGGGCTGGCGGCCGGGGGTGCCCAGCAGGACCTGCGCCTCTGCGTGGGCTGCGGCTGGGTCCGGGGTCGCCGGCTGGGTCGCCTCCGGGGGGGGGCTGCGGCTGCTGCTGCTGCGGCTGCGGCGGCGGCGGCGGCGGCGGCTGCCGCTGCGGCGGCCACCAGCCCCGGCCCCGGCCCCGGCCCGGCCTCGGCCTCCGCCGCCTCCTCCGCATCCGCCGCCGCCGCCGCTTCTTCGGCTGCTGCTGCAGCTTCTGCATCGTTGCCCTCCTACCCCGCAGCCGAGCCGGGCCAGCTCTGGTGGCAGGGGGAGCCGCTGAATTTCTGCTGCCTGGATTTCAGCCTCGAGGAGCTCAAGGGCGAGCCCGGCTGGCGGCTGAACCGCAAGCCCATCGAGTCCACGCTGGTGGCCTGCTTCATGACCCTGGTCATCATCGTGTGGAGCGTGGCCGCCCTCATCTGGCCGGTGCCCATCATCGCTGGCTTCCTCCCCAACGGCATGGAGCAGCGGAGGACCGCTGGCAGCAGCAGCGGCGGCGGCGGCAGCGGCGGCGGCGGCGGGAGCGGAGGGACCGGCGGCGGCGGGAGCGGGGCCGGCGGGGGCGGGGTCGCCCCCTCCTCCTCTTCCGCGGCAGCGGCAGCGGCGGCCGTCACATCTGGAACCGCTGCGGCCGCCGCGGCCGCCGCCGCCGCAGCCGCTGCCGCCGTCACATCGGGCACCGGGGCCAAGTAGCCCACCGGGGTCCACCCCCCGCGACTTCACCGAATCTCCCCAGCCGCGGCTCCCCGCCACCTCTCGGGGCCCTTGCCTTCCCACTTCCAGCGTGGCGGGGCTGCGGTTCCTCTCCTCCCAGATCTTCCTGGTCCTCCTCCTCCTCCTCCTCCTTCTCCTCTTCCTCCTCCTCCTCCCTCTCCCTCCTCCTCTCCCTCCTCCTCCTTCCTCTTCTCTCTGACTCTGTGTTTGTTGTCTCTTGGGTGACTCACCCGGTGGTATACTCGACAGGTTTTATTCGTGCTGTAGTTACCATTAATTGTTCTTCTTTTGGGGGGTGGGAATGGGGGTGGGAGGGGGGTGGTGGTCAAGAGACGCCGGACAGCCGCAGCTAAGGCTAAAGAAACGCTCCGGGCCACATCTTAAAGGTTTGCAAGCCTAATTCAAGTTCACGGAGCAAAGCGTCATGATAAGCCTGTAAAGAGGGGTAGGGACGGTATTGGGCATCTTTCACGATTCCTTCCTTAGGTTTCCCAAGCGATGTATACCCTCTTTCCCTCCCCTCCCCATCCCCACGTACCCAACATTCATAGCAGAAAAATGACCAAATCCTGTGTATTTGTTTTATATATTTAATAACTTTCAAAGGAGCATTTTAGTAACACACACACACACACACACACACACACACACACACACACACACACAGGCCAAACTGCAGTCATTGTAGTAAGAGTAGCTCTTTGTATATGCCCACAGATGTATTTGCAGTGTTTCGGTTTTGTTTTGTTTTTTTAATTTACAAAGGGGGGGTTTGTGAGCAGGATTTAAAATTGTTATATTGTTACTGAGGATACTGGACTTTACCGAACCTTCTTTCAAGTCGAATTACCGAATGAAGCCTTTTCTCCTGTATTTCTTCTTGTAGTTCTGTGTTTTCTTGGCTTTTAATACAGACATTTTCCTCCAGAAATATATGTGTACTTTTTTGTTTATCCCAGAGAATCACTGAGTGACAGAGATGGGAGGAGACTTGGGAGATCAACTTAATTCAACCTCTAATTTTAGACTGATGAGGAAACCAAGGCCCAAAAAAGTGAAGTCATTTCCCCAAGGACACACAGGTTACATACCTAGAAACCAATTTCTCTGACTCTGGTCTAGCTTCCCCCGCCCCCCATTAGCATATTGCTGTATTTTACTATTTTAAAAAATAAAGATGTGAAACAAACAAACAAACAAACAAAAAAAAACATCTGGCTGACCCTAGAGGAGCGGATTGCTCATAGTACCTAAGAAAAATCACTAAGGCCGATTCTGCCACTATTTGGTTGGTGGAGCTGGAAGATGGAGTAAAAAATCTTTATTATGAGATTTATTTAATCTCCAAATTCCACTCCTTTAACACCCACATGAACACACTTAGGAAAACATCTGGATTTCTCAGAGATTGGCCCACACACACTGGCCAAGAGATAATCCTACACATATCAAAATTTGGCCAGTAAAATGCATAAGGGGATCCAGAAACATCCAAATCTGTAATATTTCCATCTAAGTAGTTATTCCCTGAAATTGCATATCCATTTATTGACAGCATTCTATGAATGATATAGTCTTAAGAATTTCACTTTTTGAAGCATTACATTTAAGAGATGCTTACATCCAAATAAGCCATTCTTAAAAATATAGATATCCTATTGTTTTTAAACAAATGGTTACTCATTAGCTTTCCAAAAATATTTCTTTTTAGAATTCTTTCAGATGTCAAATGCATCCTACAGGCGTCAGGCAGCTGTATCCAAAATCAAATATTTGAAAACTAAATAGTAAAGTATTTTTGTCCAAGTCATCAACCTCTGTTGGTTGAGTGACTCGGATTATTCCTGTATTTTATAAAAAAGAGTTAAAATGATTAAGAGAAATGTCGTTGAATGAATGAATGAAAAAGCACTTAAGGACTTTATAAGTGCCAAGGACTGTTGGTTTTTTTTTTAATTCTTTACATTTTAGGCAATTTCCTTCTTTCTTTTCAAAATCATATTTGACTATACGTGATTTGGGAAATAACCAGTAAAAACAAAAGATTTTAGAGCCAGCTTTTATTTTGAGGTCACCCAGTTCTGACTAACCAAGGAATACCCTCTTTTTATGGGGAAGCAGCTGGCAGGGAGTGTGGGTTGTGATATAAGAGGCTCAACTCTCTGTCACCGTTTCAAAGGAGATTACACTCCTGTTATCCACAGACAAATACATTCAGCACAAAGACAGTGGAAGAACACAGGGAAAGACACAGATTTAGGCCGGGATCTTAGAGGTTCTCTGGTCCACTCTCTCCCCCTCCCCACCCTATGCCTATTTTAGAGGTTGAGAAATAGAAGCCTAGAGAGGTCTGATGATTTGCCTAGGGTCACACAGGTATTAACTGGCAAAGCAAGGATTCAAAACCAGATTGGATCATTGCTCTTACCACACTTCAGGTTCGGCCTTATTCTCAGTTTGAGGCAATAAAATAAGCCGCAAAACAGTGAGGCGCTTGTCACACCGCTAAGAGTTTTCCTATGCACTGCATTGCTGCAACATTGTAGTGCACAGAAGATGCTTAGCATTTTTCACAACCTTACTCTGGTTCCTACTTAGGAAACATGGGAGCTTTGTAGCCTATGGGATTTTCTAATAACTCTTTCTTTATTTTTAGGCTCTAAGCAAACAATTTTCATGTGGAAAGTTGGGGGTTTGACATGGTCATCCTCTTAAATTAAACTTTAAATTAATGAGTCATAGAACATTTAAATTAGAACCTTAGAGACCATCTGGTCCAACTCTCAGGAAGCATGTGAAGGTTTACTGCAGGAGAGAAACTTCTATCATCCATCTATGACCTCATATGGAAATCTTAGGAAATTAATTACCTGACACTCAGAGAGACGACTTGTCAGGGACACAGAAGTAGAGTAAGAAGCAAGATTTGAACACAGCTGTAATAGGATCATAGATTTAGGACTGGAAGATACCCCAGAGGCCATCTAGTCAAACCTCATTTTATAGATGAGAAAACAGGCCCAAAGAAATTAAATGACTTGTCCAAGGTCACACAGGTAGAAGTTTCCCTGCCAGAATTCAAACCCATGTCTGCATATTCCAAAGTTAGTGCTCATTCCATAATACCTTACTGCCACTTCAGAAAAAAAAAAAAAGCCTCCTGATATGCGTAGGTAGCCATCCACACACATCTATTGAGACAAATTCCTGCTTAGCTTCCAAGATTAGATGACAGCAAGCACATTCAAGGTGATGCAATCATAGTCTCCCTGACTCTAAACCCAGGACAAAATTCACTGCACCAGTGGTTCCTAAGGACATGTTTGAAAAATAATCATTCATTCATTCCCATCACAAATTTCTGGAAATACTCATGGATCTTTGTGTGTCTCCCAGCATTCTTTACTTCTAAAAAGAGCTAAAACATCACAGATTCCTATAAACAGAATATTTTCGGCCTTACCATCTGGAGATTATAGTGTTCTAGATTCCTAAAAACAGGAGCTTTTCAGAACTATGATACTGTCCCATTCTGTTGACCAGATGTGCACCCACTTTTCTTGGAAAGGCAGCATGCCCAAGGACAAGGCTGGACAGATCATGATAGTTCTCATTTCTCCTAATCTTAGCTTATGCCCAGGTTGATTTGCTCAATTATTTACAGCGGATCAATTAGACTTACAGAATGAAAAAAAATCCTAGAGATTTTAAACTTTGCCCCCAACTAGAAAAGTATATTTTGCTTAAAAGGGGTTTCACTGGCTAGATTGTAATACCTCCATGTGATCTTTGGAATTCAAGACCCATTTGCATTGTCAGCAGAATCAACAGATATTACTTTGGCTAAGATTCTTTCCATCTTTTAGAAAGAGGAGCTAAAATGGTCATTAAAGACCTCCATCTTTTGACACACCTGGAAAAAAATACCTCAAAACATGCACATTGTAAGTCATGTGTCAATAAATCAATAACTAGTTACTCTTTGTATATAAAAGGAAGCACATTGTTATAGGCTACACACACACACACACACACACACACACACACACACTCACTCATTCACTATCCAGTCTCCATGCAATGAATTAGACCTCTGGGGAACAGTAAGCACTTCCTTTAATTGGAGGAGAATTTCAAACCAGCCTGGTTACCAGCATCATGTCTAAACCCCCAGGACAAATCATCCTTCTCACTTAAACCCTCCTAAGTGAGGAGAGACTTGGTCACTGGGGATCAAAGTTCTTGGATACGCCCCTTCAAACCCACCCCTGAGAGTAGCTCTAACCTCAGGTGGCAATTATTACAGCACATGATGTCTAACAGCTGATGTGCTGCCTAATTTCTCTAGGGCCACTTACCCTAATTTTCCCAGAGCATCTGAAGGCTCTGAGACTGGCTGATCCCAAAGCTAGAAGAATAGGGTTCTGTGCCACAAGTTTCTTCTAAGTGTATACATAAGAAAAGGTGTGTGTAGACACACGCTTGAGTAGACAAGCAATGAACTAAGAAAGATGAGTATTTATTTATTAATGTAATCAAATAAGACTTAGATGTATCTTTGATGCTATCTGTATAACATCCCTTCTGAGGCCACTTGCCCAATCCCCCTCTAGTCAGGTCCACTGAGAAAGGCTTGTTGTTTCTCTCATCCTGGTTCTAGGGGTAATCCTGAGGGGCTGGGTTGGTAGTACCATCATTCATGAGTCCACAAATATATTTCCCATTATCAATAAACCAGTTGAATTCCATTAGGAGTTCTAAGTGCTTTTAGAAAAGGAATTCCCTGAAAATATATAGCAAGAGCAGTTGATATAAAACATTCCTCCAACTCACTCTCCTCATAAAACAATGTCTCTAGGGGGAGTAGCCACAAATTTCAAGTGCAATATCAACAAGGCATATCTGCAGAAATTCTGCATGGCCAAGGGGTCCCTGGTACTAAGGGCACTTCTGACCCTAAAGGCCCTTTTCTCTCTTCATGGATTTCTCATGGAATCCCTGAGGGAGGATTGTTGCAGAGCATAGCATGTCCACTGGGGGAGCAGCTCAGCAGGGCTTGTTCCTCCTGTAGCATGGGTCCTCCTAAACTGGTTGATCCCACTGGGAGGCTGAATCAAGCAGCTCACTTAGCTGCTGCATTGGCTGCTCACTGGGCATGGCCACTGCTAAATTAAGCTGCTGAAGTGCCACACCACAATCTCTTCAGACTTTTGAGTGCCTATGACATTGCTGCATGAGCATGTCAATCTCGAGTTTGCTGCTCTGTCACTTGCCTCTGGTGGCTATTAGTATCAGCTCTGGTTGACTCTGCTGCCAGTTCCAGTGACCAATGGCATTTCTATATTTCCCAAACTAATAATAATTGTACTGATTATATATATATATACATAATACATATATCATATATATGATAAATATATATATACATAATACATATATTATATATATGATAAATATATATGTATATATATATATAATAATATATACAGCACTTTAATGTTTAAAAAGAACTTCACAAATCTAATTTTATCCCTACAACAACCCTGGGAGGTAGGTGCTATTATCATCCCCATTTTACAGATGTGGAAACTAAGGTAGGCAGCAGTTAAGTCATAGGGTCATACAACTAGTAAGTATCTGACAGAATTCAAACACAGGTCTTTCTCATATATACTATACATACACACAAGGATACAAGATGCATATACTATACACACACACAAACCAGGATATGTATATCTACAAGGAAGTGTTTTTAACATTGACAGTGTTTAAGAAGATAAAGTATTTGTGTGTATGTGTATGTGTGTGTGTGTTCTGTAAACATTAATAGATAATTAATAGAATAATCCTGTATATTCTTTTCCAACAAATGAACTACCCCATCTTTAGCATTATCCCTCCCACCCAATCCCCCACCTTTATGCTCTAGGATTTAGCCTTCTCTGACTATTTTCATGACCTCCCATCTAGCTAGTGCTTTCCAGCTGAATAGCATTTTCTCCCTTCTAATTGCCCCCAGTCTCCTGTGTTCTCAGTGTTGGATAAAGTAAGGCTACCAGGAGGCTATGGTTTACTGGAGCATGATGACTGCTATGCTGCATAGGGGGTGGGGGAGAAGAGACCCAGATCAAGGACAGTGGTGTGGCCCTGGGGAGGGACAAGGCTTGGAAAGGAATTTTTGACATCTTGGAGGCTGGAGGGAAACAGAAAGCAGGGGAGGAATTATAGTTAAAGATGGAGAGAGAGGAGGAGTGGGGAGCAACTTGGACATGCTGAAGTCTTTTATGATCTAAGCACCCTAAGTGGTTGACAAATTTAGCTTGAAGGTTAGCTTTAAACATAACCAATTGTTTCAAGACCAAAGGGAAGGCCATGCTTTTCTTTTTTTTTCTTTTGCTTTTTGGAGGGCAATTGGGGTTAAGTGACTTGTCTAAGGTCACACAGCTAGTTTTTTGTGTGTGTGTTAAGTGTCTAAGGCCCTATTTGAACTCAGGTCCTCCTAACTCCAGGGCTGGTGCTCTATTCACTGCACCACTTAGCCTCCCCTGTCATGCTTCCTTTAAAAAAAATAAACTAACATCTCACAGTCCTTTTGCCAGTTGCCTATTGCTGGAAATTCCCTCAATGAGACAAAACCTTCAATACTGGAATTAATAAAAAACCAAACTATCCCCACAAATACCCAGGAGCATTAGCTCACAAGTATGAATTAATTTCAGTCCAAGAATAAATATTAGTATCACATACATTCCTATTTTGATAATAACTTACATTTTAAGGTTTATACTTAATATGTATTAGTTCTTTTGATCCTTATAACAACCCTAGAGAGGAGTTAGATACAGCCTAAAGGTGGAAAGAAGGGGCTGCTCAGGAGGTAAGGAGAACAGAAAGGAATTGACCTGGAGACACTGAAAACAAACCTCTCACCTGTGTGCAGGGGCAGGTTGATAAATGTTTAACAACTGGCTCTCCAGGAAAAATGCAGAGCATACTTTAAGTTTAATCTGTATCATTAAGTCTAGACAGTCAACAAAACAATAAGCCAAGCACTGATTTGCAGTATTTGTCCATTTTGGAGGTATTAATGACCAGAACATCCTGGCCTGTATGGGACAAGTAGATTCCTGTGAATCAAGGAACTTTACATTTCAGAGTCATAACTAAGGCAGGGAGGCTAGCACTTTGTCCAGGTTGCCAAAATTTAAAAGGTGAAGCCCATACTTATATTTTTTTTATTTCAAATAGAAAGCTGCCTCTACTGGCTGATTTTTTGCATCTATCTCGCATGGGATCCACTCCTTCCAGTATCTCTTCAGCAACCAACTAGAGTTCAAAACCTGTTACAATGTAAGAAAATAAGAGGGTAGATTACTTTTGTTTGGTATAGCTGAGTTACTGTTATAAAAACGGATTCTTAAATTCAACTCAACACTAACCAGTTGAGAAGAGCTGTGACTTGTTTGTTTGGTTTTTTTTTGTTTGTTTGTTTTGGTTTTTCTTCTTGCTCCACAGGCAAATGTTACAGTTATTCCAACTTTGCTTTCTGGGCTCTGGAGCTACCTTCCTCCCACCACACACCAGCCACCACCCAGTTCCAGGCCCAAATTATTCTCTATACAATCCCTTTATGCAACAGGTAGCATTCTGACAGTTTCCTGCCCCTGAGTTTCCCCCCATTTACTCATTCTATTAAACATTCCATT
The DNA here is from genome assembly GCA_011680675.1 of Gymnobelideus leadbeateri. NCBI lineage: Eukaryota > Metazoa > Chordata > Mammalia > Diprotodontia > Petauridae > Gymnobelideus > Gymnobelideus leadbeateri. Next base: position 993,022 of record WOXC01004382.1, read on the forward strand.
CCTGCTCTTGGTGCCTCTGCATTGACTGTCCCCACTGCCTGAAACGTCCTTCCTTCTCTCCTCTGCCTGTTAGAATCCTGAGTTCCCTTTAAGTCAAAGTTCAAGTTGCACCTCCTTCAGCAGACCTTTGCTGATTCCCCCAATTCTTAGAGACTCCTGCCTGCAAAGTCACCTTTCATTTAATTTGTATACATCCTGAATTTATTAACACATATATCCCTCCCTGCCCCCCTCCCTAACCCCGGGAGATTTTAAACTCCCTGAGGCAGAGACTATTGTTTTGACTTTGTATCTCTTGGCAGAGTGCCTGCCACTTAGAGAATTAATAACACTGATTGATTGTTTGATAAATACTTGCTGGGTGCAAGTCACTACGGTAGGCACCATATAGGTAGAAACCAGGATTAACAAAATGAGGTCCTTTTCCTAAAAAAGTTTCATATTTGGGAATTTGATCAGGTGATAAGGCAATAATAACCAACATTTATAAAGTATTTTAAAGTGTTACATTTGTAGCACCAATGTCAACAGTCCTGACCACAGAAGCTACAGATACTGTTACTGTATCTTTAAGAGAGAATAGAATCTTGGGGGAGTTAGTTTAATTGCCATCAGGAGCTTCATTCCAATGCTGATGTCTTACAAGGGTCTGTGCCATAGCACTTCCTCATTGGCAAAAACTGCCTGCCATTCAGGTGCTTCTCAGGGACTAAACAGCCTTGGATGGCAGCCAGCAAGAACCTAACTTGTACTGAATTCTGATCATCTGTCAACTGAATGGGATCAATCAAGCATTCTTTTAAATTCCAGTTACTAGGGATACAAAACAAAATTAGAAACAGTGCCTGCCCCCCCCCGGGGGGGGGGCTTATATTCTATCTAGGAAGGCAGTGTGTGTACACTGGATAGTCATTGGTATGGGAGTTTACTCCAGTGGTACAGATGCTTGCACATCCTATTCAATTCTCATCCCTTTCTCCCCACGATTGCCATGGAGGTCCACTGAAAAGAACTGGAGGCCTGCCTGCCTTCCTCCCCACATCCTGCCATCTTGAAGGTACGGATAGATCAATCTGGCTGTCTGCCTTCGATACATGACCAGCCCTTCCTTCTCTTTCTGTCACACAATTCTTACATGACATCTTTTGTTCTTGGCAAAGCACTTTTGACAATGCCAGGCTTTCCATGACAACAAAGGTCCATCATATTAAAACAAAGATTTTACTAGTGTTGGTGTAGAGCAGCCAGATTTCAAACACTGATGCCTCTGAAGAATTCAAGATGAACATCACACAGAGAGCAATGGCAGGTATGGCTGTGGGTTTGATCGGGCTTCCACATACATACAACATAGGGATCTACAAAATACATCCAAGGAAATGCAAGGAGGAACCAGTAGAGCTAAGAGGAGTTGGGAAGACCCAAGTTCAGTCCAGATTCAGATACTAGCTTTCTGGCCCTCTGTTTGCCTCAGTTCCCTCAACTGTAAAATTAGAATAAAAATAGCTCTTACCTTGAAGTTATTATAAGGATCAAATGAGATGATAGCATACAAAGTGCTGGGCATAGAGTAGGTACTTAATAAATGCTTATTTCTTCTATCTCTCCCTAGCAGTTGGAGCCTCAGGAAAGGCCTCATATAGAGGATGTGAAATGAACTGAATTTTGAAGGAAGTTGAGGAATCTAAGAGGCAATAGTTAACAGGGGGTATATTTCAGACACGAGGGACTCTTGTGCCAAGACACATAGAGGACAGATGCAATTTCATGTTTGGGAAACAGGTAACAGGTCAGTTTGACTTAAATCAAGCATACAGGAAGAGAAATACTAGGAAATGAGACTGGAAAGATGGGAGCCAGATTATGGAGGGCTTAAATGCCAGGCTGAGGAGCTTGCATTGGATCCCATAAACAACAGTAAGTTACTGAAGGTTTTGAGGAGAGAGGCATGATCAGGTGTGTGCCCTTTGTATTAAGAGGCAATGTGAATGACATTGACTTTTACCTATGTGTAGGAGACAGACTGAAACTCATTCATTCTCTTCCACCCCAATGCACCCATGGCTCATGGAAGATTGCACCACTATTTACAGATGCAGACTAGCCTACCACTCACCACCCCAGCCTTCACAAAATGAATCTAAACCTTTCCACCTCTCCCTCTTAGAAATGTCTCCTCTGTGCTGGTCTATCAGACACTCCAGGAGCCCTCTAATGTTGTGGTGTGTTTGCTCATCTCTAGACAGTTAGTTTGGGGCTTTGTAGTCACACTTTGGGCTCTCTTCCATACTTGAAACCATGGGCTTGAACCATGAAGCCACTGACTTGTAACTGTGAAATGATACAGAATTTCTATTCATTATTTAATGGGGGATCTTTAACAGAGAACGTTTCATTGTAGACAGAAGTTTCATGTCTCAAGTTAAATCCTTTGCTTTTTTTTGGCAAGGAGGATGCTGGTTATCTTGCTATAAGCTCAAGACTTGACATCCCTCCTGATGTTGCTAGGTAACCCTGAAGCTGCTAAAGTGAAAATATACAAGTTCAGGGTTTTTTTTTTTTTTTTTGAGTGAAGGAGGAGGAAGTTAAAGAAGAAATGGGAAAAGCAAGGCAATAATCTGTAGCAGAGGGAGCAGGAGATATTCTGGACACTCACTTGAAAGTGTTAGGGTTCCCAACTACCCCCCTTCCCCAAATAAAAATAGATAAAGACATATATAATAAAGCAGCACTTAAAAAAGACTCAAACTCCTTAGGCAGTATGACATAGTAAATCATGGATCACAGAGATAGAACTAGAGAAACAGAGATATTCTAGTGTCTTCTAGCCTCTTTATAGTGAAGAGAGTGTCAGACTTCAAATCAGGAAGACCTGAGTCCAAATCCAGCCTCAGACATATACAAGCATGTGTGATCTTGGGTAAGTCACTTGATGTCTGTTTGCCTCAGTTACCTTATCTGTAAAATGGGGATAATAAAATTGCCTACCAAAGAGGATTGTTGGGGGGAACAGATGAGCTAGCATATATGAAGAGTTTTACAAACTTGAAGTACTATAGAAATGCTATTATTATTGTTTTTGTTGTTCTAAAATTTATCAAAAGCTCCCACCTCATGGAAAAGCTGGGTTGCTTTGAAAACAATATGAAGGATTTATTTATATAGGTTTGCATGGAATGGAAATTTATTGTTTTATATTGAATTGTCTCTCATGTTCTGCTGTGTACATGAAAATGACTTTTTTTCTTTTCTTGTTTTGTATTTAAATTTAAATGAATATAATATTTAAAAATAAAAGCTCACACCTAAGGGTTGGCATGAGCCTGGTTTCCAGTTTCCTGATGGGAGGATCAGTCTCCCTATGAAGCCCCTATAGAATATTCAGGCATCCTTGAATGCACTCTTTCCTCACCTTTATCCCTCAGTATCTGTATATTCAAGGTTCAGCTCAGGCTTCAGCCTCTCCTGAACCTCCCTCCTAGAAAACTAGCATTTTCTCTCTCTGCTCAAAACACCTTATATGATACTCTTGTACAAACAGATCCTATCATCCTCACCTACACCCATTGTCCGATGTAACGTGAGCTTCTTAAGGGCTAAGCTCATAAATGGTGCTTTATAATGTTTTCTGAATTAGAGCAAATGAGAAAATAGTCTCTCCCTTCCATTCCATATTTTGAAAACCAGACATCTATCAAAACCAAGCAGAACTTTCTACTTTCCTGGCAGAAATCTGGCTGCCTTCTGTTCCTACAGTTGCTGATTGTTAGTGATAATAAATGTAATACAACTTTAGGAGATGAAAATCCTGATCCATCCTCTAAAGTTATAACCACACTGTTGTTTCATTATTGCTGAACTCATTTGATGTCTCCAGGTACTAAAATTAATTCAGTGATTCAATAAATCAAGGGAGGATATTGCTTTCATGGAAGGCTACACAGTCATTGGGATCCTGTGTGGTCAGTGGAGGACATCAGAAAGACTAACTCCTTTCTGCTGGGGAAGGAGAGCAGGAAAGCAGAAGACAGAGCTCATCCGTTTCAACCACTGGAGAAAAGGAAACTTTGAAATACAATTCTAGTCTAGACCAACTTCCCTAAGCTATTGTCTTCTGCTCCTGCCATGATTAACTAAATTCTTTCCCCATGTTTCTCGCCAATTTCAGCTTTATCTCCAAGAAAGCTTCTTTCACACTTAAATGGCTTTGAACAGTCCCCTAACCTCAGCTTGTTGGACCCACCATCCTTCTATCAGCTGCACCTTAATCAATTTCTGACCAACTTGTGATCCACAGACATCATATTTCCCTAAACACAAGTAAGATACCTCTTGTCTCTAGTAGAAATAGGGACAACTATTAAAGTCATATAATTCATACAAAAACATATCAAAGATAGCTTGATACAGTAGAAAGAGCGCTGAATTTGGAGTCAGGACCTGGATTCTAATTTTGTCTCTCCTATTTATCTACTCAGCAAATACTGTATAGTGTTTTGTTTCCAAAGTTCTTTAGATAGACCATCTCCTTTGATCCTCATTACAACTCTATGAGAGCAACTAGATGCTGTAGTAGAGCACAGGGCCAGGAGTCAGGAAGATCTGTATTCAAATCTGGCCTCACTTGCTAGCTCTGTGAACCGAGGCAAGTCGCTTAACCCAGTTGCTTTACATTTAACCTAAGTCCCTTTCCTCAACCATATAGTAAGCTGGAGAAAGAAATGGCAAATAACTCTAGTATCTTTGCCAAGAAAATTCCAAATGGGATCATGAAGAGTTGGACACAAATCAACAACAACAACAACCAAAAACAACCCTGTGAGGTAAATGCTATGATTATACCAATTTTACAGATGAAGAAATTGAGGCAGAAAGGGCTTATGTAACTTACTGAACATCTAGTTTGCAAGTATCAGAGACTGGATTTAAATCTATAACTCTCCCAATTCCAAGACCAGTACTTTTTCTACTACACTGAGAGTACATAGCTATATGACTTTGGGTGAGTGACTTAGCCTTTCTAGGCCTCAATTACATCATCTGTAACATGAGGGTATTATATTAGATGCTTATATTAGAAGATCTCTAAATTCCTTCTGGTTCTAGATCTTAAGGTCTGTATATTCCTCCACAAGTAAAATTACAGTGATAAAGACCTGGTTCAAACTCCCCTTCGTAGCAAAAACAAAAGAACAGTGGTATTATTTGGGCTGGCTAGGTGGCATAGTGAATAGAGCACTGGCCCTGGAGTCAGGAGGACCTGAGTTCAAATCCAGCCTCAGACACTTAATACTTACTAGCTGTTGGGCAAGTCACTTTAACCCCAATTGCCCTTCAAAAAAAAGGCAAAAGAAAAAAACAAAACAAGAAAGAAAAGAAAAACAAAAAAAAGAAAAAAAAGAAAACAAAAGAAAAAAACAAACTTCCCTTGGTGAAGTATAGTGAGTGGTCATCTACCCTTTATTTGACTAATACCAAGAACAAAGTACTCACCAGCCAATCAGGTAACCCATTTCATTTTTGGATAGCTCTTGTTAAAAAGTACTTCCCTATAGAAATTTCCTATATCTTCTGCCCATTGCTCCTGGTTCTACTTTAGGGCCAAATAGAATAAGTAGAATCCTTCTAATATAGGATAGTGCTTCAAACATTTGAACACAGTGTCCAGGCTAATCATATGTAATACCTTCAACCAATTGTCATCTGCACGGTTTTCAGTCCTTCATACCATTTGTCCTCTTCTGGAAATATAAAGGTAGTGATTTAGCCAGTCAGAGAATTGTAAATGCTCAGAAAAGGTTCTTGCTAAATGGCCTAGTACTTAAGTATCCATTTCCATAATTGTATAAAGAATGAAGTGCTGCCATATGTTGGTAGATTTCATAGCAATTTTAATAACCTTGAATAGCCTGTGGCCTGGTGGCCGAAGCTCTGGACTTACAAGGACTCTCAATTGTGAGAAATGAGTAAGCATAATTCTCTCTCTAAGAAATTGGCCCTGCTCAGGAACTCCCCTTTTCTTTCTAGGTTGAGTCCCAAGACTCCTGAACTTAGGGATGCTAACAAGGCAACCTCAAGACTGGTGCTGCCTAGGGAATTTCTCATCCCTTGCTAGCAGGCTACGTTATGAGATCAAGCTACCTGTAAAATTTCCCCTTCCTCTTCCCAGGGGTTCAGACATTTTTCCTACTATCCTTGACAGTTCCACTCAGTTGGGGCCATGTGGTTTAAAAGGCATGTGCCTGTTCCATAGAGGCTGATGTTGCATTGTACAGTGGTTAGGGATAATGCTAGGTGTGGGGAAGGAAGGAAGAAATCTAGATGGAGAGTCCAAGCTTAGAAAGAGGGAGAACAGTACAACAATAATATAGCAGTTGTGATGGGGCAATCATACAGACAGAGAAAGAGGGGGAGAGATGGAGGGAGAGAGAGAAAAGAGAAGAAAGGGACAGGCAGTGGAGGGAGTAGGGGAGGGAGAGGAATAGAAAGAGAGGAAGGGAGAGAAAAGAGGAGAGAGGGGGAGGAGAGAGGGAGACAAAGAATAGATGTGGGTTCAGTGGCTAAGGAAAAAGTGAATCCTTAGTAAGGGTGATGTCAGCAGTGATTCTGGGTGAGGGAAAGAGATGAAAAATTTGGCAAATTGGTGAATGCCAGGGCAAATTGAGAGCTGTGAGTCCCAGCTGTGCAATAAACTCTGATCTGAGATTTCATGCAGGGCTGATGCCACGACCTGGGTCCTAGTGTCCCCCTACACATGCCAGCAAAGGAAGAAAGGAAAAAGAGCTATAAATTAGATTCTGAGTCATAAAGAAGAACTGAATCATACATTTTCTAAGCTTCTCCTAATTCTCTTTTGGAAAGAGATTGCCCAGTGGGGTCACAGGATGCCATGAGTGACAGTAACATGACCACAAGGAGGAATCATAGAGTCAAAAGGAGGGGAAGGCCACCAGATTCCAAAGAGGTCCTGGAAAGGTCCTTACAAGACCATTTATTTCAAACCCCTCATTTTACAGATGAGGGAAATAAGGTATTGAGAGGGTAAGGGACATGCCCAAGGTCACATAGGTAAGTGTCTGAAGTATGGGACAGGACTGGCCTTTTATACAAATAATAGGTGAACTACAGAATTCCATAGAGCTTTGGACATCATGATAAAAATCAATCAATCATCTCATCCCTCCCATATAACTTTAAGAAAAAAGATCTCTCTTCAATATGCTTAGAAGCTATTTTTACATATGTAGCCACACACCTTTAAGAGTCACAGAGCATATAGTAAACATACTAATATCTCCTGGTGCCTTCTCCCTAATACTTGGCAGCAAGCATTTTTAAGCACTTACTTTAAGTCAGGCACTATATTAAGTGGTGGGAATACAAATCCAAGCAAAAAGGTAAGATAGTCCCTGGCCTCAAGGAGCTTACATTCTAATAGGGAAGACAGCACATAAAAGGAACCTGAAAGTGGCAGAGGGTGAGGGGAAAGATAACTGGTAGTGGAAAAAGTCCAGAGTGCAAGTTGGTGAGAAATGAAGAGATGGCTGGCCTGGGTATCTTCCTTAAATGGAGGAGCCATCCAATCAGAGAGAAGGGTGCAGGGCTAGAGAGTAGTTCTGAAGCATGAATTCCAGAGTTTCCTTTTAGCCTTCCCAGTTGTGATTTCTTTAGGAAATCCTCAACATGTTAACACAGTAGCCAACACATGACACTGCCAAATAACAGTCCCCTACAGGTCCCTGCACAACACAGAAGCACTAGGTGCCTGGGTCCACTTTCCATAAAGTGTCATCCTAAATTAGGATATTTGACTGCAATAGCAAATGAGAGTGCACTAGTTTCAGAGACTGTCTTCCTGAGAAGACAGGAAAGAGTCCCAAGAAACTCATAGTTCCTAAAGTGTTGTTGGCCATTGCCAAGAGAGAAACCCAGAATAGAGACTTTTCTTTTCTCTCTCTGCTGTTGATCATCTAGGATTCCAAACAAATGCACAAATACAGTCAGGACACCTGTGACATTCTGTCTCTCTCTCTCTTTCTTCTTTTGCCCCCTTTCTTCCTTTTTTAATATTCACTTAAAATCTTTTATTTCCAAATTCTCTCCCTCTCTCCCACCCCTTGAAAAGGCAAGCAATATATCAATTATACATATAAAGTATTGCAAAACATACTTCTGTATTAGCCATTTTGGGGAGAGGGAGAGAGAGAGAGAGAGAGAGAGAGAGAGAGAGAGAGAGAGAGAGAGAGAGAGAGAGAGAGAGAGAAGGAAGGAGGAAGGCAGTCAGGAAGGAAGGAAGAAAAAAGTGAAGGAAGGAAGGATTATAAAGAAAGTGAAAAGAGCATACTTCAGTCTGCACTCAGAATTCATTAGTTCTCTCTGGAAGTAGGTAGACTTTTTTTTAAAATTACAGGTCCTTTGGAATTGTATTGACTAAAGTAGCTAAGTCCCATTTGATCATCATTATGATATTGCTGTTATTGTGTACAATATTCTCCTGGTTCTGCTCACTTCATTCTACTTCAGTTCATTTAAGTCTTCCCAGGCTTTTCTGAAACCATATTGTTCATCATTTCTTATAGCACAATAGTATTCCATCACAATCATATATTATAATTTGTTCAGCCATTCCTCAATTGATGGGCAAGCTTCCTAATTTCTAATTCTTTGCCACCACAGAAAGAGTTGCTATAAATATCATTGTATATATAGATCCTTTCCCCTTCTCTTTGATCTCTTTAGGATCTTTCAGGTGATAGGTATTTTATAATATCTCTAGTTATTTAAAATAGGATTTCTCTTCCTGCTGAATTTTGTTGGTAATATATAGAAATGCTGATGATTTATATAGATTTATTTTATATCCTACAACTTTGCTAAAATTGTTGCTTCAACTAGTTTTAGTTGATTCTCTAGGATTCTCTAAGCATACCATCATATCCACAAAGAGTGATAGTTTTGTTTCTTTACTGCCTATTTTTATTCCTTCTATTTCTTCTTCTTGTCTTATTGCTATAGTTGGCATTTTAACACAATATTGAATAATAGTGGTGATATTGGACATCCTTGCTTCACCACTGATCTTATTGGGAAGACTTTTAGCTTATCCCTATTACAGATAATACTTGTTCTTGATTTTATATAGATACTACTTATTGTTTTAAGGAAAGCTCTATTTATTCCTATGCTTTCTAGTGTTTTAAATAGGAGTGGGTATCATATTTTGTCAAAAGCCTTTTCTGCATATATCGATATAATCCTACAATTTTTGTTGTTTCTGTTATTGACGTCATCAATTACGCTGATATAGTTTTCCTAATATTAGTCCTGCATTGCTGGCATAAATCCCACCTGGTGGCTTAGCTGTACCAGTTCTAAAATTGTATTATAAAGCAGCAATCATCTACTGAGTAATGGATCACTGGAATAGGTCAGGTGCACAAGACATAGTAGTTAATCTACTGTTTGATAAACTCAACAACTCCAGCTTCTGGGATAAGAACTCACTATTTGACAAAAACTGCCAGGAAAACTGGAAAATAGTATGGCAGAAACTAGGCATAGGCCAACATCTTCCACCATGTACCAAGATAAGGTCAAAACGGGTACATGATTTAGACGTAAAGGGTGATACTATAAGCAAATTAGGAGAGCAAGGAATAGTTTACCTGTCAGGTCTAAGGAAAAGGGAAGAATTTATGACCAAACAAGAGACAGAGAACATTATGAAATGCAAAATGGATAATTTTAATTATATTAAATGAAAAAGGCTTTGCACAAACAAAAGTAATGCAACTAGGATTAGAAGGGAAGCAGAAATCTGGAAACAATTTTTATAGCAAGTGTCTTTGATAAAGGACTCATTTCTAAAATATAGAGATAATTGAGTCAAATTTATAAGAATATAAGTCATTCCCAATTGATAAATGACCAAAAGATATGAACAGGCAGTTTTCAGATAAAGAAATTAAAGTTATCTATAGTCATATGAAAAAAATCTCTAAATCACTATTGATTAGAGAAATGCAAATTAAAACAGCTCTGAGGTACCACATCACACCTATCAGATTGGCTAACATGACAAAACAAGAAATTGATAAATGCTGGAGATGTCGGAAAATTGGAGCACTAATGCATTATTAGTGGAGTTGTAAACTGATACAACCATTCTGGAGAGCAATTTGGAACTATGCCTAAAGGACTATAAAACTGTGTATACTCTTTGATCCATCAATTCCACAGTAAAACAAAGCCAAAAGAATGAAAAAATAGAATAAAATGTGAAATATCATGTCAGGAAGACAAATGACCTGGAAAAATAGATTGAGGAGAGATAATTTAAAAATTTTTGGAATTCCTGAAAGCCGTGATTAAAGAAAAAGCCTAGATCAAATTTCAAGAAATTATCAAGGAAAAGTAGCTCAATATCTTAGAACCATAGGGTAAAATGGAAGTGGAAAGAATCCATTGATCATCTCCTGAAAGAGATTCCCCAAATGAAAACTCCTAGGAATGTCATAGCCAATTCCACCATAAGGTCTATATCCCAAAGAGGTCATAAAAAAGGGAAAAGGACCCACACATACAAAAAATTTTATAACAGCTCTTTTTGTGGTGTCAAAGAATTGGAAATTGAGGGGATGTCCATCAATTGGGAAACAGCTGAACAAGTTGTGGCATATGGATGTAATGGAATACTATTGTGCTATAAGAAATGATGAGCAGGCAGATTTCAGAAAAACCAGGAAAGACTTACATGAACTAAGGTTGAGTGAAGTGAGCAGAACCAGTAGAACATTGCACACAGTAACAGTAACATTATGTGATGACCAACTCTAATAGACTTAGCTCTTCTCAGCAATGCAACAATGTAAGACAATTGCAAAAGACTCATGATGGAAAATGCTATCCACCTCCAAAGAGAGAACTAATGTACTCTGAGTGCAGATTGAAACATACTTTTTTTTCTTTTTGGAGAGGGGAAGGTAGGGCAATTGGAGTTAAGTCACTTGCTCATGGTCACAGGGCTATTTTGTGTTAAGTGTCTGAGGCCAAATTTGAACTCAGGTCCTCCTGACTCCAGGGACAATGCTCTATTCACTGTGCCATGTAGCCACCCCTGAAACATATTCTTTTCACTTTATCTTCCTTCCTTCCTTTCGCTTCTACTTAACTAATTCTAATTTTTAAGGAATTGTTTATTTCAGTGAGTTTTATATCTCTGTTTTCATTTGGCTAATTTTTTAAGGTGTTATTTTCTTCAGCATTTTTTTGTGCCTCTTTTACCAAGTTGTTAATTGTCTTTTTACAATTTTCTTGCATTGCTCTCATTTCTTTTCCCAGTTTTTCCTCTTCCACTCTTATTTGATTTTGAAAAATCATTTTTAAATTTTTCTAGGAATTCTTCTTGGGCTTTATGGAAAATTCACATGTTTCTTTGAGGCTCTACTTGCAGCTGTTTTGACATCATTGTCTTTTTTGGAGTTTGTGTCTTGATCTTCCACAGGAAGCTTTTATGGTCAGGCTCTTTTTTTTTTTTTTTTTTTTGTTATTTCCCCTGGCCTATTTCTTGACTTTGCATTATATGTTAAGAGTCTGTTCCCAGGGAGATGAGGAGGGTACTATTCCAATCTTCAGTCTTTTTTCTGCACTGCTATTTTCAGAGCTAGTTCTAGGGATTTGGAAGTGTTCAGTGCTTCTAACATGGTATGACTTGGGAATAGTTTTGGTCACTGCTCCCTTGTGACCAGAAGTGATTATGCTCCTCGAGGTCCCTGATACAGCTTCTTATGGCCACTTCTCCCTTGGGACTGCAAGGATACTCCTCTTTAGGGCCCCTGCTTCCTTGGAACATCAAGTGCTCCTATCTACCCTGGAACTGTAACCCAGAAGTGGTTACAGGCAATGGAACTGCCAAATAGCACCATGTCCTGTGCTAGTGCTAGCACAGGGATTCACCATCATCTCTTTCTGGCCTGTTATCTGATCACCTTATCTTCTCTGGTTTTAGAGCTTCCAAAGTTGCTTCTGCTGCTGTTGCCACTTCCAAGGTCCATAACTGTTGTTGCTGCCACATAGGTTCCAGAACAACCTCCCACCCTAGGACTATAGGCCTCTTTTATAATCTCCTAACTTGTCTTGGGCTGGAAAAAGTCTCATCCTGACCTTTTTTTTTTTTTACTCTGCTGCTCCAGAATTCTATTTGAATTATCATTCTAAAGTCCTATGGAGGAGAATGTTAGCTTCCTCTCTCCACCATCTTGGCTTATTGTTATTATGGAGATATAATTACTATGATTATTATGTGGGTTGATGGGGTAAGGAAGAGGAAGCTTTAGCCATTCTCTAATAGATAAGTAGCCAAAGTATATGAAAAGGTTTTGAAAAGATTAAAGCCCATTAACAACCATATAAAAGATTGCTAAAAATCTTTAATAAGAGAAAGACATATTAAAACAACTCTGAGGTTTCATCTAACATGTTGCAAACTGACAAAGATAACAAAAAAATGACAATAGTCCAATGTTAGATTGTCTGTGGGAAGACAAACACAACAATATTTTGCTGGTGGAATTTTGACTTGATCCAAACATTCTAGATAGTAATTTGGAAAGATACAAGAAAAGGGAATAATCATTAATACTCTTCAACCCACTATTGGAAATATACTCCAAGGACATTAGAGAAACCAGACAGAGACGAAGGTCAAAGAAATACCAAAATATTCGCAGCAGTACTCTGTGTGGAGATGAAGAACTGGATATTCCCTACAAAGTGGAGAATTGCTGAAGCCACCATAGTACATGAATGTTGTGGATTATTACTGTGCAGTAAGAAATTGTGCATATGAGGTATTCAGAAAAACATGAGGAGATTTGTATGAACTGATACAGAGTGAATGAACAGAACCAGAACAAAATAAATAATGTACATGATAACAGTATAAATGAAAAGGTCACTAAAAGGCCAAACTCTGAGCAAATGGGAAACTAATAATTGTCCCAGGGACCAGATCAATCAGTCAGTAAACATTTATTAAGTGCCTTCTCTGTGCAAGGCACTGTCCTCAAATAATGGAACCCACCTCCACCCTCTCAACAAAGGGGGACCACTAGGGTAGAATGCTGCCTACATTGTCAGATGCCATCTTTGTCTGCTGCTTTTCCCAAAGTGTTTTTCTTTATTAAAAGGAAGGTTTCACTTCTTGGCTGAGTATGGGTTGGGAAAAGGTAGATCCAGAAATACAGTGATATACAAAGCAAAAGCATTAATAAGAGTGTAAAAGAAAGCCTTGGCAAATTGCAACTGGCTCTCTGTTCTCAGATAGTCTCTTGTATTGTATAAGCAGAGTTCCTGTTAGAGCCTCAGGAGCTGCAAGTATTGAAAGAGTCACTAAGATTCCAACTGATACCTTGAAAACTGATCAAATACATATCACTTTTCCCTCCCACCATACAAGGAAAGTGGCACTTTCTTCAAACATGGACTTTCTGCATCTCTGAGTCACCTTTCCAATCTGATTTAACAACTCAGCTGTCCCCTTCTGCTAAGCCCATAAAAGCAGAGCAGCTCTGGGGAGGCTAGCTGGCTTCTTTCCTACCCTGGTCCTCATGAATAAGCAGTGTCAACCAAGCAGGAGCTGCACACTGTGTTCTTGCTCCTGGGAATGACTGGGGCCATGGGGTAAGCACAGCTTGCTGAGATCCCTAGGTGCCACTTGTGGGACTGGAGCAGGGGGCAGTAACATGTATTGATCTCAGCTCATAGGATACTAGATTTAGAGCTGGAAGCTTTCAAGGTAATCTAGCCCCACTCCTAGTCCTGACTTAGGTGGGTCCCTCATAGATCATTCAGCCAGGGAAGGATATTTAACAAGTGTATACAATAAGTATGCCATCACTTGAATCATTGGAGCAAAAGCTTCCCTTCCTCTGAGTTGCCCATTGTGGTCCACCAATTAAGTCTTAGAGCCAGGATAAAGTCCTCTTGGCTGTTTCTTCTCAAGTGACCTGGAAGTGATGTCAACCGTCTAACCTCATAATCCTCCAAACCAGACAAGCCCCAAGGATGGTCTCATTACCATTTAGGGGGAAAACTGGCCTAACCTACACAGGGACAGAGGGTTAGGACATTGCTCCCACCACACCCCTCATTTTACAAATGAGGAAACTAAGGGCCAAAGTAGTTAAGTGACTTGTCCAAGGTCACACACGAAGGGAGTGGCATACTGGTATATGAACGGCAACTTTCCAACCCCAAGTCTGGCGCTCTTTTAACTGATCTATGCTCAAAAGAACAAGCAGTTTTGATTTGGAAACAAGTTATCAAGACAAATCTAATGTGTGTAGAGACCTGCACCCTGGTGCATTGGGACAAGCTCTGGACTGAAAGGCAGACCACTGAGTTTGAGTCCTGGGTGTGCCCCTTCCTAGCCTTCTGGACACGGACAAGTCATCTGACCTCCCTTAGCCTCAGTTTCCTTATCTATAAAATGAGTTAATATTGCTGGTATTATCTAACTTGATAAGCTGCTCTTCTTATGTTCATTTTTATGCATGTTTATTTCCCATGTATGTTTGTCATCTCCCCCAACCAACTCTCCTGTACATCACCCTCCCTGGATGTCAACTTGTTCACATCTTCCAACCACTGAGACGTGGTCAATGGTGCTCATTCATTGGTTCCTTTCAGTTTCAGCTGTGGAAAGCAGGAATCCTGCTTCAGATGGCACACCTTAGAGGCATCAGAGGCATGGCAGAATGGAGGCCTGCTCACCTTGACACAATGCAGATGACAAAAGGGTCTGCCCAGTCATGGTTGGTTGGTTGCCATCCTTCATTCTCAAAGAGGACCAAAATGACATCACTATGTTAGAGACATGTTACAGTACATCCAACCATAGCTGATCAGACCCACATGAGCTCAGAATGCTCTACCACAGGTCAGGCACAAAGAGTCCATGTGAACATTTGGGATGAAAGAGGAAAATCCAGATGGAGTATCTCCATCCTTTATGATTCTAGCCAGGATCAACACTGACTTCACAGGATAATGGTATCCAAATAGGCCTCGAGGCTCTAAAAATAGCTGACTTTTTATAATAATAGCTGGCTTTAAGGTTTGCAGGTGCTTTACACATGTTACTGCAGTACCCATGTGAAGGAGGTACTAAAGGTCCTGCCTATAACCATAGAGCATAGGATCTCAGATTTTTGAGCTAGAGGAGACTCTGGGGGTCACATATAACAACAATAATAATAGCTAGCACTTATAGAGTGCTTTAAGGTTGATGAAGGGCCTTACAATTATTATCTCGTCCTGTCCTTGCAGTTACCCTGAGAAATTGGTATGATTATCATTCCCATTTTACAGATGAGGAAACTGAGAAAGTGGCTAGGACTTGCCCAGAGAAGGGAAGAGGAGCAGTGCAGGCACCAAGCACTTTGCAAACTTTGTTCCATTTGACTCTCATAACAGCCCTAGGGGGTAGGGGCTATTGTTATTCTCATTTCATAGCTAAGGAAACTGAGGTTGACAGAGGTTGAGTGATTTGTCCAAAGCCAGTAAATGTCTGAGGCTGAATTTGAACTCAGGTTCCTGACTCCCATCTAGGTGCCTCAATTCCACCCTCCTTCTCCTAATTTTGCAGATGAGTAAATTGAGGCCCAGAGAAATAAAGTGGCTTTGACATAGCTGGTAAGAATCTGGTCTGAGACAGGGTTTGAAAACAAATCTCCCAGACTCCAAGTCCAACCCTCTCCATCAAAGGTGTCGTTATCCCCTTGGGTAATAAGCATCTAGGCAGCAAGTTCTGGGAATGGTGTATAGACCCTGGTGTCTCTCGACCCCAGTTCCTGCCCTTGCCTTTACACCATGATGTCTCTCATTCTATGGGAGTATTTTTTAAAATTTATTTATTTTGTTTTAGTTTACAACATTTGAGTTTTACATTTTTTCCCTCTCTCTTCCCAAGACAACCTGTAATCTAATATAGGCTCTACAATTACATTCATGTTAAACATATTTTCACATTGGAGTCATTTATTTTGATGATTAGATATTGGCATTAAGATAATAATGAGCCATGTTTAAATCAAGGTTCGTAAGGTCATAGATTTAGAGATGGACAGGACCTCATAGGTCATTGAATCCCATGTGCCTACCGATGAGGTAACTGAGGTCTAGAGAGGCTGAACAAGTGTAAACTCCTTGAGGGCAGGGGCTATTTTTGGCTTTTGTTGTGTCCCCAGAAGTTAGCACAATGCCTGGAACATAGTAGGTGATTAATACATGCTTTCTGATTTGACACAGGTAGCAAGTGGCAAGTAGCAGAAGGTAGTGGTCAGAGCATTGAACCTTATCTCAGACACTTCCTAGTTTGTGGGTAAAAAGTATATGATTGAAGCCAGGACCTATGAATCCAAATCCCTCATTTCTTTTCTTCTGCCATATCTCTCTATTCTTTATTCTTTTACACACTATATTCTCATAGTCTGGTCCCTTCTACCTTTCCAATCTTCTTAGAGTTTACTCCCTCTACATATTTTATGATACAATAACACCAGTCTCTTTGCTATTTCTCACACAGGACACTCTATCTTTTGCCTTTTTGCTGGCTGTCCCTCATAAATGGAATAATCTCCTGCCTCACCTCTGCCTCCTGGCTTCCTTTGAGACTCAGTCCAAACTCCACCTTCTATGGGAGGACTGTCCTACATCCTTCCATCTCTCCTCTCCCACTGCTAGCAGCTCCTCTCTCAGACTATATGTACATAGTTGTCTTTCCCACTAGAATGTGAGTTACTTGGGGACAAAAAACATTTTTTGCCTATGTTTTTGCCTGTATTTGTATCCCTAGCACTTAGCACAATGCCAGCTATATATTATTCACTGAATAAATGCTTCTTGATTGACTCTGACAGAAAAGAATTGGTCACAAATATTGTACCCATTGGGAAATGAACTGGGTCTCAGAGAAGTCACTGGACTCTTCTGTATCCTGGAACCTCTACTCTGCCTCAGGTAGAAAGTGGCCTTTCTTGCCCATTTGGAGACCTCCCAAGGAGACCTCAAAAGTTTGTGTGCCTTCAGCCACCAGGTGGCAGTCTCTTTGCACATCACTCAATGCCAGGAGCCTCTGTTTCCTGAAGCCGAGCCAGTCCCAGGAGCCTAGGTTAATGGGATCTAGTAAGGATACTCTCAGGAACTTCAGATGTCTCGCCTTCTGGCAGATGACCTGAAGGATAAAGTCAGATCTGGGCATCTCTCCCAAGCTCTTCATTGTACAAACAGCACGTGTAGACACTTACCATCCCTCAACAATTTGGTTTAAGCAAAAAACCCCATCTACAAGGAGAGTGGGCAGCAAAGAGGGGAGCAAGTGGGTTCTACTTCTAGAGCTGCTGAAGAACTTTAACCCTCTCATATATACTCATCAGGAATTATTTTGTATGCTGGTTATTCAAAAATGTGACAAACCCCACATCAAACTATAACCTCCACAAGAGAAAGAATTGGGTTGTTTAAAAATGTGGTAACTCCTTCAACTCCCAGAAAGCACTTAATACTAATACAAAGGCTAAGACAAGCAGAACAGAAACTTCATCAGTTCATATCAAGGAGGAAAGGTTTTGAGTATGACTTTGGCAACTGATTGTGTGTCTTTCATTCAGGGACCAGACCAACCTAGCTAAATTAGTGTAAAACATTTAACACAGTGCCTGGCACATAGGAGATGTTACATAAATGTTAGCTGTTGTTGCTGCTGCTACTGCTATTGTTTGGATGGGATTATCACCAGAAGGCTGGCCACCAAGTGATGAGCTTGACTGTTTTTGTTTGGGGTTGGGGTATTTTTTGTCCACAGAAAATCTTAAAACTGTCTTCTGAGGAATGTAAAGACTATGATTCTGTCTCAGCTGTACTCACCATGTTGAGATAATGGAACTTTTAAAGTACTGCCCTATATTTCATAAAGTACATTTACTAACTGAGAGACTATGGACAGTTTTTTTAATGTGTTACTAGTCAGATGTTTCCCCCAAAAGACTGAACTATTTTTAGTGACCTCAGTAAGATGGACATTTGCCTGTTTCCTCACACTCCTGCCACCATTGAATTTTTAGCACTTTAATTAATATATGATAGTTTAATAGATTTTTCTATTAGTTTAGCATGTGAATTTGAATAAGCAAATGAAAAAGCATTTGTTAAGCACTTACTATGTACCATGTGAAGGACCAGTGATTCCATTAGCCTAGGGATGCCCCAGTGTGAACTTTCTCCATCAAAACAGATCACAACCTATCAATGACTTAGTATATAAATCCTAGGAAATTTTGTGAGAATCATGGAAGTTAAACAATTTGTCCAGGGTCATATAACTGATTATCAAAGGAAGGAAATTTCAACCCAGATCCAACTGACTCTGAGCCCCTCCCTTTATCCACTAGGCCACATTACCTCTAAGAGATATATAAGGGTACCTTAAAACTGATTTAATTTGCTCATCAATTGGGAAATGGTTGGATAAAATGAGGTGAAATAATATGTGGAATATCATTGTGCATTAGAAATAGTAAAGAGGATGGCTTCAGAGAAGCCTGAATAGACTTTTATAAACTGATGCAAAGTGACATGAGCAGAATCAGGAAAACAATTTATACAATGATGACAAAATTATAAAGAAAAACAACTTTGGAAAACGATGCTATGACCAACCATGATTCCAGAGGACTTATTATGAAGCATGTTACCCACCTCCTTATAAAGAGATGACAGACTAAAGCTGAAAATTAATATATACATTTTTGGGAAACAGACAATGTGGGAATTTGTTGTGCTTTATGCATATCTGTTATAAGGGCTTTCTTTTTCTCAATTAGAGGAGATAATAAAGGGCAGAAATAACATAACAAAGAAAAAAGGTCATTGAAGTATTTTTATAAATGTACAAAAGAAAACAGAGGAAGATCAGAAAGAAGCAAAGGTAAGCAGGCTTTAAAGTTACATGTTGAATTTATTACTTGAAAATAAGATGGAACTCTACATAATAGAAATGTGCAGTTTCATATACAAATTCACCCTTTTCTGTTCTACTATGTATGTGGAAATCCCCATTTTATTTTGCATGTAGTAAGATAAATGTTTTTAAAAAGCATCAGACTTGGAAGAAAGGAAGATCTGTGTAACTCTTGCCTCTGATATTTACAAATTGCATGACCATCCATAAATTATTATCTCCTTAACCTCAGTTTCTTCAGCTGTAATATGGGGACAATATCTCAGGACAGTTGGGAGGCTCAAATGAGATAATGAATAGAAACTGTTAGATAACTGGAAATCATGATAATTTCCTATAAATTTAGTCTAACTGGTCATTCTTGATGATTTTATAATACAGTTAAATTTTGGTGTTGATAAGTAAATAACTACAATCTAAAAGTATTCTAAATCATGTTCTTATTGTCTGTAAATATAGATTTCTCCACCAAAGTCCTCTTTCCATGCTGCATCAAGGTGTGGAAGGATCCCAGGTTCTCAAAGCTTGTACCTATACAGCACAAACTCTAGCTGGTCCGAGTGGGAAAAGTTTCATATATGGACTCAGTGACAGATTGTGGTCTCCCAAGGTAAACAGACTTATTATGACCAGAAGGATGGCAGACTATCATTTGCCTCCAAATGCTGAATTTTTTTGTCTACTGCAATCAATCAATGAATCAACCAACCAAAGTAAGTGCTTAATAAATGCTCTATGTGTTTCTCTGCCTCCATTTCTCTCCCTTGTATCTCTATTGCTGTGTCTGCCTCTCTCTGTCTCTCTGTCTCTCTGTCTCTCTGTCTCTCTGTCTCTCTCTCTCTCTCTCTCTCTCTCTCTCTCTCTCTCTCTCTCTTTGTAAAGAAGGAATCTGCATCCATATGTATGCATAGAGAGTGCACCTACCATCATGAAGTCACAGACCTTTCAGAGTAAGAGGGTAAATTGTATCCAGGTTACACAACCCTAAGGTTTCCAGGCAGTTCTGACAGAGCTAGCACAAACCCACGCAGTCCTTTCACCTGATCCTAGCTGCAGAGGGCTTTTAGCTAGAATCTCGACAGCCTAGTGAGGAATTACTTCAAAATAGGCACATTATAGCAATGCAGACGCAGACCAGTTGGGGAGAACTGAGGGCACCAGACTAGACAGACCAGAAAAAAGGCCCATAAGTATCCGACAGGACTGCTACCTCCCTGAAGCCAAAGTGTTTGGTTTGTTGATTTGTTTTTCAGAAGCAAGAAAAACAACTAAAAGAGACTGATTGAGAAATTGTTAATAGTAATACAGTGCCTCCCAGCTACATTTCTGTTCCTCCACCCTGCTTTGGCCCGCCAACTGCACCTAGCATCACTGGGTCACAGATGTAGAGTTGGAAGGAGCCTAAGAAATCACCTTATCCAGCTATTTACTTTTACAAATGAGAAACTCATGCCTAGCAAAGGGACATGCCCAGGATCACAAAAATCACAGTTCATGCTTATATTGATCCCAAGCTTGCAGGTCATCAGAGGGACCAAGAAAGCTAAGGCAGGGAAATGTTTTGCAAACCCTAAAGAATAACCCAGGTACAAATTAGCTTGATTAACCTCAGTAGAGGTGGGAGATAATATACAATCATGGTCATTTTTCTGGGAGAAATTGGGGATGGGGAATGGATGAGGGAATCCAAGTAGTTTTTACAGCTTGGAAAGTATTCACAATGGGTGAGTCCAGCTTCTTGAGCTGCACTCTCTGGTCTGATCTTGCCCAGAGTCAGGGTTCCAATCCAGGCAAGGTTGAGTGGACTATGAGATGTAGACTAAAGGGTTTTACCACTTGGCACCACAGGCCCAAGACCAGCCAACTCCTGGTCATTGGGAGGGAAGAGCTGTGTTTTTATCTGTGTAGAAGATGTCAGCAACATGTCAGCCAAAAGAGAGTTAGGGAAAAAAACCAGAGACCAAAGGGCATGTCTTTATACTAGAATAAATCTGACCAGGCAGCAGGGATGAAAATCAGAACTATGGGCCCAAAGTGATTAACCAACAAGGAGGGCCTTTTTATCTGGTGACACCACCCCACCCCAGCTAGCCCCTTCTCCCAGAGGGTCCATCCCAGGGAGGCACCAGCTCCTTGCTTTGTCTCCCCAGTGGGAGGTATCTGGTCAGGAACTCCCCCAGACAACACCCCCCAAGTGTCATCTGCCATTAGGAAATTCGTTTGCAGAGGACCAAAGTGATTAACCAACAAGGAGGGCCTTTTTATCCGGTGACACCACCCCACCCCAGCTAGCCCCTTCTCCCAGAGGGTCCATCCCAGGGAGGCACCAGCTCCTTGCTTTGTCTCCCCAGTGGGAGGTATCTGGTCAGGAACTCCCCCAGACAACACCCCCCAAGTGTCATCTGCCATTAGGAAATTCGTTTGCAGAGGACAATAAAAGGCCCTGACAACATGTTGCCCATCTTTTTTATTGCCTGGTAATAAGTTGTTTCCTTTCTCAGATTCATTAATAGGGTTGTAATTATCCCCTCCCACCCCACTCCACCCCCACCCTGGACAAGTTTCTCATGGCCTTTGAATGGTCTTCTCTTTTCAACGTTCACTTTAGTCTTTGGTTATGTTGTGGTTGTTATGTTTGTTGTTGTTTAGTTATTTCAGTCACATCTAACTCTTCATGACCCCATTTGGGGTTTTCTTGGCAAAGACACTGGAGTGGTTTACCATTTCCTTCTCCAGCTCATTTTATAGATGAGGAAATCGAGGCAAACAAGGTTAAGTGACTTGCCCAGGGTCACACAGCTAGTAAGCCTCTGAGTCCAAATTTAAACTCAGGAAGATGTCTTCCCAACTCCAGGTCCAGCATTCCATCCACTGCACCACCTAGCTGGCCTTTGATTGTGTCAGTGAAACTCTAAGACGAGATTTTAATAAATAGACTTTAAGGTTAGCAAAGCACTTTATACATACTACCCCCATTCCATTCTCCCAACAACCCTATGAAGTAAATATTAATGGCACTATTTCACCCTGTTTTACTGATGCTGCTGCTAAGGTTCAGGGAGTTAAGTGACTTGTTCATGGTCTCACAGCCAGTAAGGGTCAAAGGTAGGAATCTAATTCAGATCTTCCTGACTTCCAGCCCTCTTTCTACCATTCCAGAGAAGGATGAAATATTTTCTATGATACTTACCACAGACCTCCTAGAGGCATTCAAAATGCCTTTCTACCCATGACAGGAAGATGAGTGCAGACAGTTCCAAATCCCTTCTAATCCAATTAATTTAGAACTATCCATTCATTCATTTAACAAATATTAATTTGGGGACACAGTACTAGGTGTTAAGGGGCCCTGGTGCATTACAAAGAAATCCAGCCCCAGCCTTGGTAGTGCTTACAATCTGATCTATTTCAAAGAATGAGCTATAATCTCATAATCTGGATAAAACTGCACTCATTGCATAATTTTGCAGTAATACATTAATATATTGTACCCAAACAAAATTCCACTATAATATCACTAATTATCAGGTACCTTTCTCCCCTAGAGCTTTACTCCCAAGGACTACCTCAGTGTTCCTCCCCATCCTCTCAGCCTTCAGCCCCTGATCACCAACATCCCACCCCCCAAGCCCAGTTTCACTTCAGTCCTCACTAAGTCCCAACCTTCCCCTGAGTTTCTTCTTCATCTCCATGCTTCAGGCAGCTCCTCTAACCTAATTCTGGGATTCTCCTTAGCTCATGCTTTGATTTAGTTTTGTTTATCTTAGCCCCATGACCTTCCCAGGTCTCCCTTGGGCCCAGAGCTGCCCCGGTATCTAGTCTAATCTCAGTCCTGACACAGGGCCCAAGAGTCAGGAGATGCCAGCCTTTGGATCAGCTAGACTCATCTCTAGCACTCCCTGATCTCCCCTACCACCCCCACCTCACCCTCACGTCACCCACACTCACCCATATACACAAAACCACATCAGCTATCTTACCCAAAGGCTGGACAATCTTACCTCCTCGCCTCTCAAAGGCTTTATCTCCCATTTATATTATTGCTCCTAAGGCACCAACTGCTCCCTCTAATTTTGTTTCACCCAAAGTTGAGTTTGATGAAACTAAGTAATAACATTAGGTCGACTATACCTTATGGCCAAATCTCTTTGAAGCCTTTCACTCCTCACTCTTGTAAAACAAGTAAGGTAGGACCCCTTTCCAGACCCCAGCAGCCATCCATTGTTCCCTTGCCACCTCCAAACATTTCATCTTTCTGTCAGGGTCTCGTTCTCTCTTAGCCATTAATTTATCAACCAACCTTATCTAGGCTGATAATACTGACTCCCCTCTGAGACTGGCTTCCATTTTTCCTTGTACGTACTTGGCTGTTGGGATCCTAGAGAGAAGACACTCTTTTTTGCCTTTCTTTGCATCCCCAAGGCTTAGTTCAGTAGCTGGTACATAGGAAATGCCTAATAAGTGCTTGTTAGCTAACTGATTACCATTTGCATTTTTATAGGGGATTTGGTCATTGGTATCTCTATTGCTTGGATTTCAGGCACTGTATGGGCAGTGAGACATTTGGGACCATGGCTGAAAAGTGACTAAACAACAACCAAGTGAGATATTGGGGGTGGGGGTGGCAAAGAGCCCATCATTCCCATCACCCCTCAAACCACACCTGAATTTATGACCCTTATTCTGTTAAGTCAATCCTGTTTGTAATATCTGTTACTTATCCAGCACCTTCTCTCTAGGTAGTCTTCGGTCCACATTTACCCAAGTGTAAATGGGGAAAAGATACAAAAAGACCACATTCACAAGGTGATAGGACCTTTTATCTCATCAAAATAGCTGGAAGAATGAGGTTAGAAGGTCCAGGTCCCCAGAAGGAGATCTCCCTTTCCTCATTACCTTCAAAGACAGCCTGAACTAGATCGTTTCAAAAAGAAAGAAGTCCTGTGAGCACTCAGGACAGCTGACTGTCTCCATCACTGTTGATACTCTGTGGCAGTTTCCATGGTGATAAGCACAGATATGAACACCATCTACAGCTCTGAGAACTGCTGGGGACAGGGTCAAAAAGGGAGAGCCTCTCATGGCTGGAGAGCTGGGAATTTTACCACTAATAAGCCTGAGAGCTTTAGAATAGAAACAAAGGCTGATGCCAGCAAGCTTTTGTACATCCTGGCTCGACATTCCCCAGCTTTGTAACCATGGGCCCATCAATTAACCTCTGAGAGCTTCAATTTGCTCATCTGTAAAATGAACAGAATCATACTTGTGTTATCTTTCTTGGGGAGTTGCAGTAAAGAAAGTGTTTGTCAATTCTGATGTCTTGTGTTTGCCTTCATTTCCCCACTATCTAACCCAGTGCCTGACACATGGTAGGTATATAATAAATGCTTATTGAAATTAATGGGAAGTGCTTTGTAAATCTTTTTAAAATAATAATAAAAGTCTGGGTCTCCCTATTTCACCCCGTTTCGAAGAGGAGGGCCTACTCACAGACTGGTGTCATAGCCAAACAGCACACACGAGCAGGTTGGCCCACTACCTCGCAGGACTCCTAAGCTTGAGCCTTAGCATTCCTAGTACATGGCCTGAGCTCCCCTCTCTGGCTTCTTCTGGAAATCTTACAAAGATTCAGATAGCACTGCATAGAGGCAGTACGATAGAATGCTAAACTTGCAATCAGGAAGACTTAGATTCAAATCTTACCTCATAGAGTTACTAGATATGTGACCCTGCATATGTCACTTAATTTCTCTTGGTTTCAGTTGTTTGTTCAGTCGTTTTTCAGTCATATCCAACTCTTTATGAGCCCATTTGGGGTTTTCCTGGCATAGATACTGCAGTAGTGTGCCATTTCCTTCTCCAGCTCATTTTACAGATGAGGAAACTGAGGCAAACAGGGTTAAGTGACTTGCCCAGGGTCACACAGCTAGTAAGTATCTGAGACCAGATTTGAACTCAGGGAGATGAGTCTTCCTGACTCCAAGCCTAGCATTCTATCCACTATGGCATCGCCTAGCTGACCCCAGCTCCTCATCTATAAATTTAAGGGGTTGGATTAAATGATCTTTGAAATCCCTTTCAGATCTAAAGCTATGATCCTTTGCCATGTCAGTTGTTGTTTGTTGTTGTTGTCTATTGCTATGTCATGATACAGTGACTAGGGCCCTGGACCTGGGTACAAATCTTGACTCAGGGACTTACCAGCTGTGTGACATCAGACATATCATAATCTTTTTTATGCCTCAGTTTCTTTTTCTATAACAATAGCTAGAATTTGTATAGTGCTTTAAGATTTAAAAAGTGCTTCAAAACATTATCCCATTTTATCCTCATAATAACTCTGGAATGTAGGGACTATTATTTTCCCCATAAATAGGTAGAGAAACTGAGGCAGACAGAGGCTAAATGACTTATCATATAGCTAGTGTCTGAATCATATAGCTAGTGTCTGAGACTCCATTGTAATACCTAGCTGACTCTTAAAATGAGGTTCCTCTAAATGGCCTCTAAGACCCCTCCCAGCTCTACCAGGGTCATTATTGGCATAAAATTTGACTATTGTTTCCTGAAACTCAACATGATCACATAGAAAAATGACCTTGCCTATCTAGACAGAGCTGAGAATTGGTCTGGTCATTCTGGAAAACAATTTGGAACTCTGCCACAAAAGCCACTAAATCCCGAAGTATTGATATGGATACAGAGGGGCCCTAGGGGTTAACATAATTTTAAGGGTTGCTTTCTCACTACCTTGGAAGGCCCTCCTGAGCCTGAGAGTATCCTAAAGTCTCTTCCCTTATCTTGAAATGCCATAATAAAACTTCCCCCTTGTCCAGGACCATGGAATTCCTTGTCATCCCCTGTCTCCCTTATTTTGTGTCATCCATCCATCTTCCTCATCATGTCCCTAAATCTCCAGCCCCCATTAGAGACTCTAAAATTATGTCATCATCCTACAGGATGGGTAAGTTTCTGTGTATATAAGTCTGGTCCTTTTCCCATATCATTGCCTTTGTTTAGCTCCTTGCTAAGTCTCAGGCCCTCATGCTTTTGTGTTATAAAGCTCCCTTTGGGTAAAGAGAAGGTCTGATTGAATTCTTTCAAAAAACTTGAACCAGCTCACCCCACTCTGAACCTCGACAATATCATTGCTATCCATCAAAGAGATTAAAGAAAGAAGAAAAAGACCCACATGCACAAAAATACCTCAAGTAGCTTCTTTGGTAGTGGCAAAGAACTAGAAACCAAGGGGGTGCCTATCACATAGATAATGGCTAAATAAATTATGGTATATGAATGTGATGGAATACTATTATGCCATAAGAAATGATGAAAAGGGTGGGAAAACTTGTATGAACAGATACAAAGCAAAGCAAACAGAACCAAGAGAACAATTAATGTAATAACAACATTATATAGAGTGGTATTGCTTCTTTTTAAAGAAGGACTAGAGATGCAAAAAGGAAAATGAGTTAAAGCAATGGATATGGTGCTTTGAGATTTACAAAGTATTTTCCATAAATTATCTCATTATTTCATTTGATCCTCACAAGAACTCTAAGGTAGGTAATAGCAAAGCATTATTATTCCCATTTAACAGATGATGAAACTGAGGTTTAGAAAGATTAAATGTCTTGTTCAGTGTCACACAGCTAGCAAGTGACAGAGTCAGGGCTCAGGGCCAAGTCTTCTGACGCTAAGTCCAGTCCTTCTTCTAGTGTGTCACAGCACACAAAAGAGAGATTCTCCAAAGAGGTTAATTCATATGATATATTTGAGACCAAATTTATTTGGCTTAGGTAGCATTTGACTGTGAATTAGACCCTTTGATTTCTGGGCCCTATAAGAAAACAAGAGGAAAAGAAAGAAGAAACATTTTATATTGAGGGTTCCATAGTGATGGCACTCCCATTCAATTCAACCAAAAATGTATTTATTCTATGCCAGGCATTGGAGGAGGCCCTGGGGGATACAAAGTCAAAATAGCATCTTGCTTCAAGGAACTTTTATGTATATAGATAAGAAATTACAAAGTCTACATACATAAACCAAAAATACAGAGAGAGAGAGAGAGAGAGAGTAAACAAGGAGGGGAGGGAATTGGAATTCAGGAGAGGTCTTATGAGTCTTATGAGTGCTTTGAAGGAAGAGGAAGTTTCTTTCACAGAAGCAGGAGATAGGCACAGGACTTTCAGGGGGGAGTGGGTTCCAGACCTTTGTGTTCATCACTGATGTTCTAGGAGGTTCCATAACCTCCCAAGGTTGTTGTGAGAATCAACTGAGGTAACTGTAAAGTGCTTAGCTCAGCGTCTGGCATGCAGTAGATAGGACATAAATGCTAGTTGTTTTTGTTGTTAATTGAGAGAGTTGGCCTTGAAATCAGGGAGACCATGTTCACATCCTACCTCTGATACATACTGTCTGTGTAACCCTGGAGTAGTCATTTAGCCTCCAAAAATTCCAGCAAGTGTCTAAGAGCATGAATTGCAGAAAATCTGCTGATTTGCAAAAGAAGGAGCTTCCTGTCCAAACCATGTAAAAGGTGGATTCTGAACAACTTCTGGAGCTCCAGCACCCACAGAACGACACAAAGAAGCTAACTTCCCACTGAGGACAGCCCCGAAGCCCTGCAGGGAGCGGCCAGCACAGCGCTCTGGGAGCGGTCAGTGCAGCACAGCACAGCATAGAGCAGCGCTCTGGGGGCCGAACCCAGGCTCACCTGAGTCATGGTTTTAGCCACAGGGAAGCCGGGCCAGCAGCCGGCTGGAGGGACCCCACAACACCAGCAGCTGTGGCAATTCCAGAATTACCAACACAGATAGGCCTAGGACAAAATGAGAGGTTAGTGCCCTTTGGACTTTGGGACCAGTATTTGGAGATCGCGTTGGCTTCTTCTCCTGGGGGTGAAAAGCAGCTGAGGAGACACAGCACACACACCATTTTGCAGCTTCAGTGGCAGCTTCAGCTCTTGGTCTATGAACTGGAGGGAGATCCAGTGATCAGTCTTGGGGGGTAATCGCTCTTGCTTTAACCTCCCTGTATCTGGATTGTGGTCTGGGGGGGAGGTCTTGGGGTGGGTATCCAGCTTTCTGGAGCGTGTGGAGGCTTCACAGAGGCCAACCAACTAATACCTCTGGAAGCTGTGAAGACCCCAATGTTTGGGACAGAAGCTCCCCTGTCTGGTGGCACAGTCCTACTGTGGCAACAAGCCCAAAAGTGAAGTAATTAAGTGGCAACATGCCTAGGCAAAGGAAACAAAATAAACAGAAAAATGCAACATTAGACTTCTATTTGGGGGGCAAAGAGGATGGAAGCATGGAACAGGAGGAAGACTGTGAGGTCAGAAATCCTACACCAAAGCCCCAAATGAAAATATGAGCGTGTTACAGGCCATAGAGGATCTTAAGAAGGATTTTAAAAACCAAATAAGAGAAGTGGAGGAAAAATTGGGAAGAGAAATAAGGATGCAGGAAAAGTATGAAATGAGAGTCAACAGCATGACTGAGGAAAATAACACCTTAAAATATAGACTAACTCAAATGGCAAAGGAGGCTCAAAAGAGCAATGAGGAGAATGCCTTAAAAAGCCGACTTTGCCAGATGGAAAATGAATCTCAAAAGCTTACTGAGGAGATTCATTCCTTCAGAGTTAGACTGGAGCAAATGGAAGCTAGTGACTTTATGAGAAATCAAGATGCTGTTAAGCAGATCAAAACAAATGAAAGAATAGAAGGCAAAGTGAAATATCTCATGGGAAAAACCACTGACCTGGAAAATAGATCCAGGAGAGATAACTCAAAAATTATTGGACTACCTGAAAGCCATGATCAAAGAAAGAACCTAGAAATCATCCTTCAAGAAATTCTCAAGGAAAATTGTCCTGATGTTTTAGACCCAGAGAGGGAAATAGAGGTTGAAAGAATCCACTGATCACTTCCTGAAAAAGATCCCAAAAAGAAAACTCCCAGAAATATTATAGCCAGGTTCCAGAATTCCCAGATCAAGGAGAAAATACTACAAGCAGCCAGGAAGAAACAATTTCAATATTGTGGATGGAAACAATCAGAATAGCCCAGGACCTGGCAGCTTCTACACTGAGGGATCGAAGGGTATGGAATATGATATTCCAGATGTCAAAAGAGCTGGGATTAAAACCAAGAATCACCTACTCAGCAAAACTGTGTATCTTGTTTCAAGGGAAAATATGGTCATTCAGTGGAATAGAGGACTTTCAAGCATTCTTGAGGAAAAAACCAGAGTTGAATAGAAAATTCAACATTCAGACACAAGAAGCAAGAGATACTTGAGAAGGTAATCAGGGAAAAGAAATCAAAAGGAACTTATCAAAGTTGAACTATTTACATTCCTACATGGAAAAACAATAACTATGACTGATGAAACCTTTCTAAGTATGAAAATAATTGAAGAAGGATATATGGGCATATGAATACATATGTGAATGTGTGTATATGTGTTTACAGGTATACATGGACAGAGGGCACAGCTTGAATTTGGTGGGAAGGGGTGATACTTAAGGGGTGAAGTTAAGAAGTGAGAGAGGAATGTGGCAAGAGGAGATGGGGAGAGACAGGTTAGGGTAAATTATCTCATGTAGAAGAGGCAAGGGGAAATAGTTGCAGGGGAGGGGAAGAACAGGAAGGCAAAAAGGCAAAACCATATTCTCATTGAATTTGGTTTAGGGAGAGAATGACAAACACACTAAATGGGATATCTCACCCTGCAGGAGAGTAGGGGGGAGGAGCATGAGAGGGGGGATGATGGAGGGGAGGACATTTTGGGGGGAGGGGAGGTTGGAAGTACCTACTTTCGAAGAGGGACAGGATCAAAGTAGGGAATGGACCAGGTGAGGGGTGGGATGGGTGGGAGGGAAATATAAGCAGTCTTTTACAATATATCTACAATGTTTTGCATAGCTAGACATGTACAACATATACTGAATTACTTATCTTCCCAAAGGGAGCGGGTGACAAGGAGGAAAGGAATGGATCTGAAATTCAAAGTTTTAAAATTAAATATTTCAAATATATATAAATACTATTCTTAATACTATTTTGCATGTAATTGAGAGATAAGATGTGCAGGCATTGGGGCACAGAGATTCACCTTGCCCTAATGGTAAAGTCGAAGGGGGTATGGGAGAAGATATGGGAGAGAGCAGATTGGATGAGTGGATATCTTGTGGGACTGCTATTCTGGGGTGGTGGGTAGAGGAAAAATGGGGATAAAATTGTAACTCAAAATCTGGCTGAAATGAATGATGTAAACCAGAAGTTAATAAAGCATTTGTTTAAAAAAAAAAAAGAAGGAGCTTCCTTACTTGGAGATCCCTATGCCAATGAAATCATAGATCTGGTTTAAAAAAGAAAAGGCAAGGGGGAAATCACCAAATAAAAATTGTCTTCACCAATTTGGAGAAGTAACGTGTCTATAATTCTGTCTCAAAGAGCTGCCGGGGGAGGCAGGAGGTGAAGTTACTTGCCTGTGTTCAGTCACATGACTGACAAGTGTCAAGAGGCAGGATTTGAATCCACATCTCGCATGATTCCAAAGTGATCTTCACCGATGTGCCTCAGTGGGGAACAATTAGCAGACCTTAATCTAAAGGATCACAGGTTATTGAGTTTCCTTGGGTAAAAAGTGATGGCAAAAGTCCAGGCTCAGAAGGAGAAAAAGTAGTTTGTTGAGTTGAGGCTCCGTCCATCACCAAGAATGGACTTGTTGCAACTAAAGTTTCCTTTGTTCTTTTGACAAACCAGTTATTCACAGAAACTGAAAGTGATTTTTTTTTTCTTGTCCGAGGCCTCTTTTTGCCTATTCCTTCTCCATTTTGGCCCATTCAATTAGAAACTCCCTTTTACTTTAAGTACCTTGTCTTTCTTGTTGATTTTGGGTTTGTTCAATCATGCCAGATTCTCCATAACCCTGTTTTGGGATTTCTTGTCAAAGATACTGGAGTGGTTTAATGTTTCCTTCCAGATGAAGAAACTGAGGCAAACAGGGTAAAGTGGCTTGCCCAAGGTCACACAACCAGTGTCTGAAGCCACATTTGAACTCAGGTTCTCATGACTTCAGGGTCTGCCTTCACCATCCAGCTCATTAACAGAAAATTTAAAAACAGTTTTGGTTCTAAACCAAACTAGAAACGTTTTACTTAATTACTTTGGAATGAGTTTATGATGATTCACTCATTGACAATGAGGGAGTGTCCTTATTTGCCTGCAGACTGGGGAAGCTCTTCCCTTTTTCTCAGTTTATTAGCCCTCCCTAAATTCATTCTCAGCTCCCCTCTGCTGAACTTCCCCATTATTACCGTTCATGGGTTTCAGTTCAGACAAGCCAGGTTTGGCTCCTCACTCTGTTGCTGTGATGCTGAACAAGTTATTACCTCCTCTAGGCCTCAGTCTCCTTATCTGTAAAATGAGCAGGTTGAATTAAGGGATCTCTCAGGTTCCTTCTAGCTTTAAATCTATGATCCTATTATCCATTGGCAGTAATCAAATTAAAAGAAGGCTTCAGTGAGCCCAATATCCCAGAATAATCCTGTTTATTCCATGCTTTCTGATCTATTTCTGTACTACCTTTAAACAAGAGAACCTCTTAGTTTAATGCCTTTTAGGAAATAGTCTTCCAACAGAAGAGATGGATACAACTGTATCTGGCATATTATAGAACAAATGAGAGTTCAGAGAGGATGAGCCTTAAGCACTAAGAGACCCACAAGAAACAAAGAAGGTGGGGGGCGGGGGAAGGCATGGGGCTGAGGATTGATTAAAGAAGAAAATAATAGCAGGTCAGGAATGGCTCAAAAGATGAAAACAGGAGAGTAGGACTAGAAGTAATTATTAAACTCTCCATGAGAAGGTTACATTAACCAGAGTTATGTTATCCATAAGAGCGAACCAGAAAATTAAAATATTTGATAACCTTGATTGGGCAAAGTCTGTCCTAGCTGACTGTTTCAAAATGTGAAATAGGGACTTTCTAAAGAAGAAACTGGGAAAATGAATTAGCCTAGTAATTATCTCAGTTCTTGACTCCACCTTGGTGTAGAGCTGGTTTTAGAGTAACTTGAGATTGAGAAGGGGGAAATTTAAACTGCATTTCAGGGAAAAGGACAACAAAACCACTTTTAGTCAATGAGGATCACTGGGTTTTTCCGGAAAGTTTCCCAGCAGAAGTATTAGTAAGCCTCATTGCCATTGTCATTCTGAACTTGATTAAAAATTGGTTCTACCATGGATATATTATACAGCAGTCCTAGCTGATTTGTAAACTGCCTTGTTTATTTTTTAAATTCATGGAATTTGTATCATGAAGATTCTAATTTCTGTACCATGAAACTAAGATGAACCATAGCAGAGCATTTATGTTTCTGTCTGGTATCTGAAAGGTAGATCAAATATTATTTAATATTTTTCTGAACAGTATAAAATATAGAATATGAGCATAAAATAGGCAGATGTTTCAAAATTAGTAGTATTTGTAAATTTCTGTTCTAGACATGGAAATGAGTACTAATCCTTGGAGATGAAAGAGAAATAAATAAATACTATTAGAGAATATATAAATAACTAAATTAGAGAATGAGGATTAGCTTCAGAAAGTCAACTTTAATTAAATAGTCAAAAAAATCTGAAAGAAGAGAAAGTGTTAGGCTGGAGAAAACTAACATAAATAGTCATCCCAATTAATAATGATAATAGCTCACATTTTTACAGGATATCCTAAAACACTTAGTGCAGTTTTAAGCTGGTGAAGCTTTTAAGATATTAAGACTGGGGACACCCTATATAGCATTAAAGTTTGCAGCATGTTTTATATACACTATCTCACCTAAGCTTCACTAGAACCTTGTGAGTTGAATCTCCTGTGAGGATGAATAATATCTTTACTATAGACATAATAAAGAATAATATCTACAGTAGAGATATTGTTCATCCCACTTAGAAAAAACTGAAATTTAGAGAGGATAAGTGATTTGTTCAGACATTTCACCACGTCCAACTCTTTGTCATCCCATGTGGGGTTTTCTTGGCAAAGATACTGGAGTGTCTGCCATTTCCTTCTCCAGCTCATTTTACAGATGAGGAAACTGAGGCAAACAGGGTTAAGTGACTGGTCCAGAGTCACACAGCTAGTGAGTGTTTGAGGCCACATTTGAACTCAAGTCTTCCTGACTCCAGGCCCAGTGCTCTACCCATTGAGTCATCTAGCTGGGTGAAACAAAGAGCAAGGCAGAGGCCAGTCAGGGTGAAAAGGCAGATAGGAGAGAGAAGCATGGCTTCTATGGGTGGGAGGGGGTTAGGCGGGGTGGACGCAGGAAGACTTCCTGGAAGAGTTGGTTCTACACCTGGGCCTTGAAGAAAGGATTTCTGCCAATCTCTCCTTTTAGGTCTACCTGCCTGAGTAACCTTCCTCATGACAAAGTCTAGCCATGCCACTTTCTACTCAAAATCCTTCACTGATTCACAGACACGTAAAGTAGAGCAAGAAGGAAACTTAGAGGCCATGTAGCCCAACCTCTCATTTTACATTTGGGGAAACTGAGGCTCAGAGAAGTCAATGGACTTGGCCAAGGTGACACAGACATCTGGGTGCACGTATGGTGGAGGTGAGAGAGGGAGGAGGATCCATCTGAGCATGAGGGAGGGGACTTACAAATGAACAGGCAGGAATGGATAGGATGAGAGCATGAGGGGAATAATTAGGAGATTCATTGAGGCTGGAGCATAGAGTAACAGATTGGAAGTGATGAGAGACAGAGACAGACAGAGACAGAGAGAGACAGAGAGACAGAGACAGAGACAAACAGAGACAGACACAGAGACAAAGATGGACAGAGACACAGAGAGACAGACAGAGAGACAGAGACAGAGACAAAGACGGACAGAGACAGAGAGGGCACAAAAATGACACTGAGGTTTCAAGTTTAGGTAGCTGAAAGACAGAAATAAGCAAGTTAAGAGAGACAGGCTGGGGGGTGGAGATATGATTAATTCAGTTTTAGCCAGACTGATTTTGAGCTGTTCTTGGATTATATACAGCAAGCAGTTGGAAATGGAGGTAAATTTTATTTAACTATTCTTTTCAAAGATCTTCTCTTCTTCCCATCCACCCCCACCCTCATTAAGAAAGAAAAACAAAATCCCCTGTTAATAAACATGTATGGTCAAGCAAAACAAACTACCGCATTGGCCATGTCAAGGGGAAAGAAGTGTCAATCTCTACTCTGAGTCTATCCCCTTTCTGCCTTAGGAGATGTGTAATCTATCAATTAGGACTCCTCTGGAAACATGGTTGGTCATTATGTTGACCTAAGTTTCTGTGTCTCAAATATTATTGCCTTTACAATATTGTTATTCTAGAAATTGTCCATTTTGTTCTGCTCACTTCACTGTGTCAGTTCTATAAGTCTCCCCAGATTTCTTTGAAACCAACTCCTTCATCACATCATGCAGCACAATAATATTCCATCACATTCAGATGGCATAATTTGTTCCATAATTCCCCAACTGATTGGCACGCTTTTCATTTCCAATTTTTTGCCACCACCAGAAGAGCTGCTGTTACCTCCATGATCAACTACAAACTCCTCTGTTTGGCACTCTCTTCACAACACTCCACTTTTCTACTTTGCCATTTTCTACCTTTACACATCATTCTTCATATCCTCCAGCTATGCTATCCTATTTGCTTTTCCTTACCAACAACATCTATGTTCCATTTCCCTGCCTTTGCACCTTGACTGTCCCCCATGCCTGAAATACTTTCCCCTTTTTGTCTCTCAGAATCCCTGACTTCCTTCAAGACTCAGTTAAAAGCAACTTTCTATAGATGCATTTTCCTTATCCTTCTAGTTACTAATGCCTTTCCATCTACGGTTATCTTCTGTCAACTCTATGTGTCTTATTACTCACATGTTGTCTTCTTCATTTGAATGTAAGCTCCTTGAGGGCAGGAACTATATTTATTTGTCTTTAAAAGGCACTTAGCACAGTGCCTGATACATAGTAAATACCTAATAAACACTCTTGATTTTTTATTTACACATTTGCATATGGATTCAATGACCTCTGAGGTGCTGCGGAGGCCTTCTGCCCAGGAGATGGAAACCTCTGAATTAGATCATTTTAAATGAAATTCTCAGTTCTAAATCCTACAATCCTCTATAACAGACATGCATTTAATGTCAAGTATAGTAGGAAGTCACTACTCCTCTTTTTCTTTTTTCTTTCTTTTTTTTTTTTAAAGCAATTGGGGTTAAGTAACTTGCTCAAGGTTACATGGCTAGTCATTATTTATGTGTGGGTGCTCATTTTCTGAGGCCTGATTCGATCTCGGGTCATCCCAACTCCGAGGCCGGCGCTCTTACTCGCTGCGCCACCTAGCCTCCCCTACTCCTCTTTTTCTTGCTGGCTGGTCTTGATTTCAGTTATACTCTTATTTTTGTGTTTGACTAATGTTGAAGGTCCTCTGAATATCCACCAATATTGATTAGGTGTCCAGGATGTTCACAGTGCTGAACTAGTTCCTAGGGATACAGAGGAAAAAATGGAATAGTTCCAACCCTCAAGGACCTTACATTCTTCTGTTCAAATGCATTCAACAGATTCAAATGCTATAGAAGGCTCAAATAAGGATGAGAACTGAGAAGCCATTGAATGTCACAACTGGAAATTTAGTGGTGATCCTGGAGAAAGCAATTTGGGTAGGATGGGAATGACAGAAGTCAAAAGGAATTTAAGGAGTGAATGAGTGGTGAGTGTGGAATGGAGGCATAAAGAATAGAGAACCCTCTCTAGAAGTTTGACATGTAGATACCTATACTGTAAAAAATAAATTTTTGATATGTGACTCATGAAATCATAGAGAGCTGGAAAGGCCCTTAGCAGTTATCCAGCACAACTCCTTTTTTACAAAGGAGAAAACTGAGTTTCAGGGAGATTACATAGACAGTGATAGAAGTAGGATTGGAATTCTGGATTTCAAACTTCTCTTTCCACTGTAACAGGCTTCTTCTTAAACAAAAAATATTAAGTTGCATGGTGCCTCTCCCCATTACTTAGTTCTCAGCCTCTTTGGGAAACAACAAAACTGTTCTGGTTGACAGTGCTATATAGTGACCTGGCAGAGTGAATTTTCTGATCTAATAGGTCTCCCCCACCATTTCTTGTCTTTCTCCTCAGAGGGATAGGGGTATGATGCCCTCTTTTTCTTTGTCTTCCATTACCTTCTACTGAGTTCCATCTCAGGAAATGTTCCCCCCACCCATTTAAACACATTTTCTTTAATTCCCTTCCTTATCTCCCCCAAACATTGCCCTCTTTCTCTTCATTTCACTTGAGTCACAAATGTCATTGCAAACATGGTTAATTACCACAAGAAGTTCTACTGATGTACCTGTATCAAAGAAAAGGAAAGCCATGAATTTTGAGTTGAAATGAGATAAAATAGATGACCAAGGCCACCAACCTCTAAAACTCTTGATAGTATGCAGATGGTGCTCTCAGAATCTCCACAAAAGTCTCTACCAATTCTTCTGCTATTCAAACCTGCTTTTCCTCATCAATATCCAGGGGAAAGGGGCAGGGAATCTTTGGTTTTACTGTTTAATTCCTAATAATAACAAAACGGTTTTTGTTGCAATTTTTATTGCAAATGTACAGATTTTTACCAATATGGGTTAGAATAGGGGATTTTTGTGGAATAGCCTAGAACTATAACAACCATTCTATAATTCTGTGGGAGAATGTTTTCCAAGTTCCAGACAACCAATCTGGCATCAAATTTTTAGAATACAACCCTTGGTAAATTGGGGATTGTTTGTTCTAATCATAAGCACAACAAGGCAACCCATGGATCCAACATTATTTAAAGATACCTACACACACACACACACACACACACATATATATACATATATATGTATATATATATGTATATATATATATATATATACATATATATATAATGGTGGTTCCCAAACTTTAAAACTATGAGGGTCCCTTTCTAATGTCAACAAGTTTCTAGGTACCATATGTCACTAGTTGTTGGACCTAAATAAAAAGCAAAACCATAATACTAGATGTACATTTGTATTTGAACATCCCTTGCAATAACACCCTGGCTCCCAGTGGACCATGACCCACAGACTGAGAACCCTTGATACAGAAATAACTTATAAGGAGAAGGCAAGAGAAATGTTACTTCACACACATATTCAATACATATGGAATATTACTTTATATGTGGGCAAGCTCTATTTGAGAAAAAATATAAATATATAAAAGGAAATTCAGATAAATATATAAAAGGAAAATCAGCACAATTAAGGAATTTTCTTGAGGGTTTAGTGGTAAAGGATAGGGTAGGAGATTAAAAATCCTGAAGAAAGTAGCTAAATACTGATTAAATATAATAAGGATGGGAATGTCTTTAATGATGCAAATAATGAAAGAAGACAAAGGAAATTATGTAACTCCATGTGCAGGCTAAAGAAAATCATGTAGTCCCCTGTGTGAAGGGGATTTATGTAAGTCCCCCCTACTTTACCTGAGAAATTAAACTGGTGGAATTAAGATCATTTTGAAGCTTCTTTGGACAAAAGAAACATGCTTACTTCATTTATCTGGTCATTTCAAACATTTGGAGGACCTGAAGGAGCCCAAGAATTATCTCAATATTGTACTTCACCTTGCTAGTATTGATGTGGTCTTTGAGCAGACAGGAATGAAAAAAGTATCTTTTTAAACTTAATTTTAGAGAGCAGGGGAAAAATGGAATCTTACTGATGATAAAAATAATTTTATTATATAGATAACTTTTTCATTTCCTACAGTGGAAGGCTCAATTCTAGAATGGCATTGGCTCTGAAGTCGATGACGTATAAAATTCTGAGTCTGATGCTTACTACTTGGATGATCTTGGACAAGTCATTTAACCTCCTTAAGCCTCAGTTTCCTCATCAATAAAGTGAAGGGGTTGATTTAGTTCAGGGGTTCTTTGTCATGGACAGTCTGAGAAATCCATGGACCCTTCCTCAGGATAACATTTTTAAGTAAATAAAATTAAATGCATAGCATTAAAATTAAAACCCAGACAATTATACTGTGTTAAAGATGTATTTTTTCCCCTTGAAAAAGTTCATGGAAGCCCTGAAATCTATCCACAGAGTCTGTGGGGAATCTGTGGAGCCCAGGTTAAAAGTCCCTGGCCTCAGCCTCAGAGGTCCCTTCCAGCTCTGCAACTGAGATTCTATGATTTAGAGCTCAAAGATATCAGTCACAGAAATCACCTTATCTAGTCCACGAGGAATGAACCAAGACCCAGACTTGAAATGACTCACCCTGGGTCACACAGGTAGGAAAAAGCAGTCACAAGACAAATCCAAGTCTTCTGGTTCCAAATTCAGTTTCTTGCTAGTTCAACATGCTAATGGTTGGGTGCTAGCCATGCAGGCAAGAAAATTTGATAGCATTTTAACAAGTGGACAATCAAAGAAAACTAATGATGTTGAAGAAAGCTTAGCTTTAAAATTAGCTTATTCATCCTTGCTTGAAAACACTGCCAAATGCCTACTATTTAATGGTGTCAAGAAAATCATGAGATGCAACAGGATCCTCATTAGTATGTAAGCTCCCTGAGAGCAAGGATTGTCTTTCTTTCTGTCTCTTTTTATTGCTAGCAATTAGCACAGTGTCTGGCACCTAGTAAGTGATTAATAAATGGAGCACAGATCCCTTTGATGGGTCTACATCAAAGGGCTTTGTGCCCCTGAATGACTGACTGACCCAGAAAACTTGTAAAGATATGGGGTCCCCACATCCTTAAGTCTTATCTTGGATCTGCTTCTTGCTACATAGCTTTAGGCTCACAGTGTTTATTTCCTAGCCTATAAAATGGAGATGATACTTATGTGCCTCCCATGGGTGTCTAGGAATTAACTAATTAATGATTATGGAGATCAATGTAAGTGGCAAGCTGTAGATTTTAAGTATGGCAGTAATTATAATCACAGATATTATTACTGCATAGCACCCATATGGAAGACGAGAACATATTAGCGAGTTTCACTTTTACACTACTTACACCAACTTGAAATCATTCCCTAGTGATGGGGCCATCCCTAGTACAATGCCAAGTACAAGGGACCATGGATTCTGCCATGTTTGGAAATAATGAGTTGCCACATCTTTGAGAAGTCCCACTCTTGAGGGTTACACAGGTAGCTTATACCTAACTGTACTGGAAAACACTGGTAAGGGGAATACAGAGCTGGCACCATTTACCCTGTATTCCTGATGCCACACCAAAGGTCTTTGTGCCCCTTACACTATCCTCCAATTTAAAAAATACAAAACAATGGATCATACTAGGTGCTAATGGAGAGTTTGTAAGTACATGTCAAACCTCTGTTAATTCATAAATTGACATGAGTGCACGTATATAACCCATATCAATTTGCTTACTGTCTTAGGGAAGGGGGAGGGAATAGAAGGAGGGAGAAAATTTGGAACACAAACTTATTTTTAAATGAATATTTGAAATTGTCTTTACATGTAATTGGAAAAATAAAATACATTTTAAAAATTCATATATTGTAAGATAGCATGTACATTACCTTACATGTATAATATAAGTCTCTCAGTTTATGAAAGTTCAGAGCTTGGTCTGCTCTTTTGTGTTCTCCTTGGAAATAAAGGTTTTGTAGCAGTATTATGCCTAATGACCACTGGGCCTTTCCATCTGCCCTGTAGCTAAAGCCTCCTGTACCTGTTAACTCCTCGAATAGAATATGAGAACCTGGAGAAAGGAGACATTGTTAGTTTCTATTTGTGTTCCCAGAACTTAGGACAATTCTTGGCAAAGAATTGGTGCTTAAATATTTTTTTCATTCATTTAAAAGATGATGGCAGGGGTATGATTATTTAACAGTTTGGGTTGAAAAAAAAAGAGTTTTGGAGGTGGTTTAGTGGATTACAAATTCAATATAAATCAACAATATGATACAGTAGTCTAAACAACTACTTGATGTTGGATTATATCAAGAGAGGCAGAACTTCCAGAAACAAGGAGGTGATAGTAATGGTCTCCCCTTGTATGGTACCCTGGTCACATCTGGACTACCATGTTCAGTTCTAAACAGTAGTTTAGAAAAGTACATCAATAAGTGCTAACGAGTGCCCAACAGAGGACAACCATATGGCCACAAGTCAAGGCTACATGGGGATAGGTTGAAGGATCTAGGTATGTTTAGCTTGAAGAAAAGAAGATTCGGGAGACACATGATAGCTTCATCAGCATTTAAAGGATTGTCACAGGTGTGACAATGAGATTTGTTCTTTTTGGCCACAGGGGACAGAACCAGTAGCAATAGGTGAAGCTGCAGAGAAAAATGGCTGGGTGCTAGCCATGTAGGCAAGAGAATCTGATGGCATTTTAGCAAGTGGAGAATCAAAGAAAACCAATGATGTTGAAGAAAGCTTTGCTTTAAAATGAGTTTACACACCCCCACTTGAAAACACTTTCAGATGTTTCACAAAAAGCTTCTGAAGAATTAAAGCTGTCCAGAAGTGGAAGAGGCTCTTCACTGTATGTTGTTGTTGTTTGGACATTTCCATTGTCTCCAACTCTCCAAGATCCCATTGGTTTTCCTGGTGAAGATACTAGGGTGGTTTGATGTTTCCTTCTCCAGCTCATTTTCCATATGAGGAAACTGACACACACACAGGGTAAAATGACTTGCTCAGGGTCACACAGCTAGTAAGTGTGTGAGGCCAACTTTTAACTTAGGAAGGTGAATCTACCTGAGTCTAGGGCCAGCACTCTATCTACTGGACCACCCAGCCACCTATCAAATATACTGTTATAGTTATATACTATATACTTTCAATTATGGGTTGGATTAGATGGCCACTGATAGATATCCTTTCTGACTCTAAAACTCTCTGATTATATAAAAAGAGCATAGTCCCTGCTATCAAGGAGCCATCTGCTCAATGGAAATTAGCCATTTTTGAAAGTAATTGTGTCATGGGGGATGGGGCCTTAGAGTGTGTGTAATATGCTCTACCTGCTACAGATTCATGTGGAGCCTTGGTGTGACTGCTCCCAGAAAAGAGTGCTGGAGGGGCCTTTCCTGCCACTTCAGAGCAGGTTCTGTCAGCCTACTGTGTGGTGATGAAAAGCCTTTTCATAGCCTGCTGAGTGTATGTGCAAAGGGCTTATCAAACAAATGAATTCTCTTTTCCCTGGTGACCAGTGAGGTAAAAACTCTTGTAGGTCTCCAGGTGGCTGGAGGGAGATCAGCTATGGTGGCTGCTACCAACTGCTGTCTTATCTCCCCATCTGGTTCCCGTGTGGCCATGATCACATGATGCTGTTGATTCTTTTGTCCCTTTGTGTTTATTCTATCCTGATCTTAAGTGGATGAATAGTGAAGACATGGAACAGACTAGCTTATGAACTTGTGGGTGTCAAAACACTAGAAGAACCATCTAAAATGCCCTTAGTGACCAGACTGGCTCAGTAGCTTTTTTGCCATCACTCAAAGCTACCTCCTCACACGAGGGGACTTGGGCACCTCTAAACTTCTGGTTTCTCCTTCCATTATCACTGACTGGTGTCCACTGAAGCCTTTGGTTGGACTTTCCTTCCAAAGAAGCACCTTACTGCTGCTGCTATCCTCTAGTGTAGCAAGCACACTGAGCTTTTCTCCTCCAGATCTGTTTTCCTTCCACAGATCCTCCCAGTAGATGCAACAGGGGTATTTGGAAAGCTCCTGTTCCTATGCTTTCCTACCTCCAAGCCTAGAAAGCCTTCTAGCTGTTTATTCCTTCCCCACAGCCCTGCCCTACCAACAAAGGACCTTTTTAGGTGCCATGAGAACCACCTTCTAGTCAACCTGCTCCTTAGTTTCTGTTTTCTTACCCCCAAAATGAATGTATCTCATTTAATTCTTCCTTGTTCCATAAAGCCTTAAGGGGGCGGGGTTACTGAGGCTGTGCCCCAGCACCAACATTTAGAAGGCACAAAGACTTAATACATGCCTCTCTTTAGCAATAGAAACAACAGAACTTAGCACTTAATAAACAAGAATAATTTGTTACATGCTACTCACTACCTGTGTGACACTGAGCTCTGGTCTCAATTTCCTTAGCTGTTAGGATTCAGTGACCTCTAAGGCCCCTTCCAACTCTAAATCTCTGTTATTATGAATCTCTTGCAGCCCTCTGGCAGCATACTAATTTAATTTTTGATCAAATTCTGCCTTCACATTGTATTATAATTCAGGGCCCTGGTCTTTAGAGGCTCAGCACCCCGCCACCACTGAGCCTCTGTCCCCTCAGCTCTCTTTTTCAGTAATCTTTCTCCACACACAGGAAGCACTCTCATGATTCTGAGAAAGCTGGTTTTAGACACTTCCTTAATGAAGGTGATGGGAAAAATGCAAAACAAACCCTCATCTGCTGCCCAGGAGGCAGGTCAGGTCACGCTGTCCCCGGAGCCCAGCTAATTAAAAATCTCAGGGCTTCCTGAGTGTGGTTTACCATGGGGTGTGTTTTGTGACTGCCTTGGGCCCAGCATGGGGCACATATGTGAAATGCCATGAGGAACAATAATATCCTAAGCCCATTTCTCCAGTGAATTACAGAGGGAAAAGGGACTGTCCTGCAGTGGCCCTCTGTTTTTTCCATAATCACAGAACTTCAAGGGTCATTGGAGATTATTGAGTCCTTTCTCATTTTATACAGAAGGAGCCTGAGGCCCTCAGTGGGTTGGGGAGGAGGTAAAAGGACTTCTCACTCAACATCTCCCAACTAGTTTGTGACAGAGCCAGGACATGTGATCTAGAGACCTTTATGCTGTCTCAGGATGAGCCCCTTCCAGTAGCTATTCTGGTCCAGCTTCATTCTTTAGAGACAGGCCCAGGCCACAAGGTATTTCTAGAGTGCTGACCAAAGGACTGGAATGCATGCCCAGTGGAACAGATCACTCCCTCCCTGCTGTGCCTCAGTTTACCCATTCTGAAGTAGGAAAGAGTTCTGACCCCTTCAGTTTCACAAATAGATCAGCTCTCCAAAAGAGAAATATGATAATATCTACATGGTACTTGAGTTCCCTTGAGACAATGGACTCCCAATTCCATTTAACTCAGTTCAACCAATGAGTATGGTGTTTATGTTTGTATAATGAGAGGGATGCACTAGATGGCCTTAGGGATCTGTTCTGGTTCTAGCTCTACGGGCCTGTCTGCAAGGCCCTGTACAAGGACACAAAGGCAAAAACTAAAAGGTCCTTGCCTTCAAGGAGTTTTCACTCTCCTGGTACATGTGCACAAGTGCGTGTCTTTTCTCTGGCAGTCACCTGTGGCTAGGATGCTCTGCCCCCGCGCCTCCACCTGCTGGACTCCTTTGAGACTCAGCTCAAACCCCCCTCCCACAGGAGTCTTTCCCAGTCTCCCTCATCCCCACGACTTGTGCTTTCCCTCTGAAATCCCATCTCATTTGTGCTGTCTACATCTGGCACATCCAGAGGTGTCTGCATTATCACCTCCCCTGTTAGACTAGAATTCCGTGAGAGCTCCCCATCACTAACACAACATCTGGCACACAATACGTGTTTAACAAATGCTTACTCATGCTGGTGAGAAGCCAATAGAAGTAAGGGTAGTCTCCAGCCACTGACATGGGACTCCTCATTAGTTTAGATGAATGACTTACCCTGTGTGAGGAGGGGATGAGAAGCAGAAGCTTCAGTTCTCAATAAGTCATACTTTATGGACTCTTTAAATAGGATTCCCCTTTTGGGACTCTCCAAATGAGAATTTTCTTCAAGTGTAGTGTGGGGTCTGATTCCAGTTTTAAGAGAGAAGATGGAAGAGGCCAACTCCAACCTTTAGGTTGCTGAAGGAAAAGACAGAAGAGGGATGGGTGGTCTTCATCCCGTCCCAATTCTCCTTTTGGTAGAGCCCCCAGAGAGTTTTACCCTTGGGCGAGATCCAGGATAATCTTTCTCTCTTGGCTGAGCTGAGGTTTTTTTTTTTGGGGGGGGGTTGTTCCCAATGGGACAGCTCCTTCATTTCTGTATTTTCTGTTATACATCCTCCAATGTACATCATCTCTTATTTCTGCTTTGTTATGATTTTGGATAAGTGGGTTTCTTTGCTCTTTTCTATGTCTGGTCTTCTCTCTCTATTTCTCTCTGCCTCTGGCTCTCTGTCTCTAACTCTCTCCCTCTGTCTCTGTCTCTGTCTCTCAATGTGGAACTGGCATTAGATGGGAAAGGGATGAAGCACTGGTTATAGAGCTTAAGGTCCCCCTATTGTCCCCCAAATGATGAAGCAATCAAAAGTCGAACGGAACCCAATCATACTCCCTAGGTTAATAATTTTTAGGAGAGTGAGTATATACAATTTTGGTCTGGTACTCTCCTCTCCCTCTGAGGAGAGCTGAGAAGTGAAGTGGCTTTTGGCCCCAACCCCCAACTTCCTCTCCCGGCAGGAATGAAAACCTCCCCTTGGAGAAGGGCGAGGAGAAAAGAAGCTAGCAATATCCATTCTGGCTTCCTTTGAGCCTCATGCTAGGGAAGGTTTCTCGCTACATGTGTGGGACTCCCTCTCTCTCTCTCTGTCTCTCTCCCCTTTCTCTCTCTCTCTCTCTCTCTCTCTCTCTCTCTCTCTCTCTCTCTCTGTCTCTGTCTCTCTGTCTCTGTCTCTGTCTCTCTCTCTGTCTCTCTCTCCCCCCTCCCTCTCTCTCTCTCTCTTTCTCTCTCTCTGTCTCTGTCTCTCTCTGTCTCTCTGTCTCTCTCTGTCTCTCTCTCCCTGTCTATATCTCTCCTTGTCTCTGTCT
The DNA here is from genome assembly GCA_011680675.1 of Gymnobelideus leadbeateri. NCBI lineage: Eukaryota > Metazoa > Chordata > Mammalia > Diprotodontia > Petauridae > Gymnobelideus > Gymnobelideus leadbeateri. The sequence goes on from WOXC01004382.1 coordinate 1,037,910, forward strand.
ACCTCAGTCTCTGTCTCTGTGTATCTCTCTGTTTCTGTCTCTCCCTCTCCTTAGATAAGGTATATGGAAAGTAATAAGGACTATTTCTCTCTGTCTGTCTCTGTTTCTCTATCTCTCTCTGTGCCTCCCTCTCTCTCTCTGTCTCCCCTCCCTCCCTCCTTGCATAAGGTATATGGAAAGAAACTTCAGGAGAGATTCCTAATAGCTGGAGGAAGTAGTAAAGGCCTTACGTGGAAAGTGGCACCTCAGCTGAGCTCTGATGCTACAAGATGGGAGAGGAAGCAGACAGTCCAGATCCGAGAGACCATATTGTCCCGGTCTGTGGGAGATGGATATCATGTTGGGACTATAGCCATCATTCTCAGAAGCTTCCCATGACTCCAGGTTCCCTGTGGCTTTTACTTTCAGATTCTCCAGAATGCCACATAATGGCAGTGTCGGTTGGTTGCTTAAAGAGGAAACACAAGATGATTAAGTGAACTCCTCTACTTGTGTTCTCAACACCTGGACCCTCCTTGGCTCCAAAGTGAGCCAACACCTCTTTTCTGACACAATTATTACACAGTCATACTCCAGTCAATCCCTTGACTTTGAACCCTTTGAGGTTCTTCCCCTAAAGGTGACTTGGCTACCTGCTCAGTTCTGTTTCATCCAGGCCCACACTTTCTTCCTTGTGGGCTTCCTTATAGGCTAACTTTAGACACCTATGGACTCTATGGAATTCAGAGGCCTAAGCCCCAAAAGAGACCTCCTGAACATAGCTTTGCTGTCCTTCCACTCTCCTCTCCCTCTGAGGAGAGGAGGATTAGGGGTGCCCCCCAAACACTGAACACTGCTAATCCAATCCAACATTTATTAAGTGCCTACTATGTGCAAGGCACTGTGCTAAGCACTGGGGATAAAAATTAATGAAAAGAAAAGACAATTCCTGCCCTCAAGGAGCTTATAGTCTAATGAGAACAGAGGAAGTAGGCATGCTTGTCTCCTTTACCTCACATTCAAATGAACTCTGTCAAAATGAAGTATGCTCCTTGAGGGCAGGGCTCATGTGACAAATACTGATATTGCTGACCTGCCCTTTTTTCATTTCTTTCTGAGCTTCTTTAAAAGAAATAGCTTTTTGAGTAGAAGGGGAAGGATGTTCTATCTTCAGAAACTAATATGACATAAACAACTGCTAGGTGGCCCAGTGGATAGAGTACTGGCTGGGAGTCTGGAAGTCTTCACATCTGGTCTCAGACACTTCCTCACCTGTGTGATCCTCAACAAGTCACTTCATCCTGTTTGCCTCAGTTTCCTCATTTGTAAAATGAGCTAGAGCAAACCACTCCAGTATCTTTGCCAAGAAAACTACAAATGAGGTCACAAAGAGTCAGAGATGACTGAAACACTGGAACAACAATAAAAAGTGATATATAGAAACCAAAGGTACCAATAAGACACAGCATTTTAAAATGCTTTTCAGTGTGGAAAAAAATTAGAACTAAAATAGGCCTTAGAAAGTATCAGTTCCTCCCACCCTCCAGTTATGCTCCTTTTAAAAGTCCTAACTCAGGGGCGGCTAGGTGGCGCAGTGAGTAAGAGCACCAGCCTTGGAGTTGGGATGACCTGAGATCAAATCCAGCCTCAGAAAATGAACACCCACACATAAGTAATGACTAGCCATGTAACCTTGAGCAAGTTACTTAACCCCAATTGCTTTAAAAAAAAAAAAAGCCCTAACTCTTACGCACCCAACATTTAGGCTAATACTGGGCACAAAGAAATCACAGACCCTGATGATTTTCATGGAATCAGAGCTGAAGCGTCAGTGAGATAGTCATTCAACATGTATGAAGCTCCTGGAGACCTAAAGATCATTAAGTACAACTCTGTCTTTTTGTAGATGAGAAAGTTTTGTCCTGGGGAAGTGAAATGTCTTGGCCAAGGTCAAGTGTCTCATTGATGGCGGAGAGCCCAAGCCTCCTGAGTCTCTGTCCAATGTTCTTTCCACCATCCCAGACTCAGTAAAAACTTGTTGGACTGACTTGAAATTAACATTAGAATTCAAGCCCAGTTCCCAACTTCATAATGTACTCTGTCCCCATAAGTTGATTTGTGAGTTAGTCACTTGGAATCTGGAATGTGTTTTCCAATAGAAACAATATCCTAGTTGAAATAGGCTTGATGTTGTTGTTGTTGTTGTTGGACTAGCCTGAATAGGATAAGGTGGGTTGTGGGGGAAGTATCCCCAGGCAGTGGGAAGAACTGGGAAAGTGGGTTCAAATCCTACCCTGTAATTGATAGTTTTGTGGCCTGGGAAAGTCACTCCACCCTCTAGGGTTTAGATTCCTCATGTGTCAGGTTCTCTGAAGTCTCTTAGAGGTTAAATCTGTGATTCTGTTATCAAACAGGGGCAGTGAGGTAGCTCAGTGGATAGAGCCCCACATTTACTAGCTGTGTGATCCTGGGCAAGTCACTTAACTCAGCTTCCTCATCTGTAAAAACGAGCTGGAGAAGGACACAGCAAATTACTGCAGTATCTCTGCCAAGAAAACCTCAAATGGGGCCACAAAGAGTCAAACACAACTGAACAACAAACTGAAAATTATCAGTTTATTACATTCTTTCTAAGGGAAAATGTATGCCAAGTAAAACTTCTGAACACTGGGACTCTGATCTAGGCCCCTCTGTCTCCTGAGCTACTCCAGCTAGACAGTGGGGAAGGAAACCTCTGCCAGTTACTAGCTCTGTGACCAAAGGCAAACCACTGAACCTCTCTGAGACTCTTTCCTCATCTATGATTTTTGTCTTAACTGGACCTCTTATTTCATCATCAGTGTAAAGATGTCCTAGGGAGTCACTGTCTCAGGCTACAGTAAAATTCAGACCTGAGTTCAAATCCAGACTCACTGGCTATGTGACCCTGGGCAAGTCACTTAACTTCTGTCTGCCTCAGTTTCCTCAACTGTAAAATGAAGGTAGTAATAGCACCTACCTCCCAGGACTGTGGTGAGGATAGAATGATACATTTGTAAAGAGCTTTGCAAACCTTAGAGTGCTATATAAATGTTACTTATTATTATGTAATCCCCACTGACTGAGTCCACCTATTAAGACTGGCCCACTGGCTTCTCTCTGCTCTGTCTTTGTACAGGTCATCCCCATGCAGAGGATCCCTAGCTTCTTTCAAGGTTCAGCTCACAATAACACCTCCCTAGAGAAACTTCTCCTCAGTACTCTGGTTGTTTGAACTCTCTCCTTCCTCCAATTATTTTGTATCTAGTTAATTGTTTGCCTGCTTCCTCCCTTCATAGAATTAAGTCATTTTCCTTTTTTTCTCCACCTTTATCTCTCTTGTGCATTGGTTACAGCAGGCCCTTAATAAATGCTTGTCACATTTGATTGGATTGGGGTGAGGCATCCAGTCATACAACAATGGATAAAGCCCTTCCCTGGGGACAGGATTCTCTCGAGTATGAGAGAAGGGAGGAATTATGCCACTTTCCATCTTTCCTATCCAACTGCTAACACCATGCTGTGTAGACAGCAGCCCCTTTAACAAGTGTCTGCTGAATGAAACTGTGTGTTTTATATGATTGTTTATATTTGTAAATGCACATTTGGGGAAGCTGGAGCACCATCCCAGAGGCAGACAAGCCAGGTTTTTATCAGATGAAACTTAAGTTTAGTTTCTTGGGTTTGGGGTACATTTCAAATCTTCCTGCTCCCCACAGAGATGAGTAATATTGAGCTGTCCTCTCCTCCATTCTGGCTAAACCTCTTGGTAGTCATTGCCTACCATCTGGAAAAACCAGCACTGTGGACTGACTTTGAATCCTGGTTGTCCACCCGTGGTGATGGTTCCCTGCATCCTGTCAAGACCCAACCTTCTGCTGAGCAGTTTTCAACCAGCACTCAGCTTAGGAACAGCTTTAGCCCTTCTGGAAAAGAGAAACTTGCTAGCTGTTGCTGAGTTTCGCAGGGGACTTTGTAAAGGATTTCTCTCCTTCAAAGGCTTACAGGTTGGGCGTCATGTTGGTTTGTTTTCCAACCTGTGGCTTTCAGGTCACAGATTGTTTCAAGGTAAATGGGTAGGGGTAGGGGCATGCTCTCACCATCATCTCTTATTTACAGTCTATTTGCCTTCTAGACTCAGCAGGCACCTGGATGAGGCAAATCCTGTGAGTCTCCTCTGGGCACTAAAAGGCGTGGGTGGACAGGTAACCAACCTCATTAACTAACAAAGCCCAGACACATCCACTCTGTTGACTGTCAGAGCAGATTAATGATCAATCTGGGACTGAAACCTAGCACACCCGAGCCAAGGAGCTAGAGGCCGGCTGATTGATTTACACAACGCCCACCCACTTTGGGAGAGGAAGGAGAGGGCTCCCTCTGCCCAGACAAACAAAGGAAGGCCTTCTGAGGTTCCAGCCCATGGAAGTTCCCAGGCTAGTGAGGAGACTTCCAGGAGAGGCAGGAAGAAAGAAGAAAGAAAAAAAAGCAGAAAGAGCAGGCAGGCTTTGGAAGCCTCAGAAGCACTGTGAATTCCTTAGATGGAGCCTTTACTTAAGAATCAACAAGCATTTATTAATGATACTATGTACCAGGCACTGTTAGGCACTGGGGACATGAAGGCAAAAAGGAACAATGCCTGCACCCAAGGGACTTGTATGTTCCGGGCTATAGAGACGGAGGGGAGGAAGGAAACAATATGTGCCCAGGCAGAGATGCTCCTTTTCATCTTTGTATCCAGTGCCTGCCAAAGAGCCAGAGTTTAATAAATGCCTATTAATTGGTTGATATAAGTGGGTACAAAATATAAATGAAGTGAATACAGGGCAAGGCCCTTTAAGTTGAGAGAGGAAAAAAACCTCACGTAGATGGTGATGTTTAAACCAGGTTTTGAAAGAACCTGGGATTCTAAGAGCAGAAATGAGGAAGGAGGGCATTCCAGGGGGCCAGTGCAAAGGCATGGAGATGGAAGATGGCATGTTGTGAATGAAGAATAGTAGGCAGACCAGCTTGGCTGGACTGTAGAGGATAGGAAGAAGAATGGCAGAATGTCAACATGGTAAAGTGGATAGGATTCTGGACTTGGAATTAGGAGGGCTTGGGTTCAAATCTTACCCTAAGAAATTTAATTGGAGAGGAGAAGAGAAGAGAAGAGAGAAGAGAGAGGAAAGGATGGTGAGGAAAGGAGAAGAGAGGAGAGGTCCTTTTCTTTATGATAATCTTCCTTTGATGCACTGTGTCAGTCTGCTTGCAAGCGGTGAGTTAATGACTCGGAGTGTTCTCTGACTTCACAAAGGAATGAGCCAGCAAAAGGTAATGGCTTCCAAAATATAACCCAGGTTCTTCTTAGAACAAAAGTTCCTGGAATAACAGGCAGAAACCCAGTATCATGAAGTCTGAGTCCCAGGCCAGGCTTCCCCAGTGCCTGTCTTTCTCCAGTTCCAATCCCCACTTTTAAAGCACTAGGCTGCCGGGCAGGGGCTTAGCCACTTGTTGGGGGTGTCATTGTAAAAAGGGTCCTTGCTCAATGACAGGTTGGACCAGACGGTGCCTGAGAGTCAACTTAACCCCAATATTCAGTAACATTTTATTTTTTGCAACAAGTAACTTACAGTAACAAACCCTCCTCCTCAATGGTCCGATGATGACTATTTCCCAGTTTTACCTATTGTTTCAGCAGGAGTTCTTCCTGTCCTGGGTTCCTCCCGAGCTATTTCTTAGAAGCCTCCAGGGCTGCCTTCACAGCAGTACCCACTCTTCCCTGGCATCATCACCATGTTATTTTCAGTCAGAATTAACTTGCCAATTTCCTCTGTTAAAATGCAGGGCCCTCAGAACTCTCCCTCAGCACTCCAGTCAGGAGGCACAAATATATACCTCCATAGTTAATATAAGGCAACCAGGCAGTCAACAAACATTTATTGAGCACCTACTGTGTGCAAAGCACTGTGGATACAAAAACAAAAGTAGAAAAAACATTCTGTACATATATAAGCGGAGGCAAAATTGATAGAAACATAAATGAATACATAGTAACTTGGGCTGGGAAGAGGACTAGCTGCTGGGGGCATTGAAAAATGCTTCATATTGAATAAAGCTGAATCTTCAAGGAAATTAGGAATTCAAAGAGATAGAGGTAAAAAGGAAGAGCATTACAGGCATGAGGGTCATGCCCAATGCAAAGGCATAGAGGGAGGAAATAGATGGTTTTAGGGAGTAAACAGTAAGATTAAACCATAGAGTATGTGAAAGAGAATAATGTATAATAAAGCTGGAAAGGTAGGTGAGGACCAGGTAATGAAGGGTTTTACATGCCAAACAGAAGAACTTGTATTTGGTCCCAGGGGTAATAGGGAATCCCTGGCATTTATTAAATAAGAGAATGACACCACCAGACTTGTGTTCAAGAAGTTCGTTTTGGTAGTTATGTGGAGAATGAATTGGAGAAAAGAGAGACTTGAGACAGGAAGACTAACATGATGGTTTTTTAAATAGCTCAGCTGAGAGATGATGAGGCAATGGAGTGGGGAGAAGAGGATACATGTGGGAGTTGTAGAGATAAAGTTTATAAGATTTAGAAACCAATTTGATATGTGGGGTGAGGAGGAATGGGGAGTCAAGGATGATGCAAAAATTTCCAACCTGGGTGACTGGAAGGGATAGAGCCCAGGTATCAGGGCAAATGAAAAATCAGAGTGGGAGAGATATTTGGAGAGAAATAGGATGATTCAAGGGACTAAATGTTATGATAAGGGCATAACTTAGGTTCACTGTGCATGAGAGGGAGAAAGGTAGAATAGGAGAGGTCACAATAGACATTCAAAGTTCCATATCTTGGAAGAGATGGAATTCTGAGGGATGCGGCAGCCTAAGGTTTGGTCATTTTGGTGTGTGGTTGAAATGGGGTAGGGGAGAGGTTGGAGAATTAAGAATTCAGATTATAGGGGGGCGGAGCCAAGATGGCGGAGTAGAAACAGCTCGTCCAAGCCTCTCTGCCCCCAGATTCTCCACAAACTATGTAAAAAAGGACTCTGAAAAACTTCTGGAGCCCCAGCACCCACAGAACGACACAGAGAAGCTAACCTCCCGCTGAGGACAGCCCATTACCCTGCAGGAAGGACCAGCGCAGCTGAGCCGAGCCGAGCCCAGGTCCACGTGAGCCGAGGTTTTAGCCCCAGGGCAGCAGGGCCAGCAGCCGGCTGGAGGAACCCCAGAACACCAGGAACTGTGGCGACCCCAGAATTATCAACATAGACTTGCCTAGGACAAAGTAAGAGGTTAGTGTCCTATGGACTTTGGGACCTGTATTTGGGGAATGCGTCAGCTCCCTCCCCTGGGGGCTAGAAGCAGCTGAGGAGACACGCCATTGTGTAGTTTTCATAGGCATTTCCGGCTCCCAGCCTACAAATCGTGGGGAGATCCAGCGATCAGTCTTGGGGGGTAATCGCTCTTGCTTTAACCTCCCTGGATCTGGATTGTGATCTAGGGTGGAAGTTGTGGGTGGGTTTACAGCTTGCCAGAAACGGAAGTTGCCCCCCACACGTTCGGGACGAAAATTCCTCTATCTGGCCTTAAAGCCATAGTGTGGCAACAAGCCCAAAAGTCAAGTAATTAAGTGGCAACATGCCAAGGCAAAGGAAACAGAAAAATGCAACCCTAGACTCCTATTTTGGGGGCATAGAGCGGGAAAAGGACTGTGAGGTCAGAAGTCCTGCTCCAAAAGCCCCAGGGAAAACATGAGTGGGTTGCAGGCCATAGAGGACCTTAAGAAGGACTTTAAAAATCAAATAAGAGAAGTGGAGGAAAAATTAGAAAGAGAAATGAGAAGGATGCAGGAAAAGTATGAAATGAGGGTCAACAGCCTGACTGAGGAAAACAACACCTTAAAAAATAGACTAGCTCAAATGGCAAAGGAGGCCCAAAAGGGCAATGAGGAGAAGAATGCCTTAAAAAGTCGAATTTGCCAGATGGAAAAAGAATCTCAAAAGTTCACTGAGGAGATTCATTCCTTCAGAGTTAGACTGGAGCAAATGGAAGCTAATGACTTTATGAGAAATCAAGATGCTGTTAAGCAGATCCAAACAAACGAAAGATTAGAAGGCAATGTGAAATATCTCATGGGAAAAAACCACTGACCTGGAAAATAGATCCAGGAGAGACAATTTAAAAATTATTGGACTACCTGAAAGCCATGATCAAGGAAAGAACCTAGAAATCACCCTTCAAGAAATTCTCAAGGAAAACTGCCCTGATGTTTTAGATCCAGAGGGCAAAATAGAGGTTGAAAGAATCCACCGATCACCTCCTGAAAAAGATCCCAAAAAGAAAACTCCCAGAAATATTATAGACAGGTTCCAGAATCCCCAGATCAAGGAGAAAATACTACAAGCAGCCAGGAAGAAACAATTTCAATATTGTGGAAACACAATCAGAATAGCTCAGGACCTGGCAGCTTCTACACTGAGGGATTGAAGGGCATGGAATATGATATTCCAGAGGGCAAAAGAACTGGGAATGAAGCCAAGGGTCACCTACCCAGCAAAACTGAGTATTTTGTTTCAGGGGAAAATATGGTCATTCAGTGGAATAGAGGACTTTCAAGCATTCTTGAGGAAAAAACCAGAGTTGAATAGAAAATTTGACATCCAGACATAAGAAGTAAGAGATGCCTGAGAAGGTAATCAGGGAAAAGAAATCAAAAGGAACTTATCAAAGTTGAACTATTTACATTCCTATATGGAAAAGCAATATCTGTGACTGATGATATCTTTCTCACTATGAAAATAATGGAAGAAGGGGGTGTGGTCATATGAATACATATGTGAGTGTATGTGTATATGGTTACAGTTATATATGGATAGAGGGCATAGGTTGATTTTGTTGGGAAGGGAGAGTACTCAAGGGATGAAATTATGAGGTGAGAGAAGAAAGTGGCAAGAGGAGATGGGGAGAGACATGGTAGGGTAAACTATCTCATGTAGGGGAAGTGGGTGCAAAGGAGGGGGAGAATAAGGAAGGCTAAAAAGGCAAAACCACATTCACATTGAATTTGGTTCAGGGAGAAAATGACATACATACTAAATGGGATATCTCAACCTGCAGCAGGATAGGGGGAAGGGGATGAGAGGAGGGATGATGGATGGGAGGGCATCCTTGGGGTGAGGGGAGGTTGGAAGTACCCACTATAGAAGAGGGACAGGATCATGTAGGAATGGACCAGGTGGGGGGTGGGATGAGTGGGAGGGAATTATAAGCAGCCTTGTACAATATATCTACTATGATAATGTTTTGCATAGCTAGACATGTACAACATATACTGAATTACTTATCTCCCAAGAAGGAATGGGTGACAAGGGAGGAAGGAAATGGATCTGAAATTTGAGGTCGTAACATTAGATGTTTCAAATATATATAAATACTATTATTAATACTCTTTTGCCTATAATTGGGAGATAAGATGTGCGGGCATTGGGACACAAAGATTCATCTTCCTCTAATGGAAAAGTCGATGGGGGTATGGGAGAAGGTATGGGAGAGAGCAGATTGGAGGAACCGATATCTTGTGGGACTGCTATTCTGGGAGGTTGGGTAGGGGAATAATGGGGGGAAAATAATAATAAAAAAAAAAATAAATAAAAAAAAAATAAAAAAAAAAAAAGAATTCAGATTATAGCAAGGGTGTTCAGTATAAATATTGAATTCCTGAGGATGATAGCAGACATTATAATGTAGATGAAAGCTTTAATCTGGACACAACTCATTGGAAAAAGTTGGGCAAAATGACCTGGAGTTCAGTAGATAAGCACAAAAATACTGGGGGAAGGGCAGTACAAATGGATTCAATGAATATTTCAAAAGCAGAAAAGTTGTTGAAGGACAGTGGTAGATGAATGATCTGGAAGCAGCAAGAAGCAAAGAGCAGTGTGCTGTCTCATCCCCTTCTTTTCTGTGAGTTGATACCGTAGGCCTCCAATGAAGAGAGTTGCAAGGGATGTTGGGATCCTCAAGAGAGAGCTATTACTATGTTGTAAGAAACCACAAAAAGGAAGAATTCAGAGAAGCATGAGAAGACTTGAATGAACAGATGTGCAGTGAAGTCAGCAGAACCAGGAAAACAATACATACAATGACCACACCAATATGATTGGAAATTACAACAACCATCAATAGCCTTAAACCAAATGCTGTGTGATTGTAATCACCCAATATGGGCCTGGGGAAGTGCTGAGAAAATACAGTTCTTCCTGTTCATTGCACATGTCAATGCATCATAGATTCAGACCTGGAAGGGATCTAAGAGGCCATTGGTTCCAGCTCCCATTTTACAGATGAGGAAACTCAGGTACAAAGAGGTTGAAGTTAGGAGTCAGGATTTGAACTCAGATTTGACTGGACTAGGATCACTCTTAACATCTCAGATGGGATTTGAACATAGATTTCATTGATTTCACATTCAATGTCCTGTCCACTCTATTCTGCTCCCTCTCTGAATATGGAACATTGCATATGCTGTAAGACAAGGTCAGTATGTGGGTGACTTTTACTGAGCTGCTCTTTTCCTCTTTCTTTTCTAAGCTTTGTTATTGGAGACGGCTTATGGGAGGGGGGAAGGAAGAATCTATTCTGAAATGAATGTGATATTACAACTAAAGGCATCAATAAAATGAGATTTTTAAAAAAGGCAGAATAAAAACTATTCCTGTGCTTGAAGATCATAGGGTCATAGATTTTAGAGCTGTAGGGGACCTTATTGGTCATTGAATTCAGTCTCCTTATTTTACAGATAAAGAAACTAAGGCCCAGAAAAGTGAAGTGACATGCCCAGGATCATACCTAAAGACACTGGTAAATGCTTAACAATCAGCTCCCCCCCCAAAAAAGGGTAAGATACACTTTGAAGTTTAATCTGCATTATTCATGTTTTCTTCATTACTTTATTATGTCTAGAATTCAAAATCAAACCCTGATTTGTAGCATTTGCTGATTTCTGAGGACTAAGTATTCATGGTAAAAATTTTACTAGTTTTCCTCAAGCTGGCTCCAGCATACCCCCGACTTTAGTCTGCCTTAAAGATTTGGCAACATCAAAGAAAATCATAGTCTCCATTGCTTTCACTGAGCATCATTCAAAATTTCAGAATTAAGTCCAAAATACTCCATCCCTCAGGGAACCAACAGATATGTGATGGAATCCTGGAAGTTTTAATAATGACTAGTTCTAATAAAAGCCAGTTGGCATAGTGAAATAGAGCATTGTCCAGGAGCTCTGAGGCAGGGTTTGACCCAAGCTAATTCCCTTCATCTAAGTGTCAGTTTCCCTATCTGTAAAATAGTTCTTGCCTCTCAGAATTGTTGTGAAGATAAAATGAGATAGTATTTGTGAAGATCTTTGTTAGTCTTAAAGTACTATATAAGTCACTATTATCATCATCATCATTAAGAACATAACAACAGGGGTGGCTAGGTGTCGCAGTGAGTAGAGTGCTGGCCCTGGAGTCAGAAGGACCTGAGTTTGGTTCCAGCCTCAGACACTTAACGCGCACACACAAACAAAAACCTAGCCTTGTGACCTTGGGCAAGTTACTTAACCCCAATTGCCCTCCAAAAAGCAAAACAAACAAACAAACAAAAAAGAACATAACAACAGTTATAAAGTTAACTCCTGGAAAAGTCTAATTTGAGACAAAAGCTGGTCAGGATAGGGAGGTCTACAGTCACATCTTCTAGCTGCTTGGGAAGGAGTTCTTTTTCCACAGAAAGAGCCCCACTCTATAGACACTAATGTAACTTGGTTTATTTTTATTTTAAATGAGAAGACAAGATTGTAAGAGAATTCTGGGAGAAAACAGTGGTCCAGGTCAAGCTAACCATGGGTAGGTAGTTAGAATAAAAGACCGGAGGCTTAGGTGACGACATAGTATGAGAAGTAGTATGGTATAGAGAATGATGAATGAATTTGGAGACAGAAGAATGGAGTTCAAATCTTGGCTCTTCTACTACTACCTGGGTAACTTTTGACAAATCATCATTTGACATTTCTAAGCCTCAGCTTCCTGTAATGGAAATGCAGATTTAAAGATCTTCCCTGCCCCTAGGCCCTTTGATTGGCTTAAGAGACTTTGATTGGCTTTAAGAGACTCTGAAAACCTTCCTTGATTTGAAAATATGTTCTGCCTCCTAATAGGCTGAATGTGGTCACATGGAGCCTGTGGTAGGAGGCTTGGTTTTCAGGAATGACCACACCTTGATGCTGTGTGATTGGGCAGTGGGTCAAAAGGGTGGTTACATTCTCTGAGCCAGGATAAGACTATATAATCCCTGATTTGAGGCTTTGCTTTGGGGCTCACTTTGAGAAGTGTTGTGTGATTTGACCAGATGAGACTCTGGGAAGCCATTGTTGAGAGCCCCCCGGCTTTGAAAACCCAGATGTTGATGCTTCCCTCTCTGGTAAATGTGATTTGGTATTGATAATGGTTGGACAGTTTGGAAGCCTGTCTGCTTGATCTGTTTGTTTCTCTGTTTTGAAACTACTGTCTGTAAACTCTGAAGTTCGGGGTACTGACCTTTTTCCCCTGAATTAGGTAAATGGTATATGTTTGTTTGATTAAAGTGTGCTTGTTAACTGATTTTGAGTTGCTTTCCTTTTGAAAAGCAGATCTAAGAACCTGTATTGGCAGCTACCCTGGGGATGTTGGGGTGCTTGCTGCTACACTTCCCCAACTGTAAAAATGAGAAGGTTGGTCTAGATGATCTCCAAGATCCCTTCCAATTCTAAACCAATGATCCCGTGCTCCTTTGAAAGTACAGATTTAGTGCTAGAATTTAGACCTTAGAGATTGTCTCACTCAGTGATTTCCAACCTTTTCAAGCAGGAGAACTTCTTTCCAACATCAGAAAATATCACAAACTCCCCATCCCCAATTGTAATCATTATACTATTTAGGGTCATAAGGTAATAGATTTAGAACTGGAAGGGTCCTTGGAGATCAAGTCCAACACCTTCATTTTACAGATGAGGAAACCGAGATAAAGAGAAGTTAAATGATTTGCCCAGGATTACAGCTCGAAAATGTCTGAGGCAAAGTTTGAACTCTGGTCCTCCTTATTCCTAACCAAACCATCTGTGCTATCAATTGAGAAAATGCATAATGACGTAAAGCTGCTGTGGATTCAGTAGCACATTTAATTGAATCGGTATTCTAGGCATCATGATGACTTTTATGTTCTTTGATATTTTGTTGGTTCTGTGATCTCCCTGCTATATTTACTCCCTCCTTCCAGTAGTGTAGACTCCTCTACATCTATGCTTCCTCCTCCTATGTAACTCTTGTCCATGCCATCCTGTAAATCTGCCAGGTGTTTCAGCTCATTGAGCTGAGAGCCTTCCTTTAGGTTCTGCTGACATTATGTGTATACCAATGGAGAGTACAGGCTGTCCATTTATTATCCATCATTCTAATATGTTATGGGTCCAACTTTTTTTTAAATGACATTCTTTACTCTACAACTATTCATTCCTCATATATTGTTCCACAGCCCTCTCACACTCATCATTGCCTTTTGTCTGGCTTTTAACCTCATCTCTTTGGAAACTGTGGCATTTCACTGCTCTACAACATCGATAGAAGACTATAGGTATTAAAAAGATGGGTCATTTTCAGGGAAAAGCATGAGTTTATTGCTACAATAGTACAATTCCTCAACTTTCCCCCCTGTTCAAGTTTGATCCCAGATCATTGTCCATTTTCAGGGTCTGTCCAAGATAAATGCATTGCACCTACAGATATTTGAAAATCAATAATACTTTACATGTATGGAACAAACTATTCCATTTCCATTAAAAGAGTGTTTAATTATTTGTGGTTTTGTAGGCTGCTTAAAGTGTTTAAATTACATAATGGAAAGTAAGCTCCTGGAACGGAAGCATTGTTTCATTTTTATCTTTGTATTCCCAAGCCCTAGTATAGTGTCTGATGAATAGTAGATGCTTGATAAGTGAGGAAGAAAAGAAGGAAGTAGGGAAAGAAGGAAGGAAGGAAGGAAGGAAGGAAGGAAGGAAGGAAGGAAGGGAGGAAGGAAGGAAGACTGGAGTTTGCTGAACACAGAGTGGAAACCACTGCTCTAGTTCAACTGTGACTCAAAGAGGTTAATTAACTCATCCTTAATTAATTAACTTATACTTGCAGGTAACAGGTTTGACATATAAATATGCCATGCATATATATATGCCAAAAAGCTAGGCATATAAAACCAAGTCCAGTAATTTCAAATCCTGACCTCTTTCCTGGGTGCCACACTAATATTCAAGATGATAATGGTAACATTAACACTGTAATCAAATGGTACCAAAGGGTAACATGGTGGGAAGTATGGAAAACTTCATTTTCATATAAAGCCCCAATGCCACTTTCTTCCAACTGTAGTAAATATTAACAAGAATGTTTGGTTTCTCAGGACAATTTGCTAAACTCATGATGGGAAGCATTGTGACAAGTCATTATTATCAAGCTACAGGGAGCACTGTTAAAATAATAACCCCCAGAAACCAAACTCTCAAAAATGAAAGAAGTACCTTAAAACTCAACAAAAGCTGTCTTGCTCAGAAATGTGAGGCACTGAGTCCAATTTGACCTAAGAGTAAAATAATATGATTCCAAGTCTCACTGTGGAATATCTAGCATGAATAAATTGATTGAAAAATATATTATGGAGTGGAACCCTCAACTACAGCCATTTGGTCATCACGGTGGGAGGTGATCATGGGTTCGCCAAGGTTATGCACAGGGAGCATAAGTTTTGTCAACTTTGAGAAATCTGGAAGAGCTTCTAGGATACTCCCAGCCAGGCTATGATCTGAGAATCTTCCTAGTGAAGTTCAAGAGACTCATACCCAGGACTGGCTGCAATGTGATGAATTTTTCAGCCATAGCAGCTTTTAAAGAAGATCTAATGAGAACGACTTTTTTTTTGGTCTTTTTGGAGAGGGAAGGCAGGACAAGTGAGGTTAAGTAACTTGCTAAAGGTCACATGGCTAGTGAGTGTTAAGTGTCTGAGGCCTCATTTGGACCCAGGTCCTCCTGACTCCAGGGCTGGCGCTCTATTCACTGTACTACCTAGCTGCCCGAGAGAATGTCCAAAGGGGAAAGAGAGAGAGAGAGAGAGAGAGAGAGAGAGAGAGAGAGAGAGAGAGAGAGAGAGAGAGAGAGAGAGAGAGAGCAGGAAAGAAAAAGAAAGGAGAGAGGAAGAGAGAGAGCAGGAAAGAAAAAGAAAGGAGAGAGGGAGAGAGAACTAAAGAAAAAAAAAAGAAATATCCAGAGCAAAGCAGCTAGTGAAGGACCTTGAATCCTTGTCATAATGGACTCTGAAGTGACTGTGCCCTATGCCTGGAATGCCCTCCCTTCTCCTCTCTTCCCCTCAGAGAATCTCTCACTTCACCACACAGTCAAGCACTACAATCTATGGGATTGTAGGAAAGATTTTCCAATCCACCCTCCACAGCAGCTGCTCTCCTCCTTCCTAAATACCTTATATTCAATTACCTTTTCTACACACACACACACACACACACACACACACACACACACACACACACACACACACACACACACACACACACTTACAAGGCCAGTTCTGGCCTTAGCCAACACTACTGGGAGATGTCTTTTTGACCAATATAGAAGCCTGAGATGGGATATAGCAGAATGGCATAGTAGAACTTAAATAAAATCTAGCCAGGTGTAATCCAGCATAGTTTTAAAAAACTATTTAGAGTTTTTAAATCCATAATTTTAGAACAGGAATTATAGAATTGTCCCTAAGATTTTGGATTAAAGTTTAATTGTTATATCTATTTCTACAGTGTTTTCCTTCCAAACTAAGGCATTATCACCAAACTGGCTACATTTTTTCTTTCTCAGTTTTACTCATCAAATGATTCTTGAGTGCCTTCTATATGTTCAGTACTGAAAAGGGAAGCACACACACAATATTGTTCAGAAGTTACCCACATTTCCATAAGTAGATGGTTTTTTATCTGTCATCATTTTGCCAATAGAATGTAGTCTCTTATGGGCCCTACCAACCTATAAAGGCATTGAGTACTGGTCCAGGGATGGACAGTATGTTGTCCTAGGTTTCGAGAAGCTTATCCATAGTTTGCCCATAGGCCATAGCAACTCTCTAAAACCATACTACATCACGGAAGAATTGTGTTCTACAGTAGAATAGGTAAAATGCTAGATTGAGGACCAAAGGATCCAAGCCCAAGTCCTGGTTCTCCACATGGAGCAAAATATTCATGGAAACACTCATTGTGGTAGCAAAGAACTTGAAATAAAGTAAATGATCCACAAATGGAGACAAATTGTGGGGCACTAACGTAATGGAATATTAAGAAATAACACATGAAATTCAGAAAAGCATGAGAAGATTTATGTGAACTCCGTGACAGAATAAAATAAGCAGAAACAGAAAAATAATATACACAATGACTACAATAATAACTAACATTCCACAAACAATAGAAATAACAACAATAACAATATAAACATAATAAAATTAATGCTTGTGATTATAATGCAAAAGAGTTAGAAAAATGTATCCCCATCTCACTTGAAAAGATGGGGGGCTGGACTTTGGGTGAGTAATACTGTCAGAAATTACTGACAAGGCAATTGGCTTTGATTTACTTCAACTTTTTTTTTAATCTGTATTATGTGGGATGGCTTGTTAGGTAGAAGAGAGAGAAAGTAGATATTCTTTTGGAAATAAAGGTGATGTAAAAATCAATTCCTGTGGCAGCTAGGTGGTGCAGTGAGTAGAGCACCAGCCCTGAAGTCAGGAAGACCTGAGTTCAAATCCGGCCTCAGACACTTAACACTTAATAGCTGTGTGATCTTGGGCAAGTCACTTGACTCCAATTGCCCTCCAAAAAGAAAAAAGATAAAAAGAAAAAAAAATCAATTGCCAAATCAACCATAAAGGACATATGAAGAAGGATACTATCTGCAACCAGAGAAAGAATCAATAAATAGATATATAGAACAATTTTACATATACATATATATGTATATTATACACATATATAGGTACATATATACACATATGTGTGTGTGTGTGTCTAATGGTAGCTATCTCTAGGGTGGGAGGGAGAGGGAAGAAAAAATTTGCATAATAATGTTGTATATTTATATGTTGTATATGTAGCAAGTTGTACATAGTAGATTTGCAGTTTCATATGCAATCTTTTTTATTGTACTATGATATGAAAATGCTTGCTTTGTTCCATAAGTTAAAAATAAAATTTAAAAACTTTTAGAAAGATAATATGGGGGGATTCAATGTTATTAATGAAAACAAGATCATAAATTTTATTTAAAATCCTAACTTTCCTAAGAATAGAGACAATGTTGCACCGTCTTTGTATCCTGCAGGTGTATGTGGCACTATTCATACTTGGATGCTTTAATATAGAGGTGGTTTCAGTGGTGTGGGCATTCCCTTTGCCCATACAAATCACAACCTATCCATGCTTCCCCAGCATACAGTGTGATTCTTGTCCATACCCTCCCATTAACTCTTCATAGCGGGTTTACCCAATATGCTGAAGCCTTTCCTCTGTGTCTCTTGGCATTGTGTGTTGGGCAGAGTAGCATTGGAAAACTGTTGCCTCAAGAACTTGGGGTCATCTTTACGCCATAAGAAAAGCATCAGGACAGAAGAGTCCCGTCATTATGGCATGAAGGTGGACCTGGGTTCTTGAAGCTTTACCAGTGGAACATAAGCTCTGGCAAGTTTTACCAAACTAGAAAAAACTTTAATTGTAGTAACAGCAACAGACTTTCAGAGGACCAACTAAAGTTGTGATGAATTTGTTGGGTATGGTACCCCAAGACAGTTTGTCTCCAGGTCCAAATATGGCATGAGGTACATGGAGACAGGAACACCTTGGTTCAAATACCCTGCACCCCACCCCAATATACACAGGTAATAGTGGTGTGACACTAAGCCCGTCAATTAACCTCTGTGAACCTCAGTTTCCTCATCTGTGGAATGAGGGCATTGACTTCCACAGACACTAGCTCTAGATCTATGTTACTGTAGTCCTATGATGAATTGAACTCACCATGACTGTTCAAGGAAGGAAACGGATTAAGTCTGTATGCATTGACACCAGTATTATTTCCTTGATGAATTCAGGCTAAGTGAAAACAGCTTGGTCAATAATAGGCACCCTCTGGGCCTGAATGGAGGTTCTCTACTGTACTTACAGGGAATTCTGCTGATACCTCCTCAATCCCTCTTAACAAATAAGAAACATCTAGGCATTAATCTTGTTCATGTTATTAATATTAATAATTATAAGAATTCACACTTATACTGTGCTTTACAGTGTTCAAAGCATAACAGCCAAGAAGCTGTTTTAGTTGAGTTGTTCATTATTAATCTTCCCCGACCTGCTCTCCAGCTGTCTCCCTCCTCTCCCTCCTTCTCAATCTTTTCTTCTATTCTCACTGGCTAATCAGCACCTGGAGTTAATAACCTGCGCTTCATTGGTTCTTCATTAATCACCTCCTCCAGGCTATTGGGGAGAGAGTTATTTTGTTTTCATTCCAATATTCTAGCTTGTTCTCTGCCAGCAATTCCAACTGAGCTATGGTTTCTAGGTACATTTTTAGAAGCATTATCCATAGAACACTGTGACATTTTTTTGAAAGTAAATTTGTCATTCCAGTAAGTAGATAAGTTCTAGAAACTTGTAATTATGATGGTGAGGATTGGCTAATTGGTCTTGATACCAGCAAAGACATACACATACACATATCTGTATCCATATGTACATATATTTATCTATATACACATGTGTATCTAGTTATATATGTGCATATATGTGTACTATATATAGATACATGTATATGTGTTCTTTTTTTAAGTCCTTCATTTCTAGATTTCTTTATGGGATACAAAATGACAACCAAGGGAATTTTCTGTCCCTTTTTTCCTCCCCAATTGTAACATGCTAAGGAGCAGTGCAGGGATTCACCAGTGGACCTTTCTTACCACCTGGGCTATACAACATCAAAGCAACCACAAAAATGAAGAGAAGCCCACAGGACAAGGACCCAGATGCCAACCAGGAAAGGAACTGTGTAGGACAAAAGATAAATCTTAATAAAAATTCAAAGTCAAACTCAGGGTGCTGAGTTCTTCAGCTCTGACTTTCTGATATTCTCAGCTAACTCCTCACCATAATTGCAGCAAAAGTGGGAATAGAGAAAGATTTTGAAAGCTGTCAACAAATTTTAAGAAGGCATGAGATCATTTTTTAAAAAGATTTTCTCTAAGTCTGTATACATTGTTTCCATTCCCAAAATACTGATATTCTTGTAAGATTTTCATTAGACTTAGGGCCAATCTTAGATATAAATATCTTCCCTCCCCATGCCTATTCCGCTTTCAATCTCTGTTGCATACCACTGCCAGAATAATTCTCTTAAATATTCCCTTTATCATCCCTTTGATCAGAAGTTCCCTAAGCTTTACAAAAGTGGTTCTCCCTGAGACCTTTTCAGGGGGTCTTGTGAGATCAAAATTGATACAAACTGATACAGAATTTTTATGTAATAGCAAGATATTTTAATTTCTGGTACAGTAAATACCACTAGACATAACCCATAAAGAAGGTTCTTGGGGTCCTCAACAGTTTTTAAGGGTGTAAAATAGTCCTGAGACTATAAAGTTGGAGAAAATCTAAATTCTTTTTTCTGTAGTAGTACCTCCTCTGAACTACTCTCCCAACTTGCATTTGCTCTCTCAAGACATCCTCTCTCAAAGAGATAGTGGCTACCTCATTAAAGGGTCTATCTATCCTAAAACTCAAGCTCATGAGCTCCCAGCAGTGTGTTTCCCATGAACAATCTGTCAGTAGACACAGTAAGTACTTAGCAAAAGCACTTACTACAATGGCATAATTAGGAATAGTAGACATAAAACCTTCCCTCCATACACCTGGGGCACATTTCCAGAAATATACACATTGTCCATGGGAAGAGTGAATTCAAACTTAGAGCTCAGTGGTAGTGAGATGCACAGGTAGGGTGAATTATGACTCGAATTACTCATAATTCCTGGTACTGCAGCGAACCAAAGTTTGTTTCCTCTTTGTAGAATCCTCACAAAGTTCCCCTTTGATATAGCATCCCTCCTGGGGGGTTGTTCAACTCAGCTTCTGGGGTCTGTTTCTCTCTTGATTACCAGAGCTAGTTCCTCAAAGCTGCTTCCTACCTCCAGTGATGGTTTGTCTTTATCCATATCAGTCTAGAACATCTTTGTATCTGTTTCTACTCCTAGTTGGATGTAGTTTCTGCTTCATTAATGTGGCCAATGTGTGAGCAGGTGGGAGGTACAGAGAAAATGTCCTCCCCTACCCTTGCTGATTTTCAATTAAGACCCAATGATCTTCCACAACTATTGTCAAATCTGGAATTCAAACTCCTGAAATCCATCTAGCTATTTAAAGCCTCCAAAGGTAGGACTGACTTTCTTGCTCAGCCATTCACAATGTGCCCTTCGTGACCTAATCAAAGATGATCACACCTCATAAAGGGATCACAGGGTAGAAATATATCTTGTGAATACATTAAAACCCCCTCACCTATGATTCTATTCTGTGAGTGCATCAACTGAGCCAGAGGGTGGGATTCATAACCTCCTTCCCTTATATTGGCATTCAATGTCATTCAAAATGGAACTCATCATCTTGCTCCCTAAACCAAATTTCCTGGCACAATCATTTTTCCAGTCACCTAGATTCAAAATTGCAGAATTAAAACTGGCTCTTCCCTTTCATATCTCAATTCCAAATCAGTTGCCATTTCTTTACAATTCTGACCCCAAGTTATTGCCTCAAATATTGAAAAGAACCAAAGACAGAGCCCTATAGCCCTTAACTGATGACCATTCCAGTCTACCAGTTTTATATCTCTCACCATGTTTGAGGGCAGTTATTAAACCTGTTGTGAGTTCACTTAATTATACTATCAGTCTATAGGTTTTCATCTTGAACCCAAAGGTATCAAAAAATTTCCTTTTTCAAATACTTTGCTTAAATCCAAATGTTTTACACCTAAGACATCCATCTAGCCAAGTAGTTTTAGCAACTATGTCAAGAAAAGAAACAGTAGATACGGATAAGACTATGGCCCTGTCCTGAAGCCCACAGCACTTACCATCAGTACGTTTTGGCATACCAGTACATTCTATTTAATATCAAATTACACACTATATTGGTGTCATTCTTTAATTGCTTCAAGGTTTGCCTCAACAACAATACTTTAAGCTCTTTGAGAGCAAGGACCAATTCCTAAACTTCTTCTGTGAACAATAAGGTGTCAAAAGCACAATAATCAATAATGACACACTGATTTGATTCACGTTGCCCTAATTTGATTCCCTAGTTTAATTGCTGGACTTGTGCATCTTTACTGGGTCGACCAGAAAGTATGGTGGATGGGACCTGGTATTTCCTGAGTCTAAGACAGCTTTAGAGGAATGAGGGATGATGGTTGTAAGAAAGTGTTGGGAAGCCTGGTGGACATGAGCATCTTACCCTCTGGGTGGGTTGGACAGCATTATGGAATAGGAGGGGGAAGCACTAGATTAGGAATAGGAAACTTTTTTAAGCTTCATAGTTTAAACAGAAGCACAAGAGAGAACCAGTAGTATAGCAAATAACTTTTAAATGGATAACCATAAATATGATCCAGGGGTCCAGGAGTCTCTAAATTATATCTCCCAGGAGCATGTGAAGCAGCAAGTGAAAACATGACCCCAAGCACAGACTCTGTTGCATAGAGTTTTAGAAACTGGATGGAGGCTTCAGAATAGAATGTTGTGGTGAATTTACCTGCTGACTCTACAGGTTTCTGGGAGATAAAGTAGAGAGATGTTCAGATCCCTTCATAAAAGCAAGAAAGTGATTAATTGAAAGACAGGTGATCTTAAAGATGAATACCTATAGCAGCTATTCAAAAACAGAATGGGCTATTTCAGAAGGTAGTGGGTTCCCCCTCCCCAGAGGTATTTAGGAAGATATTGGATAACCACTTCCTGAATATATCTTAGAAGGGTTTGTTTTTGGTTTTTTTTGTTTTTTTTGGGGGGGGGGGTGAAATAGAAAGACTCTGAGATTCTGAGACATTCTGTGATTCTAAAGTATGGGTATCCATTAAGAAACAAGCATTAGCTTCCAAAAATGTTCGATTTGCCCCCAGAAGTTGTGTCAACAAATATATTAAAGGAAGTATAGAGGAAAGAAGGAAGGAAGGAAGGAAGGAAAACTGTAGGCAATTAAACATTGTAGGATTCTCTTTTAGCGTGTAAGAAAAACTATGGCAGTTTTTATTGTAATTAGATTGTAAGCTCCTTGAAGGCTGAGATTGTCTTTTACTTCCTTTTGTATCTCCAGTGCCTGGCACATAACAGGTATTTAGGAAATGTTTATTGATTTATTGAGGGTACACTTAAAACACAGTCTCCCAAAGTCTTTTAGCTATATAGTATAGGGGAAATTTATGCCTTAGGTCTATGTGCTTCTATTAGAACAGAAAGGCAAGGACGGGAAGAATGCAACATATTCTTGGGGATTTCTCATGTCCCATGCCAGATGATGGGGATTGCTTCTCTGGGACCCAGGTTTCTATAAAAGACTCTCATGAGATCTTGATCTATCTTCCCATGAGACCACCACGTGAACACATTAGGTATTTGGAAAGGAGCCCTGGAACAGTAAGTACCAGCCTTCTTCCAAGCCTCATTTAGTTTATCATTTAAATGAGTCCTTCAGCTTTTCTGACAAGACTTTGGAATAATGCTAATACCAGAGTGAAGACCTGCAAAAGAAGCCATTGAAAATTCACCCTGGAAGAGAAGATAATAAGTAGCAAAGTCAATATTTTCCCAATGTCTCTTCCTTATCTGTCAGGATTAATCTTTGGTGACAGAGCAATTAAATTGGACCGAACAAGTGGAGATCATGCATATGAAACAGACTTCTCTAATTAGAATTGGAAAAAGGGAAAAGGGAAAGAGAAAATGCCTGACTAGGCAGACTGGTTTCTGGGCTAAGGTGGAGAGAGAGAATCTGATCTTCTTGGACCCTAAGTTACTCTCTCTTTCTAAATTAAATATCTGCATCAAATCTCTCAGACCAATTCCTTTTTCAAAGGTCTCACTTAGACTAAGCCATACTTCTTTCTAGGTTCTATTAATACAAGTAACAAACACCCTCCGCCCCACTTCCCCTTCCCTCCTCTCCCCTCCAGGGGTCCCACATCTTGGAATTCATACTATTCAAATTTACAATTAGGTAAAATGAAGTCATTGGTTCTAGCCTAATGGAAATATGCATTGTGAATTCAAATAATGCAATCATTTCAGGCGATTCATTATTTACACTAATTGTGACCTAGCCGTACTTTCTCTAGAAATAAATCTCTTTAGGGTTAAAATCTAATAACACTATTATTCATGGGTAATTATATGATATAATTCAAGGGCCCCTAGAAACAGTCCCTCACCAAAAAAATATTTTGCTATACGGACTGAAATTCCACCATTAAATCTGAAGTACTTTAAAAAAAAGGAATAAGTGCTGAGCTTAAAAAATGCAAACAGTTCTAGGAGGCTGTTATCAATCATTTATACCTTAGTGTGAATTAGGTTTATAAGATGTGACAGAGATCAAGCCATTCACGTAATATAAGCTCCTTCAAGCAGAGGCTATTTCATTATTGGTTTTGTATTCATAGTGTCAGAAAGGTTGAAGGCAAAAGAAGAGGACAGCGGAGGATGAGATGGATTGACAGTGTCATGGAAACAACAAACAGGAAACTGGACAGATTTCAAGAAATAGTGGAGAATAGAAGGGTCTGGCGTGCTATGGTCCATGAGGTCATAAAGAGTTGGACACAACTGAACAATAACATTCCCACTATGTGGCACCATGTCTTACACATAGTCAGCCCTTAAATGCTTCTTGAATTTTACTGAAATATATATATATATATATATATATATATATATATATATATATATATATATATATATATATATATATATATATATCTCAAAACAGAGGGGAATAATTTTGACACATGGGATGCTGTGCAAAAAAAAAAAAAGTTATGGGGAATGAAGCCACTGTATAAGTAGGAGTGAGAAGAGCTCTGAGAAACAGGAAAGCAAAACATGAATTTACTCAGTGTTAGCCTGGACTTTGGTCCTCCTGTTGCCACGACCACCATAATTTCCATGAGACCAAATACAAAGGTTTGGAGGCTCCATGATTGTCTTGCTTGAGGTAAGCCTGCTGAAACAGATCAACAGGTTGGTCCAGAAAGTTTTACCCCATCTTCCATCTTGTCCTCATTCCAGAAAACTCACAGCCTTCAACTTAGTCATTCATCAAATTCTAGAATTATTGGCTTGGATTCTCCCAAGATCCAAGTTATAAATCAGTCATAGTGTCTTTGCTATCACAGCCTATAAGAATTTCCTTTCAATTTCATTGGGCATGATAAATGGGAGGTGTGGGAGTTATGTCTGAGAGTGACAATTAGTAATGAAATTGTGAAATGTTTGTTTGCTCCTAAATGATAGGGTCTCTTTTGGATGGACATTCTTCCCAAGCAGGACTGGACAGGGAAGGAAATGTCACATGTATCCTATAATCTCCTAAGGCTTCCAAACTACTATAAAGCTCTGCTGTTTTTTTTGAAAAACTTGGTGTTAATTTTGTTGTTGTTTACCAGGGAGCAGGTGGGAGGGGCCTTGGCAGGGCATGAATGGAACAAGGTATTTTTTTAAAGCATGATTAAATTATAGTTTTGGAATCGCAAGAATGGTGACTGGAGCATAGGGTAAAGAATTGTCACTTTTTTGCAGTGGGCTAGAGCTAGGGAGGGAGTCAAAGGGGCCAATAGGTAGGAAGGAGTGGTTATCCTAAGGAAGTGGAGTAGATAAGTTCACCCTGGGTCCCTCTGACCCTTTTTTAGGTGTGTCTATTTAAAATCAAAAGGGACATTAGCATCCTCAGAGGTTAATCTATGTTTTACAGATGAGGAAGTTGAGCTCTATTGAATTGGAACAACCTGCCCAAAGCCACCCATGTAGAAAGAGGCAAACACAGAATTTGAGCCCAGGTATACTCACTCCAAGTCCAACATCCTCCCTCCCCTCCAGCCTAAATTAAGCATTGGGAAAGGATTTCAGAATTGTTATATTGATTTTGTTGGAGTACATTTAAAGCTGCATTGGCTTGGAAATTCATTCAGAGAATTCTTCTATCATTAGAGTGCTAATCATGGCTCTCTCATCACAAAATGGTCAATGGCCAGCTCTCTTGGAAGGTTTTTCTCCTGAATAACTGAGGAATTGGAGCCCACGGGCTAAGTATCTCTCCTGCTGGGAGCTTGTTAAAAAAGGAGAGAAACCAGCAATGGACTCTCTCATTAATAACCCAGCAGGTGGAAATATATCCGGGCATTACTTTGCTAGTTTATTTTGGGATGTTCTGAAGACTGCTGGAGGTGACAAGAAGCAAAGAGCATCTTTCCAAACTTTCTTCCCCCATTAAATATTTGGATTTTTTTTCAGCCTCTGCTCATTTTCAGCACTTTCTATACTTTTTCTTAGCTATGTTTTCTAACATGGAAGGAGGTAGTTTAAAAACATAAAAATATTCACATCAGAAGGAAAAACAAAAACAAAAAACAACCCAGGATGGGATTGTTAGGACCAGAAAGAGCTATTTATGGCCTGTGTAACCTTGGGCTAATCATGCTACCTACCTTTTTTGGTCTCAGTTTCTTCATCTGTAAAATTATAATAATACCAATAGTATCTTCCTTATAGGGCTGTTTCAAGCCTCAAATGAAATCATATATACAAAGGTTTTGCAAATATTAAAGGACAATCTAATTTCGGTTATTGTTTAATGTCCCTTCCAACTCTCAGTTTATGCTCTGATAATGCCATGGAAACACAGGAGTTTGTATTAAACCCTTTTAAATGTTGGTGTGTTCCTGAAAAGCTGTGTATTAATCAAATATCATTTGATTTATATAATAGGAATTTGCTATTTGAGAGAATCCTATTGTAAATTCTTTTTTTAAGCAAGGAATCCTCTTGTAAATCTGGTAATTATCTCCCTTAATTTCCTTTTTTTTTCTTTTAAAAGTCTGATTTTCATGTCACCTTGACTTTAAGCCAAGGAACAGCCTTAAATCTGCTCAAGCTGTCACATGAAACTGATTCTATAGAAATCAAAAAGAAAGTAAATCATTGTTCTGGATACTTCCTTGTTCCAATTCAACTCAATAACCAACTATTAAGAATCCATTACACAAAAGGCCCTATATTCTGTGCTCAGGCTATAGTTCTGACCAAAACTAGAAAATCAAAAATCTACTACTGAATTTTCAGCCCAAATTACACTGTAGACTACATACTTAAATTACTTGCCCTGAACTATTCTTCCCCATTCAACCTAAGTTCTGTAGCCCTGAGTGACTCAAGGGGAAGGGACTGGTAACACTAAGAAAAGCCAAGATGCATGGTGAAAGAAAAGTTGATTTTCTGAGTTTATAGCTTTTAGGAAGGGAGGGCTTTGGGTAGTAAAAGCTTTGCAAGTCAGTAAAAATGAGTCAGAAATAGGACTATCAATCTGTCAATGACAATCTACAGAGGAAAATAAAATAGACTGCACTTATTTCTGACAATTAAAAGAAAGGGATTTGCCCACTTTCTGGAAATATGATGCTATCAGAACATTAGTCATCTTTTAAAAATCTTAATTAATAACTTTTTATATCATTTTTATTTCTGGATATATCCTTCCAATCTCCTTTACACAGTGAGCCATCACTTGTAAAGATTTCTTTTTAAAAAAAGGGTTCAGCAAAGCTAAGCCATTCATCTACCAAGTCTGACAGCACATTAAATGTGGAGCATGTTAAATGCTCCACCCCCACAGGCCCCCTTCTCTGCAAAGAAGAGACTTGATGAGTTTTCTCACCTCTCCTTTAAGGACAAGTTGAGTCATTATTGTTACCCAGTATTCAGATCAATGGTTTGTTTGGCATTATGTTCATTGCACACATTGTTTTCCTGAGTCCACTTACTTTGTTCCACATCATTTTATGTCTTCCCATGCTTCTCTGAATTCATCTCATTCACTATTTTACATAGCACAGTAATAATATATTTTACATCCAGGGAATACAATTTGTTTAGCCAATCAATAAATAGTTCGTTTTTTCCAGTTCTTTACAATCACAAAAGTGCTGATATGAATATTTTGGTAGATATGGGATCTTTATTTTTGTCTTTAACCATCTTGTGGTTAATGCCTAGCAGTCAGATATTGAGGTCAAAAGGAATAGGCATTTGAGTCACTTATTAGTAGAATTCTAAATTGCTTTTTAGGAAGGAAGCAGAAAGGGAAGAAAGGAAGTAATGGAGGGAAGGAGAGAAGGAAAGGATGGAGGGAAGGAAGGGAGGAAAGAAGGAAGAAGGAAGGAAGGAAGGAAGGAAGGAAGGAAGGAAGAATAATAGTAATGAAATTTGAAGATCCCTTTGTATTGCCAAGCTAACAGGTACTTAGCACTTAGTTTCAAATTAAGCCTCTGTAAAGAAACAGAAGGTATGAACCCGTGTTGCTGATGTAACAGGAAAAGGCTGAACAGGGAGGAGCTAATACTATATATAAGGAAAAGCTTCAGCTGGGAAATCAGAACTTCTTGGGACAAGCATGGCAGAGGAAGAGCAGCAGCTACTGCTAGAGAGAGAGAGAGAGAGAGAGAGAGAGAGAGAGAGAGAGAGAGAGAGAGAGAGAGAATTTCTCTCAGCAAGCATCTAGAGGCTGGGCTGCTACTGCTGGACTGAAGACTGAACTGAGAATTGAGAAGAACTGAGAAGGAGAAATGATAATTGAGAACTGAGGCAGAATTTCTTGGAGCAAGCCACATGGAGGCTGGATAAAGTGATTTTGATTTTGAGAACAGAGTTGGATAAAGTGATTTTGATTTTGAGAATGGAGCTGGATAAAGTAATTTGGATTTTGAGAACAGAACTTGTGGTGGTGGAGGTTCTTCTGAGAGCCAGCTAAACTGCTACTGAGGACTTCCAAGGACCAGCTGGAGCTGCCAAAGAAAGCATGACTGTGGTGTCAGTACTTTGTCTGTTTTGGGTCTATATGTTGATTTCACAGGCAGAAAATGAACTGAGATGATAGCGCTGACCATGTCTGTGAATATTGTTGTAATTCTGCTAAGCTTGATATGTGTAGATATTGTTGTGGCTCTGTTAAGTTTTCTCTTTCCAGGAACAGAAATTGTGAAGGACTTGAATTGAACTGGATATTGTAAGCTTCAGTGTGGAGCAGGAACTACATGGAGAGCTGGACAAGGAACTGTGAGCTGTCTGCCTTTGAACTCAGGTGGCAGTTGGTTAGATTTGGGCAGGAGCTGGGATAATAGAAGAGGAACCATGGAAGCTGAAAGCCTGCCTCGAATCAAGATGAAAAGACCTCTCTTTGGGTATTTAATGCTGACTGATGAAACTGTAACTTACTTGTGACCTAGGGGTGGATGGCCATTGTACTTTCCACTACCCCTTAAGAGGTACTGAGTAGTGACTGATAATATTGTAACTTAATTGCACCCCATGGGTGGAGGACTTTTGTACTTTGTGATTGAATTAAGGACTTTGTGATTGACTAAATGAATGTACTTTGTTTAAAACTATGTGACCACCTTGGTGAAACTATGTGGCCATTTTAGTGATAAGTTGTTGAGTTGTGACATGGTGAATGATGTATTTTGATTTTCTATGAATGCTATGCTCTGATCTGTTACTGAATAAATAAAGAGTTCACTATACTGTGTAATCAGAACCTTGAAAAGCTGTTCACAGCAGCAGTCCTCTGGAAAGCTGCTTGTGTGTGGCTTTACAGGAAGGAAGGAAAGAAGGAAGGAAGGAAAGAAGGAAGGAAGGAAGGAAGGAAGGAAGGAAGGAAGGAAGGAAGGAAGGAAGGAAGGAAGAAGGGAAGGAAGGAAGAAAAAAAGAAGAGAGGACCAACAGTGTATTAGAATGTCTGGTGTATACATAATGGTTATTTGTGAAAAAGCTAGCAATTTGTGTTCTTGAAGGGGTCCCCCCTGCCCTTTAGTAAGCTCTACAGGGTAACTAAGAATGTTTGATACCCTTAAGGTGAGGTTCACTATAATCCTGTTCCCAATCTAGGGAACCTCTTATTCTGGAGTGAGAGTAAAAGTCACATAGAGAGAGTGGCAATGAAGATGAAATGAAAGGAGTAGATAATGAGAGAGAAAACTGGGAGTTTTAAAATTTGAGGGGGGAAATGAGAAAATGATGAGGGAGAAGATATCAATGATGAACATTTTGAAGGGCTTGAAATCGTGCAGGGTCTTGGGAAGGGTAGAGCAAAAGCAAAGGAGAAAGAAGATATTTCAATAAAAGAGGAACTGGGAGACACATCAGAAAGGGATCCTGATAAAATTTCTTTTTCAAAAATAGTCAACATGGGGGGCAGAGCCAAGATGGTGGAGTAGAAATGGCACTTCCAAGGTGCTCCCCCCCACACCACTTCCAAACAATGTAAAAGGGGACTCTGAACAACTTCTGGAGCTCCAGCACCCATAGAACGACACAAAAAAGCTAACCTCCTGCTGAGGACAGCCCAGCAGCCTTGCAGGGAGCAGCCAGCTCAACACAGCACAATGCTCTGGGAGCCGAGCACAACACTCTGGGAGCTAAGTCCAGGCCCGCATGAGCTGCGGTTTTAGCCCCAGGGCGGCTGGGCCAGCAGCTGGCTGGAGGGACCCCAAAACACCAGCAGCTGTGGTGATTCCAGAATTATCAACACAGATATGCCTAGGACAAAATGAGAGGTTAGTGCTCTATGGACTTTGGGACCAGTATTTGGGGAACACGTCGGCTTTCTCCCCTGGGGGCAAGAAGCAGCTGAGGAGATAGGGCACAGAAGCCATTTTGCAGCTTCAGTGGCAGCTTCAGCTCCTGGTCTTCGAACTGTAGGGAGATCCAGCAATCAGTCTGGGGATTAATTTCTCTTGCTTTAACCTGCTTGGATCTGGATTGTGGTCTGGGGGTGAGGTCTTGGGGTGGGTATCCAGCTTGCCAGAGAGTATGGAGGCTTTACAGAGGCCACCCGACTAATACCTCCAGAAGTTGTGAAGACCCCAATGTTTGGGATGGAAGCTCCTCTGTCTGGTGGCAGAGGTGTCCTACTATGGCAACAAGCTCAAAAATCAAGTAATTAAGTGGCAACATGCCTAGGCAAAGGAAACAAGATAAACAGAAAAATGCAACATTAGACTCCTATTTTGGGGGCAAAGAGGATTGAAGCATGGAACAGGAGGAGGACTACGAGGTCAGAAATCCTACACCAAAAGCCCCAAATGAAAATATGAGTGGGTTACAGGCCATAGAGGACCTTAAGAAGTAGTTTAAAAACCAAATAAGAGAAGTGGAGGAAAAATTGGGAAGAGAAATGAGAAGGATGCAGGAAAAGTATGAAATGAGAGTCAACAGCCTGACTGAGGAGAATAACACCTTAAAAAATAGACCAGCTCAAATGGCAAAGGAGGCTCAAAAAGGCAATGAGGAGAAGAATGCCTTAAAAACATGAATTTGCCAGATGGAAAAAGAATCTCAAAAGCTCACTAAAGAGATTCATTCCTTCAGTGTTAGACTGGAGCAAATGGAAGCTAATGACTTTATGAGAAATCAAGATGCTGTTAAACAGATCCAAACAAATGAAAGAATAGAAGGCAAAGTGAAATATCTCATGGGAAAAACCACTGACTTGGAAAATAGATCCAGAAGAGATAATTCAAAAATTATTGGACTACCTGAAAGCCATGATCAAAGAAAGAACCTAGAAATCATCCTTCAAGAAATTCTCAAGGAAAACTGTCCTGATGTTTTAGACCCAGAGAGAAATAGAGGTTGAAAGAATCCACAGATCACCTCCTGAAAAAGATCCCCAAAAGAAAACTCCCAGGAATATTATAGCCAGGTTCCAGAAACCCCAGATCAAGGAGAAAACACTATAAGCAGCCAGGAAGAAACAATTTCAATATTGTTGATGGAAACAATCAGAATAGCCCAGCACCTGGCAGCTTCTACACTGAGGGATCAAAGGGCATGGAATATGATATTCTAGATGTCAAAAGAGCTGGGATTAAAACCAAGAATCACCTACTCAGCAAAACTGTGTATCTTGTTTCAGGGGAAAATGTGGTCATTCAGTGGAATAAAGGACTTTCAAGCATTCTTTTTTTTTTAATTTTTTTTTAAAGCAATTGGGGTTAAGTAACTTGCTCAAGGTTACATGGCTAGTCATTATTATTTATGCGTGGGTGCTCATTTTCTGAGGCCAGATCTGATCTCGGGTCATCCCAACTCTGAGGCCGACGCTCTTACTCACTGCGCCTCCTAGCCGCCCCTTTAGGGCAATTGGGGTTAAGTAACTTGCCCAAGGTTACACGGCTAGGTTTTTGTTTGTATGGATTAAGTGTCGGAGGCCGGCTCCGAACTCAGGTCCTTCTGATTCCAGGGCCGGCGCTCTATTCACTGCGCCACCTAGCCGCCCCGCTTTCAGGCATTCTTGAGGAAAAAAACCAGAGTTGAATAGAAAATTTGACATTCAGACACTAGAAGCAAGAGATACTTGAGAAGGTAATCAGGGAAAAGAAATCAAAAGGAACTTATCAAAGTTGAACTATTTATATTCCTACATGGAAAAACAATAGCTGTGACTAATGAAACCTTCCTCATTATGAAAATAATTGAAGAAGGGTATATGGGCATATGAATACATATATGAATGTGTGTATATATGTTTACAGGTATACATGAATAGAGGGCACAGGTTGAATTTGGTGGGAAGGGGTGATACTTAAGGGGTGAAGTTAAGAGGTGAGAGAGGAAAATGGCAAGAGGAGATGGGGCGAGACAGGGTAGGGTAAACTATTTCATGTAGAAGAGGTAAGGGGAAATAGTTGCAGGGGAGGGGAAGAACAGGAAGGCAAAAAGGCAAAACCATATTCTCATTGAATTTGGCTCAGGGAGAGAATGACATACATACTAAATGGAATATCTCACCCTGCAGGAGAGTAGGGGGAAGGGAGATGAAATGGGGGATGATGGAGGGGAGGGCATTCTGAGGGGAGGGAAGGTTGGAAGTACCCACTTTCGAAGAGGGACAGGATCAAAGTAGGGAATGGACCAGGTGGGGGATGGGATGGGTGGGAGGGAAATATAAGCAGTCTGTCACAATATATCTACTATGGTAATGTTTTGCATAGCTATACATGTACAACACATACTGAATTGCTTATCTTCCCAGAGGGAGTGGGTGACAAGGGAGGAAGGGAATGGATCTGAAATTCAAAGTTTTAAAATTAAATATTTCAAATGTATGTAAATACTATTATTAATAGTATTTTGCATGTAATTGGGAGATAAAATGTGCAGGCATTGGGGCACAGAGATTCACCTTGCCCTAATGGCAAAGTTGAAGGAGGTATGGGAGAAGATATGGGAGAGAACAGATTGGATATCTAGTGGGACTGCTGTTCTGGGGTGGTGGGTAGGGGAAAAATGGGGGAAAAATTGTAACTCAAAATCTGGCTGAAATGAATGATGTAAACCAGAAGCTAATAAAGCATTTGTTAAAATTAAAAAAAATTAAAAACATAATAATAATCAAGATGAAAATATACATGGTGTGAGAAATGCCCACAGTATGGTCTCTACAGATTCTATAGGAACAATGGGTGTTTACAGGAAGGAAGGCATAAATCTGTAAAGGGGCCTGAGCTAGGTTGACTCAGACTGGTTGAGGGATGGTCACCAACTTTTCATTAACAGGAACGCTTAATGGGCAGGTCAGGAAAGTTGTAACCTGGAGCCCATCCCAGCTCTGAAGGGAGGAGCATGGTGGGAAATTCAAATGGGAAGAGCATAGAAAGGGCAAGCCTTTGCCCCATCCTTTGTAGCCTTTTTCAGGAGGCTACCCATTTATTTATAATAGAATAAATATAAAATAAAGATAATGAAACTTCCTGGATCTTCAACAAGCATGACTTATTCCTAGACAGAGCACAGATTTTGTTCATAACAATAGTGTCTAATTGAATAAACTAGGACTTCCCCCTCCCATTTTTATTTGTTATTTTTTTCTTTTTGGTTTTTATGATTCAGATTATTCCTTGACTTAGAAGGCATTGAAGATATTGGGGAAAAGAAGCCAGGGGCCATAATTCAGGCAGAAAAGGAGCAGACTATTCACTGTGAGAGTGGGAGACCACAGCCTGGACAAATATAAGACAATATGACAAGAGGAAAAAAAAAGGCCACAGTTGTGAGGAAGGAAGCAACATGTGGAAGAGGAGGAGGAGAAGGAGGAGCAGGAGGAAGAGGAGGAACTGATTTCACTTGACACAGTATTTATTGAATGCCATTAGGGAGAAGTGTGGTGAGAGACAATGTGGTAGAGGGGGTAGGGACGCATCCTCAGAGCCAGGAAGATTTGCATTAAAGTCCTACCTTTGATACATTCTGGCGGTGGAACCTTAGTGAGACATTTAACCTACAAATGGTTTAGCCAGTTCTCTAAGGCTGTAATTTGCAAAGAAGATGCCAACCTGCTTTGATAGAGGGAATTTCCTAACCTGGGAATTCCTTATAACAATGAAATCATAGATCCAGTCCCTATCCATAAGGGAAGAAAAACAAAATTCAAAAGAGTAAGTAAAGTTAGGGACCAGTAAAGTTAGGGAAGGCTTTCTTGAGGAAGTTAACAATTAAGCTGAGCCTTGAAGGAAGGACAGGTTTTTGATAGATGGCGATAGAAGCTAGAGTATTCCAGACAGGTCGAATATGAATATCAGGAGCAAAGACAAAGGCAAGAAACTTCAGAGTGTATTTGGGGAACAGAAAATAACAACAACAACAATAAAATAACAATGACAGAAATAGTATTTAACCTTTGTTAAGTACTTTACAAAAATTATCTCATTTCATTATCACGACATCTGTGGGAGGTAGGTGCTATTATTATCCCCATTTTATAGATGAAGAAACTAAGGCAGACCTAAATGACTTCTCCAGGGTCTCACAGCTGTTAAGTGTCTAAGGTCGGACTGGAACTCAAGTCTTCCTGACTATATTCCTGGCCATCGTGTCACCTAGATGGAAGGAATGTTAGGGGTCATCTAGCTATGTATATATGTTATCTCCTGTGGTGGAATATAAGGGGACAGGGTCTTTTTCCTTTTCGTCTGTACTTCTAGCACCTAACGTGGTACTGGAAACAGGCAGCGGGGTAGTGGAAAGAGTGGAGGTCAGAATGAGAGCAAAGAGCCGGTTCAGTAGTGGGGTGGGCATGAAAGCTTAAGAAGGGCTTAGAGGGGGAGGAGCTTAGAGTTTCAAATCTGAAGGGGCAAGGAACTATTCTGAAGAATGATAAAGAGCAAGAGCTTGCCACAGTGGTAGACAGTCATGATATCGAATGGAGACAAAAGCTGAGAAAATTCAGGCCCTAGGAGACCAGGATGCTTGACTCAGGCCGTCATCATTGTTGTGGATCAGTTTGACTCTTGCACCCCATTTGGGGTTTTCTTGGCAGAGATACTGGAGTGGTCTGCCATTTCTTTCTGCAGCTCATTTTACAGATGAGGAAACTGAGGCAAACAGGGTTAAGCAACTTACCTAAGATCACATAGCTGGTGTCTGAGGCTGGATTTGAACTCAGGAAGAACTCAGAAATCTTCCTGACTCCAGGCCTGGCACTCGAATCCACTGTGCTACCTGTCTGCCATTCCCAGACCAACTCTAAACAAGAAGTGGGCATGATAAGGTAGGGGAAGGCACTGGACTGGACCAAGAGACCTAGATTCTCATCTACATGGGTTTAGATGCTTTCTCATCTATAAAATGAAGGGATTATAAGAACATGGAGTTACAGCCTGAAAGGACCTCAGTAGATGATGCCTAGGTTCTAGCTCCAAAAGTCTAGGGTGCTGCAAGGCCATTATTAACAGAACACTCATATTGAGATTCCCCTTGTACAAAAGGAAAGTTCCCTAAAAGAAATGAAAGGTAAGTTCCTAGAGGGTAGAGACTGTGTCTTTATATCTCAGCCCCTTAACACAGTTCCTGGTATACAGTAAGTGCTTAATAAATGTTTATTGACTGATTGACAGAAGCCACATTCCTTTTCATAAATAGTATGGTATTGTGGCAAGACCACACTGAATGAAAAGTTAGGAGACCTTGCTTCTCATCTTGGTTCTTCTGTGTGACCTTGGGGAAATAATTTGCCTTTTCTGCATTTATCTCATCTATCGAGTCCTAGTTAATAAACTAGGTGGTGCAGTGGACAGAGCACTGGGCCTAGAGTCAGGAAGACTCATCTCCCTGTGTTAAAATCTGGCCTCAGATACTTATTAGCTGTGTGACCCTGGGCAAGTCATTTAACCCTATTTGCCTCAGTATCTCCATCTGCCAAATGAGCTAGAGAAGGAAATGGCAAACTACTCCAGTATCTATGCCAAGAAAACCCCAAATGGGGTCAGGAAGAGTCAGACAATAGTGAAACGACTGAACAGCAATAAAGGAGCTGGGCTAAGAAATGCTCTCCACTTGACTTTCAGGCCTGTTCTAGGGGGATTCACTTGTGCTGTATGGACTGGATAGATGGCTGCTGTGTACTCCTGAGAGTGCCTGGATCCCTTTCAGCTCTTACTCTGAGCCCCAGCAGGGAGGAGAGCAGGGTGGCCACCTCTTTCGGTTACTTTCAGCCCAGCCCCCATACTCTTTAATAAAAAACAAAGGGCTAGGACTTTAATGGCCTATGGTTTTAAGATTATTTTCTATCTATCTGGGGAAGCAAAATAATAAACACTTGTTGAAGCAAATACCTGGTAGCCTGGTGATAGCCACATTTCTTACCTAGGCCCTAGAGGAATTGGGTAAAATTGAGGGATCATCTCTGAGTCCAGCAAGCACCAACTTGAAATGCCTATGGATCATATCCAAGGACCATACAGTCATCAGTGTTATATAGGCTCTTACTTGGCATCTGCCCTGCAGATAAGTGACTGAAATAGAGACTATTGTGCAAGTTTGAAAAAGAAAAAGGAAAAAAGGAAATTTTCCCTCATCTTTATTTGTTCTGTGTTTGTATTGCATTAAAAATGAGCCTTGGAAATTAATCCTTACAGAGCTGACATTATATGAAGCACAACTTAGGGGTGGGAGGGAGCATGGTCTGGGGTCCAAGACTTTTCTGTGGCCTCAGATAAAAGACCTGTTTCTCTCTACCACTTCTCTGAATCACACTGGACCAAAGTGAACCCAAAGATCCTGCCATTTATAGCAAGGTGATTTATTTGGGGGGAAGGAGTGTTACTCATCTCAAGACTGAAATGTACGCCAGGGTAGTTACTGCTCAAGCAAAACTTAGTGGAAATCTGCCACTGAACTATGTCATTCCTGAAGAGGAGACCAAGACATCTTAACCAGAGGAGAGCATCTTTGATTGCCTACCAAAAAATATTTTTTTAAATAATAAGGAATTACGGATGAAGTCATCTGCTCCAAACAAAAACATGATCAAGTATTTCCACCATTGCTGCCCCCCCCATAAACCTTCTGCCCTCTCACAGACAATGATATATATTTGAAATGACACAGGATAATTCATATCCTTGAAGAAACTTCAAGAGAATAACTTGTTTAATCACCTGTAAAGCAATTCAGTAGAGGAACTGTCTACCAATACATGAGAGCGTGAAGTGATTTAGATGAATGCTTTATCCCAATGCTGCTCAAATGAGATAAAGGACAGATGCACCAGACTAGCAGCTCTCCCAAGAACAGAGGATTTGGGGACATTGATGGTGTCCCAAAGTATATTGGTTTTGTAAGTTCACTGTGTACCACCCTTGGTGGAAGCTGGGTCTATGTAGATAGACTATAAACTCCTTGAGGGCAGAGATTGTTTTAGCTCTGTCTTTATATCCCCAGCATCTAAAATAATGCCTGGCACAGAGTAGGTGTTTAATAAATGCTTAGTAATTGTTTAGTTGGATTGAGGTACTCTCTGAGTCACAGACTAAAGCAGTCACCAAGTTGTCCACCTCTGAGCTCAGTAAGAGGCCCAGTGGTTTACTTTTGCTTTACTGCTCCTTTACCTTCTGGTCTTATCTCCTTTTGCCCCCACTTTCAGAATCTCTGTTCCCTGAAGCATCCCATGGTCCATGTGTTGCCCTATGATTGCTCCCCCTATGGCACTGCATGCTGTCAATGTCTTCCTTCCAAGCTGAGGTCTTTTTCTAGCTGCCACTGCCTCCCGTCCAGGCCCTGCCTCATGCACTGAAATTACCTTATTTTATAAAAATATATATTGTAAATACTTATCTGTGTACACATTGTGATGATGCCTTCCTTAAGGGCAAGGGTGGCTTTATTTTTATCTTTGTGTGCCCAGTGGTTTCCACAGAGCCTGGCATGTAATAGATACTGAAATGCTTGTTTGACATTTTCTTCCCATGCCCACCCAACTTCCCCTCCCACTCACCATCAAAGCTTCCTTCAGAGCCCTGCTTTCTATTCATGCAATAGTGTATGGAAATGTGTCACCTCATCCCCAACACCATCTCTGTGTCCTAATGGTAGATCACATCTCAGCTCAAAGAAGTATCCCATATGATGACTGGTTCAGGCACAGTGACTAGGCCAATAAGGCAGAGTGGCTTTGTGGAAATCACAGTGGACTTGGAGTAGTCACAAGATCTGGGTTCAAGATTTAGCTTTTCGATTTGTTGGCTCTGTGACCATGAGAAAGTTATTCCTCCTCTCTGGGCCTTGGCTTTCTCATCTTTGAAATGAGAATGCTGAACTAAATGGTCTCTAAGACCCTGAACTCAAGGGCCTTGGGAATACCAGACCTTCTATTCTAGTGGCCTCAGACGTGATGGTTGAAAGTAACCCCACTGGAGATGCAATCTGGCAGCTGCTCCTTCAAATGATATATCACTTCTATTAGAGACCCAGAAGAAAAAGTTCTTATCATCAAAGTCCTTGGCATCGTCAAGTGATTAGACATCAGAAACAGATCAGATTTTACTAGCGGAAGGACATTCATGAAACAGCACAATCATCTGCTTTACCTCTCCATCCTGAGGACCATGGGACCTTTCCATCTGACTTGTAACCGAAAACTCTCATATGTGTTTGTCTCCTTCATTTGAATGTGAGCTCCTAGAGGGCAGGGGCTGTCTGACTTTCTCTTGGTATCCCCTGAGCTTTATACATAATAAGTGCTCAATAAATGCTTTATTAATTTATTTATAAAACGAAGGTGTTGGATTAGATTGGCCCAGGGATCCCTTCAACTTCTCTCTTGCATTTCACAGAGATTTCAAGGCTTATAGGAGGCTCAGAAAGGGGCAGAAAATATTATTAAAATTTCAAAACAACATCTTGGATGCAACTTGCTATGAGAGTAGGCTGGAAAAACTATCCTATAATAGGGAATAAAACATGAGATCATAGTAAGGAGATTTCCTGGCCTTTGGGAATGAATAGGGATGGGTCTGTTTAATCGCTGCATATACTATCCCTGACCTTTTGTTCTGAACTTTAATTTGCAAAAAATGTGGGTGAACTTAATGGGTTTTGATTGTCTCTTCTATTTATTCATACAGTAAAAGTCATCTAGTCCAACTCCTTTTTTCTACTGGAAAGATAATTGAGGCCCACAGGACCAAAGTTCCTTGCCCATGGTTGCAGGCGGAAAAGTGGTAGAGCAGAGATCCAAACTTAAGTTGTCTAATGGCAAACCTGGGATTTTTCCCATTTTTCCACTCATAAGCCTTTGCAGAAATTAAATGTAACTGCTCATTAGGAAAAGGCTGGGACCCCTGCTCTGAGGTGCTAGAAATGGGGACTCTTCTTTTTCCAGGTTAGCCATACTGCACACTAATAGATATGGAGATGGCTATTCCCTATGCTGACTAATGATTAAGGCTACAAGAGCACACAATTCTGCTCATCTATCAGAGAGTTGGAGCTGGAAGAGAGACCATCTAATCCAACTATGGCATTTGTTAAGTACTTACTATATACTATTTGAAGGAAGCTAGATGGCTTAGGACATAGAGCCTGGTTCTGGAATCAGGAAGACCTGAATTCAACTCCAGCCTCAGACACTTACTAGTTGTGGGATCCTGAGCAAGTCACTTCACCTCTGTTTGCCTCAGTTTCTTCATCTATAAAATGAGCTGAAGAAGGAAATGGCGAACCACTCTAGTATCTTTGCCAAGAAGATCCCCACAGACAGGATTGGTGTGCTATAGTCCACGAGATTGTTAAGAATCAGACATGACTCCAACAGCCACACATGCTAAGCCCTTAGGATAGAAATACAAACAAGATAAGGACCTCACCTTCCAATGGGGAAAGATGACACATAAGAGAGAGCTCAGAAGCCAGGGTAATTAGGAGGGAAGTGAGGAGGAAGACCAGAATGCCAGTGGCATGATAGGGAAATGGCTGGAAAGTAGTACAGTGGCCTCCTTCCAGGAAAAATGATGAAGAAAGAAGGCCCAAGGAGCAGTGACTCACCCAGGGTCACACAGGGAGTCAGCAGCAGTTCCTCTGATTTCAAATCTATCTTCTCCATTGTCCATGTTACCTTTAAAATACAGGGTGCCCCAGATGTCTTAAACTATGAAAGCTTAAAACTATTGTAAAAATAGTAAATAAAAAATAAACTCTATATAATATATATCATCTATGTATTTATATCTTTATCTATATTTATCTCTATATATTTGTTTCTGTTATATACAGAGAGAGAAAGAGAGAGAGCAAGTATACAGATAGATTTTAGATAGATAATACAGATATAAATACAGGATGTCCTAAAAACTTTTATATATATACATATATGTACATATACACATGCATATGTGTACATATATATGTATATATACATATATGTATGTATGTATATGTAAAACAAAAGTTTTGGAGACAGAGGTTGACAAAATATTCTCTGTAGAAGAGGAATTTTGCATTTATTTATAAATTTTCTTTGAAACATAAAACCCCTGTGACTTTTGATCAGGTTCCCTGCTTGTAATGGCAAGCAAAGAAGTACTTAGTGCCTTGTTTCAGCTACTACCTTGTTTGAGTTCAAGTGTCTTTGAGCCTTGCCCTGATTATATCAAATCATTGTTAAGAAACAGAACTTGTGAACCCCGCAGTGAGAGGAACTCGCTGATGCAAAAGGGAGGAGTTAATGAGCATATATAAGGAGAAGCTCAAGCTGGGAAAGGGCATAATTGAGAAGGGGAACTTTGTGGTGGCCTGGCACTCTGTTTGTCTGTTCTGATTATGTTGATTTTTGTTTGTGATACTTTGTACAGAAGCCCTGAGACCTTACTGGAAACCTTGAAAGAGGCTGTTTACAGAAGTCTTAGAAGAGTGTTTCAGAGGTCCTGGGACAATACTAATGATGTATGTTGAACTCTCAGATCTTGTTGGTGGGTCTGTATTGATTTCACAGGCAGACAGTGAATTGATGATGGTGCCGGCGATGTGCATGAATGTTATTGTGGCTTTCTTAAGCTTTGTCTTCCCAGAAACAGAAACTGTGAAGGACTTGAGGTGGACTGCACACTATGAGCTTCAATATGGAATGGGAACTGGATGAGGAGCTGAGAGCTGTCTACCTTTGAATCCAGGTGACAGCTGAGTAGATTCAGGCAGGAGCTGGGACAATGGAAAAGGAACCATGGAACCTGAGAGTCGGCCTCAAGTTAAAATGAAAAGATCTCTCCTTGGGTATTTAGTGCTGACTGAGAAGATCAGGATTTACTATGACCTAGGGGTGGGAAAACTTTGTACTCTATACCTTGTATATACCTTAAAGAAGGAGAAGAAGAAGGAGAAGGAGAAGGAGAAGAAGAAGAAGAAGAAGAAGAAGAAGAAGAAGAAGAAGAAGAAGAAGAAGAAGAAGAAGAAGAAGAAGAAGAAGAAGAAGAAGAAGGAAGACTTTTTTGACTGAAAGATTAAGACAATGTGACTTAGGGATGGAGAACTTTGACCTTTGTACTTTGTGTCCCTTAAGGAGGCTTGCTCCTTTAGGATGACTAAGTTAAGGACTTACTGGATGATATCTTTTGCTTAAAATTATGTGGCCACTTTGGTGAAAACTATGTGGCCACTTTAGTGATAATTTGTTATGTTATAATATTGGGAATGCGGTGCTTTGGTTTCTGTGAATGTTTTGCTGAATAGAGAGTTCACTATACTATGTAATCAGAACCTTAAAGCTGTTCACAGCAGCAGTCCTCTGGAAAGCTGCTTGTGCTTGGCTTTACACTGGTACAGGTCTGTCTCATATGTTCTTGTCTCCAACCAACATAATCAGATCATAGACCTGAAGCTGGAAGGGATCTTAGAGGTGGTCCAGTCTAACCTATTTTACAGATAATCATAATAATAGCTAATAGTTTTGTAATATCTAGTATGTGCTAATTTTTTTACAAAAATTATTACAACAACCCTGAGAGGTAGGTGCTATTATCACCCCCATTTTACAGATAAGGAAAATGAGGCAGACAGAAGTTAAGTGACTTGCCCAGGGTCACACAGCTGATAAGTCTGAGGCCAGATTTGAACTCAGGGCTTCCAGACTTCCAGGTCTGGTACCTGGACTGGGAGTGGGAGTGGAAGTAGTCTGGCAGAAATTGGACATAGACCAACATCTCATACTTGATACTAAGATAAGCTCAAAATGAATATGTGGTTTAGTCATAAAAGGTGATATCATAAGCAGATTAGGGGAACATGAGAGAAATTGCCTGTCAGATCTATGGTTATGGGAAGAGTTCATGGTCAAACAAGAAATAAAGAGGCTTATGGGAAGCAAAATGAGCAATTTTGATTACAATAAATTTAAAAGGTTTTGTAGAAACAAAAGCAATGTAGCCAAAGTTAGAAGAAAAACAGGAAATGGGGGGTACATTTTACATCAAGTTCATCTGATATATTTCATTTGTCAAAAAATTTAATTTCTAATATAGTCTAATTATATAATTATATTATATCTATATATCTACATATATCTATAATAATCTAATATAATTCTAATATATTCTAACATGGAACTGAGTCAAATTTATAAGAATAAGAGCCATTCTCTAACTGATAAATGGTCAAAGGATATGAACAGGCAGTTTTCAGAGGAAGAAATCAAAGTTATCCATAGTAATACAAAAATGCTCAAAATCAGTAATAATTAGAGAAACACAAATTAAAATAGCTCTGAGGAACCACCTCACACTCATCAGATTATCTAAGATGAAAAAAATAGGAACATGGCAGACAATGGAGGGATATGGGAAAATAGGTACACTGGTGCCCTTTTGATGGAGCTATGAACTAGTCCAACTATTCCAGAAAACAATTGGAACTATGCCCAAAAGGTTATAAAACTGTTGATACCCTTTGATCAGTAATACTGCTGTGATGTCCATACCCCAGGAGATCAAAGAAAAAGCAAAAGGACCCATATGCATGAAAAATATTTATAAAAGCTCTTTTGGGTTGGGAAAGAATTGGAAACTGAGGGAATAACCATCGACTGGGGAATGGCTGAACAAATTACAAATGAATACTATTGTGCCATGAGGAATGATAAAGAGGTTAGTTTTAGAAAAACCTAGGAAGACATAAATGAATTGATTCAAAGTTAGTGAACAATGTATACAGTAATAACGATACTGTAAAGATAAACAAGTGTGAAAAACTTGTAACTCTGATCATTACAATGCTTCACCAGAGTTCTAAAGGACTCATGATGAAAAGCATAAATACTATCCACCTCCAGATAGAGAACTTATAGAATACAGATTGGAGCATTTTTCCCTTTTCTTCTTTCAGAACATGGCTAATGTACATATCTATTTTGCATGGCTTCATATGTATAATGACTATCATATTTCTTACCATCTCAATGGTGAGGAAAGGGATGGAGGGAGGAAAGGAGAGAGTTTGTCACTGAAAATAAAAACAAAATTTTCCAAAAAAAGAAAACTTTTTGAGACAAGTGCTTTGTAGAAACTGCTTTAATTTAGAGCCTAATCTCCCCAGGGACCAAAGTAGTAATAGGGGAGACTATGCTCCTAGGTGAGAAGGAATCTTCCCCATTTTCAAGCATCCTATATGTGCTGTATTCCTCCACTAGAATGTAAGGTCCTTGACAGTGGGGAGTGCTATGTTTGCTTATATTTGTATCCCTGGTGTTTCACATAGTGCCTGGGACACAGTAAGTACTTAATAAATGTTATTTATCTATCTATATATCTCTATCCATCATCTATCTCTATGTATCTACTACCTACCTACCTACTTCTGTTCTTGCTATCTTCACAGCAAATATTCCTTTTTTTCTTGCTATCTTCACAGCAAATATTCCTTTCTAAAAGCTAATTGTATCAGTTTGGTTAAGTGGAACTCTGATATTGATTATCAGTGACTAACAATGCGGGGGGTACACTAGAAGGGGATTCAATTTATTGACGTTAAAGAAAGCCAATTCACTGCCCCTAAGAATGCCCATAGAACCCTGAGGGAGAAAATTGGTAGCCTCTTTTTGGAAGAGTGAATCCAGAGTCTTGCTACATGATTAACTCTATTGTATCTCTGTGTAACATAAAGCATACCACATCAGCAGCCACCTTGTACTCCCCTTCCAGCTGATTCTGGGAATCAAAAACTGGGAAGAGTGGGGGTGGGGAGAAGAAGAGAGGACGGTACTTAGTTCTGACTCAGCGGTCAAAACATAGCAAACTCAATTTGCCTGTCCTCTGACTGGAACCATCTGTTCAGGTGACAGGGAGAATACTGGACCTCTTCTGCACCTGCTCTGGGTTCAGTGCCAGCTCCAGCAAGATCATAGAGCTAATTCTCCTGTGGAACTGAGCCAACCACAAATGAAAATACCCATTTATTCCTCAACTTCATATTTATGCTAGTGACCTGCAACTATGTCTACATGTGTATATGTGTGTATATAGTTTCATCTATTCCCATAGCCTCTTGTTTACAAGAAAGGCTCAAACCCCAAAGCAAGCGTTATACATAAGTTGACTAGATTTCCTTCCAGGGCAAAGCCAGCTTTTGAATAATCCAACTCCTCCCCCTCCATCAATGTTTATAAGTTCAAAATAATGTTATGCCTCAATGCTCTTTGTGCTGATTTTAAATTCCATAAGCCAAAATGCTATCTTTTAAAGGTACCTGAAGGCTCATTATAACTGGGCTGCCATCTTTCCCCTGCTTCACGCCATGATTTTGGATTGTAGTCTTTTTCTCCATACCCCAAAACAATTAACCTTTGGTGAATTGACACTTTTGAGGATTTTGTATCAAATCCCTAGACAAAGAGTTTGGCTAACTTCAAGGAAGTGTGGGATATTTCAACAATAATGCAATTCCCTACAACAAACAGATATTAAGAAAATGGAGGAGGGGTGGCTAGGTGGCTCAGTGAGTAGAGCGTCGGCCCTGGAGTCAGAAGGACCTGAGTTCAGATCTGGCCTCAGACACTTAACACACACAAACAAAAATCTAGCTCTGTGACCTTGGGCAAGTTACTTAACTCCAATTGCCCTCCAAAAGGAAAAAAAAGAAAAAAGAAAAAAATAGAGGAGCAACATGTCATAGTAGAGAGGGTACTGGATTTGGAAAACCTGGCTTCAAATACCACCCCAGATACTTATATACCA
Source organism: Gymnobelideus leadbeateri (assembly GCA_011680675.1). Lineage (NCBI taxonomy): Eukaryota > Metazoa > Chordata > Mammalia > Diprotodontia > Petauridae > Gymnobelideus > Gymnobelideus leadbeateri. The sequence continues at coordinate 1,082,816 of WOXC01004382.1, forward strand.
CTGAACAAGTCATATACCTCTATGAACCTCAATTTCCATAGCTATAAAATTGGGATAATAATCGCAATTACTTCACCATAGCTACTCAGAAGCAATAGCAGTTTCTAATTTCAGGGTGTTCTTTTCGTCTTATCTACCTTCTGGTGGATGTGTTAAGGGGCATGACAGGCCTCCTAAATCAACTAGAGGGATGTTGAGAGAGAATCGAGGGACTTGGATAGTCTATAAATGTGATCTCATTCACCAAACTCAGGCTAAACAGATTCTTAAATCTACTCGATGGAGTGGGAAGAGAAAATAGATACATACTATTTCATTTCTAGAGTCTTCCTCAGCCTGGTTTCTACTCAAGGTACCCTACAAGGAGTTAAGCTATGGTTTCCTCTCTTTCTTCTCTGTGGGGCTCAAGATGACAATAAGTTTCCTGAAAGGATAATAAAGGTTACTTTCTTACAGATTAGTTGTGGTCAGGGAAGACCAAGGAAAAGAGTACCCCCAAAAAACATAGTTTCTCCCTACAAAGTGTACTAATTGGCTTAAGCACCTATTGCCATGGATAGGCAAGAGTCTTGGGAGTTGCAGTGTTCTCCCACCAAAACCACAAGGCCTGCTTTCTGCTCATCCCTGCCAAGTCATCCTCCAGGAGAGCAACCTTTATGGAGATGTGGCCTGGCAGCTGCCTCTCCAAGTGCTTCCTCCTCAAAAGCCACAGTTACTGAAGACCCAGAAAAGGTAGTTCTCAAAACCAAAGTCCTTGGCACCATCTAATTGCTCAGCACCAGAAATGGACATGGCTTTAGAGATGGAAATGATGCTAAAGAAGACACAATGGCATCTGCTTTGTCCCTGCACCATGGGCCTTTCCATCTCACATAAGGTTGAACCCTCCAGTTTGTGTATTGTTTCACCCAATGGAATATGAGCTTCTTGAAAACTGGGTGCTTTAGACATGGCAGGTGCTTAATATTTTCCCTTTCATTCATTCATAACTTTGTTCAAGAGCACTGGGAATGGCTTGAAGAAGATAGCAAGTTTAGGTATGATCTAGTCCATGCCCTGATGCAGTTTACAGTGGGGAGATAAGACTGGTAGTCAAGGATGAGAAATTCACAGTGGGTTCATGGATGTAAAGATGAAAAGGACTTTGGGCCACACCCCTCATTTAGGAGCTGGAAGGAACCTCAAAAGCCATCTAATCTAACTCTTTTTGCAAATTAGAACGCTGAGGTTAAACGACCTACCCAAGGTCTCCCTGGTAATAAATGTCAGAAGCAGGATTTGAACCAACATCCTCGAACTCCAGAGACAGAGCACTTTCCAGTGTATAATGTTCATTTTACAAATGAGGAAGCTGAGGTCCACCGGTGGATGTGAAGGTAGCATCCTTTCCAGCACACTCAAATAATGCATGTATGTATGTACAAGAGGAAGGTGGAGAACAAAGGGCCACTTTAGGCCTAAGGGAGGAAGCTGTTACTGACCCAGGTGATCCAGAAAGACTCCCTGGAGAAGCAGCAACTGTTAGACCCTAACAAATGGGAAAGAATTCACTGCGGGGAAAGACAACTGGACCGATGGGGTGAAAGGGAAAGAAAGGGCAGGAATAAAGAAGGTGAGGAGGGAATGAACTGCTCTGCAGACGGGGCGGGCGGGACAAGGAAAAAGAGGGGAGGCGGGAGGAGTTGCTCTGCTGCGAGGGGCGGGGCCAGGAGAGCCAGGTGAGGCTGGGCGGAGCGCGGCGCACTCGCCCAGTGGAGGCGCCACCGCCAGCCTTGGGCTCCGGGGACAGCGGTTGGGTCCGCGGGAACAGGGGACAGAGCCCCTGCCCCGCGGATGAGGAGGAGGGCTAGCAAAAGCCATGGGCGGCTGTAGCCGCAGCGGGGCGGCGGCGGCGCTGGCGCTACTGCTGGTGGGGCTGCTGCAACTGGGCGCGGTGGCGCAGGTTATGCGCTGGACAGGTAAGTGCGCTTCGGGACTGCTCCAGAGCCGCTCCCGAGCTGGAGTTGGAGGAACCTCGGGTTGGGGGAGGGGGACGCCGGGGGCTGCGCCGTGAAGAACCGGGCTGGGCTGGAAAGAGGTAGCGCCCAGGGCTCCCTGTACACCTGGAGGTTAGAGCTCCAGGTGGAGACTACCTATCCACGCTGGTCTCTCTGTTGGAAGTGGCCGGTTCCTGTACCTTCCCTTCTCTCCCTCACCAAGGCTAAGGGATTGCCAACTCCTGCCCAACTAGGGCAAGTGTTAAACCCGCCCCGTCCCACTGTGGGAGCGGCTGGAAGTAAGTTTCTCTCGTAACAAAGGAAGGAAAAAAGAATGTGTCAGCTGTGGACGCTGTTGGTAGGGTAGGAGAGGCCGGTATGGCAGAAGAGCATTAACTACATGTCTGGGGTCAGATTTGAACTCGACAAGATGAATTTTCCTGACATTAGGACCTGCTGCTGCCTAGGGCATTAACTAGTGAGGGAGGGAGAGAGTGGTGGGAGGTTGGGTCCTCTAATTCCTAATTTGTCCTAGAGTTCTTTTTATTTCCTACTCGGAGGACTAGAAGAGTGTTGTAGGGAAAACGATATAAAAGCAGGATAGATATAAAGCTGAAAGACACAACTCATTAGTCTAATCGCCTTTTCCAGAGGAGGAAATAGTGTTCCAGAGAAGGTAGATGACTTAGCCAAAGTCACACAAGTCAACGTCAAAGCAGGGCCTGAACCCAGTTTCTCTGAATCCAAATCCTGGCCAACCTCCACTTAAATCTCGACAGTTTCAGGGTTTACCACGCGTTCCACCCCAGCTTCTTACTCTTGTCCTACCCCACCCTCTGCCGCCTTACTTCCAGGTCTCTGGAAACATGCCTTTGGCAAAATCGAATTAGAAAATGAAAGCAACTTCCCCTACTTGAAGGTTATAATTTCCCAGCCTTTCCCAATTGCTCTTAGAATCTGCCTGCGTAGACTGGACTTTCCATGTATGAATGCTCTTTGTGTTGATTTCATTTTATTCTCCAAAAGAGACTGGGGGGTGGGGCACTACAATTAGGACTTAAATTAGGATTTAAAAATAAATTCAGGAGAATACTCCATGAACATGCCCTCCCCCGAGGAGCTTCAGGAACGACTACAATCAGTTAGTAATTAGGGGAAATGTTTTCTGAAGGGCCATGATTTCTAGGAGAGACAGAGACAGGAGAGAATGCGATATTTTGTTTTTAAGTGTATTTATATAAGCAAAAGTAGTTTTGCTTTTGATCCTACCTTTGTGAAGTAAGCAACTTTAGATGGTGACTACTGTTTCCTGCCCCATTAGATTGCTATGATTTCATGGGTTATCATGGAGGATGCGTAATCTTTCAGTAAACTGAAGAGAAACTAGGCCAGGTGTGCTCAATTAGGGTAAACACTTCCAGTCAAATAAAGCCTCATTGAGATCATTAAACTGGTGATTAAACTTAACTGATTAATTACATATTACCTTTTCTCATTGTTTTCTGCTGTATTACTGAATGTTATATCAGTATAGAACATTGAGAATGTGACAGCCTTGTAGTGGAAAGAGAAGACTTGGCATCAGCAGACCTGGGCTGGAGATTGGCTCCCCCATTTATTAATGTGGCCTGACAAGTCACAACCTCTTTGAGCCTTGGTTTCTCCATCCTGAAAATGGGGTTGGTGATATCTTAACAAGCTACCCCATAGGATTGTTGTGAGAATTTAATTAAATGATGGGTGTAAAGCATTTGGTAATTTCCAAAGGCTATATAATCCAATCCAATGTCATTTACAAAGCACCCACTATTGACAAGGCTTCATATGCCTTATCAACAATATCAAAATTCAAATAGCCATACATAAAGATCCCTGCTACTACATATTTGACTTAGAAAACCACATATTAACATTATCTATGTTTTACTGTATTTTTATTTTGTTAGATATTCCCCAATTACATTTTAATCTGGTTCCTATTGCACTAAGGTATGCCATGTGTTTGACACATTTGCTTTAAACCACTATATTAAACAGGAATTACTATCATTCATACTGCTTTGCACATCACAGTTACTGATAATAAATAGATAAAATCTCATTAGTTTGAATACATAATCTTGATAACCCAGTAGGAAGAGACCAAAATTATTATAAAAAAGCTAAAGGGATGGGGGGGGGGGCAATGTTGCATTTCTTAGTTATTTCCTGTGATTTTCCCCATTTCCCCCAAGGTCCCAATCACGATTTTTAGGGTATTGGTATCCATTCTAAACCAAGAAGAATTTATTAAGGGCCTGTTATATAGGGTGGAGAGTTGTTAGGTCCTACTGATAGAGAAAGTTGGCTCCAGAGTCAGGAAGACATGAATTTAAGTCCCACCTCTAACTATATGACCCTGGGCAACCATTTATAACCTCTCAGTGAGATGGAGCACTGGTGAAGAAATTCCTCACTAGAAGCTTCCTATGCCAATGAAATAACAGTTCCTATGCTGCTGCTGCTGCTACTACTACTACTATTACTAATAATGATGTATGAGGCAATGGAGGCACAAATACAAAATGTGGGGGGGAATGGCTCCCCAATGAGCTTCCATTCTATGGGGGTGGTAGAGACACATGTAAATAGATTGGAATGTACTGGTCATTCTTGGACAGTAATTTAGTTCAATAAATATTAAGCACATACAGTGCTGAAGGCTCTGTGGTAGATGATGAACATAAAAAGACCAGAAAAAAGAGTCCTCAGCTATTAGGGAGCTTATATTCTTCTTCGGGCCCAACATGTAAAAAGAGGAAGGACAGAGAAGGGACAAGTAGGAACAGAGCAAAGAATTCCTTAGAGGAGATAGCTTGAGCTGAGGATGTGTGAAAGGAGTGTATTCTGGGAGCTGGCATTAGTCAGTGCCAATATAGAGAGAGGAAATGGAGATCACATAGTTCAGTCTTTTGATAGTTGAGGAACGACCCTAGAGAACTGAAGTGACTCACCCAAAGTCACACAGCTGACAAAGGAACATAGTGGGATCCATATCTATTCTAGGCAGGGATGTGCTGGTCATTACCTAACAAGCTCTGTGGGAACATTCTTAACTTCTGCATTATCAGCACTAGATGGTTAGCAAAGCCATAACTCAAACCCTAATTTGTGGTGCTTGAGGATTTTGAAGCATAAATGCTCACACTGAAAATTTAACAGAAGGGTCTCCTGAGTGGTTGGAGCACATCCAGTACATCCCTGATCATGAGAAGCCAAGTGCATAAGGAAATGGCATCAAATGAGTGTTATGTTAGGTAGGTTTTCATTACTCTTTGATTCAGCCTGATCAGTACAAACACCTTAGCTCAGATAATCAGTCCATCTCCAGTTTTAACAGGTCACTCGGATCTTTCTTCTGTGATCATTTCCCATCAGATTCCAGGTTGCATTACTTAGGAAGGAAATGCTACATTTCTTTTTCTCTCTTGGGGTTCACAAGAAAAAGTGACTAATACTAAGACAGAATAGGGTGATTTTCAGGTTGCCAAGTGACCAACGTGACTCGGCAGGGTGCATGGTTTAAAATTAAAGTAAAAAAGGAGAGAATTCCAGAGATCCTGCAGGTGTCCTACCCTCCCTTAACACAAGCCCTGTCTTTGTTTTTACATGCCTGTACTCGAGTTGGATGGGATGGAACGTGGGGCTTGTGGGCAAGAGTTTGTGCTGGATTTATTACACATATCGCTTGGTACTCGCTGTGCAGGAGAGAATTAAGTACAGATAGATGCAGAAGAACAGAGAGGATCTGAGGATACTAGGTTACTCAGAGTGGTGCTTGTGATTGAGGTCAGTGGTAATTATCAAGAAACCAAGGCATGGGAGTAGAACAGAGTAGCTGAGCACTCTGCTTTAAGGATGAAGAGCCATCTCTACCCTTCAATTATAATCCTGGATTATAAAAATTATACTTGCAATCAAATTATTTTAAATCGTTTGGCACAGCTTTGTAATTAGCCCTTCGCCCACTTTCCCAAGATAGAAAACAGCTTATTTTAGTAAATAGGAGAAAGGTAGTCAATTCTATCTTGTTGCCTCCCCACCGGACCTGGTATGCTGCCTAACTATTGCTATGTTTGTCCTCTTCTTTGGATGATGGCTGGGAGCTGGGAGAGGTCTTAAAGGTCATCTGGCCCAACTTCTCCTTTCTACAGATGTGGAGCTGGGACTCAGAAAGGTAAAGCAAGGTCACATAGTGAATGTCTGAGATTGGAACCCAGATCACCTGACCCCAAATCCAGCCCTCTAACTGGCATTCTTCCTGCATAGGGAAAAGCGGTCTGAGTGATGATGAAAACAATTTCAGGCTAGTAAAATATTTTGACTTTGCTTTCCAATAGAGATTCATTCAAATGTTGGTTAAATGGCCAAAAGCATTGAGTGTTGTCCAAAATACAGAACTTGACAAGAGAATACTGTTTGTGGTTCAGGATTCAACTCCAGCAGTATGGCACAAATAGAGCCTTAATTATAAGTAAATTCATTCCACAATGAAGAATTTATGAAGGAGAGAATTAATTCTTTTGGATTATTGGAGAGACCGACTGGCATAGAAAAAAGAGTCTGCCTGGGAGTCAGACATGGGTTTGGGGGGGTGGTTCTGCCACTTATTGGTTGTATAGACATAATCAAATCATTTCTCTTCCCTGGCGCTCAATTTCTTTATTTGTAAAATGAAGGTATTGATTGGACTAGATTATTTCTCAGGTCCCTTCTATCCCTAATAGTCTGTAATTCTACTTTGTTGTGATGTTCAATTTCTAGTTATTATCCATTAAGCACCTACTATGTGTGAGGCACTGTGTGCTAAACATGTCCCTCTCTTCCTCTCAGAATCCCTGATGTTCTTCAAAGCTCAGCTCACATACACCTCCTGCATGGGGCTTTTCCTCAGTTCCACTCCCGACTGCTTCTCCCCAAATTACCTAGTATTTAGCTTGTATAGATTTGCACACATATGTGTACATATTGTCTCTCTGATAGAATGTAAGGTCCCTGAGGACAGGGATTTTTTCATGTTTGTTATCTCCCTAATGCCTATCAAACTGCCTGACAGGCTGCGGGTGTTTAATAAATGCTTGTTGAATAATTGATGAAAGAAAGGTAAATCCCTAAATGTAGAAACTGAACCTCTCAGCAAGTACACAGCTGCTGGTGTGACCAGAGATCAGTGGAGTATGACAACTAATGATAATGATAGCTAGTATTTATTCTCAGAAATACAATGATCCAAGACAATGCCAAAGAACTTGTGATGGAAAGTGTTCTCCATTCCCGGGAGAAAGAACTGATTGGGGCTGAATACAGATCAGAGCAAACTTGTTTTAAACTTCTTTCTTCTTGGGGTTTTTTTGGTCTATGTTTTCTGTTACAACATGACTAATATGGAAATACGTTTTGCATGACTACATAGGTATAACCTATATGAGATTACTCACTTTCTCAAGAAAGGGGTGAGGAGAAAGGTAGGGAGACAATTTGTTACTTAAAATTTTGAAAAGGAATGTTAAAAATTGGCTTCTTGACATGTAATTGGGGAAAAACAAAATACTAAGTAAAAGATTAAAAAAACAAAGCCAAAAAACAAAAGCTAGTATTTGTGTCGCAGCTTAAGGTTTGCAAAGCTCTTTACATGTCATCTCACTTTATCCTCATAATAACCCTTGAGAAGTAGGAACTATTAATATTTCTATTTTGCAGATTGCAAAACTGAGACAGACAGTGGTTAAGTGACTTGTCCAGGATCCTACAGCTAATAAGTATCTGAGACAGGCTTCTAACTTAAATCTTCCACTGTGCCACCTAGCTGCCTCTGTACATCCCTCAAGTGCCACATTTTGTCCACATTTTTGCCTGTGGCCTCAGCACCTCGTCCTGGACCTTGCACGTAGTAGGTGCTTAATAAGGCCACACTCAGTTGACCTATTAGCTTAGTTGGTTCCTGCAGAGAATGAACAAGGACCAAAGCAAGGTTGACTTGGCCATCATCAGTGCCAGCTGATGTGGTCATGCCTATTCAGTGGCCATGGAGGGTACCCTCACTGTAGCCTGCTTCTTAAAAACATGTGCCAGCTGTCAGAAAGGGCCAAGGGAGAGTGTAGATGGATGAGCACAAATCCATAAGCCAGGCTGGGACAATCCAATCAGCTGCATCCTATTCACTCACCCTTAAAAGACAGTGAGTGATTACTAGCAATGACAGCCATGACTGCCAAGTTCTGCATGGCCCAACATGGTTTATTAGATAACCATCCTTTGGGTGAGGAGACTGAGGCCCAGAGAGGTTGTCACCTGCCCAGGGTTACACAGGAATTGAACCCTGGTTCTCTGACTTAAAATCCAGGGCTTATTCTACTGACCCATGGCCATGCCCCAGATGCCAAGGAACTGGGTCTTGTCCCTATCCCTTTCTCTCCAAATATTTTCAACTCAGACCCCAATCAATTGTTTTCTCTGGAAAATGTGACTGATTTTATAATGGAAATCAATGGCAAAACAGAGTTGGCATTTCAGAAATTCATATGGTGACCAGACATTTCAGGACAATGATTATGTATTCATCTTTAGTAGTATATATATTTTTAATTGTACTCTTTTTATCTAAAGGGGAGTCCATTCCAAATTGAATGCAAAAAAAAAAATCGTGTTTATATTGCATGTGTAGGGCATTGTTGAAATGAACTGTATTGTTGAAAACTTCCATGCTTTCTCTTGGGGCAGCTAGGGGGCACCATAGTGCACAGAGTATTGGACCTGGCGTCAGAAACACTCATCTTCATGAGTTCAAATCTGGCCTCAGATACTTACTAGCTGTGTGACCCTGGGCAAGTCACTTGACCCTGTTTGCCTCAGTTTCCTCATCTGCAAAATGAGCTGGAGAAGGAAATGGCAAAGCACTCCAATGTCTTTACTGGGAAAACCCTAAATGGGGTCACAAAGAGTCAGACATGACTGAAAACAACTAAACAACAACAGCAGCTATGCTTTCTGCTCAGTAAAAATCCAGCTGAGGAACTTGATTGTGAAGGATCTCACTTTAGAGGGTTTCAACCCCTCAAATATTCAACTGAAACAAAATTAGACATCCCTTGGACATGTCATGCAGCTGAATAGTCAGCACAGGTGCTGTGGATTTTAAAGTTGAAATGAAATTCAAAGCCAGGAGGTTCTCATGTTCTACTTTGTACCCCTACCGAAGCCCTAGTAAGAGGAGCCTTTAAGGATGTTAGAGTTTGTAAATCGCCCTACGAGGGAAAATTCCATTGCAGCGTGGCTTAGCAGGACCTTCCTGCTGCTCTCTGTGTTGGAGCAATGAGGAAGTTTGCACAATAGACACCATGTATCTGCTCCCTCCAAATGAAGCACAGATGGTGCACATCCATGCCTGGGGGACACGGGATCTTCTTAACCTCATGTTGTCGTTCTGGAGATGGAACACCAGGCTATAGTCTCAGCAAAGCCTCTTTTTAACAAGATGCTTGACAAAAAGCAGTGGATTTGTGGAAGGAGTCTAAGTCCTTTGGAAAATTCTTAATACCTTCATGGTCTAGCTATGACAATGATAATTAATACCTACATTACTGAGAACACACAATTGGAAATGGTATTCTGTCTTAGGAAAATAGGCTGGGAGAGATGTTGCTGTTATATTCTCCTGATCATCTTACTGAAGAGTCTTAATGGAGTTTGGTTTCTTGGCCTTTTTGGCTTATAGACTTGTATAGCTCTTTGGACAATCTCTATGTGTTGGTAACTTTCCTGTTTTTTTTTTTTTTTATGTCCTCTCAGATCTCTCAGACTTGGATGTCCTCCAAAGCTCTATCCTATGTCCTTCTCTTCTCTATAAACTTTCTCTCGGTGAGCTCCTGACCTTCCATGTTTTGATTTGCATCTTGGTGTAGGTGACTGCAAGACCTGTATTTCCGACCCTGGTCGATCTTCTGAGCTATGGCTCCAAACACCAACATGGAGCTGTTGGACATCTCTATCTGGATGTCCAGGAGGTATCTCCAACATGTCCGCACTGGAACTCATCAGAGCTTACCGGCACTCCATTCACTAATCAATGCTATCTCAGATTGAACATAAATGCTTGGAATAAGACAGTTTTGAAAGTAACACATTGGCTTTATTATATATATTTAAAGCAAACTGAACATGATTGAAACCCATGTGATTATCTTTTTCTTATCTACTTTGTTTATGGAAATGTTTTCCTTCAGGGGGTATTTATTACATTTAAAAATTTTGGAACGTTTGTTGGGTTGGATGGGATCATATCTCAATATGAAACTTGATTGAAACTTGGAGAGAATGGCGAAATAACTAAGAAGCTGACTCCAGGTTTTTCCTTTAGCTTTTCTATACCCACTGTGAACTTTTCCTCCTTGGCTGCCAAAGTCTTTCATTCATTTACCTCATATTTTCCAAGTAATTCTTATGCTCTGGGTATTGAGCAACTCCCATTTTTGTAATGGTTTCTCATATACAAAGCACTTTCTTCATTGACACCCAGTGAGCTAGATCATTCATATATTAGTAACACCATTTTTCAAATGGGTAACCTGAGCCTCAGAGAAGCTGTGTGGCTTGGCCATTTTGACACAGCTCATAAATGTCAGGGCCGAGGTCTTTTGATTCCAAGTCCAGTGCACTTTCTGTTAAGTTGACAAAACATTTATTAAAGATGGAATAGAATCACTTCCTATGAGAGAGACAAAAGCTATAACAATACCTGGTTGTTGTTTTTTTTAAAGAAAAAACTATGAAAATTACTTATAAAACTGGTCTGTTAGGAGCTAAAAATTGTTTACAGAAGCCACACTTTGGGAAAAGAACCTGACTTGGCTAGCCCCAAGCCAATACCAAGTCCAGAGAGACTTTGTAAAACAATTTTGCTCCACCAAATAATACCTGAAGAATCAAATCTTTTAGGCTTAATAGTTATGTGAAGATGGCATGGGAGACAAGGTTACTTTCATTCCTCACTTTTTTGGGGGTGGGGGTTTATTTCACTTCTGGAAATTAAAATTTCTTTTATCCTTTCAACCCAGAAACCTTTTCCTTTCACTCAACTCAAACAAGATTTCTCCTGTCCCCCATGGCTCTCTACAGCCAGGCTCTCATCAGGATGGATCCTCAGATCTTTGCCTTTGCCTGGGTGGTAATGATGGAAGCATTGTCTCTTAAAATCTAGATAAAGATAGATGGCTTGAGAGAGTGACCTGGTGTGCTTTCACAGGCCTGATCTCATTACCCAATCAGTCTGGAGATTTTCACCTTCTTGGGAGGCAGCAGAAATGGGAAGGCTTGATCTAGGGGTATCAAGAATTCTGTGATCAGCTGTGCTGGGCCATAAGAGCCCTTTCCAAAGTGGAGTGGACTTTGAGGACACTCTGCCTTTCCCAGATGGGGAACTCTTCCTGGTGAGCAGCCTGGCTGGCAGTTTTAGGGATGGCAGTAGGCATGCACAGCCTGCTGGACTTGACAGCTGGGCCCTGTGTCTAGGTCAGGCACTGAAAGGTATTTGGGAGAGGTAGTAAGGCAAGGGATGGCCCCTTGGTGCAGTCCTTAACTGGCGGAGCTTACAATGCAGTAGAAAGCTGTGTATACCAATAAATAAGTATAGCATGGGGGTTGAATCTGTTAAGAGCTCTAGTCCATTCATGATTTTGAGTGGCCCATTTGCAGCTTGTGAGGGGTATCAGACTTTGAGTGGCAGAGTTTGCACATCAATAGACCAGGACATTCTGCTGAGGACTGTTGGAGACAGTGAGCTTGCTTTGAGCATGGGGTGCTTTTGTGCCTTTTCTCCACCTACTCTTTGAGGTAGGCCAAGGTGAGAGACTTGAATGTTTAAAAAACAGGATTGTTGATTCTGGTCAAGTCAATGCAGACATCACTAAGCTTGAGGAGGAGAGAGCTCAAGAATCCACTCTGGAGGAAGACATCTGTTTTTGAGGACTAGCTGGCAGAGTTCAATGAGGTGGGGAGGGAATTCCTCTCTCTCTCTCCATCAGTAATGGTGTCTATGGCAGAGGCCTAAAAGGTGTGTGCTTACAAAGAGAATGAGAGGGAAGTCAAGGATGTTGCTTCCTGAACACTAAACCTTTTATGTGGAGAAAGCTGAGAAGAGAGAAAGCTTTGTGCCTGGAACTGGGATCCCACTGCTCAGGAGACAGTAGGCCTCAGAGCTGAGACTCTGAGGGAACAAACCTAGGGAGGCTTCCCACTGGTCCTAGGGTAAGGGTTCCTGTTCTTTCTGAAAAAGTATACCAATGACAGGTCTAGGCAAGGACTTCAGTTGAGCCTGAATCTAGAGGTAGTGGAGATGGCAGACAACCACAAAGCATCACGCTCATTGAGTTCAGCCAAACAGTGAACTCAGCCTAGAGCAGGCCCATGGGCCATCAGAGCAACAGACCTAACTCACACATTATAATAAAACATGAGGGGCTCTATGGTGTTAAAGATATAAGTCGCCCGCTACAAATGCTCCCCACATGTGGGCCCCTTCATCTTTGTGGCTGACCACTTTTCCCATTGTATGTTTACAAGAGTGCACTCCCTGAGTGTATGGGAGAATGTTCTATTGTGGATTGTCCGTACTATGCTGTTCCAGTAAATAAACGCTTTTGCTTCAGTGTAATTGTGTTCTATACCTGACCATTAAAAAATAAATGCATTGGTAGGAGCTCACAAGCTATAGTTTTAGAAGTAGAGTTCCACAGACTCCCTTGATCTGGTAGTAGCCATCCTCCAGGGGACCAGACCTGCATGTGAAAACTGAGGGGAGGTGCCCCAAGGGTCCTACATAGGATACTAGGGAGCATGTACATATCAGATAAGTAGTGCTAATAAGTATTGCAGGAATAAAGAGGAAAACAAGATAACTTTTGTTAGAGTGGTTAGGAAGAATTCGCGATTGAACGTGGTGATTGGGCCAGGTCTTGAAAAATGACTAGATTTTCAATTATATGAAGAAAGGGATTTCAAGAAAGAGATAATAGACTCTGAAGTCTGACAAAGGGTTCCATCGAGGTCAGATAAAAGCTGACCGATCAGAGCTAAGGGACTAAGGAGTAAAGACCAGATTATTGGTGATGACAAGGTAGAGGCGATGGTCCAACTAGAGACAGTATGAAATGGTCTGTGAAGTCAGGGATATTTCTGTTTTGTGCAGCTGTTTTCAACTCTTCATGACCCTGTTCAGGGTTTTCTTGGCAGCACTACTGGAGTGGTTTGCCACTTCCTTCTCCAAGCTAATTTTGCAGATTAAGAAACTGAGGCAAACAGGGTTAAGTGACTTGCCCACGATCACACAGCTAGTAAGTATCTGAGGCTGGATTTAAACTCATGATTCCAGGCCCGGTGTTCTATGCACTATGATGCCACCTAGCTGCTCTGCTAGGGATATTAGAAATCATTTAATGCCAACTAAATAATTTTACAGATGAGAGAACTGAGGTTCAGAAAGGAGAAGGTGCCTACCTAAGATCACACCAGTAATCAGCATTGCCTCCAAATCCAAGGCTCTTTCTACTATGCCAGTCTTGACACAGTATGCCACAGGAGATAAAGGACATTCCTTGAAGTTGGAAGGATTTACCTTCAGGTCCTTCCTCTGACACATCTGAGCCTCTAAATGCCAAACAAACAGTTTTAACTTCTCAGGGCCCACAAACGTCTCTGTCAAACTACAAATTAACAGTAAGTTCTGATCTGCAGTGCCAGAAGTTTCTACACCAGAGAATTTCCAGCATGGATGCAATCACAGGTCAACCCCTTTGCCACAGAATAAAGAGAAAGAGTTTCTTTAAGAAATTAGCAGAGTGTAGAGATGCACACTTCAGGTTTCTGATTTCCTAACTGGAACCCAGGCTGTATTTCCCCTTAGAAATAATGGGAATGCTGTGATAGAAGACCAAGTTTGGGCCCAAAGAAGAGATATGAGAAGCTCTCTGTTCCTCCTTATTTTCACTGCATAATACCAGGCTTTTTCCATATTAGTTTTGCTGAATTGTTTCTCTCTCTCTCTCTCTCTCTCTCTCTCTCTCTCTCTCTCTCTCTCTCTCTCTATATATATATATATATATATATATGTATGTATATGTATACATATACACACACACACACATATATATATATAGAGAGAGAGAGAGAGTTTATTCTAAAATATGGCTCTCTGGGTGGGAAAGGACACATATACTGAGACAAAGGTGATATGAAAACAAAAGATATCAATAAAAATTTATTTTAAAAGGAAATAGCTATGCTGCTATGCTATTAACACTACTATATAATTCAGTGGCATTATAGGTTAACCAAACTGGAGGAAAACTAAACACCATTAATTATGTTGTCTCCTTGAGAAGGTACATTCCTTTTGAGGAATACCAGTTAATAGATTTAGTCCAAGTGGGTTAATTGTCTAAGAAAGGCAACAGCTCCTCTTCTTGAGTGAGTCCTTCTTCTGGACTAACCTCTTATCTATTAGTAGAGACTCCACATTCTGTCCAGTTCCTGAATAAGCCTCAGGTTTACAATATCTATTGACAAGTCAGAGGGAAGAGGTCATCTCCTAAGCACAATGGGATATCCTTTATTTCCTGTTCCTAATGGGGTTTGCAAATGAAGTTAGATAAAACCAGACTACTGTATGAGTGGAGAAAATGAAATATTTGTAAAGGATAAAATTTGTAATGGATAAAATTAGGTACTCTTTGTAAAGTGCTTTGCAAACTTTAAAGTGCTGTCTAGTTATTATTCTGTTATCAGGAAAAGGAAGGGATTAAGTGACTTGTTCAGGTTCACACAGCTAGGAAATAATCTAAGATGAGATTTGAACCTGGTTTTTCCTGACTCCAAGACCAGTTCCTATCTTCTCTACCATCTTGCCTCTACTTCTGTGTGTGTGAGCTTGGAGACCCTTTTCAGGGTCATGTGTTAAGTTTGGTCTTGGACTCATATAATCAGACTGGGAGCTGAAAAGGGACCTCAGAGATTCTGGTACAGCATTCAAAGAATCTGAGTTCAAATCCCACCTCTGAAACTACCTATATGGCCCCGGGGGCAAATCACTTACCCTTCCTGGTCCTCGGTTTCTTCCTCTATAAAATGAGGGGTTGGAGCAGATGGCCCTGGGGCCACTTCCAGATCTAGATTTGTGGCCCTATGATCTAGTCCTGATTCTCAGAGAGGGGAAATGATTTGTAATATTAATTACCTGAGTTGGGATTTGACCTCAAGTTCTCTGATGCCAGATCCAGCACTCATGGCTGTGCCCCTAGAGTAAACCACCTGTTTTGTGTTCCATATAATTTCTGCATGCAAACATAATGTGTGAAACAGATGAAAAGGTGCATTGTGCCTGGCTATGGATGGGGATATGAGAGGAAAGGTTTAGGGAAGAAGGAATTGGTGGCCAGAGAAGCTTCTTTGCTCAGCCTGGGAAGATGATGACTTAAAAGAACTATGTATTTTGGGCTATTTTTATCCTCTGTGGATTTTAAAGGAAAATCTTCTGGTCTGCTCAATTGTGAAAGCTCCTTGTTCTGATATAAAACACGTGTTCTGTGACTTTCTGTGATGGCCAAGAAATCATGCTTCAGCTAGGAAGAAGAATGCCATATGGGGTGCCCCTCCACCTTCACTTAAGAATGATCATGTCTTTTGTACTGGACTGATTTCATTGGTGTATAGAAAATGTCTGCTTGGCCTTGGGCTTGTAAAATCGAAGATCTGGATCTGGACAAGACATTGGAGATTGAGGAAATTCCTTCTGCCCATGACCATCAGCATCTGCTGATGAAGTGACTCACCTAGGGTCATACCACCTAGAATGTGTAAGAAGCAGGACTCATCTACCAGCTTTTTAAAAATATTCTTCTGCAAAAAGGTCCATAGGTTTCCCCAGACTGCCAAAGGGGTCCATGACACAAAGAAGGCCCTCTGATCTAGGAGGGTCATCAGAAATCACCTAGTCCAGCCCCCTTTCTTTTACCTCTGAGGAAACTGAAGCCCAGGGAGGTTCATGAGCAGGCTAAAGTAACATGGGGTGTGTCAGGCAGAATGCCTTGGACTAAAGAGCCAGTACTGTTTCCACACCGCCTCCCATAGACTGGTTTGCTTATGGCCATAGAGCTAATAAGCAACAGTTCTCCAAGTCCAGCAATCTTTCCACTAAGCCAGCTGACTTTTCAGAAGCTGATCCAATCCCAACCCAACTTCAGATTGACTGATTTTCTGCAGGTGACTATGGGACAAAACATATTTCATAAACCACAAACATAGCTGAGAACTCCTGCCTCTCCAACAGTGGTCTGCTTTCTTTCTCCCTTTCCCCTTCACTCACTTGTCCTCCTCCCTTTATATCAGGAAGGCAGGCCCAGTGTCTGAAAACAGTGACTCCAGAATGTGCTTTTAAAAGAGGAAGCTCAAAGATCTCAGCCTTAGCAGTCTCTGTCACTGATTTAGCTTTGAATCTCTCTGAGCTCTCTAGCTAATTGCCCTGAGACCACTACTTAAGTTGTATCTGGGTTGCTTGTAGATAATAACAGTAATGACTGCCCTTGTTGACATAACACCTTTCTCCTGAGCTGCCTGGTGAGTATACAAACATCTTATTAATTCTCACCACAGCCCTGTGGGGGAGGTAGGAGGGGGTGTCATTATCCCAACTTTACAGATGGGATGCAGGCCCTGAAAGCTGGTTCCTCTGGCTGCAGGAGGTGAGACCTTCACCTGTAACTTGGAAAACAGAGCTGTTGTTGGGCTCCTGTCTCTTGCTACCTTCAGAAGAGGAGTGTTTAAGGTTGCTGTCCAGGGTTTAATTTATTGGATCTTAGATTTAGAGTTGGAAAGGACTTTAGAATTCATCATCTCCAACCCCCCTTTTTTACAGATGAAGAAACTGAGGCCAAGAGAGAGGAAGGGTCACATAGCCAATAAGTGAAAGACTCAAGATTTAAATCTGCATCCTCTGATGGCAAATGTCCAGCTCTTTTCATTGAATTATGCAGTCTCTTTCTAAATGAAAAGGAACAATCACTTCAATTTTCCCTTATAATACCAATCAATCAACAAAATGTATTATGGTCCAACTCTGTGCCAGGGAAGAGGAAGCCTCAAAGACAGGAAGCCCGATGTTCAAATCCCACTTTGACACACAATAGCAGCATGACTGGGCAAATCACTCACTTCCCAGTGCCCCAGGCAATTCTGTAAGACTAAAAGGTGCCAAGAAGGTGCTGATTTGAGTTCCAGCTTAAACTTCACCTTCTACAAGAAGTCTTTCCTGATTCCCCCTCAATGCTAGTGCCCAATTGAATAAGATAAAATTTGTTAGAGATTAATGTAAAGTCTAACACTTGGGTTCAAGAAAATCAATTTTACCAGTACATAATGGAGGAGGCATAGTGAGATAGCAGGTTATCTGAAAAAAGATCAGACTCTGCTCAACAGAGAGTAGGAGTCGGTAGTGTGCTATGTCAGCCAAGAAAGCTAAGGCTGCTTGAGGCCATTGGTGAAAGACTATATGACCACATGTTGGGTCTGTTGTGGTGGGAATGCTCTTTCAGGTATAAGATGAAGCCACTTGGGCTCCTTCTAATTCTGAGATTCTGTCATAGGTTGGAATTAGAATTTGATATTCACTGAAAATTATCCCTATGAATGAAGATACACACACATATACACACATGTAATGTTTTTAAAAGTTGAAGGAAATGCTAAATTTCAGCTAAAGACTAATGCCTGGAAACGGAACTTTTCTTTGAATTCAGTGTAATAATTTTACTGGACTAGAAGAATTAATCATGTCCAAAGACTAATATCTGGCACTTTTTCCAGAGCATATGGAGGTTTGAAGAGTACTTGACACAGATTATCTCATTTAAGTCTCACAAACCTGTGAAATGAGTGCTATCAGTCTTATTATACTCATTTTACAAATGAGTAAACAAAGGCTCAAACTGGTTATACAGCTTGCCTGAGGCCACAGAACCAGTATCAGAGATAGGACTGGAATCCTGGTCTTGCCTGACTTCATGACCACCACCCACCCTTTCACTGGGAGCACAGTACTTCTCATGTACAGAGTTGTAGAACTTTTGGGAGGCATATATCTTTTAAAATAGGTTGGTTTTTTTTCGCTTTTGGGAAGGTAGAACAGTTGGGGTTAAATGACTTGCCCAAGGTCACATAGCTAGTAAGTGTTAAGTGTCTGAGGCTACATTTGAACTGAGTTCCTCCTGACTCCAAGACTTTCAACCTAGCCGTCCCTAGAACAGTTCTTATTGCCAGTGAATGTTTCCCTTCCTTTCCTACCTCCCTCATGGATGGATTTTCCCAGCCCAGCCAGGAGCCAAACTGAATGAATCAAACTTGGATTTTTACTAATAATATTTCCTGCCCTGCCATTAGAGTTGGAAGGACAATGGAAATGAACTTGAAATAAGCCATTTTCAAATGGAGGTTGAAGTAATCTGGAAGTAATTCATTCAGTTCTTCACTTATTTTTAGTTAGCCGGTCATGGTTTATGTTCAGTCAAATAAATAGGCAACATTTTAATAATTTCTCTGTCTCAACTAATCCCTAAAGAATGTACATCCTGTGTTCACATCTGTCTTGTGGTAGCTCATGTCTTGTCAAACTCTTGTCTGTAGGCCAGGTTCTGTCCTTATGTTTGTTTTGTCCTTATGTTTGTTTTGTAGTAGAGTGAAAATACAGGGCACTTTGACAAAGTCACTGACAGGTATTCCAAAAATGATTTCAGCCACTTTTTCTGTCATCAAGGTAAAGTTCTATTTTCTTTTCTGTGATTTTTCAGGGCCTGGAAACTTTTCCATTTTCCAGTTACTAACATGATTTGTACCTCTTTGAATTGATTTTGTAGAATTACAATTACAAATGACATTGAATTTTGAATTTTGGTTTCATGCATCATAATTTTTTAACGCATTTAATAGGAATCATAAAATGTACTTTACAGCTCAGAGATTGCAATTCCCCATCTATAATAAGAGGGTATGGAACATCTTCTAAGGAGTTTCTCCTAGTTCTATAATCTATCCTATGATCAATCAATCAAAACACATTTAATTAAGCTCTTCGTTTATGACTAAGAGAGGGGAGTGGGAAGAGAAGAGGAAGAGAAGGAAGGAGGGAAAGGAAGACAGGAAGGAGAGGGGGAGGGAGGGAAAGTCAGAGAGGAAAAGAAGGAGGGAGAAAAGGAGGAAGGGGAGGGGGAGGACACATGCAGTAGCCTGGAGTAAAGAACAATGAATTAAGAATCAGAAGACCTATGTTCTATTCCTGATTCTGCTTCTAATTCACCATATGATCTTGGTTAATGATTATTTTACCAATCTGGTCCCTGATTTCCTCATCTGTAAAATGAGGGAATTAAACTAAATGATCTTTCTAAAGTGCCTCCCAGCTCTGACACTCTCCGATTCTAGTTATAATCTGAAGTACCTTAAGAATCACCAAAGACATATTTAATTGTACTTTTACTGTTCGAATTATTGTATTCTGATTCTGTGAAAAATGCTAATGTAGGTATGGCATAAATCACTGGTTCCTACCACTCCCAGCATTTTTGAGTTTGATGATTCCCTTTTAATACCCCAAATTCCAAGTACCTCCAGTGATCTTAGTTAGTATTTGTTAGTAATTAGTAGTATTATGTAAGTATTTGTTGGTTGAGGGAAATACCTGATAGCCATGATTTTAAAAGATGAAGGATAAAATAAACCTTTTACCTCTTGACTGAGAGATAATGACTTGATCTCTTTTTAAAAATCTCAATAGCCCTATAGCGATATAACTGATTGCCTTTGTAACCCCATGTATTTTATTTTATGCATTTAAAAACATTCTTCAGGGGCGGCTAGATGGCTCAGTGAGTAGAGCGCCGGCCCTGGAGTCAGAAGGACCTGAGTTCGGAGCTGGCCTCAGACACTTAATCCACACAAACAAAAACCTAGCCGTGTGACCTTGGGCAAGTTACTTAACCCCAATTGCCCTAAAGGGGCAGCTAGGTGGCGCAGTGAGTAAGAGCGCCGGCCTCGGAGTTGGGATGACCCGAGATCAAATCCGGCCTCAGAAAATGAGCACCCACACATAAATAATGACTAGCCGTGTAACCTTGAGCAAGTTACTTAACCCCAATTGCTTAAAAAAAAAAAAACAAACATTCTTCAGACAAGGGCTCCATAGGCTTCACCAGCCATTGCCAGAGGGGTCCATGACACAACAAAATAAGAACCCCTGGGACTGGAGGTACAGAACCAAATATGCACCCTCCCACATGGCCAATGTATTTGTTTTTCTGACTGTGTGTCTGTTATAAGGTAAGTTAGGTGGTACAATGGATAGATCACTGGGTCTGGAGTCAGGAAGATCTGAGTTCAAATCTTACCTGAGACCTTTCTTAGCTGTGTGACCATGGACAAGTCACTTCCCCTCTATTTGCCTCAGTTTCCTGATTTGCAAAATTGGGACAATAATAACATGAAACAAGGTAATATTTGTAAAGTCCATCATAAACCTTAAAATACTACATAAAACTATAGAAATGTGAGCTATCATCATCACTACCATTATTCTTAGGTAGTAAATGGAGCAGGCAAGAGCAGGAAGGAAAGTGAATTGGTAAGTGGTACTAGCCATGGAGCAAGAGAAAAATGTCATATCCTATTCACTGAAACTAACTTAATTGTAATCGTAACTAAACAAGCTTAAATTGTCCTGATGTTCAGTGTAAAAATTTCAGGGTTTTGTAAGCAATCTAGGTTAAATGACTTGCTCAAGGTCACACAGCTAATGTCTGAGGTAAAATTTGAACTCTGGTCCTTCTGATTACAGGGCCAGTGCTCTATCCACTATGCCACCTAGCTGCCCCAAAAGTTTTTTGAAATTCATTTTTTAAAAGGAAAATACATGAAAGCAAAAGGCTACAAAGAATTTAGTTACACTTTTAAATGAATGAATACAAAAATGTTTGAGCACTCATTTTCTCAACCATCTGAATTATTCTGAGGTTGTATATTTAGGGGAACTAAAGATAAAAATTACAGTGCTTCATTAACTCATCCATTCAAGGGCCGAGTTTTGGGCCCACAAATTGGGATCCACTAATTTAAATAATACATCAGTCCTCTAAAGATCTATGATTCCATGGGGGGAGGGAGGGCAGGAACAATCCTTCCATTAGTACAGATTGTGACCACCCACCCCCATGCCATAGTAAATGTTTCACATTTTCAATAAAATACAAATATTTAATAGTGTTTCATAAGTTGCTGTATCAAAAAAAAAAAAACCAAACAAACAAAAAACCCAACAACCTTGTCACCTACTTACTAGTGACTACCCTGGCAACAAGCCTCTTTCCAGCTGAGTAGGCCTGGCTAGAGTTTGTGTTCTGTGGGTGTAGTCTCTGACGGTCTAGGACAATCTTGGTGATGGGAGGGAGCACTGGGGAAGGCCTTCAGTGGATGGTTATAAATAACAAAGCTGAGTTCTGAGGGAAGCCAGGAGGCAGAGGTGAGGAAGGAGAGCAGTCCAGGCATAGGGGACAACCAGGGCAAAGGCACAAAGTCAGAAGATGAAATGGCAAGGATGGGGAGCCCTGAGTAGGCCAGTGTGGTATCAGTCGGCCATAGAGTACATGCCCTATAAAAAAGTATAAGAAGACTGAACTGAGAGGAAAGGGTCATATTATGAAGGACTTCAAAAGCCAAGGGGACCATTTTATATTTGATCCTCAAATAAAAGGGAGCCACTTATTAAGTATGGGACAAATGATTTAGGAAGATCATGCTGGTAAGTGAGTGGGGAGAGACTCGAGACAGGCCAACCAGTTAATTTGTTGCTGTTCAGCTGTTTTTTCAGTCACGTCTAACTCTCTGTGACCCCATTTGGGGTTTTCTTGGCATAGATACTGGAGCACTTTGCCACATCCTTCTCCAGCTCGTTTTACAGATGAGGTAAACAGGGCAAAATGACTTGCCCAGGGTCACACAGCTAGTAAGTGTCTGAGGCCAAATTTGAACTCTGAAAGATGAGTCTTTCTGGCTCTAGGCCTACTGTTCTATCCATTGCCCCTAACCAACCAATAGGCTATTATTATATTCTATGTATAATCTGATGAGAGGCCTGCAGTACAGTGGTACTTGTGAGAATGAAGAGAAGGAGACATAAATGGTAGATTTTGTGAAGGAAGAAATGACAAGACAGTTAACTGGCTCTGTGTTGTATGTGTCGGTGAGGAAACAAGGCTGGGTACCTGGGAGGGTGCAAGTGTCAAGTAACAGGAGATCTAGGAAGAGGGCTAAGAATCCCAGTTTTTATATCATCTTCTTGTGCTGATTTAACTGTCGGTGATCTAAATGTGTCATCCTTGCTGAAGACAGTCAGCGTCTATAATCTATAAATTAAACTGAGGCAGTTCTAGTCACAAGGAAGGCCAGCTCCGAGATTTTCCTTGGGGAATGAAGGAGCTGCCAGAGTTGGCTTCATTATGAACTGGAAGGCAACAAAACATCATTGCATGGAACACCTGGTCATCATGCCTCGTGGTACTCATAATGAATGTAAGCAAAAGGGGAGAGGTGTGCTTGCCAAAAGTAACAATGATAATAGCATTTATATAATTATTGGAGGTTTATAAAGCACTCTGAAAATTTTTTCATGGCTTTAAAACATTTTTTATGTAGAAGAGGATAAATTTTAATGTAGTCTATGACAGGATCATTGTTTTATTTTTTTCTCTCACCCTCAGGGATGAGATAAACTCAACTAAATTCAACTTAAAATATATTATTTCATTTAATCCTCATGGTTTCTCTGGAAGGTAGGTGCTGTTATTATCCTCCTTTTTTACAGATGAGGAAAATAAGTCAGACAGAGGTAGGTGACTTGTCCTCGGTCACACAACTAGCAAGTGTCTGAGGCTGAATTTGAATGCAGGTCTTTCTGACTCCAGTATCAGTCCTCTATCCACTGCGCCATCTAAAGAATTTGTCATTGTCAGAGCTTGCTCTGGGCATTAACCAAATACGAGAGGGATACTCTAAAGATGGTGAGGTCCCCCAGATGACCTTGCTTGCCAATGGTGTCAAACTTCAGGATGTTCCAAACCCTCCTAAAAAGGATCCACAGTGATTCTGAAGAGTTTAGCCTTAAGGATTTACACAGGAACAATGCACACTTGGACAATTAGTAATTGGAAGAATTAGTCCATTGAACTAATCCATCGGGATATTTGTCTTAGACTGACACTGCAAATCGATCATAAACTGGACCCAGAATGCAACAAAGGGGGGAAGGATAGGCTGAATTATACATCAGAAACTGTGCTATACTTCCAAAAACCCATCTAGAGTCACTAGAGGTGCAGTGGACAGAGTCAGACCCAAGTTCGAATCCTGCCTAAGACACATCAGTTGTGTTGTAAAGAATTATAACCAATGGGATGAACCATGAGAAAGAAGAAACAAAACAAAACAAAACAAAAAAGAGAGAGGGGTGGCTAGGTGTCACAGTGAGTAAGAATGCGGCCCCAAAGTTGGGAGGACCCAGGACTGGTTCCAGCCTCAAAAAATTAGCACCCACACATAAATAAATAACTAGCCATGTAACCTTGAGCAAGTTACTTAACCCCAATTACTTAGAGAGAGAGAGAGAGAGAGCACAAATAGTATGTTTTGATCTACATTCAGACTCCATAGTTCTTTTTCTGGATGTGGATAGCATTTTCCATCATGAGCCTTTTGGAGTTGTCTTAGAGCCTTGTATTGCTGAGAAGAGCTAAGTCTATCAAAATTAGTCATCCCACAATGTGGCTCTAACTGTGTACAATGTTCTCCTGGTTCTGCTCACCTCACTCAGCATCAGTTTATATGTCTTTCCAGGTTTTTCTAAAGCCTACTTGCTCATCATTTCTTATAGCACAATGGTATTCCATCACATTCATATACCACAACTTGTTCAGCCATTTCCCAGTTGATGGGTATCCCATCAATTTCCAATTCTTGGCCACCACAAAAAGAGCTGCTATAACTATTTTTGTATATGTGGGTCCTTTTCCCTTTTTTATGATCTCTTTGGGATTCAGCCCTAGAAGTGGTATTCCTGGGTCAACAGAGGAAGATTTTTAGCCCATTGGGGAGAACTGGTGTGGAACATTCAGGGGAGAAGATGGACAAAAGTCACATAGGATGAGGAAGTATGGATGCATTTTGGTCTGTATAGTTGATGTGAATATTCATATTAAGGAAATTTCAGATTTATTGAAGTATTGTGGAATTAAATCATTCCTCAAACATTCTAAATAATTAATCATCTATTGTAACAATGATTGGCAGAATATATTACGTTTCTCTTGAGCCTGTTATTTTCCTTTAGGAATGAGCTGTTTTGATTCACTGTGACTGGCAAGATTAGTCCAGTCTTAGCTTAATAGCTTTAGACTAGTACAACTTGAGGATGATGGAAATCCACTCAGTTCTGTGCCATTACCCACACCCTGCCTGTGGGAAAGAGATATGGGAGTAGGCTTCTATTTGACATCCCTAGGAGTATGCATAGGTTAATTTTTTCTTCTTCTGAAGTTTCTTCTCCATCCATCTTCATAACCCTCATTGACTTTCAAGTTCATGTTGATTTCATGCGTCAAGGTTTTGGAAAATAAAATATGAATGCGATATAAAATGGCCCCAAGGCACTTACTTTACTGTGTAATCATGAATTATTTACAGTGGTCATAAACTGAATTATGTTTGTTGTTTAATTCAAATCAAAGTTCCCAACTTAATATCCTCAGCGTTCAAAGCCAGGATGTTTTATTGGCTTCTCCTGTTTTCTGTATTGATTCCTCTAGTCACTTTCTGCTGCTCTGCATCAATGAAGTTCAATTTAACCCTAAATTAAACCTAGCACTGGGGTGGGGTTACCCAATTGCTTATTAATAGCTATAATAATAATAATTCACATTTACATAACACTTGGCAGTTCACAAAGACCTTTCTTCATAATTGCTGTAAGGTGAGCAATGTAAATTTTTATAATGGAAGAAACCTAGGCTCTGTGGCTGTGACTCACCCAGTGCCCCAAACCCAGCATCTTTGACTCATGGTCTAGTGTTTTTCCCATTATACTACAATATCACAGAGATAGACAATACAAAATCCCAGAAATCCAGAGTCATCTGGCCTCTTTTTAGTCAGAGATGGCTCTGTGGGAAGGGATTTCTATAATGTGATTTTGGCCTGTTGTTAAACCCTGAGTGACAGAAGTGTTGTCATGTTTGATGGCTGATTGACTTGCTTGTCTATTAAGAAGTTCCTGTGCACCCAATATTGGTTTATTCTCAGCTACATTTAGGAAGAATGCAAGGCACTTCTGAACACAATCAGCAGAGCAAACTTCATCTAATCCAGGTAACTGATAAGAATGGGAGGGAGGCTCACAGTCCAGTCTCCTGCTGACTGGCTCTAAAGGTCCCTTACCACTAGTCCCTGTGAATCTGCCCAGCAACAACAATCAGATGTAAGACTGGAGATCTCTCGATCAGGTTCTCCATCCCTCTGGACACCAAGATACCTCTTGTGCTCCCCTTTGGGATTATAGGACTGGGGAGCCTGTGAGTAATACATTCCCTGGCCTGTGATCCTTCAAGTGTTCTACTTCAGCCTCACCTGTGGTCTCCTCACACAGACTTCTTTGCCAGTTTAATATTTTCCTTGGAATTTCATAGACTTGTAAAGAGATGAATCCAGGGGGGAAGTGTTTCAGGATGAATAGTTCAGTAACAGGTATTTCAATGTTTAGTTTTGGGGGATTAGTGCAGGGCAAGTTCTACGACTTTTCTTAAGAACCCTTGGTTTAAAGAAATGATTAAAAAGTAGGGGGGGAAATTATTTGTACCAAATATAACTAGGTTATTTATATTATTGAAAAACCTGAAAAAGCATAAATGTCCTTTGTTTGGACAATGACTAAACAGGAGTGGTGGATCAACTGGGAGAGGGAGGGGGGCCTTCACTATCAAGAAGACTTACAAATGGGTATAATGAAAACAAATAGAAAAAAAAAGTCTACACGAAATAATGCAGAGTGAGAGGCCGATGGAGGAGTGAGGAACTGAAAAGTCATCGTGCTACGATGTAAAGAGCAATGAATTTGGAGTCAGAGGACTTGGGTTCAAATTCTGTGCTGTGGGGGGCAGCTAGGTGGTGCAGTAAGAGCGCTGGCCCCAGAGTTGGGATGACCCGGGATCAGTTCCAGCCTCGGTACTTAGCACCCACATATAAATAACTACCTCTGTAACCTTGAGCAAGTTACTTAACCCCAATTGCTTTAAAAATCAAATTCTGTGATGTGCTCAAAATCCAAATCAAAACTATTTCAATGTGGAATTCAAATTAATTTAAATATTTCAAGCTCTTCAATTCAGTGATTAAAATACTCTTGCTATAAACTACAGAGACATTTATCTCCACACAGCAAATGTAGTTGTCCATTTTAAGCTACCTTTTTCTTTGTAAAGATCTGATAGAAGCTAAAGTGCAGAGTCCATTACCTTGAAGAGTTGTGGTCAGGGGGTGTTCTGGTAAATGTTTAACAACCAGTTCTTTAATTCTTTTCCCTTCCCCCCACCAAAAATCCCTCATTACCAGGATATAGTTTAAGTTTAATCTGAATTATTAGCATTTTCTCTATTATTTTCTTAGGTACAGACAGTTAAAAAAAACAATCAATCATGCCTTGTTTTATAGTATTGGCCAATTTCTGTGGCTTAAATGCTCACACTGAAACTTTAACTATCAGATTCCATGAGACAGCTCAAATTAACTCCAGCACACCCCATCCTAGTAGATTTTTTTCGGTTAAAATAAATTCATTGCTTGCATTACTATTTAATTGCTTATGTTGCGTTGCTAAAAATGTTGGGCAGAATTATTAAGCAAACTCGGTGTCTAGGTTTTGGGGGGCTTAAAGTCTGAGAGATATTTATCTTGTCAAGTTTTAAGTGATTGTGCCCTGTTCTGGTCCTTTTTCCTATGAAGAATAAGAATGTAGCTCTACATTTGTCCTGGTCATTTCTTCAATGAATAAGAAACAGTACCGGGGACTGAGCACTCCCCCTCCCACTCCCCCTCCTCCTCCTACTTCCATCTGTAAAATGGGTTAACTACAGTCCTTACATCTCAAGGTTGTTGTGAGGATCAATTAAGAAAATGTTTGTAAAGGGATTTGCAGGCCTCAAAGTTCTATGTAAATGCTAACTCTGCTAACTAGTTCTGTTTTCATGCTGTTTCCCTACGGCCTCTCCTCATTAGAATGTAAGCTCCTTGAGGTCTTCTTGACTCCATCACTGTCCATTAGGTATGTAGCACATGAAGTGAGGAAAGGGAAGCCAGGGATTCTCCAAGGTCCAGTGGAGCAGGGAGAGTGCTCATGGCCTGGAGGATGGAATGACAAGTTTGTGGAACAGCAGGAAGGCCAGTTGAGCCAAACAGTGCTCCAAAGGACTAACATAAACCTGAAAAGATACTCTGGAACCACTCAGGGAAGGGCTTTAAATGCCAGACTAAGGAGTTTGTACATGATCCTTGAGACCACAAAGAGATGCGTTTCACTGGTAACTCCAGGGTGGGGCAATTAAGTTTCCTAGTGTTCACCTGATCAAAGTAGCCTCCTCTGAGGTGTCCTTAATACCTGTTATGTGTGGTTTGGGTTTGCAAAGAAATGGTCTGACGAGGAGAACTTGCCAGGATCTTTGTATAATATCCGGTGTGTCATGTTGAGCAGTGAGTAAAAGGGTTGGAAATTCCCACACCAGAAACCCTTTACAAGGAATCCTAATAAGGAAAAATGAGAGTGAGGGAGGGGAAGGCAATGAGTGCCTTCTGAGGTAAATCTGTGAGTCATTATAGAGTGTCAGGGCTTTGTCAGCCACCTAGAATGTGCAGTAAGACCCTTAAGCCTCCTTACTACCAGGAGGATGGATAGAAGCCTTTCTTTGAATGCTGGTACACCGCAGAATGATTGGATTGATTTTTTTTATCATAAGCCTATTCTAAGATACTATGAACTATGATATTAGATCTTATGAAACCTAATAACGTTAAAACAAAGGCTGTTGGCAGAAGGTAAAAATAAAATAATCTGCAGTTATTGGGAGACGTACTCATCCATCACCCTCAAATATTACAATATTTATATAATATTGTAAACATCCAAGGATGCCACATGTCATTGAGGTGCTGAAAGAAGTATTTTTCCTCTGTGTTGGGCTTTCCAGTTTGAGGGATAAAGTACACCAATGATTAATGTGGATAAAGAAAGATCACAAAAGAAAAAGATAGCTTCTAAACTGCAAATTTAGGATAATGTTCACAGTTTTCTTAACATGGGAAAGTTATTTCTCTGTTTTCCTTTATTACATTGCTTTATCTTAGGAGTATGGGTACTCCTGGAGGGTGGGAGGAAGGAGAACAAAAAGAAATAGGGAGAGGCCAGGTTTCAAACTGTGTGTGAGTCTTAGGGGCCTGGAGCCTCCTACTTTTTAAGTCTTGGCTGGAGCTTGCTCTGTAGAAAGACAAAATTGTGCCTTGGATCAGCCTCCAAGTCCAGTTATTAGGTGGGAAGTGTAATGAGGAAGGCATTTTCAAAGCAGGCTGGTTTGGTCCATAAGATGCCAGGTAGGGCAAGGGTGAAAAGTCTTCCCTAGCTCTGGGATGGGGAGCACTGCCTGAGAGGGCGTCATGTGGGGAGAGGCTAGACAAAGAGGAAGGCTTTGAAAGCTACAGGTTGATCTTACTATCTACTTTAAAGAAAAGCAAGCTGTACATAGAGTTTCACACATAATCTGCTTTTTCTGTTCTATTATGTATATTGTATATATGTAAATGTCCATTACATTTGGTGTTTAAATTCAAAATAAAAATTGATCTTGTAAAAAGAAGTCAACATGCCAGTATCAGAGACTGGAATTAAAGGGTTAATACAACTAAACTCTTTAGAGCATGGATGTAGGGATCCACGAACTTGTTTTTAAAAAATATTTGAAATACAAGTATGGAGAAGATTCTGGGAAGATGGCAGAGTAGGTCAGAAAATTTTCAGCTCCCCAAATTTCCTCCACAAAAAAGACAGAACATAGCCTCAAAGCACAGAGATAAAAATGGGGTAAAGCAGTTGACCTCCTAAGACAATTTGAGAAGACCCCAAGAAAGACCCAACCTCCAAGACCTGAGGTTTGGCCTGAGTGAAGTGCAGATGCCTCCAGTTCAACTCTGCAAAATCTACAAACAACAAACCCTGAGGGCATCTGGATTGGGATGCAGCCTCAGTCTTAGAGACTTTCACATAGTAGTGGCTGGAGAAGATTGAAGGACCTTCCACTGTTCCGTGGCCAAGCACAGCTGTGCTGACCAGCTGCATCCAAGGCTGTGGCTGTGGGGAGTAAGAGCCAGCATACACCCAGTGAGTGCAGTACCAAGGAGTAGGGACTCTGTTGGCTATGGGCACTTGCAGGAAAGTTAGGGGAGCCCCTAGTTTCAGTTCCATGGCAGGGAGGACTGCTGTAGTTTATAGCCACTGGAGGGACTGCAGAGAGCAAGATCATTTGCAGGAAAAGTGTGACCAGGGGGCCTTAGCTGTACCATAGGAGTGGAGAGGAAAGCCCAAAGTTGGGCCCAAGACAGACCTCAGAAAATAACAGTAAAAAGAACCTGAGGCTTAGGGCATCATTCCCCATATCTCGAAGACTAGAACTTAATTACTCTAATAGCTCCTAAAAACAAAATAAAGCAATAAATAAATAAAGATGAGTAAACAAAGGAGAAAGGACCCAACCATAGTTACTGTGGGGATAGAGAAGATCTGGGTTCATATTCAGAGGAAGATAATGGAACTTTAAAAAGGCCACTCCTTTTTCAGTGAGAAACGTCAAATGGTCCCAAGGACAAAAAGAGTTCTTAGAAGAACTTTAAAAGGACTTTAAAAATCAAATAAAAAGGTTGAAAAATTAGAAAAAATAAAAGCAATCTAAGAAAATTGTGAAAAGAAAGTCAACCAAGTAGATATAGAGAATCAAAAACTTAAGGAAGGGCCGGCTAGGTGGCACAGTGAATAGACCACTGGCTCTGGAGTCAAGAGGACCTGAGTTCAAATCCGGCCTCAGATACTTAACACGTAATAGCCGTATGACCTTGGGCAAGTCACTTAACCCTGATTGCCCTACCCTCCCTGCTCCAAGAAAAGAAAAAAAAAACTTAAGGAAGAAAATAAATCCTTGAAAATTAGAATCAGGTAAGGGTAAGCTAATGACATTCTAAGACACCAGGAAATCATTAAACAAAATCAAAAGAGTGAAAAAAAAATAGAAGAGAAAGTGAATTATCAGAAAAACAACCGATTTGGCGAACAGATCAAGGAGAAAAAATTTAAGAATTTACCTGAAAATTATGATTAAAAAAAAGAATCTTGATACAATATTACAAGAAATTATCAGGGGAAATTGTCATGAAGTTCTAGAACAAGAAGGCAAACTACAAATAGAAAAAATTCATCAATTACCACCTGAAAGAGATCCAAGGAGGAAAACCTTCAGGAATATCATAGCCAAGTTTCAAAGCTCCCAAGTTAAGGAGAAAATGTTGAAAGCAAGAGGAAAAAAAACCAATTTAACCATTATGAAGCTACAATAAGGATTACACAAGACCTAGCAGCTACTACATTGAAGGACTCTATATGTCTTGGAATACTAAATTCTGGAGAGCAAAAAAGCTGGGGTTACAACCCAGGGTAATTTACCGAGCTAAGTTAAGTATAATCCTGAATGAAAAAAAAAATGGACATTTAACAAACTCAAAGACTTTCAGGTTTTTGTGACAAAAACCCCAGAACTTAAGGGGAAAGTTGACATATAAACATCCATGAGAAATATTAAGCAAACATTAAAAAGCAATTATAAGGGATTCAATAAAGTCAAATTGTTTACTTCATACATATGAAAATATTAGCAGTTATGCTTGTCATCATTATTTGGGTAGTTTGAAAGAAAGGCATGAGCTGAACTGAGTATGATGGGGTGATTCTTAAAAATTAAAACTGTAGGGAGAGATAAAAAGTAGTAATTATCTCATACAAATGAGGCATTAAAAAATGGATACAGAAGAAGTGAGTAGGGGGAGGGTGGGCAGTGCTGAAACCTTACTCTCATCAGGAATTGGTTAAAGAGGGAACAATACATACATATATATATATGTATAGAAGGACATAAAAATCTTCTAGATTAAAAAAGAAATAAGAGAGTAAGAGCATAGGGTGGGGGGAAGATAAGGGAGAGACTTTTAGAAGGGTGGGTAAGTTAGGAAATAGGAAAACAAGGTAACACATAGAAGTAAATTAGAGGAGTGAGGAGGGGTAGAATAAATAGGGTGAGAGGCAT
The DNA here is from genome assembly GCA_011680675.1 of Gymnobelideus leadbeateri. Classification (NCBI taxonomy): domain Eukaryota; kingdom Metazoa; phylum Chordata; class Mammalia; order Diprotodontia; family Petauridae; genus Gymnobelideus; species Gymnobelideus leadbeateri. The sequence goes on from WOXC01004382.1 coordinate 1,114,296, forward strand.
AGTGAGGAAAAATAGGAAGAAGGAAAATGCACAAGTAATCATAGCTTAGAATGTGAATGGGATGAATTTACCCATAAAATGGCAACAGATGGCAGATTAAAAATTTGAATTCAGCAATATGTTGCTTTCAGGAAACATTATAAAAATGAGAGATACACACAAAGATAAAAGAAAGGGCAGGAGTAGAATTTAGTATGTAAAAAAAGTAAGGATAGTAATCAAGATCTCAGACAAAGTTTAAGATAAAATACATTTAATCAAAAGTGAAAAATAGGGGCGGCTAGGTGGCGCAGTGAATAGAGCGCCGGCCCTGGAATCAGAAGGACCTGAGTTCGGAGCCGGCCTCTGACACTTAATCCGCACAAACAAAAGCCTAGCCGTGTAACCTTGGGCAAGTTACTTAACCCCAATTGCCCTAAAGGGGCGGCTAGGTGGCGCAGTGAGTAAGAGCGCCGGCCTCGGAGTTTGGATGACCCGAAATCAGATCCGGCCTCAGAAAATGAGCACCCACGCATAAATCAAATGACTAGCCGTGTAACCTTGAGCAAGTTACTTAACCCCAATTGCTTTAAAAAAAAAAAAAAAAAAAAGTGAAAAATAAAGAAACTACACTATTTATCAGCAATATTATTCAATATTGTTTTAGACCATTTAAAATACCTAGACAGTATAAGATATTTGAGTGTATACTTGTCAAAACAGACACAGAAAATATTTGAACATAAACATAAAACACTTTTTATACAAATAAACTCAGATCTAAATAACTGAAGTGATATTTATTGTTCATGGGTAGGTAAAAGCAATATAATTTTTTTAAATCACAGTTTTACCTAATTAATCCATTTATTCAATGTCATTCCAATTAAATTACCAAAAAATTATTTTACTGAGTTAGAAAAAAATAATAAAGTTCATCTGGAAGAACAAAAGGTCAGGAACTTAAAAAAAAGCAGGGAAAAAAGATGTAAAGAAAGTAGATTCAGTAGTCTCAGACCTTACACTATATTATAAGGTAAGAGCATCGTTGAAGTGTAAAAAAGATAATTTCAGTTATTTTAAATTAAAATTTTCTTGTATAAATAAAACATCTATAGCCAAGAATAGAAGGAATGCAGAAAATTGGGGGGAAACTTTCACAGATAATCTCTCAGATAGTATGTGATTGAGTGGGAATATTGCTGTGCTGTAGCAAATGATGAACTGGTTGATTTACAAAAAATATGGAAAGAGTTGGACTTATGAAAGAAGATGCTATCTACCTTCAAAGAAACAGATAAGAAGAGGAAATAATCATAGTACAGTTTTACATATATGTGCATGAGCACGTTTGTGTATGTTTATAGCTATCCGTGTGTGTGTGTGTGTGTGTGTGTGTGTGTGTGTGTGTGTATTATATATCTCCATGCTTTACTGTAGCTTTCTTGAGGCTGGTGGGGAGAGGTAGGGGAAAAAATAAAGTAAAAAATGCACATCAGAGAAAAAAGAAAACCAACAAGGAAGCAAAGAAAAGCTGGGCAGCTTTGAAAACAATGTGTAGTATATAGGTATTCTTGAACTGTTTAATATTGAATCCTCTCTTATGGTCTGCTGTGCACATGGCAATCTTTTTTTCTCTTTTTGTATTTAAGTTTAAAATAAAATTTACCAAAAAAAGAAATAAGTATAGAACAAATTTACATATAAAGACCTATTTGTGTCTAATGTTAGCTACCTTTAGGGCAGAAGGAGGGGGGAAGGAAAACATTTACATGATAATTTTGTTGTATATTTGAAAGGAATAGCAAGTAGTAGATTTACAATTTCATCCAACCATCTTTTTATTGTACTATGTTATGGAAATGCTTGTTTTATTCCATAATTTAGAAATGAAATTTCAATATAATTAGTTTTCTTTGTAATCCTATGTGTTTTATTTGATGCATTTAAAAGCATTGTTCTGAGAAGGGGTCTATAGGCTTCACCAGATATTCCCCAGGGACACACATAAAGGTTAAGAGCCCCTAGTCTAATCTAGAGGCTGTGGTCAGAGCCTTCAGAGAGGTGGTGAGTGGCATTAGTGGCTCCAAAAGCTGCCAGGGGGCTTTGCAGTCTTTTAAGCTGAAGCAGCAAAGGCTTCCTTGTTCAAAACCACCTAGCCTATATTGATCCAAAGCTTAATTTATGGACCAGTGCATTCGAGGTGTTAGACGGAGAATCTTTTTTAATAGTTATTTACTGAGAGGTCATCTCTACTTCTTTTCAGAGGTGGTGTGTCATGGGCATGGAATACTGCACGTAATATCAGCTTGTTTCACTGTTTTGAAACAAAACAAATGTTTTGCTGAACTTTTTTTATTCATTATCATAAAGGATAACTTAGATGGTATAGAGTGGAGAATGTAAGTGATATAAAATGAGATTTAAAAAAAAAATTTAATGAGGTCATCCCTAGACAACTTAAAAGGAAACATGCAGAGTTTATAAACAACTCCTCCATTTTATTTGTTTTTCTTTTAAAGTCATTAAGCCTCGTGGGGCAGCTAGGTGGTACAATGAATAGAGTCCTGGAGTCAGGAGGACCAGAGTTCGAATCTGGCCTCAGACACTTAACATAAAAACTAGCCGTGTGACCTTGGGCAAGTCACTTAACCCCAATTGCCCTCTCAAAAAAGCAAGGCAAAATAAAATAAAATGAAATGAAATGAAACCCTTGGGAAAAAATAGTCATTAAGCCTCATTTTCATTAAGTCTCCAGAGCTCTTTAGATTTTATTCATGGTATCCAAACTGCACATTTTCCAGAATGGTCAAATTTAGCAGAGCTTGTACTCAACTGACATGATCTTCAAGACCCTAAAGTCCTCTCTGCACTCTGACAAGGCTTTGGAGTAAAGCCTTCTTTCAGCTCAGGAATTTTAACCTGTCCCTGATTCTGTAGCTTGGGTGTCCTGGCCAAGTTCACTATCCATTGGGTGAGCTACCAGAAGTGGGAGACCACCAGGTTGCCTATGCCCCAAATTAATGGAAGAAAAGGTTTGTCTTTGCTTTACTCCTATTGTTCATGGTTCCCGAATGCCGTGCCCTAATTCGGCAGGAATGATGGATGGCCCTGGCAGGAATAGCTGGGAAAGCTAGGTGCTTAATGAGTATCTTTGGATGTATGAGAGGTGAGAACATTGTTCATCGCAACCAATAGTTTCTTTGTTTCCATTAGACCAAACAAGAAAAAAACAGAATTTTATTACTGTTCATTAAGTTTGAGTAGGCTATCAGCTGGCCAGCTTGGATGTCATAAAATGCTGGAATGGCTTTCTGAGAGAGGCTATAGGTTCTCCTGTTGCCAACGGTCCTCTTCAACAGCTGTATAGTTTTTTATGGATTTAGCTAGCACAGTTCAGACTCCACAATGGGAGAGTCAGCCTAGTTTAAAAAACAAACAAATAAAAATGCTAGACTTGAAGGCAAGACTGCCTGTGAGTGGCTTTCTAGGAAAAATGTAAATATTGTTCAGGAATCAGACCCACTCTGCCTAGCTAGGAGATGCTATCCCTGAAAGGTTAATTGAAAGCCCAGAGAATTTCACAGTATTTAGACTTCTTTGTGGAGATGAACACCCGTGCTCACCTTTAGGAGTTAATCACACCTGAAAAGGGGCCTCCCTAGAGACCATCTAAGTCAGGAGTTATTAACCTTGGACTCATGGAACTCCAAGGCATCCATGGATAGGTTTCAGGGGTTCTGGGAACTTGGGCGGGGGGGAATCACATCTTTATTTTCACTAAACTTGATTTTCCTTAATAATATTATGTGCAATCCTTATTAATTTTATTTTTTTTATTTTAAAAGCATTATTTTGATAAGTCCATAGGTTTATTTCATCAGACTACTAAAAGGGTCTATGAGTCAAGTCAAGTCAACATGCATTTACTAAAAACTAGCATTTATATAGCACTTTTGGGCATGTAGGTGGTATCATGGGCACAAATCATGGGGCTTAGTCTCAGAAAGACCTGAGTTCAAATCCAGTCTCAGATACTTACTAGCTGTGTGGTCCTGGGCAAGTCACTTGACACTGTTTGCCTGAGCTAGAAAAGGGAATGGCAAACCACTCTAGAATCTTTGCCAAGAAAACCCCAAATGGGCTCACAGAGTCAGACATAACTGAAACAACTGACCCACACCATATGGAACAGAGAATAAACTGACCTTGTTGTTCCAAAGAGTATGATTAGGACCAATGGGGGTAGAAGGTACAGGGAGAAGGATTTGAGCTCATTATCTCCAAGTACTGGAACACAAAGTTGCTACTGCCTTCTTTGAGGGTAAAGAGGAAAGTCTTTGTTTTCCTCTATACATGATTAAGCTCTATTCACCAGTATGCAAATTGTCACCCATACCTGTTACGCCCCAGCTACAGGATAGTCAGCACAAAAATAAGTGGTAAAATGGCCTCCTTCATCCATTTTGGATGGTGGACAGTGCCCATACAGGCATGTTTTGCGGCTTTTCTGAAGTGTAGCTAGGTAGAGAGAAGAAGTCCTTCTTTTCCTTTCTGTGATGCTGATGTTACAGAGGACTAGGGTAAGGTGGCCCTCAGCCTGGCCCAGGCTTTGGAGTCATGCTACAGGGGCTAGATCTGCCAAAGATGAAGGCAGCGGTCAGTACTGGGAGAAGAGGGCAGTCAAGACCCAAGCAAGCATATGCCCAAAAGCAAAACTAAGTTGGTATTGATACTGATTTTCAGAACTTAAAATCAGCCAGCTGGTTGTAAGGACAAAGAGGTTCAGGCTGGAGTAAGAGGCAAATACAGGGGCAGATCAGTGATGCTTTGACCTCTATCCCCCAAATCTGGCTTTTTAGCAGCTTTGTGTAGACCTTCCCCCCACCACTTGATGTGTCAGCACCTCCCTAGGCTGGCCCTACCCCCACTTCCACCTGACTCAGCCCTGGTGATTAGGACTTGCCTTGGCCTGGACATTGTTAGTAGTGGTTACGATTCCATCCCCACATTCGTGGCCATTCCTTCCAGTCACCAAAAGCAGTTAGGTGGAGGGTTTGCAATTCCTCTCGACCAGTTCCTAGCGTGATCTCTTACCAGAGACCAACTCCTTTTAGAGTTTCATCCCAATTCTTGAGTTTTCTTTTTCTCTATTGCCCTCTTCTCTACTGTCTACTGTGGTATGCAACTACTTGCAATCATGAATTCAAATTGTAGAAATTGGCATTTATGTGGTTGGTGTAAACAGGGTTTCTTTGGCTCTTAGTTTGTACCTCCCCTTCTTTGTGAGTCAGCTAGGTGGCGAGATGGATAGAGTGTTGGGGCTGGAGTTAGCAAAACCGGAGTGCAAGTTCTGCCTCATACACTTAATTAGTGGTGTGATCCTCAGCAAGTTACTTTACCTCTGTCTGCCTCTGTCTCCTCAACTGCCAAATGGGGATAAAAATAGCACCTCACTCCCAGGTAAGGATAAAATGAGATAACATATGTATAGCACTTAATAAACATTAAGACATGATATAAATTCTAGTTATGCTAGTCATGACCCTTTGTCATGAACTCAGGCATAGGACCATGTTGGGTTAGACATTCACGTCCTTTCCCCACTTTTCTCTTAACAGTGAGCTTTTCCAGATGGATGAATCAGCTTTACATTTTAATGTTGTCTGAATTAATATCAATAGCTGTCTCCATTTGTCAACTGTTTTGATTAGAATGTTATTGAGCCAGGGGGCGGCTAGGTGGCGCAGTGAGTAGAGCACCAGCCCTGGAGTCAGAAGGACCTGAGTTCAGATCCGGCCTCAGACACTTAACGCACACAAACAAAAACCTAGCCGTGTGACCTTGGGCAAGTTACTTAACCCCAATTGCCCTCCAAAAACCAAAAAAATAAATAAAATAAAATAAAATAAAATAAAATAAAAGAATGTTGTTGAGCCATCAGACATATTACATATTTAAAAGGAAAAGTAAGCTATAGATTCTCAGTCTTTTTTGGTATTTTGTTCCTCTTTTTTGGTATATGGGAATGTGGATTTTATTTGATATTTAAGTTCAGAATTTCAAAAAAGATATAAAAAAGAAGAGATAAGAAAATGTTCTTCCCCTCTCCTTTCTAGAGGTGGAAGACTATGAATGTGGAACACTGCTTACACAATCAGACTAGACTGAGGTGTTGGTTAGTTTTCTTAAACCATTTTCCCCCTTCTGGTACTATTCTTAGTTATAATGGGTGCTTTCTGAGTAGATGAAGGTGGGAGGGAATACGTTTGAAAATGTTGGTAGTGTTAAAGGATACCAACTTATAAAAAGTTAAGTGAACAATCTTTGCTTTCTTTTTTTCCTTTTTGTTTTGGATGGCAATTGGGGTTAAGTGACTTGCCCAAGGTCACCCGGCTAGTTTTTGTGTTAAGTGTCTGAGGCCAGCTTTGAATTCAGGTCCTCCTGACTCCAGGACCAGTGCTCTATTCACTATACCACCTAACTGCCCCTCTTTGCTTTCTTTTGTTAGGGTTCCTAGCATTTCTGTTTCCTGCTACTTATGATTTTGGTTAATAATTGAGTGACATGGGCAGCTTTCAGACGCCAGAAAATGAGCCTTCAGTTGTTCCTCACCACTGTCTTAACTAGTTGAATTTTGTTTTTCTTGTTTGTGACTTAGCCCTAATCAGAAGCATTGGTGTTTGCTTTGCTATAAACTCTTTTAAAGTGTGTTAATAGTAATTCATGATAATAGTAAGAGCAGATACCACACCAGATTTTATTTCAGCCTCTTAACAACCCTGTGAGGTAGCAAGGTACACTACACATTCGATCACCCCCATTTTATGAATGTTACAGATTCAGAGGAGTCTGGTCACAGTAGAGGTCAGAAGTAGCCCTGTGCTGGCAAAGAGACACGTCTGGGTTTGATGTCAGGAACAGCTTCCCATAACTAGAGTTGTCCAGAAATGCAATGGGCTCTTTTCCAGCTCTCCATTTCTGTGATTCTGATTTTGAATGGGTGTGCTTGGTTCTTGGCTTTGGCGTAGAATGTCTGAGTAGCTTCTTATAGATGTCTATCAAGAGGCAGCTTCAATTGGGGCCCTTGAGTGACCATGGGCAAGTCACATAAGTGACACTTAATGCCCCAGGCAATGCCATAGGATAACATGAGAACTTGAGGCAATGAGGTTGCACAACAGATAGGATATTACACATGGAGACAGGAAAACCTGAGTTTGAATCCTGCCTTGACTCTTAATAGCTGTGTGATAATTAGTGAGTCACTTTACCTCTGTCTGCCTCAGTTTCCTCCACTATAAAATGGGGAAAATGCCAGCATACTGCCTGGCACATGGTAGGTGCTTATAGATGCTTTGTTTCCTTCCTTCTGTTCTCCTTTCCTTCCTTTCTTCCTTTCCCCCCTACGTTCCTTCCTTTCTTCCTTCTTTCCTATTTTCCTCCCATCTTCCTTTGCTTCCCATCATCTTTCATTCTCCTTTCCTTCCTTTCATCCTCCTTTCCTTCCTTTCTTCCTTCTTTCCCTCCTTCCTTCTTCCTTCTTTCCCTGTATTTTTCTTCCTTTCTTCTTCCTTTCCTTTCTTCTTTCCCTCCTTCCATCCTTAATTCCTTCCTTTTTTCTTTTCTTTTCCTTCCTTTCTACACCAAGGAAATCACCAGTACAAACCAAAACAAACTCCATAATAAAAATATCTATCTGCAATATCACACACATGCACCACCTATCAGCTACTTCACAAGGTGTTTGCAAGGATCTAATAAAATCATAAATGTAAAAACATAGTAAGATGATGTGTAAATATAAGAATTGTCACATATATATACCTATGTATACATGTAAAGGAGAGTTGATAACTAAGGGTTAGTTTTGGGGTTTTGTCTGTTTTTCTCAGGGGCAGAGGGAAGGCAGGGTTGGCTTACGATTTTGTTGGTGGAGGGAACTCCCAATGAAGAAATTTGCTCCACCGGGACAGGGTAGCACCTGCTTCTCCAGTTATAGCTTAGAGAATGGCCTTGGACACTGAGAGATTAAATTCTTCACCCGAGGTCAGTGGCAAGGCCCCAGGTCCTTTTTGGCTTTCCAGTACCAGTTCTCTATCCATGATGCTTCTCAAGGTTAATTTAATTATAATAAATTTTTAAAATTATATAATGTTTTAAAGTTTATAGAACACTTTGTTCACGGCAACCTTGTAAACTGGTAGTTAAAGTTTCATTGTCCCTGTTTTACACATGATGAAACTGAGACTTGGAGAGAAGCTATGGCTTTACCAGGTTCCCACAACTAGTATCTTCAGAAGCAGGATATGAACTCAGGTCTCTGGATTCCAAGGGCAGCATTCTTTCCACTCTCCCACATTGCCTTTCATTTAACCATATCATTAAAACAGTGTGTTTCAGAAATATGAACATTAATGCTACCAGCTTGTTTCTGAAAAAGTTGAGAGCTATATATTTAAAACCAGGGTATGTTGTAGCATGGTATTTTAGGCAAATATTGTCCCTGGAAATGAAAATTCCTTTTTACTTTCTGGAGTTGTGATGTCAGAAAGACTGTTTGCTCATCAATAGTTTAACTGTTCAAAAATTGAGTGACTCATGGAGAAATATTACCCAAGACATCCAGTTTTCAGTGGTTTTATTTGGGAGAACATCTTAGTGTTTGGAGTTTTGTTTTCTTTAAGCTAAAAGAATATACTTCCTAAAAAGCGAACTAATTTAATGACTGACTGGAGGTTCGTCCTCATTTGTGTGGTCATCAGTGGTCATTTGGCTGATCCCTTACCTCGGATCAGGAGAAAAGGAACACGTGTGACAAAAGGTTGAAAGCCTTCCTATATAACATAAGATGGGACGTGGCTGGTGTTCATCTACTAAATGACTTAATTCATTAAGATTTTTTCCTTTCCTTATTTTTCAGAATATGATATTTTTCTCTCACGTGGGGATAACATCACAGTTTCTATAAAGCGTGTGACCCTAACTCCGCCAACAAGTTTCTGCAACATTATTTTCCAGAGAAAACGCTACTCTTCATTGATCATCAGACCTGGTGAAAGATCCATCTTTAGCTTTGACTGCCCTGATCCAGCAAAGTATTATGTCCTGGAAGTCCAGAAGAATATTGGTAAAAAAAAAAAAACAAAAACCCTATTTACAAATGTATTTTACAGTTTCTGCATCTCCCTGCTCACTCCCTCTTTCTTATTGTGGCCCTCAATCAGAGTTGTTAATAACTTAGTGTCCACAGACTGAAGTCTGTGGATAGATTTCAGGGGTCTATGAACTTAGTAGAGATAAAAATTATAGCTTTATCTTTACTAACTTTTGGTTTCCTTTATAATCCTTTGGATTTTGCTTTATCCCTTTAAAAAGTAACCAGAGAAGAGGTCCATACTCTTCACCAGACTTCTGCAAAGGTTCACGACACAAAAATAGGTTGAGAAGCCCTGCTCTAAACCTTAGATCAAAAGGAATTCCTATGGACCTTGCTGAGAATGGTCAAATAACAACAATCTTGGTGACATGTCATCTGAATCATATGACAGGACCATGCTACATGTATGGTTTAAGTGAGGAATCCAAGGAAGGCAGAAGAAAAGAGTCAGGAGAATTACAAAATAATCTAATTGATTCAGCATTTAAAACCCCTTCTCCCTCCTAACTTCCCGATTACTGTCAAGGATAACACCATCTTCCTAGTCCCCTAGGCTTACAGCCTAGAAGTCCTCCTGGATTCTTCCCTCCTTCTCACCTGCCACATTCAAACAGTCATCAAGGGTTGTTAATTTCCCCTTCGAAGCATCACTCAAATATGTCCCCTTCTCTCCTCTGACACTTCCCCCACCTTGGTGCAGACCCTCATCACCTCACACCTAGACTACTGTAATAACTGCTGGGATGTCTGCCTGCCTCAAGTCTCTCCCCACTCCAATCCATCTTCCATTCAGCCACCAAAGTAAAACACAAGTCTGACTTTGTCACTCATCTACTCAGTAAACTCCACTCAGTCTCAATGACCCCCAGAATCAAATACAAAATCCTCTGCTTGATGTTCAAAACACTTTGTAACCTAACCCCCTCCTACCTTTCCAGTCTTCTTATACTTTCCTCCTTGCCCCATATTCTTCCAGGCATTTTCTCTGACTGTCCCCCATGTCTGGAATGCTTTCCTCCTTTTCTCTGCAAGCTGCCTTTCATGACGAAGTTTCAACTAAAATCTCATCTACTGCAGGAAGCCTTTCCTATTAATTCTAATGCCTTTCCTCTCTTAATTATTTCCTATTTATCTTGTATATAGTTCTTTAATGATAGGACCAAACACCTTCGTATCCCAAGCACTTAGTACAACGCCTTACTGAAAAATACCCATTAGTTTGTTGAGCTAAATGTTAAAATCACCAGACGAGATTCCAAAGATAGCCAGCTGCCCCACATCTGGAAGTATGAATTGGCTACCGTCATGGCAGCATGAGACCAGGGGGCTTCCTTTCCTGGCTGGACTGATTGGACCAAATCCTCCTCAGATTTAGAGCTCTTGGAAGTGACTGAAGGATATCATACAAAAGAAAAAGGTGGCTTAAATAAGTAGCTGAGTTTTCCCTGAGCTCATGGATCATGAGAACCTCTGAGATTATTTCCCACATACTCTGTCTATGTCTTTCCATACATTGTTACATATATTGTCTCTTCCATTAGAATGGACTCCCTGAGGTCAGGGACTATTTTTTGCCTTCCTTTGTATCCCCTGTGTTTAGCACATAGCAAGCACTCAATAAACCGATGTTGATTGAGTTATTGATACCATCTTTGAAGGGTAACATAAGTGTTATTTCAACTGTATTAGCCACTTACAAACCTATTTGTTGGATAGGAGGCAACTTTGAAGTTTATAACGTTTTGGCCTAGGACTGATGAGGAATTGCTGAATATGAAATAGAATCATATATATATTTTGTTTCCCATTTTTGCTGCATTAGAATCTTTAACATTGCTTTAAGTGATGATGGATTTTTCTCTTTTCTTAATTTAGCCCCTCTCCTGTCTAACACTTTGGTCCTTATTTAAAAAGGCTCAAGGTAGAAAGCATAGTAAAGCATGTCATCAGTTGTTAACTTTTATAACATCTAACTTCAGTGGTAATAAAATAGTGGAACTAAGCATGCAGAGGATCAAGACAGCTGGCTCTTCTTTTTATCTATAGTGGAGACCCCACCAGCGGCCAGATGACTCTTAGGAATTCTTTGTTGATCACAAACGGGCTTGGCACTGTGTTCTAAAAGTTACAAAATTTAACTCTCAGCATGGAGTGACCAGCATAGGGAGGCAATCATGGTGCTGTGGAATGAATGTTGGACTTGAAGTTGGAGGACCTGGACTAGAACCCCAGTTCTGCCACTCATTACCTATAGTAGTTGACCCATATTATTGATCCCTGTATGGGTGTGGTTAAAATTATCTCAGGAAAGAATTTCTCTGGGTCTCAGTTGCTCATCTTTGAAATGAAAAGGTTGGACTAAGTGATTGCCAAGACCCCTTCTGGCTCTAAATCTAGGATGCCATGATATTCCAAAAATGGAAGATGAAGGCATATTAACCAAATGCCAATAATAGCCTATGGGAAGTTCTGTGCTGGGAGTGGGAGGGGAGGAAGGGATGAGCAGAAAGATGAGAAGCAGGGCTGAAGTTACCCTTGTAACATCAGTCAGACGTGTTTACTTTCTGTTTTAAGACTGCATGTCAGGTTCATGTCCTTTTGGAGAAGTGCAGCTCCAGCCTTCAAGATTACCTGCCCTGAACAGGACGTTCACCTGGAATGTGAAAGCTAGCCCAAGAGTAGGTCTCGAGCTGCAGTTCTCCAGCCCTCGGCTGAGACAAATCCGTCCAGGAGACACTTGCCCAGATTTGGTTACCTACAGCATCAGCGGCTCTGTTGAGAAGACAGCTGCCAACATTGGAACCTTCTGTAGCAATGGCACAGTCTCACGAATCAAGATGCAAGGAGGAGTCAAGTTGGCCTTATACTTACCATGGAATGAAAACAGAAACTTTTCTGGTTTTAATATTACAAACCGGTCTCCTATAAAACGTAAGCATGTTACTAAATTGTTATTGTACTATTATGAGATTGGGTGCTATTACGGTATTGCTTATTATAGGAATATTCTGTGTCAATGCTGGTTGTTCTTAAGTGTTGGTTCCATTTTTCTTTATACATTTGTTTGTTTATTTTAATGAAATGAGGGCCTGCAACTTCAAATATTTTCAGGCATTTTTCTGTCATGTCTGACTCTCTGTGACCCCTTTTAGAGTTTTCTTGGTAAAGATACTGGAGTGGTTTGCCGTTTCTTTTTCCAGCTCATTTTATAGATGAGGAAACTGAGGCAAACAGGATTAAGTGACCTGCCCAGGATCACACAGCTAGTAAGTGTCTGAGACCAGATTTGAACTCAGGAAGATGAATCTTCCTGACTCCAGGCCTAGTGGTCTATGCACTATGGTTCCACCTAACTGCCCCTAAACTCATATATACCAAACAATTAATAAGATGAACTAGAGATCTGAGGAGGTGGATGGACCTTGTATACTGAGGTTTGATGGGATGAGACCCATAAGTAAATCACTGAGGATGAGCCCAGCCTAGAAAAGGAACAGCTTTGGGGACCTGTAATTCTTATATTCCAAGTATTTCAAAGGCTGTCATGTGAAAGAAGGTTTTAGTTTTGTCCCACTTGGTCTGAGAAGATAGAACCAGGAGCAGGGAATTGGAAATTAAAAGGAAGCCAATAGGTTCAGTGGAGAGAGCTCCAGGCCTAGAATCAGAAAGACCTGAATTCAAAATCCAGCCTCAGAGATTCAATAGCTATGTGCCCTGGGCAAGTCACTTAACCTCTGTTTGCCTTAATCCACCAGAGAAGGAAATAGCAAACCACTCCAGTATCTTTGCCAAGAAAAACACATATGGGGTCTCAAAGAGTCAGACATAACTTGAACAACAACAAATTAAGGTTTGGTATTAAGGAAAAACTTCCTAACGATCGATACTGTCCAGAAGCAGAATGTCCAAAAGCCCAGGGAGGCTCCTCTTCAAGGACAGGCTAGTTGATCACTTGTTGCTTATGCTGGGCGTATGATCATTTGTCAGGTATGTTCTAAGGGTATTTTTGTTTGAGTATGGGCTGAACTGGGTCAGTGGTGTCAAATTCAAACAGAAACTAAGAATATGATCATCCCTGGGGGCTATATATTGACTTAGTTTTCAAATGTAATATTATCTGTATTTTATTTTTATTTTTTATCTTAATCCAGTTTGGGTCACACTCAGGAGCATTGTGGGTAGCACACAGCCCATAGAGGGCATGTCGGATGCCTCTGGGCTTCGTGGTACCTTCCCAGCTCTGAAATGCTGGGCTGTGGTTTGCTTTCTTTACTCTTTATTTTTATTTTATTGTATTTCCTTTCTCTGAATTCCCATTATTCTAATAGATAGGGGTTTCTCTCCATCCAGCATGAACACGCCATAGTCAGATATGCTATTTATGACAACCAGGATATTAGATTCACATTGCCAGGCTTTCATCTCCATGACCATGAGTAATAGGGATGGGGGTGGTATGTCCTTATGACCTCCTGATTCATTTTGATTTGCTCCATCTTCCTAATAGGACTCTGCATCATTGAATCTGTGTTTGAAGGAGAGGGCTCAGCAACCCTGATGTCCGCCAACTACCCTGACGGCTTCCCAGAAGATGAGCTTATGTCATGGCAGTTTGTCATCCCCCCTTACCTCCGAGCCAGTGTGTCTTTCCTCAACTACACCCTCTCCAACTGTGAAAGGAAGGAGGAAAGGGTCGAGTACTATATTCCAGGATCCCTCACTAATCCAGAGGTGTTTCAACTTGGGGATAAGCAGCCAGGGAACATGGCTGGCAATTTCAACTTGTCCTTGCAAGGCTGTGATCAGGATTCCCAAAATCCTGGGGCCCTCCGACTGCTCTTTCAAGTGTTGGTTCAGCACCCTCGGAATGAAGGAAGTAAGTAAAACTCAGTTCACCTATTTCTTTCTCCTCCTCTAAGTCTTTTGCTCAAAGAGGGGTGATATGTAAAAAAGAGCAGTTGGGAGCTCTCTTTTCCTGACTTATCTTGTATACAGTGACACTAAAATGGTGCAGAAGCATGGGTGTGTTTCCTCTTTCTCAACAGTGGCCATTCAAAACAATCTTGGACTCTGGACCCTTCAAGGGTTTCAGGAAATAGGTTGCAAGAGAAATGCACAGTCCCTTACTGCAATAACATAGGTAACCCAGTTGGCGCTGAAGGGAGATATCCAGGACTGGGTAATGGAAACTGCTTTGTGTGGTTCTGAATTCATCATCTTCTTCCTCCTCTCTCAAATGAGGGGGTTAGAAAGATGATTTTTAGGGTCTCTTCCAGTTCTAATCATCTCCAAGTTCTGTAGGGACTTGCTTCAGGATTCCAGGGAAACTGGATTCTAGATTTTGTTTCTTCAACACTGAGAGGGGAATTGGGTAGGCCCTTTATGCCCAGGGTGTGCACAGTGAAATGGAAGGTACTAAATCAATTCAAGGAGCAAGTCATGGCACTGAGAAAGTGAGTGTCTGAGGGGTCAGTTATGTTGAACAGACTTGTAAATAACCACTTGCCCAGGGTGAAGAATGATTTGTCCTGGATGCTGGGATCAGTGAAAAATGATGAGACTATTTACTTCACTTCTGGTGTATTTCCTTGGAGGCAGGAGAGCAAGTTTTAAAATATACAGATGGGATGGTGGGGTGGCACATTTCCAAAGGGAATGTGAAAACCACATGGCTATTTGCACAGAGAGTCAACCAGGGAACATGATTTCCATGGATCCTTGGATCCCAAGGGAGAAGTATTTGCTCAGCACTTTGGGCCTTAAGAATTTGATGGGTCTTCAAACTCTAAGAAATTGATGTGGCTACAGGGGAACTTGTGAATGTTTCAGCAACATCTTAAGAAATGGACCCTCAGCTTCTCTGGTGTCTTGACTTGATTGGTGCCAATGACAGGTTAGCAGATGACATCTTCCCCTCTAAGTATTCCTTTCAGGCTTGAATTGTTTTAGTTGGTCACGCACAACTTTTCACATGATCTTTTTTCTATTTTGTGTTGACAGTTCTGCAAGCAAAATGCTAAATTGAAAACAGATGTGAAAGGGAGAGGATATGAATTTAGATTTTTGATTTGTTTATCATAGTTATGCTGAACCTCTCCTGAAAAGGTCTTCCAAGTTTCTCTATACCCTTCAAAATCTTAAAAGCTATGCTTTATGTCTAAAATGGATCCAATTGCTAAATAGGATGTTTATCTTTTTCTGGGTCTAGGCCAAAAACTCTCAGTGCGGGGGAACTCCCTCTGATAATGTAAGTGGACTCCTCTTCTGCAACTTAAGAGTCTTAGAGAGAAGCCTGAGAGTACTGAAAGGTTAAGATCACAAGCCAGTATGTGTCAAATTTGAACTCAGGTATTTCCACCTCCAAGGCTTCCTCTCAATCTGCTGGGCTGTAGCTAACATCAAATGTAGGTCTCATTTTGATCCAAATAAAGAACAGTTAAGTGAACTTTAGGGATCATTTAATTAACAAGGAATTCTGTTTGAAGCAAGGTGGATGGAGTCATGGGCCTAGAGTCCAAAAGACCTGAGGACCAATCCAGCCTCAGACTGGGCAAATCATTAACCTGTTTGCCTCAGTTTTCACTGTTGTGAAATGGGGATAATAGCACCTGCCTCACAGAATTGTAGTGAGTGTCAGAGAAGATAATAGCACTGTGCCTGGCTATGTGGCAGGTGCTTAATAAATACTTGTTTACCTTTTCCCTTCCCCCATCAAGGGGTATGAGATAGATTTTATTCTGATTTTTCTCTCTGACTTTAAGGGAGAGATCAGGGATTTTTAACTTTTTTTGGATGCTTTAGCAATGCCTGGTGAAGGTGAGAGACAAATGTTTTAAAATGTATAAAATACACAGGATTACAAAAGAAACCAGTCATATTGTAGTGCTGTTCAGTTTTTTCAGTCATGTCTGATTCTTTGTGACTCCATTTGGGGCTTTCTTGACAAAGATACTGGAGTGGTTTGACTGGAGTTGTTTGCCATTTCGTTCTCCAGCTCATTTTACAGATGACGAAACTGAGGCAAACAAGGACTTGCCCAGGGTCACACATTAGTAAGTGCCAAAGCCAGGATTTGAACTCAGGCCTTCCTGACTCCAGGCCTGGTGCTCTAAATGTATAATGAAACTCAACTATTCAGTGGGGTTTTTTTTAAGTTCATAGAGTGTAGGCTAAAAACTCCTGAGGCAGACAAACTGATCTCTGTTTTGCAAGGATTCTCATTTCAGTCCTTCTATCCCAGGTTGTACTCTACCCCAAGAACTGCCTCCTCTCCCATTCCAGACTGGAAGAACAGCCAAAAAAATGCAATCCTGTGAATCAGCAAACATTTATTAAGCCTCTGCTGGGGGCTGGGAAGGATACAGAATTTTGATAAGACGTAGTCCCTGTATTGAAGGCGCTTATGGTCTGGTAGGGAGCAGAGACTCCCACAGGTGGTTGTAATGCTCAGAATTTATGTGACAAGGAAGAAAAAGAGTTGTGAGGCGGAGTCATTGCCAGGCCTGTTGAGCAGGGAAGGTTTCTGGCAGGATTGCATTTTAGTGTGATCTTTAACAGAGTAACAAACAGATAAATGTTCAACAGGTAAAGATGGGGAGGCATTAGGGGAAGGGGCAAGGGTGTGTTTGGGAGGCAGCAAATAAAGTACATGCCTAAAAGGAAGCATCTCAAATGAGATAATCTATGTGCAAAGCACATTGTAAACCTTAAAGTGCTATATCAATGCTAGCTGCTGCTACTGCGACTACTGCTACTACTACCAGTTACTACTACCACCACCACCACCACCCCCACCACCACCACTACTACTGCTACTACTACTGCTACTACTACTCCAACTAGTATAATGTGCTATAGAGCAGTAGTGTCAAACTCAATCACTAAAGGTACATAAAGATCTCTATAGACTACACATTGAATTAGACAATCACATGTTAACATTATCTGTGTTCTATCTTATTTTTTTTATTTTGTTGAATATTTCTCAATTACATTTTATTCTGCAAAGTGTTGTAGCCCATGGCTGAATATTTGACACTTCTGGTGTGGAGGATAGAGCACTTGGCTTAGAGTCAAGGACACCTGAGTTCAACTTCCCAATAAATTGCTTACTGTGTGACAGAAACTAATGCACAGGTGATACCAGTTATTACAGCATGACTGCTTTCCTTAGTACAAGTGGATCAAGTTTTCTTTAGGGAATGCCAAAAATGTGCAAAAGCCAGCAGGCCATCCTACCCCCTGGCACATATTTAGATTGGAAAGATGGCATGCTACCAGGGCAGAGGGCTTTGAATACCATTCAAATGGCGCATCATTCATTTTTCTCCCCTTCTCTCATCACTGAGGCTGAGGAATAAAAGGAGTACACTGCTTTGCATTGGTATAGTTCCTTAGAACTCACAGTGTTTTCCCATAAGTTATTTCGTTTGTTCCTCACAAGGACCCTTTGAGTGAGGTAAGGTGAGTGATGTTGCCTCCATTGTATAGATGAAGAAACTGAGGCCCAGAAAGATCAAGGGAAGAGCCTTGGCCAAGGTCACACAGCTGAAACCCAGCGTCCTCACTGTTCCCATTGAACATAACACCTTTAGGGCAATCCAAGTGCAAATTCAGGGGAGTTGGCTCTATTGGCTCTTCCTCTTTGATGTCTGAATGTTGGACCTCATTCATGGACCCAACAGCTATTAAATGCCCATTTTGTGTGATAGAAGCTAGACCATCAGCTGCATGAGCTATCTTGCATCCTTAAGTTTGGCCTTTTAGAGGGATAAATGTCATTTCCTACTCAGATTTATTCAAAAATGATACAAAAACATATCTCCAGTTTGTGGTTGGTGAAAAATGAAATGACTGAGAAAACAAAGTTTCAAGCTTCTGAGCACATCAATTTCTTAAGCATTGCATACCAAATGCCTAGCAAAATTGGGACCAGTTACCTTACTCAACTTTGGTACCTGAATACAGGGGGAGACAGATTTTTATACATTAAAAACAAATAATTGGGGGGTGGAGCCAAAATGGCGACATAGAAGCAGGAAAACTCTGTGTGCTCCCTCCATAACCACCTCAAATACCTATAAAAAAATGACTCTAAACAAACTTTAGGACTACAGAACCCACAAAGTGACAGAGAGAAACAAATCTCCCACTGAAGGCAGACCAGCAGGTGGACAGGAAGAGTCCATTGCAGCATGCTGAGAGCAAAGCCCAGTCACACTTGAGTCTGTGATTTTAGCCCTAGGGTGGCCCTGACCAGCTGTGGCTGGAGGGACTTTGGGAGAGTAGATCACCAGCAGCTGTGTCAGTTTCCAGAATTATCAACCCATAAATGCCAAAGACAAAGTGAGAGGTCAATGTGGACTTTGGGAACAGGGAGTGCAGGAGTGTGGTCCGGCCTATGCCCCCCAGAGGGAGAAGTGGCTGAGGCATGGCAGCTGCCACCATGTGGCTATTTCAGAGCTCCTGGCCTGCAGATTATAGGGGGACCAAGTGACCATTTCTGAGGGGTAATTGCTCTTGGTTTAACCTGCTTGGATCTGGATTGCTGTCTGGGTGGAGGTCCTGGGATGTGTGAACAGGTGCCAGAGCTGGTGGAGGCTTCAGAGAGGGCACCCAACTAAGAGCTGCTGCAACTGCAAAAACCCCAGCAATTTGGGACAAAGCTCTACTCTCTGGAAGCAGAGTTCTACTGTGGCAAAGAGCTTAAAAGTCAAGTAAATGAGTGGCAACATGAACAAGCAAATGAAGCAAAGCAAGCACAGCAATCCAACTTTAGATTCCTATTTGGGGGACAAAAAGGATCAAAGCATGGAACAGGAGGAAGACAATGAAGTCAGAACTCCTGTACCAAAAGCTTCCAAGAAAAATATGAACTGGCTGCAGGGCATAGAGGAACTTAAGAAGGATTTTGAAAAAATATAAGAGAAGAGGAGGAAAAAATTGGGAAGAGAAATGAGAATGATGCAAGAAAATCATGAAAAGCGAGTCAACAACCTGACTGAAGGAAATAACACCTTAAAAAATAAACTAACTCAAATGGCAAAAGAGGCTCAAAAAGCCAATGAGAAGAATGCCTTAAAAAAACGAATTTGCCTGATGGAAAAAGAATCTCAAAAGCTCACTGAAGAGAATCATTCCTTCAGAATTAGATTGGAGAAAATGGAAACTAGTGACTTTATGAGAAATCAAGATACTATTAAACAGATCCAAACA
Source organism: Gymnobelideus leadbeateri (assembly GCA_011680675.1). NCBI lineage: Eukaryota > Metazoa > Chordata > Mammalia > Diprotodontia > Petauridae > Gymnobelideus > Gymnobelideus leadbeateri. Next base: position 1,133,650 of record WOXC01004382.1, read on the forward strand.
AATGAAAAAATAGAAGGCAATGTGAAATATCTCATTGGAAAAACCACTGACCTGGAAAATAGATCCAGGAGAGATCATTTAAAAATTATTGGACTACATGAAATCCATGATCAAAAAAAGAACCTAGAAATCATCCTTCAAGAAATTCTCAAGGAAAATTGCCCTGATGTTTTAGAACCAGAGGGCAAAATAGAGGTTGAAAGAATCCACAGAACACCTCTTGAAAAAGATCCCAAAAAGAATACTCCTAGGAATATTATAGCCAGGTTCCAGAATTCCCAGATCAAGGAGAAAATATTACAAGCAGCCAAGAAGAAACAATTTGAATATTGTGGAAACACAATCAAGATAACACAGAATCTGGCAGCTTCAACATTGAGGGATTGAACAACTTGGAATATGATATTCCAGAGGTCAAAGGAGCTGTGATTAAAACCAAGGATCACATTTCCAGCAAAACTGAGTATCATGTTTTAGGGAAAAATATGGTCATTCAATGAAATGGAGGACTTTCAAGCAATCTTGATGGAAAAACCAGAGTTGAATAGAAAATCTAACATTCAGATACAAGAAGCAAGAGAAGCATGAGAAGGTAAGCAGGGAAAAGAAATCGTAAGGAACTGATCAAAGTTGAACTATTTACATGCTTACATGGAAAAAATGGTAATTGTGACTTATGAAATTTTTCTCAGTATGAAAATAGTTGAAGGGAATGTAAAGGTGTATACATGTGTGAGTGTGTGAATATATGTGTACAGGTATACATAGACAGAGGGCATAGGACCAATTGAATAGGAAGGGATGATACTTAAATGGTGAAATTGAAAGGTGAGAGAGGAATATAATGAAAGGAGATAGGGAGAGATAGAATGGAGTGAATTATCTCATATAGAAGAAGCAAGGGAAAACTATTACAATGGAGGGGAAGAAGAGGAAGGTAAAAGTGAATGGGCAAAGTTTTTTCTCATTGAATTTGGGTTAGGGAGGGAATAACATACACACTAAATAGCATATCTCACCCTATAGGAGAGTAGGGGGGAAGAGGATGAGTGGGGGGATGTTGGAGGAGAGGACAGGTGGGGGGAGGGAAATTAGAAGCACACACTTTTGAAAAGGTACAGGGTCAAAGTAGAGAATAGAACAAGTGTGGGGGTGGGATAGGATGGAGGGAAATATAGTCAATCTTTCACAATATATCTACTATGGAAATGTTTTGTGTAGCTACACATGTACAACCTATACTGAATTGCTTTTCTTCTTAGTAAGGGTGGGTGATGAAGGACGAGGGGAAAGACTATGGAATTCAAAGTTTTAAAATAAAATGTTTTTTAAAATATATCATTATTATTATTATTATTTATATGCAACTGGGAAATAGGATATACAGGCACTGGGGTATAGAGATCCATCTTACCCTACTGGAAAGTCAGAGGGGGGATGGAGAGGATATAGGAGAGAGCAGATTGGGGGAGGGGGTATACAGTGGGATTTCTGTTTTGGGATGGTGGGTAGGGGAAAGAGGGGGAGAAAACTTGTAACTCAAAATCTCATGGAAATGAATGATGTAAACAAAAAGTAAACATAAAATTTAATTTAAAAAAAAGAAAGAAAATAGATGAAGCATTAGGCAGGACCCTACCACTTACCAGAGAGTTTAAAATAGTGTGGGGTGTTGTTACCTATAAAAAGGGTAGTTTTCTTCTTCTTTTTTTTTTTTTGCTTTTTGGGGGGCAATTGGGGTTAAGTAACTTGCCCAAGGTCACACGGCTAGGTTTTGTGTGTGTGTGTGTGTGTGTGTGTGTGTCTGTCTGTCTGTCTGTCTGTTAAGTGTCTGAGGTCAGATCCGAGCGCAGGTCTTCCTGACTCCAGGGCCAGCACTCTACTAACTGCACCACCTAGCTGCCCCCAAAAGGTAGTTTTCTTAACTATAAAATGGTGGCAATATTTTTTAAAATTTTCCTTTGGCTTGTTGCAGTGATCAAATATAAGAATGTGAAGGCACTTTGAAAAAAATAGAACAAATTGTAGGCACACAAAATGCTTTGTTATTAGATTAATTATATGCACTTTAAAAAGCATGTTTATTAGCACTTTACATGCTCTCTGCAAGTCAACTTATTAAAACTGGTGAGCTTGATATGGATACACAACAAAATAACTTAAGTCAGTGTATAAGGGGTAGAACTTTATATGTATAAATATAATCCAAAATACACAACTACATATAAAACATAATCTACTAACTATGGCCGATTGAACCATACACATACTAATGTGATCTCTCTGTGTGTATGTGTGTAAGCAGGCATATCATTATAGAAAAGATTTTAGTATTAATCTCTCTGAGAAGTATTTCCAGGCTGGAAATACTTCCAGAAGTATTTCCATCTTCACCTAAGTCTTCCTCTCCTTTTTGGGAGGGGCTATAGATGACAAAATTCAGGGTTGGGGGCACCACTGTATAGAATGTAGACAACAATAAATCCAGAACTGACTCAGAGTCCAAAGGTGGCTTTAGATAAGCCACAACTTCAGTTGTAATTAAACAAAAAATCTATAAAAACAATGAGGCTGGGGTAGACAAGTGGAAAAGGCTTTTTTTTTTTTTGATCCTCTATGATGGGAATCATCAGCACAATTAAGAAGATGTGACCATAAGAGATATCTATGAAGATGCAGCCTAGAATCCCTGAACTGATCCCAATAATTCTACTTACATCAATGTATATCAGAGCAGGAGAGCCTAAGTAAGGAAGAGACAAAACAGTAGAACCGGTAGATCTTCATGGAGTCACAGAAGGGCAAGGAGAATGCCCTAATTTCATGGATTACACCAATCAAACCTCCAGTGAACCATGAAGCAGCTGTGATTTGCAGTGTCACTCTGTTCATAATGACTTCATAGTGTAGGTGATGGCAGATGGTCACATAGTGGTCATAGGACATAACTGTGAAAATAAAAAACTTTGATGTTACAAATAAAACCACTAAAAAGAAAAAAAAAACATCTAATCAAATTAGGCCAATTAGAGCAAAACAATTAACCAGGATACAACATTAGGTATTCTGATTTCTAATTATAGGAAATTTTAGGGACTTTGCAAATTGGGAAGGGGAGAGTGAACAGGTGCAATTCCTTGAAATCAGAAAAAGATGCATCCCACTTCCCCCAAGTGTCTTTGAACAAAGGAACATGGAAACAATACCTGACTGATTGGTACAGGACCAGTTTTAAGATAAGTCATGTGGGTTGCTTGAGATGTACAATTGTGAGAAAACTCTGCATCAATCTTAGGATCAGACTTGGTTCCTGGTCAGCATAACCTTAGCTAAAGTAAGCAACAGGTAAAGAAGTTCCTGTGTCCCAGCCACACAAGGCTAGGTTCAAACAATACAATAAAGGGTTTTTTTACCCCAATTCCTAAAGTTGAATAAAGTTTTAGAATTTGGATTAGACCCATAACTGAATGGAAAGGGAATTGAGCTCGCTCCAGAACTGAGTCACATTGGAGTCAGTGGTGGAGTGTGGTTCGCTTAATTTTCACAATTAACCACTCACTGCCCTAATCCCCTCAATTCCCTCAAGTTTTCCTGGTAAATATGTAGTAGCTCTGAACCAAGTGAGCCTGAGCACTGTTGAGAAACTCCCATTCTGTGTTTTAGGATGAGTAATGTATAATCTGCCTGGGGCGCTTGGAAATAGAGAACAGGTCAGCTGTGAACCTGAGGGTGAGTGTTGTATGCCTGGAGCTGTGTAAAGTGTGCGTGGGTAATGTGAAGGGCTGCCTCTTATGTTTGTCACCCCACCTTTCAAAACAAGTCATGCTGTTGTGAAATGCCCCATAATGCACTCTGCTTCACTTAAAGCAGCCTCAGCTAGCTGAGCTTCACATCTGGGGATTTTGAGGAAATCACACAACAATCACTTTGGTCAGTGCTGAGGTTTCCGCTTCTCTCATTGCATTTTAGACACATTCTAATTTTACACAACCTAGTGTTCCCCCTGTACAATGAAATTTCAAAAGTGGTCAGAGGGTCTTGCCTTATTATGTGATGTAATTAGTTTTGAGAGCTCAGAGGTAGTTTGGGTTTTTATATTCTATGCTGTAATATTTTATTGTTTAGAAGAAGAGTGTTCTAAAACATGCCCCACTGAGACAGCATGCCATCATAGACAGAGAAAGCTAGATTCAAAGACTGGGATTCAAGCTCTGCCTCTGACACAAAGCAACTATGTGACCCTGAGCAAATCACTTAATCTCTTAGTGTTCCAGGTAACCTCTCTAAGGTTATAAGTTACAGAGGAGTTGCTATCTGTATTGGTGGAGGGAGTTCCCATACCAGAAATCCTCCATATTGACGAAGTAACAGGCCCAGCCCTCCTTTGCCTATTCTTTAGTAAAAAAACCAACTGAATGCCTACTTGATATCTCATCATGTGGTTTTTAATAAAATAGCTTTGAGGGTTTTATTTATATTTATGGAGGACTTTATATATATGTTTTTCTCATTTTGAGTCTTGCAATAATTTAGTATAATGATAGTAGTGTAGTATTATTAACCCCATTTTAGAGATGGAGACACTGAGGCTGAGAGAAGTTAAGTGTCTCAGCAAGGGTCACAAAGCTAGAAAGTGTTTGAGGCTAGATTTTAACCTAGATCTTCCTGACTCCAGGCCCAATTCACCAGGACATAATAAAAGACTTTCAACTCATAAGGAATGCAGGGTTACTTCAATGCTGCTGTGGATCCATAATGCTATTGACATAGGTCTTCATCTGCTTAATGCACATCACTGCCCATCCATGCCTTCCTATACCATTCTCCTCCCTTGTTCTCCTATGACTTCACCGGAAAGGATCTAGCCAAGGTGCTGAAAGGCTCGGGTATCTGTGTGGTACTCAAGCTATCCATCTTTGTTCTCACTCCAAACGTAGTGAGGTAACCTCCTTTTCTGATCACATATTTCCTCAAAAACATCCCTTACCCTGTTTTTTGCATATAGGTCATCCTTGGATATGTTTTACTTAACCACCATGTGTCTCTCTTGCTCACTGAGTCACTTTTAATTTTAGCTCCTTGGAAATTGGCAGCTAGGTAGCACAGTGGATAGGTTACTAGACTAGAAGTCAAAAAGACCTTTTCAAACACCTGTTCAAATCCCACTTGGGTGACCATAATCAAATCAATTTTAACTTCAATTTCATCATGTGGAATAGGGGGGTAATAATTATACCTACCTCCCTAAGTCATTGGGAGGATAAAATTAGATAATATTTACAAAGTGATTTTACAAATTTCAAAGTGCTATATGAATAGCACTTATTATTTTGAGGTTCTCCTGGCTCTGCTCACTTTACTTTGCATCAGTTGATGTAAGTCTTTTCAGTTTTTTCTGAAATCATCCTGCTTGTCATTTCTTATAGCACAAGAATATTCCATCACAATTATATACCACAGCTTGTTCAGCCATTCCCCAGTTGACGGGCATCTTCTAGATTTCCAATTCTTAGCCATCACAAAAAGAGCTGCTATAAATATTTTTGTATAAATAGGTCCTCTTCCCTTTTTTAAAAAAATATTTTTGGGATACAGACTAGCAGTGGTATTTAGTTATTTTCAGCAATACAATGATCCAAGAAAATCCCAAAGGACTCGTGATGAAAAATGGTATCTGCCTTCAGGGAAAGAGCTAATAGTGTCTGAATGCAAACTAAAGCATATTATTTTCACCTTTTTTTGTTCAAGTCTTCTATCAATAATATGGAAATTTTTACCACGATTATGCATGTATAACCTATATCAGATTGCTTGCCTTCTCAGGGAGAAGGGATAGAATCTGGAACTTAAACTTTTTTTAAAATGTTAAAAATTGTTTTAACATGTAATTGGTGGGGAATAAAATATTATTTAAAAAATTTTCAGTGGGGAGAACATTTTAGGAGCACAGATCTAGAGTTAGAAGATGCCTTTAAAGATCATCTAATGCAACAACCTTATTTTATAGATGAGGAAAATGAGGCCCTAAGAGATTGTTAAGTGGTCAAACTTGGTCAAACATGGTCAAACAGGAAGAATCCTGAAAGAATCAGGATTCATATTCGGGTCCCATGACTTTTATGTTCAGTTGAAAAGTTCAGCACTATTTCTACTGTACCACTGGTGGTTTTTATAGAAGGGAGGTATAGTGAAGCATGTTGGAACATCAGAAGCAATGCACAGTTTAGCAAATACAATCCAACACAGTTTCTCCTTTGTGTTCAGTTGTTCTGTTTGAGGACCAACCTCTCAACCACAGCTACTGTCTTGTTCAAATATGTTCAACAGATTGGCCTTCCAACTGTATATTATGGTCTTGAGAAAAGGCACTTTCAAGTGTTTTGGTTTTCCTTTTGTTGGTTTTTTTTTTTTTTTTTGGACAGCTTCCTCAGTGACTATGCATCACATTGAGGAGGCCTGGCAGGGCCTAACATATCCAGGGCTTGATGCAATCCTTACAACACTATTCACAAAAGCAAGCATCTGGAGGTCCTTACCTTCTGTGGGAAATCCCTGGGCAGGACATGCTTTGTGAGGATTGCAGAAACCTTTAGTGAGCATTCATCTTTATAATTCGTGCCTAGCTCGACATGAACAATCAGAAGGCAATGGAATAATCATCTCTGGGGTCAAATCTATCAAAATCTGTGATCTTAACACCTGCATGAGACACACAGTAGATATAGCATGTTGTAGCGGTCAGCAGCATGCTGAGCTTGGCATCAGAAAGGCGTGGGCTCTAATCCTGCCTTAGACAAGCACTAACGATGTGTCTTGGGACAGTTTCCTCTATAAGATGAAAGGATTGGATTTGGATGGTTTCTATGATCCCTTCAGCCCTAAATCTAAGATCTTTGTAGGGAGGGGTGGCATGTGGGTGGGCTTTATATCACTACCTTATATTTAATTATATTCTATTATCATTCCATAACTTATAATCAACCACTTATATTAAGTATTTGTATTACTAATTATTATTCATGATAATAATTTATTATCTCATTTAATTCTCACAACAACCCTGAGAGGTAAGTTAAGTGACTTGCCCAGGGTCACACAGTTAGTAAGTTTCTGAGGCTGATTTTGAACTCAGGCTTACCTGATACCAAGGCCAGCACTCTAAGCCTGTAATTTGCTCTACCTGGAAACAGGACTATATATCTCGGAGGATCCTCAGAGGCCATCTAGTCCAACCCTTTAGATTTACAAATAAGGAAACAGAGTCAAATGCCATTTCTTTAATAACTGAACAGTAAACCTAAGGAGACTTTGTATTCGCTGAGCCTTTGCTGATCATGTGACTACAAAGATAGATACAATCTGTGGTTATAAATCACCTGTGAAAGCCCACCTCTTGCTTTCTGATTATTTTCATTAAGGATATCCTGGATAGGTCTGTAGATCATCCTCACAAAGATTTAGGGAGAAAAAGAAAACTAGGAGAATAGACTATGTGGCATTGTCACGTACAAAATACAGTGGCTAGCAGTGAGCTTCCACCACAGATTTGCCACAGTAGAGTCTGGTTTTGTCCTATTTTCTTATGCCATAAGAGAAGAAACTTTAAGTTACAGAAATATTGTTATCAAAACAAAGCAGGGTAACTGTGGGTCAGACGGGGAATAGCATTCCTTCTTGTCCTCCTATGTCACACACTTAAAAGGATTCATACTTGGCTGGGAGTGTTTGGACAATTTCTACACTGTGTACCTGGAACTCTGTCAGGCCAAATAAATTTGTGTTAGGGTAGCTAGTAGTAATGAATGTGTTCTGTGTAACTCCTATGAAACCCTAAAGGCCATTTATGTGATAAAACAACAAAATAAAAAATAGGAGAAAATACAATTGTCTTCTAGAAAGGAATTTTCATATTACCAAGATTCTATAATTTAGGAGACTTCACAAGTGTTTTATTTAATTTAGCAGAGTTCCTGGCACTTAATAAATACTTTATCTTTATTTAAAAACCATAGAACATGGGTAAGGAACCTGCAGCCTCAAGGCCACATATGACCCTCTAAGTTTTCAAGTTTGACCTTTTGACTGAGCCCAAGTTTTACAGAACAAATCCTTTTATGAAGGGGATTTGTTCTATAAAACTTGGACTCAGGCAAAAGCCATACCTGAGGACCCAGAAGGCCATATGTGGCCTCACGGCAGCAAGTTCCCCGCCCCTGATATAGAACTTTCAGATATTCCCAGTATGGGAATCTGTCCAAGGGCAGTATATTATTATTGTTATTATTATTATCATTATCATTATTATTAATTTTTAAAGTCAACCTAAGATTAAATCTAGGGTTCTTAAATTGGAGTCTATGCACTTAGTTTTCTTCTATTTTGATAACTGTTTTAATACAATTTATTTCCTCTGTAATCCTATGCATTTTATTTTGTTCATACATTATTCTGAGAAAGGATCTGTAGGCTTCATCAGACTACCAGAAGGTCCAGGATGCAAATATAAACTTACCTTATATATGATATCATGGGCTTGACATATTTAAGACAAGCATAATCCAAAAAACTTCTGTGCATTCATTGAATCCTTCCATTGGGCTGAAAGTCACAGGTTGGTAGATTTGGGGATGGAAAGGCCCTTCAAGGTCATCTAGTCTGACCTCCTCATTTTATAGCTGAGAAAATAGACCCAAGAAGTTGACTACCCAAGGTCATATAGAGAATAAATGGAAGAGTCACTATTCGAATTCGGGTCCTCCATCTCTAAATCCTACAGTCTTTCCATTGAACTATGCTGCACTTAGGACAGTGCCTGGTACATAATCATCACTTAACAAATGCTTATTCAGTGACTGAAAGAGCTGAAATCCTCTTGGCATTCCCCAGCATCTAAAGAATTAGAATGAGGGGAGGCTAGGTGGTGCAGTGAGTAGAGTGCTGGCCCTGGAGTCAGAAGGATCTGAGTTCGGATCTGGCCTCAGACACTTAACGCACACACAAACAAAAACCTAGCCATGTGATCTTGGGCAAGTTACTTAACCCCAATTGCCCTCCAAAAAAAAGCAAAAAAAAAAAAAAAAAGAAGAATTAAAATGATTCCATTCTCCATGCTGGTTGGCTCAACAAAATGAGGTCTCTGTTTCACCTCAACCACTTGACACAAATGCAAAGAATGACTTTGAAAGGACCTCATTAATTTTGACTAAATTTTGGTTTCCTACTATTATGATAAAGCATTTTACACAACATGTTTTAAATTTGATCTGCGCTTGTGTGCCATCTAGAAACCAAAGGGTACCCAGCAAGTTTTTTGACTGTTGTGCAGTCCTGGAGTCTGCAAAAGCACAATGCAATGCTGTAGGAAAGCTAAGTGAGGTGAGGCAGGAATGCCCCCCACCACTAGATTTCAGTCCCAAGCTGGTTGCCCTGTTAGATAGCTATTGCCTGGTCTCTATCTCTTGGATCTTGGTGTAATTGGAAAGATACTGATTATATGACATGATGTTTCAAAAGGGATATTTTTTACTCAGCTAATGGCTGACTACAGATATAAATCAGAAGGCATTTCCACCTGATTAATCTCATTTGGAATGATAGTGTAAGTAAGTAACCAGACAGATGGACTATATCTCAACATCTCTGAGATAGCCCTGGGTCACCTTCAATTTCTAGCCTTACTTTTGACCATTTTTCTCCTAGCACTCTCCCTATTCCAAACACTGGTTGAGAGTTTCAAGCTAAGGTTAGTTATAGGATAGAGTATGGGTAGGTGACTTTTGGGGGTGGGGGTGGGGGTAAACCTCTTTATTTCTTTTCCCCAAAACTTTCTTTCCTATTGTAAACAACCAAAGCACATATTTTTTTATTAATTCTGCTTTGTGTCAGGCTCTGTGCTAAGCACTGAGGATTACAAAAAAAGACAAAAGACAATTCCTGCCCTCAAAGAGCTTACAGTCTAACGGATAACAAGCTAATATTACTTTTCAGTAGTTTTTCTTTTAATAGAGCTGAATTTTGAAAGTTTTCTAGGTTTTCTTTATACCCTGCTTAAGTAAATCACAAGTTTAAGAATTAAATTTTCTCTAAGTATAAGAATAATAGAAATCTATGCAAAGGGAAAAGTATAGTTAGGGCCAGTAGCCCTTGATCCTTAATGTCTCTGACTTTTTAAAATACATTTGAGGTCAATAGAAATCTAAGATTTAAAGATGAGAAAACCATTTTCCCTTCCTTTTTTACAGATGGGGAAACTGAGCCCCAGAGAGTTCAAGTGATTTGCCCAAGGTTACACAGATAGTAGCAAAGTAAGATTTCAAAACCCAGGTCACTTAACTCCAAGTCCATATAGGCAACCCTAAATCTTGAAAAGAACCCATTTGTGCTAAAATGTTTATAGCAGCTCTCTTTGTGCTGACAAAGAACTGGAAATTGCAGAGATGCCCATCAATCAGAGAATGGCTGAATAAGTTATGCTATATGATTGTGATGGAATACTACTGTGCTATAGGAAAGAATAATCTTAGAAAAACATGGAAAGACTTGCACAAAATAATGAAGAGTAAAATATTGTTTTAAGAATGACTCCAGGGCGGCTAGGTGGCGCAGTGAGTAGAGCATCGGCCCTGGAGTCAGAAGGACCTGAGTTCGGATCCGACCTCAGACACTTAACGCACACACAAATAAAAACCTAGCCGGGTGACCTTGGGCAAGTTACTTAACCCCAATTGCCCTCCAAAAAAAAAAAAAGCAAAAAAAAAAAAAAGAATGACTCCAAGCAAATAAGTTATTTTCTCTATTTTAAATATCCAAATTAACTATAAAGGACATATGAAGAAAGGTACTATCTGCATCTAGCAAAGTAACGGATAAATAGAAGTATGTGTAGAATAATTATATTTGTGTGTATATATACATCTATGTATATATACATATATACATCTATATATGTGTATAGATATACATATATACACCTATTTGCATCTAATCAAAGTTATCTCTAGGGCAAGGATGGGGGAGAAGGAAGAAAAACAGGAATTTACATGATAATTTTGTTGTATATTTAAAAGGAAGAGCAAGTTATGCATAGTAGATTTACAATTTCATGCATAATCATCTTTTTATTGTACTACATTATAGAAATGTTTGTTTTATTTCGTAAATTAAAAATAAAATTTTTAAAATGTTGAATTCTTTTATCCCTCTTCAATGTGGCATAAAGTGCTAGGCCTAGAGTTCCTAAGGCTGGGTCCAAATTCCAACCCTTCCACATAAAGCATCTAGAACCCAAAGGGATCTTGGAGGAGATCTGACTCCACCCCCTCATTTTAATCAAATTTCAATTTTTAATCAGTGGACACTTATTAAGCACCTACTATGTGCCAGGCACTATGCTAAGCACTGAAAATACAAAAGAGGCAAAAGACAGTCCCTGCCTTCAAGAGACTTACAATCTAATGGATGTTATAATCCAAAGCCAGGGAGGTCGTTGTCCAGGGTAGCACAGTTAGCATGTATCTGAGGTGGGATTTGAATTCAAGTCTTCCTGCCTCTAAGTCCATTGTAGCATGCCATCTCTAGGCAAGCTTAGTACAAAGCATCATTTGATGCTCACAATAACCCTGAGAGTAGGAGCTGTTATTCCTTTCATTTTACGGGTATGGAAAGTAAGTCTCAGAGAAATGAAGTCACTTGTCCAGGGTCACAGAGGTAATTAGTATCCACAGCAGAATTCAAGGTCAGGTCTCCCCACTTCTAAATCCAGCACATTCTCCATGATATCGCACAGTTGGCCTTATCATTTTCTTTGGTTGCTAATGATGGTTTTCTATTTTTGTTTTTTACAGACAAAGTCTACACAGTTGACTTGAGAAATGAAAAAGCCATGTCACTGACCATTGAGCCCAAACCAGTCAAGACAAGCCGGCACTTTGTTCCTGCCTGTTTAATCTGTGAGGGGCCCACAAGATGCAGCCCCAACCTGACCTTGACATCTGGCAACAAACATGAGATTTCATTCCTTTGTGATGATATGACCCGCCTATGGATTCGTGCGGAAAAAACAATCAGTAGGACTTGTTTTCTGGTTCTTGGCATGCTCTGGCTTTCTCTTTACCCCTATAGACTCCAGAACTCTTGTGTTTTGTTTCTCTACATTTTTATCCTACTCTGTCTTCCCCACCCTGCCCCCTTTCTGGTTTTCTGGCAAGGGAGAGGGAAGAAGGAAAGGGGAGTATCTATTTATCCAAACCTTATGACCCAACAAGCTCTAAATGTAATGACCTAATTCAGTAATCACACTCACTATGCACCTACCTACCATGTAACAGGTACAGTGCTAGGGACTGGGATACAAAGAATGAGTTGGAGGGCATTTATTAAGCACCATGTATTAGGCTAACAAAGATGGAAATCAAGTAGTCCCCGCCCTCAAGAAACTTACATTTGACTACCCTTTCTGTTGGGAAATAGCATGTGCCAAACAAAGCAATTCAAATATATATTTAAAAAAATACCAAGTCACATGTGAGGGTAATAAAACTAGGGGAATAAGAAGCAACCTCTTGTTAGCATGGACATTGAGCTAAGCCTTCGAGGGAGCTGGCAATGCACAGGAAGAGCATTCCAGGCAGGGATGACACTGGATGCATTTATTAAGTGTTTACTATGTGCCGGGCACTGAGCAAAGCACCACAAAGAAAGGCAAAAAACACAGCCAGGATCATCAGGAAGGAAGAGCAGAGGCCATCTAGTCCATTTTACCTCAAGTGCCCATTTTACAGATGAGGAAAGTGAAGCCCCAGATAGTAAGTAGCAAGGCTGAAATTTGGGCCCCAGGCCTCTTACTCCAAATCCATCGATCTTTCTGTGGCCCCACACTGTAGATGTCAACAAATCAGCAGGCATTTAATAATCACCAGAGAACTTTCACCCTTCTTTATTGAGGTTTGTAAAAAAGATGAAATGTCATAGATAAAAGCACAAGCAGAGCCACTTTGAGCTATTCCTGAGCCAGATCCAGTAAGAATCTGAATTTGGGGGTGAGAGAAGGGAGAGGAGCACTGGAACTAAGGGAAGTAAGGAGAAGTTCCACCATGAGCAGCCCATCCCCTAGACAACTTTCAGGAACCTGGGGAGGAGTTGTAGATAGATAAGGTAACTGAGAGGTGCTGGAACTCAATTCAGGAAGACCTGAGTTCAAATCCTGACTCAGAAACTTCCTAATTATATGGCCCTGGACAAGTCACTTACTCTCAGTTTCAGTTTCCTCATCTGCAAAATAGGGTAATAATAGCACCTGCTCCACAGGGTTGTTATGAGGATGAAATGAGATAGGTATGTAAAATGATTTGCAAGCCTTAAAGCACCCTAAAAGTTTTGGTTAATTGTTATTGTTGTCCCTGGAAAAGAAAGTTATCCCCATCCCTCTACAGTCACCTCCTCCCCACACACATACCTGGAGGTAAGACTCCATTCTCTCATACTGTGGGAAGTGACAACTTTGGAGAGGAGGTTAGGAAGAGAGAAACTGAAGTGGAGACTAAAAAACTAGTGAAAGGATGAAAAAAAAAGAGACTGTGGCCAGAGGGAAAGTCACTTAAAGTTGGCTTGGAAACTGTAGTCAAGTTCCCTTGTATTATTATCCAGTCACCATTTCAAGTAATTGGAGACTGGTACCCTGTGTGATCCCAAATGATACAGGCAGCAACCTGTACCTAGTTGTGTGTGGTGGTATCATGGCTTAGTAATGGCCAGTTCAGATGAGCCATAATCTTCACCCATTCATTGCTTGCTTAACCAGCATTTGTCATCAGGACCTGAGTTGTGGCCGTTTAGCCTTGTGGGGTGTATTGGTTTTCATCTTTAAAAGAAGGAGCTATTATATCTGCCATAAACAGGAATAGCACTCTCAGAAGCCATTGTTCTTGAGCACTAGTTGGTGGGTCAAACATGGCTCTGTTGTACAGCTCTTGTCAACTGCTTTCACTGACATAATGGTGTTCAAAAAGTCATGACCTATCAGGTGACCTCCATTCCTGTTCAGACTCCATGCCTGTGTGGCTAGCTATGTGACCTCAGATGAGGCACTTCAACTTCTCAAGGGGTCAGATGCCTCATCTAGAGAAGGAGGGAAGGGATGTTGAAATGGATGATGTCTAATATTAGGAGGATCACTCTCATCACCCGTCTTCCTGCCCAGGTCATATGCAGTGAATGAGTTAGTGTAGCCATCACCGTGTTTGACTCTTAAGAGATAATCACTATGGATGAGCAGTAAATATATAATGTGCTCAGGGTGGGGGGGAGGGGGAAAGAATAAATCTCATGTTTTAGATGGCCCACATAGTAATGGAATGGTCTCAAAGCCATAGACCTCAATTATCATAAGCCTTGAGTTTTAGACAATTTAGAGCCAGGCTGATAGATTTTGAGAGGTCCATAAATTTGGATGGAAAAAAATCTTTATTTTCCAGAATCTAACTGAAATTTAATTATTTCCTTCAATTACTTAAAAACAGTATTCTGAGAAGAGGTCCATACATAGGCTTCACTAGTCTACCCAGAGGGGTCCCATAAAATATTTTTTTAAGTTAAGAACCTTTGCCTTAGAGAAATGAAATTGACGGATTTCCAAAAACAGTTTTTAGAAAATAGAATCACAGAATTTTAGAGACAGTATCTCACACCATTTCCTACTGCCTCCTGGACACCTCCTCTGGGATGTCCCACTCAAAGTCAGCATGTCCCAAACTGAACTCAATGTTTTCCCTTAAAGCCTGCACCTCCATCCAATTTTCCCATTTCTGATAATGGGACTGCCATCCCTCTCAATCACTCTTTAAGTTAGCTTAATGTTTTTTATAGCTTAAGTTAGTCAACTGGCATTTATTAAGCATTTCCTGTATGTCATCTTTGACGATGCCCTCTCCCCTCAACCAGTTTCGAAGTCTTGTTGCTTGTTGAGTCTCCCTAAGCCATAAGGATTCAGCCACCTGGCTCTTCGTATCCACTTACATGGCCCCTGCCCTTAGATGAAGTCCTCTTTACCTCTTGCCTGGACTCTATCCCTTTTCCATTCCCTTCCTTCCACTGCCATCATGATCTTTCTAAAGGACAGGTCATGCCACTCCTCTGCTTCAGAACTTGAGTCTGACATTCATTCCATACCATGCTATTCTTCTCGTTGACCTTTGTATTTTCACACAGGTTGAACCCCATGCTTGTAGGTCATGCCTTCTATATGACCATCTGTTGAATCTTAAAGGACAGTTCAGATACTACTTTCCCTAATCTACACCTTCCCTCACTTCCTACCCCTAAGTGAAAGCGATCTCTCCCTCGGTCACATTTCTTGTTGTTTTTTGTCCTTCATCCTCAAAGATGACTACAACATCAGGGAGGTGATTCCATGAGATGCAAGTGAATTGGATTTATTTTTTTTTTTTTGAAGCAATTGGGGTTAAGTAACTTGCTCAAGGTTACACGGCTGGTCATTATGTATGCGTGGGTGCTCATTTTCTGAGGCCGGATCTGATCTCGGGTCATCCCAACTCCGAGGCCGGCGCTCCTACTCACTGCGCCACCTAGCCGCCCCTTTAGGGCAATTGGGGTTAAGTAACTTGCCCAAGGTTACACGGCTAGGTTTTTGTTTGTGTGGATTAAGTGTCTGAGGCCGGCTCCGAACTCAGGTCCTTCTGATTCCAGGGCCGGCGCTCTATTCACTGCGCCACCTAGCCGCCCCAGTGAATTGGATTTAAGTGAGGGAGGGCTGTGCAAAGTCACCAGCCTCACTTTATCCCCCAGAGCCATCTGGGTCCAATGGCCAGATATTGATCAGAAAGACTGGAAGTGGCCCAGGATGCAGTGGGCACATTTCTTATTATATTTTGTTGAGATCTTTCCTATGCGCTAATAACATTCTTCCAGGCATCATGTACATTTCTGAGCTTGTCACATTCCTCCTACTAGATTGTAAGTTATCTTGATTGAAGCAGCTGTAATTTTTTTCTCTCCCTATAGTAAGTAATTAATAAATGTGTCAAATCATTTACTTGAATTAAACAAAGCCTTACTCCACACCCCTCATTTAAAGATGGGAAAACTGGAGCCTACAGAAGTCAATTTAGTTGTCCAAGGTCACAATCAGCTAGTAAATGACAGAACCATTACTCAAATCCAAATTTCTCACAAAGACTGAAAAAATAGCACACGATTTTATTGTACTGCATCCTGGTATTTAATTACTTTGTGATTTTTTTCCCTCTATCCTATGATTTTAATATCATAAGAGACAGAACCATCCCCTAAGATATCTTTGAATAATTTTAGTACACTTAATATATTAACATATTAATAATTTGATAATTAATATCAGTTCCATCAGAGAAGAGATTACTCCTTTTTTAAAAAAAATCTGTATCCATGTAGCAGGGCCAGGCTTCTGATCAGGTGAGGGGTCAGAGGCTTGTACACATCCTTGATGAGCTGTTTGAGGGAAGCATTCCGTGGGCAGTTCAGGAGGCTGCACCTAGCCAATGGAGGACAAGGAGGGAAATCCTAATGGAAGCAGTGTAAGAGGGCTCACATTTGTCTGAGTCAGCATACTCCATTAAGGGAACTACCTATTTATTCAGAAAGAATAAATGTAAAATAAATGTAATGAAAACAAACAAACAAAAAAGTCTGTATTCCCCAGGGCCTTGCACAGTACATAGCGGGTGCTTAATTCATGCTTGTCTGATTGATTGGTCTTCTCCCCTTATGTGTGTAGGTTGTATGGACCCTGGATACTGTAGCAGGAAGAGCTACAATCTTCTCGTCCCCAGTGACATCATCCAGCTGCCTGTTCAGCTACATGACTATACATGGAAGCTGCTAGTTCCAAAGGACAAAATCAGCCTTCAGTTGACTCCTGCCCAGAAGCTTCAGCAGCACACTCATGACAAGGCCTGTGAAACCACATTCAGTTATATCCTAGCCAGTGCTGTTCAAGGCCAGAACCTTCATTTTGGCTCCTTTTGCCCTGGGGGGTCAATTGAAAAAATTCAGGTGAAAACGAACATCTCTGTGGTCCTCAGAACATTCTTACCAGGGTTCTCTAGAGAATCGTTCAAACAGGGGATGACGGTGACTTTTATACACTCTCTCAAAGGTGAGGTACTTTCCTGGGGCCCCCTTAGATGCAACAACCACCTACTCTTTCCTTAAGAAAAACAAAAGGATGATGATGACCAAAATGGGGAGATGGGATGGTTCAGGGAGCCAGGCTAAAACTGGAGACACAGTGGCTTCTAATACAGGCTTCATCATTGACTTCTCATGGAAAGCTATAGACCTTAAGACATAAGGAAGGACTTCCTGACAATAAGGGTCCGTTGTTGTTGTGGAAGGGGTCACCCAAGACAACTATGGAAAATCCTTCCGTGCTAATCTTGCTCAAGACCTCTTCCCACCCCCATCTTTCAGCACCTGGAATTTTCCTGATGAGTAAAATAAGTAAGTTATTTTCCTAATTAAAATTGGAGAGATGGCCATGTTGTAGTGACCAAGAGCTGGCTGTGGAGTCAGGAAGCCTTGGGCCAAAGTACCACCTCTAATCCATAATGGCTGTGTGACCCTGGGTCAGTTGCTTTAAGTCTGTGTCCCAGGTGACTAAGACTATAAGTTGCAGAGTGGGTGCTGACCTGTATTGGTAGAGGGAATTTCGTCATCAAAGTACAATGAAATCCCAGTTACTGTGTACACACACACACACACACACACACACACGAAAGAAAATCTTTACTTCTGAAGAAGGCTATGATGACCATGAATGAATGGCCTGTCAATAAAGCAGTGAAGGGCTTTGTGCTTAGGAGAAGAATCAATCGACAAACATTCATTATGCATTTGCTGTGTGCTAGGCACCATGCCAGACACTTGAGGATAAACGTGCAAAAAATGAAACAATCCCTGTAACATTCTAATGGGGGAAACAAGAAGCTCAAATATAAGTATATACAGCATAAACACAGCAAATGGATACAAATATATGCACAATATAGTTAGGGAGGGAGGGCACTAGCAATTGGTGGCATTGAGAAAGGCTTCACTGGGGTGGCAAAGAGGGATACAGCCCAAGCATAATGGCATGGAGATGGAGTGTTGTCTATGAAGCATAGGTCAGTTTGGCTAGATCAAAGAACATGAGAAGGGAAGTAATGTCCAGTAAACCTGCAAAGCTAGCTTGGTTCTAGGTCTCACAAACTGAACTATCCTGTCAAAAAAATCAAGAGCAATTTTGTACCCAGGCTCTACTTAGTTTTTTCCATACCTTCAACATTTCTTGTCCCTAGTATATGTCTAAAGGAAAAAAGTAAACTACTCAGCTCGATCTCCTTTCTTTCCTACAGATGAAGGTGTTTTCACTGTGATGCCAGACTCCAAGGCCAAAGTTTACCTGCGGACCCCTAACTGGGATCGGGGCTTGCCCCCTTTAACCTCAGTGTCCTGGAACATCTCAGTCCCCAACAATCAGGTGGCCCATCTGACATTCTCCAAAGAGAGAATGAGCGTGTCCTGTGAGACAGGCAGGGCCTTCATGATCATCCAGGAGCAAAAGGCAAAGGCCGAAGAGATTATCAGTCGAGATGATGAGCCACTGCCCAAGCCTAGAGATTTACATCACAACTTCTGGGTCAACATTTCCAACTGCAGTCCAATGAATGGCAAACAGCTAGATCTTCAATTCTGTGTGTCTCTCACCCCAAAGAAGATGGGTAAGTGGGTCACTGTTTTCTTTAGATTATGGGCATGGTGCCAGGAAGAGTGGGACAGTGACCTATAGTTGGGCTGAAAGCATTTGGTGAAAAACACACCCATTTATAAAACAGCTATAATACAAGGATCATGTCAATGAAACATAGAGCTCCAATGAGCTCCTTGACTGACTTCTCATTAAGAGGGACAAGATGGGCAGCTGGATGGCTCAGTGGATAGAGCACTGGACCCAGAATCAGGAACACTTAAATTCAAATTCTGCCTCAGACACTTATTAGCTATGTGGGCAACCACTTAACCTCTTAGCCTCAGTTTCCTCACCTATAAATTGGGGGTAATAATAGCACCTATCTCCCAGAGTTGTTGTGAGGGTCTACTAAAATAATATATGTAAAGCACTTGCGGACCTTAAATGCTTCCCTATATAAATATGAACATTTATTTATCATTGATTACTCATAAACTCTTAATTTTGAAATCTGCCATTGCTGTGGCAGATGATGTGGACAGTACCCCTTTTTATTTGAAAAAATAGCAATAACTACTGATATTTAGAGTGCTTTAGAGTTTACAGAGCACTTTATGTACATCTTAAGCCTCACAACAACTCTATGAGACAAGTACTACAAGTTTCATTAGGGGAAAATGAGGGACGGGTGGGAAGGCAGTAACTTGAAAAAAAAGTCTGGGGTTTTAGTGGACCACAAGCTCAATACAAGGCAGGAGTGTGGTATGTTAGCCAGAAAAAAAGAGTCTCCTGTGTTTCGGGGCTTCCTTGAGAGAAGCATGGCTTTCAGGGACTAAAGGTGATTGTGGTTCAGTACTCTGACCAAGTCAGACCACTTCTGAAGAAGTGTTGTGTTCAGTTCTGAGAGGCACAGAAAGACACTGACAAGCCGCCAAGTGTCCAGAAAAGAACAACTGGGCTTTCGGGCAATGTCACACAAAGACTGATTGCTTAAGGAGCGGGGCATGATTAGCCTAGAGAAGAGAAGACTCAGGGGAACATACCATAGCTGTGTATTTGAAGAGATGTCTATGGAAGAGTGGTTTTTATCGGTTCTCTTGGGCTGCAGAGCAAAACCAGGAGGAATGGGTAGTGTAAGTGGCCAAATTTGATTTGATGTCAGGAAAAGTTTCCTAAGAGAGTTGTTCTGAGTGGGAGGTCTTCAAGTAGAGGCCAGTTGGGCAACTGGCCTCTTGGATCTCTTCTAACTCTAAAATTGTGGTGTTATACCCATTTTATTGATGAGGAAACTGAGTCTCAGAGGGGCTAAATGACTTTCCAGTGGTCATCCATTCAAACCCAGGTCTTCCTGATGCTATCCAGCAATTGAGCCCTTTATACCCCAGAATCAAGTGGCTTCTTTCCAAAGTGAGGATATTGGGAAAGGTCTTCGAATCATGACATTGTCATGACGTTGACCCTGCTTTTTTTTTTAAACTCTTTTAATTCATTCTCTACAAATTTAACATTCTTGGAACCTTTGTTCCACTCAAGAGTGAGGAAGCAAGGAAGATAAATAAATGAACAGTGTGAATCAGATTACAGGGACATTCCTTAGTCTATTTAACAAACTATTTAGGCTTTATAAATCTATTTAGAAGAGACATCCATTGTAATAATACTATTTTTTTTAAAGGTCAAGAGACCTGGGTTCAAATTCTGCCTCTGATACTTGTATGAACAGGTCACTAACATCTCTGAGCCTATTTCCTCCCTCACCAACCTTATTATTGGGTTATTATGAAGATCAAATGAAATTATATATGAATATGTAAATATGTATATATTTATAGATATATGCATATATACACACATTGTGTAAATATATATATATATATATATATATATATACACACATATACATGAAAGTGATTTACAAGCTACAAAACACTATACAAATATAAATTGCTTGGGGGGAATTGTGTGAAACTGAAACTCAATGATTTTTTTTAGTTTTTTAAAGTGTATAATGAATTTGAAAATGAGCACAGTAAAAAGAACCTGTCCTGTTGGTCTGTGTTCCCTCTGAACTTCCTTCTGCTCTCTTCTGTTGTTTTTTTTTCTTTTCTTTTCTTTTTTTTGTTACAATATTTTTGTTGTTTTGGAGGGGCAATTGGGGTTAAGTGACTTACCCAAGGTCACACAACTATTTTTTGTGTGTGTTAAGTGTCTAAGGCCAGATTAACTCAGGTCCTCCTGACTCTGGGGTCAGTGCTCTATTCATTGTGCCACCTAGCCACCCTTGTTGGGTTTTTTTTTTTTTCAATCAAACATAAATTACTATTAAATAGCAAGTGTTAGGACTTAAGAAACATCATTGATTTATGAGTATCTAATTAAGGGCTTGCAGATCCTTAGCTCTTCATTAAACTAAGTCCTCAAACAGCTTGCATTTCAGTGTTTCTCCTAGTTTGAGGTTTGTAAAATAGGTTATAATTCAGATTTTGCAGACTTGGGCTGGAATTCCTCTCTACCAGTCAAAATTGGGGCAACTAGGTGACACAGTGAATAGAGTACCAGCCCTGGAGTCAGGAGAACCTGGGTTTGGATCTGGCCTCAGACACTTAACACACACACACACACACACACACACACACACACACACACACACACACACACACATAGCCATGTGACCTTGGGCAAGTCACTTAACTCCAATTGCCCTCCAAAAAGCAAAAAAAAAAAAAAAAATTCCTGGCATTTCTTTCCTTCACAAAGTCTCAGGAGGAGGTTAGCCATCCTGTATTCATGATTGCTTATTGGTATGGCACAGGCTTTTTGGTAAATGGTTATAGTTTGAATATCTGCTCCATTCAACTACCTTCCCAAGCCCCAACCTGGGCCACCTTGGAAAATGGTCACACTCTGAGTGTGTGTGGTCAATAAATCATGGCTTCATAGCATGAGTTCCATGTGTTTACTTTTACCGATGTGCACCCAGCAGAGATGCCTTCACATTGCCATTCAGAGCTCCAGCTCTCCTGTGGCTTGCAGAAGGCAGGGCTAGATCATTAAACTTTACAACAGGCATCTCCACATCCTTCCCCTCCTTGCTCCCACAACCCCCTCCAGGGCTCTATCTCCACTCCTGCTGATGGGCCCTGCTGGCTCAGGAGTATGGCTCCCT
The DNA here is from genome assembly GCA_011680675.1 of Gymnobelideus leadbeateri. Classification (NCBI taxonomy): domain Eukaryota; kingdom Metazoa; phylum Chordata; class Mammalia; order Diprotodontia; family Petauridae; genus Gymnobelideus; species Gymnobelideus leadbeateri. The sequence goes on from WOXC01004382.1 coordinate 1,155,540, forward strand.
ATGTTATTAGGGATGAGGCCAGCTCTCCTGGTGCTAACTGGTCATCCTGGGAGGAGAGTGAGGAAGTTAGTAGAAGCTGTTACTTCACTTCTCCTGACAAAAGTTGGAAGGGGTAGCTTGATTGAGCTTGGTGCCCTGAGAAATATCTTCTCTTTTCTCCTTGCTTGGGCAATATTGCAAAGAGCTCTCTCCCTGTTGGCTTACCAACTGTTCTCTTTGGAGACACAAAGAGAAACTATTTTTTCAGCAAATATTTTACAAAATGAAAATTCACAGCAATGGATTTGCTTGGTATGGTCTCTGAATTTTTAAAATCATATTAATTTTGTTTAGATTAACAGGAGTTCTTAACATTTTTTTCTGTATAGTGGACTCCTTTGGCAGTCTGGTCAGGCCTATGGACCCCTTCTCATAATAAGTGTCTTTAAATGCATAAAATACAGAAAATTACAAAGGAATTACAGAAGGAAATCAGTTCATTAAGATCCTATTATCAAAATATGTTTTTAAAAAGTTCAGGATTAAGAATGGCCAGATTAAAGGAATGCATTTTTAGAATAAACCATATAGATATATCAGAGACTCCTCTCACATCATCAACACAGAAGCATACATATACAGGGTCTTCTACCAGATGTGTCCAGGCATATTCTCATGTCTCAAAAAAAAAAATAGGTATTTTGTCTGATTTTTAAGTATGTATTTTTTGAGTTAAAGTTTAGTTATTTTTTGAAAATATGCTTAAGTTTTAAAGTTAATTATTAAGTTTTGCCTCAGTTTCCTCATCTGCAAAATGAGCAGGAGAAGGAAATGGCAAACCACTCCAGAATCTTTGCCAGAAAGACCCCAAATGGGGTCACAAAGAGTTGTACACGATTGAAAAAACGACTGAGCAGCAACAACAAAATTAAGTTTTAACAAAAATATCCTTTATGATTAAGTATTTAATAAACATTTGCCTTAAAACAACAACTACTACAAGAAATTTCCTAGATGTACCCCCTAATGAAAGGTGTTGCAAAGACCTGTGGCCACCGATTTTCTCTTATTGTTGCCTGCTAGAATTGTATGTTTAGCTTTCTGTCCCCCTCAAACATACAGTTGTACATGCATGTGCACTCGAGCGTGCGCACACACACGCGCACACACACACACACACACACACACACACACACACACAGTATTGAGGTTCTCTAGTCATCCATCACAGAGATGCCTTACTTTGATTTTAGCACCATCTATTGATGTGAAAATGTCTCAGAACAGAGGAGCCCAGGGTTAAATTCATTCTACTTAACCTGGAGTACACAAGTTTTGCTCAAAGTCAGCCACAGCCTCCCTCCCTGAAGGAGAGACAGACCAAATCCAGACTATGCCCCAGGCTCTATTAGTCACTCTAGGCAATGGATATGAGTCAGAATCTTTTCTTTTATGATGTTCTGGCCCTCGAACCATTATGAAAGGCAATTATGTAATGGGAGTAAAAGCCTGAAGTTCAAGCTTGTTCTGTCCAAGCCAAGTTCTCTGATAAAACAGAGAAAATTCATAGGTCTAAGTTAATAGTGTTTCATAAGATAGACTCAGAGATCTGGAACTGAAAGGGCCTTAGTGGTCATCTAATGCATCCCCCTCATTTTATAGCTAAAGCTCTCGAGGACTTGAAAAGCAAGTTGTGCTAGGGTTACAGAGGAAATAAGGAGAAAACCTAAGATTTGAACCTAGGTCTTCTGAGGGTGGGGCCAGCATGCTTTCTACTGTACCCCAGTCTGGCTCTTATTATAGATGAGATGTATTCATCGATAGAAGTATATCAAAGAAAAAAATGAATTGGCATATTTAAAGCATTCTTAATTTTTTAGTTGTATCACAATCTTTTTCAAATTACAAATTGGTAACCATCAATGAAAACATTCAAATATCCATAAATAAAACCTTAAATCCCAAATTACTTACAATTTGATTTTTTATGTGTACACTGACTTAATTGTGTTCTTCTATTTATCTTTTTCTTCTGTGTCTTTGAGGTTTGTCTTATTGGATATTGGGGGGGGGGGGGTGGTCACCATTTTATTACATCATAGCCATCATTTCTTTTCTACAGTTGTGTATAGACTTTTCCAATAGAAATCAAGTACTAGGAAAGACCTCAGGAGCCATGTGACCCCCAAAAGAAGTCAACTGGCCAGAGGTCTTTTAGCCTCTATTTCAAGGCCTCCTGAGGCAGCCCATTCCACTAATGATAAGTTCTCATTGTCAGGAAGTCTATCCTGATCTCAAGTCCAGCAATTTCCATCCATTGTTCTTGCTTCCACCCTCTGGGATCAAACGGAATAAGCTTGACCTCTCCTCTACATGGGGGCAGCTACATGGTCCCCAGTCTACTTCTGCCCCCATCAAGTCTTCTCTCCTCCAAGCTAAGCATTGCCCAGTTCCTTCATGCAGTTTTCATATAACATGGAATCAAGGCCTTTCAGCATCTGCCCTCCTCTGGATACACTCTAATTTATCAATGCCCATTATAAGTTAGGGTGCCAGAACTGAACACAGCATTCCAGATGGAGTCTGATCAGGGTGGAGTATGGTGGGGCATCACCTCCTAATTCCCACCTTAATGCACCTCAAGTTCACATTAGCTTTACTGGCTGTCACATCACACTGTGGAGTCATGTTGAGCTTGTGGTCCACTAAAACCCCCAGATCCTTTCATAACTTCTATTATATCATACCCCTTCCCTGCTCCATCTCAAACTTAGGAAATTGATATTTTTCACTTATCTTTGTTGTATTTAATCTTATTAGATTCAGTCCACTGGTCTAATCTATCAAGACCCTTCTGGCTCCTGGCTCTGTCATCTGTTGTGTTAGAAACCCTTCCCAGCTTTGTGTCATCTGCAGATATGCTGAGAATACCCTCTAGGCCTTTATCCAAGTCATGAATAAAAATGTTAAAGGTACAGGACCAAGCATAGATCCCTTTGGCCCTCCCCTAAAGACTTCTGCCCATAGTGATATGGAACCATTACCAATTACTCTCTGAGTTCAGTCATTTGATCAATCCTGAATCCATTTGACTGTGTTGTCTAATCTACATTTGTCCATGTTTTCCACAAGAATATGAGATACTTTATACTTGTCCATGGTGTTCTTTTCATTTACCAGTTTACCAATTCTATCCAAAAAAAGGAATGGAGGTTAGTCCAGCATGACCTGTCCGAAGAAGTCATGCAACTCTTTGTAATCAGTTACCATATCCCTTCCTAGATGTTGGCCAACTATCTCCTGAATCATTTTAAAATGTTTCCAGAAATCAAAATCAAGCTCACTGATCTATAGTTTGGGGGTTGCCCAGACTGTTCTATTTGAAATTAGCATAAGGTGTGTCCTTCTCCAATCTTGTGAGACCTCTTCCATTTTCCGTGATCATTCAAATAGAATTGACAGTAGCTAAGTAATCACATCTTCCAGTTCTTTCTGGACCCAGGGGTATAGCACGTGTAGGTCAGATGACACGAATTTATCAAGCACCACTAGGTACTGTATCTTCTTATCTATTTTATCAATTCCCTGTTAATCCTTTTTGTGCTAGTATTTCCAGTGTAAAGACAATACTTCTTTGCAGAGAAAACAAACAATATAAGAATCAGCTGTCGTGGTCCCATCCCCTCCCTTCTTTGATCCTCCTCCTTTTGCTCCCAACATAGATTTTTAAAGATCATTTCTATTAGCTTCCTTTGCTAGTCTCAGCTCATTCTGAGCTTTGCATTTTAGATGGTATTTTAGCAGTAGCACACTATGTACTTCTATTCATCTTTTATTACTTGGCTTTGCTTTTATCTTGTCAACATTGTTGTTGATGTTGCTTTAATCTAAGTCAGTTGGCGAGTGACCTGTACATTCACATTGGTCTGTATGTTAGGGGGATGCTAAGAATCACAGTTTATTAGACCCTCTGCAAGCATTAACTATAGTTCTTCTAAATGTAAAATCTTTGTCCAAAGAAGGTATACTAGAATGTAAGCTTCTTGAGGACAGGGACTATTTTACCTTTATCTTGGTATTCCTTGGTACCTAAGCACATAATAGATGCTTAATGAATTCTTATCTGATTCATACTATTAGAAGATTTGCACCAGAGAAATATTATCGTTTCCACAATAAATGCATGAAATTTTTTGTAACATAGCAGATCAAAATTTAGCCATGGAGTCAGGAAGATTGAGTTTAAAACTGTACCTGACATATACTGGCTGTGTGACTTTGGGCAAGTTCCTTAAACTCTCAATGTTATAGGTGGCTTTTAAGATATTAAGTTGCAGAGGAGATGCCAACCTGCACTAGTATAGAGAGTTTCCTCATTTGGGAATTCCTTATGTTGATGCAATCATGGGTACAATCCTTATCCCTATGATAAATGCACAAGAAATACATAATATGATATAGATATAGATAACTGAGGGTCTATTTAGCTCCTGCATGGAAAGCATTATACCAGACACTGGGGAAAGAGACAAAAACTGAAATAGTCCTTGTCCTTAAAGGGCTTACATTCCACTGGAGAAAGTTATACATACACAGATAAATGAATAAACACATACAAAGTAATGGATCTTACCTGTCTACCTCCCCAATAACAGGACAGACAGGGAAAGGTATCTAGTAGGAAGAGGTATTTGAGCTGAACTTTGAGGAAAGCTAAACATTCTTAGAGGTAGAGGTAAGGAGGAAGAGCATTCCAGTCATGTAGGGACAATTTTGCAAAGACCCAGAGGTGGGATGTCATACGTGGAGAATGATCCAAGTTGGCCATTTTGGCTTAAAGATATGGTACAAGAGGGGACTGATTTGCCTGGAAAAACAAGCTAAAGCCAGACTGTGAAAATATTGCTTTATGTGCCAAACTTAAGATTTTGTCATTTATTTTAAAGGGAATATGGAGTAGCTGAAGCTTCTAGAGGAGAGTAGGGAAATGATCACACTTGTGTGTTAGGAAGACAAATTTAGCAGCTCTGTGCAGAATGGATTAGTGAAAGGAGAGATTAAAGGCAGAGAAATCTATTGGGAAGCTCTTGTAATGGCCTACGTGAGAAGTGGGGTCTTGAACGAGGATGGTGGCTCTGTGTGTGAATATGAAGGAACACTAAATACATATGAGATAATTATTCCTTTGGAGAATGAAATTTCATCCCAAGAAACTTCTTAACTCAGAACAAAAATTTTCCAAACAAAATTCTCCCTTAATACTTTGTCTTTCTACTTCCTGATACACTCATCTGCGGCTCAATTAACACCTTGACACAAGCCCATTTCTATGTGGAGATGAATGTTTTTGCCAAGCACTTATGAGCCAGCAGAGACAGATAATTGCCAGTGTGTTCTTCCTGGTCTAGGAGTTGTGACCATTTGATGAAGGACCAGAATGCTAGGGGATTTTAGCATTTTTCTTTGCCAGAAATCATCTTTCATAAAAAGCTGACCAGCCACAATGAAATTCAACATCCAAGCCCATGTGACCTGAGAAACCAAAGGTTTGAAAATCACAGTAAGTCTGAAGTTAATTCTAGTCCATTGGGCACTTGTTTTTTTTTTAAAGGCAACCCTCCAGTCCCAGAGTGCTAAGATAAGGGTGACAGACAGATAACATTTCAATATGCTAGAGACCTCATCAACACTATTTACAGCAAGATTCTATCATTGCACTCAAATGGTTTTCAGCAATAGGCACATCTAGGTGATGCAGTTAGGATTTGACACTTTTCTCCCCACTGAATGAAGGAAGGAGAAAGTGTTTGAAGTATATTCTCAAGGTCAACTTGAAGGAATGGAGCATTTTTACTAACCCTTGAAGGTGTCTACATCTGCCTCATTTGGAGAGGGAATCTCATTACAATTCAATTGAAGACAATAAAGCATAATTAACAAGCACTTTTGAAATGCTGACTATTTATGAAATGTCACACACTGTGCTTGGCATTGGGGATATAGACACAGAAATATGACGGTCTTCCTTTCATTCTACTGAAGGTGGGGGTAGGAAAATGTCACGTACAATGGAAAGAGCTCAACATTTGGCATCAGAAGACCCGGGTTTGACTCCCTGGTTCTGCCACTTAATTAGCTGTCTGACCTTGAGCAAGTCACTTTACTAGAGATTTCAGTTTCTCAAATCTATAACATGAGGGGATCAGACAAGACGATCCAACTCAACATCTGTGATCCTACAAGTTCAATAAATATTGATTGATTGCCTCCTATGTGCTTAGACCCTGCCAGCCATACAGAAATGCAAGTCCCTGCCCTCATGAAGTTTATGATCTGGTGAAGAGAATGAAACAAGTGCACCAAAAACTATACCAGAAGGCAAGATGTGTTTAATGCCAGAGTGCCACATGGAAGGATTTGGAGAAAGTATTAATTTGGGGGTATCAAAAGACACTATTTGATGGAGGCAGTATTTAATATGGGATTTGAAAAACAAATAAGATTTCAATCAGAAGAGATTATGAGAGAAGGGAGCGTTCTACATGAAGGACAAAATCATCTAAGTGGAAAAGTGAATGAAGGTTATATTCCGAGAGTGAGTGAACATGTCCATTTTGGCTGGGGTGTCTACAGGGCATCTGTAGGAGAATAGTAAAAGATAAGACTGGAAAGGTACCTTGAAGGTCACTGAAGAGAGTTATCGCTATTATTGTTATTATTTATCTTTAGATAACCCTTTAATGTTTGTAGAGCTCTTTGCATATGCTACTCATCTAGTCACAAAGGTGCAGGCTAAGAAACTGAGCTCATCAGGCAATGAGAAGCTCCTGAAGGTTCTAAGGCACAGGTGTGACATGATGGAAGCTGGTCATTAGGATGATTAATCTGGCAGGGGCATAGAGGATGAATTAAAAGGGGTGAGGCTAAATGTGGAAACACCAGTTAGGAGACTGTTGCACAAGAGGTAATAAGAGTCTGGATTAGTCAGAGTAGAAATGGAAAGGAAAGAATGTCAGCACTTTGATATTTTGCAATTACAACAGAAAACAGGGTTCAGCAAGTAGCACAAAGTTAAAGAATCAGTGAAAAAACCCATCAAATATATAACAGAGCTTGTCCAGGCTTAGACTGACTTCATGAGCTCTCATGGGTTCCACAGATCGAGTGGAATATGCCAAAGAAAATCATAGACTCTCAGAGATGGAAAGAACCTTGGGGCTCATCAAGGCCAGGACTACCTTGTTTTCTTATACTTGTACTCCCTGTGCTTAGCACAGTACCTGGCATGTAGTAAACACTTAATAAATTTTTTTTATTCACTTCAACCCCCTCATTCTAAAGAAGAGAAAATTAAAGTTCAAAGAGTTTAAATGATTTAGGATCAAAGGATTTTAGAATTAGGAGAGACTTTAGGGAGCATTCATCTAGTTCTAATTCACAGGTTCTGAACCAGGGGTCCATGAACTTGCTTTTTGGAATATTTAAATAACTGCATTTTAATATAATTGGTTTCCTTTGTATTCCTACATGTTTTATTTTATACATTTAAAAACATCACCCTGAGAAACAATCCATAGACTTCACCAGGTTTCCAAAGGGATCCATGACACAAAAAAGGTTAAAAAACCCTGATCTAGCCCAACATCTTCATTTTACAGATGAGGAAACTGAGGCCAGGAAGGAAGAGAACTTTTCCATGGTTCCACAGATATGAATGACAAACCAAAATGAAGACCCCCTTTATACCATCAGATTAGCTCCTGAGTTTTCCATTCATTTGTTATAGTTTTTCTTTCTCTCATTTCTAATTTTTAATCCAGCATTCACTTTTTGTTTTCTTTATTTCTCCAGAGTTTTAACAGTGTCTAGCATATAGTAGATAGGTGATAAATGCTTGTTGGATTGGTATATGAAAAAAATTTCTTAAGTTTCAGTTAAGTGCCTGACCTTCCTCTATGATTTCTTCTCATTTCTCTTTATTCAGTTACACAAAGTGGACATCACTCTCACAATCCCTTCTTCACTTCTGAGCCTCCTTCTTGCCTTCCTAATGCTTCTCTGCTGCTTTCTTGTTCAAGACATTCCATTGTGGGTGGGGATACAGTATCTAGGATGTCCCAGGCAACTATCTCTTTTTAGAGTGCATGTGGTAGGTATCCAAACCCAATGTTCAGTCCAACACTGGCCTAATCCATTGAATATGTGTCTCTGTCTCCTTCTTGTCTCTGGTGACAGATATGACGGTGATCATCCTTGCTGCTGTGGGTGGTGGAACGACACTCCTCTTTGCTCTGGGGCTCCTCATTTGTTACGCTAAGAAGAGGTAGGTTCAATTTCTCCACCAGTCACTTTGCTTAGCTGGGGATCCCTTTGGATGGCCCAACCCAACAATTTTCCCTCATATTCTTTTGTCACCCTCCCCTACCAATAATTGAACTGGAAATTAAGGGAGTAGGAGTAGAGGCTGCCAAGTGGAGCCTGCAGAGGTAAGTGAGGAAAAGAATGCTAGAAGAAGAGATTTCGCCATTTTCTCCTAAAGCTAACTGGTACACTGCCTGGGGATTTAGGCTCCCATGTACCATTGTCACTTATTAACAAGTCAGCCTATGTTCTTTGTCTTCTTCACAAGCTTGTTTCAAGGTGTACATTCTCTTGGACCTTGACTTTGAAGCTAGCCGATCCCCTTGGTACCAACAAATACTCTGACCCCTGATATAGAATAGCTGTTAACTTCTCACTTTATTGAGCCCTCAAGCCTAAAATTGGTTCAGGTCACTGGCTATGGCCAGAAAAAGGAAGACACGGTTGACTGAGTCAGCCTTAGCCTCCCAATCCCTCAAAATTATGGCTTTTCCTTTTATGAGGGAAAAAATAGCTTCCTAAAAAATGTTCAATGGAGCCAAATCATGTAAATTCAGATTTCTGTGTGAGCCCAAAACAGGGAGCAAAAAGTCTGTTTCTTTAGGATGATTTGTTCTTCCAGGAAGCTAAAAGACAATTTTTTGAAAACTGGTATTGTGACTCTGAATAAACAACTGAAATGACTAATCTGGGTTGAGAACTGTCCAAAAAATTCCCAACTAATAATGCAAAAATGGACAATGAGAATCCCAGTGGAATTTTTTCCCTTAGCAAAATGTGGGTGGGTGTGAAACAACCCATTTAAGGGAACTGGTTCTTTTATTTTAATTATTATTTTTATGATGGTTTTCCTCTGTAGACTTCTGTCCCCTGCAGTATGCAGAACGTTCATGTCTGATCTAGAAAAATTATATTAGTTATATTAATAATTAATCATCATTAATTGCACTAAATTAATATTCCAATTAGTCTAAATAAATTAATATTCCAATAGAAGAAGCCAAGATTCATAAGATCAAAGCTACAGAGCTATAATGGACTTCAACGTCCATCCAGTCATTTTATAGATGAGGAAACAGAGACCCAGAAAGGCTACTTGAAGTAGTGGATAGAATGCTAGATTTGAAATCAGGAAGACCTGGTTTCAAATTCCACCTCAAGCACTTACCAGCTTTGTGACCCTGGGCAAATAACTGTTCCTGTGGGTCTCAGATTCCTTGTTTACATAACGAGAAGGTTGGTCACATTAGTGCAGGGGTGGGGAACCAGCAGCCACACTTAAGGATCTAGAAGGCCATGTGTGGCCTCAAAGTTCCCCACCCCTGCACCAGTCTTTTCTGTTCCTCCCCCAGGGTTACATGGGTCACAGGCATCAGTCAGGATTTGAATCCAGGTCCTCTGATCCCAAGATCATTGTTTTTGTTGTTATACCCTGCTATTTAATCTGGCATAGATCCATGTTTGGCCTGGTGGTATGCTTTGATTAAAATTCACAAATAGTCATTGAGTACCTATTACCTACAAGATGATAAGGAAGAGGCATGTGAAGATGAGTTAGGACTCAGTTCCTATCTACTAGGATGCTCTAATCCAGTGGGGAAAGTAGAGAGGGAAAGAAAATAAATGTTTATTGATTGGGGGGAAAAAGGTAGTAAGAGGGATAGCACAGAGCCATAGCTAGAATGGACAGCAGAGAAATACAGAGTCCTAAAAGAGGTCCAAATCAATTGTGATGGGAGGAAGAGTACAATGAGTTCTCTTTCCATGACCCAAAAGCATGTAAGTTAGCAACTAATTATTTATGAACATAGCTCACTCACTTTTGTTATCAATGTCCTATCTGTGACTGGTCTACATTAAAGCCCTTACCTGGGTCTGGGATGGGCTTGTTCTAGAACCAAAAGAAGGAATAAACCACTACCCACCATGACACTTAGACTGAGGCCTTTGAAAGAGTTCATTCTGGTCTAAAGTGCAATGTTAATAGCTAAACGGAAGAGATTTATTCTGCCTCTGTAAAGGACAAGGAGCCAGCCCAGGGTAAATGAAGAGGTAACTCCTGCAGTCGATGATCCATTATGTTCACTGAAGATAATTTCAGCCATTTCAGTTACTGATGGGCTTAAAAGTTAATTTCCTCCTCTGGATGACTATCATAATGTCAAGGGTACAGCTTTCTTCCAGTGTTGGAATATTTTTTTCCATGCTTTCACATCCAATTAAAGCCAGAGAGGAAAATTCAGCAATAAAAATTGAGTGTTAATGTTGTCATTAAGAGAACTAGAATTTCTCCTCTTTTTTCGCTTCTCCTGGGTTGTTAGAGGTTGCCAACAATGAAAATGTAAATCTCTAGTCTTGAGACCTCTACTCCCCATCTCCCCTGACCCCTAAACAAGGGTAAAACCTTCCTTCCTGAGCCTTATGTCTTCTCATTTGAAGTCCAGCATCCAAAGTCCTTGACTGATTCAAAGGAAGTTAACCCTATACACATGAAAGTACCAAACCTTCAGGAGAAGATTCACAGAAGTCTTTCCCAACTAAACATAATGCTCTCTAGAAGAGTTAGCTACATCATCTCACCTCTCTGTTCTGAGGGAGCCAGAAGTATTCTCAGAAATGTTAACCATAGGTCGTATCCCTAACCATCAAAGGGTGTACCATGTATAAGTTAAGCACACACTTCATGCTTAAATTGCTCTTTGATCACAATCACTTTGGAAGTTTCTGTCAATGGTACCCATGCCCCCCCATCCCCTGTGACTCTTGTCCATGGCTTCCCATAAGTTCAACACAAGGGACCCTCCCAACACATCAGGGTTGTTCCTTACTTTCTTCTGATAGCAGGAGGTTACTTCAAAGAGCACTGTTACTTGTAACCTATCGTCCCTTTCCCTCACAACATAACCAGTCCAACTTTTCTCCCTGCCATACAATTCCTTGATGTCCACCTTGAGTTATATGTCACAGCCTGCTCATATTTCTATGTGCCTTTCCATTGCCCTCTGGATAATGTGCATTTTAAAATCTTTGGACATTTTTCTATTCTATATTTCATTGCCATATAGAAACATCAGTGGAATAATGGTATTAAAAAGTCAATCTTTGCTTCCATGGGAAGGTTGGGGTCATTAATAAATGATCTGAAATTTCCCAAAGGCAGTCTACCCCACTTTTTTCTTCTTGTTCTGGGCCCAACTTGTCCACCTCAAGCATCTATCTGAGATATATGTAAAAAAGCAAATGGTATAGGTTGTCCATCTAAATGCATGTTGTAACCTATGAGGTAGACATTGTGGATAATCAGGCAAATCCTTTTAAGTGATTATAATTCCCTGCCTGGAAGCTTTTAAGTGCTCCAGGGCTTGATACAAGAAGTCCAGTGTTATCTGCAAACAGGATCCCCGCTACGTCCCTAATAATGACACCTATGAAGCGAACCCCTATTATCTCTCTGTTACTTAGGGTTTCCCCCTCTTTTTGTTTCCCCTTTAAAAGCTGTTCCTATTGAGTGGTTCCTATTGAGTGTTTAGTAGTGCCAGACATGGGCAGACCATCACATGAATAACTGCAGGAAAGTGATTTTTTTTATCTCATTTTGTTCTTTATTCCTTATCTTTTAGTAAGAAAAAGAAGGTTGGCAAAGGCCCTGCAGTGGGCATATACAATGGCAATATCAACACTCAGATGCCTGGGAAGATTGGGAAGTTTCAGAAAGGGCGAAAAGACAATGACTCCCATGTCTATGCAGTCATCGATGACACCATGGTGTACGGACATTTGCTCAATGGTTCAAATGGGTCCTCCACTAGTCCTGAAGTGGATGTGTATCGACCCTTCCAGGGCCCCATGGGGGATATACCTCCTTCCCCACCTCCCATCTGCTCCAGGATCTCTACAAGAAAACTACACCCAGAGGACCCTCTCCCATTCCTCCTTCCAGAGTCTGATGGGGAACCTTATACTTTCTCTCATCCCAAATCGGTAGAGGTCAAAGGGAATGAAGACAATGATATACCCTTACTGGAAAAGAAAGAACTAGATGTTATCATGGAATAACTTGGAATCACCCCCTCCCCCACAAAAGACTCTCCAAAAAGCACATGGTAACTCTGCCAAGAGGCTTGTGAGTCATCCTTGTAGGAAAGCATAAAGAGGAGGTTTTATGGTAGAAACAGGAGGGCAAATTTCCTGAAAATATCTCCAGATGAACTCACCTTGTGGTATCAAATTGATAACCACTTTTTTAAAAAATTGGATACAATCATCAGAGTTCATGGTTTTATTAAAAATTTGCATGGGAAATAAAGACTAATTCTCTAGCCTGTGCACATCAGGCAGTGGAACAAGGAAGTCTGAGACCCCAGGAATGCAGAGGAATCATTCTGCTTCAGAGGCTGTGAAGAATGAAGGGACTTTGCCACATCATGTAGAAGGCTGAGTTCTTGGAACCAGCCCACACCGGCCTATTTCGTGAATTTGGGAGTGCCTGTCCTCTGATAGGGACCTTTTGGTGCAGATGTGGCTTTTTAAAAAACTTACTTGCTTGTGAATTTAAAAGTCAGAATAGGTAAAGAATCTTCCTCAGTAGCTTAGCAAGAAAGATGTGCTGGTTATCTGGGGTGGCTGGGTTTGGGATTTTATTAACCTGGAGGCAAAAAAAAAAATTATCATCATGGCTTCTTTCAAAGTTAAAATATTTTGAGATCTGTTTGGCCAGTTGTCAGATATGTCATTTGAATGCAAATAGTATCCGTAACATCATAGATTTAGAGGTGGAAAGACCTTTAGAGGTCTCTAGTACAAGTCTCTCACTTTACAGATGAGGAAACAGAGACTGAAATCAGATAAGTAACTATGAATACACACATACACCTATGCATGTATATATACACACATACATATACATACGTGTATGTATCTATGTTTCAATCCATTGATGGCTGGTCCCCTTTCCCCTTTTACTCCCCCATGGGTTCTCTAGCCTCCACTGGCAATTACAGGGAACCCAACTCCCTAGACCTGTATTTATTAAAGGAAAACAGACAAAAAGCAATAAAATCCAACTAGTTTTTTTTTTTTAATGCACCAGGCCTCTTGGTGACTTTTTCTATAATCTTCAAATTGTTCCTAAGTTTTCATTCAATTCATCAAGTATTTATTAAGCACCTGTTTTGTTCCAAGCAAGAGGCAGCATGGCTTAGTAAGAGTCAGGAATAGCTGGGTTCACAGGGCCACCTCTGACACCCACTGGCTCTGGGGACCTGGGCAACGCATGTGCCCCCAGGCTACTCCTTACTTAAGGCTGTGAGTTGCAGGAGAATCGCTGGTCTGCATTGGTTGAGGGTTTCCTCACCAGAGCTTCCTATACAGGTGAAATCACAGGTGTGTGTGTGCACATGCACACACACACACACACACACACAGTGCAAGGTACAGTACTAAGCACTGAAGATACAAAGACAAAATGAAAAAGGACCTGCCCTCAAGGAGCTTAAATTCTTACTATGTATCTATCTGTGTGTATGTACCTGTGCACATAGGGATACAAACATATATGAGTTTTGATATGTGTGTATTACACATATGCATGTGTATATACATGTAAAATACATACACAGAACATTTAAAACCAAAGGTCATTTCTGGTCATACATGATTTTGAAGTGAACAGGCAGGAGAAAATAGGGCAAAAAAAACTCAAGCTTGTTGAAGTAGTAGCTTTATTTACCACCACCACCCCCCCTTTAAAGTTATGATGTTTTAGCACTGTCATCTTAGTATTGTGACCAAGATGTACTCCATCCGAGCAGAGTTTGCCCACATCACCAGAAGGGCAAGCTCGTCTGTGCCCTGAAGGTCAGGCCTCTGTTAAGTGTGGCCCACTTTAGTGGGGAAGGGTCATGAGAATAGCAGCTTATCCCAATTATTTAGCACTTTTGCATAGAGCTCTCCCCCCACCCCTCCATTCTGCCTGACAGAATCCCCAGTTCCCTTCAGTGCCATCCCCTACTCAGAAGGATTTTACATACATACACATACACACTCATTCTCTCTCTCTCTCCCTCTCCCTTCCTCTCTCTTTCTCTCTCTCCCTCTCTCTCTCTCTCTCTCTCTCTCTCTCTCTCTTCCCATCTCTCTCTCTCTCTCTCTCTCTCTCTCTCTCTCTCTCTCTCTCTCTCTCTCTCTCTCTTCCTCTCTCTTCTCTCTCTCTCTCTCTCTCTCTCTCTCTCTCTCTCTCTCTCTCTCTCTCTCTCTCTCTCTCTCTCTCTCTCTCTCTCTCTCTCTCTCTCTCTCTCTCTCTCTCTCTCTCTCTCTCTCTCTCTCCACCTTTTTGTTTCTCCCTAAGAGTGGAGTTCTGCTCTTAAGATCTTTTATACTTATCAGGTTTTCTGTAACAATTAGCTGGAGAATAACTTATTTGTTGTGAATATGTGTTGTTTTTAGGCTTCATGTTGTTTATTTCCCGTAATTTTTTTTAATAATCTACAGAAAGCATGTAAGTTCTGTTGACTGGAGGTTTCACCTGTTTACTGGTTCAGCTTGTACCCCATTCTTCCAGCTGTTTGTTTTGATGGGGTCAACACTGATGGGGACAAATATTATCACTCCCGTGTGAGAAACACACTTTCGCTTGATCCCATAATACTAGAGTGTTTTGTTTTTTATTAAAAAAATATTAAATGACAAAGTCTTGGTGTCTGGCGGCCAGTTACTTTTACTTTTCATTTAGATGCAAGACAAAGGATGGGAAACAATCATATCTGCATCACTGGGAGGCCAGAAACTGGACTCTTCATTTTCTCTGCTGAGCCAGACTCCCTCTTCTGGCTCCAAGATGCCTCCCAGGTGACAATCCGATGCCCTTCAGAAGCCTAAGAACCTGATCATATCAGTTCAATGAGTACCTGACTTGGTGAGATCTATCAGCAATGGAGGTAGATGGCAACATGACTGGATCAAGATAACAGTGGCATGGGGCCAGACTGCAGACCCTGTCACCAAAAACTGTTGGAGTTATCCTTCAGTCTTCCCTCTGCATTCTCCCACTATCCAATCAGGTGCCAACTTCTGTCAGTTTTACCTCCACAGCATCCTCAGATCCCTCCCCTTTTCTCTTCTCATCCATTCACCCCAGTTTGGGCCTTTGTCACTTCTCCTTTGGACTAAAGCCACAGCATCCCAACTGGCTTCTTGCTTCCTTTCCTAATCCATCCTCCACCCAGCTGCCAAACTGACTTACCTAAAACATAGATCATACCCTTACTCAAAAATATTCATTGGTTCTCTGTTGCCTTTGAAGATAGAGACTGACCCTGGGATTTCACTGATAAAGGAAATTCCCAGGTGAGGAAACTTCATCCAACCAAAGCAGGTCAACTCAGTCTTAAAGGGCTGCCTAGAGCAGAGTGGTCAGGGCCTGGCCCGAGGTCACACAGCTGGAATGTGCCAGAGTTGGGACCTGAACCAAGAGATCACTGGTTCTGTGAGTGACCTGGTGCTAAATCATGGCCTCTAGGATAATATACAAAGCATTCGAGCTTTCATTGAAGGCCCCCCACAGTCTGGCTCCCAGCTGCCTTCTTTCAGATCATTCCTCTTCAAGCACTCTCCTTTCACATCACACTGGCTGCTATGAGATTCCATCTCCTGACCGCCATGCCTTTGCGAAGGTGGTCGCCCATGTCTGGATTTAGTCCCTCTTCATTTCTGCCTCTCAGAAGCCTTATCTTCCATTAAGACAGCTGACCTTTCCTGAAGTCCCTCCCCCAAGCCCTATCCCCAGTTATTAATGCTTTCTTTCTCTTAAAATTGCTTAGCATTAAATTTATATTATAAATACACTTAGTATTTACCTCTCTCGGTACATGTTGTATCGCCTTCCTTAAGGTCAGGGACTATTTCATCCTTCTAACCCAGTGCTTTGCATACAGTAGGTGCTTAATGTTTGTTAAATTGAGTTCAGCAGAGAATCCCAAATCATATATTCTGGGAAAGAAACAGAAGCTGGAAATAGGAAACCTCTCTGTAAAGTCTCAGATTTGAAATAAAACCTCCCTATAAATCTGATATTACTGACCACTCTCTTCCCCTGATCTGTATTAAGGAAGAAAGGAAAGAAGCATTTATTAAGCACTTGCTATGTCCTAGGCAGGGCAATTAGGTGGCACAGTGGATAGAGCCCTGGGCTTGGGGTCAGGAAGACTCATCTTCTGGAATAAATCCAGTTTCAGACGCTTACTGGCTGTGTGACCCTGGGCAAGTCATCTCACCCTGTTTGCCTCAGTTCCTCAACTATAAAATGAGCTGGAGAAGGAAGTGGCAGACCACTCCAATATCTCTGCCAAGATAACTCCAAAATGGGGTCAGGAAGAGTTGGACGCAACTGAAACGATTCAATAATAACAAAAAATGTCCCCAGAACTGTGCTAGGTGCTTTACAAATATTACTTCATTTAACCTTCTCAACAGCAGCTATCATTACCCTCATTTTATAGATAAGGAAACTGAGGCAGACAGAAGTTAAGTGACTTGCCCAGGGTCACACAGATATTAAGTGACTCTGACTAGTGCTCTACCCACTGTACCACTTAGCTGCCCCTCTAAGTCCCTCCTATCTGGTTCCCCTCTGATTCAGTTTACTTAACTGGAGAGAAAGAGAGGTAACTTACGCTCAGCATGCTTTGTTAAGTCATTTTTCAGTCATGTCCAACTCTCTGTGACCCCCTTTGATCCCCTACAATTCACTGTTATCATCACAAAGAAGCAGCAAAGGTCTACTGCAAGGCTGCATGGACAGCTTCAGCAGTATCACCACCAAGTCCCAGCCTGTCCTGATCCTGAGATACACACACAGTAACACACGTCAGACCAGGAACTGGTCAGCTGTGTCAGTTTCTCAGCAAGGTTAGAATGGCTCCTCCCTCCTGGCTTGGATGCACTCCCATGGTGAGTTACTAAATGTAACTCCTTATTCTTGGCTATGGCTGTTGCCCCCCTTCCCAGACAATCCCTATTTCTGAGTCAGAGGCTGAACTGAGTCAGACAGAGAAGGACCCGAAGTATCCAAAGAAAATAGTCTGGGGTTTTTAGGTGAGAAAAATAAACCAGGAAGAGTTTTAATCGATCAAAAAAAAACGAAAGTAGCTGTTTGTGGACCCTGACCTAAATGAAAGAATGAGTGAAATCAAGAGGTTCTAGACCACAGAGAAGTCAATAACCAACTCACAATGTCATGGGGCAGTACAGGAAAACAGTGCCAACTGAACCTATAGATTACGTCTGAATAAACCATCAAAACAGAAAACACATCTTGCTTTTTCCAAGCACTCTAGTTGCTAGAACTGGAAACAAAGTGGACTAGGTGCCCATCAAAGTGGAGCAGAGAATGGCTGAAGAAACTATGGTACGTGAATATAAGTCTGTTGATATGTAGTAAGAAATAATGAACGTAGGGATTTTAGAGGAATGTAGGAAGATTTATATGAACTGATGCAGAGTATACTAATCAGAAGCCAAGAGAACAATACACACACAAAGGTGGCAACAATGTACATGAAAAGATCACCAAAAGAAAGTCAAACTGAGTAACTGTAAAACCAGTGAAGACCTCAGAAAACAGGCCATGAAATGCACATCCTCTTCAATGTAGAGAGGCAGGGAACTATTTTTTGTCAGATGCAATCACTACCAAATATTTTTGTTTAATTGTTCTTCTTTGTCACAAAAGAGGATTCATTCTGGAGAAGGAATTAAAATAAGCGATGTAAAAACACAATGCGTCAACAAAATACATGCATATAATATACAAAGATTTGTATATATACACATACATAAATATTTTTAATAGAGAGACTGGTTGATTTGGAAAAGCAGGAAAGAAAAGTAAGATTTAGATGTTAGGTTGAAAAGCTAGATTCTGCAACTACTCTGTGTACCCATACCTCCTCTCATATAGTGTCTTGCCCAGAGTCTTTACACTGTAGTAAAATAATTCTTGTATTCCAAATGCCTGGCTGAAATGTGTGATTTGTATGACTAACTCTAGAAATGGAAAATGGAAAATGGAGCTAGGAATTGGCCATGGCTCAGCAGCTCTCCACCCAAGAGGAGAAGCCATCTTTTGTGATGTCAACAGAAATGACCAGAGATGAACACAGGAAGCCTAGACATTCTGAAATACCTTACCAAGGATGAAGAAAATGATTTGCTCACATTTGAAGAACAAGATATTCTTCATGTGATCCTAAAAAATATCCTAATATGAAATGTTCTTCGTGTTACCAAAATGTTATCCTAAAATACAAAAATCCATGTGTTTGTTCATTATTAGCTTCTATCTTTGTCAGTCCACTGTGCCAGGTACAATGTTCAATTAAGTTAGATTGGTTGAGTTTTGAAGTTTGAAACCTTTCCATTTCTTCATTATTTTTATATTTTATTTATTTTTAAAAACTTAATCCAAACAGGGTCCTTTTCCTTTATTTATTTATTTTTTTAAATGAATGATGCATTTAGAGATTTGGGGGACTGCGACTTGCTTAAAATATGACAGATTTTATTTCCATTGCAAATTAGGTAACACATTGGATTCTCTGGCCACCAGCATCTTTGCTGCAGGGTAATTACTTCTTTCATCTTAATGCTTTATCAGTTCAAGAATCTTTAAGGACTCCTAGAGAACTAGGTTGTGTTTTTTTTTTCTTCTTCTGATTTCTCAAACTAATTAAATTGTACTTTAAAAAATCCCTCCCAAATTTAAAATAGTTTTGTCTGGTCTTTTGTGTTTGATGGGATTATGCCATTAGAAGGAATGGTATGCCATTTGGTTTCTTTTTTTGCTAATCTTTTGAAAGATAAAAATGTTCAAATTTTTGACAACTTCAAATCAAGGCAATCGTGCAATAAAAGTACAAGATCTTTTTTTTTAATTTGGTTTGGACCTTTGATTTCATTAGTGTAGAGAATCCCAGGTATGAAAACTTCCTACACCAATACAGATCAGCAATTCATTCATAGCTTCATAATAACAATGATAGCTAGCATTCTGTGCTTTCAAGTTTGCAAAATTCTTTACATGGGTTATTTAATCTACTCCTGCTCCTCCTCCCCCAAAAGGTATGGGCTACCTAATAAAATATTTCCCCTTCCCCCTTTCCCAGAGAAGGGAGGAACAGTTTCAGAATAGGACATATGGGTCTCAATAGCAGTGCCCCAGAACAAAATCTAAAGCGAAACCAAAAACAAAACAATTTTCATCAACGCAGATCAGCAATTTTTCTGCTAGCATTGTTAGAGTGGCACTTTAGGATTTTCAAAGCTCTTTACAAATGTTATCTCTCTGTGGGCTTGGTGCTATTCTTTTTCTCATTTACAGATTAGGAGACTGAGGCTTGGAAGAGTTAAGTGACTTGCCCAGGGTCACATAGCTAGTAACTGTTTGAGGCTGGATTTAGTTCTTGCAGTGTTTTGCAGGTCTAGTACTCCATCTACTCTGCTCATAGATGCCTATCTTGTAGTCTTGGAGAGTTGTCCCAGGTCTTAATTCTAAGACCAGCCCACTATCCACTACACCAGATGGCCTCTCAAAGCATCATCAACTCCTATTATCTTGGATTTAGCAACAAAAGTCAACCTTGCCTGTCTATCTGGGGTTTTTATATTCATTAGATAATTAAAAGGTATACACTGTGACTTGGAATTCTAGGAATGACAAGTTAGCAGGTGATGAGGGCAATAAATATTAACCACCAGGGGACCCCAATTGTAGTATAATTTATGTGGTTTGCGTCTAATTTTGATTTTCTCTTGATTTTGACCAGAGCCTAAATCTAAGGCCCACTTTTGTCTCCTATGCCCTCCCTTAAGGGAGCTGTGATCTCCTGGATAGTAGGGATCTTTTATTCTTTGCATTTGCATTCACAGTGCCTATGAAGGTACCTAACAAAACTGATTAGTTGATTGGTTGATCAATTCTCTAGACCCGATGATAAAACAAAAGTGACCTGTCACAGTCCATGTCACCATTTGCAGTCCCCTCTTTCAGTGACCACCTTGGAGTTCCCTACCCTGGACCTCCTAGACCAGTCTTGACTGGAAGAAGCAAGAATCCTTTCCAGGTCCCCCTCCATGTTAGTGCCCTCCTCCTGTGATTATCTGCAATTCAACCTATATATGCCTTGCCTGTGTGTGGTTGTTTGGAAATTGTCTCCCCCACTGGCCTGTGAGTTGCTTTGGGCATTTTTTTTCCTTTCTTTGTATCTTCAGCCATTGGCATAGTGCTTTCACACAGTAAGTATCTAATAAATATTTATGTTCTTTATGGATCCACCACAGTCTAGATCTGCCTCACAAAGGTCCATCCTCCACCCCAACTGCCATGTGTCTACATATAGCCCAGAAGATGGTTAGTTAGTCTTCAGTGAGTTTGGTTGCTTTTCCTTATGAGATGACCATACTCAGTCAGTCAGTCAACAAGCATTTATTATGTGCCAGGTGCTGTGTGAAGAACAACTAGACAAAGAAAAGGAAAAACATACTGTTCGTGCCCTCAAGTAGTGTGTATATTCTAATGGAGTAGACAATATGCAAATAACTATATAGGCAAAATATAGAATGCGATGTAAATGGAAAAGAACCCCAGAGGGAAGGCACTAGCAATTGGGGGCAGGAGGTAAAAGCCTCCTGCAAGTGATGGGATTTAAGCTGAGTCTTGAAGGAAAGCAAGGATGCCAGAATTCTAGCTGAATGTGTTAGGTGGGACTGAAGACCTTGACCAAGTTTTCATCACCTCCACATCCACTCAGATGCCACCACAGACAGGCTAGACAAAGATTCTAAAGCCAGGGTTCTTTCCCCTCTTTGGGTCATGGACCGCACTGGCATTGTCTGGTGGGGTCTACAGTTCTCTTCTCAGAATAACGTTTTTAAATGCACAAAACAAAATGTAGAGAAATAAAAAAAGAAACCAATTAGATCAAAATAGAGTTATCAAAAAGATTTTTTTAAAACAAAGTCATGAACCCCAAGGTAAGAGCACCTGAAGCTTTATTCAGATGTTGAAAGATTTCTGCATCTGACCTGGGGAGAAAAGGTGGGATCAGTGAGCATGCAAGAGGAGGTTGGCATTGAACTGTGGGTCCAAATGATGTTCTTTCAGCTTTCCCACTGAGAAGAGACTCGTGGCTACATCTGTCAAGTAGTAACAAAGGATTCGAAAAATGAAATACAAAATAAATCACATGGGGATTCCCTAGTTATTAAGATGCTCCCAAAGGTCTCCGTGAGAGAGTGGAAGGCATTCTGGATTTGGAGTCAGAGGTCCTGGGTTTGAATCTCCTTGTTGCCACTTGGGGCAGGTGAGTTACATAACTTCTCTGGGTCTCAGTTTCCTCTTCTGTTAAATGGATAGTTTGAACTAGATGACCTCTAATATCCCTCCCAATTCTAATCCTATGACCCCAGGAATGAATCCTCTGGCTCCATTCTGTTTCAGCTACTACTCTAAGGTGCCCAAAACAGGGGCAGCTAGGTGGCACAGTGAGTAAAGTGCTGGCCCTGGAGTCAGAAGGTCCTGAGTTCGGATCCAGCCTCAGACACTTAACACACACAAACAAAACCTAGCCATGTGACCTTGGGCAAGTTACTTAACCCCAACTGCCCTCCAAAAAAAAAAAGCAAAAAAAAAAAAAGATGCCCAAACAGTCTGACAAGATAGAGGTGAGTTTTCAACCCCTTTGGTTTAAATTCCCTGGCTTGCTGCCTCATTGGCTAATGGCTGAAGGTGACTGACAGGGTTAAGAGCAAAACCCACTGGGCACCTTTGTGTTTCCCTACCCAGCCAAATGCAGTCTTAGCAGCAAACAAGGAGTGTGTGAGCTCACAACTTTCCCAGCGTTGAGAGGACCAGAAGCACTGCTTCTGGCACATGAGAGAGTCCCCCAACCAAAAACATTATTTGTCTGTGAATATATAGCCAGAGGTACTGGGTGTGCATCCTACCTCTGCTCCTTTATATCTGAATGAGCTTCATCTCCCTAAATCTCAGTTTCTTGTCTGTAAAAGGAGGGGTGTTGGACCAGATGGGTCCTTTCTCCCTGGAAATCTATGATTTTATAATGACTGTAGTTTCCAGACTATCAGCTCTCTGGCTCCTGTGGTCTCCAGATACACACAAGAGCCACCAATCCAGTTTTGGGCTTTTTTGTTTTCCTTTCTTCTCAAAAGAAACTAATTGCTTTGGCCTCCTGCCACGATGCAGTGCCTGATACAGTCCTGCCTGAACTTGTTTGCTGTCTACTGAATGACTCGACCTTTGGACCTTCTGGGTTCAGGCGCTTTCTTCACCTACAATCCAGGTGGCCACGAGGTCAGAGCCACAAAGGTAGGCCTTAAACCAGTCAGGTAACTTGGGGCTCTGTGGGGCCACAGGTTTAGCAATCTAGGCAGGCCCCCAGAAGGAACTCAAGCAGTAAAGCTTCCCATGGGACACTCTTCCTTCCCTGTATCATCTGACTCTAAGGTGTCCTGGGTATAAAGGAGGACTCATGGATTTGGAGCTGGACTTCCAGGAAGAAGTCACGTAAGCCAACTTTTACTGATGAGGAAAATCCTCCTTTTAGAGATGAGGAAACTGAAACCTACAGAGGTTAAATAACATGTCCTGAGTCACACAGCTTGGAAGACATAAGAAGACCTAGATACACACACACACACACACACACACACACACACACACACACACACACACACATACGTACACACATGTGTGTGTACAGACAAGTGTGAATAAAATTTGGTCCCAAGTCAGGAAGATTGACCTTCCTGAGTTCAAATCCAGTCTCAGACATTTACCAGCTGTGTGACTTTGGGAGAGTCAAGCCCTTCTAAGCTTCAGGTTTCTTATGAGAAAAATAGGGATAATAACAGCCTTTCTCTCCCAGGGTCACCATGAGGATCAAATAAGATGACCTATGTACAGTGCTTTGCAAATCTTAAAAGTTCTATGTAAATGTGAGCTCTTATTGGGTCAATTCAACCCTCTTCTCTCATAATCTGGTTTACAGGAGTTGGCTTAATAAAACTTTCTTCAAAGATAGTAAAAAGATTGACATTTCCCTGGTAGAATTATCATGAATTCCAAATTCGTAAGGCCCAAGATTTACTATATATTCAAAAACACTGTGTGGGAAGTGAAAACTTCTCAGAATGTGTCCTGGGATTTAGTGGCAGGTTGCTGCTGTCAATTAGCATTAAGCCCTTTTAAGAGTCTTTCAACCCCCACCTAGCTTCAGTTCTTTGTGGGCCCCGCCTCCCAGGCAATGGGAGCCAGGGACAGCCCGAGCTCATCCCTGCCCCCAACCAATGGTAGTGAGGGACAATGGGGGAAATATGACCCTGCTGTATTAGGGTTTAAAAACTCTCTTCACCCCATATTGCACATCTCCTCTCCCTGATCTGTCATGGAGAGGACTGCCCTCTGGGGGAAGAGAACAAAAATTTCCTGTTTTTATCCTAAGAAACCTCTGTGTTCTTGATTAAATTTTTTTTTTGCCTTTTTTTTTTTGGAGGGCAATTGGGGTGAAGTGACTTGCCCAAAGTCACATGGCTAGTTTTGTGTTAAGTGTCTGAGGCCAGATTTGAACTCAGGTCCTCCTGACTCCAGGGCCGGTGCTCTATTCTCTGTGCCACCTAGCTGCCCCTGATTAAATTTTTAATGGGGTTTTTCAACCCACACAACACTAAGGTACTCACTCACTCCAAGCAGTAAGCAATGCATTGACATGACCTTACTTCCTTGTCATTTTCAGTGATCTGCCTTTGCCAAATGTCTAGTTCCAAACTGACAATATGATATGTACACACACACACACCTGTTGGCTGAAGTCCAGGTAAGCTCCTCTCACTCTTGATCAGACTCAATCAATAACTAAATGGAGAACTTGTAATGACACAGCCACCAATGGAAGTACGGTTTCTGTGCTAATGGGCCTTAATCAAGGCAGAAGCTCTCAAGTCAGTAAATGACTGGTATTGAGAGCAGAGATCTAGGTGTTTGTTCCAGCTGATGAAATTCACAGAATTTTAAAAGTATTTCACAAAGAAAGCACCTTAGGGCATCACCTAGTCCAACCCCCTAATTTTAAAGATGAGGAAATTATACTCTAACATAATAATGAGATTTAAAAAGTTAGGAAATACATCCTTCAAACAAGGTTGGCCCCAAAGAAAAAATATGATGAAGACACCTCCCTCTGCTCCTTTGCAGAGGCTGAGTTCCACCATATGGAACTCGGCATATAACACCAGATTTTCTTTGATATGTTGAAGGGTTTCGCTGATTTTCACCCCCTTTTATCCCTCTTTTTCTTTTTCAAAATAATATTTATTGTAATGGATGGCTCTCTGGGAGGAGATATAAAGGGATATAAAGATATAAAGAACTCTAAACAAAGTAAAAATAAATAATATCAATAAAATCTATTTTTCATAAAATAAAATGAAAATATACTCTTCAAAAACCATCTTCCCTATCCCAGGATTTGCTTAGAGTTTTGATACAGCTTTTCCCTCTCTTAGAAAAACAAGCTAGTTTCTTTTTTGCAAACAATGAGTTTTCTCTGAGGCAAATTAGAGCAAAAAAACCCGACTTCTATAAGCAAGATGAAAAATGCCTTTCATATGAAAACCTTCCAGTGTTCAGTGACTCTGGTACATTCCAGCTGAGAGTATGTTTTTACTTTTGTTTTTGTTAAAAATAAAATAAAAGTGAGTGCTTAAGTTCCTTTTTCATATAAGACAGTAGTATCCTTTGTCGGAAGAGCAAAAAAAAAATCAATCTAATTTCTTCTTTCTGGGCCAGTGGCATTGATCTTTAGATGAAAATTTATACTTGTTACAGCTGCTCCTGGCACTTGGGTACGTGTACATAGAGAGATCAAGATGTTTGTTTATCTCCAGGATCATTTCCAAGGGCTGCGCAGTAATTGGACATGGCACCACATCTGCTTTGGTCTCCTTGAAAAAGCTTGGCTCTCATACCACTTGACTGCTTAATATTTCATCTTCTGGGGGAGCTACTTCCACCATGAGCTTCGTTGAGGATATCTGATTGGTGAAAAACCCCCTGAACAAAACCAAAATGGCATCCAGGGAGTGTTTGGGACAGGCTGGTGAGAAGAGAGTGTTAATACAAATTCACGGAGTTGCAGAAGGTTAGAGAGAGAAAAGGCCTTAGAAGATCACTTTGTCCCCAAACTTCCTACATGTAGCCTGTGATCAAATGAATGAATAAAAAAGACCTAAGTGCTTATGATATATAAAGCACTCCATGTTATGGATAGAAATGGAAAAGCAAGACAATCCCTGCTCTCAAGGAGCTCATAGTCTAAGAGGAAGTGCTAGAAAATCATGGGAGAGGTACTAAGAAGGAACACAAGTACTCAACTCACAGACATGCAAGAATATGGCTCTCTAGCCCTTTTGTCCTATGAGCAAGGACAAACATACGGTGGGAGGCCTACTTCAGTTGAGAACTGAGAACTCTAGATTTTTGTCTTTATGTCTGCTAAAGCTGGGCAGATTCCCAAGATCCAAGAAGGAAGGAGACCTTAGGGACAGTCAGTCAGTGATAGGCCAGCCTCCTCCCTCCTCCCAATTGTGGGCCTGTAACCACAAGGCCGCTGTGATTAGGAAAGTGTGCTAACTGGTTATGATCCACAGAGCCTTGCTTACTTTGCATACCTAGATTAGATGAAGTTTGCCAAATTGATTATGATTAGGAGAACCTTGCAAACATGGTATAAATGAAGCTGACTAAACCAGTTACTGAGTACAAAGGAGCTTCCTAATATATAGACCTGTCAAACCAGGGATCAAATATGGTGTCGATTCTGTCGGCTAAGGCCAAGTGATAGACAATGCTCTCAGGAAGGTAACACGTGGAGAGTTTCAGCTGCAAGTCAGATGGAAAGATCCCACGATCTTTAGGGTGCAACAGCAAAGCAGGTGGTCATGCCTCCTCTCTGATGTCATTTCTGCCGATGAAATTAAACGAGTTCCTGATGTTGAACCATTTGACAATGCAAGATCTTTCTCTTCTAGATTTTCAGTAGTTGTGGCGGCAACACCTGCAAGAGCAATTACTGGCCAGCCACATCTCCCCAGGAGTTATTCCCAAGACTGATGACTTCAGGGCAGATCTGGAGGGTGCTGCCACTCCTAGAACTCTTGGCTTACTTGACAGTCGGTGGTAGTTGGTCATCACATGGTGTTGGTGGTAGCAAGGAAGTGGCACTTTTTTCCCCAGGGTTTGTTCCCTTGAATAATGGTGGTGGGGCAAAGACAGGCAGCAGAGCCTGTGGACTAGGGGGCATTAGACTCCCAAGGCTCTC
Organism: Gymnobelideus leadbeateri; assembly: GCA_011680675.1. NCBI lineage: Eukaryota > Metazoa > Chordata > Mammalia > Diprotodontia > Petauridae > Gymnobelideus > Gymnobelideus leadbeateri. The sequence continues at coordinate 1,182,269 of WOXC01004382.1, forward strand.
GGCTGAAAGTCCTGAGCTATTTCCATTGAAGTATAAAAGGAAGAAGCAGTAGCAGATTCATGTATGTGGCATGTGCTGCCTCCTGTCTTTCCCTCAGGGTGCCTTGCTCCTTTAACTAAGTTGGTTTCCCTATCCTATAGGTGGCAGTTGGTCAACATTTATTCAGTGAAACCCACAGAAAATCTGACTCCCAATCCCTGCTCAACCACGGTTGTAACTCTAGGCAAGTCTCAATCTCCCAGGCTTCAGTGTCCTCATCAGCAAATGAAAGGGCTTGTTCTCTAAAATTTCTTCCAGCATCTTAAATCTCTGTGAAGCCTGCATGAGATTTTTAGCAAAAATATTTTTACCTAATTAGCTACAAAACACATTAACCAACAGGGCCAACAGGGTGTAACCTCCCCAGATTTCTGGCTATATGGCCAAAATCTCAGTAATGTTTAGCAGGGTTGTAACCAGGGTGGAACAACTGGATCTTTGTCCCAGGGTGTTAAAATTTAGAGGAAGCCAACAGCAAAGGCAGCCAGAGCCCTGAGCCCTGGCCCCCTCAGCTCCCCCCAAAACAGCCAGTCCTTGAGCAGCATAAAACCCTGGCAATATCCTGGAAGCACACAGTTCCCCCATTAAGCAGCTCACATAATCTTAAGAAATTATATATTTTAAATATAGCAATTATGAAATATATAATACCTATAGATCTACAATCATTTCAAAGCTGTAATAATTGAATATAGATTCAGTATTTACTTGACAAAATAATCAAAATCCATCAATAGGCCCTTGGTCTTGCTGAATCCCTCCTCCTAGTTCCCCTTCAGCTGTTTATTAAGTGCTCAAAGGCTACAGATGTCAAACATGAAAGATCCTACTTCTCCCTAGGCCAGGATCACCTCCAGAAGAGTACCTGAGCTAATCCTTGAAGGAAGCGGTTTCCAAGAGGAGATGGTGGCAGTGGGGAAGGCACTCCAAAATGGAATTTACTGACCTTTATTTAGTCATTAATTCATTTTTTTGTTTGTTTTTTGGACTGAACCTCTGAATTCACTCATGAAGAAAACTCCCAATGAAGAAATTCCTCTACCAAAGGGCCTATGCTAGGCAACTTACAGTTTGAGAGAGTTGTCTGGGTACCTAGAGGTTAAGTGAGCCACTGGTCCCAGCTACACCCTTTAATACCACTAAGGTGGTATTAAATGCCTTCCACTTCGTTCTCCCCTGGTCTTCCAATTTCTCTTCTTCTTCTCTCCCCAAACCCATTTCTAAAGTGGAAAAAAACAGGAAAAGAGGGGGAAAGAGGAAATTATCAGGGAAGGTTCTAAACAGAAACATTTTGTTTCCTCTTCTTTATAACCAGCTCCAGTCCTGCTAATAAGGGAATATTAATTCACCAGGTTTCCTTTTCTCAAGAAAAGGTTACTCATCATATCTTGCTCTACGGTAAAAAAAAAAATATGTTTTGAAAATTATGAGAAAGGCAGCACAGAGTCAAGAAGATCTCTGGGCTCCTACATAGCCTGTCTGTGTGACCCTGAGTTTGTCACTTAAACTCTAAGTGTACAGGAACTTTCTAAATTGCAGAGTACATGACAATATGCATTGATAGGAAGAGTTTCCTTGGTAAGAATTTCTATATGAATGAAATCATACGTTCAGCCCCACCCTCAAATAAATAAGAAAAATAAGATAAATTCATAATGAATAGACTAGTAGCAAAGTGCCTAAGTTCTGGGATGGTGCCCAACTCCCAGTAAAACACCTAAGTCAGTAGGCTAGCTAGAGCTGGGAGGTATGTAATAAATGGCATGAAAAGATCAGGGGGTCCAATGTACTTGAAATTACTCATTCAGACAGATATTTCCAGTAAATTCTTCCATGGAAACCAGTTGGGCACATAAGGGTTGGAAACTCATCTTTAAACTTTTGTTGTCACTTCTCCAGCCTCCCAACCTACACCCCCTCCTCTTAGAATCCTTAGTTCTTTCTAGTATCAGCTCAGATGCCAGCTCTTCCCTAAAGCCTCCCTGATCCCCTTCCTTCCCACTCACCTTCACTCTTCATCCCCAGTTTTCACTGCACTCTCCCTCCTGAAGTTGTTTTATATTTACTCCTCCGGGTACGGAGTTAGAGATTTAAAGCCATGAATAACCTTTGAGGTCATCTGGCTCACCTCTGGCTAATATTCTACAGGTGAAAAAAAAGTAATAGTTGACTTTGTGGCTTGTAGAGTTAAGTGATTTGTAAGCCCCTTGAAGGTAGGTTGCCTTATTTTTTTTTATCATTGTATACCCAGCATCTGATCTATAATCTCCTTGATCCAGGAGTTCATCCAACAATGCATAGCACAGGTCAACCACATCTGCCCATTTCTGTATGACTCTTATCTATGTTCTCCCAAAAATTCAAGACAAGGGGTCAGGTCTGCCCAAAGAGCAGAAGCCCTTCCTCACTTTCTCTCAACTCTGTGAAAATACTGAGGGGACACTGTAGATGCCTCCTGCCATCCCTTGCTCTTACCAGATCATTTTTGCTTCTCCTCATATTATAGCATCCTCTTCTTTTCTTTAGAGTTCCTAGTTGATTATATGTTGCAGCCCATTCATTCTTATCTTGGACCTTTTTGGACCTCTGGGGGGCCTCTTCCAAGGCAATAAGAGTTCCACATTTTGCTGCCATATAACAATACTGGTAGAATGTTAATATTAAAAGAGTGTGCCTATGTTTTCATCTGAAGCTCAAGGTCAGTAAAAACTATGTAATTTCCTGAAAGTCCTCCAGCCTGCCCACCTCTTCCTGTTCAGCTATGTCTCACTGTCCATCTGGTAGCATCTGTCCTATATTGGACAAGCTCTATAGGACACCTACCTATTCAACTGAATGTTGAAGGGTGGGAACTTTTTCATCCAGCTCTCTTGTAGGAAGCTCTGCAATGTCCAGAATCTCAATGCATTAAGCTCATTATTACCAGACAGAAGAATATGGAAAATCTCACAGTCCACAAGGAATCCCTCAACCTTGACTTTTCCCTGGATCTCCTTCAAGACTGTGGTACATATACATTTCACTCTTTTATACCTCTCCTGATGTTTATTTCTAGAGGGTCATTAAATACAGTATTTTTATGTTGTTCCAAGGAGTCCTAATGCCCTTGATGAGGCATAGTAAATGTATTTATTAAAAATACTTGTTAGGGGCGGCTAGGTGGCGCAGTGAATAGAGCGTCGGCCCTGGAGTCAGAAGGACCTGAGTTCAGATCCGGCCTCAGACACTTAACCCACACAAACAAAAACCTAGCCGTGTGACCTTGGGCAAGTTACTTAACCCCAATTGCCCTAAAGGGGCGGCTAGGTGGCGCAGTGAGTAAGAGCACCGGCCTCGGAGTTGGGATGACCCGAGATCAAATCCGGCCTCAGAAAATGAGCACCCACACATAAATAATGACTAGCCATGTAACCTTGAGCAAGTTACTTAACCCCAATTGCTTTAAAAAAAAAAAAATACTTGTTGATGGATGACCCAAAATCTCATGTTTTCTCTCTCTAAATGCATCTTTCTTTTCAGACCACCACAGTGTCAGCAGACTAACATTTAAGTGCCTACTATGTGCCAGAGACTGTGCTAAACGCTGAGGATACAAAAAAAGTCCCTGCCCTCAGGAGGCTTACAGTTTAACATGGAAGGAAACTCACCAACAGGCACGTAAAAAAGACATAAGCAAGATACACTGGAGATAATCAAGAGAGGGAGCTCTGGGAGGCGGAGTAGGTAAGAAGTATCGCACCCTGCAGATGGGGAAACCGAGGCCTCTGTTTTCTCTTCTGTAAAATACAGAGGTTGGTGTCAGGGCCCTCCAGGGGCCTTTCCAGCTTCAGCCACAAGGCACTTCCCAGGCCAGGGAAGGCAGGTGCTTGCAACCCCACTGCAGGTACCTGTGAGATGGTAGCCACTGAGGGCTGTTTAGTGAGAGCATCAGGGCTGGCCAGGACCCTTCATAGAACGTGCCGTTAGAGAGCCCATGATTTACTGGGCACTTTTACAACATTTTATGGAGACAATGCCATTTAGTCTGATCCTCATCTAACGTTCATAGAGCACTTTTAAAGCTCTAAGTTGGATTGTCGCTTGGTTCTATAATAAGAGTATCCAACACTTTCCAAAGATGACCTTGTTTGGTGCAGTAATAATTGTCCCCGGCATTTATAGAGGGAACTTTTAAGGTCTTAAGGTTGGGGGGTGCAGTAGATGCAGGGCCTGAGGTCTGGAAGAATCATATTCCTGAGTTCTAAATCTGGCCTTAGACAGTAGATTAACTGTTTGCCTCAGTTTCCTCACCTGTAAAATGAGCTAAAGAAAGAGACACCAAACCCCTCTAGTATCTTTGCCAGGAAACCCCGCGCACACACACACACACACACACACACACACACACACACACACACACAACTGAACAACAACAAATGCATGTGAAGTCGTGCAACACATATTTCCATATTAGCCAAGTTGCAAAAGAAAATAAAAAATAAAGTTTTTTAAAGTATACTTCACTCTGCATTCAGAGCTCATCAGTTCTCTCTCTGGATAGCATTTTTCATCATGAATCCTTTGCAATTGTCTTGGATCATGGTCTTGATCAGAGTAACTAAGACTTTGAGAGCTGATCATCCTTACAACGTTCCCGTTATTGTCTGCAGGGTTGTCCTGGTTCCACTTACTTCACTTTTCATGAGTTCAAATAAGTCTTCTAAAGTTTTTCTGGAACTATCCTGTTCATTATTTCTTATAGCACCAAAATATTCCATCACAATCTTATACCAGAACTTGCAGCCATTCCCCAGTTAGTGGGCATCCTTTCAACTTCTAATTTTTTGCCACCACAAAAAAAGCTGCTTTAAATATTTCTGTACATATAGGTCCTTTTCTTTTTCCTTTCCTCTCTTCAGGGGTATAGAACTAGCAGTGGTATTACTGGGTCAAAGGATATACACAATTTTATAATTGTTTGGGCATAGGGGCAACTACATTTTTCTACAGTATTAGGGAACACCAGGGTACAAACTACACATTTAAGGTAAATCACAACTTCTCATTTAGTTGTTTCAGTTGTGTCCAACCCTTTGTGTCGCCATTTGGAGTCTAAGGTTCTGTGCTTGTGGACAATTAGGTGTCACCCACCCAACATGGTTCCTTGCTTGGGATGACAGGATAGGTCTTATGGTGTATGATGAAAATCCAGGAAGTATTTTACCAGCTGGTCTGTTCTGTCTGCACCAGCTTCATCATCCAAAGGCATCCCTTACTTACTATCTTTCTGGAAACAAGCATTTTTAGACAGTCATTAGGTAGTTAGGACCCTGCCCTCTGGTAGTGACCCCCTATCATTCCCCCCACCCTCAGGAAAAAAAAAAGATTTATTCCTTTGGAGTAGTTCTGTGTTTTAACTCTAAATTAAACCTTCTTTCCCTACTCTACTGCCAGATCCCTGAGGGTTTTTCTGTTCCTCACAGAAGCCAGATTGCAAAACAAACAAAAAAACATGATTTTTCTACCTTACAACAAATCTCTAGGAAACTGACTGCTTTGAATTCAGTCATCCTGAATGGGGCCCAAATCCAGGCCTTATTCTGGTCTCACCCTGTGGCAGGAACAAAATCTGTCTGCTATGACTGCATTAATTTCATTGCTCCTCCCTTCAGTACCAATGCCAGGGGTGTGGATGGAGAGATTTCATTCTCCATCTCTAAGGAGGGACATGCCACTTCCTCGCCTTTCCACCCCACCCCCAACCTTCTTCCTTCCTCTTCCTCCTTGGGGTCCCCTCCCAGCATTCTGTGTACCAGGTGGCAGCTTTAGCAATCGGTAGACCATGCTGGTCCTTTAAGGCTCTTGACCTAGCCAAGGGGGAAGTACGTCAGAGGTTTTGCCAGACACCTCACTAGTAGGACCAGTTGCTGTGGCAACTGTGCAGTGAGAGGACAGGGCAGTAGTGTTTTATCTGAGTTTGATATCCTTCACTTAAAAAACCATGGAAATGCAGGTCTCTCTGATATATAGCTTGCTTTTCTTTTAAACATTTAATAATTTTAACATATAACTTTAAAAATTGCATTTTTAAAGATATTTTGTCGTTATTGAAGTTGCTTTTATTGGATTGAGCCTGACTCACGTGTCTGGCCTAGGTTAGTCCTAGCCCAGGATACCCTACTACCACCACGTCTTTGTAACTCAAGGAGAAATAACTCTCTTCTCCGTTAAATAACACATTTAAAATTAAATTCTTTAAGGTTGTCATATATTTGTCTAATGGGTGCAAGTACAGGTTGATTTGTAAACTGGGATGTGTCCAGGGTGATATATGCTAGCAAAAAGCCTAGACCAGAATTCTGAAGACTTTGATTTCAGTATAGGTCTAGTTTTGCCTTTAGCTATATGACCTTGGCTTGGTCACTTTACTTCCCCAGGCCTCAGTTCTTTCTAAAATGGAAAAGTTAGCATAGATGATACCCAATTCCTTTCAGCTCTGATACACAATGCTGTATATGTCCTTGGACAGAGTAGGAACCCTGCCTACCTGCTTTGCAAATGTTCTTTGGCTTCCTGGTTCCAATCCTAGATAAAACAGGCTCCTATCCAGTCCATCTCCTGCTCTGTAGTTCAGTGTCTGTTTTTTTTCCTTCTGGAGCACCTTATAAGCCTTAATAGAAAAAAAACAGGCACTATCATGGATAGTCAGTGAAGTCTAACACTGAACCCATGACATTCCCTCCTAAACTCGCCCCTCCTCGAAGCTTCCTCTCGTCTGTCAAAGGTGCCACTGCAATCCTTCCAGTGTCTCAGTAGGACCTGAGCTCCTCATATGCTCACCGCATGTGCCCAATCGGGTGTCAGATCCTACCGCTTCTGCCTCCATGTTTCTTGCATCTCCCCCCTTGCAGGGCCATCCTCTTAGTTCAGGCCCCAATTACCTAATGCAACAACTTCCTAACTGGTCTCCATCTCCCCAGTCCATCCCACATATAGCTGCCAAAGTAACTCTCCTTAAGGTCAGATCTGACCATGTGACTCTCCATTTCTAGTGGCTTCCATTGCCACCAGGATTAGCTTTTAAAGCCCTCCACATGGAGGCCCCAGCCTCTCTCTCTAGCCCTTCTGCTCTCTGTCCTCTGCTCTGGGCCCCAGCCTCTCCTTTCTTTCCATTCAGAGCTCCTTCTCCCATCTCTGTGCCTGAAACATGCTCCTTCCTTACCTGTGCTTTAGAATTAGGAGGCAGCTTTTCATTTAAGAAGCTGCTTGGGTTCCATCCTCTACATGAAGCCTTTCCTGAAACCCCCAGCTGCCAGGACATTACCTTGTATTTAACCATTTCATATGGATTTGTATTTATTCATATATTTTTAAAATGTGTTTCTCATTTTCCCCTCTGGAATGTAATGGTAGGGATTGTTTCATTCTTTGTAGTCATGTCCCCAGTGCCTAGTGCAGCACCTTGCCCATAGAAGATGCCTGATACATACTTGTAGATTGATTGATTACATTTTTTTTCCTTCTGAGACTTTTAATTGCCCCCCAGCCCTGCAATTTGACCTCAAAACTAAACCTGTACCCTGCCAAAAATAACTAGAAGGTGAGGCCTGAGCCCTTAGACTCACAGTGAGTAACCTATCACCCACCCTCACTGGGTCCATCCCAATCCAAACCCTTGTCCTAGGAATTGTGATAGGGCTGAACTGGGTTCTGAAAGAAGAGGCAGCTGATTATTTTTCACAACCACAGATAGGGGGAAGGTTCATGACCAAGTAAGAGAAAGAAAGAATCTTAGAAAGTAGACTTGATAATATTGACTTCATGAAATTTTTAAAAAATTATTTATTTTTAGTTTTCAATGTTCATTTCCACAAAATTTTGAGTTACTGTTTTTTATCCCTGTCTTTCCCCTACCCCCACCCCAAAATACAAGCCCACTGAATGCCCCTTCCCACAATCTGTTCTCTTTTATATCCTCCCCCATCACCTCCCCTAACTTTCTAGTAAGGCAAGATGGATTTCTATACCCCAGTGCCTGTATAGCTTATTTCCCAGTTGCATATAAAAGACAAATTTTTTAATAAACATTTGTTTTTAAAACTCTGAGTTCCAGATTTTTTCCCTTCTTCCCTTCTCACCTGCCCCCACTGGGAAGATAAGCAATTCAATATGGGTTGTACATGTGTAGTTACCCAAATCATTTCCATAATTGTTATAATTGTGAAAGACTATATTTCCCTCCATCCTGTCCCGCCTCCCATTTATTCTAATTTTCTCCTTTGACCCTATCCCTTTTCAAAAATATTTGCTTCTAACTACCCTTTTCCTCAATCTGCCCTCCTTTCTATCATCCCCCCTCTTGAAAGCCTACCCCCCCCCATTTTGCTGTAGGGTAAGATACCCAATTGAGTGTGTGTGTGTTATTCCCTCTTTAAGCTAAATTCAATGAGAGTACGGTTGTCCCATTCCCTTTCACCTTCCTGCTCTTCCCCTCCATTGTAACAGTTTTCTCTTGCCTCTTTTATATGAGATAACTTGCCCTAATCTGTCTCTACCTTTCTCTTTCTCCCAATAAATTCTTCTCTTACCTCTCAATTTTATTTTTTAGATAGCATTCCTTCATATTCTACTTATCCTGTGCCCTCTGTCTATGTATACATGAACATACATATGACCACACTCACATACATTTATATATACATACACCCTCCTATACATACATATATATGTATGTATACATATATATTCCCTTCAACTATTCTCATACTGAGAAAAGTCTTATGAGTAACAATTATCATTTTTCCATGTAGGAATGTGAATAGTTCAATTTTTAAAAGTTCCTTATGATTTCTTTTTCCTGTTTACCTTCTCATGCTTCTCTTGCTTCTTGTATTTGAAAGTCAAATTTTCTGTTCAGCTCTGGTTTTTTCATCAAGAATGCTTGAAAATCCTCTATTTCATTGAAAAACCATATTTTCTCCTGAAGTGTTACACTCAGTTTTGCTGGGTAGGTGATTCTTGGTTTTAATCCTAGCTCCTTTGACCTCTGGAATATTATATTCCAAGTCCTTCAATCCCTCAATGTTGAAGCTGCTAGGTCTTGTGTTACCATGATTGTGTTTCCACAATACTCAAATTGTTTCTTCCTGACTGCTTGCAGTATTTTATCCTTGACCTAGGAACTCTAGAAGTTGGCTATAATATTCCTAGGAGTTTTCTTTTTGGGATCTTTTTTGAGAGGTGATTGGTGAATTCTTTCAATTTCTATTTTGCCGGTTCTAGAATATCAGGGCAATTTTACTTGATAATTTCTTGAAAGATGGTGTCTAGGTTCTTTTTTTTTTATCATGGCTTTCAGGTAGTCTAATAATTTTAAATGATCTCTCCTGGATCTATTTTCCAGGTCAGTGGTTTTTCCAATGAGATATTTCACATTGCCTTCTATTTTTTCATTTGTTTGGATCTATTTTATACTATCTTGATTTCTCATAAAGTCTTTAGCTTCCAGTTGCTCCAATAGAATTTTGAAGGAGTTATTCTCTTCAGTGAATTTTTGAAATTCCTTTTCCATCTGGCAAATGTGGCTTTTTGAGGCATTCTTCTCCTCATTGGCTTTTTGGGTCTCTTTTGCCATTTGGGTTAGACTATTTTTTAAGGTGTTATTTTCTTCAGTGTATTTTTGGGTGTCCTTTAGCAGGATGTTGACTTGCTTTTCATTATTTTCCTGCATCATTCTCATTTCTCTTCCCAATTTTTCCTCCACTTCTTTTACTTGGTTTTCAAAATCCTTCTTGAGCGCCTCCATGGCCCATAACCAGTTCATATTTTTCTTGGAGGCTTTTGATGCAGGTGTTCTGACTTCACTGTCTTCCTCCCACTCCATGCCTTGATCCTTTTTGTCCCCAAAAAAGAATTCTATTGTCTGTGCTTCCCGTGCTTGCTCATATTGCCAGCCAATTACTTGACCTTTGATCTCTTTGCCATGGTAGAACTCTGCTTCCAGAATGTAGAGAACTTTGTCCCAAATCACTGAGCTCTTCACAGCTGCTGGAGCTATTAGGAGGACGCCCTCTCTACAGCCCCCACAGGCTCTGGCTCACTGGTCACACATCCCAAGACCACCACTCAAGACTACAATCCAGATCCAAGCAGGTTAAAGCAAGAGTGATTACCCTCTGAATGGTCACTTGGTCCCCCTACAATTTGCAGGCCAGGAGTTCCTGAGGCAGCCATGTGCTGCGCCTCCACCTGCTTCTAGCTCTAGGGGCAGCAGCTCTTCTGTCCCCCTGTTCCAACCAAGTTCCACACTGACCTTTTACTTTGTCTTTGGTGTTTATGAGTTGAGAAGTCTGGAAGCCTCCACAGCTGCTGGTTATTCCCTCTCCTGAAGTCTGCTCTGGCCATTGCTGGTTGTGGCCTCCCTGGGACTGGCACTGCTTGGCTCATGCAGGACTTCGCTAGGCGCCCAGCATGCTGGGATAGACCTTTCCTGTTGGCCTGCCAGCTGCCTTCAGCAGATTTGTTTCTCTCTGTCACTTTGTGGGTTCTGTAGCTTTAAAATTTGTTTAAAGTCATTTTTACAGGTATTGGAATTGTTTGGATTCAGAGCCCACGCCAAGTTTGTCCTTCTACTCTTCCATCTTGGCTCCACCCCAATTTCACAAAATTAAATATATTTTGTACAAACAAAACTAGTGTAGTTAGAAGGAAAAGAAGTAATGGAAAAAAGCTTTACAGTAAATTTCTCTGATAAATATCTCATCTAAGATATGCAAGGAACAAATAAACAAGAGCCATTCCCCAATAGATAATTGATCAAAATATAGGAATAGGCAATTTTCAAAGAAAGAAATTGAAGCTATCAATAATCTTATGAAAAAATAGCCTTATGAAAAAGTACTATAAATAACTAGTAAAGAAATTCAGATTAAAGGAACTCAGATGCTCTCACATCCATCAAACTGACAAAGATGACAAAAAAGAGAAAATCACAATTGTTGGAGAGATTGGGGTCCAACCATGCTGGAAAGCAATTTGGACCAATGACCAAGTCACCAAATGATGCACATACCTTTTGACCCAGCTAAACCACTATTACCTAAGCCTATATCCCAAAGAGATCAAAGAATGGAAAAGACCTATATGTAAAAATATTCCATCTTTTTTTCTTTGTTATGGCAATGAAGTAGAAATTAGTAGGGTGGTCAATTGGGAAATGACTGGACAAGTTATGTTATATAAATGGAATGGCATGGCATGCCATAAGAAATGACAAAAGGGGTGGTTTCAAATTAACCTGAAAAAGACACAAATAGACAGAGGCAGACTGAAATAAGCAGAATCATTAAAATAATCTGTACAATAACATTATAGAGATAAGAACTTTGTTCAGTGTAGTGACTAACCCAGTTGCAAAGAACCAGTTACAAAGTGTATGCTGCCTAATTTCCTGGCAGGGAGGTGAAGGGCTCAAAATGTAGAATAAGGCACATGTTTTCAAATAGCCAGTGTGGGGATTTGTTTTGCTTGATTGTGGGCATTGTTACTAAGGCTTCTTTTGTTTTTTTCCATTGGGAGGTGAGGGGGGTGGCTGGAGGAGGCAGGGAAAGGAGAGAAAATGGGTTCATTGGAGTATTTTTTAATGCACAGAAGAGGAGGAAGGCCAGGAAGAATCATGGAGAAGCAGGGCAGTTTTGAATGTTACACACTAAATTTATTATATTTTTTTGAAATCCAGCTACACGTGAAAGATAAAACTACAATTTGATGCACAGCCCTTTTCTGTTCTAGGTGCTCATTTTTAAGTTTAGAATAAAAATTAGTTGCTTTATTTAAGAAGCAGTGGTGGATTGAGATTATAGGGTCCTATGTTTAGAGCTGGAAGGGGTCTTTGAGGCCATCTAGGCCAACCGGGTGACTTGCCGAAGGTCACATGTGACATAAAGGCCTCAGCCAGGGTTTGAGCCTGCAGGGTTACATTTCATGGCCCTAAGGAGGCCAGATGACTGACTTAGGCACAATTGAAAAGTTAAAAGTCTTGTGTTCGGTCTGTAGTCTCCATTTCCATCACAGAACTTCTGCCACTCATTAGTAAACAAATCTAACATGGGTCATGTCTCCCTTAACGTGACCTCTTTTACTCTAACTCTGCAGTGTCCTTTCAGTGTTTTCCTATTGCTAGCATTAACAAGTTGGGGAAAGACTTCTAGTGAGGCAAAGATGCCTCAGCTGCACCTCTAAGAAGCTCTGGGAATAATGGGCTGTGAAATACTCCCAAGAGGGAGAACTATCTGTAGTGAATGTCCTTTCCCCTTCTCTTCATAATATTGTGCTAGAAATGGATCTGTTTGGCTCTTTGTAGAGTCAGAGCCCATTACATTTGTTGTAAAAGGAAGTTTCACAAACTTTGTCTATAGGTCCTCCCAATAATTCTGTAAAGTCATCAGGATAGATATTCTTATTTTACCAACAAAGTAGCATTCAGAGAAGTAAAGGGACTTGAATAAAGTCATGTGCCAAGAGGCAGCCAGGCTGGGACAAGAATTCAGGGCTTGTTTCATCACGCCAGGCTTGCATACCTGCCCCACAAGTTTTTATTTAAAATATTTTTAATAATTGTTAACTTAATCATCAACAAACTTTTCAAATGCAAAGAACAGAGGACTGTACAAGGAGTAGCTTATAGTTTAGTTATTTTTAAAAGAAATATATTAAGATTAATAAGGTAGTATCCGTTGTTCTTTGTGTCACACCCTTCTGCACCTTTTTCTGTGTAATCTTAAAAAGGCTTTATTCTTTTTTTCATGTATCATTACCCACTGACTCCCCTTCCCTCCTCCCCAGTAGAAGCCCTTTCTTGTAACAGATATAAATAGTAGACAAAAAAAAATCAACACGTTGGCTGCAGATGAGAACGTATCTCTCATTCTGCACTGGCAGCCTATCACCGATCTGCCAAGGGGTGGGAGGTGTGTTTCATCATTCACTCTCTGAGGCAATAATTACTTGGGTCAGAGTTATATTTTTATGTGGTCATCACGTAAATTGTTCTGGTTCTGCTCGTTTTATTCTGCAATAGTTCATTTGAATCTCTTCTCCTCTGAACCCATCATATTCATCATTTCTTATAATGCAATAAAATTAACTACAGTCACAGACCACAAACGGTCAGGTGTTCCCCAGGTGATGGGTGCCTATTTTGTTTCCACTTCTTTGCTATGGACACAAAGAGCTGCTACAAATTCTCTCATTTATGTAGGTCCTTTCTCTCTGTCTTTGCCCTTCTTGCAGGGTATACTTAATAATAATATTAGGTAGCAGAGTATGTAGAATCAGTAACTGAGGGGTAGAGTTCCAGATGGTTTTCCAGAAGTGTCGAATCAATTCACAATACCAACAGTGAAATAATGTGCCTTTTCCTCTTTTATTATCTTCACTCCCCACCCCCTCCCCACAGTTGTTTAAAAAGCCATTGGCCACTTCTTTGACAAGTTTTTTCACCTGCCATGAATCTAATGAAAGGTTTTCCTGGTCAAACCAAGTGATGCACTAGAGTAATTATTTCCCAACTTATTTAGGCCAAGTTACCTGACTTGGATTTCATCATACTCAAGTTTGCACAATCTCTAACTTCATTGACCTTTTGGGTCTCTCCTATGATCCTTCCCCCTAAGAAGGTGCTTAGGGTTAGCCATCTTGTATCAACAGTAGGCTCCTGGGGGAGGTCACAGCTTCAGTGCACTTGAAATACAAGGCCTTCCTTAAGTAGTAACTGTGGCTGCACAAGATGGTCCGGTGACCTGGAAAGCAGACTTACCTGAGAGGAGGATGGATCTGAATTCTAGCCTCAGCCCTGCCTCTGATTCCTGACCTAAAGTATGAGCTTGCAGCACCCTTTGCATGAAGCAATAGCTCATCCTTGTGGTGAAAGTCAGAAGTTGCTTTGGACTGGCCAACGCAATCCTGTAGGGAATGTGTGTGTTATTGGCTTCCCTTCCAGGGTTCATTTCATAATGTAATTTCCCTGGTGCTCTTCTGTGAAAAGTGTGGCTTATAAGTGATCATCCCTGGAAAGATGTAGAAATACTGTCCAGTCCTAGGTCAATAGCAGGCACTTGGCAAAACTGAGAAGCAGGCAGGGTTTGTCATTCAAGGCCCCTCACTATATGCTCCAATTCCCCAACTTTCAGTGCCTGCCTACCCACAGGATCTCCACTGTTCTCAGCTGCTATGTACTTTCTGTCCTCAGAAAGGACCTGATGTATTTATTCACACTAAGGAAAGAGTTCTGGCTTCAAAGGATCAGCTTTCAAATCCCTCCCCTAATCTTTATTACATATGTGACCTTGGACAAGTCACAGACAGTTCCTGAGCCTCAGTTTCCTCTTCAGTCTTGTCCTGGATGGCTTTCAAGCTCCCTTCTCTAGATCTTATGGTTTTTAGACTTCTCTTTTTACTTTTCTCCTGAGGATATGTGTGGTAAAAAACACTAGCTTGGAGAGAGCCTTAAAAAAAGCCAGATTAATTTTTCACTTCATTGAAGATGGAGCTTCAGGCATATACTGATTCATACTAATTGAGAATGAAATACTGCCTTAAAGTTTACAAAGTGGCTTGCCTCACAACCCTGTGGGGCAAATAGTAGAAGTATCCTTATCTCTATTTCATAGATCAGTGAAACCTGGACCAGCTCCCAAAGTGTTCTGGTCCTCTTTCCCCTGCTTCTTCATTGAAGTAGAAGCCAAAGGACCACTTGGGGACAGGGAATGTGGCAGAGGTGATTCTTGTCCTCTTGTATGTACTAGAAGGTCCTTGAGTCTCCTTTCAGTGTTGAGACTCTCATTCTTTGGGAATGATCCTCTTGGAAAGGAAGCATGAGGGTACAGGAGAGGTAATGGGAAGAGGAAGAAATGAGGGCAGAAAGAGCTGTGTCTTAAAATCCAGCTGGAAAAGGGTTCTACCACCAGAACACTGTATACAGTAACAGCAATACTGTATAATAAGTAACTGTGAATGGCTTATCAGGGATAGGGAACCTGCAGCCTTGATGCCACGTGCGGCCCTCTAGGTCCTTTGACCGAATCCAAACTTTGCAGAACAAATCCCCTTAATGAAAGGACTTGTTCTGTAAAAGTTGGACTCAGTCAAAAGGCTGCACCTAAGGACCTAGAAGCCCTCAAGGGCCCTTGAGGGCCCAGGTTCCTCACCCCTCACTTAGCTCTTCTCAACAATACAATGACAGGAGGCAGTCCCAGAGGACTCATGATGAAAAAATGGCATCCATATCTAGAGAAAACTGATGGAGTCTGAATGGGAGTCACAGCATATGTTTTTCACTTTATTTTTTGTGGGGTTTTTTTTTTTTTTGGTCTCTGTCTTCTTCCACAATATGACTAATATGGAAATATATTTTACATGATTGCACATGTATAACATATCAAATTGCATACCATCTCAGAGGTGGGAGATGAAGAGGGAGGGAGAGAATTTGGAACTCAAAAATTTTTAAAATGAATGTTAAAAATTGTTCTTACATGTAATTGAGAAAAATTTTTTTTAAAAATTTAATGGTTCTGCCACTTTGGCCACAAGAAAGGGAAACAAAACATTAGCTGCATTCTTGTCCCCAGTTGGGAATTCTTGCAAGTTGTATGTGGATGTGTGTGTGTCGTATGTTTTATGGGACTGGGGGTATGGGGAACATGGTGCTGTTTTTGCAAAAAAAATAAAATAAAATAAAATAAAATACGGTCATTCTGAGAGAGAGAAAGCTTAAAGGTTCCTAAGCTTAAGAATAACTGGAGGGAGAGGGAGGAATGGGAATTCAAAAATCAACATTGCCACCTTCTGTTGACAAGACATTAATGCAAGCAGCTTCATTTGGTTGTTGGATGGTGGAGCAGATGTTACCGCTTTTATGAAGTTATTCAGAGGCATAATGGACACATAGCATGAGCTTTAAGAATCCATTGGCCACCTCTTAATAGTTCCGGATTTATACACCAAAAGAGGCACCAAAGTGAGGTTCTAGTTCCAGTCTTCCTACCCTCCCAGTCATTTGAAGGCTGCCATCCTCCCTCATCACCCATGCATAAAGCCTGCCAGTAACAGAGCTAATAGTTACACAGTGACTCTCAGCAAATAGGTAGTTATTGGGCACCTACTGTCTTTAGCGCCTTCTGCTAAGCCTGACTGGGGGCTGTGAAAGGCCTATAATTTAGTGAGGATGCTAGAGATAGGACTGAAGACTGGACTTGTGATTTCATCAGTATAGGGAACTCCCCAGAGCAGGCTGTCACTTTCACTGCAACTTAGAGAATAACCACAGCACGGAGATGTTAATCTGTGATCCAGGGTCACATCGCCAGTACACATCAGGAGGACTTGAACATGGGCATTCCTGAGGCTGGCTTTCTATCCAGTACTCCATAAGAGTCAGAAAAGGATAATCGTGAAGATCGAGGGAGGGCGAGACAGAGACAGAGGGATAAAAAGGAAAGACAGAGAGAAAGAAAGGAGGGAGAGAGAAAAACAGAAAGAGAAGGGTGAAAGGGGAAAGAAAGACAAAGATAAAGGAGGAAGAGAGAAAGGGGGGAGGAGAGAAATATGATCAAAATTTCACAAAGGAGGAAGGACCAGAACTGGGCTTTTTCTTTTTTGTTTTTTTTTTTGTTTTGTTTTGTTTTTTTGTTTTTTTTTTTTAAGCAATTGGGGTTAAGTAACTTGCTCAAGGTTACACGGCTAGTCATTATTTATGCGTGGGTGCTCATTTTCTGAGGCCAGATCTGATCTCGGGTCATCCCAACTCCGAGGCCGGCGCTCTTACTCACTGCGCCACCTAGCAGCCCCTTTAGGGCAATTGGGGTTAAGTAACTTGCCCAAGGTCACACGGCTAGGTTTTTGTTCGTGTGGGTTAAGTGTCTGAGGCCAGATCTGAACTCAGGTCCTTCTGACTCCAGGGCCCACGCTCTATTCACTGCGCCACCAAGCCGCCCCCGAGAACTGGGCTTTTTCACAGGAAAGAATTTAGGGGGAAGAGGAAGAAGGAGGGAAGGCGAGGAAGCAGGATTCAAGTGTCCAAATCCTACCCTGTAGGAACCATCTACTCCAAGTACCTTTAAGGATAGCCTTGACTCTAGAAACAGAAGGTAGAAAAGAACTGCCTTCAGCTGATCAAAGGTTCAGATTTAACTGATCTTAGACCAGAGTTTTCAGGAGCAGAGAGAGGGCTTCCCACCCTAGATTCTGACTCTAGTGCATGAATCTTGAGCCCAAGTGGGTGGGGAAAAAATCTAGAAGAAAAAAAAAAAACTAACAAAAAATCTGTAATTGTAGCAGACTTACCAGAATCTAAGAAAAAAATTACACACACACACACACACACACACACACACACACACACACACACACACACACGCTCCCTCCTCCCTTCCCTTTCCCTCTTCTCTCCTCCTTCCCCATGTGACATTTATATAAAGTTTGTTGGTGGTTCCCTAATACAAGGTTTAATCCCCAAACTCTCTGATACCCTTCATAGTATCTATAAATAATGTGTAATCATAGCATACCTTTAACACCTACCCTTCCATTGTCCTCTCTGTCCTGCATGTGCTTTGGGTTACAGCAGCTGTATAGCTCAGATTTCTTAGGACTGACTCCCAACATCAAGAAAGGAAAGTCAGGTCAAGAAGCATTTATTATGTGCCAGGCACTGTACTAAGAGCTGGGAGTCTCAGGAAGCTTATTTTCTAACAGGGGATGACAACACAGAGAAGGAAGCTGAAGGGGGGAGAGAAGCTGCCAAGGCAGGGTCATGTCATTGAAAGTCCAGAGAGAGGGGCGGCTAGGTGGCGCACTGAGTAGAGCGTCAGCCCTGGAGTCAGAAGGACCTGAGTTTGGATACGACCTCAGACACTTAATGCACACACAAACAAAAACCTAGCCATGTGACCTTGGGCAAGTTACTTAACCCCAATTGCCCTCCAAAAAGCAAAAAAAAAAAAGTCCAGAGAGAACTTTTAATCATACTTTGAAAAAGAAATAGGTTTTGTCTGACCAGACACCCTGAATTTGGGTGCAGAGAACATAGCCACCACACTACTTGGTCTGCATAGAGACTTCTGTCACTTAGTGGAATAGGAATCCTCTCCACCCCTTTAGGATTTGGCCTCCCCATTCACCAGAAGCAGTCATGGACCAAACTGTGGGTTTACCAAGCTGCAGTGATTTTATTGGCAAATAGATCATCTACAGAGCCTAGAGAGTCTCCTTGGGGCTGAGCATGCTACCCAAGGCCTATTTTAGCAGCATTCATGTTATCATTTCTTTCTTTCCCTCCATTGCATTCTTCCCCTGCCCTCTCTGATGTTCTGGGAAGCTACACAATCATAAACTGGCAAATGAAGGGCAGCCGCTCTTTGCACCGTTTGTCAAACCACTTGCCCGCAGCCACCCCAGACATGACAGCACAGTTTTCCACCTTCCCACCATCTGGCTGGGTGGTGATCTCTGTCTCCCAGTTCTTGTAGCTGATCTTACTGCCCGTCATATCCACCCAGTTGCCTTCAGTTGCCATGTCATTGAGGCCGAGCCAGATCTCTGCCTCGGTGCCTATGCCCTTGCGTAAGTATTCATAAAGGGAGTCGTTCTCGTCGCCATTCTGTGGAGTGCTGAGGGTGCCCCCTCGAGAGATGCAGTCTTCACTTGCTTCATGATAGGTCTTGGCCTGAGGGAAGGCCAGAAAGCACTTCAGGTGGATCTTGGTGCCCTTTAGGCAAACTGGGAAAAAAAAATGGCTTCTCAGATACCTCAAATCAACTGGATCTACCCCACCCAGCAAGCAGGCCTATCTTAATTCCTTCACTTAATGATTATTTATCTAGCGCTTGCTATGTATGTGCAAGGCATCTTTGGGTCACTTAGACACTAGAGTATCTGCTAGGAGTGCTTGGAGGACTGAAGGGTTGTCATGTGGGAGACAGACTGGATTTGTTCAGCTTAATCCAAAGGGCTGAACTCAGTGCCGTGAGCAGAAGTTGCAAGGGGGGCAGATTTACTAAGGTTATCAGGCCAAAATTTCCTGACAAGAAGACTTGTCAAAAAATGTCCAATCACCAGTTTCATCTTCACTAGATCTAAAAGGCTGGATCACAACTGGTTCAGGAATATTTTAGTGGGGCTTCTTGGTCTAGTATGGATTGGATTTGATCATCACTGAGACCCCCTTGAAATTAGAGATTCTCTAATTCTGTGGTCTCCCTGAAGACCTAAATGGGTTCTGTATATAGGTAGTAGGTGAGTAGATAGACAGACAGACAGACAGATGGAGACAGAAGGTAGATAGATGAAAGATGGATGGTCTCACATTCCCTGTATCACACTGTCCCTCAATAGACTTGGACATCACGTAGTTAAGTGCCCCTCAACCCAAATTATACCACAGACTGTGATATCTAATTTGTTACAGAATTCTTTGCTGTCTGCACTTGTAGGAGAGCTGCTGGTGGAAGAGAAGGGGAGGTCAGGGGAAGGGCCCCTACCAAGAGGGCATGGGGAACCAGCAGAGGGAGGACTCAGACACAGGGAGAAGGAGGAAAAGAAGGAATTTTTTTCAGTTAGTAGGTTTTTTGAAGTAACAACCTTTGGCATTAAAAGTTTATAGAGCAATAGAAATGAATATTGAACAATCAGCACTGCCATTCCTGTTAATCAGTTGCTCTGTGATTCCAATCACCAGTCCTCTGACTCCCCTGCCCCTTACAGTCCTTCCTGGCCACCAATTCCCTACGCGTATTGTCTTCCTTTTTTAAAATGTAAGCTCCTCTCTGGCAAGAACTGTCTTATGTTACTTACATTTTCCCCTAGAGCTTAGCACTGTGCCCAACATGTACCAAGAGCTTAATAATTTTTTTAAAAAAATTCCTCCATCCATACATTCCTCCATCCATTCATGGATTGGCAATTGGGCAACAAGTATTTCTCATCCAACCCCTTCCTTTTAAAGATGAGGAAAGAGGCTATGAAAATCCAGAAAACTTTCTGGTTTGGGGCCTCTTTGAGACTTGTAATACTTTCTTGCAGCAGGCTGCCTCTGCTCTGTACACATTGGCCTCTTCCAGGATTTTCTGGAGACTTCAGTCCCCCGTGCTTGCTTTCCCCATCTGATTCCCCAGCTATTCTTTAGAGTGTCCTTGTTTTATGACTTTAGCAATAGAAGAGCATCTGGAGCCACCTGATGGAGAAAGCCCTCTCCTTTCTGTAAAATGATATTACTTCTTCCTGGGTTTTCCTGGGTCACTGGGCAGTGGAGGTGACAGGTGTATCCCCCCACCCTCACACACTCCTTATAGAGAGCTTGGGGAAGGTGGGTGTGGGAAGCTCAGGGAAGCCTGACTTTCCTAAGAACCAGAGAGGCCTCACTTCCTCCTCCTGCTAAGGCCTTAGGCTCTAATACCTGACCTTCCCTATCCAGCAGCTGGGACCCAGTGGTCTCCATTGGCCAAAGTTCCCTTACTTGGTTCTCCCTGTCTGCCACACACCTGCCACCAGATGATTGTATTTAGATGCTTTGTGTCCTAATGGCCTGCCTGAATTTTTTCTTACAGCTCCTAAGTGTTCATATAAAATGAACAAGCCCACAAGGGCACAGCGAGTTAGTAACAGAGTCAGTCCTGGAACCCAGGCTCTCTGACCTACAAACATACCTCATTACTCTCTCCCTATTCAAACACTGCTGGTCAAGTTCCTCTTCCTTGGACTTATCTCCCCTCTTATCCTAGAGGCCTCCTGAGGTGTTGCAGGCACAACCCTGTCCCTCTGTGTGCTCTGGAGGCCCAGGTCAGCATTATTTCTGCAGAGCTGTTATTGGCATGACTTTCTCTCCATGCACCTTTTCCACCTCCACCCATGCTAGCGTTGCCTACTATAAAACATTTTTTAAAATAGCTATAGTATGACACATTAGTAAGAAGCAACTAACTCCTGTGATAAAATCCTGCCAGCCAGCTGGCAGCCCTGCCTTCTGCCCAGCCCCAACTAGGAAGGGGAAAATGCAGAAGAGTTGTTTTGGCTATAAAATATTAAGAAAAAAAACAGGCCTGGAAAGAATGACCACCGATGCCCAATTCATTTGGCTATAGAGCTAGCCAAGTGTAGCCACTTGTATCTGCTTTCCATAGGATGACTTTTTCTGATTGATTCACCCTGTTGCTGGCTGGAGGGGAGCTCCCTGGGCAAGCATCTGTCTGTTAGCCTCAATCCTCTTTCTATGGATAGAGTGTGTATTGACCAGGTGGTCCCTGTTAGCTCCTGGGGGCACTTTCTTACCTGTCTGGAGGGCCTGCTGCTCCTTTAATAAAGCCACATCCTGGGCCAAGCTGTCCAGCTGGCTCTTCATCTCTTCTATTATCTTGGCATTTGCAGGCTCTGATAAACAAGTCAAGAGATAACAGTTGTAGAGCTTAGCAGGGATGGGGAAATCTTCTTTCCACTTGTTCCAGCAATGAGGGCCCTGGGGGAAAATAATAAGCAACCACCACCCTTCTAATTCCTTCCTCACCCAATGGTCCTTCCACCTTCCCCCTCTCCTTTTCTTCCCATTTGGGGTTACTATGGTTTCACAAGTTAGTATAAATGTGAATTGTTTACATCCTTGCTCTTCACCTGCTCCAGGAAAGCAAAATAACCTCTTCGTGAGAGATGGGTTTCTTTGTGTCAGATTGGGGTTGGCAGTGGTGGGGGCAGAGGGCCCTGCCATCTCAGACTTAGAACTAGGGCATGGGAAGCTGTCCCCCAAATGGCCTCGGGGACTGTAGTTAGACAGTTACCACAATGATGATGGATCTCTCACCAAGGTTTGTTCATGACCCAATTGCCTTCATAAATGACTAATCAGGCTAACCAGGAACTGGCGGTTTTGCCCATACTTTGCACAGATGTTTCCACAAATGGATTTTGGAACTTAGCTGTTAGCTTGCTATATTAGAGCTGTTTTGTTCATCCTATTACAAGATCTCCCATATCAAACATATATTCCTGACCTATGGTCTCCAATCACCTTATAGGTGATTATAGGATTTGGAGCTGGGAGGGACTTTAGAGATTCTGTCATTGAAAAAAGGCCTAGTTGGGGTGGCTCAGTGGCGCAGTTGAGTAAAGCACTGGCCCTGGAGTCAGAAGGACCTGAGTTTGGATCTGGCCTCAGACACTTAACGCACCCACAAACAAAAACCTAGCCGTGTCACCTTGGGCAAGTCACTTAACCCCAATTGCCCTCCAAAAAAGCAAAAAAAAAAGAAAAAAGAAAAGAAAAGAAAAAAGAAAAAAAGCCTAGTCAAATTCATATCTACCTGAAAATTCCACCTAGAGCTGATGACTGACCTCAGATCCACAGGTGGTCATCCAGGCTTTGACTGAAAATCTCAGATGAGGACAGATCCCTCCATTTTCCATTCCACTTTAGATAACTCTCCTTGGTAAGAAGCCTTTCCTAACAGTGTTCAATCCATCCCTGCTTCTCATGTTGCAGATGCACATCAGAGAACGGAAATGACTTGGTCAAGGCCACACAGGCAGAAAATATTAGAAGTGGAATTTAGATCTATGTTTGGATCTCTGCCCCCAAATCCAGTGCATTTATTTGTTTGTTTGTTTGTTTATTTTGGCTGCACATAGCAACCTGGAGTTTTTTAGAATGCTCTTAAGAACACCTCTGCAATGCTTCTGCTCTTCTCTCTTGGCTTGGACTGGAGAGCTTTCTCTTGGGCAGAGCTGTAGCTTGGGGCTGTGGGACGACAAGGGGGTGTGACAAGGGCGTCATCCCCGGGTGCTGAGTGGTAGAGGGTGTTGACAGGACTATCTGGAGTTGGCACAGAGTTACCAAAAACAGGGACAGGGACAGGGACTGACCTAGTGAGAATAATTAGCTAAAATGGCAGCTAGATGGTAAAGTGGAGAGAGTGTTGGATGTGGAGTCTAAATCTTGCCTCAGACATTTACTGTAACCCACAGCCTCCTTTTCTTCATCTGTAAAGTGGGGATAACAAGACCTACTTGATGGAATTGTCTTGAGGATCAAATGAGATAACACGAGGTCTCTGCCTCTGCTTCTTCACCCCCTCCTCCAAATTAAATGAAGGTGTGTTTCATTCCATTTGTGCTAGGCTACATCTCTGCCCTCTGGAAACAATTCACTGGATCGTCCGCTCTCCTGGGGGCTGGTGCCCTTCTCTCTACTTCAGTCTGACATCTGTGCCAGTCAGCATGTGATAGCAGCTTGGGCCCAGAATGCCAGGAAGATGCCTGACATAGGTGCGGGATTCTCTAGCAGGGCAGTAGGGGGCTCTCACAGCTCACCTCATTCTTCTCAGAGGCTCTTTATTACCAGTCTGTGCCCAGCAGTAAGAATGAGGTTCCCCTGCCCCAGACTCGGTTTTCAGGCATAACTGCCAAGGCTCTAATGTTATATTGGCCTCCACTTCCTTCTCAGGTTGGAAGAGCCCCCAGGGGGTTCTCAGCAGTTGGGGGGCACTTCTTTCTCAGATTGTCATGCTCAGATCTCCCTCCCTCACCTGTATAATAATAATAGCTTGCATTTATATAAAGCTTTAAGATCTGTAAAGCACCATATAAATGTCATCTGATTTCATCCTCAGAACAACCCTGGCTGCTAGGTGGTGTTACCATCGCTATTTTACAGATGGAGAAACTGAGGGAGGTAATGCTTGAGTGCTGTGCCCAGGATCTCACAGCCAAGTGAGTGTCTGCGTCTGGACCTCAGCTCAGATTTTCCGGACTCCAGTCCCAGCATGTGTGAGCAGTACTGTATAAATGCTGGCTGTTACTGCTGTTCCATCTTCTACCCCTTTAGAGCTCCCTGCGGACAGGGAGGATCTTATGCCTGTCTCTGTGTCTCCCCAGCACTGAGCACACAGTAGGTGTTTGGCACACTGTAGGTGCCTAATGGATCCTGGTCAGCTCTGCAGTAATCAGACTTGGGGGGATGGTGGATGCCACCTTGCCTGCCTCAGACACAGAAAAGATAGTGAAGCAGGCACAAGTCAACTTTGTAAACCATAAAGAAGGGAGAACAGACAATCTAAGGGCTGGAGGGGACCAAAGAGCCCATCCAGGCCCCTTATTTTCTAGATGGAGAAACTGAGGTTCAGAAAAAGGCCGTGGCATTCACAAAGACCCCCTTCCCTTCCCTTTGTATGTGACCTTCCCCACCCCACAGGCTCCTGTTGCTCCCTCCTGTTTACTTGTCAGGGCAGGCATTTTTCTCAGCAGGAGACCCCACCCACCCTCTGTTCAGATTCCCTCGGCTCCTGCCCTCATTGGTAACATTAGTTCATTTCCATGGCATTGAGTTTATGTTGCCACAAACAGAAGATTGTGATGGCCCTTGGCCAGATGACGTTGACTATGGAGCTGGAGGGAGAGAGCCCTAATTCTCAGCCAAAGCATCTTGAACGACAGCTGAGGGAATAGGGGAGAGCTCCAGCCAATTGAAGCCACTCTCAGCAATCCCAAGAAAAAAATGCCCCTCTCATTTCAGACACTGTTACTACTGTCAGATAAGCCTCACCAAACCTTAAACCAGGAGAGAGAAAAGCAACCGTCTTCCCCAAACCACAGAATAGGCAATAGAAAACCAATAGTTTCTTTTTGAGTTTCAAGAATTATACCCTTCTTGAGCTATGTTAATTATATTAAACATGTAGTAGGTGATGATAGGTTTGGGTTGTTTTTTGTTTTTTAAGGGCAGTCCTAGAGAACTACATAATCTTAGACAGTTGTCTTGGGACCCTGAGAAGTTAAATGACCATGGTTGCATGACCAGTATGGGTCACTGTTCAGTCAATAAGCATTTTTTAAATGTCTACTATGTGCCAGGCGCATAGTAGGCAGGCAAGAATACAGTCTCTGCTCTCAAGGAGCTTATATTCTAACAGGGAAGACAACATACAAAGAACTATGTACATGCAAGATATATAGTATAAGCGGGAGGTAAGCTCAGAAGGAAGACACTGGGGTGAGAGAGGATGGGAGGGACCAGGGAAGGTCTCCTGCAGAAGATGGGATTCCAACCCATATCTATCATAATAATGCAAAGCTGCCTCTCAGCCACACTCTATACTGCATTTCTCCAGTACTCCTAGTGGAATCCACTTTTCCAGGAATTTCCCTATTCCATAGCCTAGGAACCTGGTCCTCACCTTCTTTTTAGCTGAGCTAAGAGAAATACAAAACTTCTATTAGCTAAGAAAATTAAATCAGAACTAGGGTAAAGAGGGAGGCTTCACGCCCAGCTGCTAACTCCTCTTCCTGGAAGAGAGGGGCTGGCTGGAAGGCCCATCCTTACCTTTCTTGGCGTTGGCTGCCTTTTTTATTTTGGGGGTTGGTGTCTCCGTGCTGGTCCCCGGGAAGAGGAAGAAGAAGCACAGGAGAAGATAGATCCCTTGGAGGCCCATGTTGCTGTTCCTCCTCCCAGGGTGTGATGGAATGGAATGGCCGTGAGCTGGAGAGAGCTCGACTTCTTAAGGCAGCTGTAATCAAAACCTCTCCATCCAGGAAAGCCTTCCAGACCCTGGCTGCTTGCATTCCATTGAGGAGAAGGGGAAAAAAAGAGTGCAGAATCTGCAAAATAGACTAAAGTCTGGGACTCACAGAGCCCAGCCAGGCCAAAGAAACTGCACCAGCAACCCCTCCCTCTCTCTGTCAAAACAAGAACTCCTTATTTCTGGGACTAAAGAATATAAGTAAGAAATAGTGTCCTCAGTGAGGTGCTGAGTAATAAAAGGAGGAGAGGATGGGACCTTCTAGCACTGCCCTTCTGATTGTTACTTCTTAGGGTCAGTGTGGTCAAGTAGAAAGAATGCCAGAAGTGGAGTCAGAAGACTTCCATTCAAATTCTGGCCCTGCTGCACATTCTCTGTGTGACCTTGGACAAGTCACTGACTCTCTCTAGGTCTCTGTTTCCTCTTCCCTAAAATAAGGAGGCTGGAAGATCTCTGAGGTCCCTTCCAGCTCTAAATACAGTTAGTGTTTCAGGAAGCCTTGAAGGAGCAAAATCTCTGGGTCATCCTCCTTATCTCTGCCTCCTGCCTTCCCTGGTTTCCTTAAAGTCCCAACTAGAATCCCATCTTCTGCAAGAAGTTTTTCCCAAATCTTAATTCTAGTACCTTCCCTCTGTTAGTTATTTCCTATTTATTCTATATGTGACCTATTCGTATATTTGTTTGCTTGTTGGCTCACCCATTAGATTGTGAGCTCCTAGAGGGCAGGGACTGCCCTTCGAGGTTATTATTTGTATCTCCAGCTCTTAGCCCAGTGGTTGGCACATAGTAAAAGCTTCAAAAAATGTTGATTGATTGACTTCCAATTCACCACAAATTTATTACCCTTCCCCTCCCCCTAGGAAAGTTTAAACCACAGGCTAGTTCTATGGTTCTATGAATATAGGTCTTTTGAGGCTAGGGGATGTAAGGGAAAATATGGTCCAGGTAACAGCAGAGCTAGAGTTTCTGGGCCACAGGATATGTTTATTTGATTGCTTTTCTTGACAGTTATTGAGTTTACCATAATAAAGGCATTAAATAAATACCGTAACTTGTTTTCAGTGTAATCAGAAGCTATTTCATTGATTTTGTAATTGTTCTTCATCAAAATGGCCAGTTACAAAAGCACTTTTTTTTAAGGAGTAGAATCATGTAGATTTTTTTTTTTTGCTTTTTGAAGGGGGGAAGGTAGGGCATTGGGGTTAAGTGACTTGTCCAAGGTCACATGGCTAGTTTTTTTGTGTGTGTGTTGTGTCTGAGGTCACATTTGAACTCGGGTCCTCTTGACTGCTGGGCAGGTGCTCTATTCACTACACCATTTAGTGGTCCTACAGAGGTACTTTTTTTTGCTCTGTAAAATTACTGCAGGATTTGAGAGCTGGACAGGACCTCAAGGCCAAACAGTCCAATCCATCCACAAAAGGAATCCTATCTCTAACATACCTGACAAGTGGTCAGCCAGCCTCTCCTTAAAGACCTCCAGTGAGAGGGTGAACCCCCTTAGCTCTTGAGGCAGTCCATCTCACTTTGGGGCAGCTCTAATTGTCAAGAAGTTGTTCCTGACATTGAGCCTAAATTACCTCTTTGGATGAGAATGTTGAAAATTTAATGGAAGGAGATTATAGTTTCATTAAGGGGAATGGTCCCAAAATCCAGCCACACATCCTCTGTGATAGAAATCTCTCCAAGAGAGGCCTGATTAAGACCTACCAAGGAATAAATTGGAGATCAAGTTTTTGTTTAGTTGCAGGGGGTTCTGCATGGGATTCCTTAGGTATTTCCTTTGGGCTGAAGAAGAAAATTCACCATTGGTTCAGACACTCTACCCATTGGTCTCTTGGAGTTTCCATGACAGAAGGAGAAAAGAAATTACAACTAACAAATCAATTCCAGTAGCTCCAGGGGGCAAGAAGTTTTATTTTAATCTGGAGAGCCTTCCTGGTCTAGAGCTCTCCAGGCTTTAGACATAAAGAAAAGGAAGAGCCAGAGAAAACTGTGGTAATGGAGAAGCCTGTGTTGTCTCAGTGCTGTCCTTGATATTCACCCATACTGCCTGCTAAGTCTTCCCTCTGTGGAAAGTCTCTTCATCTCATATACTTGGGTCAGGAAGATTGTGCCTTCCCAAGGGACACTTAGCTAATCTGACAAATTCCCCCAGCTAAGATCCCAAGGGAACGAGGCCAGGGCACTCTCCTTCTGCTCTGAGGTTATAGGCAGTGGCTTCATAAAGTCCTCACAGAATTATTCACTTTTGTAACTTTTAACTCTTGAGCCTTCATTGCTTAGTTTGTTATGTCAGCCTGGTACAATGGAAGAGCATTAACTCAGGATTCAGAGGGCCTTTTGAATCTTATTTCTGTTGCCAACAGGCTGCAGAGTGACCCTGAACTAAGCATTTCCCTTCTCTTGGCCTCTCTTTCCTTCTCTGTTGAACTAGATGATGTCTGAAAGATCCCTTACCACTCTAAATTCTGTGAGGAGAAAGGGTAAATGTTCCCCACGCCAAGAAGGACTTCACTTCCAGCAGTCATAACCCATAGGGCATAGTTTGTCCTTTCTTCAGGATCTTCAGGATCTTTGGTCAGTCATTCTCCCTGCCACCATAGCAACACCAATGGTTTCTCAGTGATCCTTTGTAGCTGCCAATTGTGGAAAATACAATCACAGAGTAACAACTGCTAGCATTTATCCAGTCCTTTAAATGGTATCTCATTTGCTACTCGTAACAACCCTGTGAGTTAAGGGCACATTTTATAGAGGAAGAAGCTGAGGCTGATAATGATTATGTGTCCTGCCCAGTGCCACACAGCCAATAAGTATTTGAGGGTCTGATCTTTCCCTCTCCAAGCCCAGTGCTCTATGGCATTTGGGTCACCCTCAATCGGATGCAATTAGGTGACAATGGTAGGTACAAGTAGGCTGCAGTATATTGCCAAAATTGACTTGCAAGGAGTTGTGTAAAAGATATTATCAAGAACATGAATGATTAAAAAAGACCAGTGGATAAGTCATGTAGCATGAACAAAGGACGAAGTGGTTAGCCTGACACCTATTAGTAGTAAAGGACCCAGAGGAAGGTCTCTAGCCCCTTGAATAGATCCCTTATCAAAGATGACTGAAGGACATGATCAGTCATTGCACAAAACAAGAAGAGATGACTGGCTGTCAATCAGTACCACTGGAAGGAGTATCCATATCCTAGCTCCATTAAAATACTTTTAAAAAATAAAACCAGAACTCTTATCAAAACAGCAAAACATAGCATTTGTTCCTATCTAGTCTGCATTTAAAAAGTGATATTCAGTTTAGAACAGTAAAATAAACACCTAAGAACAATTTGATCCATTCCTCCCTAATCTATGGAGGAAGGACCAGAAAGACTGATAATATCAAAGACCCAAAACTCTATTGAAGTATAACTGTCTGAAATAATCACACACTGTGCTGTGAATGTCTTAACTTCAGGAAATTTGCTGTTAGATATCATTCACAGATTATTCCCACTATACCTACAGTGTGTTATTAAAGTTTAAAAGCATGTATGAGGGAACCACGTGCACTTCAGCAGTTATCTTCTAGAGACAGTGCCACCTCCTTTGTTGACTCACCTTGGTTAGTCATACTCATATAAGCCCCCACCCTACTGTAGTTCAGGCCTTCACCATCCTTCTGTTGGACCACTGCAGTGGTCTCAGATCTTTTCTCTTTCCCCTTGGGCCTCCACACAACTACCAAAGTGATCTGCCTAAAGCACAGGTCTGACCAGGCCACTCTCCAGTGGCTGCCTGTAACTTCTAGGATCAAGTACAGACTTCTCTGTCATTCAAAGCCATTCCCAAACTGGCTTTCCAACTTCTGCATGCAAGTTTATCCAAACCAGCCTCACTACTACTAACTATTCTTCATTCAGGGCATTCCATCTCCTGTGCCTTTGTGTGCTTTTCTCGGTTTGGCATCTTGGAATCCTCACTGTGCTTCAAGGCTCAGCTCAGCCATCACCTTCTATATGAAGCTCTTCCTAATGACCAGTGGCTAGGGTGTCCTTCCCAAAACCATCTTGTATCTCTTTGTATAGAGCTTTCTGTTCATGTGGTCCTTCCAGCTAAACTGTAAACTCTTCAAGGACAGGGAGTAGTTTCACTTTTGTCTTTCTATTATAAATGCTAGTGGATTGACTGATTGATAGAGATTTCAGGACAGATAGCAAGGGAGATAATTCTAGGCATAGATGGGAGTCTTTCTGGGTCTTTTAATTCACATGGTATACTAAAATTACTTCACCTCTACCTTACCAATTTAGTTTACTTCTTAGTAAAGAAGTACTTTTAATCCCAAAGTACTATAGACCTGGACAAAGTATTTTTCCCCCTTGTCCCTCTTTTTTTTCACTTACTATCTGTATGACCCAGGGCAAATTACTTTACCTCTGTCTTCCTCAGTTTCCACAACTGTAAAATGGGAATAATAATCATACGTACCTCTCAGGGTTGTTGTGAGGATCAAATGAGATATTTGTAAATCCTTAGCATGGTGCCTAGCATACAGTAAGTGCCTAATAATTGCTTATTTCCATTCCCTTCCCCTTCCTACTTTTACCAGTTTCAAGTCTCCAAATTTGCAGGATGTTTTCAATTAGAAGGGCTGCCAATTCTTCCTCTAAATGAATTCTTTAGTCAAGAGATGCTCTTGAAGCTGCTACATTGCTAAGTATGGACATCATCTAACAGACCTAAGGTTGGAACACAATCTGTACAGCTGGATTAGATCCCTAAAACTGACTGTTTAGTTTTCAGGGAACCAGGAGAATCACCATTTAACTGCTGAAGAACTTTTATCTTCCATCGTTAGCAAGGTGTAAAGTAAGGTGAGCAGAGTTCCTTCGGCCACTAACTAACCACATTACAATACAGAGCCTCCTTTTTTACATGTAATTGAGGAAAAACAAGATACTAAGTAGTTTTTAAAAAAGAAAAAGACTCTACATTCATTAGAATGAAGAGTGAGATCAGCAACAGTCTTTACCAAAGAGAGAAGGGTATGGAATTGCATTTGTTTTGATGTGCATGTTTTTAGGGTTGTTAAGGGTTTGGGGGGATAGAAAAAAATAGGCAGTACTTCCATGATTTTGCATTGTTTAAAGATGTGGTTTTTTAAAGCCTAATATAAATTGAATTGTCATAAAAGACTATCTCCTACGAAACTTCTAAAAACCGAAATGAAACAGTACAGAACCTCCAGTTACTTGCCCCAGTCTCAGGAAACTGGGACAAGTTTACATCAAAACTTCAGTGCAAGAAAACCTACTGTCCCTGGGCATGGGGATAGTTTCCATGCTCAGTCCATGGAGGACAGGACTCTGCAGTAACAATAATAATAAATAGATAGCAGCAGTTATATTGCACTTTAAGGTTCATAGAGCACTTTATAATATTATATCATTTTGTTCTCACAAAAACCCCGGGAGGCAGGTGCTGTGATTATCCCCATATCACAGATGAGGACACTGAGGCACACAGTGGCCAAATGACCTGTCCAGGGTCATAGAGTTGGCAGATTTCTGAGGCCAGATTGAATTTAGGTCTTCCTGACTCCAAGTTCAGCCAGGACTACCTAGTTAGGAGAGAACGAGAATTTTGTCTTTTCTAAGTTGGATATTGGGGAAGTATTTAACTTTCCTCCCCCCATCTTACCCTTCGACCCCCAGCCAACCCCATCCTACCCCTCCTTCCCTGGAGGTCAAGGAAAGCAGGTGCTAGTGATTTGAATACCTTAGCTCAGCTGGCCCTAGAGAGATCTTCATGCCCCACCAAGAAACAATGCAAGTGGGAGGGGAGTGAGAGCTCTGACAAGGCTCCAGACTCATGGGCTGTGTTCAAGAATACTGGGAGAGAAAAAACAGCAGACCATGTACCAACCCTCACCAGTGGAGATTACGATCAGCATGGACATGAGGGAAAGTGTGGAGGTCGGAGGTCAGTGGCAGTACAGCACATCCCGGAACCGGGTCCCTAATTTGCTGCTGCAAGAGCTGGGTATGGACACACTTGGGGTTAGGAGGGCCTGGGTTCAGATACATCCTCAGTCAGTGCTCGGCTACGAGGGCCTCGGCAAGCTGTTTGGCCTCTCCGGGCCTCGTTTCCTCATCTGTACAATGAAGAAGTTGGGTCTTGATGGCTTTTAAGGGCCCTTCCTTCTCTAAATCTATGGTTCTATGAATATGTCCCATAGTGGCAGGACACACACTGGTCAACTGACACATTTATATTACACATTTGCTAAGGGCTGCAGAAAAGTGCTTTCACCACCTGCTGGAGAACAGTTAGAACAGGTGGACAGAATAGTGGAGAAACTGCAGTAAGAAGCCTGCAGCAAAGAGGAGTGATGATCCCTGGGAGCCAAGGAGGATTGCAGGCTGAAGGAGGAGCTCTGCCTTGCAGATGGCCTGGGGAACTAGGGAGAGGAAACACTAAGGGATGAGAGCAGCAGCTGGACACCTGTGGGGGAGGGGGAGCCGTAATGCACAGAGGGAGCACCTGATGAAAACCTATGTAGGACAGGACTTGAGTTCCTGGGGCTGGACCAGCTTCTGGGGCGGGGGCTGCCTTTAAGAGCACAATTAGGTGTTGCTAATGGGGTACAGTTAGTTCTCCCTGAGCCTCATGTGTTCTTCTGACTTGCAAATCAATCTGCTCATTTGTTGAGACTTAAGAACTAGCAGTTTAAGAGGGAACTGGATGGGAATGAGAGAAGCTCCCAAACAAAAGAAGGGGTTAATAATCTTCCTTTGTTCTAGTCTAGTTTCTCAGAAGAGAATAGCTGATAATGAGGACAGACTCCTATAGCATTCCCTAGGGGCTGGTGAGAAGCCCTTCAACCCCTCAAGCCTCAAGGCTTTTATGGGGGCTGATCAAGGCACACATAGCATTCCAGCTTGTACATTCAACCCTACGGTTCCCCATTCACTTCCCAGTGCCCATCTGCTTTATAGGGCAACAAACAAAGAAGGCATATGGCCAGCAACAGCCTCACAAGTTTACATCACCCCACCCTTGTATCTTACTGCATAGACACAGCGAATGTTCATATCATTTGTCATTATATAATGCTGTGAAAGCACGGTAGAGATGTTTTGAACCATAATTGTGGGAACTCATATCTAATACCTGGGAACAAGAGATTGTTATGGCTATGGATCCTGGGAAAGTGAACTTTAAGAAATAATAACAAAAAATCCACTTTACACACACTAAAATTTACAACTCTGTCATATGATTACATATAATATACTGCTAAGAAGACAGGGAACCTTTTGCCAGTACATGGTAAATATGGTTCTGAATTCTGTGGTAGGGTCTAAATACTTTCCTCATTCTAGGTCTTCAAGGCACTAGTATAAAATTAGAATTTTTCTCGCCCTGCCCTTCCCTCCCCCCCCCCCGCCCAGTAGTTTTTCTATGTTCTATGCCTGAGAACAGTGTGAGAAAATGGAAAATGAAATTACTTCATACCAATTGTCTATGCAAGTAAATCACTGGGCTTAGTCAATGAACAAGTATTTATTAAGTGTTTACTATGTGCCAGGCACTGAGCAAAGCATCAGGTATACAAAGAAAGGCAAAATGCGTAGCTAGGATCATTGCATATAGTGCTGAAAGCAACAGCAAACGGCCTCCAGTCCATTTTACCTCAAGTCCCCATTTTACAGATGAGGAAAGTGGTCACACAGATAGTCATCGCAAAGGCCCTCCTACTCCAAATCCATCATTCTTTATATGACACCACACTGCAGATAAGTAAACAAATCAACAAGCATTTATTAATCACTTGCTTTGTGCCAACCACTGTTAAGGGCACTGGGGATACAAAAACAAGCTGAAAGAAAGACAGTGCCTGCTCCCAGGGAGCTTACTGTCTAATGGAGGAAGACAACACATTAAGAGAAGCTGGGCTGGGGGTGGGGAAGGGGGATAAGCAAGGGAAGAGACAAGTTCCTTGTGCAGGGTCTTGATGACAAAGCACAGTGTCAGAACCAGAGCTGGGAGAGGAATGAAAGATGGCTGGCCTGGGCCCTTCAAAATGGAGAGTCCTAGAGGAACTCAGCAATGAAGGAGTCACAGAAGCAGAGGAATATGAGAAGGCTACATGATAAAAAGGCAGCTGAGACACAGTGGCCAAAGTCCAGAGAGTGTGTAGGATGGGGGAAAGACAGAGAGAAATACGTACATATATTTATATGTATACACAGAGAGAGAGAGAACATGATTGGGCATCAGAATCTGGGATTCTGTGTCATGGTTGCATAGCGCTTCTGTGTTTGAACTAAAGACTCTAAATGAGGCACAGAAATTGTTTGTCTCTGAGCTATTGTCCTCCCCAGCTGGAATTTGCCTTTCTGCTCTCTCCCAGAGGCAGGGAGTTCCTGAAGAAAACAGTGAGTATAACTGAGGGAAATATGGTCGG
The DNA here is from genome assembly GCA_011680675.1 of Gymnobelideus leadbeateri. NCBI lineage: Eukaryota > Metazoa > Chordata > Mammalia > Diprotodontia > Petauridae > Gymnobelideus > Gymnobelideus leadbeateri. The sequence goes on from WOXC01004382.1 coordinate 1,216,303, forward strand.
TCTTAGTGCTCACACAGGTTTTGCATTTCAGGGCTCCCTTGATGCCTCTGCTTCCCCCTGAAGCTGTAAGTGAAACATCCCATTGATCTGCAAACCTGCCATAGCCCAGTCCCTTTCTGAGCACTTCCTGGCCTGGTCAAGTACCTGTCTCTATAACACTTGATTCTTCTATTTGGTCATGCATAGGAAGGCTACGCATATATTCAGGAATACTGGTTAGAGTATTGGTCAAAAAGGCAAGGATTCAAATCCTAGACACTAGACAAGTCATTTCCTTTCCTTGGGTCTCAATTTCCTCCTTTGTAAAGAGAGGTGGACTAGAGGGCCTCTGGGGGTCCCTTCCAGCTCTCCAGGTTCCTACAAGTATTAAAATGCATGGCTTGGTCTCCAGATGGATAGAGTTCTTTGTTGTTTGGCCCTGACTGCCTGGGGTCGGGCCTGGAGATTGCACAACACAGTCCATGTGTCTTATTTCTTGGAATTCTGGACACACACATGGCAAAAGATATCCTCCCCCTCCTCTGCCTTTTCCTTCACTCCTGGCCAAATTCTAAGGTGGTTAGATAGCACCCAAACCATGAACTCTACTCATAGCATAAGTAGATTGAATAAATATGGCAGAAAAGATGGTTTGCCTTCCTGGTTTTTGCTGCAGGGACAGCCCTGGTTTTTGAGGACTTTGCATTCCTGGAAAAAGCAGAAACGCTGATGATCTCTTCCCCCTGAGGAATTTCCATGTTCCATTTCTCTCCCATTTCATTCCATTTGAGACTTATCCAAAGATCAGGAGGAATGAGGGATGGAAGAAAAAGCCTCATGGTACAGTGTGGTGCCAAGACACGGGGCGGCACTGGACGGCCTCGGCTCAAATTCCTCTGCTACTTATTAGCTGTGTGGCAATGTCGAGTCACTTCTCTTTAGGGTCTCACCTCCCTTATCTGCCAAATTAGTCAGCAAGCATTTTTCTTCCTTTTATATTTAATTTTTTTTTTGTTAAATTTGAGTTCCAAGTTGCTGTCCTCCCTCCCTCCCAACCCCACACTGAAGAAGGCCAACATCTGATGTAGATAGATACATACACGTATGTATGTGAAACTGTACTATACACACTTCTATTTACCAGCTCTTTCTTTGGGGCTGAATAGCACCTTCCTTTATAGATCCTGCATGGTAGTATTTGTAACACTCAAAATAACTTAGTGGTTCACAGCTGTTTTTCAAACAGTATTGCTGTTACTGTATACAACGTTCCTTTGGTTCTGCTCGTTTCAAATGTCTTCACTATTTCATGCAAGTCTTTTCCATGTTTTCCTAAAATCAACCTGCTCGTCATTTCTTATACCTCAGTGGTATTCCATCACAATCATATACCACAATTTGTTTAATCATTCCCCAACTGATGGGCATTCCCTCAATTTCCAGTTCCTTGCCACCCCAAAGAGAGTTGCTATAAATATTTTAGAACATATAAGTTCTTTCCCTTTTCACTGGGAAATAGACCTAATAGTGGCATTGCTAGGTCAAAGAGTATGCACAGTTTTCTAGCTTTTGGGACAGAATTGCAAATTTGTTCTCCAAAATGACTGGGTGAGTTCACAGTTCCACCAACAATGTATTAGTATCCTAATTTTTCTACATCCCAACATTTGTCATTTTGTCCTATCATTTTAGCCAATCTAATAGGTATGAAGTGGTATCTCAAAGTTATTTTATTTGCATTTCTCTAATCAATAATGATTTAGAGCATTTTTTTCATGATTATGTATAGCTTTGATTTCTTCCTCCAAAAACTGCCTATTTATATCCTTTGACCATTTATCAATTGGGAAATGACTTACATTTCTATAAATTTGACAAAGTTCTCTATATATTTGTGACCCAGTGATCCTACTGCTAAGATCATGTCTTACAAGATGTTATTAATAGCAAAAAAGAGCCTATCACTACAAAAGTATTGAGAGCAATTTAATTTGTAATAGCAAACAATTCGAAACAGTGTGTTCAACAACTGTGAAGCAGTTAAATAAATTAAGATATGTCAGCATAATGGGATATTATTATACTCTGATGTTGGGGGTGGCTCGTTCCCATGTGGAGCAGAGACCAAGTGACTTACAAGCGTCCCCTAATGCCAGCCAAGGCTAGGTAACTGTAGCAAGGCCAAAAGGCACACTTGGATTTAACTGTTCCACCTTTGCTTATAGACTTATTTTCTTAAGTTTCTTTCCAGGTTCAGAAGTGGTCTAGTGGGTATGTTTATACTCAGAAATGACCAGAAATGCAAACAGTCTGTCAGTGATTGGCTTAGTTCCACCCCAGGCTGAACTGGGGAAGGTCTCTTCTCCTTTGGGCTAACTTGCCCTTTCAATCTCAAACCACACATTTAGAGAGCTGGACAGAAATCATTACTGATGGCTGTGTCCTTTGATAGCAGTATCGAGAACTTAGGAACACAGAGAGACATCAATAAGGGACACCAGGCTGCAATACAACTTGCCACTGGGAGTTGAGTTCTGCCTTTCCTCCCAACTTCTCATCCTCCTTCTCCATTGGTTAAAGGGGGAAATGGGAAGAAATGTGATCAGACAGATAAGCGAGATCATCGGCAAATCCACTGGGTACTAGTACTCCAGGGAGGAAGGGGAAGCAGAGAGACTACAAACTGTGTTTTATTGGGTCACCAGCCCCCCCCATCCACTCACCTGCTATTTTGGACTGACAATCTCCATTTCTTGCTCCTGGTCACCTTAACCATGGAAGGTGTGGTAGGGGCACTGAGAAACATTTTGATATTCAAGGCCCTCCATAATCTGGTCTCCCCTTTCCTAGGAAAATACTCTGCATACATTAGGTGCTTCATGTTTATTGAATGAAAGAATGTATTGTTTCCATTGCGAGTTTTGCTGGATGACTTCTGGGGTTTGGTGTACTTTACTTGCCCTGATCAGACAACATCTGTTCAATTCTGGGTACCATAATTTTAGGAAGGACATGAATCAGCTAGGAGAGCACTCAGGAGGAGGACCAGTAAGATGGTGAAAGGCCTTGGGATATGAGAATCTTTTAGGAGCTGGGAATGTCACCTGTCTTCAAGTATCAGAAGGGCTTATTCTATGTGGTCCCAAAGTGCACAACTGTGTGCAGTGTGTAGAAGTTGTAGAAAGGCAGATTTGGGCTTGATAGGAATAGGGACAGGGACTGGACCTGTCATTTCACTGGCTCAGAAGAGAACTCCTCTGTGAGGAGCTGCCTAAAGCCCTTAGGGGTTAAGGGACTTGTCCAGGGTCACACAGCCACTGTTTGTGAGAGGCAGAGCCTGACCCCAGCTCTTCCTGGCTCTGAGGTCATATGGCCTTTAAAAAAAAACTTATCTAATTTCATTTTTTAACATTCACTTCCAAAAACTTTTAAGTTTTAAATTTTCTTCCCCTTCCCAAGACAGCATGCAGTCTGATAAAGGCTCTACATACACATTTTTACTAAACATATTTTCACATCAGTCATGTTGTAAAGAATTAGAATGAATGGGAGAAACCAGGAGAAAAAAAAACAAAGCCAAAAAAAGAGCAAAAAGAGCTTCACTCTGCATTCAGACTCCACAGTTCTCTCTCCAGATGTGGATAGCATTTTCCATCGGTCTTCAGTTGTCTTAAATCCTTGCATTACTGAGAAGAGTTAAGTCTGTCAAAGTCAGTCATCACCACATGTCCTTTAAAGTTCAACAAGATGAAAAAATCCCTAATACTCAGACATCTCCCAAATCAAATGGGATGTTTTAGGAAGTAATGAATTTCCCCTCACTGGAGGGTCTCAAGTGATATGACCACTTGGGGTAGAAGGGATTCTTGGACAGGCATGGGTTGAACTAGGTGGCCTCCCTTTCAGCTGTGGGTTGTGGTGCCTCTCCACACATATGGGCCTCTCCACATACATAGCCCTCCAAAAAAAATGTTAAACTAATAGCCTGAGTTTGAAAGAGGGATATGACTTCGTTAATGGAGGAGGACCAGGCTTTTGTTCTCTTTGTGACAGAAATTCCACACGGATCCTCTGGATTCTCTTAGAAGCTTTTATCCTGGCAGTTATTGGTACCTTTGGGGCATATGGAAAGTTCTCTTCCTTCCCCAGCACTGCCACGTCTTTCCCTGTTGTCGTGAGGCCAAGGGAATGGGAAGGAAACATCTGCATGGAGGATAGCTGAGTGTCAGACTTTTAGTTTGTTTTGGCTGCCATGGATAGAGTAGCCAAAGATGATTTGGTAAAGATGGTGCTGTCAGGAACTCAACTAAACTCAACTAAAATACACCAGCCCCCCCACTACTATGCCCCCCCATACACACACGTACACAGGCACACTACCAGTTAAAAAGCTCTCTCATTTTTCTACCTTATAGGCAAAGACATACTTTTAAGATTGGTTTTTTGTAACATTACAAAAAAGAAGTCTGCACTGGAGCTTCAGGTCACAGGGGAAATGAAGGAAACTTGAAGGTGTGAATATGAATGCAAATTTCACTAATTAACCTTAATCTAACTTCATCCATACAGTTTACACAGTCCCTGCTTTAGAATTACACATTACCCAATGGTAAGTATTCAATTCAACTTAATGAATATTTATTAGGCACCTCTGTATGCAAGGTACCACTTGGCAACACTGGCAAAAATGAAGCTTCTCCCTGCCCTCAATGATAATATAATAATAATTATTATTATTATTATTACAATATAAAATTATAATATAAATATTATATAATATAAAACTATAATATTAAAATATAATAATATAATATTTAAAATATAATAATAGCTAACATTCTATATAGTGCTTTAAATGTTTGCACAGTGCTTATTTACTAGCTCATGTATTATTACTTTGTGGGCTACAACAGATAAATAAAAACAGGGCCAGACACTTGCTACAAGCCGACAAAGTCGTAAATCATGCATGTATGCATAAACCAGCCCACTAGAGGCCTCACCTCTTAGCCTAGATTTCTTTCTTGTAGGCGCATTCATATGTCCAGTCTCATAGCTGGGAACTCAGGGGCTTGTTGTCCAACTCTGTGTGACCAAACATACCCAGCAAGCTACAGGGTAGCCCAGCACCCAAAGCCACTGGGTGTGGGAAAACCCACTTGCTACCCCGTGATGCAGCTCTAATTGTTGGAAAGCTTTTTCTTACACCAAGCCTCTGCCTGCACCTCTGTGGCTCATAACGTCCCTACCCTCTGGGACCAAACAGAACCTCTGACACCTGAAGAGAGCCCTTATGCTCCTCCTGTCCCACTTTTCCTTTTCCTCTAATGTAATGGCACCAGTTCCTTCAGTGACATGATCTCAAGGCCCTTTACCATCCCTTATCCCTCCTCTGGGTGGGATCTAGTTTATCAAGTGTTATAGTGTCAGAGAGGCCCAAGTTTGAATCCAGTCACACACACAACTAGTGTGTGACCCTGGGCAAGTCACTCAACCTGCCTGCCTTAGTTTCCACATCTAAAAAACGGGTATAATAGTAACACTAACTCACAGTATTGTGAGGACCAAATGAGAAAAACATATGTAACAAAAACACCAAATTAAACAGAAAACTCTAGAAGACAGAGACAGTGGGACATCCATATTCTAGACAGAATGCCTTTATGTAATGTAGCCCAAGATTGCACTAACCTTTTTGGCTGTCACAGTATTGACTCTTGAGGTACTTGCATTTTCCCCCCACCCCCACCCCATGTCCCCCAGTTTGTCATAGGTTGTGTTGATTGTACATGACCCACTGAAAGAGGTAGTAATAGTCTATAGAGTGTCACTCTTTGCTGTAACCCATCATGGCAGACAGAGCAGTGTGGCTAGGTGCTCCAAGTGCACACAGTGGAGGTCAGGATCTAAGTTATAATGCAGGCAAAGCCACTGGGTAGGTTAACATCCCACTCAAATATTAGCAAAGTCACTCACTTTAACTTCTCTGAAACTTCTCAGTTTCCAAATTTGTAAAATGAGGGGGAACATACTAGATGGGGGTCTGAGGTCCCTTCCAACTCTAGAACTCTGCAGAACTGTAATTTCATCTCTGAAATAAAGTTAATAAAACTTATGAGCCACCTCCCTCACAAAATAGAAGAAATTAAGCTTGTTTTATTTCAGTTTAGCTCAATGATTTCTCAGTTTGCTTAGGACAAATTTTACGGGTTCCTGTACAAAACTTTTACTACCAAAAGTCTTTACTTCTTAAAATCAATAAATACAAACTCCCAAACCCTTGCTCCATCCTGGCCCTCTAAACCCCCCACTCCCCAAGCTGCTGCTCACCAGTATGGTAAATCTGGATAGAGAACTTCTAAATACAGCTGTAATCTAAGGCAAAACAAGGACAGCAGAGTACTGTGGGATCAGGGATGAGCGGCCTGAAGTCAGTCAGCTCAGTCACTGACTTGCTGGGCTTTGGCTGGGCTGCAGTTTCCAAATTTAGAAAAGGAGGGACACTTGGAGTACATGATTTATAAGGTTTCCTCTAGTTCTAATGTTCTGTGAATTCAGTTCACTTTACTCAATGCTTTACTTCCATGTGTTTTTAATCACTTGAAAAGAAATTTTAATGGCATTTTCATAACAGCTTTGCAAGTGTCAGAAACAATAAAGCATCTCTATAGACCAGTAGTATCAAACTCATAGAAACAGGACAACTAATCTGTATACAGTTCCCTCAGGGAAGCATACTGACTGGTTTAAAATATTTTTTATGTATTTTATTAAATATTTCCCAATTTTAATCTGGTCCTGATTCACTAGGGAGTGTTGAGGGCCACAAAGGCCCTCTGTGAGTTTGACACCTCTGACAGACTTACGTTGTAAGTCACTGCCTAGCTTTTCCACGGACTTGTATTGTTCTGCTCACACAGCTGAGTTTTCAAGGATGAATCCATGAGGCTGCACTTTCAGGGACTGAATTTAACTGTACTATTGACCATTAATCAGAAACAGTTGCAAGGATCTGGTATTTGAAAACGTGTTTCATTAGCATAATGCAATTCATTTAATTGTCTAGGTCTACCTAGAATGCGTTCAACTGTACAAAAACAAACATGCCAAACCACCAAGCTAAAGTTAACCCCATGAATAGACTATTGTTTTGGTAAGTTTATGGAAGGCTGTAGTTTTAAAGATTAGTGAAAATAACAAAGATGGCTTATTGTTCAACATTACTTCCCTTCAGAACTATTTGCTAATTGCTTTCTGGCTGATTTCACTGTTTTCTCTGTGTAATGCTTATTTACAAGGCTGTTAAAGACAACTCTCATTCTTTTGGCTGAAAGCAAGGTTCCTCCAGGGTCTTTTTTTCCAGAAAGCTTCCATGCCTAAAAGCTGGGGTTACCATCTATTTTCAATAAGTGCTTCTCTTCCCATGAAAAGGCTGGGCAAGTCTATTTTCGTGATGTCATTTAATTCTCCCAGAAGGTAAACAGATTGTACAGGGAGAGACAGGTAGGCAGCATGGTGGTGGTCCAGAGTGTCCTGACTATAGCCACAAGCCTGGCTGTGCCTCTTTAATACCTGTGAGCAAGTCATCCAACTAACTTAGGCCTGTTTCATCTGTAAAATGATGAGGTTGGGTAAGCATAACCTTAAAGACCCCTTCCTATCTCTAAATCTGTGGTGTTTCCACACAAAACCTTGCATGACTTCCCCAAGTGCTCAGGCCTTCCCTCCTCAAATTGCCTTCTATTTTATTTGGTAGATATTTTCATACGCTGATGAAAGGCAGTATGGTATAATGGGTAGAGCACTCAGAAGACCAGGATTTGAATGCTACATCAATCAGATCTAATTAGCTAAGTGATACTGGGCACATCATTTATCTCTAGGGAGGGTGGTTGGATTCAATGACCTCTACACTTCTTTTTCTAAAGAAATGATTCTATGTATATCTCCCTTTAGAGGACCCTTGCCTCCTTGCTGATGGGAATTGTTCATTTTGTCTCTTACTTCCAGCACGTAGCTGGGGATCAAGTGCCTGGTGAAGGATAGCTCCTCTAACTTATGCACAGGACCAGAGGCACAAATGATTTCTTTCTTCTCCTTTCTGTCCTCTATAACAGTGAGATAGCTGGCTTGAGGACGACTGCAGCCCTCTGTTGTACAGAAAGGGACTGCTTGTTCACTCCTCGTTTGTCTAGTTGAAGAATAACTGTAGGAGAACTCAGTTTTACATCCTGGACATCTGAAAACACTTTGATTTATGCCCTGGAAAAAGGTTCAGTGAAAATAGTCTTTAAAAGCTAGAATTCCAAACTTAATACAAACTCTATCACCAATCCTGTGATAGGAGATTCCTCAACTGGAGAGATCAAAAGGGGTCAAAAAACAGGTTTCTAGGTGGTCAAGTCACCTCTGCCGCACAAACCCAGAATTGTAAAGGTCCAGACTTTAAACATCATATACTAATGAAGGCCAACAGATGTTATGTGGTTTGCTGAAGAGGACATGGAACAGTCAGCTAGTGGGAGCTGGGAGCAGGTGCTGTTTTCTCAAAGCTTTGTTTATTAGTGAGATCTGAGAGCCCTGCAAAAATCCCTGACTTCTCATTTTGTGTATCTAATTTGTAATACAGAGCACAAGTACCAAAGATCAGTAACATCCCTCTCTCTAGTATTTTTTTCCTTCCAAGTGTCAGGTTTTAAATATAAAGCTTTAGTAGCTTAGTTCTGAATAGAACCTTTAAAACAGAAGACACTTCCAGAAATTAAGCAGCTGCCATCTGCTCCTTCCTCCCCATCTCCACCTTTGGGTAGAAACACTCTTGCAAATAAAAATCTTAACACAAAGAGGTAACTAAATCATAATAAGAAACGGTACTGAAAACTAATAAAATCTTTAAAATGCTACAAAATTATTATAAAACATCAAGAGAAAATCTATAAGAAAACGGACAGTTCTGAATTTCTAAGAACATGGTAGAAGTCTAGTGTCTAGGTTAAAAGAAGCTAGAAACTTTGGGGGTTACATGGTTTTTAACGACATTTTCCACTTTAAGAGATGATACTGGATCTCTTAAGTGTTCATGGAAAGTACAATCTGCAAGAACTAGGGCTTTCTAAACTGGGTGTCCTTACCCTTGGGTACATGAACTTGTTTTAAAAAAATCTTTTGAGGGGCAGCTAGGAGATACAGTGAATAGGACACTGGCCCTAGAGTCAGGAGGACCTGAGTTCAGCTTTGGCCTCAGATACTTGATCATACTTAATAGCTGCGTGACCTCGGGCCTTCCCCCTTACAAAAAAATATTGTGAAGATTGCATTTCAGTATAACTGGTTTCCTTCATAATCTCATGTACTTTATTTTATGCATTTAAAAACAGTTATACTGGCAGCCAGATAGCAAAGTGGACAGAATACCAGCCCTGGAGTCAGAAGGATCTGAGTTCAAATCTGGCCTCAGACACTTTATACTTAGAATCTGTGTGACCCTGGGTAAGTCACAACCCCAGTGCCTCACAAAAACCAAGAAAACAGTTTGAGAAGGGCTCCATAGGCTTCACTAGCCTGCCAACGGGGCCTACGACCCAAAAGAAGATAAGGATCCCTGTTCTAAAAGGTCTCGGTCAAAAGTTTAAGGTTGTAGGGAAAGAGATTCTACAACACAAATGTTCTCAGCTTGTTACACGATAAACATTTATTAGGCATGCACTTTGATCTAGGCACTCAATGCTTACTGGTGTGTTTCAGATTTACTTTTCAACAGCACAACCACAGGGCTCCTGTACAAGGAAAGGCACAGGAACCATTCCTTCAGCATTAGCCGTAGTGTGGCTTCTGCTGCCATTTGTAGGACGTGCGGAAGAGAGGCTAAACACAGACATAACTCTCAAATTGCATCTAAGACGTCTAATTAAACTTTAAGTCTTGCTTGTGACTATTAAAAAAGACGCAACACTAAAAAGCTCAAAAAATATATTTTAATTTTATACATACAAATGTTACAAAGGTCAAGTCATCTAATAAAAATACATACAAATCTTTGCATATTTTTTGTTTTCAAAGTCACAACCACCAAGGCTGAAGTATAATTTATCCCAGAAATCCGACTTTCTGTCTCTTCGGTCCCAGGTTTTCTTCTTTCTGTAGAATCGTCTGCAAGGAAGCATGTAATACCTTGCCTACTCGCTTCCCAGTCTAGAGAATCAAGGACAGAGGGAGAAGAAACACGCACATGAGACAGGCATCAAACTATCAACAAGAAAAGCATGGAATGCTTACCGCATGCCTATTAGCACACCATCTGAACAGGAAACCTCGTTAGCACACACACAAAAAGGCACCTCATAAAGCTAACTTGGGCAAAAGCAGTGGCAGACAGTTTCTTATGCTCAGGAACAAAGTGCTCTACTGAGATTATCTCCTTCTGAAACACTGGGAGAAGGACCCATGAGATTGCTCTATAATTTGTGGAGAAGGTTGACAGGATAGACATTACAGGAAGGAATCAAGAGAAAGGATCACGATTTGCAATAAAGCAAAGAACAAAACCAGTTAGCAATGGGGAGCAATGGGGCAGAAAGTGGAGACCTGATTTACTGAAAATCTTCCTGACGATTTGATCAAAGTGGAACAGACTGCGCTTCAGGGACAATGGTCTTGGGCCTCACTCGAGGCCTTCCCCAGAAGGACCTTTAGCGATGCCCTATTCAAGTCAACAAGAGGGGTTGACTAAGTGTCCTCTGAGGTACCTTGTCTCACACATAATAGTATTAAAATAATTGTTAAGAGACCATTTACAAAAAGCATCAATGCCATGTGACATTAATGGAATTTTTATAAAGGAGTATAAAAGTACATGGAATAGGGACTGATTATGCAAAAAGTCTTTAAAAGAGTTTTCTTACAGAGATTGGTGGCTCTGAAAAATAAGTATAACCCATTCAAAAAATGACACTCAGTCAGAGGACCCAGGTATATATAGAAAAGACCTTTTTACACTTAAAGGACAAGGTAGAGATATAAACACATTGAGTGTATATCCATTGCTAGAATGTGAGATAAAAGTTCAATAGACAAATGTGCTGCCAAAATAAATTTTCTTTTAAACTTTAAATGATTTAAATTTAAATGAACTAAAAAAAAAAAGTGACTGTGACATGTCTGGAAACTTCTCAAGAAGAAAGGGTATTATATGAAGAGAATATTACTATAGTTTTTATATTCCCTGTTTTCATTAAACGCTGATCTCTGGATATGCTGCTAGATCAAATGCAACATTATTCTTGAGATCATCCATTTTCAGGCATTCACGTGTTTACTTCTGAAACATTTATTTCTTTCATATCCTTGAAGAACTAAGGATGTAACCTTCCTCTAGCATTGTGCATAGTTCTCCCCCACATGACTTACTCATATGGAAGGAAAAGTAGCAAGACAATTTCAAGGCCAGAAAATGACAAAGATTTAAGGAAATTTTCTAAGTCATTTGATCTAACTCCCTTACATTAAAGCTAGAAAAACTAAGGCCCAAAGTAATTTTGACAAGGTCATCCAGTTTATTTGCAACTGAGCTGGTACTAGTATCTGGCTCTCAGTCCCCAGGACAATACTCTGTTTTCAGGGAGAAAGTATAAAATTCCTACCTAGGTCAGCAAATAGTCACCAAACACATATCAAACCTTTTTTTCAAGATCTTTATAAGAACATCAAAAGGGCAAATCCTAACTGTTCTTGGAGACAGAACACAAAGGTGAATAAGAAAGTATGAGACTGATCTCGTAAATGTGTACAAGGTGTACAATGCCATAAAAATGACAGTGTGAAAATCACTGGGTTTTTTTTGCCCAAAGCTTGTGCCTTACCTCCATCATCTCAAAGATGCTTTCTGGGTCCAAGCTGCCTTTTCCCACTTTCCTCAAACATGTCAGTACCCCTTTGCTGGTCACAGAAACAAGAAGGCTGGCCAAAGAACAAGCCTCCTCCTGAAGAGTAGCATCTACCACATGTCTATAGCCAATCTGAAATACCAAGAACATTGAGCAAACTGTGCAGGGTCACCCCAGTATGTTCAGGCAGAATGATAAATCAAGTCAGCAAGTTCACAAACTCCAGAATATGAAAGCAGCATTTTGTTAAAGAATGGTAGTAGGCCTGGTTCATTTTTGTCAGGCTCTGATGATCTACTACAGGGAAGAAGGGCACTTCCTGAAAACACCATCCTGCAACCTCTCCAAGCTAGGTCTCCACTTCTGATCAACTATATCAGGTTTTGTCCTGCCAAAAAGATGACCATTTGCTGATTAAGTGGGTAACAGAATAGTTGATAGGACTTAGGGACACTTGGACAGGCTCTTTGTTTCCTCGTTTTGAAATGTACTGATTTGATAAGAAGTATGAAATTGTATGAGACGTTCCTATTCCACTACTACCAAAGTTTTAAAACACTTATGTTGTTATTAATATAGGATTCTATTTTGAGTCAATTATTATTATCAAAACCCTTTCTACATTCTCAGAGAAGCTTTCTCTACTTAATAGAAGCAGAAGCAGTTTCTGCTCCATAAAGGAAAGGAGAAAATAGGGTAGTTTTTAGTTATTTTTTTAAAAAATTACAAACAACCAGCTCACATCGGTAGAAAAGATACAAAAATAAATCACAAACTATACAGAAAGTTGAACTTACTTTGCTTAAAGTGACAATACAGGGCACGTTCTCTACGTTTAGTCTCAGACAGTCATAAGGGTCATCAGAGAGTTCAATGTCCTTTGACCCTTCTTCATCCTCCAACACTCGTACCTTGGGGATACTGAGAAATAAGACAAACAGTACAGTAAAAGGGTGTTTTAAATGTTTTCTTTTTCACCTACTTATCACTTGAATTTGGAACGTCTAAAGAAAAGTATTCCTGATGAATACTGATGAAAGTATTTATCTCATGAACATTGCTGGGATGTTCTCAATGAACAGGTCCCTGTCAACAACAAAAGAACCATTCTTCACATGAAGAGGTCGGTGAAGAAATGTGCTGAGAGGGGGCAAAGGCTGCTTCCATGGAAAGGAGCAGAGGAAGAATTGTAGGAAGATGGGAGGGGAGCACAAGTGAAACTTGTGGGGGGTAGGGTGGATAAAGAGTGGCAAAGAATGCCTACAAAACAACTGTGAATAGTACAATTACAGCTTCTAGAAGAAAACATACTTTTCTTTGACTGTTGTAAACAGCTTTATGCTGTCCTTTTAAAATACAAATACTTAATATTAGGTAGTTATAGACCAAGTTTCAAAATATTTATGAAAATTCCAATTCCTTATTCTGTTCATCAACTCTGGGGTGTCACTGACTACCAAGTAATATCTAATTTAATTTAATTTTCTATTTAGCATAGGAATACCAGATATTGCCAACTCATTCCCCTTTGAGATTAGTTTCCTTAGTGACCTAAAAGGAATATTTTTAAATGGGGATAGGGATTCTCTGGACCAACAATCATGAAATTCAAAGAAAACATACCAATGGGGGAGCCTAGATTGCTGGAAAAGAATTTAAATCATTTGGACAGATGATATTAATCTATGTATACATCTAAAAACAAAAACAGCTCTCATCTATATAGTCTAGTAACATTTTTAAAAATTTCCATACTTAATATGATTTTCTGCTATAGGTTAAAATATTATAAATTTTCAGTTGCCTCTAACTTTGTAAATTTGTTAGCCAACTGATCAAAAAGCATTTATATAACATATAAAGTTTAGGGAAAAAATATGAAACTCCACATAGCTGATTAATAAAATAATCTTCTGAAACATGATGCCAAAGATACTAAATGAAATTAAGTGGCTTTCAGAATGTTTTTAAAAATTTCTAATTTGGTACCTACAGTAACATATCACAAAGATTATACATTATGACCTGGTTGGTTTTATATCAGGAATGCACGGTTGGTTCAATATTAGGAAAACTATAAAAGTAATTAACCATATTAATAACAAGACAGAAAGGAAAGGAAAAAGCATTTGTACGGTGCCTGTAATGTGCCAGGCACTGGGCTAAGTGCTTTACAAATATTACCTCCTCTGATCCTCATATAACAACCCTGGGAGATATGTGCTCTCATCATCTCCATTTTATAAATGAGCAAAGTGAGGTACACAGAAGTTAAGCAAACTGCCCAAATAACACAGCGACTGCGTCTTGAACCCAGGTCTATGCACTTTAGGGCCAGCACTCTATCCACTGTGCCCCTCCCCCTGACTGATTATAAAAACCGATGCAGAAAACCTGACAAGATCCAACACTCATTCCTGTTTAAAAACAAACCAAAACCATAGGAATAAGTGGATCTTTCCTTAATATGTTAAGACAAATAGCATATTTCTAAAGTAAGAGCCAGCATTATCTGTAATGGCGATAAATTTGAGGAATTTCCAGTAAGCTAACAAGTAAAGCAAAGATAGTTGTTGAAATACTAGCTATTGCGATAATATAAGAAAAATAAATTGAGAGAATAAGCATAGGCAAAGAAGAAACAAAATTATTATTTTTCACAGATGATAGATGGTTTACTTAAAGAACTCTAGAGGGTCAATTAAAAAATCAATTGAAACAGCAGCTTCATCCAGACCTTAACTGGATAAATATCAAATGCTCAGAGGCAGGCTTAAAATTATAATTACTACCTAATTCACTTACTCAATGTCTTTTTTGTTGTTGTTTATTCATTTCAGTTGTTTCTGATTCTTTATGACCCCATTTTAGGATTTTCTTGGAAAGGATAGTGATTTGCCAGTTCCTTCTCCAGCTCAACTTATAGATGAGGAAACTGAGGCAAACAGTGTTAAGTGACTTGTCCAGGTTCATACAATTAGTAAGTGTTAGAGGAAAGATTTGAACTCTGGAAGATGAATCTTCCTGACTCCAGGCCTGGTACTCTACTGCGCCACCTGGAGGCTCCCCAACATGATGCCAACCAAACATTAAAGGATTACTTGGGAGCTTAAAAAGTAACAACAAAAGTCATCTAGAGGAACAAAAGAAGATTATCAAGGGAATAAATGAAAATCATGGGAAGAGGGCCCAAAATCTCAAACTACACTACAATACAGTGATCATTAAAACAGTGTGATACTATTTTAAAAACAGAGAGGTCAATTCATGAAACAGATTCCATATACAACATACAGAAACCAATGAACACAGTAGCAAACAAGATATATACAGGATAAACTGGAGATCATCTCAGTGTGAAGGCACTAAGATTTCTGGGAGTGACTTTTTGCAGACAGTAGGATTTTAGCTGAGACGCAAAGGAAGCCTAAGAAGAGAAAGTATTCTAGATGTGGGAGAAACGAACAGATTTGTCTTGTTAAAGGAACAAAAAGGAAGCCAAAGTCATTGGGTCACAGAGTAAGTAGAAGGTACTAAGGTGAGAGAAAATCGTAAAGTTGGGAAGGGGAAAGGTTAGGGAAGACTGTAAAGACACAGGATTTTATATTTGATTCTAGAGAACGGAGCCACTGAATTATATCAAATACTGGAGACCTGCACTTGAGGACAATCACTTTAAAAGCTGAATGGAGGATGGACTGGAATGCAGAAGAACCATGAGGTGGGCAGACCCACCAGCAGCTGCTGAAGTTGTCTCCATGTGAGGTGATGAGGGCTTGTCCCAGGGTGGTGGTGGAAGAATAATTCTCGAGAGGATCTGGTACCCGACTAGACATTCGTAGTGAGAGGGAATGAGGAGTTAAGGATAATACCCATGTTGTGAGCGTAAAGATGATTCCTGAATATGTGAGAGTTGATGAATCACCAAGACAAAGAAGAAGGCCCAGAACAGGGCTCTGGGGAATACCCCCAGTTAGGGGACATGACCTAGAAGAAGATCCAGGAAAAGAGACTGAGAAGGAATGGTCTGTTATACAGGATAGAACCAGGAGATGGCAGCGTCACAAAAATGTGGACAAAAGAGAGTATTTTCAAGGAAAAGAGGGTGACTGACAGTGTCAATAGTGACAGCAAGGTGAAAAAGGATGAGCCTTGAGAAAAGGCCACTGGATTTCACAATTGAGAAATCATTAGTAACTTTGGAAACAACAGTTTCAGTGGAAAGATGAGATCAGAAACCAAAGAGCAGATTTAATAAGAGATTGAGAAGAAAGGAAGCGGAAACACCTATTGCAGATGGCCTTCTGAAGGAGTTTAGCCATCAAAGGGAAGAGAGAGACAGGATGTATCTAGATACATCTAACAGGGATGCACGGATCATGTACGAGCTTTTTGAGGATGGAGGAAACATAGATGCACGCGCGCGCACACACACACACACACACAGACAGAGCAAATGCAGAAATCTGTTTTGCTTGACTATACATACTAGTTACAAGGGTTTTCTTTTTCTTTCTTGCTTTTTTCCTGGTGTGGTTGGGAGATCACAGGAGGGCAAGAAAGTAGATTTTTGTTTATTGAAAAAAAGTTACCAAGTATTTTAAAAAGTAAAATGCTTTTTTAAAAATTCCAGCAGTTCGGGGACGCCTAGGTGGCGCAGTGAATAGAGCGCCGGCCCCGGAATCAGAAGGACCTGAGTTCAGATCTGGCCTCAGACACTTAACCCACACAAACAAAAACCTAGCCGTGTGACCTTGGGCAAGTTACTTAACTCCAATTGCCCTCCAAAAAGCAAAAAAAAAAAAAATTCCAGCAGTCCTTTAAGCAGATAAAGACTTTTATCTTGGTCCCACATATGAGTATAGGTATACTAAAAATAGGTGAAGGGAAATAAATATGTATACTCCTACATAAAATCCTCCTCATTCAAGGCATCCTGAAAGTTAAAATTTTAAACTAGGAAACCTACAAGCCACTGAAGGAGTGGTAGACAGTAAGCTTATCAGGATCATGGATTTGGATCTGGAAGGGATAGAGGTAAATGAGGCTAACTCCTTACTTTGCAGATCAGGAAACGAGGGAGGCCCAGGGATTCCCTGGGACCCCTGGAAGGAGGGCAGGAGTAGGATTCCTAGCCAAGCGCTCTGACCACCTCTAGCACTCTCTCCACTGCACTGCTCTACTCCAGAGGGCCAACAGCTTCACTACTGCGAATCAGGTTGGAAAGTGAGTAACCCAGTATTCAAAAGACACCAAAGGGATAAAATTAAGGCTGACTAGCTCCAATTCAGCTGATGGAGCTGAAAATCGAGAAAACGACTTGAGAAAGTCTCAAATCACATCCTGATTTTCCTATACTTTCTCACTAAGCAGACGGCCACTCTCCAGATTATTCAGAAATTTTAAAGGAAGAATGAAGAAGATGCCTTAGCCCACAAAGTGAATTTTACCTTGGTGGAGGTGAAAGGAATGGGAGTGTCCACTAAGCTGGATAATTTCCTCTTGTTCCCTTCACCATGACCATATACAGTCTGGCACAGTTGCTGGTCCCTGCAGAGGCCAGATCTGGGAGTGGGCAGGGTAAACAAACAAGGCAGGGTCTGCTGCCTTTAAAGTCAAGGGCACCTTCACTTTAATACCGGGCATGTCTCAAACTCACAAATATACCATTCCCCCCCAAAAAAGATAAAAAAGGCAAATCTCAGGGATGTAAAGCTAGGAAAGACCCTGTGTAAATAAATACAAATGACCAAATGCGGATGAGGAAATTTCAGGTTCTAATGATTTGTTGAAAATATGATACCGCTTCTTTCGCACATGCTTCCTTTTTGTCCTCTTCCCTGACCAGGACATAAAGTTGGTATTTTGGAGATAAGAAAATTCATTTAGAAAAATTATGTAAAAGGGGGACTATGAACGACCTCTGGAGCTCCAGAACCCACAAAATGACACAGAGAAGCTAACATCCCACTGAGGACAGTCCTGCAGCCCAGCAAGGAACAGCCAGCACAGCCTCTGGGAGCCAACGCCCAGGCCCCCAAGAGTCTCGGTTTTAGCCTGAGGGCAGCCAGACAAGCAGCCTGCTGGAGGGACCCCAGAACACCAGCAGCTGTGAAGTATCCAGAA
The DNA here is from genome assembly GCA_011680675.1 of Gymnobelideus leadbeateri. Taxonomy (NCBI): domain Eukaryota; kingdom Metazoa; phylum Chordata; class Mammalia; order Diprotodontia; family Petauridae; genus Gymnobelideus; species Gymnobelideus leadbeateri. The sequence goes on from WOXC01004382.1 coordinate 1,234,290, forward strand.
TTATCAACACATAGATGCCTAGGACAAAGTGAGAGGTCAGTGCCTTATGGACTTTGGGACTGGTTGGGAGAATGCGTCAGCTTCTTCCCCTGAGGGCAAGAAGCCCCTGAGGAGCAGGTGCAGCTTGCGCCACCTTGCCCTGTTGCAGCTTCAGCTCTTGGCCTGAGAACTGTAAGGGGATCTGGCAATCAGTCTGGGTGGTAAGCACTCTTGCTTTACCCTTCTTGGATCTGGATTGTGGTCTGGGGTGGAGGTCTTGGGGTGTGTGACCAGCTTGCCAGAGTGTGTGGAGGCTTCACAGAGGCCACCCAACCCCAACATTTCGGATGGAAGTTCCCCTGGCTGGTGGCAAAGTCCTACTGTGGCAACAAACCCAAAAGTCAAGAAATTGAGTGGCAACATGCCTAGGCAAAGGAAACAAAATAAACAGAAAAATACAACATTAGACTCCTCTTTGAGGGGCAAAGAGGATCAAAGCATGGAACAGGAGGAGGACTGGGAGGTCAGAAATCCTGCACCAAAAGCCCCAAATGAAAATACGAGCTGGCTACAGGCCATAGAGGACCTTAAGAAGCAGATAAGAGAAGTGGGAGAAAAATTGGGAAAAGAAATGAGAAAGATGCAAGAAAAGTATGAAATGAGAGTCAACAGCCTGACTGAGGAAAATAACACCTTAAAAAATAGATTAACTCAAATGGCAAAAGAGGCTCAAAAAGGCAATGAGGAGAAGAATGCCTTAAAAAGAAGAATCTCAAAAGCTCACTGAGGAGAATCATTCCTTCAGAATTAGACTGGAACAAATGGAAGCTAGTGACTTTATAAGAAATCAAGATGCTGTTAAACAGATCCAAACAAATGAAAGAATAGAAGGCAATGTGAAATATCTCATGGGAAAAACCACTGACCTGGAAAATAGATCCAGGAGAGACAATCTAAAAATTATTGGACTACCTGAAAACCATGATCAAAGAAAGAATCTAGAAACCATCCTTCAAGAAATTCTCAAGGAAAATTGCCCTGATGTTTTAGAACCAGAGGGAAACATAGTGGTTGAAAGAATCCACAGATCACCTCCTGAAAAAGATCCCCAAAAGACAACTCCTAGGAATACTGTAGCCAGGTTCCAGAATTCCCAGATTAAGGAGAAAATATTACAAGCAGCCAGGAAGAAACAATTTGAATATTGTGGAAACACAATCAGGATAACACGGGATCTGGCAGGTTCTACAATGAGGGATCGAAGGGCATGGAATATGATATTCCGCAGGTCAAAGGACCTGGGATTAAAACCAAGAATCGCCTACCCAGCAAAACTGAGTATTTTGTTTCAGGGGAAAATTTGATCATTCAGTGGAACAGAGGACTTTCAAGTATTCTTGAGGAAAAAACCAGAGTAGAATAGAAAATTTGACATTCAGATACAAGAAGCAAGAGATGCTTGAGAAGGTAAACAGGGAAAAGAAATCACTATGAACTTATCAAAGTTGAAATATTTACATTCCTACATGGAAAAATGATAACTCTAACTGATGAAACTTTTCTCAGTATGAAAATAGTTGAAGAAGGGTATATGGGCATATGAATACATATGTGAATGTGTATATATATGTTTTCAGGATACATAGATAGAGGGCACAGGTCGAATTTAATAGGAAGGGATGATACTTCAAAGGTGTGGTTAAGAGGTGAGAGAGTAATGTGGTGAGGGGGAATGGGGAGAGACAATGGGGTGAACTGTCTCTTGTAGAGGAGATGGGGGAAGGTGGTTCCAGGGGAGGGGAGGAACAGGAAGGCAAAAAGGCAAAACCTTATTCTCACTGAATTTGGAACAGGGAGAGAATGACATACATATTAAATAGGGTGTCCTACCCTACAGGAGTGGGGGGGAGGGGCCTGGGGGAAGATGGTGGAGGGGAGGGTGGGAGGGAAATTGGAAGCACCCACTTTTGAAAAGGGACAGGATCGAGGTGGGGAGTGGACCAGGTGGAAGGTGGGATGGGTGGGAGGGAAATACAGTCAGTCTTTCACAATACATCTACTATGGTAATGTTGTGCATAGCTAAACATGTATAGCATATACTGAGTTGCTTATCTTCCTTTTAAAATCAATTTTTTCTTTAAAAATATATAAATACCATGATTTTAAAAATTTGAAAAAAAAAAGAAAATTCATTTCAATTCAATAATCTCTGTATATTTTGGGCATAGGGAACTACTAAAGTTTCTGAGGAAAGACATGACATGGCTGAATCTGTGTTTTAAGAACATTATCTTAGTAGCCACATAAAAGATGGACTAGAGAAAGGAGAGACTTGAGGCAAGGAGACCAGTCAGGAGGCTATGACAATAGTTTTCCCTGTCATTCACAAAAAAAAAGACTTCTCTAATTACTGGTTACCATGCATACCACACGATTATGTGGGGGGAAAAGCTGCTTGGCTGTGCGACTAGATGATGGGTCAATATTATAGCATCAAGGTGTGAAAATGGTTGCTTACGCAAGGCTAATCTGAGACCCGAACTCTAGTACTGGCAACGTCAGTGGAAAGTATGGGAATGAACGTGAAGAGATGCTGCAGAAGGGGGAAAAAGCGTCAAAGCTAACTATGAGGTTTCACAGTCAGTTGTTGGGGGAGATGGTGGTGCCACCAACAGCAAAGATGGGAAAATCAGGAGGAGGAGTGCGTTTAAAGAAGATGATAGTGGACTGACTCTTGCACACAGAAGCACATTAGATCCAGAGTAAGAAAATCTTTGGCTTAAATTGCATCCCTTTACTTGCTAGCTAGGTTTCCTCGGGCAAATCACTCATTCTCTCTGGGCTTCAGTTTCCTTATCTATAAAATGAGAATATTAGAAGCTCCATATCTGTGCTTCTATGCTGAGTTGGGTGTATTTGCACACCATCCTCAAAGAGGCATCTAGCAGGCGATTAAGATTATGGCCCTGGAGTTCAGGCAAGTGATTGGGATGGTTTGTGGAGATAGAAAGAGTGAACACTGAACCCATGGGCTTGGATGGAATTGGCAAGGAAGAGAATATAGAGAGAAAAGGAGGGCCCCGGGACAGAGCCATGAAGAGGTCCATACTTGCGTGGTGAGACAAGGACCATTGAACATTTTTATCAACAGTTTGGATAAAGGCCTAGAGGGAATGTTTGTCAAATTTGCAGATGACACAAAGCTGGGAAAGGCAGACAACATATCAAAAACAGATTCTAAAAGGATCTTAACAGGCTAGGACATTAGACTGAATCTAATATGATAAAATTCAACAGAGATAAATGAAAAGTCTTGGCTTAAACATCGAGGTGGCATTTTAAGTGAAAAAAACCTGGTGATTTCAGTAGGCTGAAGTTCAGTCCATCAGCAGTGGGATGTGCTTTTTAAAAACCTAATGCAATATTGGACAGCTTGAAGTTAGGTAGGATTTCCATAAACAGAGCCTGATAGTGAGCCCGTCAATAAACATTTATTAAGCCCCTACTGCTATGTGCCAGGCACTGTGCTGAGTGCTGGAGATACAAAGAAGGTTTATAAAAAGAGTCTACTCTCAAGGAGCTCACAGTCTAACAGGAGGGCTGACATGCAAACCACCACGTGGAACAAGCTGTGCACAGGACAGACAAGGAGTCGCCAGAGAGAAGGTACTAGGACTGAAGCAGAAGCAGGAAGCTTTCTCGTAGAAGGGAGGATCTGAGCTGATACTTGAAGAAAGCCAAGAAGCAGAGACAAGGGGGGAAACATGCCATGTGGCTGATGAGGCTAGAGGTCAGATCGCTGAGTTAAGGAAAGGAAGTGCAGACTCGTAGATGGCCTTCTGAGGGAGGGAAAGTAAAGGATGCTCTCTAGTAGAGGTCTTTTGGGGACGGGGCAGACACAAGCACATTTGTAGGCAGCAGAAAAGCATCAAGACAAGCAGAGATTAAGGAGAAGTGAAAGCAGGGATGGCGGTGGGCACAATCCGCTGGAGAAGATGACGGGATGGGGTCGTCACTTGTAGAGGGCTGTGCCTTGGCAAGAGGTGAGATCTCTTCATGTGAGATGTGTGGACAGGATTGTGGCAGAGGACATCTGGGTGATGAGATGAATGGAAGAGAAAAAGAGAGACTCTCAGCTGAGACACTATGGGGAGGGGAGTGATGGGAAATCTGAGGAGGGATGAGATGGCAATGGAGAGGGTAAAAGGACTGGCCTGCAGGAGTCCTGCAGAGGGCCCACCTGAGACCATGGCACATAAATCTGTAGTGGACCCACATTTTAAGGGCACTGGCAAACTGGTCAGCACTGATGAGGGCCACCAGAGGAGGCTAGGAGCTAGGAGATGGGCTGAAGGAGCTGACGGGAGTCATTGAACCTGGAGGAGACATGGAGGGATGTGACAGCTGTATCCAAATAATGAAAGGCCTGTTGTAATTTATATGATAATGACAACACTGTAACAGAAGTTACACTGTAATGACTACCCCTCCTCATGGGCGTACTGCCCACCTCATGACAGAAGGTTGGATCTGTGGGTAGAAAATGAGGTCCACACTTTCTGACATGGCCAATATCAGAACTGGTTTTTCTTCACTATGTATATATGTTACCCTTCCCCCCCCCTCATTAGGAATAGGCAGTAAAAGGAGAAAGCAGTTAGCAACAGCATTGTCCCCCACATCCCTAAAGAGGGGAGTTGAAAAATTTCTAAATGCACAGAAACACAGAGGCCAGAATGAAACACAAACCGTACATGATAGAAATCTACAGTGTGGTGTACAATTATCTTTTTCTGTTCTACTTTATATATGGAAATAGGGGCATTATTTGGTATGTGTTAAATTCAGGAAAAAAAAAACCTGAAAGGTCTCTTATGTGGAAGAGCGATTGGCCTTGTTCCACCTGGCTCTAGACTAGAGGCCAGAGTTCAGAGGGATGAGGTGTCAAAGTAAAAGTAAAAAGGAAGCCTTCCTACAATTTGTGCCTAAGAGTGAACAGGCCGGGCTGCCTGGAGGCAGATGCTGGAGGACAACATACTGGGTGTGGTCTAATGGGGATTCCCTGTGGATGCTCCTTGGACTCCATGGCTGCTGTGACCCATCCCACATCTGAAATTCTACAATGCTAAGCCTAAGGAGAGGTCACACAGTCAGAGGGAGAATGAGAAGAAGTGAGGAGAAAAGAAAGGATCTGGGAGGAAGGGTCAACCAGTTAATAAGCACTTAGTAAAGCACCTACTGTGTGCCAGGCACTGTGCCAAGGCTGAGGATACAAAGAAAGGCAAAAGACAGCCCTGCCCTCAAGGAACTCAGTCTAAGGGGAGAGACCATGAGCAAACAGATGCGTACAAACAAGCAACGTGCAGAATAAATAATAGAGGGAAGGCACTAGAATTTAGAAGAGTTGGAAAAGGCTTCCTGTAGACAGCGGGATTTTAGCTGGGACTTAAAGGAACCTAGGAGGCAGAGACGAGGAGGGAAAGCTTTCCAAGGATGAGGGCCAGCCAGAGAGAATACCTGAAGCTGAGAGGTAGAGTGTTTTGTTTGAGAAACATCAAGGAGACCAGGGGGACAGCTAGGTGACACAGTGGACAAAACACTAAGCCTGGAGTCAGGAGGATCAGAGTTCTAATGCAGCCTCAGATACTTACTAGCTATATGACCCTGGGTAAGTCACTTAACCCTGTGTTTGCCTCAGTTTCCACATCTGTAAAATGAGCTGGAGAAGGAAATAGCAAACCACTCCAGTATCTTTGCCAAGAAAACTCCAAATGGGGCCACGAAGAGTTGAACTCTTTGACTGAAACAGCTAAGCAACAACGAGGCCACTGTCAATGGATCTCAAGAGTATGTGGTAGGGTTTAAGGTGAAAGAAGACTGAAAGGGGAAGGGGGAAGCAGCCTGGCTTATGAAGGGCTTGGAATGTCAAACAGAGCATTCTGCATTTGATCCTGGAGGCCACACGGAGCCACTGGAGAGTGGGATGGGGGTGGAAAGGTAGTCAGACCTGAGCTTTAGGAAAATCATTGTATTTGACAAATGCTGCAGAGAAATCAAAGAGGGTAAGGACTAAGAAAAGGCTATTTAATTTATCAACAGAGAACCCACTGCTCACTTTTGAGAAAGCAGTATCATGAAACAGTTTGGTCCCTTAATAAACTGCAAGGATTTAAGGAGGAAATAGTAAAGTAGAGAGTTTTTTAAGGAAGAAGAGTCCTGACTATCCTTGAAGGCAGTGTAGAAGAACCATTTGACAAGGAAATCATGAAAATGAGAGAACCTTTTGACACATCCCACAGGACCAAAGAATCTCTACTTTTTAACAAAGACATACAGAACTGTCTCCTCATTAAGAAGAAGAGTATTTCTGGCTGATTCGTTCCTTCATCTGAGCAGTCACATTTTGCCATCCTGATGGAGTATTTACCCATCTTCGGCTCCCAGAGCCAAACAATCTGTTCTTGTCATAGCCTCCCTTCTGGTTCCCATAGCCAAGATAGAGCAGTAACAGGGAAGGGGTTGTTCGGAAGGAAGGGGGATGTGAGGGAGGCATTTTTTGAGGCTAATTCAGCAACATATGGCCATTTCCTCTCCTCTTCCAAAAGAATTGCTCCAGAGGCTGCTGCTGAATTTGGTCTGTCATAGTAATCCCTCTGTGTCAACAATAGTCCAACAAGGGCTCAGAGCTCTGAACTAACATTCCTGCTGGTGTTCTGTTTCACACTCACAGCCTTGCCTCTCAGTAGGAGGGCTGGCAGCCATGGGTCAATGCAGAAATGAGCTTGGGTATTAAGGAAAGGGACCTCAAGGAACTGTACCGTAGTGTTTACTTTCCTCAAAGTTTTCTCATTTAGTAACTGATCCCAATTGAGTGACTAAGCATTCAAAATATCTTTACTTATCTATGGGAAGGGAGGAGTGATTCAAAAAATATATTCTGATTTGCTTTTTTTGGAAGAAAAAAGGATTTGCCATAAAGCATTAGGGTAGCTCAGGGTGGAGGCTAGGAAAGCTAGAGGAAAAAAGGCTGTAAAATCAAGTAATGGTAGTGTCTCTCAATTTTTAAAAGGTAAGAAATTACATAGAATGTCTAGTTTCTAGAAATCCACTAAACCTAGTATGGGAGCAAAAGAAGTATGCTACTTGTTAGATATGAACCCGATTTTTCTTTTGTAAAACCAGCACTATTCTAACCTGCCTCTGGCTTATCAAATTCACCCTATTTTTAAAATAGGAATACACTATGCTTTAGCAGACTGATACCCAACTTACATTTTTATTTACAGTAGATAATTACAATAATAAACAATACATGCTATCACGTATTTTGTACAATGACCCAAAGTCCATAAAATTGCAAGATGACACGTCCACAGGAATGATTACAAAAAACTTGACTTGCCCAATATCAAACTGATCACAGAGGTAACAAAAAAAACTGCTAACAAAACTGGTGGGGGGTTTTTGTTTTTTGTTTTTGAAACTTTCTACTAACCCACCTGATTCCCTTTAGCTAAATGACTGTTACAGGCAAGCAGATTATCTCCCCTCTACTGAAGGTCTTCAAGAAGAGGTCATTTAATTGAGCAGTAGAAATGCAACCAAAAGATAACCACTTATCAGGCATATTTGTGGTGGGTATTCTTTTTGGGGGAAGAGTTAGACTAGGTGACCTCTAAGGTCCCTCCCAACCCTGAAATGAACAAAATTTCTAATTTATTATATTATAATTAATTATAATTAAGCCAAAATAAGAAATGACACACAATTGATACCAATGTCTGAGTTCTTTAAGAGGAAATGTCACACCCAGTATCCAACTGTAGTATCTTTGTCTTTTTTTTTTTTTTTTGGAGGGGAGAAGGCAGGGCAAATGGGGTTAAGTGACTTGCCCAAGGTCACATAGCTAGTAAGTGTTAAGTGTCTGAGGCTGGATTTGAACTCCAGTCCTCCTAACTCCAGGGCCAGTGCTCTATTCACTGTGCCACCTGGCTGCCCCAACATCTCACTTTCTATGGGTTACTATGTGGCTATCAGATATCAATCATTTGCAAAATATTTATGTCCAAAGGACTATGCTTATTGGTGGGGAAACAAATAGAAAAATGAACACAGGTCCTGCTCTAAAGTAGCTTCCATCCTTCTGTGGGGTATTACATATACACAGATTAAGTAAATACAAGATAATGTAGAAAAGCCAGAAATGTTGGAGGCTCAGGTTCTGGTTCTGACCAAGAATGGTTCTGACAAAGAAATAGGTAAGCTCAACTCTTTGGGAATCTAAGGATTCTGGGGGGCAAAGATGAGGAGAAAAGACTTCTGGGGATGAAGGACAATCTGGGCAAAGGCACAGAGATGAGAGATGGAAGATGGAGTTCTGATAGCAGATAGCAATGAACCGGCTCAGCTGGTGAAGTAGAATACTACAAAATAAAGACAGGAAGGTAGCTGAGACAGACTGTGGAAGGCTGTAAATAAATGCCAGGCTGAGGACTTCGGATTTTATCTTAAATAGGAAAATAATGATTTTTAAACAGAAGTGAGATGGTCACATCTGAACCTTAGAAAGATGATTCTGGCCATGGCATGGAAGATGAATGGTGAGAAGTGCAAGGGTGAGGGTGGCAGGGGAAGGAGGAAACATGCAAAGGAAGAGACTGGAAAGAGACTGGTTGTGAAGCTATCGTTTGGATAAGGGGTGATAGAGGCCCAAAGGAAGCTGGTGGGAATGTGAGTAGGAAGCTATGAACTCTAGAGATTCCGCAGAGGTAGAGTCATAAAAGATGAAAGGGCAGCGAGGAGAGGGAGAAGAAAGAGACCAGGAGGATTCTGAGGTTGTAATCTTGGTGAATGGAAGGACAGAGTTACCCTCAATAGAAACAGGAGGACAGATTTTCTCAAGCTGCCCAAATGCTTTAAACTTTCCGGTCACATTTAGGGAACACTTCAGATCTGCTTTCATAGGAGACACAAACAAGGCTCATAAATCTTACCTCGTATTGAAGAGAGCAGCCTTTACAGCAATGGAGATGGCATCAAATAAATTTCCACCACATTCCAGTAACTGAGGGAGAGAAAGAGAAAAAAGGGTACTTGTTATAGCTAAGCATTATTCCTAGCATGCAAAGGGCAGAACCAATAAACTTTTAAAATGGAATAAACAAAATAATAAAAACTAGACTTTGTTCCTATCCTTGTCTTTAATTTCATTTTAGTGAAATTAGCAGATTATGCCTCCCGAGTGCCTAAGTGGAAAGTCAGCAAGCTCTGTTGGACCCACATAGGAGTTGGAGAAAAAGAGGCAGTAACACAATCTGCAGGCATTTATAAGCACTTACTCTATGCTTTGCACTGTGCCAGGCAATAGCGATCGTAAAGGAACTAGGCCCTGCCCTCAAGGAGCTCGACTGGGGAAGGCAATCTGTATGCCTATGCGTACACACAAATGAAACAGTCCCGTTTGGAGGAATCGGGGCAGGGTGAAGAGGTCCTGCCAAATCCTTGTGGGGGAGGGGACTCCTGAACTGAGCTCTGAAGGAAACAGGGATTCTAAGAGCTGGAGAGAAGAGAGATGCGAACTCCCAGCATGGGAACAGTCTGTGCCAAGGAGCAGAGATGAGGCAGAATGTCACAGCCATGTGCAGCTGTGCTGAAGAGGCTGTGAAGGTGACTAACGTATGTAGGCTAACGTCTGGTTGTGAATGGCTTTAAATACCAAATGGAGAAACTGGTACTGGATATTACAGGGAAAATGGAGCCAATGGAGCCGGGAAAGGGCCCATATAGAGCTGTGCCTTGGGAGTATTACTGGAGGCTACATGGAGGACAGTGAATCAGGGTCTCGTTGACAAGACATAGTACATGCCTGGCTGGACAGTGAGGTGGGGCCTCCTAATGGAAGAAGCTGACTGCAAGGAGGTAAATTTAGATGAGAAGGAGGATGGCAGTGCCCCTCGTTCAGGTGAGGTGGGGGAGGAAGGGGAGGAAGCAATGAGTCCTGTTTGGACACATTGTACTTAAGATGCTTACTGGATATCCAATTAAAAATGCCCGATGAACAGTGTGGGATTAAGGCTGAAGCTCAGGAAAGAGAATGGGTAAGTCAGAGAACCCTGATGAACAAATCTGAGGGACTGTGGGTAGAAAAAAAAATAGCCAAAAATACAGGAAAAGATGAAATGAGCTAAGCGTGGCCTTCACTATTAACCTCATCTCCTGCTCTACCCAGCCTCAGCAGATCCACCCAGCCTGCCTCACTCCTGGCTCTCCAACTCCCCCTGCCACATCTCTGCTCAGAATCATCCTTCTTTGTGGGCTCTCAGCCTTTCTTTCACATTACCCAGACTTGCCTCCTCCAACTGTTATAGCCTGTTAAACGATGACTGTTGTGATTCTGTTCATTACATGGTTGCTGGTGCCCGTGGCTTTCCTTATTAGGCATACAAGGACACATTTGCTTCTAACAAGTTTGCCACTACATGGGCCATTCTTCCTCTGAGGAAGGTAAACGAATGCAGATTGCTTACTATAAAATATATGCATACATACACACATTTATAAGCAGCTATAGTGATCATTTTTGTCCCCACATTAGGACCTTTGTGCTCACATCCATAAGTATAATCCCAAGGGAAAAGGCAATAAAAGCACCTCCATAGGACTGACTGGCTCCAATCCAGGGTCATTTCTCTGGTGCTGATCAAGCAATTCAGAGGCTGGACTCTCAGGAAAAGACTCCTGCCTGTTAATTAGCTACTGTCCTCTATACCTATGTAGTTTTAATTGCTCTTTCCTTTCACCCTTCAGCCCCCAAAACTAACTGAGAAGGCCCCTGTTTCCTTCAATGATAATGTCAAGGATGTGTCCACCTGGACCTATGATATCTGCAAAGACAAATGTCCACCTAAGTCTAAACAGCTCAACGGCATTTGAGATCACAGACAAAATCTTCTACATTCCTCTTTTGTTAACTAATTTTGAACAGATTGGTAAATAATTCAATCCCATATTTTCATACCACTCAAATAATGACTGAACTCCACAATCTCAAAAGTATAAATATGGAGGTGAAAGAAACAGATAACTTGATCCCCACCAATCCACCATCCTAGAATCTTCCAAAAGGAAGGAGCATCCCTAACATACATCAGAGATAAAACTTTTTCTGGACAAAAAGAGTCAGCAGGGAAACCATCTTTAGAGTTGGCTGAACTTTAGAGTTGAGGGAACTGTCTTATCAGCACCGCAGTCTGGATGAAGAGTTGGAGGAATGCCTCCACGCCCCATCTGTAGCTAGTTTTAAGGAATATCCTAATAAATTTCTTTTGAGCATGTAAATCTTAATGCATGGTTTTTTCCCAGTGTGGATGCTGAGTTAACACATGAGCACTCATTTAGAGAGAATTCTGCTGCCAAATGAAGGAATTAAAATGGACCAACCATGCCAGTAATCCTACTATAGCACTTCTCTACACATATCATAATTATAACTCACATTTATAACATGCTTTGCAGTTTGCAAAGCACTTTACATACATTATTTTATTTAATTCTCACAAGAACCCCATGTGAAGTAAGTAGAGCACAGTCCATTTTAAATATGGGAAAATTGAGTCCCAGAGAGGTTAATTTGCTTCTGGTCACAAAGCCACAGGAAGACCCTGAAATGGATCCTAGTCTCCTACCTCCAAATCCAAAACGCTTCCCACTCTAGCACTATTTCAGCCATATCCATTACCATGTAATTTCTCTGCGCCCTCCACTTATATTTGTCCTGCTTCCCTCACTTGTCTTTCCTTTTGACTTTCTCCAGCACTTATTATTCCGTACACACTGGTTACCAAGTAGCCACTGCTGACTTTTAAATATGTTTCTCATCTATGCTGAATGTCCTGAAAAGAACAATGGATTTAAGAGTCCTCAGAAAACCCGTCTCTGAGTCCTGGTGCTACCACAGATGTAAGTGACCTTGTGAAAATATTCTCATCTGTAAAATGTGGGAGTTGAAACAGATAACTCTGAGGTCACTTCAAGTTTCCAGGATCTATTTAGACACAAAGAATACAAAGAAAGCTGAAAAGCACCACACAAATCATCCCTGAAGCCCAAGTGCTGGCCTAAGCATCGGTGCAGACAGTGATGAGAGTGTAGGACATGGAGTCAAGAAGACCTGAGGTTGAATCTTGCCTCTGTTTCCTCATCTGTACTATGGGGATAATCACTGCACCTATCTCCCATGGCTGTTGTGGCCAAACAGCTAGTAAGTGTCTGAGGCTGGATTTGAACTCAGCTCTTGCAGCACTCTATCCCCTGGGCCGCCTGGCTGACCCTATGATGCAGTCAGTTAGCAGAAATGAGACTTGAACAAGCACCTCCTGACTCCAGTGCACATTGCTGCCTCCCCCTTTGAGATCAGATGAAAACTTCTGTTTCCAATATTACTTCTAATTCATGGTACTCAGAGTTTTATATGAATACAAAAACCCACATGCACACGTATAGCTGTCTCTTCTCCATGGCATCAATAGGACTGACACTACATCATGAACTTCCACTGATGAGAGAGGGCGAGTATGTCCTGGTACCTGCCCTGGTGGTCCATTTTGCTTGTGCATCTGGGTCAGAGGCTAGCGCTGGGATTCCATCAGTAGAAGGAGCTCCTGGTGAGGACTCTCCTCCTCCCCCCCTCAGGTCCCCACTTTCTCTGCAGCATCAGTCTTAGTAAGCTGATTAGAGCAGTAGGAAGGGATCCCTGTAGGCCCCAAACTGACTTAGCCAGAAATTACTTTAGTTTTGTTTTATTTTTTGTTTCATTGTACTTTCATTTACTTTGTTAATCATTACCAATGACATTTAATCTGATTGGCTGCAGGGATCCCTTTTGCTTAGAGCCAAGAAAGATTTAAGTGATGCCCAGGGTCAGTATATATACGTTGTGGGAGAACCTGAACCCAGGCCTTCCTGGCTAGAAGGCCGGCTGTCAAACCACTACACCACACTGCATCTAAAGCAGGATACTAAAGGAGATCAGCCAGACTTCTCAGATCTCTTGAGTTTGTCTGGCTTGCTCTTTCATGGGAGAAATAAATCCTACTGTCTGCTATATAAGCATTTCTACCGAGATATCCACGTGTCAAAAAAAACCCCAGCTAAATAAAAATGAAACCAGCACATTATCCTGTCTCCTAACCACCGTAATATAGGTTGGACATGATGAGTGTATGGAAAATAAACAGAAGTATGTACAACCTTATGAAAGGTCACAGAACAGACTAGAAACTGAGCTATAGGACATTTTCTGTTGCATTACTGGCAGAACACAGAGATAACTTGTGGTCAACACAAATTTCAAGAAACTTTCTCTACAAGCAAATTTCACATAATTTTCATATCATGTGTATGGGGGAAGGATGAGCAAAAAATTACCACTTATTACAGAGTTGCAAAAAGCAGAACTGAAGAGGCCTAAAATCGAAGGGTTTAGTGTAGGGAGTGGCAATGCTTCCAGCCCAATGACCTCTGCCACCATCCTGGGCAGCCACCCCTGGGGGGATACAGCCTGGCTGTTACTCTTGCAAGTGCTACGGTCCCTGCTAGGGAATACCCAGAAAAGAAAGCTTTTGTGGCCAAAGACCTGGGCCCTGTCAAAAAATGGCTCAACATCTGAAAATGTTCTCATTCTATTGGTTAGAATGACTTGAAAGAAGAAAGACTTATGGGATCCTTCTATCTGACATGCAGCTGAAACCTCTGACTATCTCTGTGTGCTATCCCCTCCATTAGAATGGGAGCTCCTTGAGACTGTCTTACTGTTTTATTTGTATTCCCAGTATAGCGCTTTGAATGTAGTAAGTGCTTACTTAATACTTTATTAATTCATAGGTATAGAAAATTAAACTATGAATCTCAAAGTTCACATACACCTGACAACTGCAACATGACCACATAAAGCTCAGGTGTGGCATATTATGTGAGCTTCCACCCTCCAGCCAGAACCATAGGAAACATTCTCCTTAAACTACATGGAGACAGAATTTATGGAAAAAGACACTTAGGGTTGTTTTTTCAGAGTTGTGAAATGAAAAACTTATATAAATAGTTCTCTTTCCAAAATATTTTTCTAATCCTTTTAGAGAAGATAATACACTCAGAAGTGAGGCTTTTCATACTAAATCTTATTTTAAATGTTCAGTGCATATATGCACATATATGTGTTGCAGTTCTTTGAATATCAAAATGTCCTTGTTACCAGAGCAGCTATTTATGGCAGACTGCGCACCCTCAAACACACTCTGGTGGATGTGATTTCTATCAGACCACTCACATTTTCACTTATTTCTCTGATAAAAGCAAGATGAGAGTATCATTAAATACTGGTGTCTCCGAATAATTAAAGATGAGGGTCACTGAAAGGGTAATGAAGAATACACAGATGGAACTGTGGAGGAGAAGCAGCAGAAAAGTGATCCAAAGAGTGATGTATGATCAGTGAAAAAGCTGAGCTTCTAAAATGAAGTGACACCTAATGAAAGGCCACTTGGTCCACTGGGATCATCTGTGTAGTATCAAGAAAGTCAGAAAGTAGCTCCCAGAGCACTGGATGGACCTGTACCTAGTGCAAGGACAGACTAGGAGGCAACAGCAATAGCAAAAAGGCTGAACTGGGTGTCAGAGGGAGCCCACCCGCATTTACTGAGTAAGGTGGGTGACATAGTTGTATCTGAGCTTTAGGAAAACCATTTTGGTGGCTGAATGGAGGATGGACTGATTGACGCAGGAAAAGACCAGAAGCAGGCAGCTCCCCCCACCCCCCAATCCCCTTCCCGCCAGCTGCTACTTCAATAGTCCAGATGTGAGGCAATGAGGGCCTGCACCAGAGGCGTGATAGCAAAGAGAAAGGGGCATATGCAAGAGATGCTGCAAAGGTGAATTCAACAGGCCCTGGCAATAGATTAGAAATGTGGAGTGAGGGACAGTGAGGAGTCCAGTGTGACAGAGGATAATAGTTAGTGAGCTATGGTGACAGAAGAATCAAGTGAGGGTTTTTTTGGGATGGGAAGAAATGGGCACAAACACTTCTTAAAACCATTAAAATGGAAAGTGCATAAAGCTAAATCTACTTACAGTTTAATACACAAACTGCCACCAATGCTAAAGGAAAGCATTTATTTTCATGAAGAAGAAAACACCATTACCAGCCATGATTGTTTTGAAAATGGTAATTATGTTTATGACAAGAAAAAATTGACTTTGCTATTAATGTGTCTATAATACATAAAGAGCAGTGCGATGTAGAGAGAGACAACAGGCATTGGATTCAGGATGACCTGGGCAAAGTCCTGCCTAGAACATACACTGGCTTCATGACCCTGGGTAAGTCATACCTCTTAGTGCTCCAACCTGTTTTCTGATGCTCTAAGTGGCAGAGAAGGTGCTGAAGGGAAGGCCTTCCAGGAGCTCCTAATAATTATGAAATTACAAGCCAATCCAAAAAGAAAATCCAAGTCACCTTGTGAGAGGTTAAAATAAAATTCTGGGAGGACAGCCTTTCAAACTCTTGAACTCCTCAGAGCTGTCACTTAGCCTACCCTCTCCCTCATTTTACAGATAAGAAATTGGAGACCAGAAAGCTAAAGTGATGCCCAAGGTCACCCATCTAGTCAGTGCCAGAGCCGGACAAAGATCTAGTGCACTTGCCACTGCCTTTTCCCTTTAAAAAAAATTCAGAAAATAAATTCAAATGTTCTTTTAAGATAAGATATCCAAAGACAAACGAAAGTCAAAGTATCCTGCCAGTCCATGATATGCGAATAGTTATAATACTGTTACAAATGAAGCTCAATTCCTGTTAGTAGATGGTATTTTATGAAGCAGGAATAAAAGACCATTATTCAAAGTACTCTAGGACAGTGATATAATACTTAGCAGTGTAAATGCCCTTCAGTCTAAAAGAATAGGTCAATATCAGTCTAAATTAAATTAAGAGAATAAAGGTTTCTATCATTAGAATTTTTCTTCTCAGACAAAAACAACAGTGTAATAAGATATAGTCAAGGAAAAATTTGGGCAAAACCACAAAAAAAATGAAAAGACATAGCTAGCAGTGTAGCCAAACTCCGTCGGCCTACATTCTAACTTCAGTGGACAGAGCCTTGTGCTAATAGCCCAGGTGTTTTATTTTAAATCAGATTTCTTCTTCTCTCAGTTATGGCTCCCTAGAACCTGAATTTAATTTGTAATAACTGCTGGTTACAATTATTATTTTTAATTAGGTTTCACTAAAAATTGCCTGGTGAAGCAGCATATAAACAGACTAACATGTTCCTCTTGGCACTCAGTGATAAATATGTGCACTATATTTATCTAACATTAGAAAAATCAAATGGGGATTTTAAATTTTATTTTCTCCTTTCCCTTTAACTATTAGATTATCTGAACTGTCTTAATAAAATTCTCTATTAGCTAACTGTAACCAAAATTAAAAATCAATCATTTTATTAATTTTGACATACAAAAATCCATTTGTTTCACTGGAACAAAAAAACCCCCAAAAACTACACTGTCACATTAGTATTATTTCTCATAAATTTACATTCATTGATACAAGACCACCTTTATCTCACTAAATTTTTGAGAATCTTTTAGTTTTCAGTCTTTTTTTTTTTTTTGCTAAAGTAGTTTCAGAGAAAAGATAAACTAATTAAATTCAACAAACATTTAATAAGAGATTTTTGAGTGTAGAACAGTGTGCTAATAAACACTACTGAGATACAAGGTTAGGTAAGACATGCTTTCATGAAGTTTATCACACTCACAAAGAGAAATAACTCACATCCATATGGCACTTTAAAGTTACAAAGTGCTTGACCCACATTATTCCATTTGATCCTCATAAAAGCCTTGTGAGATGGTGTTGTCAGCATCATGGCATGTTCTTTAATACTGCTCACAGTAATTTCAAAGCCAGAAGCACAAGTGAATAGGAAAGAAAGCCTAAGGAAGATGGCAGGCCAGGCAACTTCCTCCAGACCCAGTTCTTACATATGATGGTCTGTGACTCACCAACACGTCAACATAGAGGACCCAGCAGTGCTCCCTCGGACTGATGCAGAGTGACGTCAGGTCTATACTGCCCTTGTTGTTAAATATCCGGTACAGTGTATTAGCAATCTCGGTGCCAAGGTCATCACCTCCTCGACCTTCAAATTCAGGAGTGGCATTGGCTGAGCTATATCAGGGAATAAAAAGGGCAAATCTTTTTAAATATGAGGATAAGGCTTAGTTCTAGAGTTAGCTGAAGCAATGTCTGACCACTAAGAAGTCTCATTTAAAGATACTTCAATGAAGAAAAGAAATACTCTTCTAACTTCCTATTTCAAAATATACAGAAAGACTTCAACTAAGTGTCCCATTTTCTTCCTTGGATTCTCAGAGGCTCCTAATGGAGAACAGAACCTGGGCTGGTAGTTAGTTAAGCACATGCATAATACAGTTGTTTTCTGGCAAGATTGGAAATAGTACCCAACCATTCTGTCTAACAAGAGTTACCTTATATGTCCCTCCCTGCACCCACACCTCTTCTGAGGTGTACACACTTGTTTACAACTAAATGAAATGTCAAACATCTTTTTTAAAATATAAAATTCCGCTTTCTATCCCGGGCTCCGTCTAGAGCAGCAGTCGCCGCCGCCACCGAGATGTTGATGCCCAAGAAGAACCGAATTGCCATCTATGAACTCCTTTTTAAGGAGGGAGTAATGGTAGCCAAGAAGGATGTTCACATGCCAAAGCACCCTGAGCTGGCAGACAAGAATGTGCCCAATCTCCATGTCATGAAGGCCATGCAGTCTCTAAAGTCTCGTGGCTATGTTAAGGAACAGTTTGCATGGAGGCATTTCTACTGGTACCTCACCAACGAGGGCATTCAGTATCTCCGGGATTACCTTCACCTTCCCCCTGAGATTGTGCCTGCCACCCTCCAAAGAAGTCGCCCTGAGACAGGAAGGCCAAGGCCCAAAGGTCTGGAGGGTGAGCGACCTGCCCGACTTACTCGGGGTGAAGCTGACAGAGACACATACAGACGAAGTGCTGCGCCTCCTGGTGCTGACAAGAAGGCTGAGGCTGGGGCTGGGTCAGCAACAGAATTCCAATTTAGAGGTGGATTTGGTCGTGGGCGTGGTCAGCCTCCTCAATAAAGACTGTAGAGATATGTTTCATATTGCATAAAATTTGGGAAAAAATAAAAAAAAAATAAAATTCCTTTGTCTATCCCTATCACAACATTGGTAGGTACAAGAAGAATCTCTAAAAATTGGTAGAAACATTTTGTAGCTTAGCAATTCTAATTATATATCCCAAACCATTATCAGCCACCAGAGCCAGAATTTAAAACCCACAAGAGAAAAATAGAGCAACCTTGCTATTCCACTCACTGCCTTCTGCATTACTCAGTAATCAAGATTTGCAAAGAAACTCATTTACAACTAAATAATCAAGTCACCAGGGATGAAGTTTATTTTGTTTTATCATCAAAAAACACCTTTATAACTTAAACACTAAGCAATCAATGGTATTCTGCTATATCCTTGAGAATTCACACACACACACACACACACACACACACACACACACACACTTCAGCATACTTAAAATACTTAACTTTATTTAAATATACTAACAGAATACTCTGGTACTAAAGTCAAAGCAATAAGTGTTTATTCTATGCTTACTACCTACCTTGCTTACCATCTTCACTATAGCTGAACTGAGGGGAGAAGAGAGAGAAGGGAAGGGGTATTCAAGGTTTAGATAGGAATGCTTTACCTCTTTTAGTCCACTAGAAAATGAACTAGTCCTTTCTCATAATTATCCAAATCAGTATGTCATCACAAAATTATTGGAATTCTGAAGTCCATCATACTAGAAAAGTCTGACAACCACTAGTCTGTTAATCTGCTTCCAAAAATAAATAGACAGTACTCTCCAGAGAGGCAGAACATCGTGGTTTTTGCTTTTAAATAACTGGCTAAATACAGAGACACAGCCCTTCCCATTTAGAACATATCTTATCACATCTTAACCTTCCTCTCTAAGCTCAGAAGTGACTGGGGGAGGGTGGAGGGAAGGAAGAAGGCTGGGCTGGTAGTTTTTAATTCTCTGTAAAACCTGTGGCATAGGTAGAGAGACCCTGAAATAAATATTCTGTTGGTCACACAAGGTTCAGAGAGACACAGATAAGCAGGACAGCTCTGAAATGAATTTCTTACATACTTTTTTTTAAAAAAAGCTTTACACAGTCAGTTTTACATATAATAAATCCTCTTTTCCTATTCTCTGTTTATGGAAATATTCATTTTTGTCATGTTTTTCAAAATCAGAATAAAAAAAGAGACAAGTTTTTAAAGAAAAAAAAGAACACTGGTAACTCTGGAGAAGGCAGTTTCATGAACACAGATACATCAACACAAGATAATCTGAAGAGGGAGAAGGAAAGCCTGGTACATAGTAGGCACTATATAAATGCTTGCTGAATAAATTATTGACTTGACTAAACCACCCCTTCTTTATTATTGCTAAATTTTCCAGCCAACTTCAGCTGACTGGAACACAAATTTCATTGAAAATGCAAATAATCATCCCACTGCTAGGCATATATCCAAAGAAGGTTAAAGACAGAAAGATCTCATCTACACCAGTATTTTAGCACTTACTGAAAAAAAGTAGGTGTCTACTGATTTGGGGATGACTAAACAAATTATGGTGCATGAATGCAATGGAATATTACCAAACAGTAAAAAAAAAAAAATGAATATGGAGAATATATTAAATCATCATTTGAACTAACATGAGTTTATATGAAAAGTGAAGTAAAAAAAATGAATATGGAGAATATATTAAATCATCATTTGAACTAACATGAGTTTATATGAAAAGTGAAGTAAAAAAAATGAATATGGAGAATATATTAAATCATCATTTGAACTAACATGAGTTTATATGAAAAGTGAAGTAAGCAGAACCAGGAAAATAGACTCAGTGACTACAATCAACAAAAAGAATAAAAACCCCACAAAACTAAACATCATGTGATTATAATGACCAAGCAGGACTCCAAAGAGATGTGACGATGCATCTCTCTTCCTTCTTTGCAGTTATAGGGGGCTATGGGTGTGGAACACTGTATACGAGGTCAGACATGGATGATACCTCAGTTGCTTTTTGTTGTACTGGTTTTCCCCTCCATTTTTCATTATTTGTTAAAAGGGATAATTCTTTGGGGGAGAAATATATTGTGAAATAAAAATGATGTGAAAACAAAAGACATCAATAAAAATTTAAATTTTAAAAATGAAATAAAATGCAAGTAATTATGGTCCAGATTATAAGGGAAAAAAATAAAAGCAACACTCCCTAATTCCAAAAATTACACCTTAGCTTTCTGTACTAAAACAAGTTTCCCTATAAAACTTTACAACTCGGTAGTCAGAGAGCTATACATACATTCTACACAACAAATTCCCCTGAGCGGTAACTCAGAGGGACCCAATCATAAGATCATATGATGAGAGCTAGAAGGGCCCTGAGAGGAGACCTGGGCTCAATCTCTTCACTTGACACAAGAGGAAATGGAGGTCACATAGCTAACAAGTACAGGGGTTTGAACTCAGATTTTCTGATTCCAAATCCAGAACATTAACTTATTAGCTACATCATGCTGCCTTCTCAATAACAAGATAATAAACAATAAACTTACTTGTCCAATGCCCAGGCAAAAGTCTGTGAAAATTAGGAAATTGTGGTTTTAAATGCCATGAAGCACACCATCACGTAAAAACATCAGTATCCTCAGAACTGTGGTTTTTTATTGCTTACACAATTAGTAACATCAATGTCCTTCCAAGTGCTCTGACATGCAGAAACACTGAAAGAAATGGAAACAAGGCCTGTCTGTTACAGATATTAACAATGTGCTCATCTGTACTTTCCTTTCCTGATGTTGCTATTCTTTTTCATTGTCTATCCAACTCTTCCTGCTCACGTTCTTCCCATTTAACAACATTCATTTTTCAAAAATCTAGGATCATTCCCTTGTGCCCTCTTGGAAAGCTGCTATATAAATCTAATCAATAAAAAAAACATTGCTTGTTTTGTGGAATCTATTGGCAGAAAAACATTTTTAATAGAAAACTTAAGTTATAAACCATTGCTTAACGATCAATTTCTATACCAGTAAATCAAATTCTGATATCTTAATCCTATAGGCAAAATTGTATGGCCATATTTAGGCTTCCATCCATGACAATAATGTACTAAATAAATATACAATGATATACTAATAAATGTATTCATTTTTACATATACATTTATACATCCATGGAAATGATATACTAAATAAAAAACCAGGAAGGGGGGAATGGTTAAGGCCAGCTGCAGAATGGAAGTACGATTCCAATTCAGAGATTCTAAATTAATGCCTATCTCAGCTTACAAAGAAAAAATAGTCTCACTAATAAATGTATGGAACCAACCCATGGACTAACTATATCTTTCAAGCCAGAAAGTACCATATGAAGTGATACTGCTCTGGCAGCAGGCTGTGTTCTAAAGCAAGATAATCAGTTTCCTGAGATGGATTCCTATGCCTATGCCATTCAAAGCCATATTTCTTTAAATATAATAAGGGCAACTGAAGAATTTTTTTCCTGGGAGCTTTGTTCCTCCTGAGTTTTTGAAGATGTAATATATATTAGCCCACCAGGCCTTAAGACTAAAAAAAGTTTTGTTTTTTTTAAGGTTCAAAAACACCAATCTATAATTTCACTGAAACTGACTGAGGAAACTCATCATTCACTAAGTAGTTCCTTCCTTGTGTTGCAAAGGACTAACTGATGAAAGATAACTTTGAGAAGTTCAAGCAGCAGCCCTTACAATGGTCCATATTCATGCTGGAGCAGAATCTAGTGGACCTGGAATACTAGTCCAAAGATTTGGAGAACATGGACATGGTTAATTTACTGATCAAATTATACAGCTCCCCTCTGTCCTTTCTTTTCTGCGTGTGTAGAACAAGGCTGGATCTGTTTGTCCTCTGCATAAAGAACAGGAGGGTTTTAGGATAAAAGACCTACCAAGTCATCTTTTTATTCCCAAGTCAAGAGGAAAATTAAAGGGGTGAGTGAACAGAATAGCAGCTCTTTGCCTCAGGCTGAATGTGCTTAACATTTAGAGTTGGCAAGGGCAATAGTGGAGTCAGTTTGGCAGTAAAGCAATTAATTTTCCACCTTCCACCTATACCACTGGGGATTTAATCATTTAATCTTTAAATTTGCTGACGAACAGCAAAATATAAGAGAAACATTTTCTAATTATCCTCACTATATCCTTATACTACCCACTAGCTGCAATTTAAGTTCAGGGCCATTCTTCCTGGGTTTGGGAGCAGCACAGAAGTCCTGTCCATAAGTCTTATGCTAACCTACAAGCTGTTAGGAGAACTATCTATCCATAAGACTGAAATAAAGAATTTTATTTGTTCAGTACAACTAACTATCACTTGTCTCTGAAGACTCTGCCATGAGAATCTGATAGGCTCTCACCAGTTTCTTCTAGTAACGCTATATGTAAAAGAATAAAGGGATTTCAAATAATTCAATTTCCTTTTCTCCTCTCAGGATGAAAATGTATGGCAGTGTCTTCTACCTCTGAAGAAATTAACTATTTTGAAAACTTTTGCACACTAAT
The DNA here is from genome assembly GCA_011680675.1 of Gymnobelideus leadbeateri. Classification (NCBI taxonomy): domain Eukaryota; kingdom Metazoa; phylum Chordata; class Mammalia; order Diprotodontia; family Petauridae; genus Gymnobelideus; species Gymnobelideus leadbeateri. Next base: position 1,257,010 of record WOXC01004382.1, read on the forward strand.
GCACTGTTTGAATTAGTTCAGTCATTCTGGAAAGGAATTTGGAACTATGCCCTAAAGTTAGAAAATGGTGCATAACCTTTGACTCGGCTATACCACTACCAGGCCTTTACTCCAAAGAGGTGAAAGAAAGAAAAAGAATTCATATGGTCAAAAATATTTATAGTAGCTCTTTTCTTTTTTTTTTTTTTTTTGGGGGGGGGGGTGACCCAGGACACAGACCTTTATTTAAAACACTGGTGAGGTGGGTGATGGGGCAGGGGGCGGGACAGGTGGGCAGAGGACATGCCCTCCCAACCCAAGGCCAGGGCCTGCCCCTCCAAGGGACTCCAGAAGGGGCAGATCGCAGTGAGGGCCAGGGGAATACAGTATGGACACCATGGGGGAGCGGCTCCACTGGCTGGGGCAGCCAGGCCCCCCAGGAAAACCAATAAATTAAGAGTAGGGCACAGAAGGGCAGGGCCCTCCCACTGCTTCAGGCCTAGTCTCCCATTTTTACTTTGGAAGTCTGAAGGATGGCCACAATGACCCCAAAGAGGCCAATGGCACTGCCAAAGATCTCTACAATGAGGATCTTGACGAAGAGGCTGGCATTCTGGGCATCAGCCAGGGCAGCTCCACTGCCCACAATGCCCACGCACACACCACAGAAGAGGTTGGACAGGCCCACGGTGAGGCCAGCACCAAACATGGAATAGCCTGCATGGTAGTTACGGTTTCCAATGGCTTTGGGGGTAGTGCCACTGAAGGGCTCTGCCATGTTGCTGATGACGATGGCCATGATGATGCCATAGATGGCCACAGCCTCACAGAAGATGATGCTTACTAAATTCTTGGTCTTGATCCTGGGGGCCTTGACCCCTCCACCAATGATGGATGAGCCTGTGAATATAGATCCCCCAGGCTGCTCCCACTACAGAGAGGGAGATGGCCAGCCCTATCCCTAGGTTGGACCACATGTAGGGTGATGTCTCTGTGAGGAACCAGGCCACATCGAATCGGAAACCCAAGTCGAATATTGTATAGCAGATTCCTACGACAATCACGCAGCTCCAGAAGGCCACGGACAGGCCGGAATAAAGCAGCGCGAGTCCCGTCATGGCGGCGACAGCGCCGGGGTCCGAGGCTGGAACCCGGGCCGGGGATCGGGGGTTGCGGTCCACGGACAGACCCGAGCGTACAGAGCTCTGCCGCCTCCGCCCGCCCGTCCCCCTATAGTAGCTCTTTTCATAAGAAACAATAAACAAACAAACAATATCAGGGAATGGCTAACCAAACTATAATATGTGGATATGATGGGATAATAGTAAAATAATAATGAAAAGGAATAAGTATAATGAAATAATAATAGGATAATGAAATAATAATTTGTCATAAGAAACCATGATATGCAGTTTTGGAGGAAAGTGGGAAGAGCTTTATAATCTGATGCTGAGTGAAGAGCAGAACTAGAAATACCAGTTATGTAATATTCATAATGACAATAACATTGTAGAAAAAAAAAAAGCTATGAAAAGGTTTAGGACTCTGATTAATGCAATGATAAACTAGGATCCGACCCACTCTCTTGCCAGAGAGGCAAAGAACTCAAAATCAATAATAACAGTATTTCTATAGCTCCCAGTATCTGCCAGGCCCTGTGCTAAGCACTTTACAAATATTACTCTAATTATCCAATGAGACAAGGCCAATGTCAGAATCTGTTTTGCTGAACTGTGTAGATTTCTTGTTTAAGAGTTTTGGTTTTTTTCTACCAAATTGTTCTACTGGGGTGGGGGTGGGGGTGAGGAGGAGACAGCAGGAAAGAGAGATGTTAAATTTGTCCAAAAGAAGTACCCAGACAAAGAGAATCAGAGATTCAGGGTCACCTAGCTCATCCCTTCCATTTAACAGATGAGGATATGGAGCCCCAGAAAGGTGGAATGAGCAGGTCGGGGCAGGATTTGAAGCCGGTCATCTTGTCCACCACACTATGATGCCCATAGTGTCTTAAACTTTATAAAATACCTTTCATACATCATTTCATCTGAGGCTCACAACAACTCTATGACACAGAAAGGACACATGATAAGTTCCCATTTTACAGATGGGGACAGTGAAGCCCAAAAAGGTTAAGTGGTGTGTCCGACCAAGGTCATATGGCTAGCTTAACAGAGGAGCTATAGAACTGGAAAACAAATGATCACTTTCTGCACCTGTCTTTTTAGATGGTGGTTTTTATCTTTTTAAAAATTTTCCAACTGTACTAACCAGTCTACAAAGAATTCCAAGTAGCCTTCATCTGGTCTTTCCAACTTTGGTGTTCCCATTTCTGCTTTGACTCCCACCAGGATATCAGTATGTCCCTGTAAAAATATATTTGAAATGTACATTACCTGAGTGTAAAAGTGCCCACAAGGCAAGCAAAATTTTTTTTCGTTCACTCAACAGGCATTAATTGTCTCTAAAGAGCCACGTTAATGATAGAAAATGTATAAAATTCAGGTCAGACACAGTCCCTGCCCTCTTGGAGCTTACTAACTTTAATAGGCAGACATAACACAAACACAAATATCAATGGCTCCCAATAGTGCATGATAAACACCTTAGAACAAAGTATTATGTGAGGCTATGGGGAAAGGATCTTACTCATGAGTCAGATTAGGGAAGGTTTTATTAAGGAGGCAACATGAGTTAAACTTTAAAGAATTGGTAGGGTGGCTTAGGTGGCATAGTGAATAGAGCACTGGCCCAGGAGTCAGGAGGGCCTGAGTTCAAATCCCACCTCAGACACTTGATACACTTACTAGCCATGTGACTTTGGGCAAGTCATTGACCCCAATTGCCCTCAAAAAAAAAAAAAAAAGAATTGGTAGGAATCAACAGGTCAAGAGAGAGGGAATCTATTTTGGGTATGGGGAAGATATAAATAAAAGGACAAAGGCAGCAAAACACAGTGTGTTGAGGGATTGATGCACGGAGCAGAAGGAAAAGAACATTATAGTTAATATCTGTGGAGTGCTTGAAGGCTTGCAAAGCTCTCTGTATACCTTATGTCACCTAAGCCCTATCTTACAGATGATAATACCGAGGCTGAGAGAAGTTAAACCACTTGGGCTCTAAAATACAGATAATAGGGGCGGCTAGGTGGCGCAGTGAGTAAGAACACCGGCCTCGGAGTTGGGATGACCCGAGATCAGATCCAGCCTCAGAAAATGAGCACCCACGCATAAATAATGACTAGCCGTGTAACCTTGCGCAAGTTACTTAACCCCAATTGCTTAAAAAAAGAAAAAAATAATAAAATAAAATACAGATAATAACAGCACCTATGTTGCAGGCTTGTTGTATAAAACGTGATGTCTGTAGAATGTTTTGCAAACCTTAAGGTGTTAAATAAATGGAAGCTAACATTTTTAAGTGGAAGTCTGAAGAAAGACATCTTAATGAGATCTATGATCAGGAGATAACACCAGAGACCTGGTGGGCCTCAAGAAATACCTACTGATGATGACTCCAAAGTCCCACACCCCTTCAACCACAATCACAGACGTCCTTTCACTCACCAGCTTGACTCTCGCTGACCCGCTGGTGTTGGACACCACGTCTGTTTCCACTTCAGCACAGCGGTAATCCTCACAGCCTCGACCATCTACCCGGAGGTCTTCCTGTTATAACCACAATATGAAATAATACGATCAGCTTTGCTACAACATTGGACCAAACAAAATAAAATGACACATGTGTACACAGATATCTATAGATGGCTAAATGGAGATTTGGAGCATCATTTTAAGGCAGGGTCTGAACCAGCTGGCACTTTATGGTGTGCAAAACATTTTTACATGTTATCTGAGGTAGTATCTGAAGCAAAGTAAGCTAAATAATAATTCTTTTTTTCCCCTCCATGGGGAAGGAAGCCAATTACCAGAGGAATTTTATGAGACAAGGCTAATGAAAGTGATTTGTCAAAGAGGTCAACAAAAAAGTCAACTGAGTCACTTCTTTCATTAACTGTACCCCTCTCTTCTTCTATCCCTAAACCAATAAAATGAGAAAGTTTAAATTTTGCTTCAAGAAAGGATGGTATCATCCTAGTGAGTATCCATAGGCTAGTGAGACTATGGAGCTTAAGAGGCCATGATTCCCATATGCCAATTTGGCTTTCCTCTTACCATACCTTAGTCACAGAATGGACCCCTAACTCCCTCCTCCTGCCATGCTGCTCACCTCACAGCAGAGGCACAGCTCAGGTTATAATCACCCCTAAGACATCAATGGATCTGTAAATTCATTGGTGTGCTTATTGTTCCCTGTGCAAATACAGATCCTAATTCAGCCATGCTTTCTTTTAAAAAAGGTTTTCATCGATATGTTATTTTCTATATCACCTTCATTTCTAAATATTTCCCTTCCTTAAAAAGTAATCTATGTTACAATGAATAAAATACAAAACACTTTTTTTAGGGAAACAAGACCTAAATAACTGTAGAAATATTAGTTCCTCACAGTAGGTTGATATAATATAAAAAAGAAACCACACTAAATTAATTTTATTATTCTATAGTTAATAGCTAGCATTTACATAATGCTATGAGGTTTGTAAAGTGCTTTACAAATATTTTATCATCACAACACCTCTGACAGGTAGGTAAGTGGGAGGCAGATAGTATTATTCCCATTTTACAAATGAGGAAACTGAAGAAGACAGGTTAAGTGACTTGCCCAGGGTAACACAGCTAAGTGTCTAAGGTCCAGATCTGAACTTGGTTCTCCCTGACTTCAAGAAAGTTCAGCACTCTCTCCACTGTGCCACTATTTCAGAGTCATACCAATAAAACTACCAAAGGATTGTTGTTGTTTAGTCATGTCTGACTCTGTGACCCCAACCCCATTTGGGGTTTTCTTGACAAAGATACTGAAGTGGTTTGCCATTACTTTCTCCAATTCATTTTACAGCTGACGAAACCAAGGTAAACAGGGTTAAAAGCTCATTCAAATGTATAACTATTGCCTAACTGATAAAGAAATGGTTGAAGGATATGAAGAAGTAGTTTCCTTTTTTTTTTTGCTTATTTATTTTTAAATTTTCAACATTCACTTCCATAAGTTTTAAATTTTCTCCCCCTTTCTTTCCTCCCCCCCCAGATGGCACTCAATCTGATATAGGCTCCACATATACATTCCTATTAAACATCTTTTCATATTAGTCATGTTGTATAGAAGAATTATGACAAATGGGAAGCACGAGAAAGAAAAAACAAAAGAAAGTAGTCTGCTTCACTCTGCATTCCAACCCCGTAGTTCTTTCTCTGGATGTGGATGGCCCTTCCCATCATGAGTCCTTTGGAATAGAAGTAGTTTTCTAAGAAATAAATTCAAGATATCAAAAGCCGTATGAAAAAATTTTCTAAATCACTAATAGAGAAATGCAAGTTAGAACAACCTGACCTTCCATCTTACACTCCTAAGATTGACACAGCTGACCAAAAAGAAATCACAACTGAGCTCATCAGCGCAATGATCAGGCCTTAGTCGTCCAGTCTCTCTACCTCAGATCTCCCCTCACTTTCAGTCCATCCTAAGCTTCCTAAAGTGCAGATCCGACTGTGTCACTCACCTATCTGCTCAACTCCAACAGCTCCCCATTCACTCCAGGATCAAACAGAAAACCCCCTGTGTGGCATTCTGAGCCCTTCACAACCTGCCCTTTCCCCCACCTTTCCAGTCTTCTTATACCTCACCCAAAGCTCCACATACTCTTCAACATGCTCTCCCTTCTATTCCTTGAACAAGACCCATTCTCCAGACTCCCGAGGATTTTCAATGGCAGTCTCTAAGGTCTTCAAAGCTCTTCCCTTCTCATCTCTGCCTCCTGGCTACAACTCTCGTCTATTAGAAGAAGCCATTCCTAATCCCCTCAATGTTAGTGCCTTCCCTCTATTCAGTATTTCCAATTTATCCTGTATATATCTTGCTTGTGCATAGCCGTTTTTATGTTGTCTCCCTCATTCTACTGTAAGCTCCTGGAAAGAAAGAACTGTTTTTTGCCTTTCTTTGTATTCCCAGGTCCTAGCACATAGTAGGTGCTTACTAAATGTTTACATTGATTCCAGAGGACTGATGATGAAAAATTCAAAGCCTATTTCCGGATGTGAGCAAAGTGGGAATTTGTTTTGCTTGACTATGCTTATATGCAACAATTAAAATATCACATCATGGGACCTCCCCCTCTAACCTCCCTCCAATGGGGAATGGAAGTGGGAAGAGAAAAAAAAAAGCTTGATAATTGGGGGAAAAGTATATAAGTAGGGGGGAAAAAAGATCCTATGATGGGAGTAATAACACATATTATCAAAAAGTATATACCTAGCAAACCAAACAAGATACATAAAGCAACAAATCCTATGTTCCAGAAATTCAAATATTGCCCTGAGGCCTTTGAACACAATTTACTGGATTAAAGCAGCTTAATAAAACACATGACGGCACCCTCTGACATCTACAATAAGGTACATTACATGATTTAGGATATTAACTTTGAAGTGCAGATTAAGATCTGATTTTAAAAGAAGCACCCTAATTTTAGAATCATCCTATTTCTTTAATATACACAAACAAATGGGGGCTGTGCTTCGTAAATTCAATACTGATTTTAAAGAATGACAGTAAGCTAAGCACTCACCATACCCCTAATTCTGAGGATAAACCTTGTTTCTAGATAATTTTGCTTTGACTGTACTGAAGTTAACAAAGCAATTCTAACACCAAACTTTCTTTCAACAAACTGAACATATATAAGCCCACAGCTTTTTTGTATCTCTGGACTACAAAGAAATTTAAGACATGGTCCCTCTCCTCCACCAGGAGTTTATAATCTACTTGAGGAGACAAAGTACATACCCATAAAAACATACCTAACATACAAGGCAGTGTAGGTGATACAACTAGTCCATCTAATTGCAATGTCTGGGCAATAAGCATTTTTCATCCACTTCCACATTTTTCCTATACAGTTACCAAACTCTTTTGAGGGATTATCAGGGCTGGGGAACCTGTGGCCTCAAGGCCACACGTGGCCCTTTAATAAAGTTTGGACTCAAAGGGCTGCACTTAAGAACCTAGAGGGCCACAAGTGGTCCTATGTGCACAGGTTCCCCACCCCTGGATTATGTATCTCACTTGGGAGGCTCTACAGTGTTCCACGGATTGATGGAATCAGCATGTTATCTCTAAAGAGGAACATCTGGAAGACCTCAACCACCTTTTGAGGCTCTATCTCTTGGTTTTCTTGCTAAATACCCTCTATGATGCAAAATATCTTTGGCCAACATAAACCTTCCTGTTTTACTACTCGCATGGTATTAACAGTGAATTGAACAAAGCTACCTCTGTCATTATAGCTTCTGAGTTACCCTGAATGATTCTGACACACCTGGAAGATGCCTTATTGGAAGAAAACCTTTAAAAGGTAAGAGTTCTTAACCACTTTTGTGCCATGGATCTCTTTGGAAGTTTGGAGATGTGTATGGGTCCCTTCTCAAAATGTTTTTAAATACAGAAAACAAAATACATAGGATTATAAAAGAAACCAGTTATACTCAAACAGTTATTTAGATAGCTATATCTAGGTATCTATTGTTTAATTTCATGGATGCCAGGTAAAGAGCCCTTGGTTTAAGACAGCATTTTGCTCTATAGAGTCAAATGCTTTTTTATAAAAAATAGCCAAGAAACAGTTAAGAACATTGGGGTAATTTATTCTCTAAACTTTTTAGCCAACCTGATAACTCTTAAAAATCAAATGTTACAGGATATTGTTTGCAAAAGGTTGCCTGTTGGGGTGGGTAGGTGGCGCAGTGAGTAGAGCACCGGCCCTGGAGTCAGAAGGACCTGAGTTCAGATCTGGCCTCAGACACTTTAACTAACACACACACACACACACACACACACACACACACACACACACACACACCTACCTAGCCATGTGACCTTGGGCAAGTTACTTTACCCCAATTGCCCTCCAAAAAGCAAAAAAAAAAAAGTTGCCTGTTCCTTTTGTATACTTTCTTCTTGGGTGCCCTTAGTGACTGTGTATAGATTATTCTTATAAACAATTTTGTAGAGATAACAAAATAGACATCTGGATCAGTAGTTATTGCTGTTAGGTTAATGCTAATTATACCCCCCCATCTACCTCCCCCTAAGTGTTTGGTAGGTATCCTCACCTCTTTCAGAGAACTTGAGAGCTGATCCCTCAGTGGTCCCTAAATTGTATCACCTCCAATATCTCCTCCCCTCATGTATACTTAGTGGTCTACCTTGACTGATTTCCCCATCTTTGTTTTCTTTACCACCATTTTGACAGCACATTGAGGAGTGTAAGTTCAAACCAGTTGGTTTTGCTGTCACTGATGAAGAAATTACAAAAATCTTTACAGATGTTTCTATTTTTCTTCCAATTTTAAGCCTCCTCAGGATGATAGAGTTTGAAGTACTTAATAACTTGGCAATTCTTTCAAGGTGGAAAGGGATAATTCAGGGGGAAAAAAACTGTCCTACTTAGTGAGGGGGAGAAAATAAAGAATATGGTTGTCCTCCAGGAAAAAGGAAAAATGTAGCTGGGGATTTAGAGGGAGCCTTCCCATACCCTCTGGTGGAAAGCTACTACAATCCAACATGAATTACATGAATGGTACAAGAAATGAAACTTTCCTTGAGGATCAATGAAAAAGGAAATGATGAACACAAGCAGCAAAACTGTACTAATTTGGTTCAGCTGGGGAGAGATTGATCTAAATTTAGTAAGAAGTCTAAATTACAGAATAGAACTCAAATTTGGCCTCAGATTCTATGTGGCCCTGGGCAAGTCATTTAATCCCATTTGCCTCCCCCCACCCCACCCTGCCAAACACCTCAAAACAACTTTCCAAAACTTCCCTTACAAAGAAATTTTTAAACTTTTTTTTTCTTTTTGGAGGGCAATTGGGGTTAAGCTACTTGCCCAAGGTCACACAGCTAGTAAATGTTAAATGTCTGAGGTTGGATTTGAACTCAGGTCCTCCTGACTCCAGGGCCAGTGCTCTATTCACTATGCCACCCAGCTGCCCCAATTTTTAACCTTTTAAATAAAATGGAATGGGGAGGTAAAGAAATTATGGAGCTGGAGAAAAAAATTAACCCTATTTTCATACTGAAAGGTGCTGTACTTAATTTTTTGTAAAGACAATTTCATATTCAACGTTTTAGAGAAGTAAAATTAGCAACAAATTTCTCTCATGGAACTTTTGTCCCCATCATGTAGCACATTAGGGTTCCGTGCAATATATAGTTTGTAGAAATGTTCTTCTACAGCCAAGGTCATTAAAAATAGCCACCACAGAATCAGGGGACAGGTTTTAGTTATGACTAGTGAGACTGAGCAAAGGATAAACCATGTCGGAGTAACAGGCTCTCTTTTTTTTTCTTAATGTCCTATACTTAGTTGACACTGTCAGAGACAAAATACTGAAATGTAGAATGGACATCTGACCCGAGATGACTAAACTCCAGTGGCGGTGGTGAAAGGAAGAAAGGAAAATAAGAGGCAAAAAGAAATAGACATATTCTCAGACACACCAAACCAAACTTGTTGTAGTGAAAAGCCTCCTTTTGGGAAGGAAGTCAAATCTAAATGCAGCACATGCAAAGAGTCGCCAGGGAAGACCCAGGTGATTTGTCTAGCGGAGTTTTATTAATAGCTCTCCTTTCCACTTCCCCAGATTCCCAGGGAGAATGCATGTGGTTCCGCTGGATAAACTAGAGATTAAAAAAAAAAAAAGTAAGAGCTCTTTTTATTACCCGCAGGCTTAAAATTCAACCAAAGGGTAAATTGCTACTGTGAACTTCAGTTTCCTTAGCAATAAAACAGAGACAATGGAGAAGGCAGAGAGGAACAACTGAAAAACAAATTTGCATTAATCTACAAAGGAGAGAACCAATGATTCTAGCCAATAAAACATCAATGAGCTGGGCAGGCAACAGCAACAATTTGGGGCCGATTTAAGTGGGATTATATTGAGGAGGAGAGAGAAGGGCAATAGAGAGAAAAGAAGGCAATTGAGTGAGGCAGTGGCCTGGGACAGTGAGAAATGAGGAACTATGACAACAGACATTGTCTTGTTATTTTCTGTTTTGGGGGAGTGAGGGGGTGGAGGAAAGGATGACCCTTTCGGAGGTTCACAGCCAACTTTCTGGCCAAATAAACCACACCAACACCATAAATGAGTGTGTGGATCGCCAAATCCTGGGGATAATAGTCACCTTTGTATTAACTTCCAAAGCAGTTGTACCAACTCTGAAATCTTTTTCACATCAGCATCTCACCCACCTATGGAACTGGTTTGTTTGTTTTTCAAAGAACTCTAACAAAGTCCATCATCTACTATCCCAGGCAGAGATGACTAATATATTACTTTCCCGTTCTTGGCCTAAAATTCCTTCCCTACTTCTAACAGGTGCCTCTGAGGTTCCTTTGGTCCTAGATCTGGGAAATCTATGGGTACTGATGAGAGAGGCTAACCAAGGCAACTTTTGGGGCTAAAGGAAGGTGCTCCATAGGTCTCTTCGCCTGGGGTAAAAACCACAGTTCGGGGGAGTCACAGAAAGAGCAAGCCTACTCCTACATCGCACCCAGCTACAATGTAACAACAGGATTCCTGTCCAGCTACAATGTATCATTAGGATGCCAGCTAAGCGCTGGGTCCACCTGGGACGGGGCGGCCTGGGACAGAGCGGCCAAGGCCAGAGGAGGAGCTTTAACAGACAAAAGCTGCTTATCTAACCCAGAGGCTGAGGACCTGGGTCCCAATTCTCTGCTGCCTGAAGGACTCTCGGTAACACTAACAGGTCCTGACGTTAGGACGAGCTTTACAAACATCATCTCAGTAGACACTCGCCACAGTCCTAGGAGCTTAATTAACACTATGGGCCTGGGGCCAGGCACTTTCTCTCCTCCTGGGGTCTCAGTTTCCCCACAGGTAAGAAAACTGAGGCTGAGGTCCCTCCCTCTAGCTCTAGAATCGCCTATTCCTAAACGTTCCCCCCCCCCACCCCAGACCCCCACGTGGGCGCGCAGAGCCGCTGAGCGGCGACCGGGGGGGGGGGGGGAGCAGGGGCGCACGCGCATTGGGGGTGTCTGGGAAGGCTGAGGGGGAGCGCTCCGGGGCCGCGGCCGCAGCGGGAGGGGGTCCGGGCTTCGCCTCATCTCCTGGCTTGTTACCTGCACGCCGTGCACGATGTAAACCTTTTCCGCCTCGCTCAGCGCCACGGACGCCATGATGCCCCGTCCGGCCGCGCTTCGGCCGCCGCCACCGCTGCCCCTGAACCCTCAGCCTCGGCGCTGCTCCGGACGTCGCGCTCCCCGCACGACTGTGGCGTCATCCGCCCGCGCCGGGCCCCGGGGGCCGCTCCCCGCTGCGTCATCAGCGAGCGGCGGGCGCTCCTGCCGCCGCTGCCGCCGCCGCCCGCCTGGGAGCCCGATGGGCTGCTCCTGCGCCCCGCCTCGGAGTCTGGGTGAGTCCCGGGAGCCGCGGCCCCCAGAACGAGGACTGGAGGGCGGGGGGCGGTGGCGGCAGCGCCGGGGGGGGCAGTTGGGAACGGACCGAGGGAAAGAGGGCGGCCCGGGCACCTGCCGGCCGGCCGGGAAGGCTCTTCCTGGGCGCCCTTCCTCCGCTCCGAGCTGGACTTGGATGAAGTCAGCCGGAGCGAGCCGCCGCCGCCTTGGGGGCTGCGTGCTCCCCTTGCCCCATTCACCCTTTCCCGCTCTCCCCCGTCCTCTGGGTGTTTTCGTCCCACTCTTGCTGCCTTCCCGTCTGACACTCCTTTTCTGCTGCCTTTTCCCCCCTGCTCTCCTGACACCTGCTGCCCCTCCCGTGCCCCTCCCCCTCTCCTTATTACTTCCCCTCCCCCTCTCCTTATCGCTTCCCCTCCCCGCTTCTCTTTTACCCCCTGCCCCTCCCTTTGCTCCCCTATTACCCCCTGCTCCTCCCTTTGCTCCCCTATTACCCCCTGCCCTTCCCTTTGCTCCCCTCTTACCACCTGCCCCTCCCTTTGCTCCCCTTTCCCCCGTTCCTCTCCTCTGGTACCCCCTACACCTCCCTTTATTCCCTTTTCCCCCTCCCCTGCTCCATTATCATCCCTTGCCCTTGCTCTTTCCCCCTTCCACTCTCACCCCATGCTCCTCCCCTATCACCTCTTGGATCCTCTTCCACTTGCTCTTCCCTGGATCCTCTCTCTCCCCTGCCCTCCCCCTTGCTCCCCTTCTACTTGCTGCTTCCCCATCCCCCATCACCCTCTGTCTCTCCCCTTGCTCCTCTTTTGCCTGCCTCATTCTCCTGGTTCCCCTTTCTGCTCTGTTTTTCTGCTCCCCTTACCCCACTCTCTTCTGCCCCTGCCCTTGCTCCCCCTCCTCCCTTCCTTCACCTTCCCTCGAAGTAGAAAGTAGAAAGGATTCTGGACTTTGAGGAGATTCAAATCTCTGAACTAGTCTGACGTTTGTTGGCTGTGTGACCATGAGCAAATCACTTAACCTTTCTCCAAATTTTATTCCTCATCTATAAAGTGGGAATAATAGTACAGATCTATCTCCCAAGATTATTGAGTTGAAAGCCTTTCTAAACCTTTATGTAGGTGATTTTTTTTCATTGCCTAACAGAATTCTTTGCATGTTGCAAATGCTGAATAAAAGTTTGTTGGGTAGATAGAAGTCATTAGTGGAGTTCCCAGAGATGGTAAGATCATAGATCATAGATTTAGAACTCGTTGCAACCTCAGGAGTCATTTAAGCAGCCCCCTCCCTTTACAGATGCCCAGAGGGGTTAAGGGTTACACAGGTAGCAAGTAGCAAAGAGGAGTTGAACCCAGGCCTTCTCACTTCAAGTGCAGTCCTCTTTCCACTGTGCAGCACTGCCTCCTTAGTCTGGTACTATTTGAACTTTTTAAAGTCAGTGACTTGGATAAAGACAAACTTATCAAGTTTGTAAATGACACAAATAGCTTATTACAATATGAGTTAATAGTGTCATATATATATATATATTGACCAAAATAGCTAATGCCATATTGGTATACATTAAGGAGGACAGTGTCCAAAACTAAGGAGGTGCTTGTCCTATGGCTTCATTCTTTCATCACATCATGTCTGGATCTTATGTTCTGTTCTGTTTGGGGTGCCACCTTCTAAGAAGAGCATTGACAAGATAGTCTCCAGAAAGGAGGGGAGCTAGGGCTGTAAAAGGCTAAGGAGACGGGAGAGAAGGGACAGTGCAACATGATGGCCATCTTCAGCTGATGGGCTCTCATGTGGAAGAGCAGAGAACTGGGGATGGGAGGGCTGGGGTGGGGGTTGCAGAGAAGCTGGCTTAGGTTCTGTTTAAGGAAAACCACCCCAACAGTTAAATCTCTGAAGGTGGAATGGGAAGGTCTTAAAACCAAGGCTGAATGATCATTGTGTTATGGAGGGGATTTTTTTTTTTTTATTAGTAGAATGATAGGGTCCTCCGAAGCCCCTTCCAACTCTGTGTTTCTGGGACTGAGTAATGAATAGTCCCTCTCCATCTGAAACTCTTCTGCCCAGGCTTCCCTCCCCCTCCGCTTCTCTTTTCCCCTTCTCGCCATCTAACTCTGATAAGATGTGTGGAGATGTTCTCTGCTTCGGTTCAGAGATCTTAGGGGAGGATGGTTTGTGGAAGGAACTGGGGAATACTTCCTTGCTTGCAGCACACTTCCTGGTCTTTCTGTGAGCCAGCTGGTAGTGGGAGGAGACAGCTGTGAGTGGAAGCGCCCTTCCTGATAGACATGCTGCCCAGCAGGAGGCCGCTGCCCATGATCTGCTTGGAGGCAGGGGAAGGCTGGACTGTGTGCCACATGGAGGGCACCAGCAGCGCTTCCTGAAAGCTTGGTGCTTGCCCATCTTCAGAGGGAGGGCTGCAGAAGGAATGCCGAGGCGGGGGCTTCTGAGGACCCAGTGCCCGGGCAAGGAGAGACTGAGAAGGCCCAGTAGCAGCAGGAGCCATCACCACTAGCCAGCCAGGCCTCTTCCTTCCAGCATTTCTCTGGGTAGATGGTGAGCTTTAGGCAGCGGCCCAAGGAAAGCCCTGGCCTTGCTGTGGTGGGTGGTTGAGGCAGGCACTGTCTTTTAGATGTGTAATACCTGCAGGTAAGATTAGGGTCACCCTGGGAATTCATTTTTCTTAGTGATCAGGACTGGACAGAAGAATTTTTAAAAGATATCTATCAAAGGAAAAGTGGATTTTAAAGAGCTATTATGGAAAAAGAGTTGAGTTTTAATAACTCTTGCTCTCAAGGAATCCCCTTTTTTCTCCAAAATAAAATGACCCTTTTCCCCAAACTTCTTCAGTATGGAATGCTTCCCAGTAAAACACCTGGTGCCTGTGTCCTACCATCTTGACATTTTTAATCACCTGTGAAAGCATTTTATCGCAGGCTGCTAAGAACCCACCCATCCCCCTTCCCCTCAGCACTCAGTAGATTTTTTTATTTGTTAATATTTGAGGATCTACATGGCTCTGTATCACTGAACTGAGGTAAAAGACACATCATTCTTTACTATCTAAACCTTTGTGCTACTGGAAGAGGAGGGAGATGGCATCATTCTCCCTGCTCCTCCCAAACAGAGTGGCCATGCAGGTGCCCCTGAGAGTATTGATTTTGTAGTCAAATGACCTGAAATTCAATCCAGGCAGCACCACTTTCAGTGATGTGACCTTTGCTGCAAGTTCCTTAACTTCACTGTGGTTTAGTTTTCTCATCTGTAAAATGAGTGAGTGAGAGTGTATCATCTGGTCCGTTGATAAGCATTTATTAGGTGCCTACTGTGTGCCAGGTACATAGACAACTAGACTAAGACAAGGGGGTACAGAGAACGGCAAAGTCTGATGGGGGAGATAGCATGCAACTGACTATATACAGACAAAGTAAATACAATAGATAAGAAATAGCTGACAAAGGGAAGGTCATCTCCAAGGCCTCCGTGCTGCAGGTGTGCAGGGTATGTTTTTACAGAGGTGTGTTGCCTTAGAAGACTAAAGAAGACTTGCATGGCTGGGGTGACATGACTCTGGGTTTTAGGTACAGAAGACGGATACTTAGTACAGAGGAAGTGGAGATGTCTGATTCTCATAGCTGGGATATCTGCTGGGTTATAGATGGGAAGAAAAGGCCAACCCAAGAAATGGCACGTAGGCATTTAGAGACTGGTCTTTAGGCGGACACATTCTTAACCTGAACTCATACTTTAAAATATAGCTAGCTAGCTAGCTAGATAGATTGCATTAGATAGATAGATAGATAGATAGATAGATAGATAGATTGCATACTGCATTATAGTATACTTGGTTTCCTTTGTAATGCTGTGTATTTTATTTTCTGTATTTAAAAACGTTCTGACTAAGGGGGCAGCACACTTCACCAGACTGACAGACCCAAAAAGAGGTGAGAAGCCTCTGTTTTAGAGCAGAGGTGTCAAATATGTAGGCTCATGCAGCCCACAGCACTCCCCATACATAGCCTTAACCAAAATTAAGATGTAATTGGGAAATATTAAACACGTCATTAAACTAAAAATACAGTAAAGACATATGGCCCATGGAGATCCTCATGTATAGTTTAGTGGCCCCTGTTTCTAGTTGTTTGACCCCACTGATGGAGAGAAAATCTTTTGGGATATTATGATTATTCCTTTAAAATATATAGGCCACCAAAAGAATATAATATAGTACTTGCTCTGGGCAAACGATCAAATGATTTCAAATGTTGACATTTTACAACAGTTTGGGGGCAGATTGTTGCCACCCCTGCCTCCCCTTCACATACACATAAGTTTGTCACTGGGAGTCCACTTTACATTATGAGGACCTTCATTGAACTCTCTTGTAGCCACAAATGTTGATTTAGAGCTGGAAGAGACCATAGAAGTCATCTAGTTCATGATTACTGTTTTTACAGATGAAGAAACTAATGCTTCAGCAGTGGAAATGATTTGCCTAAGGCCAATTAATAGGTTCCCCAATTGGGATTCAGACCAAGAGGCTTATTCCTTAGTCCCACCATGTGACCAACTCACCTGTTTTCATCATACATTTCTTTGATGATATGCTTTACCCCACTTCTAACTGATGCTTTGTTGTTGTTTTTTTGTTAAGTTTTTATTGATATCTTACCGTTTGGTTTTTATACACACACACACACACACACACACACACACACACACACATACACATACATATGCGCGCACACACACAATCTCATTTATCCCTAGTATCCTTTTCCCTCTCCAGAGAGCCATCCCGTATAACAAATGGTATTTTTTTTTTTAAGAAGGAAAAAAATCAGCATAATTAATTGGGTACTTTGTCATAGTCTGAAATGCATGTGCATTAGACCTCCCTCTTTCGCAAAGGGCTGGGTTGAAGGTGTCCTCCCATCTCTCTTCACTCAAATCATCCTTGATCTTTATGATTTTGTTATGTTCACATTTGATGTTGTGTGTGTGTGCTCTTTCCATTTTCATTTTTTTTTTTTTTTTTTTTTTGCTTTTTTTTTGGAGGGCAATTGGGGTTAAGTAACTTGCCCAAGGTCACACGGCTAGGTTTTTGTTTGTGTGTGCATTAAGTGTCTGAGGTCGGATCTGAACTCAGGTCCTTCTGACTCCAGGGCCGACGCTCTACTCACTGCGCCACCTAGCCGCCCCTCCATTTTCATTTTTGTAGTGATATCGTGCACTTGGTTTTCTTGTCTCTGCTGACCTCTCTCTATCAGTTTCCCAGCTTCACTATATATATTACACACATCATTTCTGACAGCATAGTAACATTCCACTATGTTTATGTACCACAATTTATGTAGCCATTCACTCATTGATGGGCATCTACTTTATTTCCATTTCTTTGCTTTCACAAGAAGTGCTGCTATAAATATTTTGGTATATGTGGGGGGCGTTTTTCTTATTGATGACCTCCTTGGGGAATAAGTCCAGAAATGGTGTCTCTGGTTCAGAACATAAAGACATTTTAGTCACTTTATTTGCATAATTCCAAATTACTGTCTAAAATAGTTGTACTATTTCACAGCTTCACCAACAGTGTGGTAATAATATGCTTGTCATTCTACAATCGCTAACACTAACAATACAAATATTAACTATTGTCACATTTTGTCATCTTTGCCAACTTGCAGACCCTGAGATCTCAGGGTTGTTTTGATTTCCATTTTTCTTATTAGTGATTTTGGATTCTTCAGGTGGTTTTAAGCACTTTTTAATTCTTCTCTTAAGAACTGTTTGTTCTTGTCCTTTCACTGCTTATCTATTGGGGAATGGCTGTCTGATGCTTTGTAACATGTTATAGTCCTACTGCATGTATAACCCTTTCTGTTGCCCTCTAAGTGATCCTCAACTTCAAGAAAAGAGTTCTTTTTACATGGAAAGATTGACAGCATTTCTGAGTGATGTTATGAATGGCTTATCCCATGTGGTGGGCTTTTCTGCATGTATGAGAGCTAGAAACAGTAATACCATATGTTCGGCTTTTGTGCATGAATGAGATCTTTAAACAGTAGTATGTCCATTTTAAATCCACTGCCCAGAATTTTAAATCAACTCAAAACCACTTTTGAAGTCTTTAGTAATCATTGCAATTGAGCACAGTTGATACATTTTTGACTGTGAATGATAGGGGAATTCAAGCATTATTCATAGGAAGTATATTCGTAACTTTTTTTTATTGAAGCAGTTGAAGTAACCTATACTTCTTACAGAATAAAATCATAATCATTAATGGGAAGTAAATTCCTCACTCTTTTTTAGTGAAGCAGTTGAAACAATCTATGCTGCCTACAGATTAAATGCATAATTAGAAAATGATCTAATACTAAACTTATCCATTCGTGTAACAGTGTGTGATGATTTTCTTGGACATACTGTTTAGCCAACTGCAGTTTTAAATAATGAATCAACAAAACATTTATTAAGCACCAACTATGTCTCAGGTACTGTTATAGGTAATTAGTACAAGGAAAAAAATGTGTGCTCTCACAGAACTTACATTCTAACAAGAAGTTATGGTCACCCCTTCTTCATCGTGACTTTCCCCAGCATAGCTTTGCTATATTGTGACTTGGCATAAGAAATTAAATGGGAATTTGGGGGAGTTTTGTGGAAGCACAGACAATATACAAAGGCTAACAGATGACATAGAAAAAATTAGAAACTCAGAAATGCATAAACTGTATCTCTATTTATATATGTATATGTATAGTATTGTATAATAGAAACATATTTTATCTTTTAATACCATAATAATTCCAATTTCTTCTCTGGTATGAAGGAAGGGCTGAACATTTGCATGTGGATTTTCCAGATTCTGGGGGCACCATGCCCTTAACCCCTGCAGTGTGGAAGGGGTGGCTGCATTGACCAGTTGGTGTTATTTATTTCTCATTCGTATTAGATTTAGCTTCTCAAGTAGAGAACTCACTCATTCTTTTTACTGTCCAGCACTAGCTCAGTGTATTGCCTATCTCCAAAACGTGGGCATCATGTGTGGAATAAGTGATAAGCTCCTGCCACTGCCTGGAAAGATTGAAGTCGCTCTGTTTCTCACTTTCTGGCAGAACTTTTCTTTTTTCCCCTCCCTGTTGTCTCCCTAGTGTTTGTGCTGTTCTTACCAGAGCTCCTTGAATTAAATCATAGGCTTCCTACACAGCCCACGTTCAGTAACTGCTTGTAGAAGTAATGGAACGTGCGTCCCAGCCACTCCTCTCATCTTCTTATCTTCCTCCCTTGGTTATGTATTAAGAGGCAGTTAACCAAACATAAATCTTTTGGGTGAAGTGGCTAGAAGGCTGGGCTTGGAGTCAGGGAGGACTTGAGTTCAAATCGAGCCTCAGAAGCTTCCTAGCTGTGTGACCCTTGGGCAAGTCACTTAACCTCTGTTTGCCACTGGAGAAGGAAATGGCAAACCATTCTATCTTTGCCAAGAAAACCCCATAGACAGAGGTCCACTGAGTCAGGAAGAGTCAGACACAGCTGAGTGACTGAGCCACAACAAATTGGCATCAGGTGTTGGAGAAGGCCAAGTTTCATATTGGCCTCTTGGATCAACGGGTGTGCTCATCAGCTGAGAGTCAGGATGGTGTCAGGGCCAGAAGCAGTGGCAGTAGCAGTTCTCCTGTCTGAAAACCTGGGTCAGAGTTTCTCCTTTCCTCCTGGTTTACTGGCTGTGTGATCTAACATTCCTGATCATGTTGTCGTGTTACTGACTAGGCTACTAGCAAGTGGCTCCCGTGTCTCTAGCACTGCTACATCTGCTCAGATGCAGACATCGTATACGTGATACACAGTTCCTGCCTACAAGGTTACCTACTCTCCAGTTAGGGAAAGGAAGGCCAGTCTTGATACAATTAGTGAACAAGAGAATATTAACAAAACACTAAAGAGTGCAGTACAGATAATTAGTGGCTAGGATAATATATAATAAAGGGATAATTGTGCCTCACAGGCAGACAGCGTGTGGGAAAGGTGACAACAGACTGTCATATTCCCTGACGGAGATCTGGCAAATCTTTGTCCTACCTAAGAGTCAGTTAATTAAAGCAATAAAAGACCATTACAGAATGGCTTCAGGGCAGTGTAGCAGTGGTGTTGTAGTTGCAGAGAACCCTTAAAAGCACAGCTTGTGAACATTTTAATGGCCTGGAGTCAGATAACATCCTAGCTCTATGCCTGATTTTCTTCCTGTGTCACAGGCAGGTTTGCCAAAAAAGAGTATAGTTGAAGGTGTTTTCTTTACAAAATTCTGTTTCATATTTTATAAAATTTTGTTTTGCATAAAATTTTCACTACATGTATCCTGATTTAAGGAATACTTGTAAATTATTTGTCTTCCTAAAGAACATATTATTAAGTTAGCTGTAATTAAAACTCTTGCTGAAGATGTTTCACACAAATATTGGTGCAATTATTATAAATGTGTGAACTATTCATATACTCTCATTTTCAGAATTGTCTTTATCTTTTAAAATGTGCCTGAAAAACAAGTCAGAGAGTAGAAAAAGAATGGTTATATACATTAATAGGACAGAGAGAGGTGTCTCGTGATGCCCAGGGTTTCTAACCTCCTTTGCATTTTTTATAATTAGCCTTCCTTATCTGAAATACCAATGTAGTATTCTAGGGGATAAGTGGTGGCATTATCCTCACAGCTCTCCAAACACAAAGGGACATATGATTGCATGTCACATTTATTCATCCCAGTGAATGAAAATTATTAGGAAATCTGTCCTTTTATAAGTTTGCCAAAACCAGAATCTGCTTGGTTGTGTGGAGCCCTGGAGTGACTGGAGCCTATGTATTTTTCATGCTATATGAGGCAATGTCTGTCTCCTATTCAAGGTCAGTAGAGATATGATGTAAATTGGGTAGTGTTAGTTTCCTAACCTTGGGAGGATGGACCTGGTGGTACAATCAGAGAATGGTATCAAGGAAACAGACTGTGGCTTTGTTGATGCTCTAAATGTATGACTAATGACCTAAAAGTGCGCTTTTCTAAGCCAAGCCTTGACATAGTTATGAATTTTCTGGAGAGGTAGATTTCTTAGGACAAGCTTTTTTTTTCTCTTCTCCCTCTCCCTTTCTCTCTCTCCTTCCTTCCTTCCCTCCCCCTCTCTCTCTCCTTCCTTCCTTCCCTCTCTCTCTCCCTCCCTCCTTCCCTCCCCCACTTTTTTCCCTCTCCCACTCCTTTTCCCTCTCCCTCCCTCATTTCTATTGGATGCATGATATATTATCTTCCCCTACAGGATGTAAGCTCCTTAAGGAAAGAAACTGTAGAGACTCTTTACTTGCTTTTATTTTAAAGCAACTCTTCCCCACCCCATTTGTTTGGCACAGCATTTGGCACATAGTAAGCACTTAAATGCTTTTCTATTGCATTCCATGTTGATAGTTTTTTGTCTCAACAATAAAAAAATCAAATAACATACTTTAAGGTCATTTTTAAGCTTTACAAAACTGAAAAGACTCAGGAAAGCTGTGACTACAGAAGCACTTAAAGATGATTAATTTCTTTATAGATGATGAAGAATATTAAATGGAATTAGGAAAGGGTAAGGGAAAGTAAGCTATTCTATAAAAGAAGGTGGCCAAAAATGAACCAGGCTCACCTCTTGGGTAACAGCATTTGTTGACAAGCCGAAGGTGGAGATGCAAGGGGACCACAGTGATAGAATTGGAAGGGACTGTGCCATCTAGGTGAGTGCCGATGTCTTTGTAACACTCGTGGAGAAGTCTCTCTGTGCCTTTGGGGTTATATGAGAAGCAGTGTGAGAGTAATGAGAAAAGCAGTGAATTTGTCATCAAAGGATCTGAGTTCAAATACTGTCTCCATGTGAACTTGAGACAATCAGTTAACCTTCATGGTCCACAGTTTCCTTATCTTTACATTCAGGGATTGGACCATTGGGATGATGTGGTTGTGGAGCACCGAAAGGCCATCATGGATCGGGAGGTTTCCTGATTGGCTGTGAGTAAATCTAAGATAGAAACCTAGAATAAGTTTCATCATTCTAGAACAGGCCTGCACAACCTGCTGCCTGCCAAAGGATTTTAGGCAGCCTGCAAAAAATATAAAAGAAAACATCTTCTGCACTTTTCATGGGCTCCCCAAAATCTTTCTGTGTACTTACTTGTGGACCACAGGCTGTGCAGGCCTGTTCTGGAGAGTCTGGCTCTAACACCCAATCTTCTGTTCCCTCTTCCACCCATATATCTCAGGCCACAAGTATGCATTTTCCAAGAATTCCCCCCAAATCCTCAAGGGAAAACAGTAATTGCAGATGAATCAGTAGTAAGTTTCAGGGAATTAAAATTTCTAAAACAATATTGCCATTGTATAGCACTCAAGATTCCTAAACAGAACCCCCCCCCCCCCCGTAACATTTCTTTATGATTTCCCATAGTTTTCCAAGGCATCTTGCCTGAGACTAAAGAGTGACTAAAAAGAGAAAACCCATCTTTCTCCACAGAGCAAATAATTTTAAATTAACCTAAAACTTGATTAGTTTGGAATGGATACTGGGTTTTTTTCCTCCAGATTGTTAACTCAGACTCCTTCTCAACCAGTCAAAAAGTTTTCTGATCATTGTTGAGTTTCTCTTGTCTCATCCATAACTTCCTTGAATAATTCCACAAATATTCAGCATTTAAATATAGGCAGTACCCATCCCAGGGGGAAGAATATCAGGTAAACCATAATATGTTAACATTAATATGTTGGTCTCTAAAGGCACTGAGATTATTCCCTCATTCTTTATACAGAACTTAGAGATCATTTAGTTTTTGTTCCACTCCCAAGAAAAGCAGCTGTTTTTAAAAAAGAAAAGCAGACATATTAAATCATTAGTCTGTGGTTACACAACTAATGAGTGACAAAAGCTGAGCAGTTTTCATTTTTAAGAGTATTTTCTAAGATTTCTTGAGGAAGCTAGAATAAGAGATTGCTAAAATCTCTTCCAAACCTGAAATCTTACCAAGTGTGATTAACCAAAGTACCTACATTTCTCAGAATGAAGAGATTCTTGCCCAGATGACCTCACCATGGCCCACCAACAGTGCTTCTTTGTGAGGTCAGGTGCAACTCTCACTTGGGAGTTGATGTTAAGTTTTAATGTGCTCTTTTCTCAGGGAAGGCAATATACAGTTCAGTTGGCCATTGTAAGCAAAAAATCCCCAGTAGAAATGGAATTTAAGGAATGAGCCCAGGGATGCCTCTTGGGGGCTTATTGAACAATGGAGAGGTGTGACCAATGCAATCAGATCTTCTTTCTTTTATTCACCTGGGCTGTGATAAGGTCATTTTGGATTTTAGGTGGACTGATTCCTGTTGTGATATTGTTTGGTTTTTCATTAGCCAAATAGGAATCATCATATTTAAGATGTAAATTGACCAGTAGCATGAAATAAATTCTAGGAGAGCCTCTGCTGGAAGGCAGTGCACAACACATCAGCTAATTTCATGTTTGTGGCCATTTGGAGAAGGCATTGCTGAACAGTAACTAATACAAGTTCCTATAAATGACTTAAAAAATCCACACCATTTTCTTGAAAGAAAAAAAAAACTGCTTATTACACAAAACAAATTGCATAAATATGGTTACCTTAGTATTCTGTGTCTTAGGCAAATTAGAAAACAATGCCATTGTTTAATCACATAAAACTGCATTCTTTGAAAGTATTATCAGATAGATGACTCGTTCAAGTAAAGATTCTGTGGAGGAGCATCAGTCCAGGGGAGGCATTTCGAGAGTGAGGTACTTTTTGATGCCTGTTCTGGGCCTCCTGCTAATGAGTGAGTTCAGTCCTCTGTACTAATCAGTAAGATGTAGACTCCTTGTGAACAAGGATTGCATTGACTTTGGCTCTCCAGGGCAGCACTTTTCCCATAGTAGGCACTGGAGATCATAGATTTAGAGTTTGAAGGGATGATCTTAAGAGGCCTTTGAGTCCCACTTCCTCATCTTAAGAAGCATGTCTTAATGAGACTGAGGCACAGAGAAATTAAAATGATTGTTGAATTATAATTAAATTCTGCAGGTGTTCATCTAGCATTTAAAGCACCAAGAGGCAAAGACTACTAGCACATAGTTAGTCCCTGCCTTCAGGATGCTTCAAGTCTGCTGGAGGAGCCAAAACCTACTCAGTAAGACTTTAGAGATACCACAAGGTGGTGTGCAAAGTGCCCTACAGCTGGAATCTGATAGCTGCATAAAGAGCACAAATTAACATCATCTGTGTTGTAGTGTGTTCTGCTGGCCCAAGTTTGACCGCTCTGACATACGCAGAAGCCTGAGGAGACTAGAGGCGAGCATAACCCCCCTTTCACGCATATTTGTTATTGGAATGTGCTTTTCTTCTTATGTCTGAATATAGTTGTGCCTCATGTTTTGGACAGGGTAACATCTGATTTTAGGAAAAGATAGGAAGCTAGCAGCTTTCTAACCCTGCCTTGTAGGAAGCTTTATTCCATAATCTGCTCCATTCTGAGAAAAGAGCCCTCGCAGTTTGAATCCTAGCTCTGCTGCTTCACACCTGTGTGATTTGGGGCAATTCAGGGCCTCTCTTTTTCCCCCTGTCAAATGAGAGGGCTACACTGGATGACCAGAGGACCCTTCCAAAAGAGAAATTGTCTAGTTTTCTCTGGTCCCAAACATCATCTTAAAAAATCTCATGCAAACCTTCCTGATTAAAGGAAGGGATTTAATTCAGTAAATGTCTGTGTACTGTATGGTTGTGACAATTTGTAAACCAACTATTTAACAAGATTTCCCTACTGATTTTACAGTCTACATGTAAAATAGAGGTTATGGAAGTCAATAATTAAGCAGATTGCTCTAGGTTCTAACTATCACGTTTAAAAGCAGGATTTGAAATGTGATCGATCTCCTAACCTTCATGGACTTCAGTCTCTGAAAGGATAGTAATAGGTTACATTTATATGGTATGGTAGCAAGGTTGGGTGGTCAAATGATGTTTCCCAAGTTATATAAATAACAAGTGGCTGAACCTGGGCTCAAACCTAGATTTTCTTGGCTCCAGGTTCAGGGCTTATTCTAAAGAACTGGAAGCACAATGGATGCCCATCAGAACTGGCCAAAGAAACCCATCAGAACTGGCCAAAGAAACGGCAGCATTAGACTATAATGAGATATTATTGTGCTGTAAGAAACAGTATGTAGAAGACTTATATGAACTGATGCAAAGCTGCAGAACCAGTACAGTTTACACAATGATCACAATAGCATGGTCACTGAATTCATCAGAATTCTGATGGTTTCAGTGCTATTATCTTTTACCTTGGTGTGGTAATCATTTATCCATTCCCCAGGTGATGGGCATCTATTTTGCTTCCATTTCTTTGCTATATTAAAAAGGTGCTGCTATAAATATGTTGGCATATATTAGAACTTTACTTCTGTCTTCTGCTTGAGTACATAACTAGTAGTGTCATCACTGAGTCTCAGGGTGTAAATACTGCTTGGTGATACTTCCAGTGTATTCCAAACTCTTTTTCCAATTCATGATTCTACCAGCAAGGTATTAATTAACGTTCCTGTCTTCCAACTGCCCCTGCAACAGTGGCCATTTTTTACTTTTGTCATGTTTGCCAATTTGATAGGTATGAAGTAAAACCTCACAACTGTTTTAATTTTCATTTCTCTTATTGCCAATAGACGTGGACCATTCTTTCAGATGGTTTGACAACCAAAAGAAAATCGGATTCAGAGAATCTAGGTTCAGGCCTGACCTTTGTTAACCCCTTTCTATGTGACCTCGGGCAAGCCACTGAACTTTTCTGGGCCTCAGTTCCTTCACTGGACCAGATGACCTCCAGGGTCCCATCTGGCTCTAAATGAATGGTCTTCTGATCCTTATTGATCATTTACATTTCTTATTTTGAAAACTTGCTATTCATTTCATTTCTTATTTAATGGGAGCAGAGTCTAAAATTTTATGATTCTTTGATTATATCTCTTCTGCAAAGAATGTGTTTCTGAGTGCTGGAGAGCTTGAAATGGTTGAGTGAATAGGCCACTCTTACAAAAGGCCTATTCAGGCAGAATAGGCTACTGTTTTCACAGAGTTGTTCATGGAAGTGGGAATGATGTAACTTTTAAAAAGGTGGAAAGCCGTTTGTGTTATAGTGGATTGTACAACCAGTCAGCGTTACCAGAGGAAAAGAGGATATTCTTAAACTTTAAACCCTTCCTTTCACCTCTGAAAGGTCTGCATTTGATAACTTAAAATTCTTTAAACTAATAATTGACCATTTTTACTGGTCAGATTTTCATAAGATGTTGAGTTTTTTTTTTTACTCCAAGCTTTACTTCTTTTGCTGTTATTTTAACACAAAAAACATGCAGAAATATAAGTTGTCCAACTGAAAGTCCCCAATATTCAAAGGAGATAATTTGAATTAATGTAGAATTCATTGTCTTAGGAAATATCATGGCTAAGAATAGTTTTTCATAATATGGCCACTGGGACTTTTGAACTAGTCTGTGGTGTCCATTGGAGGTTACTCTTTTGAGTTTGACTTACTCAGTGATGATTGTGGAATAAGATAGCAAATTCAATAATAAGTTCTTTGTAGAAAATTTTAAGACTATTCACAATTCTTTGTTCATATTTTGGCTTCCACCATCCCAGGGATGGAGAGGTAGGTGTTCAATATTATTTGAAAATGTCGTTTTCTAATGAAAGGAATCTTCTGTCTGTTTGAACACTTTACCTTGCTACAGTATGATAAAAATGATTATGTCTCTATTGTCTCTTTGGCAGTGAAAATGTTAGTACTTTTGATACTAGACCCATACCTCTTTGAATAAAAGCTTTTGGATCACTCTTGATGTTTTCCTGACTGCTTGTCGCAGTGCCAAATAAAAATTAAAATTCTGTTGAATCAAAATATCAATAAAAATAAGCTGTATAATTGTAATCAGCTAAATTAATTATGCATTTGATCAGCTTCATGTCCAGATAAATTAGAATGTGTATTATTTATTCATCTTTTTCATGGCCTACCTATGTGTGAAAACTCTATTATTTTACTTTTCCTGATCTAGAAGGCGTCCTAAAAGTATGTGGACCACAAATGCCCTTATAAGTTAATTAAAATTTAAACCATTAATGGTCTCTGTCTATGACCAAAGATAATAATTTTTATTTTCTATAACATAAGTTTAAATATGACTGCTTCAATTTGTAATTTCACCCATATGGGTCTTCTCTCCTTTGGTATATTATGGATAGTTTGGATAACGTGAAGTATTTTAGGGGGAATGTGTTATTCTTTCAAAGATAATTATAAGTGATTATTTAAGTAATGTAAGCCATTCTAACTTTGGTAACAAATATTTAAAGACTGCTATAATCTGACCTGGGTGAAAAAATAAGAAAAATACAAGAGTGAAACTTTTCCCCAACTATCAATACAGTATTACTTTATCCACTCTCTTTTAAGATTTTTCAGTAAGCATGTGAAGCCTGTTTCAAAATGAATTTTGTATTTAGGATATCTGTCACCAGTTAATGGAGCCTGCTTATTGCTAAGGACATAAGTCCTATTAGAACACATTGGGTTTGGTCCACTTGCACCCAGTTTAGAGGTCCCCTAGTTTGAATTTCAGGAGATTTAGATGATTGACTGAGAGTCTGCAGGTTGCTCAGTGCTTTACTAAAGTCTTCAGATCATCGTATAGTTCTTGCTTTGTTTTTTGTTGTTGTTGTTGTTGTTGTTGTTGTTGTTAGGAAAAATTTTCTCATCTGTTCTCAAGCCCATTAAAGCTAGTTTGTTTACACAGGTCTCAATTACTTGATCCTTTGTCATGTCAGTGCTTTTGAAGTGTGTGTGTGTGTGTGTGTGTGTGAGAGAGAGAGAGAGAGACAGACAGACAGACAGACACACAGACAAAGACAGAGACAGAAACAAAGAGACAGAGACTATATATGTAGAAGTAAAGAAGAACAAGGTCTTCTAAGATTTTGAAGCCATTACGAATCTCAAAAATACTAATTGTGAAACTTCTGAATCGTGTCTGCACCATAATCCTGTGTGATACTGGGCAAATCATTTCATTTCTCTGGGCTGCTGTTTCCCCATCCGTGAAACTGAGGATGAAGAATATTATTATATCTCTTGTAGCTCTAAATCTTACAGTTTTCTGGATCTTCTCAAGTGAAGATGGAGAATCAATACCAGTCAGTCTGCTCAGCTCCAGTGTCAATGGTAGAATCATAATGTTTGGAGAAAAAAAAATAATTTTGAGGTTATAAATTCCATTTACCTAACTTTATTTTACTATAAAAATGACCCTTTTGGTCCTACTAGTAATTGGAGGTGGACTATACTTTATAGTCTGACATATACCCCCAGCTAGATTCTACCTGTTACCAGTAGCTTGCATTTGACAGGAATCAAATAGACCATTGAAACTCGTTTGCATAAAAATTGAGCCCATAAGCTAGGCACTACTTTCAAACCATGTGAGTTAACCCAGATTATAAATTATAAGGCTCCACACAAAATTAAGTAAATACCGTGGTAGTAGGTGATGTGGGCAACTAACAAAATGTCAGTCATAGAGCAAACATTTCTCAAGTACCCATTCTGTTCTAGACATTGTGCTAAATGCTGGCCATACAAATACAGGCAAAAGATAGTCCATGCTCTGGAGGAGCTCACAATCTAATGGGGGAGACACTATGCAGATCACTGTGCACATACAAGCTATAGACAGTGGTAAACTGGAAATAATCAACATAGGGGAGGCACTAGAATTAAGAGGGCTCTACAGATGCTTCCTGAAGTAGGTGGGATCTTAGCTGGGATTTGAAGGAGGCTAAAGAAGCCAGAAGGTAGAAGGGAAGAAAGAGTGGGGAACAGCCCGTGAAAATGTAAGTAAGGAGATGGGAGGATCTTGTTCAGAAAGTAAGGAGGCCAGTGTTGTTACTGGATTGAAGGATAGGTGTTGGGGTATAAGGTTTCAGAATACTGGAAAGGGTGGGGCATACTAAACAGTATTTGATCTTGGAGGTGATAGGGAGTCACTGGAGTTTATGAATTAGGGAAGTGACATGATCAGACCTGTACTTTAGGAAAATCTCTTTGCTTAGTAGAGAATGGATAAGAATGGGGAAGAAACTCGTGGTAGCAAGACCAGTTATTCCAGGCAGGAGATGATGAGGTTTGCACCATGGTGATTGCATTGTCAGAGAAAGAGAAGGGAAGGGGAGGTATGGGAGAGAGGTTTTGAACCTAGGTGACTGAGAGGGTGAGAGTGCCCTTGACAGTAACACAGAATTTTGGAATTGGGGGTGAGGGAGGAGTGAGGAGAGATAATGCATTCACTTTTGGAATGTGAAATAATATTGATGAGACATCTGTATTGATAAATATATCCATGTGTGGGTGTGTTTAAATGAAAGTGTATACTTTGGTCAGCACGTAAATTATATGTAGATTTAGTGAAGCTATTTTTGGCCCAGTGCACAGCTGTTTAAAAATAAATAAATTTAGCTTTTTGGTTTCACTTCTTCATTTTCTTTTCTAAAATTTAAGAAATAAAAACCTAATTACACTTCCACAGAGGTCAGTGAATCATAATGAAACATTTTCTTCCTTCCTTTCTTCCTTTCTTCCTTCCTTCCTTCCTTCCTTCCTTCCTTCCTTCCTTCCTTCCTTCCTTCCTTCCTTCCTTCCTTCCTTCCTATCTCTCTCTCTCTCTGTTAGCAGCAGCCTTTGGGAAACTTGTGGCCTGGCAGTTTGGATTTCCCTGTCTTCTTCTGTCAAGGACTCCTGCACGACCCAGGGACAAGCAGATCAGGCACTTTTCTGTGCTTCACTGTGTTCATTTGTTGAGTGGGTACAGAAGGTAAGGGAGGTTATTCTGGGAAGGAGGAACATGTTTTAACAATGGGCACAAATGACTTTGCATGATGTTAAGTAACTGTGTACTATTCCATTGTAACATTTGCCTTCATCTCATCCCTTTGGGCAATCTGAGAGTCAGCAGTAGCAATGAGAAGCTCAGCACCCCAAAAACGGACATTGGACTTGAAGAAGGGAGGAGAGGACAGAAAGAAGTGGGAAATGTCAAGGAGCTGGCCAAGGAGATGGAGACTAAGGCAGAACCCGAGTGACTGGCTGTCAGTGATAGCGTGCATAAGCCCAGCATTCTCCTCATTCTCCTGCTGTTCGGTGACACAGAGGAAACGTGCTTCATTGGACTTTGCTGCTTTCCAGCCGTCCTCTTTCTAGCTATTGCCTGCTTAATGAGTCCCCATTAGGTGTATGTAGCATTGCAGTGCAGTGCAGTGCTTGAGTTCTCAAATTGTAGAGGAAAGAAATTATCCCGAAATTTAAAAATAAAGATTATTGTGGAGGAGAATGACGGGTGTGTTTTTGTTAGTAATGAGCCTTTGTTACCAAACTGGTTTGCTCAGATATTCAACAAAGTAACCTTTAAGTATTTTTAAAAATTATCTCATTTGTCTAGTTTTATTTTTAATTCTTTTTTAAACTGAAACACTGGTTACAACTGCTTTTCATTTCAGCATATAATAGTAATCTTTGAATTACTCTAGTTTGGGTTTTTGCCTCCAGTTACATGCTTATATATGAAAGCATGCATACTCTTAAATACAAACCCTCAAACCAGCATTCAAGTTCTGATTCATTTGTAAGATTCTGAAAAAAATTTTAACAGTTTTTCAGCATAGTTAGGGTAGAAGACATTTGGGCTTAATCAAGTATGGTAAAACTATCTTATCTAGAGGTCGTATGTCAAGCAATCTTTAACCCTCATAAACATTGCCAAAAATTCAGAAGGAACTGAAAAGAAGACTTCTGAGAAGTAGAAACAGCTGCCACAAAGTTCATATACTTGACTCTATAGAAAGATCTTAGGCCCTCATTCAGAGACTGCTTATTGGCTTAAATTAATTACCTTTAAAATAATTAAAATTCAATTCAGTTATCTGGTTTTTAAGGGCTTAGCAAATTAGAAGCGCAAGTTGGGGTAGGGGTGGCAGGCTTGATATAGGGGTCTCCTATTAGAGACAGGCTAACTTAAATAGTGAGAACTGAGAGCATGGATGAGTGTCAGCAAAAGCAGAAGTGAATTATGAAAGCACAGCAGTCTTGGGTTATAAATTTAGTATAGGAACAAATTAAAACTTTCTGTAGTTGGAGACAATGCACACATACAATATATACAAAATAAATGAAAGTGTAAATGCCCCATGTACATCAGTGTATGTATTTCAAGGCATTATTATAACTTGTTGTAACAATGATTTAGATGTTTAGCAAATGGTGATAGTTTGTTGAAATCTGTTATTTTATCCATTTCCCATTTTTAGATGGAAGCAACTTGTTTAAATAGATCTGTTTCGAGTTATTTCAGTTGCCTAGCATTCCTTTCCATTTTGATTCTTCTAATTTAATACTGATTTTGAGCAAAAGATCTAGCAAATCATTGGTCTGATTTTATACAGACAGCTGATTAAGAAGAGTTAAGATTGGTAAAAGTCATCTAGCAAAATATATTCAGTTTCATTTTTTGTGATTATTTCTTACTGCTTGTCCTGTCCAACTCCTCAACTCTCTTCTGGAATAAAGTTCAATTATACAATTAAAACTTACAGTCAGTCTTCAAGGCTTTAGTCTTTCTTTTTTCTTCTGCCTGGGTGGGGTTTTCTTTTTCTTATTTTCCCATTTCTATAGAGTATCATCCTTGGAAGTACTAATATTTGGGTCCATTTGTAGACTTGAATTATAAGGCTCGTTCAAGAATTTTGTCTGATTCTAAGTAGCCACTTTTCCTCTGTGGGGTTTACAATTTAGGTCATGATTGAGATTAACTATATTACTGGATAATCAGTTAACATTTTTTTTTTGGAGGGAGGAAGGTAGGGCGATTGGGGTTAAGTGACTTGCCCAAGGTCACACGGCTAGTTTAGTGTTAAGTGTCTGAGGCTGGATTTGAACTCAGGTCCTCCTGACTCCAGAGCCGGTGCTCTATTCACTGTGCCATCTAGCCACCCCCAGTTAACATTTTTTGTTCTTCAGTTGTTTCAGTCATATCTGACTCTCAGTGACCCCATTTGGGATTTTCTTGGCAAAGGTATTGGAGTGGTTTGCCATTTCCTTCTCCATCTCATTTTACAGAGGAGGAAACTGAGGCAAACAGGCTAACCTGGGAAATACTTTTATTTTGAGTCATCTGGTCTTTGAATTTCACAGTCTTTAAAATTACAACCATAAAACTTCCTTAGAACAAAGGTCTGTAGGAAAACGTAAATTGGCCGTGCTGTTTTGGGGTGATTCATCTGTAGCCCAGCAT
Source organism: Gymnobelideus leadbeateri (assembly GCA_011680675.1). Lineage (NCBI taxonomy): Eukaryota > Metazoa > Chordata > Mammalia > Diprotodontia > Petauridae > Gymnobelideus > Gymnobelideus leadbeateri. The sequence goes on from WOXC01004382.1 coordinate 1,288,939, forward strand.
GTTGTGATTTCAGTTGTCAGATGATCATGATGTCCTGGCATATGCTGCGGTGAAAATGTCTTCCACAAATGCACACAACTGACGTTAAACTTGTGCTGCACAAGCTTTCTACTGGAGAATTCTGACTGGTGATGCAACATGTTACTAACTTTAATTTTTTTTCTTATTTGAGGGAAAGTTTATGTATTTCTTCTTCCAGCAAATCTTTTAGTAGAATTTATCTAAGACCAAATGTATCTGAGAAAAGTAGCGATGCTGTGCTGTGGTGGAAAGAACCCTGGGTCTGGCATCCAAAGCCCCGAGTTGAGTTGCAGCTATGTGGCCTTGGTGGGACTTGCCTCCTCCTCCCTGAGCCTGTTTCCTCACCGGCAAGTGGCTGAGGATGGACGCACTAACCCCTCCAAAGGATTGCCCAATTCAGTAGATACTATTAAGTGCTCTTCCGATTAGGACACTTTGTTTGAATTAAATAAGGTATTGCAACCATAAAGAGCTCCGCAAACATAAGTGTTATTATTAGGCTGTAGAAGGGCTCTCATTCTTGGAAGTGCTACCATTTGGACCCATTTAGAGGCCTGAATTATAAAGCTCATCCAAGAGCTTTGCCCTCATTCTAAGAGGCCACTTTTCCTCTGTGCTGTTTACAATTTAGGTATGACTGAAATTAACTGAGCTCCTGGGCAATCATAGTCAGCAAGAATTTATTAAGTGCCTGTTACAGGTGAGACAGTGTTAGGTGCTGGTGAATACAAAGACAAGAATGAAACACTGTGTCCTCCAGGGGCTTACATTGTACGTAAGTAAATCTATATTATATGGATACAAAGTAAATACAGGGTTGTTTTGGATAAAGCTCCTTTTTTTCCTGCTGAATCTCTTTTTCTCTTAATGTGTCAAAAGGAGGAGAAAACAGAAAAATATGTAACTTTTTTGTTCTGTGTTTGTTATACATTTGCCCCTTATCAAAGCTGTGTTCATGTGTGATAAAACAAGTCCCTATAGGAGTTAGAACTTGCTTTTGTAATCCAGTTTTGAATGTGTCTGTCAGGCCAGAACTCACCTCTAACCTGTGGCTGGCTGGAGCTGTACAGAGCAGGCTAGAGGCAGGATACAAACAGAAGTTTACTTAATTTCACAGTAAAAATGGCATTTGCAAATGGAAGCCCTCTCCTTAAAAGGAGGGCTTAACACTGCTGATGCTGGTGCCATTCACATATCTGAATGGGGTTAGAAGACAAAGCAACCATTCTTAGGTCTTAAGACAGTTCTCGTGGTTGGCTTTCTTGGGATAGTACAGGTGTTTTGGAACCCATGGGAACACTCATTATCTCAGGTCTTGGAGTCATGATTACTCTGCAGATACAAAAACCAGAGTTCTGTGATGAAAGCAGAAGTGTAGTTACCTGGCAGTTAAAAAGAACAGGGATTGTGAACATGTGATGGATGGCTCTGGGAAATAGGGGGAGGTAAATCCCTCAGTGAACATCCAGTGCTTGTCCAAGCAATATACTTTGCCAGAGGGTGATAACATCCAGAGCGGTTGTTATACCAAGCTCAGGGCACAGCCTGCTTGCTGGACCTTAGCTCTGAGAAACAAAATATTTTGACAAATATCAGTCATCTTTTATATAACAGGTAGCTAATAGAAATCAAATTATGAAAGTGACAAATTCTAATGCCTTCCAAAGAGTAGAATGGAGGTATTATAATTCCATTAGCAGGAAGGGCATTTGGGTTTTTTATATGGTTTTTGAAAGGGTGAGCTTTCTTTATTTCCTTTATAAGATGACATGGCTCGACTATAAGTGATTACTAAATTCCTACCGTGTGACAGACAGTCTGCTAAGTGAGGGGAATTGAAAGGCAGAAATGAGATGGTTCTTGCCAAAGAGAACTTAAGTCTGTGGGGCCAAATAGATAGACAGTACTTTCAGGCAAAAGCATCTGTCTGTAGCTAGGGGCGGTAGTAAGGAACAGCCTTGGGTAGGAGGTAGCTCTTAGGTGGAGCTTTAAAGGAAGCTAGAGACTCTGAGACAAGGAAATGAAGGTTAGGTCCAGGGGATGGGCCAGCCTTTGCAGAAACAGAAGCGGGAGATGAAGTGTCAGGGGTGAAGGACTGCATGAGTGCTGGTTTGGCTAGACTAAGGAGTGTGTGCATGAGGAAGATTGCAGCATGCTAGAGTTGGGGAGTTAGGTTGGAGCCAGGTTACATAGGGCTTTAAATGCTAATGGTGCTAAGCCAGGGAATTTTGTTTTACCCTAGAGCTACTGCACCTTCTTGATCAGGAGAGTGATGTAGTCATCAGGCTTGTGCTTTAGGGAAAACCCCTTTAGTAGCTGTGTGGGAAATCAGAGAAGGGGGAGAGATTTGAGGGAGCCCAATGAGGCCAGGTGATTGGAAAGAGAAGCAGGTATGCAGGATATGTATTTTGAAGTGCAAGGCAACTGCTTGTATATGGTGGCAGTGAGGAGAGAGAAGTTCAGGATGATGACAGGGTTGTACACCTGGATGCCTGGAAAGCTGGTAGAGCCCTTGACAGAAGGGGTGGGTTTGGGAAGGAAAACAGGGAGCTCTGCTTTGGAAGTGTTGAATTTAAGATTCCTCCAGGATATCCAGTTTGAAGTATTCACCCCGCAGCTGGTGGCCCAGGACTGGAGTTTAGATTTATGTTCTCTTTTTCCTCTTTCAGATGCAAGTATGGACATAAAAGCCTATGATGTTTTCTCCCGTCCACCGCTTCAGAGATATTGAGAGGAAACCTGAATACCTCCACCCAGAGAAGTGTATCCCTCCTCCTCGCCCGGGTTCTCTGGGAACCATGTGGTTTATCCGAGATGGCTGTGGTATTGCATGTGCTGTCATCACCTGGCTCCTGGTCATATATGCAGATTTTGTGGTCCTCTTCGTCATGCTGATTCCATCAAGAAACTATATTTATAGTGCAATCAATGGAGTAGTATTCAACAGTCTTGCTTTCCTGGCTCTAGCTTCTCACTTCCGGGCTATGCTGACAGATCCAGTAAGTATCTTGGTCTTTATGACTTTGGCCTTCAGAGCCTACAGGCCCCTTTGTAGTATACATATTTGAACATCAACAGCATAGGTAGCAACTATAGTTTGGTTCATGAAATCTAAGTGACTCCTAGGCCTTATTTCCTTATAAAATCCAAGTTTTGGATCAGATAGCTCTAATTCTGTGATCATAGGATCCCACTTAGTTATTTTTAATTTAAATCTTGATAATTCTGATGACAAGAAATAAAACTTGTCAGCAGAGTCTTCATTGACTTAAAAGAAGGACAGAAATTTGTAATGTGACTTGAGTAATATGTCAGTATGGCAGTGTTTTGTTTGTGTATCTTGATGATTCAGTGATAATTCCGATCAGTCAGAAAATGTTATTAGGCACACGCTTGTGTGCAGAAGCCCCATCCTAGACAGGGAATACAGAAATGAGCAAGGAACGAGCTCTTGCTTTCAGAGAGCTTCTCATCCGCTAAGGGGAGACAGTGCATTGACCCACATAGGTCTGGTTGGCAGCTGCCTGCTATAAAGGGTCCAGGATTGGTTTTGGTGTCAGGAAGACTTGAGTTTAGGTCCTGCTTCAGACACTTCCTTAGCTGTGTCAACCTGGGCAAATCACTTAACCTCTCTGTGTTCATTTTCTTCTTCCATAGAACACCCTGATATGCAGGGTGCTTGTGATTAACACATGAGGTAACATAAACACTTTGTAAACCTTAAAGTGCTGTATAAATGCCAGCTGCTGTTGTTTGAATATGCTGAGAGTGCTTTCTTACTAGAGATTTCATGTGTGGGGAGGTCTGGATCAGGGAAGACTTCATTTTTTAAAAAGAGTACATAGGTAAGTCTTTGAAGGAAGAGAATTGTAGCAGAGATGAGGAGCATGTGCATTTTTATTATAGAGAATGACTTTTGAATGTGCAGAAGCTGAAGACAAAAGAATAAATTTGGGGGGAAACTGTAAGTCCACCTGGGCTAAAACATTGAGTGGTGAAGGGGAATAATATAAAATAAGGCCAAAAGCTAGGTTAGAGCTAGATAACAGAAAATCTTCATGTTAGGCCAAGGAGTTGGTGCTTTAACCTGTAGGCTGGTGAATACCGATGGAAGGCTTCTGAGCAAAGAAATGACGTGGGGAGACCTGGGCACCCCGGCAGTATTGTCTTGGCCACTTGTGAAAGTCTGGCTAATTAGGAAGCCTTGTCAGTGGTCTGAACAAGAAGGGAGGAGGGCTTCAACATAGAGTGGTCCCTATATGAAGAGGAACATGTGGACACAGGAAAGATGAAGGAAAGCTCTAGTGCCTTTCCTGATCTCAGCTGTAACAGGGTCTCCTACTCCCACCAAATTGTGTGTAGCTATATATGTACGTATTGTATCCCCCCCAAAAGAATGTATTCTTCTTGAGGGGAGAGGCTTTCACTTATGTCTATATCCTGGTGCTTGGTATGTGGGTGCTTGGTATGCTTATTAAATGTTCATTGGTTGACTGATTAAAGTAGAATTGATAAAAATTGGCAGATGACAGGATGTGGGAGGTGAGGATATAAAAGTCAGAAGACTGCATGGTTCGGAGCTTGGTTAATGACAGGGTTGTCAGTGCTATCAGTAGAAATAGGAGGCTGGGGAGACTTGGTCCAGGTTTAAAGAAGGTAATAGGTTCAGTTTTGGATATACTCGTTTGTAGGTGCTGAGAGGACATATGGGCCTGGGTGTCCAATAGGAAGAGATGGGAGATTGATGCAAAGGGAAGAGAAATTGGGCTGGACATAGAGACTTGGGAATCATCTGTACAGGGATGATTTGGACTTACGAGAGTGGATGAAGTCACCAAGAAAGAAGTATAAAGAGGGAAGAGAAGAACAAGGACAGAACCTTGTTCTGTGAGGTGGCATGATGTACTAGACAAAGGACTGGCCTCGGGTCCTGCCTGTGCCACACCCTGGCTGCGTGACTCTGGGCAGGTCACAGAACCACTGGGATTGCTCTAGGCCAAGGGTCAGCAAACTGTAACCAGCACCTGCCAACTGGTTTTGTACTGCCTGCAAGCTGAGAATGGTTTTTACGTTTGTTGTACAGACATGTACAGCGATTGGGCCTTCAGATCATGGTTACTAGACAATTCTCTAAGACTGTAAGCTGCAGAGAAGGTGCCAGCCAGTAATAATAGATGGAGTTACTACATTTCAGTGAAATCACAGATCCGGTCCCTACTTTCCTTTTTGGTTCTGGACCCCACTGTTGTCCATGTGTACATATACATATATACATATATATGCATATACGTATATGTATATGTATTTTTATACTGATATATTAACTCAATGGGCTAGCCATCCAACTACGTGTCATACAGTCTGTGTGGTTGGAATTGTGCATCCATTTAGTATTTTCTGTATGGATTGCTAGACCAGGCTCTTTTGAGTAGCTGTGGATCTCATTGAGGAGGCCCTGTAGTATTATTCTAGGCTAGCAGTCAGCAAATGACCCACCACCTTTATCATCTGTTGTGTGACTTTTAGGTAAGAATGGTGTTTTCACCTTTAAATAAAACTGTTTACAAATATAAAAAACAGGGGCGGCTAGGTGGCACAGTGAATAGAGTGCCGGCCCTGGAATCAGAAGGACCTGAGTTCGGAGCTGGCCTCAGACACTTAATCCATACAAACAAAAACCTAGCCTTGTAACCTTGGGCAAGTTACTTAACCCCAATTGCCCTAAAGGGGAGGCTAGGTGGCGCAGTGAGTAAGAGTGCCAGCCTCGGAGTTGGGATGACCCAAGATCAGATCCGGCCTCAGAAAAATGAGCACCCACGCATAAATAATGACTAGCCGTGTAACCTTGAGCAAGTTACTTTACCCCAATTGCTTTAAAAAAAAAAACAAATATAAAAAACATTCTTGGCTTTGGACTGTAAAAAAATTTGCTGACCCATGTTCTAGGTCTTCATGCAATCACTGTGGTTATCATCTGCCAGCAGGAACTTCTGAAGAACCTCCCCATTCTTAGGGAATCCCTTTGCTATTTGGCTCTTATGTAGAGCATTCTTCATGATAGTGGCAAACATCTTTTGGCAAACAGACATTTACTTCCCTTGAGCTGAAGAAGGTGAAATCACCATGAGTCTTTAGGGAAGTCTTTCCAGAGTTTACAGGGATAGGAAGATCTATTTTGGCACACCAGCTTGAAAACAGAGATTCCCTGGACCTATAGGGGAAAGGATTGCCACACTGAAGAACCTCTTCCTTTTCCTGAAAAGCCAGAAGAGCTTGTTTTATGAGCCTTTGGTGCCTCTTGGTGACTATCTCTGCATCTAGCCATAAGGAAAACAAAGGCTCTTACAATGATGATTTAACTAAATTTACCAAGCTGTGGGAATGGCTGGCTATTTTATTTCTTCCCACCCTGGTATTAAATCCTTGAATAGCAGTTGTCTCTGTTCATTATCTTGTGTGGAAACAGAATGCAGGTTCTTTGACAAAGACCTCCCATAGCTTCACTGTCGCTTCTGAGAGATGTGTTTTTAATTTTAAAAAGGGAAAAGAAACTAAAGCTATTAATGACTATATGCAAACAAATTTTGCCTCTCCCTAGACCCTGTGAAAAATACATTAGATGTTATGTTCCAGGCTTGCTCTGTTTTGTAAATGTACTACTTCCTAAACAGCTCAGATGGCAAATGTTGTTTATATCCCTAGGAATAGTTCTGTGCTCTGTGGCTCAATGAGAATGTTAACTTTTCTGGCATGAAGTATGTCTTCCAATCTATAAGATATTGCAGACTAGCATGCTGCTGTTCTCTCTAATCCACCACATTGCGTTGGGTGTTTAGAGGAATTTGGGGTAATCTTTTTAAAAGGAAAGAAAGTTATGTAGTGAATTTTCCAAACAAAAGAAAATATGAAATAGGTTTTTATTCAATGTCAATTTTATTGATACTGAAAATACACTTTGGGAAAAAAAAAAAAGCAAAAAAACCAAAAACAATAAGTAGGGACAGCTAGGTGGCGCAGTGAATAGAGCACCAGCCCCGGATTCAGGAGGACGTGAGTTCAAATTTGGCCTCAGACACTTAACACAAAACTAGCTGTGTGACCTTGGGCAAGTCACTTAATTCCAATTGCCCTACCTTACCCCCTCCAAAAAAAGTAAGAAAAAAAACAAAAGGAAAATACACTTTGGTTTTGTTGTACTATTCATCCCTTCCATTATTCCCTCAGGCAGCACCATTTACTGATAGTAAATCTGTTCTCCTACTTGGGTTGATCTAATTATAGCATTGATCTATTGAGAAGTTATCTAAAAAGGGCTTACTATGTACCCTCTGCTACTAAGAACAATGAAGGATGTGAAAGAAACATAAGATATAGTCCTTGTGTCATTTATATTTCACTTGGGGAAATTCATATATATTGAAGAGTTAAGTGCTAAACTGCTTGGTACTTTTGACATTGATTCCTAGGATTTCTGAGATGAACTTTCCAAAACATTACCCAGAGCAGACTACCTATTTCACCAGATTGTTGTAAGGACTACATGATGATAGAAGTCATTGTTATCTTTTATTATTTTTAAATATATATGTGTGTGTATATATTTTTTTCTTTTTCCCCCAGTTACATGTTTAAAAATTTTTTTAACTTTTTTTAAGTTTTCAGTTCTAAATTCTGTCACTCCCTCCTTCTGTGTCACCCCCGCCCCCCCATGGCAATCAGATATAGTTTATACATGTGCAGTCATGTAAAATATTTCCACATCAGTTCATTTGTACAAGAAGACTCAGAAAAATAATGAAAGGAGGTGAAAAATAGCCTGCTTCAGTCTGTATTCAGACAGTGTCAGTTCTTTCTCTGGAGGCAGAGAGCATGCTTCATCATGAGTCCTTTGGGATTTTTTGGATCATTGTATTACTGAGAATAGCTAAGTCGTTGTTAGCAACATATTGCTATTACTGTGTTTCTGGTTCTGCACACTTCAGTGTCAACTTTTATTATGACAGGAGTCTTCTCAGCACCTTGCCCAGTCCCTCAAATTAGGTTAAACATCCCTTTCTGGTGTTATTAAGCCTCTTCCTAATTCCAGGGTCTTAAATAAATTCTTGTAATGGCCACCACACTGGCAGACCCAGGATGGCTGCTAGCACAGGTTCTTAGATCTGGTTTACTCGAAAAGCTAACTGGTTAAGGGGTCAGCAATCTTTTTAATCACTTTCACTAGCTCAGGGGAAAAGTCAGCACCCTGAACTTCAGAGAAAATAAAGACCAACAAACAGGACTCTGACTGCCTGAATCAACTGTACACTTTACATACATCCCTGGATTGATAAAGCTTTTACATCTGAGCAGTCAGAGAGCCGTGAACATACGACCAGTCAGAACTTCCACCAGGGAATCACATGATCCTTCTTATAAGTGAGCCCCCAAAGCAAAATACCAGCTCAGAGTTTACATACACTTCTCAGAGACAGGAGGCATCCTAACCCTCCTGACTCGGTGCCTAATTAAAAATTAGCAAAAGGTGTGAAAGCCTTCCTACCAGCCAGCACCCCCCCTAAGCCAGCTTCCCATAATGAGGCCTGTTAATGGAAGGGGAAGCTCTTAAATGCCATTAATATTGTAATTCTTGGTTTAAGAGTAGATCTTCCTTCCATTGGAAAGTAAATCCACTTTCTCCTACACCCTGCTATAGATCAAGATGAGGAATGGTGTGAGGTAAATAAGGTAAATTTAACAAGTATTTCTTTATATACCTAACTACTAGGAGAAAGAAACAAGCATTTATATAGAGCCTGCTGTATACCAGGTACTATGCTAAACCCTTCACCAATGTTATCTCATTTGATCTTCACAGCAGCCCTTCAAGGCAGGTGCTGTTATCCCTACTTTACAGTTGAGGAAACTGAGGCAAATAGAGGTTAAGTGACTTGCCCGAAGTTACACAACTAGTAACAGGCCAAATTTGAACTCAGGTCTTCATTACTCCAGGCCCCGTGATCTATCCTGATAAACATAAGGGTAGGATGAAGCAGTGTTCTATAGTGCATGTAGAATCCAAAGGCCTAGGGTCAGATCCCAGCTGTGCTTCCTAAGTAGTATGACATTGGGTAATTAGCTTCATGCCTCTGCTCCTCAGCTTTCATATTTGTAGAATAGACCAGATGATTCTACTTTATAAATGCTGTCGTCCTAACTTCTGATGGCTCAGCTTCATGTTGGGGTTAGATCCAGGACGGCAGAGTAGCAGGAAGAAACAGAGTAAGCGTTCCCCTCTCCCCAAGTCCTCCAAAACAGGTCTGGAAACTGCTCCAGACTGAATCCGGATTGAGAAGTCCAGGGAAACAATTCAGCACATCATTTTTCCATTCCAGGTTGGTATAGAGAGATGGAGAAGACACTGGAAATAGGGTTTGGAATAACCGCATAGCATTTCAGCACAAGGAGAAGCTGTGTACTAGGATAACAAGATGGGGCCAGTGCAGCACAGAGGGGCTTAAACTTGAGGAAGGCACAGGAACAAGTGCCAACCGGCAGCTCTGTCCCTCGCTACACTATTCTGGGTCATAGATCCAAGGTGAGCTGAAGAGAGTACCTGCACCTAGAAATGGATTTCTTGAGTGAGTCACAAGCTTTAAGCAAGAACTGAATAAGGAATAAAGTTCAAAATAAAGCAGCAGTTGTCAGACTCTGACCCCCAGAGCTAAGTGGGGTTTCAGTTCTAGACTTAGACTGGATCTTAAAAGGAAGCCTACAGTTCTATCATTCTGAACCAGCAGTCAGGAAGCATTTGTTCAGTGCTTACTATGTGTAAGGCACTGGGAATACAAATAGAAGCATGTGTGCCCTCCCCTCAGCCCCTGCCTTAAAGGAGCTTACATTTGGATGGGAGGAAATTATGTACAAGGAAGCTAAAAATTAGGAGAGGGAAGATTACCTGGGGAAGGAGCCTGGTGAAAATATGAAAAGCTAGCTGGCCCAGGCGTACTGATGAAAGGTTACATTGAGCTGTGTGAATTCCAGAGCTGAAGTCAAGGTTAAAGAGATTTCTTGAGTATGGTGGTCTGCAAATCACCCTAGTAAGAAATAAAGACAAGAGCTTTCTAGGTGACTAGTAGTATTTGAGTCCAGCAACAGTCTACTAGAATTCCGCGTGGGGCAAACCCACAGTCATGTTACTCAAACCTAGGTCAGGGCAGCAATGATCAGACCACTTTGAGAAAGCTTTGAAAAGAGAAAGTGTTGGGAAGGCTAGGTGGCATAGTGAGGAGAGCACCGGCCCTGGAGTCAGGGGGACCTGAGTTCAACTCCAGCCTCAGACACTTAACACTTACTAGCCATGTGACCTTGGACAAGTCACTTAGCCCCAATAGCCCTACCTTCCCCCCTCCAAAAAGCAAAACAAACAAACAAGAAAAGAGAAAGTGTTCAGGTTCCCAGCCCAAGTTATGCCTGAGATGAAAAAACCCTCAATATAGTCGTCCCCCCCCCAAAAAAAACCAAACAAAAACAACTGAACAAACAAATCAGCAATAGGACCAAGCCAGACATTCTTTCCAGAAGAGCACAGGTCTTGTTCTTAACATAAATTCTGAAGTCAGAAAGGCTGGAATAATGAGCAAACAAAGAATCCTACCATAAAAAGGCTATTATGGTGCCAGGGATACTATAAAGATACAAAAACTGAAAAAGAGAATGACTCCAAAATATATGCAAACAAAGCCTTAAAGAAAAATATACCTTAAGCACAAGTCAACTAGAATTCTTGGAAGATAAGCAAGTATTTTTTTTAAAAGTTTAAAACATTTTTATAAAAAAATGGAAGGAAGAAAGTACTGGAAAGGGAATTAACAGCTTAATACAAGAGGTATAAAACCTTGCCCAAATAAAAGGTGCTAGGGACTCCATGAAACAATAAGAAATATTCAAACAAAAACATAAAAATGTAGGAAATATAAGGTATCTGATAGCAAAAACAGCTGACCTTAAAAACAGATCAAGGAGAGAGAATTTAAGAATCTTTGAAATATATGAAAGCCATGACCCCAATACAAAAGCCTCTAGATATCATATTTAAAAAAACTATAAAAGAAGACCAGAGGGTGAAGGGGAAAAATAAAGAAGCCACCAGTTACCTTCTGAAAGAAACTTTAAAATGAAGGTTCCTTCATTAATAAACATTAAAGCCCAAATCCAGAATTTCCATATCAAAGAAGAAAATAATGCGGGCAGCCAGAAGGAAAGAAGTCAAGGACAATGGAACCACAGGCAGGATCACACAGGATTCAGCAGCCACCACTTTAAGGAGAGCAGCACTTGGAATGTGGTATTTCAGAAAGCAAAGGATATAGACTTACAGTGAAGAATAACTCACTCAGCAAAACTTACCCTACGAGGAAAAGTCAACCTTTAATGAGATGGAGGACTTCTAGGCATTCCTAATGAAAAGACCAGTGCTTCATTGGAGTCAATAGAAACATAAAAAAGAAATCATGATTAAATGATCATAAGAAACTAAACAAGGATAAACTGTTTAAATTCTAATATGCAAATATAATACATGTGACCCCTTTGAAACTTATCAGGGGTCATAGAGGGGGTGTAGTTAGAGGACATAGAAGTAGTTCTGTTATGTCTTGATAATTTTAAAGGAAAGAATGAAAAGATAAAGGAGGAGAAATATACTAGTCAGGGAAAGGGTAAAGAAAACTAGGGGAAATTATCTCATATAATCAGGGTGTTCAAACAGAAGTCTATACAAACAAGAATGGGGGAGTAACACTTGAAGCACATGCATCCGAACTGATCAAAAGAGGGAAGAATACACACACACATGTTAAAAGAGGGATTAATCCTAAACAAAAACTAAGGATGCACAAAAATATTTATACCATTTTTGCAGTGGCAAAGAATTAGAAATCATAAGAAGCTCCCTCTAACTGAGAAATATTTGAACAAATTATATAATGATGGGTGATGCAGTGAATAGAGTCAGGAGGACCTGAGTTCAAATCTGGCCTCAGACACTTGACATTTACTAGTCATGGGACCTTGGGCAAATCACTTAACTCCAGTTGCCCTCCCTTCCCCCCCCCAAAAAAAAATGTGTGTGTGTGTGTGTGTGTGTGTGTGTGTGTGTGTGTGTGTGTGTGTGTGATGAAATGCCCTTGTGCTTTAGGAAATAATGAAAGGGTAGTTTCAGAGAAGCCTGGGAAGTCCTGGATGAGGTGATACAGAGTATGGTGAGGGGAGCTAGGAGACCACACTAGTTTACATGGTGACAATATGATTGTAGAGGTAAACAATTTTGAAAGACTGAGGAACTTTAATCAGCATAATGGCCAACACAATTTCAGGGGACCAGTGATAAAGCATGCTGTGTTGGTCCGTGGCCATTGTGGAAATCGTTGTTGATTAAAAAAATTAATGTTAATTTTTAAAGTTCTGGTATTTTGTGAAAAAGAGATTGGTTCTCCCTGCCTTTCCCTTATCTGGGCATGGGCCAGTACTGATCATTAGACAAGCTTTAACCTGTTTTATTTTCCAACCTGCACCAGTTTGCCCCTCCTTAAGCAGCCTGGCAGCTTTCTGTTCCTGAGGAGTCATCATATTGGCACACCAGACTTAGTGCAGACACCCCATCAGCTGTAGCTTTGCTGAAGCTCAGGACCTCTGCACTCAAGCAATCCACCAGTCTCAGCCTTCCCTAGGAGCAGGGATTATAGGCGTGCACCACCATGTCTGGCTACTTCATGTGATTCTGTCAGTGCAAAACTTCCAGCATAGAAACTCCCACCACTCGATGCATCCTGGCAAACACATCTGTAACTAGTGGTTTAAAGCCTGAAGCATCGTGTCACTCTCTGTGACTGACTAGCCAGTATGTGCTAGAGGCAAGACTTAGCCCCACCCCTGACTCCAGGACCAGCTTTTCTTCCACCGTGCCAGGCCATCTCACAGTTGTGGGCAAAAAATGTACTGCAGTATTAAACAATTCTAGACCAAAGGCTCCGTGGCTGACTTCATCTTTGTCTCCTGTGCCCTGCACGTAGTAATTCTGTGTTTGTTGATTTCAGTAAATATTTTAAGCATTGTTCAGTTGTGCCCCCTGGTGGTGTTCTGTGAAAACCAAATGAAAACCTTTAAGTTGAAACTTTTAGGAATGGAGTATGAACTGTGATGCAGTGTAAAAACGGCTGCCTACATCCAGAAGCTCTGCTTTGTGTTTAGTTACTATAAGCCAATGTTAATTAGTATTAACCACCAAGTGATTAATTTCTTATGAACCACTGGACTCCACTGGGTGAGAGTCCACCTGTCTGTTCACAAGCAGAAACTCCGCCTGGCTTCCAGCGGCTTCTGCCATAGTGATATTGACCAAGCAGATTCTGAGAAAAGGAAAGTGCTTATCACTGGCAAGGCAAGGAGATGGATGTACACCTGTCACAGATTCGATACAGTCTAGTCCCCTGAAGCAACTTTTTAAAACCTTCAAATTTTTGCTTCCTTAGAATTGAAGAGAATTTTAAATCATGGTATTCTTTGCGGTTTTGCTATGCAAAAGCTATAGCTAAAATCACATTGGAATCCTTTCAAGCCCCCTCCCTCCATTTTTCCCCCAAGATTAAATCTTTTAATTATCATATAATTACAGAGATGTAGCTATTGGTAATGACACAATATTGTGGCATCTGAGCCTTTTTATACTGAAGGTTTTTAAGATTCTAAAATATGAGTGTAGATCACATTAGGCAGGAAGGTGAGCCAACAAAAAGAACATTGAACAGGAATGGAATTTGAATCCTGACCTTTGTACTTATTGCTGTGTGACCTTGAATGAGGTTTCATTGCCTGAACCTGTCTTTTCATCTCCTCAGTGCCAGGCCCTGTGCTGAGGGCAGGGGATACAAAGGCAGGCCAGAAGGCAAGGAGCTGTGTGCAGGGAGCTGTGAGGAACCCCCATCCTCCTGTAGGACTCCCTTAGTTAGCCTTGGTGTCATCCCTCCTGTGACGTCTGTGCCTGCCCTTCACTATGCTCATAGAGCATCTCTGTATCTCTTTTAATAGCTTGAGAGCTGAAAGGGCCTCCAGATCATCAAGTGAACCCCATCCTTTTACAACTGAGGAAACTAAGTTCCATAGAGTTTAAAAGATTTCTGAAGTCAGAGGTGTCAGTAAGGGCAGGGTGGAGTTTCTGAGATCTCTTGACTTCAAATCCAGCCTATTTCCCACTATACTGATAACTGCTTCTTTGCTTCCAACTACTGCCCTGCCTGTCTTTCTTTCCACCTGGCAGAACTACAGGTATGTAAGAGGCATGAAGGCATCTCTAGGCTAATTAAAATCTCATGACTTTTCCCCCTAAGTTGGAAGTAACTTTTCATTTATAAATTGCCTCAGTAGGAGTTCCACAGAATAGAAAATCTTTTAACAGTTTTTTTTAAGTTATTGTGAAATTATGGGGCTGTACAGCACAGTGGATAGAAACCTACCCCACATCAGAAAGGACCAGATTCTTGTCAGTCCCATAACACCTGTGACCTACAGGACAAGGGCAGATCAGTGCACCTCAGCTCTGTAGGGCCTAGATACTGCAGGGCCAAGTGCCTACATTCATTAGCTGAGGAAGTTTCCTCATTGGAATTTTTTTTTACAGCAATGAAATCACAGGTTCTGACCAAAAGAAAAACCATTACAAAATTTAAAACCATCAGCAACAAATCAAACGTTCAAAATGAGGATTAGAATCTTACTACAATGCTTGGCCTTCAACTAGGTAGGTTCAAATATAAGCAGGGGGCGGGAAGCTTTTATTCTGTGTCCCTTTCCGTGTCTCTTTAGTTCTCCTATGTCTGGCTCTGGCCATTACTCATTCTCTTTTTCTGTCTTACTGGATCTCTCCCACTGTCCCCTAAAATTGAGGGCATGAAGAAACTTCGGCCCCTTTGGTCTCTGTGAGCTAATTGTACACTTCTGGCCAAGCCTGTGAAAGGCAGGTTCCTCTTTCAGTGGTCCCAAGGCAGCCATGAGGTGAGTCAGACTCTTCCCCCACCTTCTTCCTTTTCCCCTTCAAGTATGGTAATTGGTTGAGGAGACAGAAATTGCAAAGCATAGATCTGGGAGCAGAGATAGCATGACACCTTGCTTCTCACCTAACTTTTCCCTGGACCTCTGAGGACCTTCCCTGTACAAAAGACTGGATCTGGGTAATGATCTTGGGGAGGTGTTCCTCTTCTCCCCCACGAATTACACCAACTGCAGATGAGAGGGTGCCTGCTACCATCATTGACTGTTCAGGATATTCTTGAGTCAATTTTATTTGCATATGTAAGTGTCATAAGCAGGTTCCCCACTCACCCCTTCCTTTTCTCTCATGGTCACTGACTTACCACAGAAACTCTCATCTGGAGAGGCATTTGCTGCCAGGGGCAAGAATGAAGATGGCTGGGAGAACTTGATCATATCTCCTTTTCGTTTTCAGTAAAATCCTGTAAGCTCTCACAGAAATAGCACAAATTCGCATTTGTCTGCCCTTGCTGAGTCCGATTTCTCTTTCTTCTCCTCTGCCTTCCCTCCCCTTCTTCTGCAGCTGTAAAGTGTGTACATTTCTAGTTCTGCTCGTTCCCTTGGACCCTTCCTCAGAGCATCCATGTTTTCTTATTGTAGACTTCAGTTATCAATATTTTAACAAGATTATTGAACACGAACTTAAACTGATATCATAACAGACCGTATCTTTTACATGGCTAAGTGTGTTGTGGGCTTACAGAGATTTTAAAATGTATCTACAAAGCCATAATAATTTGTGTTCCAAGAGGGATTGTGGGTGAAGTTTCATTGTGCTGAGAGCAGTGGAATACAAATAGTATTTCAAAGCTCATTTTTACTGCTGTGTGTGTGTGTGTGTGTGTGTGTGTGTGTGTGTGTGTGTGTGTGTGTTTTGGCCAGAGGAGGGGAGGAATGAAAGATTTGGTGACTTGGTACAATTCACTTCCTGTCCTATGAAGTAACGGGACACAGTGCTAAAATTTGATTTGATGAAATGTTGACATTTTTTCTGAAGAGGTTTTGTTCACTTGTTTCAGTCTTGCCCGACTCTTCTTCATGACCCCATTTGGGATTTTCTTGGCAAAGATACTTGAGCAGTTTGCCATTTCCTTCTCTATTCCAAAGAGTAGAGTCAGGCAGACTTAGCTGACGTGTGGAATCAGAACTTGGGTTACAAGCCTCCGTCTTCTGCTTGGACTTCAGAGTCACTTCCTTGAAGGGCATATAAATCTGCTCTCCAGCTTGGGACACAGGGGGCTTCACCTGCAGGCCTTGAGGGCTGTGGGAACCTCACTTTGACACATCGTTATCTAGGTTCATCATCAGTTCCTTCAGTTCTCTGAGGGATTTCTATAAATGAATTCACACTTGGAGGTGAATTCTATGTTAAAATAACAGTCATTTAGCTACATTTTATTTTGTCTTTGCCTTCCGAGTTCTTTGTACATAGTAAGCACTCAGTAAATTCTTCTTGACTTATTAAAAACCAGACTGTCAACAAAACTGAAATTCTGTGGTGTTGTTTTCATTATGTATAATGTTTGGTGGTGTCACAAAAATTTTAAAAACAAAATTAAAGTTCTCTTTACTTTAAAACATTTATAAATATTAGCCAGAAACATGGAGAAGGGGATGTCATTGTATCAAAACCTCTCACTTTACAAAGAAAGAAACTGAGGTCCAGCAGGGCAGAGTGATGTGCCTATCATCACACTGACCGATAGTAATCTAGAAGAGGGGCAGCCAGGCGGGGCAGTGAACAGAGTGAAAAACCTAGAGGCAGGAAAACTCATCTTTCTGAGTTCAAAGCTGGCCTCAGATACTTAACTAGCTGTGTGACTCTAGGCAAGTCACTTAACCCTGCCTCAGTTTACTCATCTGTAAAATGAGCTGGAGAATGAAATAACAAACCACTCCAGTGTCTTTGCCAAGAAAACTTCTGGAGAGTCAGACACAACTGAAACAGCTGAATAGCGATAACAGTACTCTAGTATAATCTTTCTGCACACAGAATGTTACAGCTACTTTATTTTTGTTCACTTGGCAAAGTGCTTTCTATGTACCTTCATCTTAAGCTCTGTTGCCTAAAACAGAATTCCACAAGCTTTTGGTCAGGGAATACTTTGGGGCTTGAAATACAGTGATTGACCATATTAATATTGGTCAGAGGTTATGATGTTCTGTGGAATAGGGAAGGGCAAAAGAAAGTGAGGAGAGTAAAGTAAATCTGTTTGCACACCAGAATTTTGGCTGTGAACCAGAATAGCATTGGGCTTCTGTTGTTTAAGGAGATGTGTTAAAATCTAAGCTAAGAGCTGTGGGAAGTCTCTTGTGCTTGGGGAAGGGCTGAATGCTCTATGCTCTGCTTTACCCCATGCCTTCCAATTTACACTTCTGTTTTCAGGGCATTTCAGTCATATTCTCTCCAGTTCAGCCAAAGCTTTCTCTTTGAAAGCTTAAGAATTATAAGTGATATAGTCCCACTACATTGCATCATCTTCCACCTTCTTCCTGGTCTGTTCTTCTTCCTGTAACCGGAGATTAAAGACCTCTCTCTGCCTTATCTTTTCCTTTATTTACACTGCCATGTACTGTCCCCTCTTCTCAGCTTCTGAAAAGAAAGTGCCTTCCATCTCCCTTCACAAAATCACAGAATTTCAGATTTGGGAGAGACTTTAGTGACCATCTTAGTTCAGTTCCTGTGAGAAAAAAGACCTCCCTGAGCCATAGCTCAGTGCGGTTTTCTTCCCTTCCTTCCTGCCCTATGAGAGTCTAAATCTTTATTCGGGCATTCCGCGCCCTCTACAATGTGACCTGGACCTGTGTTCAAGTCTTGTCCTCCTTGATTTCCTCATACAGACCTTCTCCATGTAGAATGTTATGGCCACTATAACTGAAACATGTTATGTGCCTTTACTCATAATATGTTGCCCCTGCTTGAAACGCTCTCCCTCAGTTTTGCTGACTGTCATTATCCTGCCTGTTTCTATTTTTTCTGACTTTTGTAACCATCCATGACTATATTAACCCATAATGTTTTCTATCCCTCCTTTGTACTCTGGGAGCCCTTAGTATGCATTTTCTGCCACTCAGAATCATGGAGACTCCTTGTTGGAAAAGACTTCAGAAACCATCTTTCCCGTCCCCTAGCCAGGCAGGGAGCTTCTCTCCACAAATCTGGAAAATAGTCATCCAGTGTGGGTTTGAAGCCTTGCGATGAGGGCAATCCCACTACTTCCCAATATGGCATATTCTTCGTCTGAAATCACTCTAATTGTTGTAAGGTAATTTATCCTTGCATTAAGTCTCAGTTTACCTCTTTGCAATTCTTACTCCTTGTGGCCAAAGAGCATCACACGAATCTCTTTTGCAGGTGATAGCCCTTTAAAAATCCATAGACAGTCATCAGTTTCCCCTTCATGTTTCTCTTCTCCAAGTTAAACATTCTCAGTTACTCCAGCCAGCCCTCTTGGCATGATTTAAGTTGCTTTCACCATCAGTCTCAGGGTTATCAATATTTTTCCTAAAGCAAAACCTCTAGAACCAAACATAATTCTGGAACCAGGGCAAAATGCAGTGACTCTGACGTCCTTAGTTCTGGACACTGTGCTTCTCTTGAAGTAGCCTAATATTCTTTTAGTTTCTTTTTTTTTTATGGCTGTATCACACTGCTGGTTCATATTTTGCTTGTGTTCTGCTAAAACTCCCAGGGTTTTTTCACATGAACTGTTATCTACTCATGCTTCCTTCATCTTATACTTGTGAAGTTGATTTTTTGAGCCCTATTGCAAGATTTCACATTTATCTCTATTAAATTTCATTTTATCCCTTTTCACCCAGTATCCTAGCCTGTCAAGCTATGTTTGGACCTGATCCTTAATCCTTACTATTAATTGTCCCTCATATCTGTCATTTGTGAACCTGATTGCTTACCACTAAGCATTCTGGTAGTAGCAGGCCTTTAATAAATGCTTATTGATTGATTGACTTATGCGCAGATTCCTGGGATACTCCACTAACTTATACTTCCAAAATGACACTGAACCATTAACAACTACTCTCTGGATCTGTCCTTTCATTTGCTTCTGCATATACTGTACTACTGTCTAGCCACATAGCTTCTCTGTTTCATGAGAATGTAATGAAAAATTTTGTCAAAATCTTTGCTAAAGTCTAGGTAAACTATATCATCACTTTCTTGTGACCAGGAATAATCCTGTCAGAAAAAGGAAAAGATTAGTTTGGCATAACTTCTTCTTGATGAAACTATGCTTTCATTTTTAGAATGTTTACTAACTATTCCTTTAATAAAACATTCTGGAATTTTGTCAGAAGTATAGGGAACCTTGTTGGACTATAGTTTTCAAATTCCAATTTCTTTCCTATTTTTTTTTTTTTTTTGAAAATCAGGACATTTGCCTTTCTCTGTGATATAGTTCATCTAGACCTCATGTCTTGAAGTTATCAGGGGCTACAAGGTCCTTTGTTACTATTGGCAAACTTCTTTAGGGAATCAGCTAACATCACTTTAGCTGTTTTATCCCCTCTTTTTCAATCCAAATAATATTCTCCTTGCTGCATAGCAAATAGAAGTAAAATTATAAAATTATAAATTGAATAGCTCTGTCTTCTGGTATCATTGTTTCATCTACCTTGAGCAATGCTGCTTTCCCTTCTTTGACCTGCATACTTTCTTCCACCTAGCTTAAAAGAAAAATAGACTTTTTGTTTTCCTTACCTGTTCTCGCCACCGCCAGCTCATTCTGAATTCTCATACTTCTGATACTCTTCTTACAGAACCGTAATGTATTATTGTATTCATCACTCCCTGCCCTTGCCTTCATCTTGGGTCTCCAAAAAAGAATATGGTGATTTTCCTGTAAATCTGCGGTAGTTTCTCTAAACCATAGGTTTTAAACATGTGGCCTACAATATTCCATGACCTGAAACAAATTAAAATGTAGCTCCTTTCTGATTTTAATGTGTTGCTATTTTAAAAAAAAGAAAGAAACATGTTTGGTTTTCTTAATCAATATGCAGCCTGCAGGGATCCTTATGTACAATTTAGTGGCCCCTGTTTCTTTCAGTTTGACATTCTCTCCCTCATCAAAATTTTATCTCTATCTTCAGAATTTTATTCTTGAACTTCTTACCTTCCTGGACTGACTTCCAAGTAGAATTTTATACCCTGGAATCTTATCTGTGATTTGTCTGATCTTTTGAAAACTGCTTACCTAAAATCTGTAGTTCATGTCAGTCTGTCCCTGGCGTTCCTTTCCTCTTAGTAACATCTAAGATAGACTAATTATGTCCCACCAAGATTTGCATTATTTCTTCCCTCAGCAAACAGATTCTTGTTGGTTAAAATTCAGTTGGGAATAGAAGTTCCTCTTGTGGGTCCCTTGCCATTTTCTCGGTGATATTATTATTGTCAGTATATTATTAGTGCTCTGCTTTGGTCAGAAAGAGAGAAGGGAGAGGATAAGATATTCCAGTTTCTCATCACTGTTGGCGTGCCTCTGTCCTGGGAGCTTTCCCGTCTAAGGCTGCCTTCCACCTATTCTGTATACGTGTGCTGTCTCCCCTCCTTGAGGGCAGTGACTTTTTTTGCTTTTTTTTGTATCTCCAAGGCATGGCATATTGCCAGCAATATAGCACCTAATGAGTGCTTATTGATTAACTGACTGATACTGCTCCTGGGTCTCTCCATGACCTCTTCTCAGGTTTCTTTCTTGCATCATTATCCATATTGTGCTTCCTTGAGGGTAGGGACTTTGTTTCTCCAGCACCTAGCATGGTACCTGGAGCACGGGACTTAAATGCATACTAATTAATGAGTGACCTCATCAGTTCCGGTGGCTTTAACCATCATCTCACAGGTGTAGACCCAGGCCTGGGTATACATTGAGCTGCTGGCAGTTCCATCTCACTAACTGCCTTTTAGATGTACCAGCAACTTCTCAAGCTCAATATGCCCGAGGCGGAACACGTTATCTTTCTTCTAAAACTCTTCCCTCTTTTGAACTTCTGTATTTCTCCTCGGACACCAGCCATTCTTCTGGTCTCCAGATTTGTAACTTTGTTTCCCTTGACTCCTCCTTCCCCCTCATCCCTCCGAGCAGTTGCCACATTTTGCCATTTCTACCTCTGTGACATCTCCCACTCCCCTCTCACCAGCACCTTCTCATTGGTCTCCCCACTTTGTCTCTCCCTAGTCCAGTTAATCAGCTACTCGGCTGCCATTGTGTTGAATGGCTTCACATTATTTTGTATTTTATAAATATATTCATTCTGTGTGTATTTGTCTGTGTCCTTGAAAGCAGTAATTATGGTGTTTTTATATTGCAATGTCTCGTGCTCTCAATGAATGTCTTGTTGGCCAGCTTATGCGGCCAAGTGCCCTGCCCTGGAGCTTCTCCTCAGAGCGTGTATTTGACGTTCTTCTTTCTGCTTGCAGGGTGCAGTGCCTAAAGGAAATGCCACAAAAGAATTCATCGAGAGTTTACAGTTGAAGCCAGGTCAAGTAGTATACAAGTGTCCAAAGTGCTGTAGCATCAAGCCTGACAGAGCCCATCACTGCAGGTACGGTCATGTCGCTGCCGGGGCATTCATGTCAGATGGGTGACAATGAAGCTGCTGTCACTGGCAGGTGGCTGATTGATTAAGAGTCTGATACAAGCAAGCTCTGTGGGTTTTGTCTTAGAAGTGTGTGAGGGTTATGGGTCCGCTATTTTTAACACCCACTTCATGAGTGATTGTGACTAAGAAGCCACAGTTTGGGGAAGTGTGCATTGCTTTTTCTAAATAGCAGAAAAATAGCTCTTCTCTACTATGTCAGGTAACAACAACACGCACTTTGGCTTTCCATTTGGGTGAAGTAGTTGACAACCTTCTTCATGGTCCTGTCACCTTAAGCATCCTGGCTTTTTATTTTCACAAAGGCCATTTACATTGCAATCACCCTGTTTTTAAAATCGCACACAGGAAACACAGTGATGGATAGGTAGCCAGGTGGGCATCATGTATAAAGAGCTGGACCTGGCATCAGGAAGACCTGAGTTCAAATTTAGCCTCAGATACTTCCTAGCCTTGTGACCCCTGGGCAAGTCATTTAAGCTCTGTAGACCTGTGTCTTCAGTTGTAAAATGGAGATAATAATAGCACCTTTCTCCCAGGATTGTTTTAGGGATAAAATGAGACGTTATTTGTAAAAAGTTTTTAGTGGTGTTTGACACTTAGTAGGTGCTTAATGAATGTTTGCTTCTTTCCCTTCTCCCCTTCCTCTGTGTGTGTGTGTGTGTGTGTGTGTGTGTGTGTGTGTCTATGTGTCTGTGTGTGTGTGCATGTGTGTGAAATAAAAGCCATGGCAGGTCCTTTGAAGGTGGGAAAGCTTTAAGATCAGGCTGAGCAGCAGGCTTTCCTGTCTGAATATCAGCTTAGCTCAGCTTGGTGAAACTCCATACATAAGGGGACCTGTTCAGGAATTCTTTTGGCTACAGGAACCCTTGACAATCCTATGGCATAAAGGTTACCAGCCTCAATGAAATCACAGTTCCCCAAACCTGGGCAACTATAGATACACAGGACAAGTCTGCTGTCACCATGGCATATGTATAATTAATGGAGAGTTCTTGGGAAATCACTAAAAAGATACTATCACATGCTTCCTCTAGGTCGTATACAAATAGACATTTTAATAAAAGCTCTCATTCTTCCTACTGGCCTGGATGAGGTCATTGTTAGCTTTGGCCAGTAACAGTTTCCAAGACTGTATTGGAAAACAGAATATTGCATTTCTTGTAGGATCATTTCATTTTGTTTTTCTCTGATAGTGAAGGAAAGGTTTACAGATACAAGAGTGTGCTGTCTTTCAAGGCAAGGACTGAAAAGTTAAATTTATAGAATGAAAGCACTGGTAACTAGAATCCTTCCTTTTTCTCCTGGGCCTAGCATTCAGCTACCAGCTTTTTCCCCAGCATTTTCGTCCCTGCTCACCTCCATGCCTTCTCACAGTATGAGCTAAATGAGCCATTGCTGAGCACTAGTAAACAAATCAGCTCAGTCAAAACAAGAGCCACTGATTCAGATGAGCCAGAGTGATGGTGCGTGCCACTTATTCGTTCTGCAAAGAATGCTCTTTGACAGCTGCTGTCTGACCGATATAAACTGTCTTGTTGGCCCACAGTTTGGGGCAAATGAAAGCATGGCCTTTGATTAAAGCCAAAAACCACCAGCCTCCTAGACAGAGTCAATGCCATGGACCTGACTTGACTTGACAAGAGATCTACTTACTCTCTGTTTATATAGAAAATGAAATGTCCACGTTCTTTGTACCCAGTGTGTGCCTCTGTGTGTTTATCTGTCTGCTGTGTATCTGTATGTCTGTGTGCAGTCCCATAGGTTCAATTGTCATATCTATGCAGATGCTTCCCCGATCTATACACGGTATCTCAGAAGTTTTAGTGCAGTTTTTAGCATTAATAGTAATGTTTTAATTTATTAAAACTGCTCTTTTGGAACAACCTGTATATTGAACCCAAATTTTTTTCCTGAGTTCCAGTCCCACATCACTAACTGCCTTGTAGACATCTCAAATTGGTTGTCCCATAGGTATTATTAAACTCTGTGTATCCAAAACAGAACCTGTTATCTTTCCCCAAAACTTCTTTCTTCTCAGCTTCCCTAACACTGTCAGGGACACCCCCATCCTCCTAGTCATCCAGACCTATCATCCTTGGTTTCACCCTCAGCTCCTCATTTGGATTCACCTCACATATCCCACCTGATGTCACATTCTAGTGTTTCTAACTTTACAACATCTCTATTACCTGTCCCCTCCAACTCACCTGGCTTCCAGCACATGCACTCCCTCACCACCTCTTCCTGGACTGTGGAAATAAAGCCAAAAAGCAGGTCTCCCCTGCTGAGTTCTCTCTGCTCCAGACTATATTGCACTTGGCTGCCAAAGACATGTAGGTGTGACTGTGTGTGCGTGTGTGCATGTGTGTGTGTGTGTGTGTGTGTGTGAGACAGAGACAGAGACAGAGACAGAGACAGAGAGAATTCCAGTGGTTTACTTTTACCTCCAACATCAAATATAAAATTCTCTGTTTACGATCTGGTCCCCTTTGACTTTTCCAGATTCTTAGATCTTACTCTTCTACAATCTAGCTACACTGGCCAACTGGTATTTCCTCAAACCCAACACTCCATTTCTCATCCATGCTTTTGCACAGGTTGTTCCTCATGCCTAAAATGACCCTCTCCCCCACCTTTCCCTCTTGGTTTCCCTGACTTTCTTCAAGACTCAACTCTAGTCTATCTCTTTCTGCTTCTCCCTCCTCTTCCTCCCCCCACTAATTGCTAATCCCTTTTTTCTGAGATGAGTTTTCCTTCCATTCATACTGTATCCCCAGCATATCAAGGGCTTAACAAATACTTGTTGAGAGAGGTGGAGCCAAGATGGCAGAGTAAGAGCAGTGATTTGCTTGAGCTCTCCCCCAAACCCCTCCAAATACCTGTAAAAAATGACTAAACACATTCTAGAGCTGCAGAACCCACACAATGACAGAGTGAAGCAAATCTCCAGCCCAAGACACCCTGGAAGGCCAACAGGAAGGGTCTATTGTACCAGACTGGGAACAGAGCACAATCCAACATGAGCCTCACCGGCACAGTCATGGCCAGAGTCCTCACAGGACTGAATCACTGGCAGCTGTGGCAGTTTCCAGGCTTCTCAACTCACAAACTCCAAAGACAGCAAAGAAAGTCAGTGGGGAAACTCTGTGGGACCTGGGTAAAAGAGAAGTGTGATTTGGCTGGGGTCTGGCCCCAGCCCCAGGGCGGCAGGGGTGGTAGCTGCCGCAGCTGTTGCTTCCCTAGCTCTGGGCCCAGAAGGATAGAACGACTGATACACATCACCAGAAGCTGGGACAGTACTCCCACCCCCACTAGAAGCAGAGACCTACCTTGACAATGAGTTAGAAAGTCAAGTACTTGGCTGGGAAGATGAGCAAACAGCTTAAAAAAACACCTCAGACTATAGAATCTTACTTTGGTGACAAAGATCAAAACATACAACCAGAAGAAGACAACAAAGTCAAAGCTCCTGCATCAGAAGCTTCCAAGAAAATATGAATTGGTCTCAGGCCATGGAAGAGCTCAAAAAGGATTTTGAAAATCAAGTAAGAGAAGTAGAGGAAAAAATGGGAAGAGAAATGAGAGTGATGCAAGAAAATCATGAAAAATGAGTCAACAGCTTGCTAAAGGAGACCCAAAAAATGCTGAAGAAATAACACCTTAAAAAAAAGACTAATCCAAATGGTAAAAGAGGTCCCAAAAAACAATGAGGAGAATGCCTTAAAAAGCAGAATTGGCCAAATGGAAAAGGAGGTCCAAAAGCTCACTGAAGAAAATAATTCCTTAAAAATTAGAATGGAGCAAATGGAAGTTAATGTACCTTATGAGAAATCAGGAAATTATAAAACAGAATCAAAAGAATGAAAAAATAGAAGACAGTGTGAAATATATCTCACTAGAAAAACAACTGACCTGGAAAATAGATTCAGGAGATGTCATTTAAAAATTACTGGACTTGGGGCAGCTAGGTGGCTCAGTGAATAGAGCACCAGCCTTGGAGTCAGGAGGACCTGAGTTCAAATCCAGCCTCAGACACTTGACATACTTATTAGCCATATGACTTTGGGCAAGTCACTTAACCTCAATTGCCCTCCAAAAAGAAAAAACAAAAACAAATTTATTGGACTACCTGAAAGCCATGATCAAAAAAAAAAGAACCTAGACACCATCTTTCAAGAAATTATCAAGTAAAGGTTCCCTATGGATAAAATAGAAATTGAAAGAATCCACCAATCATCTCCTGAAAGAGATCTCAAAAGGAAAACTCCTAGGAATATTGTAGCCAAATTCTAGAGTTTCCAAGTCAAGGAGAAAATATTGCAAGCAGCCAGAAAGAAACAATTCAAGTATTGTGGAAATACAGTCAGGATAACACAAGATCTAGCAGTTTCTGCTTTATGGGATCGAAGGGCTTAGAATATGATATTCTGGAGGTCAGAGAAGCTAGGATTAAAACCAAGAATCACCTACCAGCAAAACTGAATGTAATCTTTCAGGGGGAAAATGGACATTCACTGAAATAGAGGACTTTCAAGCAATTCTTGCTGAAAAGACCAGAGCTGAATAGAAAATCTGACTTTCAAATACAAGAATCAAGAGAAGCATGAACAGGTAAACAGAAAAAAGAAATCATAAGGGACTTATTAAAATTGAACTGTTTACATTCCTACATGGAAAGATGATATTTGTAGCTCATGAGACCTTTCTTAGTATTAGGGTAGTTGGAGGAGATAGATAGATAGATAGATAGATAGATAGATAGATAGATAGATAGATAGATAGATATGGATGGATAGAGGGCACAGAATGAGTTGAATATTAAGGGATGATATCTAAAAAATAAAATTAAGGGTGAGAGCAGAATATATTGGGAAAAGGAGAAAGGGAGAGATAGAATGGGGTAAATTATCTCATAAAAGAGGCAAGAAAAAGGTTTTACAATGGAGGGTAAGAGGTGAGAGGGAATGAATAAACCTTATTCTCATCAGATTTGGCTTAAGAAGGGAATAAGATACACACTCACTCGGATATCTTACCCTACAGAAAATAGAGGGGAAGGGGATGGGAGAAGGGAATGATAGAAGGGAGGGCAAATTGGGGGAGGAGGTAGTCAGAAGCAAACATTTTTGAAAAGGGACAGAGTTAAAGAAGAAAATAAAATAAGTGGGAGTGGGATAGGATGGAGGGAAATATAGTTAGTCTTTTACAGCATGACTCTTATGGAAGTGTTTTACATAACTATGTATGTATAACCTGTATTGAATTGCTTGCCTTCTCAATGAGGGTGGGTGCGAAGAGAAAAAGGGAGAGACTTTGGAACTCAAAAGTTTTAAAAACATATTTTTTTTACATGCAGCTGGGAAATAAGATATACAGGCAATGGGGTATAGGAATCTAACTTGCCCTACAAGAAAGTAAGGGGAAGGGGATGGAGGGGTGATAGAAGGGAGGGCGGACTAGGGGAAGGGGTAATCAATGCATGCCATCTTGGGGCTGGGGGAGGGGAGAGATGGAACTCAAAATCTTGTGGACATGTATGTTGAAAACTAAAAATAATAATTTTTTTTAAAAAAATTAAATGCTTGTTGATTGACTGTCTTGCTATACACTTGCCCTCCTAAACCAAGCCCTCTACCCTCTCTCCCACTCCTTCCCCCACCTCATGTGACCTCACAGCATTTCAGGAAAGTTTTAACCATGTTGTACATCTCAGAAATGTACCACTTTTTTTGACTTGGTGAGTCTTCTTCTCAGTGTTCTGGTAATATCTACAATCCTTTTATTCCAAGGAAGTACCTGTGTCCACCCTCTACAAGCACAATACTATTTGCTGTCCTCACTCAGAGTCCCTTTGGGCACCACCCCTTTGAAACTTGGTGACCTCCAAACCTTTCCTGCAGGTGTGAGCATTCTGAGCCTAGCCTTGCCTGTAGCATAGAAGGGAAGACTCTGGGCCAGCTGGGCTGCAGGCAGTGCTGTTCCTCTTGCTAAATGAGTTGCCCTTGAAAGAGGCTGCCAAGATGGGTGGCTTGAAGGGCCGTTCTTCCAGAGCTGAGAGAGCATGGAGACGCCGCATCACAGCTCCACCTTTGCTCACAAGCATTTCTAACCTGTTGACAGGAATTTGCTCCTGACCCCCCTCCACACACCCTCGATTTACTTCCTATTTATCCTGTACACAGATTGTTCATATTTGTTTGCTTGTTATCTCCTCTGCTAGACTATGAGCTCTTTGAAGGCAAGGACGGTCTTTAGCCTCTCTTCATATTCTCTGCACTTAGCACAATGCCTGGCATACAGTAGGCACTAAATAAATGTTGGTTGATTGATTGACCTCATAGAAATGCAGCTAGCTCCTAGATGTGTGAAAGTGAAGTGTGTTTGCAAGTAGAAACACGATCCTTTTAACCTCATCTTTTTTTATTTTTCCTGTTTCCTCATTAAGTACTGTAGTCTTAGATTATCAAAGACCTATTTCCCCAGGCTTTCTCTTTACCATATCTACATCCGAGCTTTTCAGACTTCATTGTGGTCCCTACTTACACATTGATAAAGAGAGAATCACAGGGAGTCCTGCTGATGAGGAGATACCAGGCCCCTTGGTATCTATTTAACCTTCTGGTCTGAGCACTGAGTGTCAGCAGAGTACAAGGAAATCCTTTCCTCCAAAATTGGTATTTATTTTCACTCTGGTAGAAAGCATTCTTTGTCAGAAATCTTGCATTAAAGGTGTCCTTTGGGTTTCAGCAAACATTTGGGGAAATGCTTTGTGGTGGGTCCTTCTGAAACAGTCATTTAGAAACCTCCAATGTGGTGATGTGTCTTCAAAAACAGCACCCTGATCCAGCAGGTGACATGATATACAGATAAGTTCCAGACTTTGGAAATGGACTTCCTCCTTGCCTCCGCCATAGAGAATCCCTAGAAAGTGCCACCTTTTCCAAGAGGCCTTCCTTGATCTCCACCCATACCAAAGTTGTTCGTTCTCCCTCTCAGAATTAATTTGGATTAATTTATTTGTGTCTAGGTCATATCCCCTCAGTAGAGTATAATCTCCTTGGTTTCAGGGATTGCTTCCAGTTTATTGATGTTTTGGTCTTTTTTTCCCAGCTGTTGAAAACGATGGTGCTTAATCAATTTTAGCCAACTTAAGTGATTTTCACACTTTCTTTGTTACTTGTGTTTTTGTAGCACCCTCAGTAGATTATCATGCTCCTGCTGACCCACCATGTGCTTCTGAGTTGTTTTTCTGGTAGGGGTGATAGATCTGTGTTGAGTCATTCCTTTCCCCTCTTGTGATTCAGTATTGCCAATTGTCAAATTAAGGATGTTGAGTCAGTGGCTGTAGATCCATAGGGAATGTGACCCCATGGTTCTGTCATCATTATCAGCCATTAATAAATGGTGGAGCTGAGCTTCACAGATTTGGGGGGATTTTTTGCTTTTTGGAGGGGTAAGGCAGGGCAATTGGGGTTAAGTGACTTGCCTACATACATGTTTAGTGTCTGAGGCTGGATTTGAACTCGGGACCTCCTGACTCCAGAGCTGGTGCTCTGTTCACTGAGCCACATAGCCACCCCTCACAGATAATTTTACTGCTATTGAACATGGCACCACAAAATGGAAATGGAGACCAATTTAAACACAACTGAAAAACCAACCAGATTTAGTAGCTCCCTGGTAGCTACACACCCTCCTTATCAGCTGAGCCTGTGTCTGAGCAGCTGTTTGCACCTTGGAAGAAAGACTGAGCCTGATTTCTGCTTATACTGAAGGACCTTTCTGTGTCTCTTGGACCAGTTCTTCACCTGCTGTCATCACTTTTCTGTTCTTCCTGAATTATGTTTGTTTTTCTTATCTGGCTTTGCTGCTTACCTTTATTCTTTCTGAAGTTACACCCTTCCTGTGTTTATACTTCTTCCCTTTTAGAGGCCTGGGGCAGAGAAAAGAGGAATGGTTTCTATGAGTGCTTGTTTGAATTCTTGGGCCCCTTCTATCAAGATGCTGGGTCACTTGGCATTTCTGCATGGCCAAGCTCTGCATTAGAAACACCCACTCACAAAGGCTCAGAATAAATAGAGATTGTAGAGGCACTAGAAAGCTTAGAGCAGGGCTGGGCAACCTGTGACCTTGAGGCCACATGTGGCCCTCTGGGTCCTCAAGTGCGGCCCTTTGACTGAATCCAAACTTCACAGAAAAAATTCCCTTAATAAAAGGATTTTATTCTGGAAAATTTTATTCTGGATTTTGTTCTGGAAAACATGGACTCAGTCAGAGGGTGCACCTGAGGACTTAGAAGGCCACATGTGGCCTTGAAGTCACAGGTTCCCCATCCCTGGCTTAGAGCCAAGAGTTCAGTTCTTTGGTTTACTTCATTGGCAGTGAATTTTTATGTTGAGGATTAAGGAACTTTTTTGGAAAGATTAGACTCTGTTACTGTTCTCCTTCTGTTCTTGTCCCCTTACCACTTCCTTAGCTTTCAAACTCTGGATTAGCCCTTTCTATCAAAGCCCCTCAGTCAGGATGCTTCTCCACAAACAGTAACCTTTGTAGTGCTGATGGGGGAATTAGACACAAGTATGCAAGAATGATAGCTCTCAGTGGCTTTGGCCTGTGGTCTTGGAGTGGTGAGATTTAGACCTTACTAAACGTAGTATCTTTCTCCCATTTGATTATATTTTCTTAAGTGTCGTACAGAGGTTAAAAAAATGTTTCTTCTGTAAACTGATAATACCAGAAGTCTTCTATTTTCAGAAGGGTTTCATCATACCTTCTTGTAAGCATTCTCTTTCTCTTTCTCTCTCTCTCTCTCTCTCTCTCTCTCTCTCTCTCTCTCTCCCCCTCTACCTCTCCCTCTCTCTCTCCCTCTCTCTCCCTCCCTCCTTCCCTCTCTCTCTCTCCCTTTCTCTCTCCCTCCCTTTCTCTCTCCCTCTCTCTCCCTCCCTCTTTCCCTCCCTCCCTCTATCTCTTTCTCCTTTTCTCTCCCTCCTTCCTTCTCTCTCTCACACACACACACACACACACCTGGAATATTGCTGGGTTGTCATTATGGTAGGTGGAAGGAATCTTCTTCCATTTTTTGGTTGGTTTCTTTGTTTTTTGTTGTTAAGTGACTGGGTAGTATAGAGTATTGGGCTTGGAGGCAGAAAAGTCCTGAATTTAAATCCCAATACACTGACTTTGTGATCTTGTTTAAGTCACTTAGTCTCTGTCAGCCTCAGACTTTTCATCTTAAAATGGGGTTAATCATAGCACTTACCTCACAGAGTGATTGTAAGGAATTTGATAATATTTTATAAAGTGCTTTGCAAACCTGAAAAGTGCTATATAAATGTTAACCATTATTATTGTTGTTATGTTTCTGGGGTACCTTGGCTTTATCTCTTTGTTTGCATTTAGCCTTTTAGATAAGGTGATGATATTTTTAAAGGTCAGTTCTATTCACTTTTTCAGTGTTTGTAAGAGATGCATTCGAAAGATGGATCACCACTGTCCCTGGGTTAATAACTGTGTGGGAGAGAATAACCAGAAGTACTTCGTACTGTTTACAGTAAGTTTACTTTATAAAGTTTGTTCCTCATCCCTCCCTAATGCAGTATTTCCAGAGAGGGTCAGTGATCTTCTGAATGTTTGAGCAGTCATAATGAACCATTGATACTATTCAAATACTGTATTTGGGACCATGACCATTTGAACAGATTACATAAGGAGCACCTTTATTTCTGTCTCCTTGGAAAGAGATTGTCCTGATGCAATGAGTGACATAATTTAAAGAATTTCATTTTGGTCGTTTAAAGTAGCTTGGAGGGTTTTTTAGGATCTTCTCAACCCATTCTTAGAACAATAGAACGTGATAGCTAATAGTCATTGATAGCCAGTAATCATGTATTAAGATTAGCCCTGCCTTGGATCTAACATAGTGTACCCAAGGTCACAAAATCAAAACTAAAGGACCATCACATCAAAAGAAAGGGACTGGGACAAACCACTCCCAGACCAGTCAGAGGCTCCCTGGTTAGCACTTGTGGCCAGCTGCCCACACCTTTATCGAGGCCCACCAGGCAGAACTACGCCCAGGCTAAACTTGCTTTTTAGAAAGATTTCCTTTTCCTCCTCTGCATCCTTCCTGACTCAGGCCACTGTCCCTAGGGTTCTCACATATCTGAAAGTCCTTAGACCCGATTTCTTCTGCTTACTCTAGCCCCTGAAGTTGCATTTCTTCCATGTCTTTGTTGCAGATGTATATAGCTCTCATTTCCCTGCATGCCCTCATCATGGTGGGATTTCATTTCCTGTATTGCTTTGAAGAAGACTGGACAGGTGAGTATCAGCCAGTGTTTCCTTCCCCAAACAGAAGTTAAAAGCAGACTTTGAAGGTTTGGTCTTGGTTTGGGGTCACTTAATTTATTAGCTTCCTTGCAAATCATAGGAGGGGAAAAAAAAGATCAAACTAATCTTAATAAGGCAAAGCAGTTGACTCTGCTTTTATTGTCTCAGTGCAGAGTAAAGGCGAGAGTTGAGATGAAAGTTTTTGGAAAGCACCTAGGGAAAGAAGAGCAGTATATCAGCAGTGGGTTGGTGCTGAATCCAGAGATCAGGTCAGGGGAGGAGGAGAAATGCTCAGAAACTTAGGGAAAGCGCCTTCTTTAAATAAGGTGAGGTAAAGAATACAGGGCTGTTATCCTCTGGGCTAGCTTCACTTGAACTGTGCACACAAATCTTAGTGTTCTAATAGGGAGGTGAAGTTTTCTCTAATGAAGAGGACATACATATAACCTTGTTCATTTGTTAGAAATGGAGAAAAGAACCTCTAGAGCCTCACAGGTGCTGCCTAAACAGAAGGGATGCCTCATCGTACATGCAGCTTCTAGTGATCGGTGAAGGAGCCCAGAGCGTTCATATGACTAGAAAGCTGCTGTTTTTGTTGCCTCTCCTGCTCCTCCTTTATTCCCTCACTTGTGTTTTCCCGTTATTCTGTTTATGTTTCATGTCTCCTTCTGTGTGTCATGATGTCACTAAACGGAGAGACATTGTCATCTACTGTCATGGACGCAGGCTTCTGCCTCAAGGATATGGACAGGGAAGGGACTGGGTCAGAGACTGCTCTGCACCAAGTTTATTTCTCCTGGATAGCGAACACTCCAGGGCAGCACAGGCCAGGGTCATCGGTCAGGCAACAAGCACTCCTCAGCGGCATAGGCCTCCATGCCAGGAGCTTGGAATTCATGTTAAAGAATGGACTTGATCTCCACCTTCCTAAGGAGCTTACAGACTAGTAAAGAGACAAGACAGAGAAAAGTATAACAAACACAAATAGTAAGGCAGATAACACTACCAAAAGGTTACCACAAAGCTGACATCTGACTCTGGGATGTGCTGTGATATCTAGGCACTTAGACCAAGGTTAAAGTTAGTTGGTAGCACACATCAGCTGGGGAGGGAGGGGAGACATCCTAAGAATGTCCTAGACATGGAGGAACTGTGCCAGAATCTGCTCTAATTAAGAATTTGTTCACCTGAGGAGTGGGGTTATAGCGCAGACACAGCCCCCCAGGCACAGGGATATATCTGATGACTGAGGCAGTTGCTCCAAGAGGGGCGGTCCTGCATCCAGAGAGTTTGGCTCTAATTTTCATTAGGTTTGCAAGAGAGATGGGCCTTTGGAGAGGAGTGCCATGGGCCCCTCCAGGCTAAGGGAGTGTGGGTGGAGCCACAGCAAGAGGATGTGGGTCCCTGAAGGTCTGTTTTCTTACAGCAAAGCTCTGTTTACCCCATTCTGTCTGTGACTAACCAGAATAAAAAGGTGCCGTGGCTAATTTACAGAGCTTTGTTTTCCAAAGTTCTTTTAGTCTCTCTCGAAAGAGAGATTCTATTTTTCTTTTTTTTTTTTAATGGTAATGGCATACCTTTATTTAACATGCACACTGCACCAAGGCAGGCAGAACATTGCCAGCAGTCTTTCTTGAGCACAGTCAAATCACTATCAATGAAGTTGTTTGTAGGTTTGGTTTTTTAATACTTAGTCACATTCCTAGGTGGAAGCCAGGTTCTTTTTAAGGGCTTTTTGGTCAGAAACATTGGGCCAGCCAGCTTCTGAGGCCCTTTTAACCTTGAGATAACCTTGAGATTCTGCCTCGTGACCTTCGTCTCCCTGCACTGTTTCCTCGGAGATAGTAACCAAGAGTAATGACAAAAGCTCCCGTTTCTAAGAGTCAGGGCTTACAAAGTGCTATGTGTATCCCGTCTCCTCTAGCCTCCCAGCCCCCTGCAATGGGAACTGCACTCTTGTTGCCGTCTGGCACAGGAGGAGGCCGAGGCTCCAGAAAGTGAAGTGACGTCATCTGTCAATACATGCAGAATTCCTGTGGTCATTGCAGGAGCCAGGTGAAGCATGAGGCAAGTCAGCAACTGTGCTTTTAAAAAACCTGCCAGATGCTGCAAGTCTGTGTGCCTTCGTTTTAATTTAAAGAAGGGAAGATCGGGAACGTGTGGAGTCAGGAGGGAAAAAGATACTCAGAAATGATGCACAGTTTTTCTTTAGTGCTTTGTTCCCTGCATTCTATTTAGAATGATGAGGGCCCAGAAATCTTCATACCCCAAAAGCCTTATGCTTAGTGCTGTCCCACGAGGCCAGGACTTGAGTCCTCACTAACTGGCTCTTGGAGGCCTTGTTCAGCTAGGATGGGAAGGAAGCTTCCTCTCAGAACCCAGGATCCCAAGGGCAGGTGGCATGATTTGGAAATGGCCAGGAAGTCCCAATCTGGTGGGGAAGCACAAGGCCTGTGCATGTGGAAAAACTGAAGAATAACGTAAGAGTTATGTAATGATAAGCCTAGCAGTACCAGAGGTCTCCCAAGGCAAGCAGTATGGGATTACTTACCAATGAACAGCATAGACAAGGGAGCATACAAAGTTGGCTAAAAAAGATCTGAGGGGGCAGCTAGGTGGCGCAGTGAATAGAGCGCCGGCCCTGGAATCAGAAGGACCTGAGTTCGGAGCCGGCCTCCGACACTTAATCTGCACAAACAAAAACCTAGCCGTGTAACCTTGGGCAAGTTACTTAACCCCAATTGCCCTAAAGGGGTGGCTAGGTGGCGCAGTGAGTAAGAGCGGAGGCCTCGGAGTTTGGATGACCCGAGATTAGATCCGGCCTCAGAAGATGAGCACCCACGCATAAATCAAATGACTAGCCATGTAACCTTGAGCAAGTTACTTAACCCCAATTGCTTTTAAAAAAAAAATAAATAAAATAAAAAAAAGATCTGAGACTCAGAATGGCAGTATGGCTCCCTGCACTGGCTCCCTCTCAGGCTTGTGGAGAGGAAACGCAAAGAAATTGAGGGGTTTTGTAAACATTAATGCAAAAGAGGAGTGTCAAGTATGGCCCACTCGTGTTACCAGTGTGGAAACTGGAGCCAAAAGGAGGGGGAGGGACTGGCCCAAGGTCACACAGTAGGTTCCTCCTGCTCTTTCTACTGTACTCAGTGGTCTCTCCCTGAGTGCTGACTTCAGGAGGAGTAATTGCTGTGGAAATGAAGGCAAAGGAGCATATCTTTGTGGATGTGCTCTCCCCCATAACAGCATCTGCTGGAATTGTCAGTTCCTTGTTGTCCTCTCCCCAGTCCCTTTGCTTTTTCCAGTTGGAGGAGACAGGTCTTCATTATGGTTGGGAAAGTGCTAAACTTACCAGACTGGCCTTGAGAGAGAGAGAGAGAGAGAGTGTGTGTGTAGAAAACTGTTGTCAGCTGGTGATACCTCGAGGGCGGCCCATGGGGCTGATCCCAGGCCAGGACTGAAGACCTTTCCCGTCTGTTTTCCAGAATGCAGCTCATTTACCCCGCCCACCACAGTGATCCTCCTCATCCTGCTGTGTTTCGAAGCCCTCCTTTTCCTCATCTTCACATCAGTGATGTTTGGGACCCAGGTACACTCCATCTGCACGGACGAAACGGTGAGTTCCCCCTGCCCCTCCCCAAGCCCAGGAATGACAAGCATGGGGCCTCAGGTAAAGAGGGCTGGTGAGAGAACCAGGCTCTGTGTTCACATTGTTCAGCTTTATATCTGGATCATGCTTACTGAGTCAGCATGAAGGGCTCTTTGGTAGGAATTTCCTCCATCTGAGGTCAAGGTTAGTCGTTTGAAATGTCATCAGAGGGTTCTTTTTGGCAAAAGAAAGTGTTCCTTCTTGTACCTCTGTAGCTCTGTATAGCGTTCTGGTTCCATAGTAAGCTCTGCCCTGGAGTGGAGGAAAAAGCCAGCAGCCCTCACTGGGGGTCAGGCCGGGGCAGTATACAGAAAGAGAACCTTGAGCATTCACAGGCCCAGCTGTCTCCTTTTCAGTTAGAGTCACTGTACTCCTTGCTGCTGCCTGCCCCCCAGCAGGGAAGAATGCCGTTCCCTGAGTGCCCACATTCACGTGCTGTCCCAAAAGTCTCAGTGCAGGATGCTGACTAGTTTGGACTTCAGTAGCTTTCAGCAGCACTGAGACTTTGGGAACATCCTGTGTATCTTTTGTGTACACACACACACACACACACACACACACACACACACACACACACACACACACACACACCCTCTTACACTCTTACTTGAGCACCTGCTCTGTGCATGTCGCCATTGTGGGCTCTGGGATGAGAGCAGAGCAAGGGTGAGGCTACAGGGATTTCTGAGACACTCTTCCTGCCTTTGGTGAGGGTATAATCCCATCTAGAAAGTGATCCTTGATGTGAGAGAGTAGAAAGCTCCTGATTGTTCAGGTCAGTCACCCCCACAGCATTCTGGGAAGGAGGGCCTGAGAAAGGCTCTTTCTCTGTCTCAGGGAAAAGTTTCTCCTCTTCTGTTAGGCCAGTTTCTCTTCCTGACTCCTGCCGGAGTCATTGGTCCCCATTAAGTCCCCCATATTCTTAGCTAGTATCTCCTTGTTACAGAGAAGGAGGGTCTTTCCTCCCCAGCTTTAACAAAGGCTTCTGCTGGCCAGTTGTCGGCAGGTCTTTCCAAGAAAGAAGGAACTAGTGTTTGAACAAAAGGCGGGCCAGCCGGGTGCCTGTGATTCAAGTCTTGGTCGCCCAGAACCGCAGGCTGTCGGCGCAGGGGTCCCCTGAGGTGAAGAAGTTACAGGTGATTGTCCCTAGCCGTTGTGACTCTTAGAAGGAGAAGAGTCTGGTTAGTTCCTATGACGTCAAGTGGGGCCCGATAGCTCCTTTGCTTCCTAGAGGCACCAGTTGACAGAGAGCCGGGGCTGGGTCCACGTCCAGGGCCCTTCAGGACATTCCCTGGTGCCTGTTGACCATGGTGATGGGCTTCAGTAACTTTGTGGTTTATCTTCAGTGACAAGAAAAAGAATACGTTTGTCCTCCAGAGTTCTGGTCCTAATTCTAGACCCTGATTTCATTTTATTGTGTGTAAAGAATACGGAAGTTGTTTCCACTGTAACAGGGGTGATTGGTCTGATTGCTTGGAGAAGTCTATGCTATTGCTTTTAACATTTACTGATTTAGTATCTTCCCTCTCTCATTGATGCCTTCTCTCTCCCCTCGTGTAAAGTTCTCTTAACCTTTTCCCAGTTATCTGTGTGTCTCTTGCTTCTCGTGCCACCCATGTTCTCACTCTCTGTGAGCACTCCTGGGGAAGCTAACCACACTGGAAGTACTCTCTAACCTTTTTTTTTTTGTCTGCAAACTGGTCATGTTTTCTTCAAACAAATCTCCCATGAAATTGATCCCAAATTATCATTGCATTTTTCACGATGTCAGATCCCTTCTGGCTCCTCTACTAGGCCCAGTTTAAGTATGAGCCACATTCCTGACACAAAGCCAGCTTGAGTTCTGAATAATCAGACGTTGGAGGTGATTGCTAAATGTCTGCCACTTTGGCTGTTTTTTTTTCCTCTTTTTAAAAAAAGAATGCTTACAAATGTGTATTTCCTCCACCCCTTCAAAAAAAAGTTCCATCTACCTTTATCATATTTTTTCCAGTTTAAAAGAAGAAAAAAAGAAAGTATTTCCTAGATTACTTTTTTAAAACCCCACAAAGTTTTGTTTCATTTGCCATGAAGCAGTGGACATTTCCCTCCCCCAAAACAAACCAGTGGTGATGCAAGTGCTTGACTGAAAGTGTGATTGTTCTTGTTTTCAGGGAATAGAGCAATTGAAAAAGGAAGAGAGAAGATGGGCTAAAAAAACAAAATGGATGAACCTGAAAGCAGTGTTTGGCCACCCGTTCTCTATAGCGTGGCTTAGCCCCTTTGCTACACCAGACCAGGGGAAAGCAGACCCGTACCAATATGTGGTCTGAAGAATCCTTGACCAGCAGATCCACTAAAACACAAAACCACATGACAGCACTACCGTTCAATAAATTTTACATGAATGTTTAAACCGAAAAAGCAAAACAAAAACTTTTTTTAACTTCAAGTAAAGTGGCGAGCATTGCAGAGAAAAAAAAAAGCCCCCTCCTGCTGATGAGCTCCGTTTTCTCAGGCTGTCCAGGCATTTTTTGGTGGTTGGAGCTCCTCCTCCGCCTCCTCCTCTTCTTTTTTTTCAAACCCTTTTAAATTAACTTTCCTGGCCTTTGGTTTCTTCTCTGCTTTCTGTTTGGCATAACTAACATGGAAGGGGCGCTGTTTGCCGGTGGTTGTGCCCACCTCTCCTAACTCTTTGAGTCATGACTTTGGTGGGACTGACCTGTGGTGGTCCCAGCAGTGAAAACAGCGCCATCTGCCTCTCAGAACCTCTGGGGGCCAGCATGGAGAGGAGGACCATCCTGGGACCTCCCTGAAGATGGACACTCCATCACTGATCTGGGAAAGGTTGAGGATCAGGGAATGGAGCCAATCAGAAGGGTCCTCTGGGGCACTGGCTTCACAGGACCATGGGAGTAGCTTTAAAACAAAGCCCAGGAGTCTCTGCTCCTTGCTCCTGATAAAGGAAAATCAGTTCTGTCTAGCTGCCTTGTTGATGGGAGGGAGGGAAGGAGGGAGGGAAGGAGGGATGGATGGATGGATGGGTTAAGTGGGAGTAAAGTCTGTTTCCACCAAATCAAGAAATCGTGCCCTCTGTTAGTCAGTAGAATGACTCAGATGGGCAATTTCTCCTCAGTGCAAAATGCCTTAGACTAAAAGAATGAGAAATGCCACTTTAGGAGAGCAGCTCAGGCCATTGTTTCCTCGGTGAGATGCCAGCTAAGCACAGTTAGTGATGGGGAATGCAGAGGTGGAGGATGTGGCAGAGATGCTGGCATCAGAACATGGCCCCTGCTGCAGGCTGGCATAGACACGCCCTCCCCAGAATGATCTGTTTTCAGGGATTAGCATTTACAAACTGTCAAAGCAAAGTCATCCTCTGATATTTACACAGAGTAACACGCACCCATACACACCTAAGTTGGAAGCAGTTTCAATGTTAGAGTCAAAAATGCTACTATCACAGATGATGTGGGGAGAATGGGTGGCACTCTCCTCTGCCCTGTGGCTTCACAAGCCAAGAGAAAGAAGGGCACGTGACCTCAGCCTGTGTGACCAAGGTCATGGGAGCAGGAATGTAAGAATGTATTTGGAGGGAGGGGAGAGGACATTTTGAATGCTGGATGTCTGAATTCTTAACAGTTGGCTTTTTAAAAAATCTTTTTCTTTAGCTTTCATTTTAAGAGTATGAGTGAGATGTACTAAGCATCAGTCCCAGTCTGGGTGTGGAGAAAGTCAGTCATCTGTGCCACTTTTCAGAAAGGAATGTCAATGTGCCACATCTTTTTGAGTCTGTCAATGCTTCCATATGGAAAACACATGCAATAAAATTTTTCCAAAACTTGTTTTCTGATTTAGCTCTGTGACCTGTTGCAATATAAGGAGAAAATAAGCAAATTCTCTCTGCAATTGATGTGACTTTTTTCCCCATAGTTCCTTTTTAACCCATCTTCTAACACTCCTTCTCTGGGAAAAAAAGAGGTTCTAATTGACTCTGCCCACTGAGTGAGTAGATGTCTCAAGGACCAAAACCTATGTTCCTTTAGTTTCCCTGCACTAAATTCACTGTGTGAATTTCAGGTCTCTAGTTTCTGTTACTATAGGAATGAAATCGAGATGATAAGATTTCACACTTCAGGTTCTTGGGTGGAAGGCGACTGTCTTTTGAATGTGACCCCTTGGTGAGAAGCAAGTTAGAACAAGAAAAAGCCACTGCAGACAAAACTTTGCCTTTATCTTGCTAATACTGCTTTGTGGAGATGTTAGCTCTTTGGTTGTGACCTTTCAGATTGAAACAAATCATTTTCTTCCCATTTGTCCAACTTATTCAGTGACCTTGCCCCAATTTCCTTTCTCTGCCTCACTTTCTCTATTATGCAACAAATAATACTTTTACAGTGCCCAGGAGAGAATGGGACTGTTTTCAGGACCTCTTAGCAATATTGTCACCTTTTGTAAATTAGGTGGTTTAACTCAGTAGTAATACCGATGGCTTAGGTTTGGTTTTTTTTTTTTAAACATAACAAAAAAAAGTTGCCATTGAATCTTCATAGGAGTCTTAAAGTGGCTCCCCCCCAACTTTGGCTTTTTGGTAGTTCTCATGTCTAGCTGCCTTTATCCAAAAACCCATCCCCACCCTCTTCCTATCCAACTTCCCTTTGGACGGGACAGTAAGATGAAAGAAAAACATGACTGTTGAATGCCTTTGGAATAGAAGCAGCTTTCACCATTTCTAAGGACATTTCTGTTCCTTTGAACTAGATTATGTTCCTTTAGTACTTTTCGGATTTTTCGTATCTGAGGAGAGCAGTAAATGTTTGGGCATGTACACATGTACTGAATTTTCTGTGCCCTAAAAGCATAGGAAGCTCTCTCTGTGATCAATAATTTCTCATGTATATGATAACATTTGCCAAAAGAAGCACATTGTAGGGTTATAAATCGTAGTCAGCTTACAGCCTTTCTTATTGTAGCATTATTGGATTTGGACTCACTTTGATGTAGTGGAAAGAGTCATGGATGGGAAATCAGAAGACCTGACTTTGGATCTTGGCTTTTCCACTCACTGATTGGCTTGCCTGTCCTTAGCCCAAGGGCCTGGTCTCCTCTGTCTAGTGAGGAGGTTTGGGTGGCCTAGATGAACTCTCAGGTTCCTTTCAGCTCTGGAATCCTGTGAGCCTGTGATAAAGTGGACAGAGGCATCCTTGGATGCACCTTGAGAAAAGGTGCCATTGGAACACAAAGGAATACTGCCTGAAATTCCTTTGTCTTCCCTCATCTGTACCTTAATACTATGAGAAGGATCCTGGGCACATCTCCCATAGGCGATGTGGATTGGTGGTGCAGTGGGAGCTTGGGTTTTGGTGCTGGCTCTGCCGCCAGCTGGGCTGGATCCTTCTGCCTCTTGTCTCATCTGCAGAATGAGGGAGTTGGATGCTGCAGTCTCTGTCATCCCCTTGCAGCTCAGCAATTCTATGATTTCTGCTCATGTTAACTACATGCAAAATGAATGCGCATATGCAAATCAGTGCATCGCTGTTGATTAATGTTTTATATGCAAATTAGTTTGTGTAAAGATGTGTATATGCCTGTCTGTATTTGGT
The DNA here is from genome assembly GCA_011680675.1 of Gymnobelideus leadbeateri. Lineage (NCBI taxonomy): Eukaryota > Metazoa > Chordata > Mammalia > Diprotodontia > Petauridae > Gymnobelideus > Gymnobelideus leadbeateri. Next base: position 1,330,210 of record WOXC01004382.1, read on the forward strand.
CTTGGTAGAGGCAGCATGGTGTAGTGGGGAAAATGTTGAACTTTGAGTCAGAGGACCTGTGTTCAAATCCCTGTTGTGCCACTCACTGTCTATGTGACCTTGGGTAGGTCACATACCGTCTCTGAGCCTCAGTTTCCTCATTGCAAAATGAGGGAATAAAGCTTGCACTACCTACCTCACAGGGTTGTTGTGAGGAAGGCGCCTTGCGCTATATTCTTCCTCCTTCCCCCCATTAGATTGTAAACCCCTTGAGGGCAAGGACTGTGTCCTTTTTTCATCTCTGTATTCCCAGAGCCTAGCACAGTGCCTTGCACATAGTAAGCCTTTCTGTTGAATAACACCTTGTCTTCACATAGTACTTCCTTTCTGAGACCCTGAGGTTATCCTGCACCCACCAGCCAACTTTGGGTCACCTAAGCCAATGGGGAAGGGAAAGCAGGGGTCATTGAGATCACAAAGAACGGAAAAGTCTTTCAGTCCCATCAATTGTACTTTGTACCTAGTGCAAGGCACTGTCTGTGGCTGCTTTATCTCCTCTTCCCCACCCCCTTCCTCCCCACCATCCAATCTGTTTTACAAAAGTAGCTTTGACATAGCCAAACTGACCAATTCATCTCCTTGTTTCCCCTCATGTATTTGGGCAAAGTTCCCTACTAGCCAAAGGGTCAGCAATGGAAGCAGGGGAGAAAGCTGGGGCTAAAGTACTCATCCAAATGGATAATGGGTCTGAGCAGCCTGGGCTCAATGGGCTTGTATCATCCTATATGTAACAACAATATAGATGAATTTGTATTTTTGTCCTTTGTATGTGTGACTACTTGTTTTTGTTTTGTTTTTCAATATATTTAACACCCCCAGAGAATGCTATATATGAGAATGCCTTGTAGAAAATAAAGAATTCCCCATGAAGTGGGAGCAAGCTGTTTGTGGGCTTTTGCCCTTCTCCCAGTGATTCTGTCCTACGGAAACCTTCCTTTCCCCCCACACCCACCGGGAACTTGTCTCACCTCAGTGCTCTGTCTTAACCCCTGCCTTCTGGGTATGTATGAATGTGCGTCTTAAATCAATGCGTACACCCAGAAAAGTAAAGGCATTTCTGGGGCCTGGCCGAGGGATCCTGCCTCGATGAGGGCATGCTGAAGCATATCATTACCCAGAAACGTCTTGTGGAAACTAAAGGATGGAATGAACAGAAGGAAGAGCTAGACTTAATTTATCACAGGGAACAGTAGTCCACAGGTGTCCGGGCTGTCCATAAATAGAGTAATACTGCTTCCTGGTTTGTGAGAGCTTGGGAAAAGGGCCCGGGGAGGGGGGCTCCCCGGCTTTGTCTGAGGGCCTAAGGAAGAAGGCCTTGGGAGCTCCTCTTGAACCTCAAGTCCCTGGGCCAGCTATATTCTCTGTGTGGTCACAGAGAAATTGGTTCACTTCTGTCCTAGGCCAGATCCACAGGAGTCTATGGCCCTGCTTGTACCTTCTGGGAATTGCATTTAAGGCATTTCTGTTTCTAATCTTTATGCTGTAGTTTGGTGCTACATCAGAGTTAGGGATTTCAGCTAGTAACTCGCATTCATCCTATCTGCCCAGGCCTGGGGAACCAAGTCTCTTTTGGCACTGAATGACCTCTCTTCATTCAGACTTCTGGCAGTGTCCTTCCTCACCCTTATCAAATAGCGTGATGGGGCAAGAGGGGAGTCAGAGGCCTTGGGTTCATATCCCAGATGAGTCACCTTCCCTTTCTGGAATTCAGATGAGAGGGCTGGGCCAGCTGGTCTCTACAGTCCCTTCCATGTTTAAGGCCTGTAAACCAATGAGGCCCTCCCGCAGGCAGAAGGAAGTCCCTTTGCCTCCCCCTCCCCCTCTCCCACGAGGAACTTGAAGTATATTCTGGTCCCCAGGGGAGAGACCTGCTGTTTACCTTCGTTGCTTGATAGCCCTGGATAGTCCATCGGGATCACTGGAGCTGATGAATAGGGGTGTGGCAGGTCAGACCTGCCCTTTGGGGAGATCGATTGGACTGGGAAACCAGTTACTATCGCCAAGCCTCAGTTTCCTGGTCTGTCAAGTAGGAAGGATGATATCTGCCTGATCTCTTTGATGAGGTTTATATGAGAATGAAAGAGCTGGCAGGTGGGAGATTACTTTAGAAAGTTAAGAAGGGCTACAAGGAGGGACGGCTAGGTGGTGCAGTGAGTAGAGTGCTGGCCCTGGAGTCAGAAGGACCTGAGTTCGGATCCGGCCTCAGACACTTAACGCACACACAAACAAAAACCTAGTTGTGTGACCTTGGGCAAGTTACTTAACCCCAACTGACCGCCAAAAAGCAAAAATAAAAAAAGGGCTACAAGGAATTAATTCACAGTTTCTCAAAAGATAAGCCGTGTTAAGTGTCTGTGGGTAGAGAGCCAAAAGCGGTGTGGGTAGTGGGCAGAGTTCTAGGGGACGGTATAGTAGGGAGGGAAGAGCCCTGGCTTGACTGAAAGGCCCTGGGTTCAAGTCCTACCCCAAATACTAATCATATCACTTCTGCCTCAGTTTCCTTAACTATAAAATGAGGATGTTGGACTAGCTGGCCTCCTAGGCCCCTTCTACCTTGAGGTCCAGGATCCCATTGATCCCTCCTCTTCACAAATACTGGCTTTGTGACCCCAGGCAACTCCCTAAACTCCTCAATTGGTGAGTGGATGGCTGTTGAGATCGGTAAGGGAAGTTTGCTCACTGGGAGTTCTCATAAGTCAGCCAAGCTCCTCCCCAGGGGAACATAAGAGTTGTGTGGTACTATGGGAAGTGTTTTGGCTCGAGACTAAGAGGCTCCAGCTTGAATCCTGGCATTTAGGTTGCTCTTCACAACAGCCCTGGGGGTTAGCTGCTATTTCTGTCCCTATTTTACTGATGAGGAAACTGAGGCAAACAGGGGAAGTGACAGAGCCAGCAAGTGTCTGAAGCAGGATTCGGAATCAAGCCTTCCTTATTCCATGCACCATAAGTCACTTCCCCTCCCTGGACCTCATTTTTCCCATCTGTAAAGTGAGTGGATTGGACTCCTTTCCAGCTCTGGCATTTCCTGCCTTGTAAATGAAGGGAAGGTCTAGTTCCTCCCGAGTTCTTACCGTGGATGAGCTCCACAGTGAGTGAGCAGTGCTGGCCTGGATGGGGGCTTTTCAGACACTGGGACCCATGGAAATTCCAGGTGATTGCTGCAAATGATCACATACAAGAAAACTTCGTATGTCCCTAAGTAAATCCTCAAGTTCCTGGTTGTTGCCTCCCAGGGTAAAAACACAAAACCCAGGTGCCTTGCACAAGGTCCTGTCACATCCCTGACACGCCGTCTCATCAGTACCTTTCAGAAACAAGGGGGAGAGAGCTGCCTGATGGCAGAGAAGCCAGCAGGGCCAACAGTGTTAAATAGAACGGTAACTAGGTGAGTGGAGCCCCGGCCTGGAGTCAGGAGGACCCGAGTTCAAATCTGGCCTCAGACACTTAACACAAAAACTAGCCGTGGGACCTTGGGCAAGTCACTTAACCCAATTGCCCTGCCTTCCCCCTCCAAAAAGCAACAAATAAAAAATAGTAGGGATGGGGAAGTCCTTGCCCCATGCATGAGTCAGGCAGTCCTCGATTCTGGAGCTCCTTCATGGGTAGCTTTCATTGCGATCTTGGGTCATTTCTCCACTGAGGCAGACCTCACTGACAATACTGTGGGGGAACAGAAGAGAGAGTGGCAGAGAAGGCAGTGAGAATTTGGGGTGTGGCAGGTGGTGCCACGATTGGCTCATGTCCCACACACTCCACAGTGACCACAGCCCTGCACTGGAGCTGTAGGGCCTTGGCTCAGATCCTGATGTTTGCTAGTGGGTGCTCATCTCCTCCCTCCCTTCCTTCCCGTAGCTCCCAGAGTTATGGTGAGGATCCCCCGAGGTGCTGTTTGTAAAGCCCTCGGAGCAGGGCCTGACACACAGAAGGTGCCTTCTGAAGGGATATTCCCTTCCCTTCCCTTCCCCATTTCTTGACTTTCTGATCAGCCCAAAGAGGGAGGGGATCTTGTGCTGGTGGTGGGGGTTGGGGCCCTGGGCAAAGAGGGCTAAAGGTCAGCCTCTGGCTCTAACTCCTTGTAGCTTCTTTCCAATGCTGTCCTTTTGAATGGCCTGACTGGTGAGTAATGGTCACAGAAGCAGGTGAGTGGACAGGGGTGGATGAGAGGCTGGCGACATGGCTGAGGCTCATCGTGGAGTTTTGTTTCCCCCCTCTCGCTTGGGTTCTTCATAAGCTTTAAGAGGGTTCCTCCCCTTTTCCCCTATTGCTGGTTCTCCCTCATTCCATTTCCTTTACACAGTTCTGGGTTTGCAATGCCTGTGATAGAGGGAGAGGGGTTTTCACATGCTTTAGTCACTGGGTTTCCTGCTGGCCAAGAGATTCTCCAGCTGGGTTTGAAAGGCACCCCAGGACTCCTGTGGATGGGGACAGGCCTGCCACCATTTTCATGTTGGGTGTTTTGTACCAGTTAAGCACCAGCTAATAGTCTGGCCCATCTAACAGCTAGCCTCACTTGGTCACCTCAGCATTGGAAATCACTAGGCTGCCCATTTCATCATGTGTGATCAGTCCATCACCTTCACTATACAACTCAAATGAGCTGGGCAGGCTGGGCCACTGCCCAGGAGCTGCTGGCCTCAGTCTTGTGTGTCCTTGCTTCTGTGGGATGTGCCTGGGATTGGTGCTAGTTGGGGATGTTTCCTACTGTGGGTAGAGCTTGGAGGAGGGACTCACTTGAACCAGTGCAGTGGGAGAGTCAGGGGTGGGGACAGAGAGTCCATCCCCTCTGCATGCCTGGCCTTCCTTTGCCTGCTATATTTTTCCATTGCCACCCTTACTTGCCCGGTGACAATGATGCCATTGGACAGCAGAGGCTAGCCTGGTCACCTCCTAGCTGTGTAACTGGCCAAATCCATCTCCTCATCCATAAAATGGGTAGGTTTGGCCATAGCTCTTATATTGGATGAAAGCCCCCTAAGGGTCCATACTGTTTCATGTCTTGTCTTTGTACCCCCAACACTTTGGACAGACACCTAGTACATAGGAGCACCTCATAAATGCATGTTGATTGATAGCAGGCCTCTCTGAGCAGTAAGTACTCACTCCCACCTCTGCATGTTACTTCCAGGCACAGGTAGCATGTCCCCATTGCCTCCCTCCCAGAGGCTTCTCCTGTGGAATGTGAAGTCTTAGCAGCAGAGTGGGGCATAAGATGGGACTTTGGGGTCCAGAGTTACCTTGTGCCCTGCCTTGTAGGTGTTAACAGCTCTCTTTCTCTTCTCTCCTTCTCTCTCTCCCTTTTTTTTCCTCCAGGGCATCGAGCGGCTCAAGAATGAAGCCCCAACCTGGGAGAGGACCGTCAGTTGGGAAGGGATGAAAGTAGCTTTTGGAGGCAATTTCTCCCTGAACTGGTTTAACCCTTTTAAGAGCGTGGGCAACAAGACAGACCTATCGCTTGCAACATCACCATCAGGACCAACCTCAGGAGGCAGAGAAGGGTGCTCCGAAGGGTGCTCCCAAGAATTGGATGAGTTTGAGGAAATAAAAGCATAAAGAGGCTCACCCATTTGGGTGTCAGAAGGGCCTGCAAGGCCCAAGGATATACTTTAGAAAGAAAACCCAAAGCAGGAGAGAAGACTTCAGGGATTTCCCCCAAAACCTCGCATCTGGAAAGACTATTCCCTTTTATCCTATTCCTCCTCCCCTTCTTACTCTTGAGAGGAGAAGAACATAGCCTTTCTCTACAGTTCTCTGAGAACATGGCCTTGCACGTAGAGTGTGGCCCTTTCCTGTAGTGCTGGACACTGAGCTTTCTTTCTGGCCACTGTTCTCAGCTCACCATCATCAAAGTATATCTCAGAGGCTGACTCCTTTTACTTTTGCTTCTCCTGGGAAAGCTGCCCTTCTGAGGGACCAGACGGGGCCCTACTCCTAGGCCTATGGAAGTAGAGCTCAGGCAAGCACCCCGCGAGAGACAGCGGAGAAGGCTGGAATGGGAGAAGGGTTCAGAGGGGAGTTAGGCTCAAAGCCTGATGACAGGGCCTTAACCCCAAGTCACATCCCTGACCTCTGCAGGTTGTCACTAAGTACAGTTGACCTAGAGCAGATTGAAGTTAAGAAAAAAGAGCACTTCCCCAGATGTGGGAGCATTTTGAACATCCCCTACTGCAGGGGGAGAGAAGGCAGGGCAGACCAAGAGCATTCCCTGTCTTGTGTCTTTATGTACAATGGCCTGACTCCTCCTTGTCTTGGGCTCAGTCTTAGAGAAGTCAACCCAAAGGGATTATAGCCACTACAGAAAGGAACATCCCACTATTAGCTAAATTTCTAGGACGCCTGGCCACTGATTGGCCCAAAGTGCAATACATTACTCACGGGAATGTCAGGGGTTGTACCACTGAGGTGGCATATTTGTTTTCCTGTCTCTAGTGGCAGAATTAATTTAAAAGAGGATTCTAGTGATGAGTTCAACATGTACAGTCCTAAAGAGATTAATTTATGCACATGTGCACTGGGAGATATGGCTCATATTGGGAGCATGGCACAGGAAATCAGACCACTGATGGGCGATTTTCATTGATCAGTCAGCAGGGTTTGGCTAGCACCAAAAAAAAAATTTATGTCCAACATAGCCTTTATCAAGATGAATAATTTGGAGATTATATTACCTTATAAAATAATGGGCAAGTGTGAGTGTCTGTGTATTACAGATAGGAAAATCCAGTGAAGGGCATGGGTGTTTTTAAAGCCAATTGATGGCCTAAATGTATATGTTCAGTCTCTGATACTGGATCTTCTCTCAGGGGACTTTCCTTTAAATCTCCCTTGGAGGGAAAATTTACCAATTCATATAGGCTAATAGGGTTACCAGGAGATTTTAAAGGAAACCTTAAACAGTTAAGCCTTTAAAAGAAAAAGTCTGCCTCCAAAGAAGGGTCCCAGCTAAAGCAGTAAAGTTGGTGTATTAAAAAAACAACAAAACTTTGTTTCCAAGAAACTTGTTCCCTCAAGTTAGTGGGTTTGATGTGTTCCCTTAGTCTAATCAGAGAGCTATCCAGCTATTGCTTGGATGGAAAGAAAGCATTGGATTTTCCTTCCGCGTATCCTGTGGGCCATACACACATGCATGCACATGCACACACACATGCACGCACACACTTGCACATACACACACACACATTACCACTTACTGTATTCTAACATCCCTGGCCTGCTAGTCAGGTGTAATCCTGGTATTTGGATACTGACTTGTGACCATATAGCTTTGATGGAGCAGAAATGCTCTGGCTTTACATTTGGTCATCCCTCCCCCTTAACTCAAGAACAGTGAAGCATCTTTCTGCCTAGTGTTCCCACCAGGCCCCTTGGTGTGAGACCAAGTCTTCACCCCTTAGCCAGATGTCATTCAGAGACCTAATGCTTCTCCCCTGCCCCCAACTCCTGTGACTTAACCCTTCCCTTTTGCTGACTAAGGCTGCTGGGCTTCAGTCCTGTTTTTCTAGTCCCCGTTTAGATGAAATCAGACCAAACTCACTCAGTTGCCCCGCCTAGATTTGTCTCAGCTGGCTTCAAACCGGCCCAGCAACTCCAGCTTACTACTCTAACCTTCTGTGTTCTAAGCTCCAGAGAAGGCATGGTTGCCCCACCTTTAATAACACCAGCTCTGACTTTTGAGGACATGGATGTTCAGAAGAAATAGCTGAGATTTTCACAGAGGGGAAGAGAGAGGATAACAAAACCACAGCCTTGTCAGAATGATGAGCGCTCAGAATGAAGGGGGCTCAGTAAAGTGGAAGCTGGAATCTTTGCTGCCAGCATGCACTCTTTCCTATGTGACCAGCACAGGAGGGGAATGAAGAACTCCATTGGCTCAGCTTCTCAGTGACTTCCCCCATAAGCACACAGAACTCAAGACCCCAGAGAAGGCCGCTTCCTCCTTTGACCCCTTAAGGTTTTGTGAGGCATCTGGGTTGGCCATCTGGTTTTCTTGGTAGCAGCTTTATTATTTATGAAGTGATATCATCCTAAATCCGCGATGGATCTTTGGACCAGTTAAACTTTCATTTAAGACTGGTCGCTAAACTACATGTCATTCAGTGGCTAGGATCCCAGCATCATTGTCTAAAAGCAAGAGGTCCTGTCATTTCCTCAGAAGGACCTGTTCTCTGAGGGTACAGACCACAATGTTGTCCTCCCATTCAACCAAGAGGCAGCTCGGGGCTTAGAGTACAAGGAGTTCTATACCAAAGAGCTAGCCTATCGCTGTGGAAGGATTGTGGTTCTTCCTGCAGTCTGTGTGTGATGGAGAAAGTAGCATTAGGGACTGAGTTAAAGGGATTAGGCAGAAGGAAGAACCTGAAGTCTCAGCTCCAGAATCAGACTGGGGCAGTTGGCCCACCAGCCTCTCCCAAAAAAATGGGCAGTCCATTCTTCAGAGGTGTATTAACCTATTTATTCTACCTCTCTGCCCAGCAAGGAGTACATACCAAAGGGAAAAGATTTTCTTTGGATCCAAAGCAGGGTCTTGGTTTGGGGCATTCACTTGAGATGGCAGCTAGGGACTTGTTCACTGGCTTACCTGCACATAATAAGAGCCGAACAGTTCCCAATTCCCTTGTCTACAGATCAGAAACAGCAGTCCCAGTCCTATTACTGACTCCTAGTCTGGAGTTCGGATACCTGCTGGGCCTTCCTTTGCATCTGATACACTGACCCATCAGGCTCCTTGCTGCAAAAGTGTCGCTCTGTCCACAGTGAAATGAACCCAGGCAGCCCGCCGTGGAATAGGGTTGCAATTGATCCTTTTGAAATTCTTTGGTCACAACTAAGAGCTCAGTCTTCAGGAATTTGCAAAAATTGCCAAGGAACTCATGAGATGGGCTCTACTGTTGGAAAATGCTGGGCTCAAGTATTTGCCTTTGGGTGTGAAAGAAGAACCCCTTACTGGGAGTTTGGGCCTCCACATTGGCATCCAGGGCCATTTTCTCTTGTATTGAGGAACAAGAGAGCTCTCCTGGAAGCTGTGCCCTCTCTCAGCCCCCCAACTTCTGTATGCCTGTGTAAGGTCCCCAGCAGGGGAGAAGGCCCATCTGGGGTGGTTCTTTCACTTCAGGGGTATCATGTCCCTCCAAAGCCCACAGCTGCTGCTCCTCAGTTCCAGCCTCCAAATGTTTTTTTGTGCTCTTGGTGTCTGTAATAATGTTTGGTGCCTTGGAGAGTTACCTTATTTACTAAAACTTGTCATTTCTCTCACTGTGTCTCAGCTGTGTTATTTATCACCAGCAGGGGTGAGACCAGTGTCTTCAATGAGGGGAGTCTATTGGATCTTTCTTGGCCTAGGCTGGAGCTCACTCTTGTGTAACCAGACCCAACAAGAGCTTGAGAGCCCTAAGGGGAAGGAGGGCAGAGATGGTGGAGTATAGCTCTTGTGAAGGATGTGCAAACTGTGAACAGAATTACCCTTAGTCGATTCAACATGCATTTATTGAGTGCCTGCTGTATGCATAACAGGTCTGATCCAGGACCCTTGAGGAAGACAGAAAATTTAAAATATGGCTCCTGCCCTCCTGGGCTAAGCAACCTCACAAAGGAAGCAAACGAAAAACAGGAAACTAAAATAATAATGGGGAGGCTACATAAAATGAATTGTCAGGGATCGGAGGCAGGGATAAATCTTTTGTTTGTTTGTTTTTACTCAAAAGGGACCAGAACACATCCACAAAAAAATAACTAAAGGAAGGAAAAGTTGCTTCTTGGAGGTAAGGACAAAGGAAGGAGAGCTGGTGCTCTTGGAAAAAAAAAAAGCAAAAGGGTCGAAAACATTTTTGAGTATTTAAAGAATTTTAATGAAAGTAATGGGCCTGTTTCTTCATCTGCAAAATGAGGTCTTTGAACAAAATGGTCAGAGATTTCGAACTGGAAGGAACCTCAAAGGCCATCCAGTTTATTTTATAGAGAAGGAAGGAGGGGAGTGACTTGTTCAAGGTCACACAGGTGATGGAGCCCATGCTCCGAGCCCCTTTCTGCCTCTGCAGCTGCCTTTCTGCAGCTACTTCTTCCTATCTGGAGAGCCTAACTAGATATAATGAATCTAAAGTAAGAGAGACTCCACAGGGCCTTGTATACAGCAGGTGCTTAAAAACTGCTCACTGACTTCACTTGGTTATAAGAAAGTGCTCCCTTGATCATCAGCAAAATCCGCAGTAGAGCAGGTTCCTGGGGCCAGTTTTGAGGTCTCTATCCTTAGATGTTTTAGCACAGAACCCTTTAGAATTAACTTCCTATGGGGGCAAGGGGCCATTACAGCCAGATGCCACATAGATGTCTCAATTCCCGTGTTGTTCCAGAGCGAGGCTCGTCCTGAAAACCCCTTCCCAAGGTGTGTATCAATTCAAGGCTGTCTGGCTGCCCCTTGGCTAGCTGGGCTGCCTCACTCTAGACAATGGGCTGTTGGTGGGAAGCCTCACTTCCTCTAGGGGTACTAGACAATCCCAGAAGGAAGATAGGATCTCCACGCCCTGATCTGAAGGAGGTTTTTATGTTCATGTTTGTCCTTTCTCAGAAAGGAGACAGCAGCAAGAACAAAGAGGAGAAAGAAAAAACCCTCAACCCGTAATTTGGCTATATGTCCCCCAATAATGAAAAGAATTGATTGAACCAATGGTAGAGAACTGGTCCAAAGGGGCTGAGTTCAGAACTTTGTGGTGGGGGGAGCCTACAAAAAGCCACCAGTTGGGGTGGCTAGGTGGTGCAGTGAATAGAGCACTGGCCCTGGAGTCAGGAGGACCTGAGTTCAAATGTGACCTCAGACACTTAACACTTACTAGCCATGTGACTTTGGGCAAGTCATTTAACCCCAATTGCCCTGCACTCCCCCCTACAAAAAAAAAAAAAAAGCCACCAGTTGGCCAATAAATCTCAGAAAGTGTCATGGAAGAGCTAGGATTTTTTCAGTTGTACAATTTCTTCAGCACTCAAACATTTAAATGCCTACTATGTGCAAGGCACTGTACTGGCTACCTAGGTTAATGTTACTAGATTGGAATGATCTGGTCCCTGCCTTCAAAAGGCTTCCATTCTGCTGATGATGATGAGATAGAGGTTTTGATGAGGTGGGCTCAGAGATCTTTCTTGACATGTCATGCTGCTTTGAAAAAAGCCCTGAGGCAGAAATAGGGTGGGCACATGTGCCTGAGACAAGCTGGGCTGGCAAATGGCTATCAGCCTAAGAGTATGTAGATAGAGCTGGAAAGAACTTTAGAGGTCAACTTGTCCGACCCATTCATTTGACTACGTGTCTGACACATGGTAGGAGTTTAAGACATGTTTGTTGATTGACTGTCTAATGAAGGACTGGGTCCAGAGAGGGCTGGGCCAGTGGATAGTGTTGAACTGGGAATCAAGAAGATCTGAGCTCAGATCCTTCTTTAGTTATAACTGAGGGGCCCAGGGCTGTCCTCTTAACCTCTCTCAACCTCTGTTTCCCCATCAATAAGATAGGGATTATGAATTTAATAGCACCTACCTCAGAAGGCTGTTCTGAGGATCTAATGAGATAACATGTAAATGCTTTGTAAGCCTTACATTGCTATATAAGTGCTCTCTATTACTATCACCTAAGGTCACACAGGGACCCTATTTTATTTACATGGTCCCCTATCAACCCAACTGCTGCCCTGTGATCTTAGGCACACACCTCCTGGGAAGTAGGGAGTTTCAGGATTTGAAAGTTACAGGACTGAGGAGAACCACTGCCACTCATATCTGGTCACTCCTGGTAACTCCCTGGGACCTGTCCATGAGATCCAGCAGCAGGTTTTGGCCCTAGGGCTCAGGACTCAAAGCACATGCCCTACGTGTTAGGAGGACCATCAGTCAAGTGGGAGGCAGCCCGGCCCATCTGTTAGCCTCTCCTTAACCTTAGTGGGAGTCTCATAACATCCAAGCCTTCTGGGAAAGGGTGGAGCAAAGGCTGGGGGAGAGTGAATATCTTGGTTTCTAGGCAAAGGAAATCCTTTCCAAACTGGACTAATTGGGGAGGGGGGGAAGAGGGAAGTGTGAAGCCTGTAAATCTTTTTACCCCTAAAATCAGTGTTCCTGTAATATTTAGTAAGCCCACAGACTTGGCATGAGGCAATTGAAAAGGAACATCTATCCCTACAAGAGTCAGGAACACCTGAGTTCAAATCCTACCTCAGACACATGACCCCAGGTAAGTTTCTCAACTTCTTTGTGCCTCAGTATTTTTCACATAAAATGGGGATAGTAACCTCCCTCCAAGGATTATTGTAAGAATCAAATGAGATAATATATGTAAAGCCTTCTGCAAACATTAAGGTGCTATATAAATGCTGGTGGTTATTATTCAGAAGTGGGAGAAGTTTTAAATGCAGATACCCCTGGAATAAAATCTCAAATTCAACCAAAGAATTATTTTGTTAGAGGGTCTGAAGGTCTGGGGCAGGGCACCCTAGAAGAAAGGAAGGAGGTACATAGAGAGGCTGCATGGCCTCACACCCAATCCTGCCTAACCCATGTTCTGTGCAGAACAAGCCAAACCAACCAAGGCTTGCAGGTGAGGGCAAAAAATACCTAGCCGGCACACAAAGCCCTTCACCCAGCCAGACCTCGGCCAGGTTCTCAAAGCATGGATATGAGGCTGCAAGTAATGGAGAAGTTTTCATCCCTCCTAATGCCCTCTTTGAAGTGGCCTGTCTGGGGGACACCCCCATTTCCTTCAGTCAGGCCTCACATGGCAAGGCCCTTTGCCATTCTGGGGCTTTTCTCTGGATATTCCAAATTATTTAACACTGGGCTGTGCACCCTTGTACACCCTTGTCAAATGAACTAACAAATGAACAAAATGCTTACATAAGAGTCTAAATAGCCACAACCATGGAATTCCATTCTTCACCAGCCTTCACATCTGTACATACCCATGTTGTAAAGTCTAACCTTGCATTAATCCATAATCATTGCCCAGTAGGAAATGCCACCATTTTCAATCAAATAAATGAATGAGTTCTCTCTCCTTGCCTCCATCTCCAACAGCAGAGAAATTCTTACTCAGCAACAGTGATTATCTTGTAAATCTCTTTAACTTATTTGTATTGTATTTAACTTGTATTCAGTTTGGCCATGATTTTCTTCTTTCCAGTTTTTAATAGATCACAGAATATTTGACATTTAAAGATCCTATCAAGCAAGACATCCCAGGAGAATTCAAAGACAGACATGAATTATTATTATATATATATATATATATATATTAGTGCTTGTCCTTCATTTTCAAAGAAGACCAATGACATCATGGGGGGATGTCTTGATTCATAAGTGAATTGGATTTAAGTGAGGCAGAATTGCACAAAGTCATCAGCCTCACTCAAGGCAAAAGTCAAGACAACTGGTGATGGCCCAGGATGCATCTTCAATGTCTGACTTATCTCTTCAGAGGCAAGGAAGACAGAATATCAACTATAACCAGCCATGCTTAACTCATAAGAAAACTAGGTCTCTGTTAACCAGGATAAGCTACCACATTTATTTTTTCATCAGCCAGCACCAGATTCTGGCTTTTTCCCCAGAGGATAGCATTACATGCTTTCTTCATGTCAGTTTTTAAGTACCTCAAGGAGATGAGACCCCAACACAGCCCTGGAGGAAGAGATATTATTCCATGGCCAGTGAAGTGCACCAGTGGAAAAGTCTAGCTTGACAAAGCCCAGTTGCTGGATGCAGGTGTGTCTTAATCTTCAGACTTGCCTCCCTGGCCCTGGCCTCCAGTATAGCCCTATTCTATGCACATTTGGAGGCCCCTTCTTGCCTGAAGAAGGGGCATTGATTGTTACTGTTGTTCATCTTCAACATGTTCTCCAACCAACTAGAATTTAGGCCACCCCACATAGAGAACACTCTATCAACAATTTTCTTAACTCAAATTCTCAGCAAATTCAAAGAATTTCAGAGAGAATCAGAGCAATGATCTTCATGATCCTTCTTTTGCATAGCTTTGGGGCTGCAAGTATAGCCCATCCAATGTCATCACCAGGCCTACAAAAATGCAGCAATAGGTGAAATGATATCACAGGGGGCAGTTAGCTACACAGGAAGAATGTTATGAGTGATTTATTTATATGGTCACAGATCTGTTTGAGACCTCGGTGCTGTTGTTGTTCAGTCATACAGTCATGTCCAATTCTTTGTGACCCAGTGATTTTCTTGGCAAAGAGACTGTAGCGTTAATCCAGTGGATTAAGGTGAATACAAGTTATGTGACTCTTACCCAGGGTCACACCACTAGTGAGCCTCTGAGGCTCTCAGACCCAGCGCTCTTACCCAGAAGGCCTTATGGCCAAGTTCTCTTCCTAGGCATGACCTAAGCTGAGGTCTTTGTGGCATTCTCCCTCCCTCCCTCCCTTCCCATCACACACTGGGACGAAGCATCTTCAGTCCTCATTTTGAATGCAGGAAATAACAACTCTGGGGAATAAAAGATCCTTCGTCCGATGGCCCTCCCCACCTCAGGATCTCATCCGGCTCTTTCCAAGGATTATTTCACCATCTTATTTCACATAATTGCTCCCCTGACAGTTTGTCTTGCATGTTTCCAAGAAGAATCTCATCTTGTTATTTCCTGTCTGCCTTTCTAGTTCTAATTTTTCTTCTCTTTTCAGAAAATAAGTTTTTCAAACGTTATTAGGCTACCATGCTTGTTTTCACTTTGATGGACATTACTTAATCTTGAGGATTTCAGTGATTTCTGAGACACAGGCAGTCACAAATTGTTTTATAAACAAAAGGGTAAAAACACTACATTTATAAGCAAATTTCTAAAAATTTTTCTTTGACCCAATGAATAAACTTAACAATTTTAAGTCTTTTTAAAAAATTTTTATTGATATCTTTTGGGTTTTTTTTTTTAATATCACCAGGGTTTCCCCCAATGTCTCTCTCCCTTCACCTCCCTAAGAACCATCTCATATAACAGTATTTTTAAAAACAAAAAAAGGAAAAAAAAATCAGTCTAATTAACCAATACATTGAAAAATTCTAAAGTATGTGCAATGTACAACACTTGTGGGCTTCTCGCCTCTGCAAAGGATGGGTTGGGAGTATCTCTCTCTGTTTCTTCTCTTAGTCAAGTTCGTTCTTTCTAATTGTTCAACATTCACCTTTTATTTGTGTGAATAAGTTATTCCATTTACATTGGATTCTTGTGTATATTGTTTTCTTGTCTCTGTTTATTTCATTCTGTATCAATTTGTGTAGATCTTTCCATGTTTGTCTGTATTCATCACATTTATAATTTCTTACAGCACAGTAATATTCTATTACATTCAGGCACCACAGTTTTGTTTAGCCATTCCCCAGTCAATGGGCATCTACTTTGTTTCCAGTTTTTTACTGTCACAAAAAAAATGTTGCTCTTAATATTTTGGTGTACATAGAGACTTTCTTATTATCAATGGCCTCCTTGAAGTAGTCCAAGAATGGAATCTCTGGGTCAAAGATTATGGAAATTTTAGTTACTTTATTTGTATAATTCCAAATTGCTTTCCAAAATGTACCCATTTATAGCTCTACCAACAATGCACCAGTGCACCTTTGCCTCTCCATCATTAACTATTGCCATCTTTTTCCATCTTTGCTCATTTATGGGGTGTAAGGGGAACCCTTAGGATAGTTTGATTCACATTCATCATTATTATTAGTGATCTGGAATATTCTTTCATGTGGCTGTTAGTACTTGGTAATTCTACTTTTGAGAATTATTTGTTTCTATCCTGTAACTATTAAAGAATGGCTATTGATGAGAGAGGGGGGGAGGGGAGACAGAGACAGAGACAGAGACAGAGAAAGGAGAGAGGGAAGTGAAAGAGAGAGAAAGAGAGAGACAGAGAGACAGAGAGAGAGAGAGACAGAGAGAGAGAGAGAGAAAGAGAGAGAGAGAGAGAGAGAGAGAGAGAGAGAGAGAGAGAGAGAGAGAGAGAGAGGCTAGTTATTGAAGAGGGGGGAAGGAGGAGGCATTTATTAAGTACCTTCTATGGGCCAGGTACTATACCAGGCACTTTACAAACATGATCTCAATAGACTTTCACAACAACCTTATGAGGTAGGTGCTATTATTATCTTTATTTTGCACTTGAGGAAATTGAGGCAAACAGAAGTTAAGTGATTTGCCCAAGTTCATAGAACTAGGAAGTGTCTGAGGTCAAATCAGGCACAACAATTGGATTCCATTGTTTCTTATTCTCCCTTGTCTCCTTTGTTCCATTGATCTACCTCTCTGTTATTCTTTTAAAGCAATACTAGACAGTTTTGATGACTACTTTGTAATGTAGTTAGAGATCTGGAAGCATCTTTTCCCCTTCATCCCTGCTTATTTTCATAATTTCCCTTGATTTTCTAGCTCTTTTATTTTCCCAAATGAATTTTGTTATGACCTTACCAAATTCTATAAAACATACCTATAATTTTAATTGACATAACATTAAAAGAGCAAATTAATTTTGGAAGTATTGTCATTTTCATTAAGTTGGCATGACCCTACCATGAGCGTTGACGTTCCTCCTGCTATTTAAGTTCTTTATTTCTATGTTGTTGTTCAGTCATGTCCTTTTTTTGTGAACCCATTTGGAGTTTTCTTGGCAAAGATACTGGAGTGGCTTGCCATTTCCTTCTCCAGCTCATTTTATAGCTGAGGAAACTGAAGCGAACAGGGTTAAGTGACTTGCCCAGGGTCACACAGTGAAGTCAAATGTGAACTCAGGTCTTCCTAAAGCCAGGCCTGGTGCTCAATCCACTAGACCACCTGGCTTCCATTATTTCTTTGAATACTTTATAATTGAATTTATACAAATCTTTTCTGTGCTTTAGTAGATTGCTCCTCAGATACTTAAGGAATTTTGTAGTTATTTGGAACAGGATTTTCTTTTCTATTATAAGTTTTTAGATTTTGTTATTATCGCTTATAAATGCAATTGCATTTTAAGATTTTATTTTATAGACTTCAACTTTATTGAAGTTATTAATTGTCTTGGTTAATATCTTTGTTGATTCCTTAGGACTTTCCAAGTATATCACTATATCATCTGCAAATAAAGCTAATGTTGCCTCCTCTTTACCTATCTTTATACCTTTAATTTCTCTTTATTTTCTTGTTGCTAGCATTTCCAGAACTATATAAAATAATAGTGATAAGCATGGGCATTTGTTTTACTGCTGTATCTATTGAAAAATATTTTAGTATAACTTCATTTCACATGGTGCTTGCTTTTGGTTTTAGATAGATACTTTTTATTATATTAAAAGAGGTCCTTCTATGTCTATACTTTTTAGGGTTTTAGTATGAGACTTTTGTACTTTGTCAAAGGCTTTCCCCCTATCTATTGAGTTGAATAATTTAGATGTTTTGGATTCTAATGTGACGAATTATGTTGATTGTTTTTCTAATATTGAACCACCCTTACATCCCCAGTATAAATTCAACTTGATCATAATGAATAATTTCTTGGATATATCACTGTTCAATGCCAGGATTTTATTTAAAAGTTTTGAATTGATATTCATTAATGATATTGGTCTCTAGTTCCTTTTCCATGTTTTTTCCTTCTCTGATTTACATCTTTGGTCTATATTTCTCTCATAAAAGGGATTTTGATAGGGTGATATTTTTGTCTTATTTTTTTGAGAATAATTCATGTAGCATGGATGCTGATTATTCTTTAAAAGTTTAATAGAATTCTCCTGTGAAACCATCAGAACCAGGTTGTTTTTTTCTCTTTACAGCTAGTTCTATTTCCTTTTCTGAGATTGAGTTATTTAAGAACTCTACTCATTTTTTCTGCCTCTTTGGGCAATTTACATCTTTGAGGTATTTTTCTATTCTTTTGTGTTCTCAGTTTTGTTAGTATGTAATTGTGTATAATATTTCTGATTATTATTTTCATTTCTTCTGGTTTTGTTGTGATTCCTCCTTGTTCATTTATTATTTTGTTGATTTTCTCTTCTCTTCTTTTTAACTGGATTAGCAAATGGTTTATCAGTTTTATTTGTCTTTTCAAAGAGCCCATTTTAGTTTTATTTATCATTTCTGTAATAATATATAGATAAATATCCAGTTTATTTCTTCACTAAATAGATTCTCTCTTGAATTTATTTTAGGTTTATTTTTGTTGGCTTTCTAATTTTTTAAATGCTTATTCAGTTCAATAATTCCTTCTTTTTCTATTTTACTAATGTATGTTTATAGGAATATGATTTTCCCTCTGAGGACTACTTTAGCTGCTCCCCAGAAATTTTGGTGTGGTGTTTCATCATTGTCATTTTCTCTTACATAATCATCAAACGATTTTATGATTTGTTCTCTGCCACTCATTATTTAGAATTTTATTGTTAAATCTTCATTTATGTCTGTGTCTTTTGTTTGTAGTCTCTGAACTTATTACTATTTTTGTTTTGTTATGGTTTATAAACAATGCACTTACTACTTCTGCCCTTTTAATGTTCATTTGCATTATCTCTGTGCCTTAATATGTGGTCAATTTTTGTAAAAGTTTCATGTGAAGCTGAGAACTGTTTATATTCTTTTGTAGTCCCATTTAAAAGACACCATTAATCTTTCAGCTCAACTTTCTCCAGGATTTTGTTCAATTACATTTCTCCCTTCTGTTTATCTTTCCTTTAGACTTGTCCAAAACTAAGAGGGAACATTGAAATCTGTCATCATTGTGTTATCTATGTATTTGTATAGTTCAGTTAATGTTTCCTTTAGGAACTTAGATGCTAAGTAATTTGGAGGAGATATGCTTAATTTTTTTTTCTTTTTGCCCTATAAGCATTTTAATTTACAAACAGCAATTTCCATATGTTTAATATTGATATATGTTTGTTGTCTAGGATTCCTTTAGGCATAATGTAGTTTCTTGGTTTATCCCTTTTTATGTTTTGAATGTTCATTTTTGCTTTGCCTGATAGCATGATTACAACTCCTACTTTTTGGAATCACTTAATGCAGAAAAAATTTTTCTAGTCCCTCATTTTATTCTGCATATATCTTTGTTTTTAAAACACGTTCTGTGTAAGCAATAGATTTTAGGGTTTTGTTTTCTTATCCATCTGTCGCTCTTTTTCATTCCTTGGATTGTTGAATCTATTCACATTTTAAGTTATGAGAGTTAGGTTTATATTTTTCTCTATCTCTAGAGCTTTTTTTTTTTCAAAATAAAAATCTCTCCCCTCCCCCCTCTTCCAGTGTAACATGGTAGTGGTCTTTTCTCTAATTTTAGCATAATCTATTTTAAGGTGACTATTCCTACCAGCTCTCTTTCTCTCTTTCTGCTCTCAAGTCCCTCCCTCCTATTTTTTTACCCTTTTCCCTGCCCTTAGAGTTTTGCTTATTAGTTCCTTTTTCTTTCTTAATTTTGTCTTGTTATTTATTCCTCCCCAATTTTTTTCTTCTCTATTAAATAATCAAGTAGTATCTGCCTTTCTATCCTCTTCAACTTGTTTTGTTCATTTGGTTCTTTAAATTTCATTTCCTGTGCCTTTTTTTTCCTAAAGAAATGTCCTTTCCCTCGTTCTCTTTATAATTAATCTTCCTTTTATGTGTATTATATATTTTATTCTTTGGTTCATGGCCCTTTTATTTATTCAGTCCTCTATTCTCTGTATTCACTCTTTGAAATACAAGTTGATCGAGAGGATATTGCCCTATGGCAGGAATCTATTGTTAAATTAATGTTAAACATGAATTTTTTCTATTGACACTTTGTTTTCTGTGTTCAGAAGTTCTTGACAGTTTTCTTGTATTATTTCTTGCATTTAAATGTTCAGTTATTGGGTTATTTTTTTACTTGATGTGTTCTTATTTGAGACCTATAATCCTTAAGATGTGTATGCATTCTCTCTTTGAAAACAATATGTTTTGCTTACATGGAGATCGTTCTTTCCTTTAATGTTATGCTTTTTGCTTCTCTTTTTCGAAATTGTCCTTTTCTTCTATGTATTTGCATTACCAATTGGCTCTTCTCTCTTTTGTTTCTTTGTTGACATGACACTACAGATTCAAATTTTTCTATTCTGTCAATTATTTCTGCTGTGCAGGTGACAAATTTGCTATCATAATAGTTATTTCTCTTTTAAACCTGGAACATCCCGTGATGGTCCCACATTCTCTTCAAAATCCATGGCATCATTTGTCCCATCAGATATCAGTTCATTTTCCATTGTTATGAAATACTTTTTCATAGATATCTGAATTATTTTACTTGATCTGGAGGACATATTTCCTTCTGCTATTAACATCTTACATCTCAGTTTGTCTACTTAAAGTCTGAGATTTCCTCCTCCTGAGATCTTAATTTCAGTCTTTTTTTTCCCTATTTTTCCCTCTTTTGCTCAATTTCTGACTCCCTCTCCTCTGATGGTAGTTTTCCTGGGGGCTAGATCTCAAAGCATTTCAATCTCCTCTCATATTGGGCAATTCATTCACCAGCCTTTGCCTCAAGTGACTCCCAGGGGGATAGAACTAGAACAAACTATAAGCTGGGCTCTTTCCCTCAGTCTTAGTCCAGTGCCATCCAGTGAATACCCCCCACACACACCACTGGCACCTGTGCACGCATTCTCTGGTCTAGTGCACAAAGTGCTTCCTCTGTTATTATAGCCTGAGCAAATGTCTGCCATTGAGATCTCCAAAGAATTGGAGTTCACAGTGGTTGGTATGGAGTTGAGTTCTTTAATTCATTTAACTCTCCCATAGCTTGGCAAGGCGTTAAAGCTTTCTCTTCTGTTAATGCATTGAGTCCTTATCATGTTTGAATCCTTATTTTCCCAGATCATGGAAACAATGGACATTGCTTTATCTCTGCTACATAGTTCCCTTGTGGGGGAGGAGGAACTTGAGAAGTTGGAGGGGGGAAAATATCTAGTTCTTCATCTTGTTGGTCATAGGATCCCAATTTCTCCTTTATTTCTTTAGAAGCAACATAGGTTAGTGGATAGAATTCTGGACTTAGAGTCAGTCAGACCTGCCCCAAACCCTTACTAGCCATGTAGCACAGGGTGAGTCACATGTCCCTGAGCCTCCATTTCCTCATCTTTAAAATGAAGGGTTTAAGGACAGCTAGGTGGTGCAATGGATAGAGTGCTGGCCCTAGAGTCAGGAGGACATGAGTTCAAATCCTGCCTCAGACACCTACTAGCTGTATGATCCTGGGCAAATCACTTAACTCTGTTTGCCTCAGTTTCCTCATCTGCAAAATGAACTGAAGGTGAAGGAAATGGCAAACCACTCCAGTATCTTTGACAAGAAAATCTCAAATGGGGTTATAGAGAGTCAGACCACAATTGAAACAGCTCAACAACAAAATATGTTCAATATGAATGTATAAGTAGAGTCTATATCAGATTGCACATTGTCTTGGGGAGCAGGGAGAAGGTGGGGGAGAAAATTCAAAACTCAAAATCTTATGGAAGTGAATGTTAAAAACAAAAAAAAAATATTATTTTTTAAAATAATGAAGTGGGTAGCAGAATAATTAAGTTAAAAATAAGATAAATGGGATAGATAAAAGAGGTAAAAGAAAGGAAAAAGGCCCATGTGTGCAAAAATATAGCTGCTCTCTCAGGAGTAGCATTAAACAGGAAATTAAGCGAGGACCTATCAAGTAGGGAATAGTTAAAACAGATTTTGGTACGAATGAAATGGAATACTATTTTTCTATAGGAAATAATAAAAGGGATGGGTTCAGGAAAACCTCAGAAGACATATGAACATTAGAGCGAAGTAAACAGAACCATGAGAACGTTGTATATAACATTGTTAAGACAAACAGCTTTGAAAGATTTCAGATCTCTGACCAATGGAATGACTGACCATGACTCCAGAGCCTCTGGCAAGCGGCTTGTCCACGTCCTGACAGAGAGACAATGGATTCAAGATATAAAATGAGACATGCATTTTTGGACCCGGGCAATGTGAGTATTTGTGTTGCTTGACTGAGTATGTTTGTCCGGAGAGTTTTGGTTTTCTTTTCTTTCTTTTAAATTGGGGAGGAGGAGGGAGAGAAAGAAAAATGTTTGTTAATTGAAAAACACAATGAAATGAGTTGATGGCCTTTTAGGTCCCTTCTAGGTTTAAATCTGTGATCCTAGGGTTTTTTCCCCAGGTATGGTGCACACTCATTATCTGGGTTACTTTCGAATTCACTTAATAGCCTGAATCCAGTCCCACCTGGTTCTTCGGGAGCTCACAGCCAATTACTCCCCTCTTAGGGAGCCTGATAATTTTTTCCATCTCAAATTCAGCTCATCCTTTCCTTATGCTATTATCTACCCTTGGGACCCAGGGCACAGCAGATTCAAATGATGATGAAATAAGATAGTCATTAAAGTATCAGTTGGGAAATTTCTTCTTACACTAAATTACGCTGAAGGAAAGAGTATGTATCCCAGCAGTGAGCCATCTTGGAAAGAGCCTTGACTTGGGTCAGAAAGACATCATGTGGGTTCAGATCCTTCCTCTGTCATTTACTACCCATGCGACCTGGGCAATGTTACTTAGCCTTTCTAGGCTTCAGCTTCCTCCCCTGAAAAACGAGAGTGTTTGACTAGAACAGGGGATCTTGATCTTTGTGGGTCATGGAGGGGCAGCCTGGTGAAGCCTATGGATCTTCTCTCAGATTATTTTCAAATGCATAGATAAAATAGGTAAGAATACGAAGGAAACCAATTATACTGAAAAGCAGTTATCAAACTATTTTTTTTTAAGTTGATGGACTTCAGGTTAAACCTAGACGGCTGCTTAGCTCCTAGCCTATGCTCCTACTATCAACGTTCAGTGGAATAAGTCCTAATGAAAGGGAAAGGTTTTCTTGGTCTCCACATTGATTCCATCCCAATGGCCCATTGCTCAGAATCTTCTTCAGAACAATACACCCTCTATTCTGAACTTCTGCTTGAGGATATTGGCTGGTATACAGTGTAATGAGGGCCATCTCATAAAATGTTCACAAAGATGCCTTCTCTGATTCTGACTGATTACATGAGTGATTCAACAGTCAATCAGTCAATGAGCATTTATTGAATACCTCCTATGCATCAGGCATCATGTTAAACTTCTGAGCATACAAAGAAAGGCAAAAGACAGGCTATCACAGTCTAATGGGGAGACAGCACTTGGACATGTTGAGAGATGACAAATTCCCTGACTGCTCTTGGTTATCAGTAACAGCACTGAAAGGATTTGCTATTTTGGTGTGACATGGTATTACTTGGTCCCTTGGTCTGCCCTGGGATAGCAGCAACAGGGTAGGGTTGTGTGACAGTTAAAAAGAGAAGACAGTTTTCAGACTCCCCTGAGTCTCCCAGAAGGGCAGTGCTATTCTCTGTCACTAAACTCCTATTAAGGGGTGGAGAACCGGTGGTGACCTCCCCCTTGCCATCCAGACATAGAATATAAATAAGTCCAACTAAGTGAGCCTGAGAGCTTGCCCTGCCTTTCGGTTGTCTTTCCTTTCCTGAGAAGGTAATCAAACTTTTTTTT
Source organism: Gymnobelideus leadbeateri (assembly GCA_011680675.1). Taxonomy (NCBI): domain Eukaryota; kingdom Metazoa; phylum Chordata; class Mammalia; order Diprotodontia; family Petauridae; genus Gymnobelideus; species Gymnobelideus leadbeateri. The sequence goes on from WOXC01004382.1 coordinate 1,353,791, forward strand.
TTCTTGAGGCAGAGGGTCTATGCTTGGAGGTGACCTTATTCAAGAGGTTTTGGTCCTGGGTTAATGAGTGGAGCTGACTGGTGGAAGGGAAACTTTGGCATCAAGAAGACAATCACCAAAGAGGAAGAACTAAAGGTCCTGGCTTAGCCTGCCTAAACATATGGACTTAGGGGCAACTGGGTGACACAGTGGAGAGAGCATCAGCCCTGGAGTCAGGAGGACCTGAGTTCAAATCCAGACTCAGATGCTTACTAGGGCAAGTCACTTAACCCTATTACCTCAAAAAAAAAAAAAAAAAGAATAATTGATGTTAGATAAATGGAACTGGGGTGCTAATCATTGGTGGTTAACAGTGGGCAGCATACACTGGAATGGGGGTTTGAATTGATAGCATAGATAAAAATTACCCGACCCTTCAGGGGGATCCCTATAACCATGAGAGGGAAATGTGGTCAGCCCCTTTCTGAGACACTAAGTCCAGAGTCTTACTCTATTTTTGGTGCCAGAAAATTCCATTTTCCATGGAATATAGATAGTTAATTTCTGCTAAGTCACATCACATCTATTGTAATAAAGGTTCCTGGTCTCTGGTGGATAATTACTCAAAGAGCATCAATTTCCAGGCTTGCTTTAGAGTCACAAATGCTTTGTCCCAGATCCAACCAACATCTTCTCTTTCCTCGGTTTAGTTTTTTTTTTCACATCCATATTTCCCCAGTGTTTTCAGGAATCTGTCTGACCAGCAGTGCCTTAAAATGTTTGAAATGCTTGAATGATTCCCAAAGCTAAACACCCTAGGAGAATTTGTCCTTTTCCTACAGAAAGTAAGACCACAAGAGCAGAAGCCACAAGCCAAGAGTTGCAGTACCTGGGGAATAGCATCTGCGGTCAAGATAAGCTAATGGGATTCTGAGGAAAGAGTGAGTTGGAGAGCTGGGTCATAGTTGCCACAACCACCTTTGAAATCCCTCTTAGTATTGCTTGGGTCAGGGGGCCAGATGGCTAAGTCCAGTATAAAGCCCCTAGTCCTAGAATCAAAGATCATAAAAGAAAGGAACCTTCAAGGTCATCTCATCCAACCCCCCCCCTCCTTTTGTAGTTGAGGAAACTGCCACCCAGAGAGGTTAAGTGACTTGACAAAGGTCACCCCGGGGGAAAGTTGTAGAGTCGGGATTTGAACCAAGCGCCTGACTCCAAACATGGGACTCTCTCCTATAGATCTCTAGGCACAGGTAGAAGCAATGTGATATTACTCCTCATGACCAGAGACACACCAAGCTCAAAGGTGACCTGTTTCTATATACCTACTGCGTGCCAGGCACCGTGCTAAGCATTTTATACATATCTCATTGATCTTCACAACCTGGGATGTAGATGCTATTATGATTCCCATTTTACAGCTGAGGAAACTGAGGCAAACAGAAGGTACACAGCTTGTAACTGTCTAAGGCTGGGCTTGAGTTTAAGTCTTCTTGACTCCAGCCCCAGTGTTCTCCCCACTGCACCACCAACTTGCCAAGAAATGCCATGGATTCTAGCAAGAGAGCTGTGTGGAAGCATTTTGGCATTGGCTGCTCAGGTATCGGAAGCTCCCAGGTCTGGTCCCCTTCTCTGAACTTGTATTGGTCTACCCGGTCAACACTTGCCCCCCTGGCCCAGGTCCTCTCCAGGATCTACCAGGTTTCTGGGTCTTCTTCACCTCCCAATAGACTATGCTGCCATTCACTTCCATGAAAACAAAATTCGTGTCACCCAGCAGGAGGATGTCACCTTGGCAGATGGCTCTGAGCAGGGCTGGCCCATGCTGGGAATGCTTAAAGGCAGCACATGGAACCTTAGTATTTTCCCTGGGTGTTGCCACACCTTTATGTTCTGAGCTTCATAGGTTGTCAGAGTTTTGAAAAGAACCCTCAACATCATCAAATCTAAGTGCCTCGTTTTTTGGATGAAAAAATTGAGTTCAAAAGCCTTGTCTAACATCATACAGCTCATTCTTCCCTGTTCCACCATAATGAGTAACAGTAGCATCAAAACCTTGGCATCTCTGCTCCTGGGGCCCACTTTTCTCCTCTCTTTATTGATCAAAATGACCAGTCTTGGCCATAGAGATAAGAAAGGAGAATGCCTTTCTTTGGTCGAAGAGGTTGGAGTCTGTGGATGTGAAATGTTGCATGAGCTTCCAGACCTTGCTGATGTGTGAATTGGCTTTGTTTTGACCTGGGTTTCTGCCCCCCCCACCAACTTCATTACAAGAGAAGGCTGTAATGTAAAAGCAGAAAAAAAATCTGAAAAGCTACTTAAAGTACCCAAAGTGCTCAGATCCCACAGATGGCACTTGCTACCTGTGCGTGGGTCACTTTACATCCCTGGACCTCCACTTCCTTGGCTATATACATGAAGGGGTTGAAGTAGATGAAGCCCCTTCTGGTTTGGCATCTTTGAGCCTGTGGCTTTCCCTCTTAACTCCTCTCAGTATCTGTAACCAAGCCACTGCACAATCCTAGAGACTGAGCTTCCTAAAGAACTCTCCCTCCATCCCACTTCAATAAACATCAGGGGCTCCCTCCTACCTTCAGGATCAAATATAAAATCCTCTGTTTGGTTTTGAAAGTCCTTCATAAACTTGCCCTTCCTGTCTGTCTGGCCCTCTTAAACCTTACTCCGTCACATGCTCCATGATCAGGGGGCACTGGCCTCTTGGTGGCTCCCTCTCCTTACTGAGTATTTTCCCTTGGGTTCCCATGCTCTCCCCTCCTTATCTCCTCCTCCTAGCTTCTCTGGCTTCCTTCAAGTCTCAGTTCAAATACCATCTTCTAAGGTGGGCTAGGTGGTGCAGTAAATAGAGCACTGACCCTCGAGTCAGGAGGACCTGAGTTCAAATTCGACATCAGACATTTGACTCACTTACTAGTCCTGTGACCTTGGACAAGTCACTTAATCCCAACTGCCCTGCCTTCCTCTCTCCAAAAGTCAAATACTATCTTCTGCAAGAAGTTCTTCCCAGTCCTTAATCTTAGAGCCTTCCCTTTGAGACTACTTCCAATTTATGTATATATCTTTGGCATAGAGGTGTTGACATATTGCCCTCCCCCCCAATTAGATTGTGAGTTCCTTGAGAGTTGGGGATGTTTTTAATTTCATTCATTCATTTGTTTTGCCTTCCCTTGTATCCTCAGCTTAGCAGAGTGCTTGGTATATAGTAGGCACTTAATAAATGCTGGTCAACTGATTTCCTTCCTTTATTTTTTACCCCAGAGAAATACCTTTAGTAAAAATAAACATGTTCATTCTATGCCCTTCTTCTTGGACACCCCCAGCTTCTTGAGTCTGTCTCAGTCTAGCTGTGGAGCTCCTATGCAACCCAGTGCACTGGGTTCCCTCTTTCCATTACAAAGGGATGCGAAGTCACAGGCTGGCAGAGCATGGAGGGGCTCAGTCAGGGTAGCCATGGTTGCCATTGTGTGGCCAGGTGATGCTGTGGGGAATTTTCCTCTGACCCACTTGTGAGGCAGGGCCACAGGCATTCCTCCCAAAGGCCCTCCCACACAGCCTCCATTCTCCCCTCTGCTTCAGAGACCTTAATCTGCTTGGTCCCAGCCTCCTGGCCAAAATTCTTTACATTCCAGGCCTGATTATATGTGCACCCTGAATATTGGGAGTGCATATCCTCAAGGTCCTTTCCACTGAAGGTTTGATTGCTATTCCCCTGAGAGGTCACATTTGGGTTTTGGAATTAGACTTGGAATCCACTGACACACTGTGTTACCCTAAACAAGTCCCTGGGGCTCAGTTTCCACATCTGTCAAATGAAGGGGTTCAGAATATATAGGACCACTTAGAAAATGTGTATTGATTGACTGATCACTTGAACAGTTTCTAGCCTACTTTTTAAAAAAATCAAGTCAGTAGGCATTAAGAGTCTACTGTATGCCAGGCACTATGCCAAGCACTGGCAATATGAAGAAAGGCTAAAACAGTCCCTGCCCTCAAAGAACTTACAGTCTAAAGGGGGGACAGCATACAAGCGATGATGTACATAACAGGATAAATTGTGATAGCTCAGAGGGAAGGCACTAGCATTGAGTAAGACCAGGAAAAGTCTATTGCAGAAGGTAGGATTTTAGTTGAAACTTGAAAAAAGCCATAAAAAAAAAATACTGACCAACAACTAGACAGAAATATAGAGACACAGAGAGAAGTATCTGCTGCAGAAAATGAATACTCTAGGTCCCCTCTGGGTTTGTCCAGAGGGCTATAGAATGGACTCTGCAAGATGCTCCAATCCATGTGACCTTAGAAGACCTCCAGCTGCCCCCCCCCCATTTCCATTCAATATATCTCTTGGGGGTCAGTGAGCTAGTGGGTCTTAGAAATTCTGAGAGTTTGAAAACAGTGGAGAAGTCTCGCCCCTGAGCATTTGCAGATAACCTCAGAGTCAGACGGTTGACCTAATCTGACCCCCTCAGTGCACGAATCCTTTCTGCACCATCCCCTATAAATCATGGTCTAGCCTCCATTTGAATCCCTGTGGTGCTGGGGAACTCACTTCCACACACTGTAGCACATTCCATTTTCACACCCCTCTAGTTGATAATTTTTATCCTTAGGATTTCCATTGTGAAATCCTTAGATATGAGCCTGTTCATGGGTGTGTGTGCTTAAAGCTGAGAGAATCCTTTAAAAATGTAAGAGCCTGAGATAAATCACAAGGAAATCTAACAAGGCCAAAGCCCGAGGTGGTCAGCTACATTCTCGTCCTGTCAGGTCCCAGTTGACTTTAGTCATGCATTTGCATGACCTACATTTGCTTAAGATACGCCTTCTGTCGTTCATTTGGTCCCATGCTGCCCTCTTCTGGGAGAAGCATCGAGCATCTGACAACAGCTTAAGTCCAATAGTCACTAGAAACTCAGAATTGGAGGGGACCTCTGAGGTACACCCTACCCCCCACACACACAGATAGGATCCCCAACAAGTGACCCATCAGCCTTCCTCTGAAGACCTCCCACGGAGGAGAATTTACTGCCTCTGGACATTACCCATTCCACTCTGGAACACTTTTAATAATTGGAAAGCTTGGGGGTGGCTAGGTGGTGCAGTGAATAGAGCACTGGCCCTGGAGTCAGGAGGTCATAAGTTCAAATCTGGCCTCAGACACTTAACACACACGAAAAAACTAGCTATGTGACCTTGGGCAAGTCACTTAACCCCAATTGCCTTCCAAAAAGAAAAAAAAAAAATGAGTAAACAGGGCTGATAGGAACCTCAAAGTCTAACCCTCCCATTTTATAGATAAGGAAACTGAGATCCAGGTCACAAAATTGAAGTGGTGAACTGGGATTTGGACCTGTCTTCCAATTCCAAATTCAGGGCTTAATCCACAGCACATTCACTCTTTAAAAAAGGAGTCCGGATCTGCACCTTATCAACAGGGGAACAGAACTAAGTTGTTTTCCATCAGTTTTGGCAGCTATATGGTTTGTTGTTCAGTCGTTTGAGTCATATCTGATTATCCGTGATCCCATTTGGGGTTTTCTTGGCAGAGATACTAAAGTGCTTTGCCCTTTCCTTCTCCAGCTCATTGTACCAATGAGGAAATTGAGGCAGACAGGGTTAAGTGACTTGCCCAGGGTCACACAGCTAGTAGGTATTTGAGACCAGATTTGAACTCAGGTCTTCCTGACTCCAGGCCTGGCACTCTGTCCATTGCCTCACATTCTGGCTCTGCTGATGCTGGGTAAGTCTCTTAATCTCCCTAGGCCTCTGTTTCTTCATCTCTAAATAAAGGGGTTGGAGGATGAGAGAACCTCCAAGGTCCCCTCCAGTCCTAGAACTACGAGCCTCCAATCTCAGCCAGTGGTTGGCACATCTTGGACCAGGCAATCACTTCTCAGGGTTTAGGGCTATGAGGGTTTGGTGAGGTTCTCTAGGTCCATGCATTTAATGCAGATGTACCCAGCTGTGTTCAGATACAAAACCTACCACATCTAGACCAGCAGCTCCTAGAGAGCCTCTTGTTTCTCTGAACTGCATTGATATGTCTCATCCATAGTAGTATAGTGAAAACAGTACCAAGCCTGGAGTCAGGAAGACCTGAGTTCAAATCCAGCCTCAGATACTTACTAGCTGTGTGACCCTGGGCAAGTCACTTTACTCTGCTTGCCTCAGTTTCCTTATCTGGAAAATGAGCTGGAGAAGGAAATGGCAAACTGCCCCAGTATCTCTGCCAATAAAATCCCAAACGGGGTCCCAAAGAGTCAGACACGACTGACCAACAAAAACCTAAGAGTATACTAGGCTATCCTACTCCAGGTAGGCAAATAAACTGATCTACAGCCCTGCCTGGATTAGGATAACCTAGTATGATCTTATGCTGTTGCCATCTTAAGATCTATGAGATCTAGAAGGACTTTAGAGATTGCCTATCTGGTGGCAACCTCTCCTTCCACAAATGAGGAAAGGGAAGCTCAGGGACAGGATGTGAGTTGCCCAAGAGGGCATACCTAGTACATGTCTGAGCGGGGACTCAAGCCCAGTTCTCCTGACTGTAAATCCATCTCCTACCTCGAGGCACCACAAGGGTTTTGTTCTACAAGGTAAACGGCATCTTAGACTGAATGGTACAGAAGGTTAGAGAATAAGGTCAGCCCCAAAGAGGAGAACACGCCTTCCTCGAGCCTTCCCTGCAATGGGCTGCTCTCACAGGTGTGGAGATAATGTCCGCTTGGGTTTTTTTCTTGATGTCTTATTTAGTTTTGTTGACTTCCCTCCTCTTCTTCCACTTTCAAATACAGTTCTTTGTTCAGATATAGCTCTTTTGTGGGGGGAGGATGCTCAGGGAAGTCTAGGTGATGTAAAAACAAACAATATAAGAAAAATTCTTTTTTTTTAAAGAATGAGAGAAGTGAAATAGGTCTGGGGCATAACTGTTGCCAAGAGAGATGTATGAAAGCCAATTAGTATGTCTGCATTGCTGAAGAAAGAAAACACAAGGTAACAAATAACTGAAGCTTTCCAGGAAACCATTTCAAGATTAAGTCAATGAGATCATTGTCAAAGATCAATCCACTGTACAAGATGCTATGCTGGTTTAATGGAACAGCATGGTTCTGGAGGAGAAACGCTAAGCCTATATGGACAATAATAGATATCATTTACATAGCGCTTCAAGATTTGTAAAGTGCTCTAAATGTGTTATTTCATTGGATTCTCACAAGGACCTCACCAAGTAGGTGATTATCCCCATTGTACTGATGGGAACACTGAGGCTGAAAGAGGTTAAAAGTGACTTGCCCACGGTCCCACAGTCAATATCTGGGGCTGGATTTAAACTAGGTCTTCCTGATTTTAAGTCCTATACTCTACCCACTGTACCACCTAGAAGTCTTTTTTTTTAATTTAAAGAAAATAATAAAGGAAAAAGGGAGAAAGGAAGGAAGAAAAAAGAAAGAGAAAGAGAAAAAAAGAAAATTCTGCACCAACATTGCCAGGTTGGGCTAGAAGACCTCTGAGGTCCTTTTCAGTTCTAAATGTATAGTTGTAGGATCCTAAATTAATTAGCCTCTCTGAGCTTCAGTTTCATGATCTGTTAGATAGGGATAATATTTGTAACACCTACCTCACTGAGCTGATAGGAGAAAAGTACAACTTACCTCATAGACACAAAAACAAAGCAAAGCAAGGTATGATTCACCTTGGCAGCTTGGTTGGACTTGGAATGAAAAAGGCTTGGATCCAAATCCATACAAGAATGCCCTTCCAAAGGGAAAATGTGGGATATTGATGTACTTTTGGTAGAGTTGTGAACTGATCCAACCATTCTGGAGAGCAATATGAAACTGTGCCCAAAGGACTATAAAACTGTGCACACCCTTTGATCTAGCAATACCACTGCTAGATCAGTATCCCAAAAAGATTTTTAAAAAGGAAAAGGATCTATGTGTAGAAAAGTATTTATAGCAACTCTTTGTGGTAGCAAAGAATTGGACATCGAGGGGATGCCCATTAATTGCGGAATGGCTGAATAAGTTGTGGTATGTGATTGTGATGCATTACTATTATGCTATAAGAAATGATGGGCAGGATGCTTTCAACAGCAATATCGTACAATAATCAACCGTGAATGACTTCGTTATTCTCAGCAATACAGCAATCCAAGACAATTCAAAAGACTCGTGATGAAAAGTGCTATTCCCCTCCAGAGAAAAAAAGGATAGAGTCTGAATACAGATCAAGGCATACTCTTGTTTTAACTTTATTTTTCTTGTTTTGTTTTGTCTGTGTTTTCTTTTACAACATGGCTAATATGGAAATATATTTTGCATGACTGCATATGTATAATCTAGGCAGCTAGGTGGCACAGTGGCTGGAGTGCTAGAGCTGGAGTCAGGAAGACCTGAGTTCAAATTCAGCCTCAGACACTTACTAGTTGTGTGACCATGGGCAAGTCACTTAACCCTGTTTGTTTCAGTAAAATGAACTGGAGAAAAAAATGGCAAACCATTCTAGTATCTGCCAAGAAAACCCCAAATGGGGTCACAAGGAGTTGGATATGATTGAAACAACTGAACAACAATATGTGTAATCTATATCAAATTGCTTGCCTTCTTGGGGATATGGGAGGGGAGGAAGAGAGGGAGAGAATTTGGGATTCAAATTTCTTTTAAAAATGTCAAAAATTCGGGGCGGCTAGGTGGCGCAGTGAGTAGAGCGCCGGCCCTGGAGTCAGAAGGACCTGAGTTCGGATCCGGCCTCAGACACTTAACCCACAAAAACAAAAACCTAGCCGTGTGACTCAGTTACTTACCCATTGCCCAAGCACTAGGTGGCACAGAGCAAGAGCCCGGACTACCCGAGATCAAATCCGGCCTCAGAAAATGAGCACCCACGCATAAATAATGACTAGCCGTGTAACCTTGAGCAAGTTACTTAACCCCAATTGCTTTTTAAAAAAATGTCAAAAATTGTCTGGGTTTTTTTTTTTTTTTTTTGGAGGAGGGAGAGCTGGGCAATTGGGGTTAAGTGACTTGCCCAAGGTCACATGGCTAGTCAGTGTTAAGTGTCTGAGGCCGAATTTGAACTCAGGTCCTCCTGATACCAGGGCCGGCACTCTATTCACTGTGCCACCTAACCGCCCCCTAAAAATTTTTTTTGTAGGTAATTTGAAAAAAAAAATAAACAAAAAAGAAGGCCCTTGCCAAAAAAAGGGGAATCCAGAAACAGACATTTCCACAGCTACTCTGCCCTGGGCACAGGCCTGATTACCTGTCACCAACACCCCTTGAGGTGATGTTCACTAAAGATCCTTCCAATGTTCGCTATCAGAGCAGATGGGTTCATTTGCTAAATGACTTTCCCCATTCCCTGCTGATGCGCTTTGTGAAAAGGATGCAGTGAGGGAGTGTGGCGCATCTGTCCTTGATTCTAACAAGCATTTCCTTCCCCGCAGTCGCGTCCTCTCTCTGACCTGTTCTTTCTTTTTCTGAGAAATTGGTGACACATCCATCGAATTCTGAATCCTTCATTTTCTCCCCAGAGTTCTTCTCCCCCGCATGCTGCCATGGCAACCCAGCATCTTCTCTTGCTCAGAGGTTTCTCTGATTTGTTTTAAGGTGAAGGAGGATGTTGGACTGTTACAGAGGCACTGCTGGGTTCTTCCAGTTTTCTCCCTTGTCCTGATGTTTGGAGTGGGGGCATGAGACAAAGCAGCAAAGGGGCCCTGCCTGTCCAGCCCATGCCCAGAAGCTGGTGTGGCAAAGCAGAGAAGCTATGGAACCAGAAAACTTGGGTTCCAGGGCTGGGCCTGCTGCCTGTGTGGCTTCAGGCAAGTCGATGAACCTTCCAGTGCCTCAGTTTCTTCAGCTGTAAAATGAGGAGCTTGGATCTAAATGACATCCAAGGTTCCCTCCTGCTTTAGCTCAATGATCACTGGATGAGAGAGCAGAGACCTGGGTGGGAGTGCTGGCTTTCCCTCTAATTACTTCTGTGAGCTGGGGGCAAGGTGGAAGGGACCCCAGAAGCCTTTGTTCCAAGCCCTTCCTGAGCAAAATCTCCTTTACAGCCTGACTGCCAAGTGGTCCTCCCCTTCTGCTTGAAGACCTCCAGGGATGGGGAACGCACGTCCCCTGACGTGCAGCTCACTCCACCCTAATTGTTCAGGTTTCCCTTGTAGCAAGCCGAAGTTGGCCTCTCTGCAACTATAATGCAGTGTGCCTAGTTTATGTTCTATGGTGGAGCAAAACGGATCAAAGCCCTCCTGTTTCCATCCCATCTCTCTAGCCCTTCAGGTTTTCTCTGTAGAATGAGGGGGTTGCAACAATTGACCTGTAAGGTCCCTGACGTTCATTCTCAAGGACGGGGCAACAGAGAAGCTTTGGGGGCTGCTTTTTACCATTCAGTCCTGACTGGCATCATCCTCACTATTAGCACCATTGTTAAACAATCTTAGGTAAACCCTTGACTGAGGCCTGACAAGCTGTTGCCCCCTATCTATCTCTACACACAATAGGAATTTAGGTGTAAATGGGGACCCAGAGATAGCTATGACATACATAAGAATGTCAGATAACCGTGGTGGGAGGAAGGAAGTGGAGGAAGATTCATTGTATACTGGACATATACAGATGAGGCAATATCCCTGCAGGCTCCAGTAGAATAAATGTCCTGCTAATTGACCTCATCAATTAACATTTATTACAGACCTGCAGTAGGTCAAGCTCTTTGCTCTGAAAACAGAGTCGTAACTAGTTGCTTTGGCTGCTAGGGCAATCAGGAGATGGGATGAAGGGGTTGGGGAGAAGAGCAGAATGGGTGAGGTCTTAAAGTAGCCCACCTAGAGTGTGGCTATAAGGTGGGGGTGAAACACTATCAAATAGTGTCCTGTTTCATTAAATAATATTTTTATTTTTTCCTTAGTTACATGTAAAGGACATTTTTAACATTAATTTTTTTTAAATTTTGAGTTCCAGTTTTTCTCTTTCCCTCTCTCTCCTCCTTCCTCCCTGAGAGGGTAAGCAATTTGACATGTTCAATCATGCAAAATATATGACCATATTAGTCATGTTGTGAAAGAAGACATAGACCCAACGGAGAAAAAAGGCAATGAAAAAATACAGAAAATGAAAAACAGTATGCTTTAAGCTGCATTCAGACTCCATCAGTTCTTTCTCTAGAGATGGGTAGTATTTTTTGTCATGAGTCCTTTGAAATTGTCTTAGATCATTGTATTACTGAGAATAGCCAAGTCATTCATGCAGATGATCATTGAACAATATTGCTGTTAATGTGTACAGTGTTCTCCTGGTTCTGCTCACTTGACTTTGTATCAGTTCATAAGTCTTTCCACATCTTTTTTTTAAATCATCCTACTCATTATTTTTTATAGTACAGTAATATTCCATTACAATCATATACTACAACTTATTCAGTCATTTCCCAGTTGGTGGGCATCCCCTCAATTTCCAATTCTTTGTCACCATAAAAAGAGCTACTGTAAATATTTTTGTGCAAAAATGTCCTTCCCACCCCCACTTTTTATTTCTTTGACATACAAACCTAGTAGTGGTTTTGCTGGATCAAAGGGTATAGACAGTTTTATAACTTTTTGGGTATAGTTCCAAATTGCTTTCCAGAATGGTTGGATCAGTTCACAACTCCACTAACAGTACATTAGTGTCCCAATTTTCCCACATCCCTTCCAATATTTTTATTTTCCTTTTCTGCCATATTTAGCTAATTTGATAGGTGTGAAGTGGTACCTCAGAATTGTTTTAATTTGCCTTTAATCAATAATAATTTAGAGCATTTTTTCATATGACTATAGAGAGCTTTGATTTCTTCATCTGAAATCTGCCTGTTCATGTCCTTTGACCATTTATCAATTGGGGAATGAATAATGTCCTATTTTAACTAATTATTCTTGCAATCTAAATGTGATGATACTCAATTATTTCTAGGCTGTCAAAGGAGTGGAGCTGCTGCCAGAACCCTCTGAATCCTAAGACCTTGGTCACCTTCATCCTAGTGATTTCTCTGCCTTAGTGGAGTTTGTAGTCTTGTTGGAGAGATGGGACAAATACAATAACAGATGACGTGACATAGACTGTGTCAATTAGGAGGAGCGTGGTATAGGGGGCACAGTGCTGAACTTGGAGTTCATGGGACAAAAGTTCAAACCCCAGTTTTGCCACTTGATACCTGTGTGACCTTGGTCAAGTCAACCTTTCTGAACTTATTTCCTCATCAGTAAAATATGCATAATAGCACCTTTGTCACATCGGTCTTATGAGGCCCACTTGAGAGGATATTTACAAAGTACTTTTGATATGTGTCAGTTATTATGACTGTTATTATAATAACCACTGAAAAAGGGCAAAAAGGCAGAAGTGAGACAGAGCATAGAACAGACATAGCTCCTTCTAGACATTTTCCTGGTTTTTTTGGTTCAAGTCAACTTCCGTTCAGTAGAAACATGCAGGTTTCCAAGATGCTCATCTCCAGCCAGATTGGGAAGAGGCAAAAGGACTGATTGATGAAGAGTTTGCTTAGACTTCCCAGCAGCGGTTTACGCCAAACACCTCAAGGCAATTTACTAGTCCATCAGCTCTTTGGGGGAGCACCTACCTTTAGGAAGTCCAACTGCCAACCCTGAAGCAAACAGGAAAGTTGAGTCCAGTTTAGGCAAATATTGATCTCCTAAGTAAATAATTTATTTCTTTATCAGGACCATATCTCTCAGGAGCAGGGAAAGCTTCTGGAGGGCAGGCACTGCAATTGCTTTTCTTTATATCTTTATTGTGAATGAAATTGCCATGACTATTTTTGAATGATCAGTTCTCCCACTCCCAACCCCCAACCCAAGGATGTTCAATGTCCTGGACAGCAAGTGGATTCTAATCTTTCTCCTCTCCTGCCTGAATTTTGACTCCTCCAACATGGTTCCTTTCAGCAACTTTTAAAGAAAAGGAAATATGGTGACAGGAAATCTGTCCTGGGGACCTGAAATAAATTCCTGGCTTCATTTTATTCCATCAGCATTTCTAAAACTATCTTCTTCTTGTTCAGTGGTGTCCTCCAACTCTTTGAGACCCTATTTAATGTATTCTTGGCAGGAATAGGAATGGTTTGCCATTTCCTACTCCAGCTCATTTTACAGATGAGGAAACTGAGGCAAACTGAGGGTTGATTGTCCAGGGTCACACAGCAAATGATTGTCTGAGGCTGGATTGAACTCAGCTCTTCTTGACTCTAGGCCAGGTGTTCTGTCCACTTAGATGCCCTTCTAAAACTATCAGACTGTATCAATAGGACCTTAAACTTTTAAAAATATGTTCTTAATCTGTGGGTCCCCCAGGTCCTAGCAAAGCACATTATTCATAATAGATGCTTAATAAATGTTGGATTCCATTGTGCTGATTAGGGGAGAGAAGTATAGTGTTTGCTTTGGCTTGGTAGCCAAATGCTACTTGGAATTATTTTGGGGATATTTTAATTTTTATTATTATTATTTTCCATCACTTTCATTTGAGAATATATCCCTTCTTTTTCCCCTACTCAGTAGGCATGCCCTTGAAACCAAAAAGACAAAAAGCAGTTCAGCAAAATCAACCCATTAAACAAAAATGATAATATATGAATATTTGATACCCATAGTACCCTGCCCCCACTTTGAAATGAAAAGAGGGAGATCCATTTTCTCAACTCTTCTCCAAGGCTAAACTTCTTGGTCTTTATAATTGTACAGTATTCAGTTTCTTTCTTCCTTTTCTTTTCTTTCTCTCCACTTAAACTATTGTAGTTGTGTATATTGACTTCTTGGTTCTGCATCAGTTCATTTAAGTCTCACGATTCTCTGAATTCTTCATATTTGTTATTTCTTACACCATAGTTAACCATTAGGTTCATGTGTTGTTTAGCCATTCCCCAAAAGACAGGTATCTATTTTGTTTCCATTTCTTTGCTACCACAAAAAGTGCTGCCATATGGAACCTTTCTGTCTCTGATCTCTGGAATGTCTCACATGACCCACCAATTCCTGTTGCAGGCTCATAGGCCTTGCTTTCCTTGTCTTGTGCTCAGGAAAGTCTTACTACCCTCCCCAGTAGCTGGGCCTGGTTGTCTCTTGGGGATTCTTAAAGCATCTGATATCAGTACCTTCTCCCTTTCCCCAGGTTCTCCATTCTCCTCCTCCAGGTTAGAACCTCCAAGCAGATGTTCCCAGATAGAGAGTTGGATGGGACCTTGGATCCTACACCTTCATTTTACAAGTGAGATGACCAAGGCTCTCAGAATTTCAACAACTTGCCATCCCTGGGTTACTTTTTTTTTCTTTTTGGAGGGGGGAGGGAAGGGCAATTGGAGTTAAGTGACTTGCCCAAGGTTACACTGCTAGTGTTGAGTGTCTGAGGCTGGATTTGAACTCAGGTCCTTCTGACTCAAGGACTGGTGCTCTATTCACTGTGCCACCTACCCACCCTACCCTGGGTTATTTTTAAAGCAAGGGTCTCAACTTGCCCAATTTTTCATGCTTTGGGAACAAATCTACTACAGATTGGTTGTGGGGCCATTCACTTTGGTATATGTCCTGGTTTAAATAACCACTTAAGGGCACAGATAATGTGTTTTAGGGGTTTGTTTCTCAGTCTTCAAGATGGTTTCTCCTAAGAAATGGGCCATACTTAGAACCATATTTGTGTTTTTTGAGGAAAGAGGAAGTTCAAGTTTTGCCCTATGTCTCCCCACTCCTTTATCCCCTCCTGTTTTCCCAAATAGAGCACCTTAAATTATTATTGTACCAATATTTAGTCAAGGCTACAACAGAGCCAAGAGATAATCTTTGTAAAGTGCTTAACACAGCACTTGGCACATAGTAGGTCTATATAAATGCTTACCCACCTTCCCTTCTCTTCAAACATCCCTGGATTGACTAGATTCCTAAGGATATGGCTGACCAGCCTGTGCTTAGATGTTGCAGAATGTATGGTTAAATGTCAGAATTCCATTGTTGGAAGGGAGATCAGAGGCCAACTTGTTTAACCCACACCTGCCTTCTCCAGTAACCCCAAGGGATTGTCCAGATACCACTAGAAGACTTGCTGCACGTCTCAGTTTCTGTGTTTTATTGTATGCTATTTTCCTCTGATGGGAACAGCCCCTGCTTCCCTCTCTCCACACCAATGTCCACCATTTTGGTGGTTCTTCTTCAAAGTTCAGCTCAAATGGTTGCATCTTCCCTGAAGCTGCTACCTAGATGGAATTCCTCCTTCCATGGGTGTCTTCTAATGTTGTGACTGTTAAGAGTTTACGTTCTAGACTATTATATTCCTCATTGCCCATGACATCCTTGAGGGAGGTAGTGCCTATGTAAAATGAAGAAGTTCCTTTGATTTTAGAGTGGAGGAAACTGACTCCCCAGTATTAATAATGTGTTAGAAGCAGGACTGAAACCCTTGGCATCAACACCGTGATTTGATAAACATTACTATGGTAAATTATTCTAATCTCATACAAGGGGCATTCTTCCAGTCCAACTGTTCCACGTTTAAGTCATAGAAATGAATGGGAATCATACATTTTTTGTTGCTGTTGTTTAGACACAATATATATAGCATTGAGATGTGGAATAATCTCTAAATTTCTTTTGCTTTTGTTTCTTAATATGAACATCTTAGTTCTTGCTTTAAAAACCACCACCAACAATGATAACTCTTTTTGATTGCTAGATTTATTAAGTACTTACATGCTAGACACTATACTATACAAATACAAGCAAACAAGTCAGTTCCTCCTCTCAAGGAGCTTACATCCTAATGCAGGAATACAACACACAAAGGGGCTGGGGTAGGATTTGGGGAATCAAGCTTGGGTGAAGCTGCTGAGCAGGTGGGGCAGGTGGGAGAGAGAGCTGGGCATGAAGCAAGCACAAGCGTGGCTAGGGCTCTTCAGGAAATGGGGATCCTGGCCAGGGATTCACCAGTGAGCTGAGGAGGCCCCATAGTGGTGTCCACTGTATGTTTATCAACTGTATTTTTATTTAAAGAACTAACCTTTCACTTATTCTTTGAATAGCCATTCTAATCACGTCTTTCTCTGAACAATCTCCCTGCTTATGTTTTTCTTCTTTGGGTGACTTTGTTTTTTTTTATAACTGAAGAGGAAGATGGGAGTCAGACTGTGTAGAGAGCTTCCCTAATATACTTTAGGGGTATTCAAATCAATCTCAGAAACACAGGTGCCACAAAAGAATTAAGAGTAAATTTTGATTCTCCTTTGAAGGCTGTAGAGCCTGGAAGTAATGGGGTAATATGGAGTAAAATCCATAACTACTTTGTATAGATTTGTATTTAATAACTTTCTACAGTCTACGGTCACATCTGTACTTGTTTAACAAGATGGGATGGTTCATTTTTTGTCCTGGTATCATTAATACTTAGCATTGTATTTGGGACACTGCATCTGGCATTTCAGGGTCCTTTACAGTCTGTCTCCCACCTCCCTGTGTAGCCTCATTTCATACTACATTCTTCCATAAGTCTACACCTCCACACAAACTAGACAACGACCTGCTCCTCACTCTTTTCTTCCATTTGCCAACTCATTTCCTTCACATCTCCTTTCTGAAATCCTCTTCAGGAGCCAGCTCAGTAACCACCTCCTCTGTGAAGGCTTCCTAATCCCTCCCCAGCTGAAAGGGACTTCTTCCTCCTCAAATTTCTTATGGCACACTCTCTTAGACTAGGGGGTCTTAACCTGGGCACCCTCATTAAATTTCTTATGGCACATTGTCTTAGATTGAGGGTTCTTAAACTGGACATCCATGTATTTGGTTTTTTGTTTTCATTTTTTATAGCTGCATTCCAATTGATTTTTCTTTGTAATCCAATGTATTTTGTTTTATTTTTAAAATCTTATTCTAAATCTTAATCCATAGGCTTCACAAGCCTGCCAAAGGGGTCCACATACCTAAAAAGTTAACGAAACCCTGGTCTTAGATCTTTCCTTTGCTTTTATTCTTTCCCTTTCTTTTTTGTTTGGGGGGGGGGGGTGTAGCTTTTTATTACTTTTTAACCAGAATCATTCCTTGCTCCCTTTCAAATAGACTGCATATCCCCCAAGGGCAGGGAGTGGCACTGTCTTACTAGTTTGGTTTCCTGGGCCTCTTCTAGCCTAGATGCTTAGTAATTGTTATTGGCACATATCAATACCAACTGACCATAAATCCCCATTAAATTAAGATTTACGGTTTCTGATAAACATACTACTGGCATCACTGGAGCTCCACAGAGAGAGGGCAAGACTCAGTCCCAAGGTCAATTCCAAGGCCAGCCTTCTCCATTCTGTCTAGGATGCCCCAAGGAGAAACACTCACCAGAGGCAAAGCCTCTTCCTGGTAACTGTCCCTTGGGGCACAAGGAACAGATCAATCTGAACATCAGCTCCAGCAAGAGCACTGCTTCCTCCCTGGGGTTTCTAGATATCTAGCAGAATTTCTCAACTGAGTCAGAAGCACAAATGCACTTGCCAGAGGCCTAGTGACATGAGCACACCCTGCCTGAAGAGATCCTTAAAGCATGACTCAATCAGATGGTGTCTAGCATTGGTTTCTTCCAAAGATAGGAATTAAAAAAAAACAACAACAACAGGACAACACTGATCCCCAGAGCTCAGTGGCCTTCTTGAGGTCTGGGATTCTGAAGGGCTGAGGACAGCATGAGGGACATTGGCCTTCAGGGCGGTCCCTACTGGTTCTTCTTTTCCTCGAGCTCCTCGTCAGCTGCTGCGCTAATGTGCATCAGCGCCAGTCCATAGAGGATCAGGACGACTCCAGCCCACCACATCACTGCGCAGTATTCTCCATACAACAGGTAGCCCAGGAAGGCCTGAAGGGGCAGAAGACAGGGAGGAGGGAAAACACATTAAGTCACTTCTTCTACTTGGATAGCCTAGACAAACTGCTGTCAGTGCAGATGATTCCTGGTCAGCTACTTCAGCTGCTATGAAAATGTGCTTTGTTAACCCAGGGTGATTTGATCCCACAGGAGCCCTGAGGCTCCATCTTCTATCCCCAAGTCTTCACTGTTCTAACTCACCAGAAGACCTCTTTGGGGAAAGAGGTCTCTCTTGTTTCATAAAATGAAGAGGCTGGACTAAATGATCCTTACTATCTCTTCCACGTCTAAATACTTCCTGGCTGCAGGGCTGGCCCTCTCCTCTGCACACTACCCTACCTTCTTGTTTTATATTTCACAAACAAGAAACAGAGTACAGGAAAATTAAGGGCATTGTCCAGGCCTTACTCCACCGGCTCTGGTCACTTACCGAGGCAATGATGTTAGAAGCAGTCATTGTCAGCGATGCCGTGGCAGAAGATGAAGAAATACTGAGCGCCTTGGAAAAGAAGGCCCACATGAGGGAGTTGCTGACAATCATCAAGGAAAAGGCCATCAGCCTGAACATCAGGGTCAGCTGCAGGGGAATGAAAGACACCCAAAAGGTTCACTTGAAGGGGCAAGACCTTACAGGGGTTTTTAGAATATTTTCACCGGGGGTCTCAGAGGTCCCTCTAAGTCGCAGGATCCTCAGAATGGGCATTTCTACTCAGACACTGTGTCCAGAGAACTCTACATTAGAATGCAAACAGGATCATAGAAGTAAGCTGTTTTGCACAACTATGGATTTTTCTTTTTTAGACCTCAGTCACACTTTGTTATTTATTCATAGTTTAAGTGCTCTGGGGCTGCAGCCCCACCTTCATAGAGGTCGAGAGAATTGGGGCTAACAAGGCTATCTACACACACACCACACCCACTGGGCCATGCAGGGAATGCTGGTCACGTTTGTCCCCTCTGGGTGGCTAGGTTGCCCCATTAATCGTCATTGTCATCATCCTCTGGGACAAAAATGTCGCGTTCTTCCAAGAGGGCAGCAAAATTCTTACTAATGAGCGTCGCAACATACAAGAATGGAATCATAATGGAGAAGACCTGGAGAAGGCAGAAGGGCATTTTAGCCAGCTTGGGCAAGATGTCTTGGCTGTAGGGAGCGATGAGCTACCTCGAAGGGACCACGCCCTTCCCCAGTATGGGGGCGGATCCCAGCAACATCTCATTCTCAACCTTGCAGATGGACTGACCTTGCGGATGGGTTGACCTTGCGGATGGACTACCTCAGTTCTTGCGGTAGCCCCAAGCGACATGCGCGGACCTTGCCCGCATGCGCCCCCTATCTATCAGGCACGCTCCCTGTCGGGCGCGCTCCCTATCTATCAGGCACGCTCCCTGTCGGGCGCGCTCCCTGTCGGGCGCGCTCCCTATCTATCAGGCACGCTCCCTGTCGGGCGCGCTCCCTATCTATCGGGCACGCTCCCTGTCGGGCGCGCTCCCTATCTATCGGGCACGCTCCCTGTCGGGCGCGCTCCCTATCTATCGGGCACGTTCCCAGCGCACCAGGAGGACCAGGGCCTATGGATCTTTTTCTGTGGGTCAAGGACGGCATCCCTGAAGAAGCAATAGATGGTAAGGGATGCAAGAGAACCATGACAAACACCAGAAATCTGAGTCAAAGACTGCGGGACACCGACCTACTCGGGAGCTGACATTCTATCTCAGACACAAGATTCTGCAGTCTTCTCCTTTAATTCAGGGCTTTGGCCAGGGTGGACAAAGTCACCTTTTCTGCTGCAAACCTCTCCCCGACAAAAATCCAGTTCCTCTGCTCGGGAGGATGCGGGGATAACGTGGGTCCCACCGATCGAGTGGGGAATACAGAAGGGTTCTCCCTCTACCCAGTCAGCTCTGCACCAAGGAGACCTACAGGGGCATCAGCCCCGCTCCCTCCCTAGGAGCAGTTCCGCCCCAGGGGACTTTGCAGAAGGGTCCGCCCCCGATGCCCCCTCATCTACAGAGCTACTCAGAAGATTCGCTGCGTAGGGGTCCGCCCCGCGGTATACCGACCCCGCACAGAGGGGTCTTCCCACTCCCTCCCCACCCTGCAGCCCCACTGCAGAGGGCGTCCCTCGCCCAGCCCCCTCCCCACCCTGCAGCCCCACTGCAGAGGGCGCCCCTCCCTAGACACCAGGCACCAGCAGCCATATGCTCTGCAGGGGGTACCGTCCCCTCCCCCGCCAAGCACCCTGGACAGCGGGCGCCGCAGCTTCGCAGCTCCCTGCCCTCCCCGCTCGCTGGCCCAGCTCTGGCTCCAGCTCTTACCCAGACCTGCATGGCGGGAGGGTAAGGAAGCTCCTGCCCATCCTCCTCCTCTTCCTCCGGGCCCCTGGATGTCGGCTTCAGGGCCAGTTTGGCAAAGGCGGCCGCAAAGGCGCCTAAGCCTCCAGCCGCAATGGAGCAGAAGGCTGAGCCCCAGCGGAGCCGAGCCAGGGCGCTGGGCCCCAGAATGGCCGCCATCGCCTCTGGCACTGGGATCTGGAGCGGCAGTGGCAGCGGCAGTGCAAGGGGGCCTGTGCCTGTGCCAGAGCCAGGAGCCGAGGCAGAGTTGGAGCCTTTGCCTGGGTCCCTGCCGTTGCTCCGCCTTCTGCGGCATCCATGTCCCCGCGCTGCCATAGTCTGCCTGCTTCAAGTGACTTCTGCCGCACTGTGAAGGGCTCTGGTGAGCTCACCCTTCTAAAGCCTGGGGCTCCTCCTCCCGCTCCGCATTGCTCCGCCCCTGCGGCTCTGCATGGGAGGGGCAGGGGAAGGATGCTACTGTTCCCACCACTGAGCATCCTGGGGATGCAGAAGGCAAGACAGACTTGGGGTCGGACCCAGGACCACCCACCCAGGGCTGGGGGGTGGGGGTGGGCTAGGGATCGTCTGGTCCAGTGCTCCTTCTGCCTTCTGGGTTCCCCTGACGCTTTTTCTTTTGTCACGATTCTTTTCTGAACCTTCTTTTCTCCTCTGCCCCCCAAAACTCAGGGAAGCTTCATTGCTCACACAGATTAAAAACAACAAACACCTTTCTAGAAAAGCAACCCTTCTTCAGCTCCCGACCACAGGTGCACTGCATTACATATACAGTCTCCCACAGCTGGAAGGAAGAGACGGTGGCGCATCTTTCTTTTCCCTTGAGCCAAACGTCATCAATATCATTGTAAGCCTTCCACTTTCCTTTCCTACCTTATCTTTTTTTACGTGGCTGTAATCATTCTATTTTTTCCTAGTTTTACTTAATTCATTCCACATCGACCCCATGTTTTCCTTCTTTTTTAATCAGTAATATTCTTTGATTTCTTGTGGCACAGTAACATATGGGTACACTAAAGTAGCCTAATATGTTTATCCTTTTCCTCATCAACGCAATCCCCTTCATCTCTAAGCAAGAAACCGAAGCTCAGACTCGGGAAGTCACCCATCAAAGGTCATAGCCACTTTCCAATGGTGCAATGCAGTGCTTCCTTCAAGGCTCAGCCCTCTTTCACAGGGCCTTTTCTGATCACCATGGCTGAAAGTGAGCTCCCTGCCCCCACTCCCGGAGCAGCGGCAAGAGCACTTGTTTTGGAATCAGAAGCAAGTCAACTTCCTTTTTTTGCCTTAATGGTCTCTTTTGTAAGATGGGAGGCCAGAGGATTTCCAAATTCTATGATTCTCAAATACCCTCATGATATCAAATTGGCAGGACCCCTCCTTTGCTCCTTACTAAGTTGTAAGCACCGAGGGGCTGTTGTCTGTTCTTAACAGACTTGCAGTCATTAATGGGGTGGAGGGGGAATGAATGATATATGTACATAGGGACTGATACAGGCCGAAAGTGGGAGGGTAAAAGAGAAGCTGACATAGAGATGAAATATGAGTTGCCAGAAACCAGGAAAATTTGGAGCCAAAGGTGAAGAGGGAGAATATTCCAGGCATGGGGAGAGCTGGGCCAAATGAGCAGTGAGGAATTAGAGGGTCCTGTGTGAGGAGCAATAAGCCAGTTTAGATGGATTATAGAAAGAGTGCAGGCAAATAAAATGTAAGAAGACTGGAAAGGTGGTACAGTGGATAGAGCACCAGTCCTAGAGTGAGAAGAACCTGAGTTCAAATCAGGTCTCAGACACTTACTAGCTATGTGACCCTGGGCAAGTCACAACCCCAATTGTCTAAAAAGAAAAAGACTGGAAAGGTAGGAAGGGTCCAAGTCATGAGGGACTTAAGTGACAGAGGCTTTATATTTGATCTTGGAATGGGAGCCATTGGACTATATTGGGAGTGGAGTAACTTGGTCAGATATGGGTTTTAGGAAAATTAACCTTGGATTAGAATGGGAATGGGAAGAGACTTCAGGCAGAGAAATTAATTAGAAGTTTACTGCAATAGTAAAGGTAAGAGGTGGTTTGGATCTGAAACAAGGAGCTTATGTGGGTTGAAAGAAAAGAATATAAATGAAAGGTGTTGTGAGGGTTCAAAAGAAAAGATTTGACAAGAGTTTGTATGTGTGAGGTGAATGCCAGTGAGGAATTGAGCGTGATATTGAGATTGTGAGCTACTAAATGCTCTATGGAGAAACACACAGTCAGCATGCTTGAACCCAGGTCTTAGTGCCTCCAAGATAAACATAGCTTTCTCTGTGAGTTAGTTACTTTATGCATTTGGGTTTTTTTAGATGTGAGATTTCACTTGCCATATCTCTATAACTTATAGTCCAAGTATGTTGGTAGCCACAGAGACAATAAAGGTAAATGACTTGCCCAGAGTCACATGACTCTCATGTGTCAAAGGCAAGACTTGAACCCAGGCAAGACTTGAACCCAGGTTTCCCTGACTCCATAGCCTGTCCTCCACCCACTGAACAACACAACCTTCTTCCAGAATTACATAGTCAATCTTAACTCTCCACTCTTCCTCACCCTACATGTTCAATCCTTTTCCCAGTCTTGTCAATCCTACTTCAGCTTCTCTTTATTCTATCTCTTCCCTCTAGTCACATAGTCACTCCCTCCTGATTGGTCTTGCCTTCAGTCTCTTCCTTCTCCTGGTCTTCTCCACAAAACAATCAAAGCCAAACTTTGAAGACAGATTTGATCATGCTTTTCCATGCTATGCAAACTTCTATGGCTCTCTGTTGATTCTAGGATCAAATATTAACCCTTTTTTAACATTTAAAGTCCTTCATAGTTTGGCTCCATTCTACCTTTGGAGGGTTATTAAACATTATATTCACACAAACCATGCTCCAACCTATAGTTCATCTCTTGTTTTTGTGCATCTCCACAGGTTAATGCCAATGGCTGAATATATTCCTGGCTTTGCATCTTAAAAACCATTTCTCCCTTAAAAGCTTAGCTCGAGTGCCAGGTCCTCCATAAGGCCTTTCTGGACCCTCACAAGCTTTTTTAATCCTTCTGATACATTACTTGGCTCAGAGTAGGGTCTTAATAAATTTTTGTTGCATGCATGAATGCTTTAGAGTGAATAAGTGAAGAATTGGCCTGCCATTTCTGACAACATGCCAACGCTTGTTGTGGAATGTTGTGAACAAAAAAAGAGAAAACAGGGATTAAAACAAAATCCACATCCAGGAATAAATAAGCATTTAATAAGTGCCCACTATGTGACAGATTCTGGGTATCCCAAGACAAAATAGAAGTCTCTGACCTCAAGGACCTCCCACCCTAAAGGGGAAGGCAACATATACATCATTATAAATTTAGAGTTAGAAAGGATTTTGGAGGAAACAGAATCCAACCTCCCCACTGTATAGATGAGGAAATTGAGGCACAGAGTAGTTAAGACTCACATAGAGTCATATCACAGAATTAGTATTTGAGGTAGGATTGAAACTCAGGAATATATGACTCCAAATCTAGTCCTCAACAAACTCTGCAACCGCATAGCAATAACAACAAAAAATGTGGTGCCCTCTGAAATCCCATCTCTGCCTCCCCTGCACGAATTTAGGGATTTTGGTGTCCAAAGCCAAAGTATGATAACAGCCACCCAAAACTATAGCCCTGTGAAAAACACACAACCCAGGCCACAGGAGAACCCAAAACTGGCAAAAGCCCCAATCAGAGGCTGCTATTCTGGGATTTAATTGATTCATAATGGACAGTCACCTCCTGCTGCAAAGCCCAGTGGAGAAGGGGCAGGATGGGTTTGGGAGAAGGCTGGTGGTAGGCAAAGGATCTCTAAATGCCAGTTACAGGGAAGAACCTCAGCAACACTCCATGGGCATCTTTTTGTTTTTCTCCATCCTCCCTATGACTCTTCATTCCTATTCTTTTTAAATCACAGCTCCTACCCCAATCACTACCCTACTCAGCAAATTCCAGTGGCTCCCAATCACCTAAAGGACCAAACAGAAATCCTACTGGCAGTCCAAGCTCTTCATCAGCTGCTCTTTCCCCACTTTTCCAGTCTTCTCACACTTACCTGCTACTGCATATTTTATGCAATGGCATTGGTCTCATTGCTTTTCATCCCACAGGCTACTCCACATCCAGACTTTTGACGTTTTTACTAGTTTCCCTCTCCTCTCTCCTTCCCTCCCTCTTTCTCCTTTTCTCTTTCTCTCTCTTCCCTTCTCCCCCCCTTTTTTTTTTTTTGGGTATCTGTCTTTCTGCCTCTCCTTTCTTTGTCTCCTGGCTTTCCTAAAATCTCAGCTAAAAGCCCTACCTTATACAGGAAGGTTTTGCCAATCATCTTTAATTCTAGAACCTACGCACCAAATTACATTCAATTTGTCATGTATCTTTTTGCATTGTGGTTTGAATGTTATCTCTCCCATTAAGAGCAGGGACTATCTTTTGACTTACTCATTAACCGCCTACTAATGTTCTAAGCATTGTACTGAGTGCTGGTGATACAAAAGGTGTTTGACTGACATAGCTTCAGCAGATTCTTGGAAACAAAGAGGAAGCAATAAAACCTGGGATCCCAATATGAAAACCTGCTAGAATAGAAATCTCCATTGGGAACAAAGCCCCCAGGATGCTCCTTGGCTCAAACAGACTCCCTCTCTCTTCCCCATCTCCATCTCTTCTATCAGTTCTAGCAACTGGTGTCTAAGCTAAAAAGGTCTGCAGACATCAACTAATTTAACACAACTAAACAGTGATTGCCTAATATAACAAAGATCTATTTGATAAGAAATCTTTCAACCTTTTTTGGAAAACCTACAGAGATAGGGAACTCCATAATGTCTAAGGTAACCTTCTCTACCTTGAGAAAGATCTAATTGTTCGAAAATTTTTCCTTTTATTCAGATGAAATCTTTTTCACTGTTAGTCCAGTGAGTCCCCCTAGTTCTTTTCTCTGAAAACAAACAAAAGCAATGTAATCTCTCTTCTACCTGACACCCCCTCAAATGTTCTAGGCTAAACATTCCCCCTTCCTTAATCGGATTCTCATCTGATTGCTAGTGCCCCCATCCTAGGTGAGCCTTGGATGCCCTCCAGATCGGCGATGGTTTTTCCTAAAACATGGCTACCACAAAAGTGTAGATGCGTCTAAGCTCCCTTCCTTCATGACCTAATCGAGGATGGCAGGCACTATGCCAAGCTGTCCTTCCCTGCCGTCATTTCTGTGGCTCCCTCCACCTCCAGTCCTACTACTACCGGGGCTCTTGCAGAGGGGTACATTGCCGGCATCCCCACTCTATCCTAATCAGTCCCACTCTGAGGGAAAGCAATAGAAGGGTCCACTTCAGCCCCCTTCCCCACCCCGCAGAGCGCTCCAAGGGGGCGCTGCAGGGGGTCTTCTTGCCCTTTCCCCATCCCGTAGTCCCACTCTGAGGGGGCGCTGCAGAGGGGGCCTCTTGCCCAGCCCCCTCCCCACCCCGCAGCCCCACTGTAGAGGGCGCCCCTCCAGAGACACCAGGCACCAGCAGCCATCTGCTCTGCTGGGGGCACCGCCCCCTCCCCGCCAGACCAGCAGCCTGTGGGCGCCGCAGCTCCCCGCCCTCCCTGCCAGCTTCGGCCCAGCTCCAGCTCTTACCCAGGCCTGCATGGTGGGCGGGTAAGGGAGCTCCTGCCAGTCCTTCTCCTCCGGGCCTCTGGACGTCGGCTTTAGGGCCAGCTTGGCAAAGGCAGCCGCAAAGGCACCCAAGCCTCCAGCCGCAATGGAGCAGAAGGCCGAGCCCCAGCGGAGCTGAGCCAGGGCGCTGGGTCCCAGAATGGCCGCCATCGCCTCTGGCACTGGGAGTTGGATTGGCAGCGGCAGCAGCACTGCAAGGGGGCCTGTGGCTGAGCCAGAGCCAGGAGCCAAGGCCAGGCTGGAGCCTTTGCCTGGGTCTCTGCCCAATGCAAGTCTCCGCCTAAAAAGCTGAGGCACCCCCTGCATGGATCTGAAAGTGACCCTCTGCCTAGAGGCATTGCGGGGAGCAGCAGCCTTAGAATCTCAAGCAGGTAACCCTGGGATAAGGCCCTACGACTCGGCCTCTCAGTGTTCCTATATTTGAGGAGAGAGACCGTGACTTCCAAGGTTCCTTGCAGCTCTAGTTTCTATGATTCTCAAATTGCCTTATAAGATGTGTCTGGACCTCTCCTTCGCCCCGCTACTTGGTCATCTCCAGTACTTGGGAGTTCCAAAGAAGACAGCTGCAATGTTGTTTCTACCCTCAACGTGCTTGTAGTCATTAATGGGGGTAAGGGGATGTAGGGGTGGCTAGGTGGCTCAGTGAATAGAGCACTGGCCTGGAGTCAGGAGGACCTGAGTTCAAGTCCAGCCTCAGACACTTAACACACACACACACACACACACACACATACACACACACACACTAGCCATGTGACCTTGGGGGAGTCACTTAACCCCAATTGCCCCCCCAAAAAAAGCAAAAAAAAGAATATGTTAGCAATTCTCAAAGTGGCCTTAGGTGGGAGGATAAACAAGAGGTCATTGCTGACAGACAGAACATCCAAAGGAGCCTTTAAGGACACCAGGGAAGTTAAGAGATGGAGGGAGAATATTCTGGGTATTGGGGACATCTAGGCCACATGCACAGGGTCCAGAGATGGACTGCATTTGTGTGGAAGGAACATCAATGCATCCAGTGTAGGTTAACTGTATCGTGTGTGGATGTGTGTGGATGTGAAGACACTGAAAGAAGACTGGAAATGAAGGGAAGGAGTGTAAATGCTAACAGGAAGACTACATATTTAATCTTGGAGGTAAAATGGAAGTCACTGGACTTTATTAAGGAGTGAGATGAAATGGGCAGCCCAAAGCTTTGAGAAAACCACTCTGTCAGCTAAGTGGAGCGTAGAGGGGAGTGGGGAAAGCCTTCCCCCAGGGAGATCACTGAGAAGACTATTGTAATGGTCTAGAATGAGATATTATTTCTGAATTAGAGGGGCAGCTGTGTGAGTAGAGAAGGGGATATAAGCAAGATTAATGAAAATCAAAAAGATAAGATTTCACAGCAGTTCAGATATATGGGGTAAGTGCTGTGAGGAGCTGTGGATGAGGTGAGGAGCCATTAAAAGCCTTACCCAGAGGTATCCAATCAGCATGGGGGGGGGGGGGTCAGGGGAGCAGGAACTGAACACAAACCAGCTCCTGCACCTGTCTCAGTGAGTTACTTACCTTATCGTTTTAATAATAATTTTTTTAAATTATCATTTATATCAGAGATTTCACTTACAACTTTTCTGTAACTTGTGTCAAGAGGGATTGAACTTGTTATGGCACTGAGAAGCAAATATGTTGCCAGAGTCACAGACCTATCATGTGCCAAAGGCAGGACTTGAACAAAGATCTTCCTGACATTGGAGCCTGCCCTCCATATATGACATAACAACCTCCTTGCAGGATCACACAGATATTTAACCTTGACTCTCCACTCTTCCTTATGCTGTATGTCCAATCACCCAGTCTCATCAAACCACCTTCCACAGCCTCTCTGCATTCAACTCATCTCTCCATTCACACATCTACTGCCCTAGTCCAGATCCTTATTATGACTCAACTAGTAACAGTCTCCTCACTGGTCTCTCTCCAATTCACCCCCCACATAGCTGCCAAAGCAATATCCCTAAAAGACAGGTTGGACCAAGAATTCCCATGCTGTAAAACCTTCAGTGCCTCCCTACTGGCTCTAAGACAAAATATGAATTACTATTTGACATTTAAATGCCCTTTACAGTCTGGCTCCAATCTACCTTTCCAGGGTTATTACACAATACATTCATACACTACATCCCAGTCTACCTCCTATTCCCTATACATGGCAGCCTACCTCTGGTCTCCATGCATTTGAACAGTCTATTCTGCCATGCCTTGAATGGATTCCTTCCTCAGCCTCTTTGAATCTCTTAGCTCCCACGATCTCAGATCAACTGCCCCCCCATGAATTCAAGCTTTTCTGGATCCTACCAGTCACTAGCGCTCTTATAAAAGTGTTTTGAAAATAGTAGGTGCTTAATTGATGCTAGTTGAATACTCTTGGAACACAAAACCATACTGTGAATAAATGAATAAGTGCTCTGCCCCTTCTGGGATGTTGCCAGACATTGTAGAATACTATGAATTAAAAGAAGGGAATGGTGATTGGGATAAAATTGATATCAATCAGTCAATAAGCATTTATTAAGTTCCTATTATTTGATAGGCACTAGGTATAGACAAAAAAGAAACAATCCCTTTCTTCAAGGGCCTTTTTTTTTTTTTTTTTGCTTTTTTTGGAGGAGGGAAGGTAGGGCAATTGGGGTTAAGTGACTTGCCCAAGGTCACACAGCTAGGTGTGTGTGTGTGTGTGTGTGTGTGTGTGTGTGTGTGTGAAGTGTCTGAGGCCAGATTTGAACTCAGGTCCTCTTGACTCCAGGGCCAGTGTGCCACCTAGCCTCCCTGGGCCTTATGGTTTTGTTTTTTTGGTCTCTTTGGACAGGGGAAGGCAGGCAATTGGGGCTAAGTAACTTGCCCAAGGTCACACAGCTGGTAAGTGTTAAGTGTCAGGTACTCCTGACTCCAGGGCCAGTGTTCTATTCACTGTTGCACCCAGCTGCCCCAAGGGCCTTACATTTTAAAACTAGAGATAATATATGACAAAGATCATCATAGATTTAGGACTGGAAAAGGATTTGGATATTGAGGTATAAAGTAGTTAAGGGACTACTTGCTCAGGGTCATGCAAAGGGTAATTGGGGCAGGATTCCTGCCTCAGATTCAGATCTTCCTCTCTCAGAGCCAGCATTCTAATTTTTCTGCCTTCTAGCAGTCTCTTAAGAAAATGTTGTGCCCTCTGCTAATCACATCTCAGCTCTTCCATCATCAGCTTGAGTTCCTAGGTTTCCAACTCTTATGTAGGAAAATAAACACAGAGAAATGTAGCTCCCCCCAAAACTGAACTACTCTGATCATAGTAGAACCAGAGATTGATACAAACTCCTCCCAGGAGCTGTTGCCTTTTTATTCTAAGCTCCAAAATGATTCATCATCCAGACAGGAACCTCCTGCTCCAAAGCCTAGGGCAGAAAAGGATAGATCTGGGTATGGACCAGCATGGTCAAAGGGCCATTGGGTGTCAGTCGGATCTAAGCAGGAGAGAACTTCAGCAAAGGGTCTTTTAGCTTTACCAGTAACTGCCCATCCTGTTCCTGACAACTTTTAGCACAAACTTAAAAAACTAGAAGCAGCTATAAAATCCAGGATCTCAATATGAAAATCTGGTCAGGTGGAAATCTTAACTGGGAACAGACTTTAGCTTTCTCCAAGGCTCAAAGAGACTCCTTCTTCCTCATTTGCAAACGTTCAAGTAGTTTAAGGAATTGGAATCAAAGCTACAAGTGTCTACTTACATCATCCAGTCTAACCTACAATTGAACAGTGGTCCCCTCCAAAATGTTCTTGGCAAGAGATCTTTCAAACTGTTTTTGAGGGGAGAAACACTGTATTTTATAAGGCAACCAGTTCTACCTTGGGAAGGCTCCAATTGTTTGAAACATTTCCCATTATCTGGATGAAAAAAAATTTTTAAAGGTTCTAGGCAATGAGTCTTCCTAGTTCTGCTCTCTGGTTTCAAGCAAAAGGACTAAAATATCTCTCCTCTATCCAATAGCCCTTTAAATGGTAGACACACAACAATTGTCTCATGTGCCCTTCCTTCCTATTCCTAGTTTTCTCTCTAGGTTAAGCATCCCCCTTCTTTAATCAGATTCTTGTTTGGTTGCCAGTGCCTGCTCTCTTGTTTAACCTTGGATGCCCTCCAGGCTGGGGATGGCCCTTCCAAAACTACGGCCACCAAAGCAGAGCACAGGCATCTAATCTCTCTTCCTTTGTGACCTCAATTTACATGGCAAAGATTACATCAAGTCCATCTTCTCTTCTTGCCATTTCTCAGGCTCCCCCTCCCACCCCTCCCATTTCTCATTCCTGCTCAGAGCAGGAGAGGAGCCTTTAGAGGGGTCCTTCTTCTCTTAATCAGTCCTGCTCTGAGAAGGTTCTGCAGAAGGATCTGCCGCCCCTCACCCCTGCAGTTTTGCTCTGAGGATACACTGCAGGGGTTCTGCCCCTCCCTGATTCCTTCCCAGTAGCAAAGGGGTTCCCCACACCCTTTATCCACCTGCTACAATCCCACTCAAAAGGGGTGCTGCGGGGGTGTCCTCTCTGTGCCCACACCTCTTGTGCCAAAGCACTACTTGAAGGGGGTCCTGAAGAGGGGTCTTCCCATCCCCTCCCCACCCTGCAATCCTACTCAACCCTAACCCTAATTCCAGCACTAACCCCAATTGGAGGCGGCGCTGCAGAGGGATCTTCCCCTCCTTCCCCACCACTCAGTCCTGCTTCGAGGGAGTGATGTAGCGGGGTCTTCCCGCCTCTTCACCACCCCGCAGTCTTACTCAGAAGGGGTGCTGCAGAAGGGTCTTCCCACCCCCCTCCCCAGCCCGCAGTCTCATTCTGAGGGGGGTGTTGCGGGGGTGTCCTATCTGTCCCCATACCTCTCCCGCCAAAGCACTACTCAAAGGGGCTCCTGAAGAGGGGTCTTCCCATTCTCTCCCCATCCCTAAGTCCTAGTCAGAGGTGGCAGAGGATCCTCCCAGACCCTCCCTACCTCACAGTCCCGCTCTAAAGGGGCACTGCAGTGGCTCTTCTTGCCTCTTCCCCACCCCACAGTCCCACTCTGAGGGGGCACTGCAGAGGGCCCCCCTCCCCAGACACCAGGCACCAGCAGCCATCTGCTCTGCTGGGGGCACCGCCCCCTCCCCGCCAGGCCAGCACCCTGGACAGCGGGTGCCACAGCTCCCCGCCCTCCCTGCCTGCCCAGCTGCCTGCTGGCCTGGCTCTGGCTCCAGCTCTTACCCAGGCCTGCATGGCGGGCGGGTAAGGGAGCTCCTGCCCGCCCTCCTCCTCCTCCGGGCCCCTGGACGTCGGCTTTAGGGCCAGCTTGGCAAAGGCGGACGCAAAGGCGCCCAAGCCTCCAGCCGCAATGGAGCAGAAAGCCGAGCCCCAGCGGAGCCGAGACAGAGCGCTGGGCCCCAGAATGGCCGCCATCGCTTCTGGCACTGGGAGTGAGAGCGGCAGCAGCAGCGCGAGGAGGCCTGTGCCTGAGCCAGAGCCAGAGCCAGAGCCAGAGCCAAGAGCCAGAGCCAGAGCCAGGAGCCAGGAGCCTAGGCCAGGCCTTTTCCTGGGTCCCTGCTGGTGTTCCGCCTTCTGTGGCAACCACGCCCCCTCGCCGCCATAGGCTGCCTGCTTCACGTGACTTCGGCAGCACATGGAAGGGCTCTAGTGAGCTCACCCTCCTGCATGGGAGGGGTAGGGGAAGGATGCTCCTGTTCCCACCTCTGAGCATCCTGGGGATGCAGGAAGCAAGGCAGCCTGGGGTTCAGACCCAGGACCACCCACCCAGAGCTTCGGAAGGGCGGGGGGGGGCCGGGGGGCGGGCCTAGGGATCGGCTGGTCCAGTGCTCCTTCTGCCTTCTGGGTTCCCCTGACGCTTTTTCTTTTGTCACGATTCTTTTCTGAACCTTCTTTTCCTCTCCGCCCCTCAAAACTCAGGGAAACTTCACTGCTCACACAGATTTAACAAAACCAGTCCAAGAAAAATTGATGCTTCATGGGCTCCTGGCTGCAAATTTGCTTTTCCCGCCCACAATCCTCCCTTTCTCCAATGAAAGGTATCTATCTTTTCCTGAGGCCAAACTGAAAGTCAGATGTGGGAGGTTACTCTTTCAAGGATTTTGCTTTCAGAATTAGACCTTGTCCAATGGTGCAGGACTTCAATAAGCCCTCCATTATGATGCCTCACCTAACCAACACAACTGAAAGTGAACTTCCCCTTTTCCCAGTGGAAAGGGCACATTTTGGAAGAAGCCAGGAATTCAAATCCCGAATTTGCCATTTAATAGCTCTATGTCCTTCATTAAGTAATTTCCTCCTTCTTCCAATGTTCTGATATGTGAGATAATAGATTAGATGATTTCTAAGGTCCATTCCAATTGTAAAATGTAGGGTTCTCTAATTTCTTTGTGGGACTTTATGTGAACTCATTTTTCCTCTATTGGACTTACTTTTAGGCCCTGGCCATACAAAGGGTACAGCACAAGCACTATCTCTGATGTTAACCAGCTTCATACCATTAACAGCAGATATGAAACATGGACTCAGGTAACTGTGAGACAGGCAGAATGTGGCAGGGTCAAGGCAGCTCTGTATTGAGGGGTAGCATCTCGGGTTATTCACCAAGTCTTGAAGGAAATCCATTGGGAGTGACAGATGAAGAGGGAGGACATTCTAGACATGGGGACAATATAGCTAAATGCAGAGAATCAGAAGAGTGTTGATGTGTGAGAAACATCAAGTGGGACAGTAAAGATAGAGAAAATGCAATATGAATGGAAAAGTGCCCAAGTTGTGAAGGCCTTTAAATGGCAGAGAACTTCAAATTTGATCCTAGAAGTAACAAGGAGCCACTGAAATGTACAGAATGAAGGCAGGGTTGACATGCATAGATATGACCTTCAGGGAAATCTAACTGGAAAATAAATTGGATTCAGGAAAGAAATTAGAAGACCACTGAAATGGTCCATATGAGAGATGACGAGGGTTTTAACTAGGGTTGTGGAGAAAAAGGGTATATAAAAGAGAGGTGGCAAAGGTCAAAATGACAGGGTGAGTGCCCTTGAGGAGGTGAGGAAGACACTGAAACAGTGGGCCATTTATTAAGTGACTTACCCAGAAGCCCACTGAGCTCATGTCTTCCTGCCTCCATGACCAGTTCTGACTACTGTATCAGTATATTACTTACCTTATATATATACGTGTGTGTGTGTATGTATGTATGTATGTATGTATGTATTTCTTGCTTAGACACCAGATTTCATTTGCATCTCCTATGTAACTCAGAGTCTAAGAGCATTTATACTCTTTGTGGCACTAGAGGCCAAGACCTTGCCTAGAGCCAAACAGCTGACATGTGTCAAAAGCAGGTCTTGGGCCCAGATGTTCTTGATTCCCAGGCCTAGCTTCCACACACTAAATAAATAATACAACCTTCTGGCAGGCATCCAGGTTCACAGCCTCAGTTATCATGGGACTCTCCACTTTCCCCTAACTCTCAATATCTAATCCCTTTCCAAGTGTCATCAATTTGAATTCCACAACCTCTTCTGCATTCATCTAATTTCTCCATTCCCACAGCCCCTCCCCTAGCCCAGATCCTTATTATTACTGCTCACCTAGCAATAGCCTCCTAACTGGTATGGCCTCCAGTCTCTCCTCTCTCCAATTCACCCCCGACATGGCTGCCAAAGCAATATTGCTAAAAGACAGGTTGGACCATGTAATTCTCTGATGACTTCAGTGCCTCCCTATTAGCTGTAGAACAAAATATAAATTACTATTTGGCATTTAAATGACCTTTACAATCTGGTTCCAATCTACCTTTCCAGGGTTATTACACATTACATTCATACACTGCATCCCAGGCTACCTCCTATTCCCTATATATGACAGCCCACCTCTGGTCCCCATGCATTTGAACAGGCTATTCTTCCATGCTTGGAATGGATTCCTTCCTCAGCCTCTTTGAATCTCTTCCCTCTCAAGCTCTCAAATCAACTGCCCCCCATGACTTCAGGGTTTTCTGGATCCTACCAGATTTTAGTACTCTTATAAAAGTACTTTGGTCATCATAAGTGCTTCATTGTTGAACAAATACTATTGGAATGCAAAACCATACTGTGAATAAATGAGTAAGTGGTCTGCTCCTTCTAAGACCTTGCCAGACATTGTAGAATACTATGAATTAAAAGAAGGGAATGGTGATTGGGATAAAATCCATATCAATCAGTCAATAAGCATCTTTTAAATTCCCATCATCAGACAGGCACTGGGCATAGACAAAAAAGAAACAGGTCCTTTTCTTTATGGCTCTATTTGTTTTGAAGGGGGGAAGGCAGGGCAATTGGGGTTAAGTGACTTGCCCAAGGTCACAAGCTAGTGTCAATTATCTGAGGCCGGATTTGAACTCAGGTCCTCCTGACTCCAGGGCGAGTGCTCTATTCACTGCACCATCTAGCTGCCCCACGGGTCCTTTTCTTTAAGGGCTTTACATTCTAAAGGGAAAGGCGCAACATAAGCCAAGGATGGTTATACATTTAGAGCAGAAAGAGGCTTTAGATGCTATTGAATCCAACCCACTCAAAACATAAAAAAAGAAACTGAGGAATACAGAGGATAAGTGACTTGTCAAAGGTTACAAAGGTAATAGTGTTTAAGGTGAGATCAAAATTTAGGTCTTCCTGACTACAAAGGAACACTACTCTGTCTACTAGTATCTTTTTTTTTTTTATATTACAGTCCAAACAAAATTCCTGTTCTACTCTCACATGGATTTAGGAGTTCAAACTTTCAAAGCTAAAATATGAAAATAGGCAAACAATTCTATGGTATAATGAAAAACAGACAACTCAGAGTATAGTAGCATCAGCAACTGGCACATGTCCCTCTTAGAGACTGTTGCCTTTCTAAATTAGTCTAGGATAAGAAATCATTCATCATCCAAATAGCCAGCTTCTGCTGCAGAGCCCAGAGGTCTGGGTGAGGACCAACAGGTGACAAAGGGTCACTGCGTGTCAATCAGCTCTTATTGGGGAGAACCTTGACAACACTGCATGGGCTTTCTCTGGCTCAAATGACTGAAATCTCCTCCCTATCCCTCCCACTAAATTGTGGGAATTTCAGCACAAGCTTAGAAAATGGAAAACGGGTAATGAAACCCAAGATATTAAGGCAAAACTTGATAAAAGAAATATCAACTGGGAATAAAAAAAAAAAACCTCAGGATTCTCTGAGGCTCAAATAGATTCATTCTCCTCTATCTCCATATCTTCAAGTAATCCAAGCACCTGGAGTCTACTAGAAAGGCCCTCGAAGTCACTTACAGTCCAAAACCGGACAGTGCTGCCCTCTGAAAAATCTGTCGAAGGACTCTGGAAATGGGAGGCTCTGTACTTAACAAGAAAACCAGTTCTTCCTGGGGAAAGCTCTAATTGTTTGAAAATGTTTCCTTTTATTAGCATGAAATCATTCTTTTTGCCATCCTTATAGTGAATTATCCTAGTTCTGTTCTCTCCACCTGATACCCCTTCAGATTCTTCAAGGCAGCCATGTGTCCCTTTGCCAGTTGCACTCCTAATTTTTTCTCTAGACTAAACATTTTCTTTTCCTTAATCAGGTTCTCATTTGGTTGCCAATGCCACTCCCATCCTGGTTGAACCTTGGATGTGCTCCAGGCTGTCGATGGTTCTACCCCAAATATGGCCCCCACAACAACCTCACTCAGGATGGCTGGCGCTGCACCAAGCCGTTCCTCTTCTCTCTTGCCATTGCTCAGGCTCCAGCCCTCTTAGTTTCTTCCCCGTCCCATCTTGCTCAGAAGTGGGGCTGCAGAGGGGTCTGCTCTCCCCTCCCACCCCAGTCCTGCTCCCTTCAGGGTGCTGTAGAGTGGCCCGCCCCACCCCCCTTATCCTGCTTCAATGGGGTACTGTAGAGGGGTCCGCCCCCGCCTCTTCCCCAGCTGTAGCCCAGGTGGGGTGGAAGGGAGATGGCTGCAGAGGGGTTCACACCTGCCTCTTATTCAGCAAAAGTCCTGCTCCGAGGGGGCGCTGCAGAGGGGTCGGCCCCGCCCCCATCCCTTCCCGCCCCCCCCCCCCCAGTCCTCAGTCCTACTTGGAAAGGGCACTAGAGCTGGGTGCTCCCCACTCCCGCACTCCCCACCCACAGTCCTACTAGGAGGGAGCTCTACAGAGGGGTTCTCCCTGCCCCAGACTCCTCTCCATCTTGCAATCCTACTCCGAGGGGGCGCTGCAAAGGGGTCCGCACCCCGCCCCTTCCCGACCCAGAAGTTTCGCTCTGAGAGGGTGCTGCAGAGGGGTTAACCTCACCCCTTCCCCACTCTGAAGTCCAGCTCTGAAGAGGTGCTGCAGGAGGGTCTGCCTCAATCCCCTCCCCACTCCACAGTCCCGCTCGAGGGGGCGCTACAGGGGGCCTTCTTGCCCCTTCCCCACTCCACAGTCCTACTCAGAGGGGGCGCTGCAGAGGGGTCTCCTCACTCCGCAGTCCCGCTCCGAAGGGGCGCTGCAGAGGGGTCCGTCCAGCCCCCTCCCCACCCTGCAGCCCCACTGCAGAGGGCGCCCCTCCCCAGACACCAGGCACCAGCAGCCATCTGCTCTGCTGGGGCACCGCCCCCTCCCCGCCAGGCCAGCACGCTGGACAGCGAGCGCCGCTGCTCCCCGCCCTCCCTGCCTGCCCAGCTGCTCTGGCTCCAGCTCTTACCCAGGCCTGCATGGCGGGCGGGTAAGGAAGCTCCTGCCCGTCCTCTTCCTCCTCCGGGCCCCTGGACGTCGGCTTCAGGGCCAGCTTAGCAAAGGCGGCCGCAAAGGCGCCCAAGCCTCCAGCCGCAATGGAGCAGAAGGCCGAGCCCCAGCGGAGCCGAGCCAGGGCGCTGGGCCCCAGAATGGCCGCCATCGCCTCTGGCACTGGGATCTGGAGCGGCAGTGGCAGCGGCAGTGCAAGGGGGCCTGTGCCTGTGCCAGAGCCAGGAGCCGAGGCAGAGTTGGAGCCTTTGCCTGGGTCCCAGCTGGTGTTCCGCCTTCTGTGGCAACCACGCCCCCGAGCCGCCATAGGCTGCCTGCTTCACGTGACTTCTGTAACTCTGAAGGGCTCGAGAGAGCTCAAACTCCTGGAGCCTGGGGCTCCTCCTCCCGCCCCGCCCCGCCCCCGCGGCTCTGCATGGGCAGGGAAAGGATGCTCCTGTTCCCACCTCTGAGTATCCTGGGGATGCAGGATGCAAGGCAGCCTGGGGACCAGGACCACCGGGCTGCGGGGGAGCCTTAATCAAAAACCTCTCCCGTCAGTCTGCCAATAGGCTTCTATTTGGTTTTGATTTTAATTTGACTACAGTCTTTTCCTCCTCATTCATCTTCCACAGCTGCTCAAACCGTGTTGCTAAGACAGGTTTGACCACCTAAATATCTGCAAATGCTTCACGGTCTCCTTATTGCTCCCACAGCAAACTAGATGTTCTCCTTTAGTCCTGACTGCCCTTCACAATCTGACCTCTACATAGCGCCTTTCTTGATCCCACCATTCTACTAGTGCTACTGCTATATTGGCACATAGGTGGTTACTTCATATAGGAATAGATGTTTATTAATAACATGTACAATAATGCATATGTTCTATAGCAAATGTACAATAAATGCCATTCCAAAAAGCTGTTGACCCCTTTTCTGGACGTTAAGGTACTTGATAAAGAGCTGCTGCCTAAGGAAGAATTTGAACCCTAATTTTCCTGCCTCTATATGCAACATGCTTCATTTAGGTGTTGCTTGAGCTGGAACCTTGAAGGAAGTGAGAAATTCTATGATGTGAAGGTGAAGCATTAAGACATTCTAGGCCTGTAGGATTGCCAATCCAAAGGCAAGGATGGATGTGGGAGTAGCATCATATGTGAGGAAGCCAGTTCTGTCACAACACTTGTTTTGAAAAGACAAACACAGTTGATGCATTAGAGCATAATTCAACTTTCTAATTTACCTCTGCAGTTGATAAACATTAGCATCTATGCACTAGGCATCAAGAGCTGGGAATATTAAAAAAAAAAAAAGCAAAGAAAATGACAATGAGCCACAGCCACTCCCAGCTGAGGTTACAGATAACCTTCCTTCCACCACTATAACTCACAAGCTACAATCCACTGGACACAAGCACACGGGGATTTTTCAAGGTTGAGTGTCTTTCTGGTGTAGTGGAGTTGTGGGCAGTGTACTGGGCTGACCTCCCCCTCCTCCTTCCAAGGCAGCCTGGAGTTGCAGCCTGGAGTTGCAGCCCGCTCAGGCTCCTTTGAGAACTGGGATGCAGGTCAAGCAGCAGCCTTATACACATTAGAACATCTAAGCATTCCTTAATCATTTAACATGTATAAAACTGTACTACTGCCCTTTCAGGTTCCTACTTTTTCTTATGTGTCACTAACAAAGTACTGGAGTATGGTCTCTAACTCCACTTTCCCCTTAAGCCCTGTTTTCTACTGGGGAGTGATTCTTAGGAACGTATATATTGTGTTATATCGGACCTAACTGTAGTTTGTATTATGGCTGTGCAAGTTGAAACCAGGTTATGAAAAATATTTGAATGTCAGGAATTTTTATTTATTCCTAGAGGCAACAGGGAGGCACTGGGGTTGGATAAATATGGCTGTGACGTGGCCAGATGTCCGCTATAGGGAGAGTGAAGAGACCTAGAGTAGGCAGACTATTAGTTGAACCATTTTTGAATAGAAAGGGAAGAATGTAAGAGATACTGAAGAGGAGGAAATGAAAGGATTGGGGATGACTGGCTATACTGGGTAAGAGGGAGGACAAAAGCAAAGTGCCCCTACTCGTAGATAGAAGGGTGCTGCCCTTGACAGAAAGGGAGGGTTAGAAGAGGGGTGGGTTTGTAACAGGGCCAGGATGAGTTGTCTTTAATATGCTGAGTTTGAGATGCCTGAGGGTCTTCCAGCTCAGATCATTCAGGTGACAGACTAGGGGCAGGAAGACACAGATCTCTATGAAATCACCTGTGTAGGGACGACCCATTTGCTAAATACAGAGCGTACATCCTTCTTGTAATTATTCCCAGCCATGCAAACTGCGTATGCTTGAGAAATAAGAAGCATTAACAACAAAAATCCTTACAAAATCCATTGACATAAACTTTATTTTCAATTCTAACCTGAGATTTCAGAACAATGATCATCTAAAAGACATAAAACAAACACAAATGAGGAATTTGCTGGTAAAGAAATATTCCATCATTATTCTTTTCTTTAGGTGCTCTTCTGGTGTTCTATCTTTCCACTTTTGGGCCAGTAGGTAAGTCTAGGCTCTGTGTTGTCCTTCCCTGATGAGTTTGGCAAGAGGTACAAGGCCTGATTTCTGGCATTTCATGCACCAAAGCTTGAGGATGAATAAAATGAATCCTGAGGAACGGAATCTTTGGAAGTCATGCTTGGTTCGGTAATGTATACATATTGCAGACCCACATAGCTGCACTAGGGGAATCAAACTAAGAAACCTCCAAGGATCTGGGATTCACATCCCCAGACAAGAGGTGGCAGGATGAATATGCCCATCACTCCAGCTCTCTGATTATATTTTAGTTTTAACCATATGAATCACAGAACTGTTTGAGGAAAACAACACACATGCACACTGCACACCCATCTTTTATATAATGAGTCTCAGTAAGAGATCTATAATTGGAACAAGTCAAAAAATCAAAGATGTTTTCATTCAAAAGAAGACAGGATAAGGTACCCCAAAGGGAAGAAATGAAAGTTACTGTCTCAGGAAATTTGTTCCCATATTAGAGTATCAATCAAGTGATTCTAATTCATATGTGAGAAATTATTCTTTAAGAGGTAGAAATTTGGATTTGGGGGGAGAATGGCACTCCCCCCCAATAGTAAAATATTTATTTGTCCTTATTAATTTGTTCATTTACTTTGAGTTTACAAGATTCAGTTCCCCAGTTCTTTGAGTTTCAAATTTTCTCCACCTCCCTCCCCTTACCCCTTGCCCCCACGGCAGCATACAATCAGGTATAGATCTGCAGATACTTTCACATTAGACATTGGTCAGGTATTGAAAAACTGTATTGGACGGAATGAACAATGGGAAAGAAGAAACCAAACCAAACAAGAAAAAGAAAAAGAGCAGGTAATTGGCTTCAATCTGCATTCAAACTCTGTTCTTTCTCTGAACACAGACATCTCTCTCCATCATGAGTCTTTTGGAGTTGACTTATAACCCTGCGTTTCTGAGAAGAGTCCAGTCTAGCAAAATTGGTCATCACACATATGTTGTGTCTGTAATTGTGTACAAATTTTTCCTGGTTCTGCTCTCCTCATTCAGTATCAGTTTGTATAAGGCTCTCCAGGTAAATATGAAGTCCATCTGCTCCTCATTTCTTATAGTACAATAGTATTCCATTACATTCATATACCACAACTTGTTTAGCCATTCCCCAATTGATGGGCATCCCCTTAATTTCCAATTCTTTGCCACCACAAAAAGAGCTGCTATAAATATTTTTATACATATGGGTCCTCCTCCCACTTCTATGATCTCTTTGGGATACAACCCTAGAAGTGGTATTACTGGGTCAAAGGATATGAAATTACTTATAGCCCTTTGGGCATAGTTCCAGATTGCTCTCCAGAATGGTTGGATCAGTTCACAACTCCACCAGCAATGTTATTAGTGTTCCAATTTTTCCACATCCTCTCCTGCATTTATCATTTTTCTGTTTTGTTATCTTAGCCAATCTGACTGGTAAGATGTGGTACCTCAGAGTTGTTTTGATTTGCATTTCTCTAATCAATAGTGATTTAGAGCTTTCTTTATATGCTTATAGATATCTTTAATTTCTTCCTCTGAGAACTGTCTATTCATATCCTTTGACCATTTATCAATTGGGGAATGACTTGTATTCTTATAGATTTGACTCAATTCTCTGTATATTTTAGAAATGAGGCCTTTACCAGAGACATTCGTTGTAAAAAAGTCTTTCCTAATTTCTCCCCCATTCTCTAAGCTATTGTCAGGTACCATCTTCAAAATTATTTTATTCCCAGATAATTGTGAAAAGTATAAATATTTAGAAAATATTATTTATTATATTCTAGCAGATATATTTTGCTAGTATATAGTGCTAGAACAAGTATTTTCTTTCTTTTTTTTTTTTGCAGGGCAATTGGAGTTAAGTGATTTGCCCAAGGTCACATGGCTAGTGTGTGTGTGTGTGTGTGTGTGTGTGTGTGTGTGTGTGTGTTTTAAGTGTCTGAGGTTGGATTTGAACTCAGGTCCTCCTGACTCCAGGGTCAATGCTCTATTCACTGCACCACCTAGCCGCCCCTTGGAACAAGTATTTTCTGCCCAACAGACCATACAGTATTAAAAATCTCATCAAATTTATAAACATGGCAAATGTGTGGCCCAATAACACCAAAGAAGTCTCTAAAAACAGAATACGATGCTAAAATAAGGAATCAGAAAAGCTGCTTTTGAACATTCATAGGACAAATAGTATAGAAAAGAGCAGAGAAGAATAATGGCAAGAAATATAGCTCAGTAACACTGAGGCACATTGAGAGTGACTCTTACAACCTGTACACCAGGATCCTTAAGGAAAAACGAAAAGTGATGGTAGCACCAGAGTTGCCATGTAAACCACAGTTACAGGCTGGATTTTATTTTCAAAACAGAACAAAACAAACCAAACCAAACAAACAAACAAACCACCCGTCTCCAGCTTTTGCAGCTGGACGGTCTTTTCCAGGAACCTTGAGATGTGGGAATTGGAATGGCGTCAGGACGTTAATTACAGGGAGACAAAATGTTCCATTATAGTTTGAGCTGCCACTTCATTTTTTATGACAAAGGAAATAGACACTGAAATCACGATGACTTTTAAGAGATTTGACTAGAATCTCAACAAATGTCATATTTTCTGCTTTCTTTTAAGAAGACGTTTTCAACACGTAATTTTTCAGCTTCCTGCAAAGAGAATAAAAAATAAAGCTCTAATTATCAAATTACATGTTTTGGGTTTCATTAAATTTAAAATATTAAATTAGAATTACCAAACCTTTCAGTTTTTCAAACTACTTGTTAGTACAATTAAAGTTAAATGCCTGATAGTTATGATAACTAAATAAATTAGATAGGCATATTTGTTTACAGTATGGCAAGGACCTAATAAAATTTACTCATTTTTTTTTTTAAAGCAATTGGGGTTAAGTAACTTGCTCAAGGTTACACGGCTAGTCATTTGATTTATGCGTGGGTGCTCATTTTCTGAGGCCGGATCTGATCTCGGGTCATCCCAACTCCGAGGCCGGTGCTCTTACTCACTGCGCCACCTAGCCGCCCCAAAATTTACTCATTTTTAAATGCCTTGAAGTGAGTTGGATTTTTTAGTCTAGATCAGAATTCTGATAAAATTTAAACACTTATGAAAGTTAGAGTATTAATGATCTCAACATTAAAACCTACTTCAGTGAGTCTGGCATTGTCTTTCTTCAGTTTCACCAGATATTGAATCTTCTGATTTGGATTTGTGTGACCTACTAATTTTCCATTTTCTTCTGCAAGAAACTCCACCTGCTTCCGTAGCATGTTAGTCTCCTGTAATAAAAGGAGCAAAGATGAGAAGTGGTCTTTGCATCCAGAGTATTGTGAGGAGCATTTCACTGGGAGAATACAGAAGCACACATATACCTGAAGCACAGAATATGGGGAAGGCCTTTAATCATTAGGCTTTATTTATTACAGGGGCTGCAGTAATCTCCAACCATGGAAAAATGAAAATAATAAACTGAGACTTTTGTACAGTTGAATTCTACAAATACAAGTGACCCAGATAATACTGAACCAAACCAATCCAAACCTGTAAAAATTTGTCTTTTTCTTCATAGAGTTCTTCCAGCTTGGATCTCAACTGTTCCTTCTCCTGGAAGGCTTTTGACTCCAGAGCTCTTGTCCGTTCTACTTCCTCCATCATTCTAAGCCAGTCGATCTCTCTGCCTGTAAGGACTTCTTTGACTTCTTTTAATCTAAAGACAAATGTAATTTTATAGATAGATGTGATGTCAGAAATATTAAACAGTCTTTACGTGTGAGTTCCCCCTCGAAGGTCTAATCCTCGAAGGGGACTCTATATTGAGCCAATCACAAGGAATGTACAGGGAAGATCCTTGCTTACTTCAGGGCACCTGTAATTTCA
Source organism: Gymnobelideus leadbeateri (assembly GCA_011680675.1). Taxonomy (NCBI): domain Eukaryota; kingdom Metazoa; phylum Chordata; class Mammalia; order Diprotodontia; family Petauridae; genus Gymnobelideus; species Gymnobelideus leadbeateri. The sequence goes on from WOXC01004382.1 coordinate 1,396,966, forward strand.
TTAGTAACTCTCCTAAATATAACTTAAGATATTCATGAACTGGTATGGCTGACAAAAACATTATGATTGTTCAAAGCTCTGATGATGACCTTGAAAGACTTAGTGGGACTGGTACTTAAGCAGAGTTAATTAGTAGGCCTGGAGCTGACTGAGATTTTCCAGCTTGGTAGAGCCATGAAAGCTGACAACATTCTACTGGAATAGCCTCCAATAATCCAATATCACCTCCATGTGCACAATAAGCACCATAAATGCTTACTCCATCCATCTATCCCAAGATACAGTTTTTATTAGTAAAGGTACTTTTTTTTTGCCTTTTTTTTTATTTTTTGGAGGGCAACTGAGGTTAAGTGACTTGCCCAAAGTCACATGGCCAGTAAGTGTGTCTAGTGTCTGGGGCTGGATTAGAACTCAGGTCCTCCTGATTCCAGGGCCGGTGTTCCATTCATCGCACCACCCAGCCACCCCCAGGCACTTTTTTAAAAGCAAAAATGACCCCTGATTTGTAAAACATGAAGCGTTTAGTGGCTACATTAACTTGTTTACCAGATCTTTGGGTTTCTCCGTTGCTGTTCACAAGAGGATTTCTATTTGGCAATAGAAATCCATGTGGTTTCAGTCTAGTCAAAAACAACATAAAAGAAAAAAAATACCACTATCCCCACCATCACAAGCAATATAACACTGTCAGTCACCTGAATATAAAAACAGCAATTTCTAGGAGGCACACAACATTCAAAATGGGTCCTAGGGTAGGAGAAAGCTGGTCCTCGGCTCTTTTAGGCCCTGCTGCTCACAGTAAAACACAAAGTTGAACTTTCTCATGCCATGTATAGGATTTTTCATTCTGTCACATTAAATAATAAATAGCTCTGCTGGCATTTAGGAAAGGAATACCTCAGCAGGCAGCTATTATCTACATTTTGTGCTAATGTGTTCTAGACCACAGGATTCCGAGCTGGAAGCTAGAGATCTTCTAGTCCAACTGCTTACAGGTTAGGAAAGGAAGGCCCAGAGAAGTAAATCACTTAATGCTAAGTACAAGTGAATTCTAGTCAATAAAAGCCCATTTCTAGGGCTACCTGCTGAATAAGTATAGGTTTTCTCCCTCCCCCAAATCTATTTTATCCATAGCAGACAGAGAAATCTTAGTAATGAGTGTTAGCCAAGATACAGAAAAACTGAAATTCTGTGAAACTGATTGAAGATGATGAGAATTCACCCACACACCAAGGGCACCAGTACTCTAGAGGTGTCCCACTCAAACAGAAATGGGAGATACCAGATCATACTTAAGGATCCCGTTGGGCTATATACTGAATTAGAAAACCACGTATAAACATTAACTATGTTCTAATGTATTCTTTTACTTGATTAAATATCCCCCAATTACATTTTAATCAGGTTCTGGGGTGGGTTGCATGTTTGACACCTCTGGTCTACAGGAAACCATTTTAATAGTAAGCTAATTTACAATGTAATTTGAAGGCTCAGGAACAGGTGAGGGGGAGGGAGTGAAAAGGTTAAGATGCTACCGCTATAGGAGGGCATTTGAGAGCCAAGTATAAGTGTTCCTTTAGAATAAAAAAATCCCTTTCATACCACGGCTGAAAAGCCAATTCAACAAAGGTCTGATTTTGATTTTTCTTAATACAAACAGCAAGTGACTAGAATGAAGAGACAATACTTCCCCAAGCTTTTTAAACTCTAACATCAATCAACAGTCTTCCCTTTTTGATTAATTGGACACTGAATCTGTAGTCTTTCTCACTAGTAAAAACAGAAAAAACACACTGGTGTATATCCCTCTACTTTTACTGTGCAAGAATATTACATAAAATATATATGTAATATAAATGTGAATACATACGTATAATTATGCAATAACCCTCTTTAGTCACTTAGGAAGCCATTTTATGTTAAAAAATCTGAGATTTTTTTATTACACAAAATTACACAAAAGCCATTTTATTATACAAAAACGTTGCAGTAGTGCCAAAGTTCATACCTTATCAATCTAACAAATGCTGCCTCCTTTATGATTAGAGAATGGAAATAAGTAGAGATTTAGAAGAATTAAGTTTTAAAATCATGAAATAATATTTAACTTACTCTGCTTTTATTTTCAGCATTTCTTCAATTGCTTTATTCTGTATAAGACCAAAATGGAAACATATTACTTTGGTTAAGTTTCTAAAGACTTGTTTAAGATAATTTTTTTTTAAAAGGCAGAAAAACTTAACAGTCTACCTTATCCCTAATAGTGAAAAATGAAAGCAACAGTCTTTGCTGTTAGACACTATCATTTACTGAGGGTGTACTACAATTAACAGGGCTATTTACCCACAGGAAGGTAAAGAATAGCAAGTAACTGAATGATCCCTCCCTTCTTCTTTTCTGACTGGGCCCTGTTTGTACTCATCTTTACCATGAGAACAGAAGTTCCTGAAGAAGGAGCTGTTTTCACTTTTTTCAGAGCTTAGCACAGGACTCTGCATATATTAAGTGCTTAATAAATATTTGATTCTTGAATGATTCCAAAAGAAGTATTAAATCTCTACTTCAAAAACGTGGGACTCACAGAATGCGGAAGTGAAAGGGCCTCTGTGGCTGTCTAGTCTAACCCATCCCTGAAAAAGAACCTTCTGCAACATGTCCAACAACCCTCTTTTACTGTGATCATTGTGAGTGCTCACGGCTTCTTTATAATCAAGACAGCTGATCAATACTCAATTTTCAATGGTCTGAAATAACTACTACATCATATCCGAGAAGTGATACCAAGAAAAAGAAGGTATTTTAACCATAACCATGAAATTATAGACAAGGAAAAGGAAAGGACTTCAAGTCTGCTAGTCTACGCTCACAACAGCCTTCCTAACAAAGAGCCGTCCATCCAGCCTCTACCTGAGGCCTTCGGAGTCATCAATTCACTGCCCACGAGACAGTCCATTTCGCCTTTGGGCATCTCTAAGTGTGCTGAGACAGGCCTGCCTGTATGACTTCTGCTCTCTTACACAGTGCCCTCTAGGACCAAGAAGCAGATGCTTTCCACGACATCATCCCCTCTTTGTGCCTCTTTTCTCCAGGCTATCTCTAGCTTCTTCAGCTGATCCCTGAACAGCATGGCTGTCTTCCTCTGGACATCCTCTACTTTATATTTGTCCCTTAAGAAATGTGGCTTCCATGACAGAAGGTGACATTTCCAGTGAGGTAATACCAGAGCAAAACATGGCAGAATAACCCCCTGCTTCATTATGGATTCTACCGTCTATGACTGAAGTAATTTTCTCTATCTATATTGCTGCTGTTTAAGACTGGGCTTTTAGTCTACATCATGCTGTTAGGACTGTACTATGGAATCTGCTTTTAGGGTTGATCCACCATGCTTTTCCACAAGAAATGATTTCTACTTGTCTCTGCCACTGTCCCAAATTTCTGCAGTTAATTTTAGAGACCAGGTGGGGGTGAAATCAAAGTGGAGTTCAGTAAAGATTTTTTTAAGAGTTAGCAATTGGTAGTTAATATGTAGGAAGAACAACTTTCTAATACCAAGTAAATGCAACAAAAATGTTTACCTAAATAAGAAAGTGGATTTTTGGATTTCTTTTCCTCTGTCTTAAAAAGACCAGGAACATACCTTAGCAAGTCTTTCTTCAGAAATTTCCTTTTCTTGTTCTTTTTTCAACTGATGAATATCTGGATATTCTTGATCACTATGTAAAGAAATGACAAAAAATACAGAAAAAAATTTATAAAGTATAATTTTACATACTTCCCAAAATCAAAACTGCTTATTAGTCAATTATTAAGACCATCAGTGACAATTTTATGTGTGGTAGGGTGAGAAGGAAGGTCTTGACCCATGACTCAGTTGGTATAGAGGATTCTCTGGTATTCAAACTTCCTCATAAAGGCAGATGAGCAACTCACCTGTAACTTGTAGTCTTACCAAATAACCAAGCATATTGAGAGGTTAAGTAATTGGTCTATGGATGCGGGGGAGGGGGTATATTCCAGCCAAGAGGCGACACGTGCCCTTCCAGGTCCTTGGGTGCAGCTTTTGACTGAGTCCAAGTTTTCCAGAACAAATCTGTTTATTAATGGGATTTGTTCTGTGAAGTTTGGATTCTGTCAAAGGGCTGCACTTGAGCACCTAGAGGGCCACATGTGGCCTTGAGACCCCAGGTTCCCCACCCCTGGTCTATGGTCATACAATGTATATGCAAAGAGGAAGAACTGGAACTTATGGGTTCCTGACTCCAAAAATGGCTCTTCTAGTTAATACATCAGACTGTCTCTCATTAATAACAACTAAATTTAAAATTCATATTAGCAGCAAACATGTTTCAATAATTTCTAAGTACCACAAAGAAAGTACTTACTTAAAAATTTTTGGGAACTGCTAAACCTTATTAACTACTGCTCACAGGCAAGAGAATTAAAGTTTCCTATGGAAAAAGCCTTTCTTCTTTAAATAATCACAACTAACAAGCAAGTAGACTACAGGGTTTTGTATACTTTTTCTTACCTTTTTTTCTTTTGTTTTTTAACATCATCAAGTTGGCTCTGCAGGCTTTGATTGGTCTCTGCTAATTTCTGAAGTTCTAATCGTGTGTTTTCTAATTCACATAACTGCTCCTAAAGACATATAAAACATACCTTTCAGGCAGAGCCAAGATGGCAGGTTAGGTACAGCCACCCATATGAACTCTCCCAACACTGCCCTTCAAACAACTTTAAAAGAATGCCTCAGATCAAATTTTGGAGTGAAAAGTTGGGATGAAATATTTTCACAGCCTTAGAAAACTTAAAGAGGTAGGCAAGAGAAGTCTGTAACACCTGTAACTCCTGTGCAGAGCCTCCACACATAGCCACAGCAGCAGCAACTTCAGGAGTTCTCAGCCCAGAGACAGTACAGGGTCAGAGGACTGGTTAGAATGAGATCAAAGGGGATCCTCTGTTGGCACTGGGCAGAGTTGGCAATGACTGGCAACTATTGCCCACATGCAGTTCTAAGGCAGAGAGGAAGCCTGGTGGTCAGTTACAAGGAAGCAGGGGTTCTGGTTACAATTTTAAGGCAAAGAGAAGCACTAGCATGTGCAGCTGTAGAAGACCAAGGACCTTTCCTTGGTAAAGACTAGAGCACAGCTTAGAACAGCAGTGACCATACCTATCCCAGGATCACACCACCTTAGAAGCACCCAAAACTTACAGATCCCCTGAACAAGTCCTGAAAACAGCAGCACAAAAAGGCCTAAAGCCTGGGACAATGCCTCGTAACCCCCAACAACAAGCACAGCCCAATTCTGACATAAAGTTCAATGGCAGGAAGTAGGCTGGAAAATTGAGTAAATAATTTAGAAGGAATTTGACCATAAAAAGTTACGATGGTGGCAGGAAAGACCAAGATGGAAACTCAGAAGACAACAACATTATGAAAAAAAATTAAAAAAAAAAAAACAAAAAAAAATTGCTAATTGGACCCAAGCCCAACAAGAATTCCTAGAAGAGTTGAAGAAAAGGCTAAGAGTGATAAAGGAAAAAAATGAAAGTAATGTAAGAAACTTAAGAAAAGAAAATTAACAGCTTGGTAAAAGAGGCACATAAAAATACTGAAGAAAATAACAACACCTTAAAAAACAGAACTGACCCAATGGCAAAAGAGGCACAAAAATTCACCAAATAAAAGAACTCTTTAAGAAGCGGAATAGGTCAAATGGAAAAGGAGGTACAAAAATTCACTGACATAACCAATTCCTTAAAAATAAAAACTGGGCAAGTGAAAATAAATGACTCCATGAGACATCAAGAAACAATAAAACAAGGTCAAAAGAATGAAAAAAATAGAAGAAAACATGAAATATCTCATTGGAAAAACAACTGACCTGGAAAATAGATCAAGGAGAGATAAAGTAAGAATTATTGGACTACTGAAAAGCTGTGACCAAATAAAGAGCCTAGACATCATATTTTGAAAAATTATCAAGGAAAACTGCTGCAATATCTTAGAGGGTAAAAGAGAAATTGATGGAATCCACTAATCACTTCCTGAAAGAGATCCCAAAACGAAAATTCCTAGGAATATTATAGCCAAATTCCAGATCAAGGAGAAATACTTTAAGCAACCTGAAAGGAACAATTCAAATGTTGGATAGTAACAATCAGAATCACACTAGATTGAGCAGCTTCCATGTTAAAGAAGCAGAGGGCTTGGAATATATATGATGCTCTGGGAGATAAAGGAGCTAGGATTAGAACCAAGAATAACCTACCAGTAAAACTAAATATAATCCTTCAGGGGACAAAAAAGAATGTTTAATGAAATAGAGACTTCTAAGCATTACTAGTGAAAAGACCAGAGTTGAAGAGAAAACCTGACATTCAAACACAAGACTCAAGAAAAGCATGAAAAAGTAAATATGAAAGAATAATCATAAGGGAGTCAATAAAATCAAACTATTTATATTTCTACATGGGAAGATAATACATGTAACTCCTAAAACTTTATCATTATTAGGGTGATTAAAGGGAGTTTACATAGAGAGCATGGGTGTGAGTTATGTTTGAATGATTTCCAATAAAAATGAAGGGGTGAGAAAGAGATGTACTAGGAGAAAGAGGAAGGAAAGGTAGAATGGGGAAAATTTCACATAAAAGAGGCATGCAATGGAAGGGAGAATGGGGGTGGTGGTGGTGGTAGTGGTGGCAGGTAATGCTTAAACCTCACTTTTATCAGAATTGGTTCAAAGTGGGAAGCCTCTCTCCACACACACACAGAATTGTGTACAGAAATCTACCTTGCTCAACAGGGAAATAGAAGGGGAAGGGAATAAGAGAAAGGAGTGGGGGATGATAAAAGTGAGGTTAGAATAAGGAAGGCAATGGTTAGAAGCAAAATAGACTTCAGAAGGGACAGGATAAATGGAAAGAAAGAACAAAGGTTTAATGGGATAGAGGGAAATAAATAGTAATTGTAACTGTGAATGTGAATGGGATGAGCTCACCTATAAAACAGAATTCAACAATATGATGTTTACAAGAGATGCACTTGAAACACAAAGATACACACAGTACTAAAGAGCTGGAACAGAAACTAATATGCTTCCACTAATATGCAGGGGTAGCAGTCATAATCTAAGAAAAAGCAAAAGCAAAAACAGACTTAATTAAAAGAGATAATCAGGGAAACTACATTTTGGTAAAAGGCACTATAGAAGTGAAGTAATATTAAAAATTTTTACATTAAGTTTCTCTGATAAAGACCTGACTTCTCAAACATATACTAAGTATAGAATTGAGTCAAATTTATAAAAATAAGAGCCATTCCCCAATTGATAAACAATCAAAGGATACAAACAGGCAGTTTTCAGAAGAAGAAAGCAAAGCTATCTATAGTCATATGAAAAATTGCTCTAAATCACTATTGATTAAAGGCAAATTTTAAAAACAGAGGTACCATCTTACATCTATTAGAAATAACAAATGCTGGAGGGGATGAGGAAATATAGAAACACTAATGAACTGGTGGTGGAGGGAAATGATCCAACCATTCTGGAGAAAAATTTGGAAATATGCCGAAGGGCTATAAATCTATGTATACCTTTTGACCCAGCAATGCCACTACTAGGTCTATTCCCAAAGAGATCAAAGAAAAAGGAAAAGGACCTATATGTACAAAGACATTTATAAGTAGCTCTTTTTGTAGTGGCAACAAATTGGAAATTGAGGGCATGCTCATCAATTGGGGAATGACTGAACGAATTGCAGCATATGATTATGATGGAGAGTACTGTGCTATAAGAAATGAAGGTGGGGGTGGTTATGGAAAAATATGGCTGGACATATATGAACTGATGAAAAATGAAGTGAGAAGAACCAGGAGATCACTGTGCTCAGTAACAGCGATGTTGTAATGATGATCAGATGTGAAAGACTTGGCCACTCTGAGCAGTACAATGATCCAAGACAATTCCAAAGGACTTAAATGAGGAAAAAATATCATCTACTTTCAGAGAGAGAACTGATGAACTCTGGGTGTCAACTGAAGTATACTCTTCTCACTTTAAAAATTGTTGTTTTTGGAATTATGTTCTGCATGATTTCAAATGTATAATTGATATCATATGGCTCCCTTCTCAGTGGATGGGGACTCTTCCCAATTCACTACCCACTCAACTTCTCATAATCTAGCTTTTGCTTACATTGTTCTATGGAAACTGCTCTCTCCAGGGTCACTGAAGACCTCCATATTTCCCAGGCACATAGCCCTGAGTTCTCATCTAGCTGTCTTGTTTCCTTAGTAGTCTAGTAGAGAAGAATAGTATATACTATACATCTATGAAGAGCGCATCACCTTCTTGGGGTGCTGCTAAAATTCCCTCGCTCACAGGGTTGTAAGTATGGACTACTATAGAAAGGCAAGCTGTCATTCTGCTCTCCAAGGATGACCCATGTGCTGTTTGATAGAAAGGACAAGTACCTTCATTCTAAGGATTTCGGTGTTTTTGATATCCCTCTCTTCATTCAATTTTGTCACAAGATGCTGTAAGGAGATTGTGGAGGCTCTTCTGTCTTCTATTTCTTGTTCATGTGTTTCTAGGAGCTTTGCCAGATTTGCTTGAAAACTTGGTGGAGTTTTAGGACTCTGCAAGATACAGTAGATTTTTAATTCTTAATTTTACCAAAAATTTAATTTTAACTGCACTAGCACAACATACCTGAAAATGTCTTATTGGTTATTGTCTTCCACTTAAAAATCTAAAGAAGAGTCTGTTCTATCAGCCAAAAGGCACAGAGAAAGAATAATTTCCTTAGTTAATGGTATATGTTTTTTCAAAGTTGCAAAACATTTTATAAACACTATTTCATTTTAACCTCATATCAACCTTGCAAGGCAAATTCTACAGGTATCACTATGCCCATTTTACAGATAAAGAAACAGAAGATGAAGGAGGTTAAGTGCCTTTCCCAACAGCACACAGTGACTGACTATCAGGAAGCAGGATTTTAGACCAAGGTAGCCTCTGAATCCAGCACTTTTCTGTGCTGTCTCTTGTGTTAAACAATTAATAAAGACCTTTTCTAACTATAATTTTCAAATGGGCACTTTTGTCATCTCTGAAGCTGTTACTTCAGTTTGAAAACAGAACTGTGGTTCTAAAAGTACCTGTGGAAATGCAGAAGCAGAATCCATCACACATTCTAGGTGTCTCATTTTCAAACTATATGCATTCTTCTTCTGCTCCAATTCTTTAACTTTTTGGCTTAGCTATGAAAATAAAATAAAATATTAACTTTTAAAAGAATACAAGTTTCACATCCACAAAGAAAATGAAAGCTTTTCAAAGGATGTAAAAATTCTTCTGGTTTGAACATTTCACAATTTGAAACAGAACAAAATGTCAAATACCCCACATTCTTTCTCAAAAGTCCCAAATCCTACCACAGTTGCTGAGTTCCTACCACATGGCTTATTCCAATTACAGTTAGCTGAAATGATGTTTTTTTCTTAACCTTATTATCATCCACTAAATGAATAAACCTTTTATCTACTCATTGTCAAGTTATTTAAGCAAGAACAAAGTTGCCTTTATATGAGAAGATACCTATGCTCCTGAAGACTCAAAATTCGACATTCTCCAATTTCATTTAATAATTTCCTGCAGATGATCTAAAAGACTAGGATGTCCCTGAAGCTTGTGTGAATTAGCCAAATTTAAATTATTATTTCATTTAAATTTCTTGCAGAGATAGCCTCCTCTAAGTTACCTGTTCCTGAAGTTCCTGAATGAAATCTTCTTTCTTTGCAAGCTCTTCCTGGGCAGACTGAAGCAACACAGAATGCTTTTTAGAGGCTTCTGTTAATTTGTTTAGCTGGTCAGTGGCATGAGCCAAATCTTCACACAACATGTCTCTCTGTCAGAAGACAATACCCACCAACCCCAAAAGAAAAATGCAATGTTATTTGTGCCAACACCACAAGGAGTCAGTAATCATTACTTCATATATTCAATTCAAAAAGCTAAAATTAAGTATCACCATAAATTTTTCACTGATGTGATGCCATTTTTAAGCTATTTTTTCCCTTAATACATCCCTTCCCACTTCCCTTGTCAGAGTACTACCCCATGTAACAGAGAAGAAAAAAGAAAGATGAAAAACTAAAAAATATATCTATTGAGGCTGGCAGTATATAAAACGTTCCATATCCATAGTCCTATATCTCTGCAAAGGAGAGGGAACATTTTCTCATCTCTTCTTCATGGAGAAGACTGGTTAATATAATTACACAGCATTCAGCTTAAAAAATTTTTATCAGCTTTTAAAAAGGTTTTAAAGTCACAGTCACAAAAGCAAACCTTAGTTAATGCAGGTTAATGACCGGAGAAGTAATAGCAGAACAGTAAGCCTGGGAGCAGCCCAACTGACATCACCATTTCTATTTGTGCTTCCTCACTTTTTAAAGCTCTTGATTAAAAAATGTGATCAAGGGCTCTGACAGGAACTTTAACTCCAAAATGACTGGACAGAACTTCATGTGGGGCTTTTCTCCTGTGAGGAAGCATGAACCACCAAATTGTCTCCTGAAACTGCAATCTCCTCTGGAACCCAGGGTTGAAAGAGCTAAGTTTCAAATTAGGCTTGAGGCAGTATAGGAGAGCTTGCTTAAAATCCAGTACAATTCTCTTTCTCTTAACTAAAATCAAGGAATGTCTTCATTTTCTTGGCATTACTTAAGGCATTTCAGATAGTCAACTAGCATCTAGTAAAAGTTTACTATGTGCCCAGCACTGTGTTAGGAGTTGAGATTATGCACACAGTAAAAAAAAAAATGAGGTCTGGACCTCATGTGAGCCTTTGAGGGCTCACACTTAGTGATTCATTCCAAGAGCACTGTCCAGTGGAAAGCTCAGAGTTTAGAACTAAGGTATCACTGAGCCCAGCCCCTTGTTTGAGTCATGGGGAAACTGAAGTCTGAAGAAAAGTTACTTGTTCAAGGTCATGAGAAGCAGGACCAGGGCTAGAACTTTGCTCTGAGTGAATACAGAGCTCTTTTCACCAGGTTATCTCTTTGATGTTATTTGAGTTTTAAAAGAAAACAAATAACAAAAATCCCAGAAATTAAAAAAAAAAAAACAGAAGAAAAAGGATATGACAGAATAGAATGCAATTAACAGCTATGCTAGAGATAAGTAACAGAAAATGACCTCAAGGTGATGGAGGTGGGTGGGACCTGATCCCCCAAACCCTTAAGACTATGTCTAATTAACTGCACCACTCCCACCCACCACCCTGTGAGAAAATTTTCCCTTGTTGTAAAACACATTCTCTTAACAGAACAGACACAGGGGTGTCTGGCTCAAGGACTTTTGTTGCTGACTGGCCCAAGGACTCTCTTGACATCAAGATCCCCGAGGTTCATGCTTCTGGCAACTAAACAAAAAAAAAAAACCCTGTCTTTTCTCCCTCAATGTCTGGTATCAACAAAGTTATCTCTGCAGATTCCCTGTATTTTCCCATACACAAATCGCTGATACCTGTTCCCAAAGACACCGGGACCCCTTGCATTACCTAATTAATATCCTTAACATCCCTTTCCCTTTCCCTTTTCTATATAAGCTTTAGACTCATTCCCATTAACGGGCAGATTCCCGAAAGGAGCTTCACCCACTAGTACTGGCACTGTAATGAAACTTTTGCCACTTGACTGAAAGAAGGCTTGAGTGTGTGAATCTGTTCCAGGCAACTCTTCCTAGGCATCCTCTGCGTCCCAGCACCCTGAAACCGTATCAATACGCCAAACCTCTTCAGAAGGAATTCAGAAACTAGTCAGAAAGCCTAAGGGGGGAATGTTGCTTTTTTTTTTTTTAATTTTCTATGAAAAATCGATTTAAAAAAATTTCCATAGGGGCGGCTAGGTGGCGCAGTGAGTAGAGCGTCGGCCCTGGAGTCTGAAGGACCTGAGTTCAGATCCGGCCTCAGATACTTAACGCACACAAACAAAAACCTAGCCGTGTGACCTTGGGCAAGTTACTTAACCCCAATGGCCCTTAAAAAAAAAAATTTCCATATTAGCCATGTTGCAAAAACAAACAAACAAACAAAAACCCACCCCTGTATATAAACAAAAAAAAGTAAGAGACAAGAGTGAAAAAAGTGTATTTCCATCTGTACTCAGAGTTCAGCAATTCTCTCTCTGGAGACTGACAGCATTTTTCATCATGGGTCCACTGGAATCGTCTTGCATCATTGCCTTGGTCAGAGTGGCTAAGGCTCCCACAGTTGATCATCATACACTATTGCTGTTATTACGTACAATGTTCCCCTGGCTCTGCTCACTTCACTTTGCATCAGATCATGAGCCCTTCCAGGTTTTTCTGAAACCACCCCCCTTGCTCTTTCTTATAGCAATATAGTATTCCATTACAATTGTATACCACAACTTCTTCAGCTGTTACCCAATTGGTGGGCCTCTCCTCAATTTCTAATTCTTTGTCACCACAAAAAGAGCTGCTATCAGTATATTTGAACATATAGGTCCCTTTCCCTTTTCTTTGTCAATCCTATTCCACAAATGGAAATACGCCCTTCTCTACAAAATCACTAACCCTGATTTGATCCTGGTGCCACCTCTTTCAACTCTCCAAGCATTAGTCTCTATTTTCCTTATATTTATCTAACATCTGTCTTCCTGTAAGTCTGACCCAACAGTCCTGAGTCCCTGGCCAAATTCCTTGAGTGATTTAAACATGTTCTCTTTCCTTACCATCTACTTAGAACTACTTGCCCTCTGGTTTCTGACCCCATCACAATACTGAAATTTAACTAGTGTCAATCATGGCCTCTTTCTAGTCAAATCTAACTCCTCCCGGGCCTGTGACTATCTTGGTTCTGTCATCCCTAGCTCTTCCTGGACTCTTCTCCCCTAACAGGTTTTGGCTTTCCCTATCATACATCACCTTCATCAAATGTTTCCCCAAATCTACATCTCCAGTTTAACTGCTTGTCCTAACTTCCAATTCATGTTTTCTGCTGCCTATGGCAAATATTCATTCAGATAACTTACCAAAATAAAATTAAACTACTTACTTCCCTCTTCAAATCCATTTACACTTCTCATTTGCCCACTTCTGTCAATAACATAACAATTGATCCAGTCATGAAAATTTGAGAACTTAAAACTCCTCTTTGAGACTTCTTGTTTATCCTCCAAGCTCAGTCTAGAGCCACATAACTAAATGTGCAATAACAGTCCAGGTCTTCCTGACTCTGGGGCCAGATCTCTGCTCACTAGGACATCTTGCTTCTCTTGCTTAAGATTATAAACTAACCATCAAGATACGTAATTCCCATGCAATCAAGATTATACATTTCTGCAAAGAAGTTATCTGGTTTTAACCACCATCTATTGCTTAGGTTTACTAACAGTAGCTGATAAAGACAGGCATATATATTGAAGGTAATCGAGTAAAAAAACACATACAACATGTAAAAATTTACCTCAATATCATCAGACAATTTTCTTGAATTAAGGGCTTGTTTCAATTCCATAATCTGTTCTTCTTGTTTCTTTAAATCTGCTTTACAGTCATCTTTTTCAGTTAAGGTAGAGTTATATTTGCACTGAAGAAGAACACATTATGATCAAAATTATGTGAACACAATGCAAATTAAAGTTATTTTATTATGTAATAAAATGCCAGCCTGCTGACTACATTAGATTACCATATGTCTGGAAAACAGAGAAAACTTTACAGGTGGTGAGAGTACGGGACATTCTGTATTGAAGGCAAGTGGGCAATGGGATACAAATCGTCACAGGTACAAAGAGACCCCTGAAGAGTCGACAGAGGGGAAATATGAGGACAATGCAGGTATAAACTTTTCCTGACATAAGATTACAAACGAGGGATTTTACTGTACTTAAATGCCAATAGCTACATACTGTTATCTTTTCTATTTCATCTTCTAAGCCGTTTACATATCCCCCCAATAAGGGCTATGGGCAGTTTCTCATTTTTACCATATACTGCCTATGGCTACAGATTTCTCCTAGCTTACTTGAGACATACAGTAAGGTAATCTTAATCTTAATTACAGATCTTTGTGAAGCTTAATTGTTAACCATGAATAAAAAGTTTTGGTTAAGACACAGGCAAGAAATGCAGAGGATAAGAAGACTGTGGGACAGAGGCTGCAGTCTATACAAATGAATGACATTACAGAGCCATCCAAGAAATAGAAGGGAAATAAAGAAAAATACTAAATGGTAATTTTCCATGCATAGAATTGTAGTGAAAAATCCAATCCAATTCCACACAACGATATATTGTTACTAATAGCACTTACTGTAATGTCCTCTAGTTCTCTTGTTAACGTATCTAGACTTTCATTTTTCTGACTAACAGATGTTTTCAGGTCCTGGATCTGACTCATGAGATCAGTCACAGTTTCCTAAAAAGGATAGAAAAATATCACTTTATAAAATGAATCCATTATGATTTGTTAATGGTAATGACCAGGAACTCCTAGTTCTGAGTTGCCTGTCCATTTTCATTTAAAAGGTGGCAGTTAGGGGCGGCTAGGTGGCGCAGTGAATAGAGCGCTGGCCCTGGAATCAGAAGGACCTGAGTTCAGAGCCGGCCTCTGACACTTAATCCATACAAACAAAAAAACCTAGCCGTGTAACCTTGGGCAAGTTACTTAACCCCAATTGCCCTAAAGGGGCGGCTAGGTGTTGCAGTGAGTAAGAGTGCCGGCCTCGGAGTTGGGATGACCCGAGATCAAATCCGGCCTCAGAAAATGAGCACCCACGCATAAATCAAATGACTAGCTGTGTAACCTTGAGCAAGTTACTTAACCCCAATTGCTTTAAAAAAAAAAAAAGGTGGCAGTTCTAATCTATACCTCACTTATGTTCCACACTATTGTACCCTACTGCATACCAAGAGATCTGTAAAGTTTCATAGAAGTTCCTTCGATGTGAAAGACTGTACAGACTAGAAGAGCTTACCCAACTGCAAAAATTAGTGTCTACTTTTCTCATTGACAACTTAACTATTAGTAAAATCCAAGGTTTTGATCTTCAGATGTAAAGAGAACAGTCTCCCTGGGATTTCACAATCACAGTGAAACTGGCTTAAAGGAATAAAAGCCACATGACCTGCAGGTGATGGCTGGGAAACTTGACTACTAACAGACCTCAAAATACAACATCTAGGGTGGGGGTTTCAAGGAGACAAAGAATACCTAATATTTTCTTCGGTCTTTCATATAAACTCCAATCAATTAATTAATCAAAAATCATTTATGAAGTACCCTTTATTTGTCAGGCACAGGAGATATAAATACAAAAAAATGATTCTTATTCCCAAGCAGTATATGTTTTAGCAGTGTCAATAACAAGTACATATATATGTATACCCAGAAAAAATAGTTAAAGAGTAAGTAAGAAGTAGAAATATATGGTAGCTGGAGAGGGAGGATACCAACAGCTGAGGGTTGAGGAAAGAGTTCAAATGGTAAAGCCATCCTTAGCTTTATCTTAAAGGAAATGAGGGATTTTTGAGGTGATGCATGGGAGATAAGAGTGCTGTGCTCGAGAAGCAGAGAAGGCTAATGGGGCTAGAATGCACAGAGAAGGAGGGGCAGTAATTAACAGTGAGTCTAGAAATGTAGAGGAAAGGTCGTGAAAAGCTTTAAAAACTAAACAAAAGTGTTGCTATTTTATCCTAGGGGAAAGAGGGAGACATTGGAATTTACAGAGTAAGGGTGCAACATTTTTTAGTTCTACATTTAAAGGAAATACACTTTAGCAGCGGTAGGAGAAGGCTTAAATAGAGAAACCCTTGAGAAAGACAGACCAATTTGGAGGCCATTGCCATAACAAGAGAATTGCCTCAATAATCCAGCAACCATATCCCTCTAGAACATATCACCAAATGCTGTGAAAATGACTACTGTAACTGTAACAAGGCCCTCATACTTTACTCATTAAGATCAAATATGCTCTAAAGACCACTCCTATCTAAAAGACAATTCTTTTTTTTGGAAGGGGGAAGGTAGGGCAACTGGGGTTAAGTGACTTGTCACGGTCACATGGCTAGTTTTTTATGTTAAGTGTCTGAGGTTGGATTTGAACTCAGGTCCTCCTGACACCAGGGCTGGTGCTCTCTCTATTCACTGTGCCACCTAGCAGCCCCTAAAAGAGTATTCTTAAATGAGCTTAATTGTATGGTTTCTTAGCATATAAAAACAAGAAGCTGAAAATCTGGGACTCCCCTCCCCCCCAAAAAACCCCAGGTTACTAGGGAAGGAGGTACATGCCACTATAATAATGAAATAGCCAAGCTCTTTGGTCTATGCTTTTTTTGGTTTCTTAGCTACTAAATGGCAGCCATTCAACACTTCATAAGTTAGGAAAGGGATGATGTCTTCAATATTAACAGCATATAAAATGCCAGTCAGTCAACAAAGAGGTATTAAGCACCTGCTATGTGCTAGACGCTGTGCTAAGCGCTTAGGGATACAAAGAGTCAAAAGAGAATGCCTCTCCTTGAGAAGCCTATTTGTAATGGTGAAGACAACAAGCAAACCACTATGTTACTCCACAGGATCAGAAGACAAAAGACACAAGGATCCCTTCCATTCCCTTCCAAGCCCACTCCACGTCCCTGTTTCACTAAACATGAGTAGCAATGTTTCAATACTTGTCAAACTTTAGAAAAAGAGGAAACAGGGTCCTGGCCTTCATGTATATGTATATGCATATATACGCATGTATATGACAAGAAGGACACTACTTTACCTTCAACCTTCTTACCTGGTCAGCAGCCTTCATCTTTTCCAGAGAGATGATGGTCTTCTCAGCCATGGACAAGCTCTGTTCTAGTTTCTCTATTTTCGCTGCCTGGGGAGTAAGGAAGAAAACATAGGTTCTTTTCAGAATTTAAATGTTCCTCTTGGATAGACACCATCATATTTGTATTCTATTTTAAAAGTACAATGTTTTCTAGAAACCAGATCTATTTGCAAAGTTAGCTGAAAATAAAACAGTGAGTATTGGTTCAGAAATCCTGCTGTAATAAGACAAATGTGCGCAAAAGGGAATTCATCTAAGTGACCACAGCTACATATTATACAGTATTTCTGAGTCACTGAAGGTAGGAAGCTAATTTAATAAAATAGAATGACTAGAAATCTTACTTCCAATTTTCTAAAACGTCTTCCCAATAAAACTATTAAGAACCACAAAATCTCCAACACTGATGTAATAATGTTAGTTACCTGCTGTTCACACTTAGCAATTTCCTTCTGTTTCTCTTGCTGTATTGAATCGAGAACTTCTAAGAACTTCCTGAAAGAGAAGAAATATATTTCATAGGTGACTTACTTCAAACAAATATTCTATGAATATAAGCAATCAAGACTTAGAGAGCTAATTTTAAGTTACATCTCCACTATGATCATGATATAGCTTATATCAGATCATACAAAGATGTGGGGTTAATTAGAATAGACATTTTAATAACAATTGTTTTCAATTTCCTAAAATTCAATTTTGATTACTTTAGAGAAGCTCAGAATACTTGAGAGCTAATTATTTATCCTGGTTATGGTTTTAAATTTGATTTTTAATTTCTCTTTAACAAAAGACAACAACAATGACTAAATGGCAAAAATTTTACAAATTAAGTTAATTCAAACTTTAAATGTTTAACAAAAAGGACCTAATATTTATTTTAAAAACTTTAAATTAAAGTTCTTGTTTGCAATGTAATTCCAGAAATAAAAATTTAATAAAGGTATTAAATTTAAAACAGTCTATAATTCTGAAGAAAAACTACTAAACAGTACTCACTTAGAATTATTTTCTTTATCTTCCTCCAACTGCGATATCAACTTGTTATTACGTTCCTTTTCTGTTTCTAAAAGCTCCAACACATTCTAAAGGGCACAATTTGTAAAGTTTAATTATAGGCATTTAACACCAATAATACCTATTCAATCAATCTGCATTTTCTGGCACCTACCATGTGCAAGTAAAACTGTGTTAGACAAGGAGGGAAACAGATGTCAGATATTCTTTATTGAGGGGGACTTCAGATGGGCACTGAACACAGGCTAAGGATTCAGGTAAGTGGGAAGTAGGAAGAAAGGACTTCCAGATGAGAAGAAAACAGTGTATGCAGCATTATGCCCCATCTGAGAAACAATGAGTAGAATAGTCTGGACGCTGCTAAAGGAAACTTTGGAAGACAAAGTTCAAAGTGGGGGTGAGCTGCTCTGAGAGTGGAGGCACCAAACTGTCTAGTTATAGAAAACAGATGCTGTTTCTCTCTTTTTTAAATTGAACTGCTAAATTTTATTTAGCATCTCGTGAAAATCAAGATTATTTCCCCCAATACCTATATCAATTCTTTCTTTTTATCAAATGCTTTATTAACTTCTATAGTTTACATCATTCATTTCCACAAGATTTTGAATTAGTAATTTTCTCCCCATCTTTCCCCTACCTGCTGCACCAAAACAGCAGTCCCACTGGATATCCCCTCCTCCAATCTGCTCTCCCATATCTTCTTCCATACCCCCACCAACTTTCCAGTAGGGCATGGTGGATCTCTATGCCCCAGTGCCTGTATAATTTCCCAGTTACATGTAAAATAATATTGATAATAGTGTGTGTGTATGTATATATACATATGTGTGTGTGTGTGTTTAAACATTTGATTTTAAAACTTTGAATTCCAGATTCTTTCCCTTCCTCCCTTGTCACCCACGCTTACCGGGAAGATAAGCAATTCAATATAGGTTGTACATGAGTAGCTATGCAAAACATTACCGCAGTAGATATATTGTAAAAGACTGACTAATATTTCCCTCCCTTTTATCCCACCTCCCACTTGTTCTAGTCTCTACTTTGATCCTGTCCTTTTTCAAAAGTGGGTGCTTCCAACTTCCCTCCCCTGCCAGCCTGCCCTCCCTTCCATCATCCCCCTCTCATCCCCTTCCCCCTACTCTTCTGTAGGGTGAGATACCCTATTTAGTGTGTATATCATTCCCTCTCTAAGCCAAATTCAATGAGAATAAGGTTGACCCATTCCCTTTTGACATCCTGTTCTTCCCCTCCTTTGTAACCATTTTCCCTTACCTCTTCTATATGAGATAGTTTACCCCAATCTCTCTCTCCCTATCTCCTCTCATTATATTCCTCTCTCATCTCTTAATTTCACCTTTTAAGTATCATCCCTTCCCATTAAACTGGTCCTGTGGCCTCTATCTATGTATACCTGTACACATATATACACACATTCACATATGTATTCAAATGCCCATATACCCTCCTATATAGACATATATATGTATGTATATATATATGTGTATGTATGTATGTTTGTGTGCATGTGTGTGTGTATTTACACATTTCTATTCCCTCCAATTATTCTCATACTGAGAAAAGTTTCATAAGTTACAATTATCGTTTTTCCATGTAGGAATGTAAATAGGCCAACTTTGGTAAGACCCTTATGATTTCTTTTCCCTGTTTACCTTCTCATGCTTCTTATATCTGAATGTCAAATTTTCTATTCAATTCTGTTTTTTTCATCAAGAATGCTTGAAAGTCCTCTATTCCACTGAATGACCCTATTTTCCCCTGAAACCTGATACTCAGTTTTGCTGGGCCAATGATTCTTGGTTTTAATCCCAGCTCCTTTGATCTCTAGAATATCATATTTGAATCCCTTTGGTCCCTCAGTGTAGAAGCTGCCAGATCCTGTTATCCTGATTGTGTTTCCACAATATTCAAATTGTTTTTTTCCTGGCTGCTTGTAATATTTTCTCCTTGATCTGGGAATTCCAGAACCTGGCTATAATATTCCTAGGAGTTATCTTTTTGGGATCTTTTTCAGGAGGTGATTGGTAGATTCTTTCAACCTCTATTTTGCCCTCTGGTTCTAAAACATCAGGGCAATTTTCCTTGAGACTTTCTTGAAGGATGATTTCTAGGTTCTTTTTCTGATCATGGCTTTCTGGTAGTCCAATACTTTTAAAATTATCTCTCCTGGATCTATTTTCCAGGTCAGTGGTTTTCCCAATGAGATATTTCCCACTGACTTCTATTTTTTCATTTGTTTGGATCTGTTTAATAATATCTTGATTTCTCATAAAGTCACTAGCTTCCATTCGCTCCAATCTAATTCTGAAGGAATGATTCTCTTCAGTGAGCTTTTGAGATTTTTTCCATCTGGCAAATTTGGCTTTTTAAGGCATTTTTCTCCTCATTGCCTTTCTGAGCCTCTTTTGCCATTTGAATTAGTCTATTTTTTAGGGCATTATTCTGGAAACGCCACAGCTGCTGGTGTTCTGGGGTCTCTCTAGCCGGTTGCTGGTCAGGCCTCCCTGGGGCTAAAACCTCCGACTCACAGGGGCCTGGGCTCGGCTCCCAGAGCGCTGCACTGGCCGTTCCCTGCTGGGCTGCTGGGCTGTCCTCAGCAGGAGGTTAGCTTCTCTGTGTCATTTTGTGGGTTCTGGAGCTCCAGAGGTTGTTCGGAGTCCCCTTTTACATGAATTGGAGGTGGTGGGAGCCCAAGCCCAGGCCCCTGTTTCTACTCCTCCATCTTGACTCTGCCCCCCTCCAGATACTAATTCATAAGCAGTGGGGCACCTAGATTGTGGCTAAGCCATGAGGGCCACTGAAGGTTTTCAAGCTGGGATATTAAATGATCAAAATTGTCACAGAGTTATATGAAATCTAGTCCCTCAGTTCAAGACTTAAAATTCAGATCTATATATCCAGCTACAGTCTCTCCTAAGCCCAGTCTTGTATCACTGACTGCCTTCTGGACACCTCCAGTGGGAGTTCTGTAGGCTTCTCAAACTCACCATGACCAAACCAGAACTCCATCTTCTCCAGCAAAACCGTGCCTCCTCTTAACTGTCAGATTTTTGTTGAAGGCACCACCATCTTCCCCATCACCTTGTGACTTTGCAGTAGGGCTTGACTTTCCTCATCTTCAATTCTCCTATCTAATCAGCTGCTAAGGCTCATCTGTGTCTCTACTTACCTTTCAGCTCTCCCCCATGCACCGGCCTCCCTCCATACCACTGTCAAATTGATAATTCCAATGCACAATTCTGACTTTGCTGCTCAACAAGCTCTCAGGGCGCCAGTGTCTCTGGGATAAAGGATAACCTCCTGTTTGGCTCTTAAAGTCCTAAATCATCTGGCTCCAGCCACTTTTTCAAGCTTTCCTTCAAATTCGACACGTTATAATTAAACAGGCCTTTTGGCTGCACAGGACCAGATAATCCATCTTCTACCTTTGTGCCTTCACACCAGCTAATCCCAATGCTGAGAATACAATTCCTCCTCCCCTGCACTTCAGGATCCCTGAACTACTTCAAAGCCCATCTCAAGTGCTCTTGACTATAGGAAGTTTATTCCAAGCCCTGAAGGTGCTTGTGCTTTCCTTTAAGAAATCACCTTATACATATTGTGTATGTTAATTTTTCGTGGACATGTTGTTTTACCTTTTAGACCCTCAGGTCTTTTAGGGCAAGGCTTATCTCATTTCAATCTTTGCATCCCCAGGGCCTGACACACACTAAGGACCTAACAAACATCTGCTAAATTGCAGACAAGTCTAACCCCTGTAAGCATGAAAACATAAAAAAGACAATAAACGTGTGCATGATGCTTTCCTTTCCTTCAAACCATCAACCATTTAAGCACTTCAGAGATGAAAAACCAAGAAATCAGCATATGAGAACTTTGCCATCTTGTATCCATGTTCAACTCAGCCATCATGTTACCTTGTTAATGGCAGCTTAAAACATACAATAGAACCTGGCAAGTCTTTTCCTATGTATGCCATGTTTATTCATACAACAATAACATTTCTATTTGTTTTCCAAGTCCCCCAGGGCAATTTTACACAGGATTTGCATGTGTTGTGAGAATCTGGTTTAAAAAATCAACAACATGGCATTTGTGTAAATGGCAATACATAATGACTCCTAAGTGAATATAATAACTACAGCCATCAATAGTGTCTAGAAGGGGCAGCTAGGTGGCACAGTGAATAGAGCACTGGCCCTGGAGTCAGGAGGACCTGGGTTCGGATCTGGCCTCAGACATTTAACACACACACACACACACACACACAAAACCAGGCCATGTGACCCTGGGTAAGTCACTTAACCCCAATTGCCCTCCAAAAAGCAAAAAAAAAAAAGTGTCTAGAAGAGATGTCTCAAATGATTTACCCTTAAGACCCTTAGCACTAGGGAAGGCTTCAGCTTTGAACATTTTGTAAGGGATGCTTCAGTAAAACTGTAAATTGATGAGATTTAACTTTAATAACACTCTTCAGCTAACTGCATTTTAAGAGTTTCATGTCCCCTCACGGTTGGGATAACTAGCTTTCAAGTTAGTCTAAAACCCAAACTGGCAATAACATTCAAGGACAAGGGAGGAGTGTGAATGCCAGCTCTCAAATGGGACTGAGCATTACAGATTCTGATCCCATCATCCAAGGCAATAACTAAAAACAAAACCACAAGCCTTACTCACGCTGAGTTCGGTTTGCAGAGTCTCATTTGCTTCTTGGCAGTCCTGGAGTTCCTTGGAAAGCTGATCAGTCTCAAACTTCATCACTTCCTGGAGATTATCATAGGAGTCCTGCAGGCAGGCTTTTGTTTCAAGCACTTTTTCATGCTCTAGTCTTTGTTGTGAAAATATGAAATATGAAAACATTATGACAATGTTAAACAGGGACAGTCGATGTATTTTAGTTATTCATGTTATTTAGGGGTATGCCAGTTGCAATTTAATTATTCCACAGCAAACACAATTCAAGTTGGAAGGCACCTAACAATTTCACCTGAATTACAATTTAAAAAATATCTCAGCTCCATCCAACTACTCTGTGCCAGGGCAGGTTTGAGAGGACAGAGCTTGATCCATTTTAAGAGAAAGCTGTTTCCATTGCATCCCAGGTAGATGAGCAAGGAGGTTACAAAGAAAGCCAGTTCCTTCACCACCTCCCAGGCAGTCTGCAGTGTGGTTTCATTACAGGTAGGACTTGCGTTACAAAACAGCTAGGTTTGTAAAAAAAAATTCTGCTTTCAAAATTAAATCATTAAGCACACTAAGCCCACTACTTAAAAGAGAATCTTGGATGAAACAAAGAGTTTTTTGGTACTCAAAATTAATATACTTGAATAAGGGTTTCATTTATTCACTTATCTGGAGTTTCCTTAGCTTCAAACAGCCTCTGACCAACCAAAACAAAACCCCCAAGTCTGTGCACTTTCCCACCAAAGAGCCCCTCACTTCTTCATTCAGAACCTACTCGCACATGCTCTTTCTTCTGATACAGTTCTCATAAAGTTGTGGTTTGATCTTTTTTTTTCTGATTTATTCTAACAATGAATATTAGAAAGAAAAAAAGGAGAAGACTGCTGAAGAAAAGTACATCAACAACAGCATGAAATGACAATTGACAGATGAGCAGATGGTGATGAAAACATTACAAAAAAGCAGACGCCCTTTTAGAAAGCACAGTACTATGGGGCCATTTTACATAGGAGCTTGAAAATCTCAAAAGGCCCTCAGGACATTACCATGTTATGGCATAGTATCACAGCTGATTTTCATAATATGATCCTGAGTCATCAAGCAAAGGTTGCTTTAAATCATGGCTACAGTGGGGAGGCTAGGTGGTACAGTGAGTAGAGCGCTGGCCCTGGAGTCAGAAGGACCTGAGTTCGGATCCGGCCTCAGACACTTAACGTACACACAAACAGAAACCTAGCCATGTGACCTTGGGCAAGTTACTTAACCCCAATTGCCCTCCAAAAAGCAAAACAAAAAAAAAATTATGGTTACAGTATATTCTGCTTAAGAATTAAAGCAAGAAGATAGGTGGTACTTAATCAAAATCATTAATACAATGTTTGATTTGAACCTAAGAGTAAACTCCAGATTCTTCACCCGCTGCCAGAGTAAAGGAGAACCCATCTGCATTTAGGCTGATGGGATTATAAATGCAGAGTTGGAACAGAAGTCAAAGGTCAAAGGATCACAGACTCAGAGTTTGAAAGGACCTTGGAGGTCCACTGAGTCCAATTTCTTCATTTGACAGAAGAAGAAACCAAGGTCCACTCTCCAAAGTTTCCTCCACATAGCTGCCAGACTGACATCTTTCTCTAAAGCACAGCTTTCATCACATCAACCCCTTGCTCAGGAAGCTCCAGTGACTTCCTCTTGCCTCTAGAACAAAATACACACTCCTCTGCTAGACTTTTAAAGTCTATCTCAGTCTGCTGCAGGCTGAATGTACCCACTCCTTCATAGCTTCTACCTTTTCAGGCATAGTACTTATAACTGAGCTAGTTAAAAAGAAAAGCTTGATGAATGAGAAATGTATTCTTGGATTTACAGAGTACTCTGCCAAGTCAGCAATACCAACTTATTCCAATGTCATGCAGTGAGAGTCTCCCCATCTCATAGAGGTTCCAGGGCACCCAAGCAGGAAGTGTCAGATCTGCGACTCTAAAGCTAGGCATCTTTCTATCCCAAATGGCTCAAAGCATTGGTACCTATGTTATTTCTTCAACGATAGAGAGTACATGCAAGAGACAATAACAAGACACACAAAACACTGCTTATCACAAGAGGCTATGGAAACGGTTGGCATGAACAAAACAAAGTTAATGTTCAAGTAGCTTACAGAAAAAACTCTCTTTAACAACTCTACACACAATCTATATGATAAACTTTGGGTAATCGGTCACCTGAAGCAGCAGGGAACTTTATCAACAGCAAGAACGCCATACCTGACATTATCTAGTTGGAGTTGTACATCCATGTGTTTTTGGGAAAGCTCACTGAGCTCTTTTTCTTGATTTTCTCTTAATGAACTGTATTGCAATTTCATTGAAGATAGTTCCTTGTCTGCAGACTGAAGAACTATACGCAGGTCCCGTATTTCACTTGTCATGACTGAAAAACATTATTAATTTTATAGGATTAATGAGTTTGCCTTTACTAAAAATCTATTTTGATGCTACACTGTGGCATGGATATAACAACCAATAGTCAATTAGGATTTATTAAGTGCCTCTTCTGTGCCAGGCACTCATTAAGCCCTAGGGATATAGACAAAAATACGTAAACAAGTATGTACAAAAAGAAAAAAAGTGAAGATAACCTCAGAGAAAAAGGCTTCTTACACAAAGTGGGATTTGAGTTGGGATCGGAAAGAAGCCAGGGGAAGTCAGGAGGCAGAGACTGCTGAATCAGGGCAAGTAGAGATCCCTGAGAAAATAGTTTTTAAAGACCAATGGATTCTCTAAGACAGTACCAGTAAAATACACACTCATAAAGCCCTACACAAACCTGACTGTGTGCTCAAAGTCTGAGAACCAGCAGAATGTCAGCGGGCTCATCAAAGGTGTGCCAACTACTATCTGTGTCTACTGTGGTGTGACGAGCTTGTGATCTCTTTGGGTGGAGGAAGCATCTGTGTCTCCCATGAAAATCTCATTATGCCAATAATTAGGATGTCATCAAGGTAAAAAACAAAAACAAACCCTTTCCCAAGTATTGTTTTGCTGAATTTGAAGTCAAGAAATTGGACCATTAAGCAGTTAATCATCTAGTATACTTGAGAACTCAAAATATTCCTCCCCCTCTGCTTCTGGGCCTGTGATTTTACTTAGGATTTCTCTCATAAACACTAATTATTTTTAGGGATAAAGTCAACCCGTCCCATTAGCTTTTATTAAAGACCAACTATGTGCCACTGTGCTAAGCACTGGGCCTACAAAGACAGAAAACAGTGCCTGCTCCCCAGAAGCTCAGAGTCTGATGGGGGAGGCAACAAGCAAACAACTATGTGCAGATAAGATACAGACAGGAGAAACTGAGGACAAGCTTAGAAGGAAGGCACTAAAACCAAGGGCAATCAGGAAAGGCTTTTTGTAGTAAGTTGGATTTGAACTGAGATTTGAAGGAAGTCAAGAGGCAGAAATGGGAATGAAGAAGCCCAGCCAGGATAAAAGATGGAATTGGGAGTTACCTTATGGGAAAAATGGCAGGGAGGCTAATATCCCCGGATAATAAGAGTATTCGGAGGGCAGTAATTAGAAAACAGCACTCATTATTACTCATTTGGCCCTAACACCAATCCTATGATGGCACAATATTAGCATTTGTTATCATTTTCTCTTGAAGAAACTGAAGATCAGAGAGGTTAAAGACCTAACAAAGGTCACGGTCACAGTCACAGTAACTGATGAAATCCTGAATCAGATCCAGGTCTTCTGACTCCAAATCGATTGGTCTCCATTCTCACATCTCTACCCACTCTAATACACCCTCTACACAAAGGCCAAAGTGACTTTCCTAGCCTGGTCTGGACATGACACTTCCCAGCTCAGCTTTAGGAACTCCAGTGGCTGGAGCCCCAAGGATCACATGGGAATTGCTGCAGGTGTCAGGTGACGTCCTTCACAATCTGGTTCCCACATCCTCACACCGTCTGAAATCTGATCAACTCTGGGCTTTCCAAGTATTTCCTAAATGAGGTCCATAACCATATAACAAATGAGTTTGGTCTAGCTATCTGCAGTGGAAAAACTAAGCAGAAAAAAGAATACCTACTCTCCAGACTAAGATGTGCATAAACCTTGGAGAGATACTACAGATGGAAAACTAAATAGGTTGGCAAAGCAGGAAAAAAAAGAAAATGGTGACTGCTGGAAGTGCTACAGGAAAACAGACCCATGGATGCCCCAGTGGTGGAACTGTGGACTGGTCTAGCTACTCTGGAGAGCAGTTTGGAATTATGTCCCCAGTTACTCAATTGTGCATAAATACCTTTGATGTATCAAGATCACTACAAGGCCTGTGACCCAAGGGGCTCAAAGAAATAAGAAAAGGGGGGCGGTTAGGTGGTGCAGTGAACAGAGCACCGGCCCTGGAGTCAGGAGGACCTGAGTTCAAATCCAGTCCTCAGACACTTAACACAAAAAAACTAGCCATGTGACCTTGGGCAAGTCACTTAACCCCAATTGCCCTAAAAAAAAAAAAAAAAGAAAAAAGAAAAGAAATAAGAAAAGGTTCTATATGTACAAAAATATTTATAACAGCTTCTTGTGACAAAGACACGGGATATCCATCAACTGGAGAATGGCTGAATAATCTAAAATATGTGAATGTAGGGCAGCTAGGTGGTACAATGGATAAAGCCTATAGTCAAGAAGACTCATGCTCATGAGTTCAAATCTGGCCTTAGACACTTACTAGCTATCTGACACTGAGCAAGTCACTTAACCCCATTGTCCTCACTCTCCTTATCTGTAAAATGAGTTTGGAGAAGGAAATGACAAACCACTCCAGCATCTTTGCCAAGAAAACCCCCAATGGGGTCATGAAGAGTTGGTGGACATGACTAAGAACAGTAACAATGTGAATATAATTAAATATAATATAATGAAATTTTCTGTAAGAAATAAAGAAAGACTATTTCAGTGAAACCTAGAAAGATTTGCATGGAGTGATACAGAGTGAGCTGAGAAGAATCAAAAGAACAATCCATACTATAATATCAACATTGTAAAAATGAACAATTATGTAGCCTTAAGAGCTCTGACCAACACAGTGACCCAGATTTTAGAAGATTCCTAATGAAGACCATGGACTAACATGCAGAATGAGAAACAAAATTTATGGAAGTGTCCACTATAGGAATCTGTTCTGTGGTGTGATGAGCACATGTATTTCTCATAAGGGTTGGGTTTTTCCCCCCCTCCCTGGGGAGGGGGAGAGAGAGTGAAAAAACAAAACACTTCATGATTTTTTTTTTTTTTTTTTTTGCTTTTTGGAGGGCAACTGGGGTTAAGTAACTTGCCCAAGGTCACACAGCTAGGTTTTTGTTTGTGTGTGCATTAAGTGTCTGAGGCCCGATCTGAACTCAGGTCCTTCTGACTCCAGGGTTGACGCTCTACTCACTGCGCCACCTAGCCACCCCAACACTTCATGATTTTTAAAAAATATGATGGAAAACAATTAACTAGGCCCAGAAATGAAAAGAAGATAGATAGTGGGTTAGATTTGCATTAGGGAAATTTTAATAATCCCAAGTTTCTTCCTGAAACAAGGGCTCATCTTTTTCTTTTTTTTTAATATGGATCTTCTTCCAGTGACACTGTATGGCTGTGAGTCATGGAATTACCCAGAAATCAACTTTGGATCTCCCAAAGAATGAGGAGGTACATGGCAGGAATAGGTAGGCTCTGACACATGACCAAAAGCAACTGCACTAAAGAAATGGTGTAAAGGATATTATCAGGGAGATTTAAAAATAGAAAAAGTGGTGCGATGGCATTATAGCAAAACTGAGTAGTAACTGATGAGGGCCCACTTGCTCTCTTGGTGTTCATGCCATGTCAAGAGAGCTCAAGGGTGGCTGCCAACATGTTAGATGGAAGCCTTTCCAAAACCCACAAGGGAATACAGACAAGTCAAGTTGCAGGACAAGGCAGCACAGACCGGTCACACTCTGTGCCACTGGAGGGAGTACTCACATCAATGATACTTCAGGCACAAGCACAGGAGAGCAGAAGTACGAGACACAAGGTTTCACACACAATATCGTACAGGTACTTTCCAAGGCAGCATAAACATTTTCAATCATGACAATATTGTTCTTTCCAAGTGTTAGAAATATTTCTGAAAATTGCTTCAGAGGATGTACTATGATTACTACACTTGCTACAATCAAAATATAAGTAGTCCAGCCTCAGCAAAAAAACACCAACAGACCATGAAGGCTATTATTTCCAGCAGCAAGAGACAAAAACTCACAAGACTTGAATGAAACTATATAAAAGAAAGCCAGCCTCACCAAGCACCAAGTTACCAACACTCACACTCATTCTTGCTGTGAGCATCTTGAAGCTGTTTTTCAAGGGAACTCAGTTGTGCGAGATAGTCCTGCTGCTGTTTATGCCAATCAGTTCTTTCTGAAGAGAAGAGCTTTGGAAAAAAGGATCACCATTAAGAAAGAGGACAGAGGCATAATAGCAAATTAGATCAAAAATAATTCACTATTAAAGAGGTTTTAAGGTCTTCTGAGAAATAAGAAAAAACCTGGACGCTGATTACATTTGAATTACCAAAGATTCCCATTTCTCTTATCTTGAATATTTATGGAAAAAAGACAGGGAGCAAAAATCATGAGCACTATGTGACAATTCACAGTAAGTCAGAATTCATTCCAGGAGTCACATATTGGTTTCATAAAATTTCAGATATCTATTTCTTTGTTTTCTTCTTTAATACTAAGTCACATGCAATTTTTTTTCTTACTTAACATTCTTATGTTTGGATCTATTTTCTACACTTTTGTACCTCCTGTGTTTGTGTGGAATGATGCTCTAATTTGTCAATATGCTGCTGAAGCTTCATGCTTTTACTTTCTTCTTCATCCAGCTTAGTTTGAAGAATACTCAGCTGTTCCTGAAAAAGTGACAAAAGGTCCAATCAGAGATAAAGGTAATTTTACAAAGATCAAAAATGGTGCCACTACTACAGTTAGGTGGCTAGGAGTCAGAAAGACTCTAGAGTTCAAATCCAGCCTCAGCCATTTACTAGAGGGGTGATTTTGGGCATATGAGATCACTGCTGTCTGCCTCAGTTTCCTCAACTGTAAAATGGGGACGATAACAGCAGCACTACTTCCCAGTGTTGTAAGGATCAGATAGATAATGTTTGTAAAGCACTTAGCACAGAGCCTGGCACACAGTAGGTGCTCAATAAGTATTTGTTTTCTTCCTTCCTTCCTACTACTACCAGAAGGAGGACTGGAGGGATACTTGCAAACTGCCCAGACCCCAAGGGGGAGGCCCAAGGGCCCAATAGATACAAACACTACATGGAAGCCTTTCCCTCCCTAGTCCACACCATTCAGCTCTTGGAGGCTGCCACCCACCCCCAGCTCCTCCCCATCAGAGCTAAACTCAAACCGATGAGCTATGTAAGATGGCAGCAGTGGCTTTCCTCCTGCCCTTCAGCTGACCCTTTCTATACATGCTGTCCTCCAAATTAGAGTGTGAGCTCCCTGAGAGCCGGGGCTGCCTTCCCCAGGGCACACCTCCAAGCTAAATACTCCTTCACTGTGCCAGGCATCACCACGACCTGAAACACCACAAAAATCTGCAAAAAGCCTAACAGAGGCAAAGGTCTACCTTGTGGCAAGAAAACCCAATGTGTTTCAGGGTCACCGCTAGGCTTTTTCAGCATTTGTTAATGTGGCAAAGCATTAATTAAAACAACTACTCACCGAAACTCTGGATTAATCTATAGTTTTCTAGAAAGTTCCCTCTCTGGAACAGGAAGGGAACAAAGTCTAGACTGATTTTAGACTCAAGTTATTAGAGTATAAGCAAACAGATACCAGCAAACCCTAAGATTTTATTAAAGCTAAGAGCCAAAGCAATCCCTACATGGGATATTACATAATCACCACCTTCCAATTATACTACATTTAAGATAACTTTAAAACACAAAATCAATTTTAATACTACAGGAAATTAAACAGCTAAAATTCAAGACAAATAAAGGACTAAAACAGAGAACATCATTAATCTCCTTTTTTTTGGCAACAAGTTACCTGAACCATTTTGAGTTCCTCAGAAATGGCTTCATAAGCTTGTTCATTCATCTCTGGAGGAACTGGTTCATTGAATATATCAGTATTCAAGTCATTTGTGTTCGGAGTGCCCATGGAGCTAAAGTTCACGATTTCAGGACTTAGTCGAGGTACTAATCGAGACCGAAGCTGATAAGCCTTTGTTGGAGTAGTTATGATCTGTTGCAAAAGGATTACGAAATGTAGCATTAGTACATTTTAATATCATCATTTAAAAACTGTGTGAAGAGAGAAGATGTGTGTCTCATGGTAAGGTACACCAGATGAAGATAAGAAACCACCCTCTAAATTTCTTGGGCCAGAGCAGGCTCTAAAAAAAAAACCCCTTGACTTATAGAGTGTGTGTGGTAAATCTTGAAAATCACTTGGCCTTTCCTCCCTCATCCTTCTCCTCAATCTCTTTGCATGACACTGTCAACTATCACCTACTTCTGGATATTGCCTTTTCTCTTGGCTTCTGAGTTCTTGTTCCTCCCACTGTCTGACCAGTCCTCTTTGGTCTCCTAAGGTGTTGAATCTCCCCTCCTCAACCCTTGTAGACGGGCATCCCCAAGTCTTTGCCTTTAACCCTTCTTTTCTCTTCCCACAGCTTCACTGGCCACCTCTTACACACAACTGATGAGGATACCCAGTTTGATGCCTGTGGACTTGATTTTCCTCCTGAGCTCAATATGCTCAAGACTCAACTGAGTTCATGCTTTTTCTTTTTCTTTCAGGATTTCTGTCTACGGCTCCACCAGTCACCCACATCTCCCACATTCAAAATGTTAGGGCTATCTTTAACATTTCCTATTTTAGAAAGACTTTAGCAAGGCCACTTTTTTTTTAAAATTAAATTTTATGTTTATTTTTAGTTTATATCATTCATTTCTACAAGATTTTGAGTTACAAGTTTTCTCCCTGTTTGTCCCCTACCCACCACCCCAAAACAGCGACCCCACTGTATACCCCCTCCCCCAATCTGCTCTCTCTTACATCCTTCCCCATCCTCGCTCCAACTTTCTGGTAGGGCAAGATGGATCTCCATACCCCAGTGCCTGTATATCTTATTTCCGTTACATGCAAAATATGTATATTCTTTTAAACATTTGATTTTAAAACTTTGAATTCCAGATTCTTTCCCTTCCTCCCTCATCACCCACCCTTACTGGGAAGATAAGCAATTCAATATAGGTTGTACATGTTTAGTTACACAAAACATTTCCATAGTGGATATATTGTGAAAGACTGACTGTATTTCCCTCCATCCTATCCCACCTCCCCCACTTGTTCTATTTTCTACCTTGACCCTGTCCCTTTTCAAAAGTGTGTGCTTCTAACTACCCTCCCCCCCAGCCTGCCCTCCCCTCCATCATGCCCCCTCTCATTCCCTTCCCCGCTACTCTCCTATAGGGCAAGATGCCCCATTTAGTGTGTATGTCATTCCCTCCCTAAGCCAAATTCAGTGAGAGTAAGGTTGACCCATTCCCTTTTGCCTTCCTGTTCTTCCCCTCCATTGTGTTTTCCCCTGACTCTTCTATAGGAGATAATTTACCCCATTCTGTCTCTCCCCATATCCTCTCATTATATTCCTCTCTCACCTCTCAATTTCACCTTTTAAATATCATCCCTTCCTATTCAATTGATCCTGTGCCCTCTGTCTATGTATACCTGTACACATATATACACATACTCACACATGTATTCATAGGCACATATACCCTCCTATACAGACATATATATGTATGTATACATACATATATATACGTATACACATACATATATATGGATATATACACACACATACACATTTATATTCCCTTCAACTATCCTCATACTGAGAAGTTTCATAA
Source organism: Gymnobelideus leadbeateri (assembly GCA_011680675.1). Classification (NCBI taxonomy): domain Eukaryota; kingdom Metazoa; phylum Chordata; class Mammalia; order Diprotodontia; family Petauridae; genus Gymnobelideus; species Gymnobelideus leadbeateri. The sequence goes on from WOXC01004382.1 coordinate 1,429,520, forward strand.
GTTACAATTATCATTTTTCCATGTAGATATGTAAATTCAACTTTGATAAATTCCTTATGATTTCTTTTCCCTGTTTACCTTCTCATGCTTCTTGTATTTGAATGTCAAATTTTCTGTTCAACTCTGTTTTTTTCATCAAGAATGCTTGAAAGTCCTCTATTCCACTGAATGACCATATTTTCCCCTGAAACATTATACTCATTTTTTCTGGGTAGGTGATTCTTGGTTTTAATCCTAGCTCCTCTGATCTCTGGAATATCATATTCCAAGCCCTTTGATCCCTTAATGTAGAAACTGCTAGATCCTGTGTTATCCTGATTGTGTTTCCACAATATTTGAATTGTTTCTTCTTGGCTGCTTATAATATTTTCTCCTTGACCTGGGAACTCCAGAACCTGGCTATAAATATTCCAAGGAGTTTCTTTTTGGGGATCTTTTTCAAGAGGCGATCAGTGAATTCTTTCAATTTCTATTTAACGCTCTGGTTCTAGAATCAGAGCAATTCTGCTTGACAATTTCTTGAAAGATGGTGTCTAGATCCTTTTTTTTTTATCCTGGCTTTCAGGTAGTCCAATAATTTTTAAATTATCTCTCCTGGATCTATTTTCCAGGTCAGTGATTTTTCTAATGAGATATTTCACATTGCCTTCTATTTTTTCATTTGTTTGCATCTGTTTAATAGTATTTTGATTTCTCATAAAGTCATTAGCTTCATTTGCTCCAATCTAATTCTGAAGGAATGATTCTCTTCAGTGAGCTTTTGAAATTCTTTTTCCATATGGCAAATTCAGCTTTTTAAGGCATTGTTCTCCTCATTGGCTTTTTGGGTCTCTTTTGCCATTTGAGTTAATCTATTTTTTAAGGTGTTATTTTCTTCAGTCAGGTTGTTGACTCTCTTTTCATGATTCTTTTGCATCATTCTCATTTCTCTTCCCAAATTTTCCTCCACTTTTCTTACTTGATTTTTAAAATCCTTCCTGAGTTCCTCCATGGCCTGTAACCAGTTCACATTTTTCTTGGAAGCTTTTGGTGCAGGAGTTCTGACGTTGTTGTCTTCCTCCTGTTCCATGCTTTGATCCTTTTTGTCCCCAAAAAAGGAATCTAAAGCTGGATTGCTGTGTCTGCTTTGCTTCCTTTGCTTGCTCATGTTGCCAGTCCATTACTTAACTTTTGAGATCTTTGCCACAGTAGAACTCTGCTTCCAGAGGGGAGAGCTTTGTCCCAAATTGTTGGGGTTTTTGTAGCTGCCAGAGCTATGAGGAGGGTGCTGTCTCTACAGTCCCCACAAACTCTGGCTCACTGGTAGCACACCTCAGGACTACCACCCACAACTGCAATCCAGATCCAGGAAGGTTAAAGCAAGACCAAAAAGTCTCTTGCCCCCACTACGATCTGCAAGCCAGAAGCTCTGAAGTAGCCATGTGGAGGTGGTTGCATGGCTGCCATGCCTTAGCAGCTTCTTGCTCTGGGGGCAGAGGTCAGACTGCACAGAGTTCTACACTGACCTTTTACTTTGTCTTTGGCATTTATGGGTTGATATTTCTGGAAACCACCACAGCTGCTGGTGATCCACTCTCCCAAAGTCCACTCTAGCAGCTGCTGGTCTGGGTTGTTCTAGGGTTAAAACCACAGGTTCTGGTGGGGCTGGACTCAGCTCCTAGCACACTTTGATGGACCCTTTCTGTCCACCTGCCAGGCTGCCTTGAGAGGGAGATTTGTTTTTCTCTGTCACTTTGTGGGTTCTATAGCTCTAAAATTTGTTTAGTCATATTTTATAGGTATTTGAGGTGTTTATCAGGGGAGCTCATGGAGTTTTACTGCTTCTATGCTGCCATCTTGGCTCCTAGCAAGGCCACTTTCTTATGCATAATATGTGATGTGAATTGATTTCAATTCAAAAAGCATTTGTTAAGGACCTATCAAGTGTTGCCAGTTACTGTGCTGGTTACCAAGAGTTTAAACAAGTAGGAACCAATGCCTGCCCTGAAGGAGCTTACATTCTACTAGGGAAAAATTAAAAATTAGTTTAAAATATTACTTTCATGTTAAACATAATTTTTGATTAAATAATAAAAAAGGAAAAAGATAAAGTCACCAAAACCAACATAAACAAAGATAACTAATAAACAAGAGTTTAACATAATGTAAGACAATAGCCCTTTATCCTTGTTGACTGAAAAACCAACTTTTGAAGGAATGTGGCAGAAAGGCCAATTAATCTGAAAATAGATCTTCCTCCATCTGTTGCCATGTTCAAAACCCCTCAATTTCCTGGCACATCCTTGTTCCTCTTGCATGTTAAGCCCTAATATATAATAAGCTCTACTGAAAAGCAGTTATTGCCACAAACTCTACATGCTTTCCACAGTCCTTCCACCTTGCTGGCTTCTTTTCCTTCCATGTTGGCAGCTGAGTCTCTGGGAAGGCACAAACCCCAGAGACAGCTGATGTACTGATCAGGCTGGGATGGACTCATGCAGTGAGTGGTTTTCAATTCTAAAGATGATGACTGATGTGGCCAGTAGAACAAGGCACTAACTGACTAAATAAAAAAGAGTGCCTTTGGCGCCCCTCTGCCCTCCGGTCCTGACCCCTACCTTCAGGGTCTCTGCGTGGATCTTATTCAGCTGAGACACTTGCTGGCGCTTGGACGCTTTGGTGGCCTCTAAGATGCTTTCCAGACTCTGGTTTGCTTTGCGCAAGGACTGAAGCTCCGACTCCAGTTCCAGATGCTTCTTCCTATTCACAAATCACCACAGCATTAACAATACGCCTATTTTATTGTGGTTTATGTGACCAATGAGAAGACATGAAATGAGACTGGCCAGGTGCTACTTAATTGTTTTAGTCATAGTTTTCTTTTACAAAATGGAATTGGTTCCTAAATCTGAAAATCTATAGTTTCTATAATGGAAATGACTAATCAAAACAAGTTGATTTTAACATATAAATTCAACATTTAATTAAAAAAAATTAAAGACAACACTTTTATATAAATAGCATCTTAGGGTCATATAAAAGTTTAAAATCTTAAATTCAAGAGCAGTATAATTGTTAGTGCATTTATCAGACTTGTAAAGGCTGGCTTGGCCTCTTCTATAGAGTAATAAAGAGCTAGAAATCGGTCAGTCCATTTATATTCTGGCAAGCCCTAAAAGCGTGACCATGGTTGCTTGCTGGTGAACATGATCAACATTTAAAGTCAGATACAGGATCCTAAGTCCAAAGGAGTCAGCATCAAAATTTCTGACACATACCAGTATCAGAGAAAGGGGCTCCTTATTGGATAAAGGTATAGCAGACAGCATGTAAGAAGGTTCACCTACTTGGTGAGCTCTTTGAATTCTTCATATTCCTGCTTGGAAGTACTCAATTCACCCTGTGTTTGGAGAAGTTGTGCTCTTAGCTTCTCTACTGAGGCTGATGAGTTGGACTCTGAGGAAGTCACCAAAGGATGTCCTTGCTGACCTGAGTAACAATAGAGAAAAAGCACAGAAACTCTGAACTACTAAACTGTTGGCTAATATACAACGTTTTCAATACTTCTGTCAGACACTCAGCCAACAATATTTATTAATCACTTTCTAACTGTATCGTACTGGGCATATATGGCCTATGCTAAAAGGAAGCATGAAGCAGGAGAGTTAAAATCAGAAAACATATTTCTGACTTTGAGGAAATTATAGTCTAATTGGAGGTCCAGGATGTACCCAATGTGTTTAAAAGTAACAGAAAACACAAGCTGAGATGACATAGGATAGGAAATACTTGGTTATGGCTAGAAGACATTACCTCAGATAGGGAACAAAGAAAATAGCTAAACAGGCATTTTTTCTGAATGGACAGCTATTAACAAAATTTGTCACCCAGGATCAGTGTTGGAAGCACTTAGATTTAAAGTATGGGTAAAAAGCATTTTTAAGTGAGCTTCAAACAGGAGTTATGGGTTATTACATTCTCTATTTTGCTCAAAGTACTTCTGAGGCTGTAAAAGGCCAACAAAACATGGCAAGAAAGATCAGTGGAAACAAAACATTTATGACATTTAAAAAAGCTCAGTTCATATTTAGCTGAAATATTGTGTGTGATTTTGACTTCTACCTTAGGATGAATAGAGAAAAGTCTAGAAAAGAGAACTTAAAATTATCAAGGGTACAAAGGGATTTGTGAAATAAGACTAAAAAAATTAGAATTTTCCATAAAATTTTAGTATTAAAATTCAAAAGTTCAAGCTTTGGTTAAACTCCAGAATATTAAAGGATATCTCTTAAGGCTTGAAAGAAATAGTTTTAGTATAAATTATCATCATACAGTGTGGAAATAAACTTGTGGAACTCTTTGTCTGAGGTGATGCTGCAAGGAAGAAAATATACATATATTCAAGAAAAGCTTAAGCAATTTCATAGCAGATTGCTGCTTAATAGGCTATTTGGGGGAATGCTGGAAGGGGTTGGGCTTTATTTTAAGTCTGACAACAAAATGACACGTACTGGGAGGGCCCATCTGCACACTGTCACTCAGTTGACTGGCTCATCAGTATGACCCAGGATGGTCTTTATGAGTCTTCTCCCTTTACTAAAATCTCCATCCATGGCCTTGTGCATGGTACAGATCTGGCTCTGGGTTCTTAAAGATTCTGCCAACAGAATACAAGCTCTGGCAGGTCCTACATAGTGGGAAAGGCTTTGGGCCTCTGCCTATTGACCAAGTGTGGGCCTGGTGTCCAAGGACGCACCTGGTGACATTTCATGAAGCCTCACCACAAGAATCTTGGCCACAAAGTAATCATTTTTTCTAGAAACTACTTGAGAGGTGAAGAAGCTTTTGTTAAAGCATGTAGTATATGGCAGGCCCACAGCCCACCTACTGAACTCGCATTCCCTACGTCACAGCTGAGGAATTGTCTTAGATTCCTCTCTCTCGCCCCTATGTCCAATTGGCTGCAAGGACAGTCCTTTCAACCTCCCCAACATTTCTCAATACACTCCCTTCTCTTCTCTGACACTGCTTCCTTCCTTCACTTCATACAGTTTAAGAGCCTGCTGGGGGGGTCTGCTGACCTCCAATCTCTCCCCATTCCAGGTATCCTCCACTAAGGTGCCAAAGTGATTTTCCTACAGCACAGCAGGGCTCACCTTTTTAAGACCCTGTTCAATAAATGTCAGTGGCTCCCTATTACCTCTGGGATCAAAGAGGCATATTTTTGCTTTTATTTTTAAAGCCCTTCGTAAACAGACTCCTCCCATCTTTCTGGTCTTCTTACACACTCTATTCCATGATCTAGTGACACTGGCCTCCTTGCTCTTCCCTCACAAGTCCCTCCATCTATCAATCTCAGACATTTTCTGGCTGTCCCTCATGCCTGGAACCTTCTCCCTGCTCATCTCCACCCCTGGGCACCCTTGATTATCCTCCATCATCCTGTTCTATCTTGTCTATACTTAGTCTCTCCCCTTAGACTGTGAGCATCTTGAATCACACGTGGCTTTTTACACACTCAGCACCTAGCATATAGACTACTGGGGGCAATTGGGGTTAAGTAACTTGCCCAAGGTCACACAAGCTAGGTTTTTTGTTTGTGTGCGTTAAGTGTCTGAGGCCGGATCCGAACTCAGGTCCTTCTGCCTCCAGGGCCGGTGCTCTACTCACTGCACCACCTAGCCACCCCAAGCATATAGTCTTACATAAAGTAGAGCTCAAAGTCTGATGAACTAAACCTTCAGTCCAAGTACTTTAAATGGAAATATTATCCAACCTCAAGACACTATGGTGCATTATGTGAAATTCCAACAGTGGTAAAATGATAAGTAAAAATGGGCATTTCACCGCTATTTCTGTTATGCTGCATAATTCGTTACTATGATTTTAAAGAAAATGTATTTTAGTGTTTAAAAGAAGAAACACAATGCACCGAAGTGACGATCAATTTCATATGCAGAGGACACAATACACAAGAAGGCAGAGTCAGCACTTAAAAGCTAAAATTAAGACCAAAGCTAGAAAAATATTACAAACACCATTCAGAAAACATGCTGTTAATTAACTCAAAATCTGATGGAAATGAATGATGTAAACCAGAAATTAACAAAGCATTTGGAAAAAAAAAAAGAGAGAGAGATGGCAGTCTGTGGGAAGTGGTTATCATTATGCTTGCCATCTTGGGTCAGCATTAGGGGAGAGATGGGGACAATATTTGGAACTCAAAATCTTTTGGAAATAAATGTTGAAAACTAAAGAATAAATAAATTCTGGGGGAATGTTGAAAACTACATGTAATTGGAAAATAAAGAAACTATTTATAAAAAAAAAAGAAAACATGCTGTTTTCACAAGGCAAATTCCTATATTTCTGATGTACATTACTTCTCAGACCCTCTTGCCCCTCTATTTTGTTTTTACCTTTATCATTTTTCTCTGTGCCAGAAATTTCAAAGAAAGCTTGCTCTAATTTTGCAATGGTTTGTGTATCCATTTCTTGGACTCTTTTCACAGATTCTAAGGACCGAAGTCTCTTGTTCTCCTCCCTGAGGGAGTGGTTTTCCATGGCATACTTCACAATACGAGGGTGATGCTCTATCTGTGAGACAGGAGGGTTTATGACTTAGATTACATTCTTACTGAAGAATATGATTTTCTTCAGTAAGAATGCTGAAATTAAATCTGTTAGAGAGAGAGCTAACATGCCTTTGGAAACAAAATGTTACAATTAAATTAACCCTGAATGTGAGTAATCAGTAAGAGCTGGCTTATTTCCCCAGTTTCATTCATACAAGGAAAATACACTAACCATTTTGACAGCAATCATTACACATTTTAACTCTTACCTACTATAATAGCTAGTTCCACAGCCAGCTACTTCCACAGTTATGAAGGCTGCCAAAAATACAGTATTTTATTATTGCAATAAACTTCCTGACTTCTATAAATCTTTTCATTTGATCCTTCGATGACCAAGAGAGATATGATCTATCACAAGAAATGACCTTTCTTTATTAAGAGTAATATTAAGTGACTACAAGGTTGCCCTGATAAAGATGACACCTTAATTATAAGGTCAATGGGTTCTACCAAACTATATTTCATTTCATCCCCTCCAACCCCCACACTGTTTCTCAATTTTGAGTTTTCCCTCTCAGTTATCTCTCCCCATTAGGACAGTACATGGTCAGGGAAAATGAAATTTTCATTTTTTTTTTGAAATCACAGCACTCAACTGAGTCTATTCCTAGAAGTTTATCTAAAAAAAAAAAACCTCTTGGGTGTGTCTAAAAGTAACCTGGCAGATTACAGGCCTAGAGTAAATCACTTGTCATCACTGTCCTTAGCAGAACTGTTACTTGAGAAAACAGCCCATCTGCTTTTAATTTCACACTTTAAAAATCATTTTAAAAAAAGTTAAACTATATCCTATTCCCTCTCCCCCAAATTAGAAAGTTTTATAGCTATATAGAAGATTCACTTGGATTACAGATATTAAACCAGAGGCTTATATGAGTCAATAGATGGTATTAGCACTTCAAAGTACTTTGAAGCATTGAAAATATAGTCATACTGCATCAGCTGGTTTTTGAGAAATCCAGTATGACCCCTTATACACCACTTGATAGCTGTAGTCCTACCCAAGATTCATTTAATTTTGGGGCTCCTCCCCCCACAACCAAAATCCTGTTAAAACCAAACAGGGTTGGTTGAGGGGTACAAATGCAGCATTAAACAAAAAGTGCTGAGTGGAAAAGTTATTCAGCAATGTGCAAAGCCCCAATGGCAGCAGCTCTGTAGACACTCCCGGAGGCTACAGATGCATCTTTTGGGCCCAAAAGCTTTGGGCTCCATTCTAGCTAGTGGACACAGTCTCACTCTACAATTTAAACCTCTTCCCATTTCAGACTGAGGGGGAATGAAGGAAATGAAGGAAAAGTAGTTACTGGAATTAAATAGCTCAAGTAGCCTAACCAGTAAGATTCATGAAAAAACCCAGCCACTTCATCAAATCGTGCCCCGGCCTGCTCCCTCTTCACTGTTTATGAGGTTCAGAGAGCAGCCCAAGTAGCCTGGACTTACCTGTTCTCGCAGAGTCCGGATCTCTTCCCTTAACTCACAAAGGAGATGCTCCTGCTCTTCTGGCAGAAAACAGCCCCTTGCTTCTCTCTGCAGCTTCTCTAAGCGCATTATATGATCCTCCCGAAATTTAACGATCATTTTATTGGACTGAATGAATTTTTCCTTCTTGACACTAAGATCTTCCAACTGTGCAACTTTTTCTAATAAAGACTTGAAGAAGAGATAATTTAGCACAACTAAGGACAAATGCACCTCTCTCAACATTTCTTAAGAATTCATAAAGCATATAACAGAATCTGTAAATAACTTCAAATTAAACCTTAATTCAGATATTTCATATTCCTAGCTTGCATTTTTAATATTTTTACTGGTAAAAATCTGCCTCAATTTTGAAAGGATGTCCTAAATAGCTCTAATCCCAATATAGCAAAACTCAGTTTCTTACCTGCTTTTCATGTTCAGATTTCTTCAAGAATAACATTGCCTCTCGAAAACAGTGCATGTATTTAGTATTTTCTTCATCTAAAATAAAAAAGAAATGTTATTCCTCCCTCAAAAAAAATATTAAGGAACAAACTTTTCAAAATCCCAACAACACATAACAGCAATAAAATTTTCTTTTGCACTTTTTTCTAGTATAACAGAAAATCAGAATTTCAAGGCTTGAAACCTTAAAGTTCAATCTCTCCATTTACAGGGGAATATATTTCTAGGACCTTTACCAGACCCAGTAGTTACTCAATAAAAAAAATTAAGTTTTCTTGCCCTGAGTAGTAAAACTATACATGTATAATGTCTAAACAGAATAATAGGTCTAAAATTTTTACTAAGATCTTTTTTGTATCATGGCTATCTGACTACATGCAAAACAATGTTTCTTAGCAATAGACATGGAGAGATATGTGGGTAGAATATTTGTACTTAAAAACAAGACTACAGAAAATGTAAAAAAAAAATAGGTCTCATCATTTTAAGCACTGAAAGACAAGTAGGTATCAGAACCTGGTTTATGGGACATAGGTATCAGAACCTGGTTTATGAGGCAAAGGAGCACTAAAGAGGAATTGGCTAGAAGTCACAAAAATTAAATATTTACCTAGACATCTCTAGGGGATTGCAAATATATGAGGGATATGAAAAGATGTGCCTTGCAGATGAGCACTTAATAAATGTTGGTAGAACTGTATTGCTAAAAAGGATCTTTTCAAGGAAAGTAAAAAAAATGCATTTTTGCAATTATATATATTTGAATTTGCTCTGAGGTCTAATTTCAATATCCTTTAAGGGATAAGGAAAATACCACACCCAAATTTACTGTGAAAACGTCATTAGAAGATTCATATCACAGTATTTGAAAATGAGCGATTTCTGATTTCATTTTAGCACAATAGTAATACATAGACTGAGGCAGCTAGAAGGTTTAATGGATAGAGCACTGGGCCTGGAGTCAGGAAGATCTGAGTTCAAATGTGTCCTCAGGCATTTTTTATTAGCTGTGTGACCTTGGACAAGTCACTAAACCTGTTTGCCTTAAGCCACTGGAAAAGGAATGGCAAACCACTCTAGTATCTTTGCCAAGAAAACCCCAGACAGTAGGATCCATAGGGTTACAAAGAGTCAGATGTGACTGAAGAACTGAATAATACATGAACTACAAACTGAAGAACTGGAGCCACTTGAAAGTTCCCCTGATGTGATCTCAAAGCAACGCCAAATATGGGAAACAAGGGAAGACAGCAGGTCAGAGACTTACTACCAGAAGTCACTTATTCTAGCACCCGTGAGCACAGGCTTCCCTGGCTCCCCAGCTCTGGGCCTGGCCCTGGCCTTCAGCTGGATCTCGCTAGGCAGGCCCCCATCAGCTCCTCTTAGGTGTTTCCGTCCCACTCATGCAGGCAGAAGCTCTTTGGTTTTGCTCCAGATGTGTTCCCAACACGTGGTATCCTACCCCGCACACAAGAAGTACTTAATAGATGCTTGCTGACTTGAGATGCTGCTGCTCAATCATTAAGGAAACCAAAGAAGACCAAGTACAGCAGGTGAGCTCAATTTTAAGGCTTGTTAATATGATTTCAATTCTAGAGTTTTGAAATTCTGAGTATTAAATGTTCTTAGGACAAGAGAGTGGCATTCAGAGACAAGAGAACAGCTTTCTTGGTCATGGGGCTACAGAACTCTTGATGAAGAAACTCCCTCTGCCCATGCAGACAGGCCACCATTTCTGCAGTATGTTAAGTGACTTTTGCAGGATCACACAGCCAGAATGAATTAGGAACAAGCCTTGAACCCAAGCTTTCCTGTCTGAGGCTGCCTTCCAAACTACTCCTTCTCTTCTACCTTCCCTCAGTAATCACATTTATTGAGGCTTACAAAGTATTTTTCTCCCAAAAGCTCTACAAGGTATATATGAGAAAATGAGGCCTGCAAAGGACAAATGATTCACCCCTGCTCACCCTGTTAGTAAATGTTATGGCCAGGACTTAAGGCTACCTAATTTAAGGAGACCTGATAGAAAAGCTAGTCTTTTGAAAAATGGGAGACATAAAGGTGATGGCATATATGTATGTTAAATCCTGAGCTGATGGCTTAGTATGGAAAATGAAAATATATGTTGATTTTTAGTTCCTTAGATTTATGAAACAGAAAAAAAAACCCTGCATGCTGATGATGGAGGAACCATTTTTGGATTCTATACAGCAACAGGAATGGGAATGGGAATTGAGAAGCTGACCTCCCACTGCTCAATGTTGAGGATAAGGAGAAACAGCCACTATTTTAGTATTATTTAAGCAGATTTGGGACAAAGGATGAGAATGGGCCAACATGGGTCATGTGACTCCTGCAAAGGTCATATGAATGAGGCAAGTCTGCAAGGCTTTGCTGTATAAACAAAACCTTCCAGACTTCTTGATGTGACCTCTGCCATTTGGAGCTTATTGTGCCACATGGTTCCAGAGTTAGCCACAGACTGTGAAGTAGAGTCCCTGCCCTCAGTGTATCTCCTGCTTGTTGGGCTGCATTCCCTCTCATCTACTTCTTCCTCTGGCCCCTCCTTCTGTGTCTTAATGAGCACCATCTTGTGACAGAGTTTGAGATCTGGTCATCCTGGGCCCCTCGATCTTGTTCTAGACAGAAGCTCTTTGGGCATCCGCCTGGGCCAGCACCAAAAGGCTAAGCATGAGAAACACCAGGGTGCCTCACCTGGGCCAGCACCGGAGCCCACGGCCAGCTGTGCCAGCTGTGCCAGCTGGTCTCTGAGCTTCTTCACTTCTGCTTGAAGCTGGCTCACATTTCCTTGCATGTCTTCATTTACCACAGCCTGAGGCAAAAAAGGGAAAATGGACAAAGATAATGAAAATCATTCTTCTGTTACATAGTTTCCCAAGTTAATTTGGCCACTGAACTTCAAATATGATGATGAATCTTATAAATGTTGGGGAGGACAAGACACTTAAAATGCTCTTAGTAAAAAAGAAGAGACTGGGAAAGTTTTGAAAGAAAATGAGCCTATTTCCATGCTGAAAGATCGCTGTTATGCGTATACATGCATTTGATTTTTAATACTTTTAGAGGAAAAAACAACAGGCACCAGGGTTCCTAACCATTCACACTGCTTAGCTTTACGTTCAGATTTGTGTATGATGTAGAATAACAAGTAGTTCTACCCATGTACAAACAGCAACAAAATACCCAGAATGGAAATACAGGGACATCAATGACCTTAGAGACCATCTGACACCAGCATGTCACTGCTAAGGAAGTGGAAGCCTCATCAAGAAGTGACTTACCCAAAGTCTTTGATCACTCACAGAAATACAGGCACAGGAACTAAAGGGTCTGGGCACTTAGTGGTCTGGGACTCGAGGCCCAGATCAGTGCTGCTTCTATTATCAACTGGACAAAAAGTACTCGCTAAGCACCCAGGTGCCAGATGCTGCGCTGGGTGATGGGGTGACATAGCCTTTGCCCTCACAGAGCTTACATTTTATCAAGGGCTACAACGTGGACTATATTCAGTTCTCTATGTTTACACAGAATACAAAGTGAACTGCGTATACCTACACACATGTGCAGGGGCACCACTAGGGGAATCTCTCTCAAAGAGAGTCCTGGGGCTAATCCTTCACAGGAGTGAGCAGTTCTATAAGAAGAGATGGGAATGAAGATGGAGGACATGCTAGGAAAAGCAGTCTGCAAAGGCCCAGAACTGGGTGATTCAGGGTCTCAACATCTCACCAAGCACTAGAGTGACCCAGCCAGCCTGAGTTTGGGTCTGCAGGACAAAACTAACAAAGGACCTAAATACCATCTTTTGGTCCAGAGCTCTTGGAGTGATGAGAGCCCCATGTGACCTGGGTGGCTTCTTACGCCAGATTTCCTAAGCCTACTTTCAATTTTGATTTGGGATTCTTGGGTTCTTAGAGCAAACTCCCTCTTTTTCTTCTCTCTCAACTTTTCCTCCTGCAGAGAGGTAAAAGTCATATGGAGTTCCTGTCCTAGGTACCTAGGCCTAGAGCAAGTTTGAGGGTACAGCGGTCTTTTAAGAATAGGTACCTCATCTCACTGGAGATCCTTTCCTGCCTCCTGATAGGTTTTTCCACACTAAAGCTATCTAATACATTGAGTAAGGCCAGTTTCCTGATTTCTCTTCTCCCAAATAGTTTTGTTCTGCTAAGCTGGTCCCCTTTCCATTGGAGTACTTGCTTCAGTACTTCAAGAATCATGATTTTTTTCGGTGTGGGTACAATCTCTCCACTAACACAAACTATACCCGTCAAACACCTTATGTCAGATGGCTTTTGTGAGTTCCAGTGGTTGAAAAATTTCACCATCCTATAGTCAATTTTCTTTGAAAATTGTATGAAAATTTGTATGAAATCTGCCACCAGGCCCAGGCTCACAGTTTTTCTGGCTTAGTAGGAGCTTATATTCCACTGGCTGAGCCTTTAAAACTCCAGAATTATTTTTACTCCACACTGAGGCATTGGAGGTCTTTTGGGGAGAATTTCTCACTTGCTTGTTAATCAAGGTGCAAACTGTCCTTGTGGCAGTTGTGGATTCTGACTGCAACTCTACTGTCGGGGTTGCTTCCTCATGGTGATCGGTCACTTACCTCTTACTTGATTAAGTTAACCTCTACCCTGGTCGGGAACTGGCAAAGGATCTCTCTCATGGGGAGACAATTTGCACAGAGGGCCGCAAAAAGAATAAGAGAGGAATCCTCCTCTGGTCTTAAATGGTTCCTACGTAAATAGTGAGAGCATCCCATTGCTCTTGCTGAGTTTAAGCCACTAGAGCAAGAAGAACCATATCACAGGATACTCAAAACTATGGAAAGGTACTATAGAATTGGATTGTTTTAGAAAAAGGAAAGAGTATAATCTGCCAACTAAGCCAATAAGCTTGACTTGTTCCTGGTGAAATCCTGCACCAGGATTAAAGAGGATGAAAGTAAATACCTAGAAAAGGAAATGGTAATTACTAATGGCCAGTATAATTTGATCATGAATATGCCATGCCAGATTAACCTAATTTCCTTTAAAAAAAAAAATCATCAAGATCATTGAGATTAGGAAATAAGGATGATGCTGTGGGTACAGTTACCCAGATTACAGCAGAATATTTGACAAAGTTCCTTGTGCTATTCTTATGAACAAGATAAAGAGTGATACACATGCAGGTATCAGATGTATTTAGAACTGAAAATGTCTGGATCCTAAAAGGGCTGATTAATGGTTCTGTATCAACCTGGGAGCATATCTTTAGTAGAATATCCCTGGAATCTGTGCTTAGTCTTGCATCATTTAACATTTTTATCAATTGTTTGGATAAAGGTAGAGATGACATGTCTATGATATCTGCAGATGACACAAAGCTATCACAGTTCTAGTCTTCAGCCAAGTCTGAAGCCTGCAGAGGAACAACCAAGGCAGGAATCCCAGGCCAAAGGGGTCCCTGCAGTTGGGTTACTCAGAACCAGCAGAGCTTCCTAGTTGCCTAACAGTAGCCCAATCACAGTCTACTGGAGCTTCCAACCAGGGACAAGCCAACAGGAGTATAAGCACACCCAGACCTGGGTCAGAGACCTGTAGAGCTCAGACCATGTGGACAGCAATCAGACTTTATCCTGGGGAGCACTGATAGTTTGTAGGTCCCCAATATGAGCTGTCCCTGAGATTCTGTCGTGTTACCACACAACTACAGAACAGTCAAGAAGGCAGCAGTAGAACAAGAAATGTACCCAGCCCTGACATAAAAAGTCTGAAGACAGAAGGTAGGCTAGAAAAATGAATAAACAAAATGTCCCACCATAAAAGGCTATTCTAGTGACAGAGACACTCAAGCTATAAACCCAGAAGAGAATGACTCAAAATACCTACAGACAAAACTTCAAAGAAAAAACACAGTGCGGGCATAAATTCAACTACAATTCAAACATGAGTTGGACTAGAGATAGCCTTTGAGGTTCTTGATATCTCTGAGATGATATAAGGATAATTTAGGAAATTTAGCCTCAAAGTACCAGTTATAATTAAGCTTAACTTCCTCCTGAAAGAGAAAACAACAGTCTTCCTATAGCCAAGTCCCACAAAACAGCTCCTAACCATAAAAACTATCCAGGTAGAAAATGTGCCCTGAGGTTCAATTCTTTTTATATGTGCTTTTCCCCATCTGAATATGAGCTTTTTGAGGGCAGTAACTGTCTTTCTTTTTGCTTTTATCTGTATCCTTTGTGATCAGCACAGTTGCCTGGCATATTATAAATGCTTAACAAAATGCTTACTTGATGTGACCATAAAATAAATGGCCAGCATTTCATTTTTATGGCATTTCATGATCTAATTTTTCTTTATCTTATTGGTAATAAAAGATACTCATAAAAATATTTACCTTGTTTTTAATCAGCTTAGCTCTCTGAGCAAAGTTAAGAGTTGAGAGAGTTTCTCCAAAACACTTGGACCCAGGGTGGACATTTGCAATTATGACTGTTTTGGCATTACCTCCAAGAGAATCCTGTTTAGTAATATAAATTATTAGTTAAAAAGAATCAGACAATAATTCTTCCCTCTATTAAACATATAACTGGCAAACAGAATAAGAAAGAGTTGTTTCCATGACTAATTCATTTAGTGTAACTTTTAAAATATGCTCAACAGACATCCCACTTTACCCGTAGTAAGAAAGTCAGTTTGGAGTCCCGATAGCACACATGTCTTTGTTTTCCGTTACCAACGTCTACTAGTGCTGTAATCACCTGGCCCAGGCAGCTCAGTGATCGATTTATATTACCTGCTTCCTAAATCACAAGAGAAAAAGAAGAAATGCTTAGTTTGGCACAGGCTACTTGTTTTGTAACTAATACAATAACAAGCAGCAGCAGCTAAAACTCTGACTGGCAAGTGATAAAGAACAACAGTACTGGCAATGATTTTCTGGTTTTTTCCTTTTTTAAAATTTTAATTTATTTTTAGTGTCCAATATTGACTCCCATAAGTTTTAAATTTTCTTCCCCTCCTTCCCCAGGATGGCATGCAATCTGCTAGAGGCTCTCTATATACATTCCTATATTCACATTAGTCATGCTGTATAGAAGAATTGTAACCAATGGGAGAAACCAGGAGAAAGAAA
The DNA here is from genome assembly GCA_011680675.1 of Gymnobelideus leadbeateri. NCBI lineage: Eukaryota > Metazoa > Chordata > Mammalia > Diprotodontia > Petauridae > Gymnobelideus > Gymnobelideus leadbeateri. Next base: position 1,445,209 of record WOXC01004382.1, read on the forward strand.
AACCAAACAACAACAAAAGAAAGCAGTCTGCTCCGCTCTGCAGTCACACTCCACAGTTCTTCCTCTGGATGTGGGCAGCATGTAAATGCCATCATGAGTCCTTTGGAACTGTTTTAGGTCCTTGCATTGCTGAGAAGGGTTAAGGTTATCAAAGTCAGTCATCGCAGGCTGTGGCTGTTATTGTGTTACAATGTTCTCTGGTTCCACTCACTTCACTTAGCATCAGTTCATACAAATCTTTCCAGGCTTTTCTGAAATCTGCCAGCTCCTCATTTCTTATAGCACAATAATATTCCATTACATTCATATTCCACAACTTGTTCAGCCATTCCCCAGCTGATGGGCATTACCTCAATTTCCAGTTCTTGGCCACAACAAAAAGAGCTGCTATAAATATTTTTGCAATGTGGGTTCTTTTCCCATTTTTATGATCTCTTTGGGATACAGTCCTAGAAGTAATTGGCAATGATCTTCTTAAAAACAACAACAAAAGAGAGTGCTTGACCACACTAATCTTTTCCTACATTTACCTTTTGTTCAGTTTTTAGTACTGAAGGGAAAGCAAGGAAACATTTTGGTTGTTCAGTCATTTTTTAGTTGTATCTGACTCTTTGTGACCCCATTTAGGGTTTTATCAACAAAGATACTGGAGAGGTTTGTCATTTCCTTCTCCAAGTCATTTTACAGATGAGGAAACTGAGGCAAACAGGGTCAAGGGACTTGCCCAGGGTCACACAACTAGCTAGTGTTTAAGGACAGATTTGAATTCAGGAAGATGAATCTTCCTGACTCCAGACTTGGTACTCTATGCATATGACACCACCTAGCCATCCAAGGAAACATACTAGATTTAATTTTCTAAAATACAGTGGACCCCGGTATAATAACTGACTTTTGGAGACAGGATGAATACATGCCTATCTGTGTGGAGTTGTTTCAATAATTTGATTTGAAATAATTGAGTTTTGAAAGGAATATATCAGAAAGCAACATATGTTGGGGCTGGTGACCTTTTGTTTGCATTGCTGTTATCAGTGGAAGCATGAGCTTTAGGGGAAGGTAAGGAAGGAAATGAGAGGGTCCAGATAGGGTAGCAGATGATCCCTTTACTTAGATCCTCTATAACCTGGGTTCAAACTCTCTTCCCATTTCTCTCTAAAGTAAAGCCTCTCTTCTAACCAGGATGGATTATGGTTCTCACCATTTTCTGAAAATGCCATGTCCATTGTACTGTCCATATAGTTACCTTGATCTGGGAAGCTCTTATCTAAATCCTACCTAGTGTTCAGGTGTTGCCCAAGTCTGCCTCCCTCCATGAAGCATTTCTCAACAATTCTTGGCCAATCCGATCTTTCTCTTTTCTAAACCACTTCTCAGTTACAGAACCAACTATGGCATTTGATAAATTGAAACATCAAAGTAATAACTGACATCTTGTCTGCCCAGTAAGAGAGTAAGATCCTCAAAAGCAGGTGTGGTACTTTTTAGCCTTTAGCCCAGTCCTATAGTAGGGGGTCAAGTACTCAAGATCCAATGAAGATCCCACACTGAATTCTTACCTTCAATCTCAAACCTTCTGTATGTGTATCTTTTTGTCTTTCGGATCCAGCTAAGTCTACCAGGTTGAGTTGGGAGGACCGAATATTGACAACATCATTGCTTTTCTCCATTGATTCTACTGTAATTGTAAAGACAGCATGAGACCTGGAAGACTCTCTATTCATAGATGTAGCTGCCACACGTCTATTTCGCCATCCCCCAGATAATACCTAGGAAGAAAGAAAGATATCAAAAAGTCAGCAATAGGTACTTCCAAGAAATAGAAACTGATCTTGCTAATCAAGAACGTGAGAATAACTTTATTTTAATAAGAAAATAAGGGATAGCTCCAAAAAAGTGTATCTACACTTTCTACATACACACGTATTTATATAATAAAATGTTTAAACTCTAGAACAGGGCAGGGAAACATACTACCTCCATCTTAATTTCACTAGGCGTTCTAGTCAAATGCCAAGTGGTTTATCAGGCAGGGTACTGTACTCTTACTACTTTTAAAGTTCCTTCTGTCCTCTACTCTTCTGTCTTGCTTTTAAAGTCATAGCCCAGATCCAACCTCTCTTTCTAATCTTATCATACATTACTCCCCTTTCTGCACTCCATAGTCCAGCTCAACTGGACTACCTGTTTTCTTCCAACCCACGTCTCAGCCTCTTTGCATTCATTCTAATAAGAGAAGGCAACACCAAGGATGGTTCAGCTGCAAGGCAGATGGACAGACCCAGTCGTTTTCAGGTTCAGTGGCAAAGCAGAGAGTAATGGATCCTCTTTAGTATCTCCACTGATAAAAACCATAACCATTTCTGATGCTGAACCACTTGGCAGTGCTAAAGACATTGGTGCTGACAATTTCTTTTCTAGGTCATCTGGGGCTATTGGCTGCTAAGAAGTAAAGAGGTGGCTGTACCTGCAGGGCAGTCAACAAGCAGCATCTCCAACAATGCTGACTCCCTGGATAATGGCTGTTAGGGCTGAGCTACCTGAGGATCTAATGTCTCCTCTTAATATGCCACAAGATACATGTTTCCTTTTTACCTAGTTGGCTTATGTGTATGTCAACCATAAGAAGTAACTGTATCAGCCAGGAAGAAAAAGCATATACCCTACAGATCACAGACCATTTAAATCAACAAGCATGAGTTAAGCACCTACTATGTGCCAGGGCCTGTTTTAAGTCCTGGGGATAAAAAAAAAAATCCCCACCCTCCAGGAACACATGGTCTAACGGGGAGGGACAACAGGCAAATGACTGAGTGGAAATAAAATGACACACATGATGCAAATATGCAATACATCAAAGGCAGGAGGAAAACGTTCTGAAAGAAGTATGACAATTCAGATAAAACAAGAGTATGTAGGGGCAGTGTCCAGCCAGATCAACGTCAAGCTGAGAGGGGCACTGCACACCCAACAGGGGCTTGGCACTCCTCTCTGGACCTTTGCCATCAGCTTCTCTCTTCTGGAAGCCCTGTCCTTCCTACAATGGAGCCCCCAGAATTAAAACAGCACTCTGGCTGGGTAGCTCCATAACCTCCCGTGTCCTTGACACTAGGACTCTGAACACAGCATTGGCTTCTGTGGCTGCCCTGCTGTGTCACTCATACATCCTGATAGCCCGGAAACCACTGAAATTCATAGTTGTTTTTTTTTTTTCAGATTAACTAAAGTCTCTTTCCCTCATTTTATACTAGGATACTTGGAAACTGCATTATATATTAATCTCTATCAAGTTTAATCTTATTAGATGGATTAAAGAGCAAACAGATAAGGAAATGCTTTAAAACAATTACTTTTAAAAGAATGGTTGAAATAGCCAATGATGATAATGTTAATAAAAAGTTGAAAGAAATATTTACCAGAGTCACATTACTATAAGAACAACTAAGTTTACTGTATGAGAATTTTGGCAGTCAGGGAATCAATAAGGATAGAAATACTCAATATTAAACATTTAAATAACATTTTACCACCAAAAAAAGTTTATTTCTTCATGCAAAGGTGAAACCTATGAAAAGTTATATTTTCCTCTTTTTCATATGTATATTCTCTATTACTCCTTTACAAAATATTTATCAGTTTTATTTTGGGCACTTTTACTTCTGCCAAGTGTGTGCCTCAACTCTATGGGAATGCCACCCAAACACCAAATAACACAAGACATTACCTGATAGGCTTCAGCAGCAGATGTTACCACCTGTTCAACAGCACCAACAACACAGACACCCTTCTTGATATGTTCCCTTAATAACAGCCCAGTAGAGGCAGAATCCAAGAGATCAAATATCTGCTCATTGTAAATTTCAATGAATGAGCACTTACAAAGGAAAGTCTTTCCAGCACCAGCCTGGAAAATAGCATTTTACATGGATATATCATTTTCACAAAAGCACTTTTTCTAGCACAGCAGCAATCATGATAATCATCTTACAGTCACTTCATAAGGCCATCTTTCCTGTGACAGTGTTTTTTTCTGCTCCCCAGATCTATACTAGTTATACATTTTCTATATTTTATAAAACATATAATCTATTTTCCTAACAAATGTCTAATATATAGATATGGATAAACATACATATTTCAACTACTACACAGTGCTTAGTTTCAGTGACAGTCAAGTGGCAGTTGCTGGACTGAGTACTAACTGCCAATGTAAGGGGACAGAGCACATGGCAAGAGTCACGGGTCTAAAGTCCATGTGCAATGGGCACCACAACTTTGGATTCACTAAAGTAGAACCCCAAAACAAGAGAAGACACAGACTGAGAGAACGGGCCCTCAGAGACCTACTGACTGTGCTGGAAGCCCACAAACAACTCCTGCTGGGAGGTCATGATACTGTGATGAGGATGCCTGCCCAAAGCTGGGGGGAGATGGATCTACGCATGGCACACAACAACACAGCATGGTAAAGTGAGACCGGGCACAGGGCAAACAAAAATATCTTGAGAATATTATTTCGTTTGAGAAATGTGAGACTAAAGTAATTACTTTCTCCTTGTTCACTGACTTGCAGGTAGGATTTATTTTTACTAATAAGCAAATTAAAGCTATGTGTAACTATGATGAATCCAATTCCTTTCTCTTTCCTTAAGAACTGGGTTCTGTATATCACCCTACTAATATATTTTTGCCCTTCTCCACCCTCATGTTTTCATCATGTTCTTATATATAGCATCACTTTTACATTCTAATATGCTCAAAATCTTATATCCTGTGCCTCTCAACTTAAAAATAAAATTTACCTTCTCCTTTTCACGATCAATTAAAAAAAAGAGATATTCAAAACTTCTGGGAATTACTCCTCTAAGGTTATGAGTGAAATTATCAGACTCAGATGGTCCTAAAGAAAATAAATTTGAAAAGGTTCATAAAATCATCAAGTATTTGGTTTTTTTTTTGGAGGGCAATTGGGGCTAAGTGACTTGCCCAAAGTCATACAGCTAGCGTGTTAAGTGTCTGAAGCCTGATTTGAATTCAGGTCCTCCTGACTCGAGGACTCGTGCTCCATTCATTGGGCCACCTAGCTCCCCCCAAGTATTTGTTTTTATAGTACTAGACTAGCTATTTCACAAGACTGAAAATAATCAACATATTACTGAAAATAAAACAAATTTTACCTACAAATCTATTTCCTTATTTATTCTTTAGCATAAGATTAACTTGAAAAATTTGCAGAAAACCTAAATTACAACCCAAGGCAAAGGAGTAAGAGAGGACCCATAGACACTAATCTAAGTCATTTCTTTAATAGTTTTAAAGATTTATCAGTTCTTTGCTATGGGTTCTATCCCCCACCAGCAACAGATCACCAAATAGTTGATTTTTTTCAGTCACAGCAAAAGAATACCTTCTGGAAAACATGTGGGGAGGTGCTCTGGTGGTCTGGCCTTATTGGAGTTGAATACTTAGTCTCTGACCATAAAACTTCTCCAGAAAGGCAGAACTTAGCAGATCGCCATCACTTTGTCATAGCCTTCAAAATCCCAGGGCTACTGAGGCATCTAGGTGGCACAGTTAATAGAGTACCAGCCCTGGAGTCAGGAGGACCTGAGTTCAAATTCAGCCTCAGACACTTAACACTTACTAGCCCTGTAACCTTGGGCAAGTCACTTAACCCCAACTGCCCTGCCCTCCCCACTCCAAACAAAACAAAAACCAACAAAGATCCCAGGGCTACCTCCACATCATGAGGAGGAACTGAACTATCATATTCCTGTGTTATGTTAACAGAGAAAAAGAACCACAGGCACCAGATTTGACAATTTACTGTGAAAAAATCAAGCAACAGAAACACCCCCTCAATACCTCAAGGCTATTTGGAGAGCAGAAAAGGGTAAATTGTGCATCTGTTGCATAATAGAGAAAGATTGTAGATAAACAAGATCTTTAAGAGAAAATTATTTAAACTCTACTTAAAAAAGATAACAGTCTCTAAATTAACAATAACAATCTAAGAAGAGCCCCAGAGGTCATCTTAGACTTTGATCAATGTACCAGTTGCCAAAAATGCAGAGGAAATATTCAGGAGAGGAGAGACATAGCTACAATACAAATCTTCATTTTTATTAAATGATGTCAATTGCAAGAGATCAATTTAAGATGAAGTTTAAATGTTATTTTATACAGTGAGTGGCACATAAAACTAATGTAGTTCATCACCCCTCAAAAGTGGGTATAAGCTAGAAACTCTCAAGAGATACATTTTGCGATGTTCCCATATTCTGAGGCTGATAACAAATAAACTGTTTCTCCCTAGAAAACACCCCTGGATTCCAATTTCAAAAAACAACAACAAAAAAACCTGAGCTGGAGAAACCACTGTCTGATCCAGTAGAATTTTTATTTACTTACCCATCATAGTAAATGTTTTTCCTGAGCCAGTTTGTCCACTAGAAAAGACAAAATTAAAAAATAATATTTAAAAGACTACTTAGAAAGTGTGCCCACTTCCTTTTAATGACATCTGCCAAATACATAATTTTTTTCAGAGCTAAATGTTCCTTACAACCCACTAACTCTTTTCACTTAAGACTTTGGAGCTTAGAGGGATACTTGACTCAGAGAGAAAACTCAATTCACTCAGAAATTCTAATAGTAAACAGTAAAATTCTTGTATTTTTCCATCTTGATGAAAAAATTCTTTAGTTATATAGCATGAATACTGATTGCACAATATTATAGTTTCCTGTAGTTTCCTGCAGCTGGAACATTTATTTTTCTGAGTTATCTGCATAGGTACCATTGAAAGCCTTTTTAAAAAAAGCCATTATATACTGTGCAAGCTAAGCATCACAATTAATGACGGCAATCTACAAAGATAATGGTCTTGAAAAGAAAATATTTCAAGCTACTATGTTTTTATTTAAAATTAATTTTTAAAAATTCTACTACCAAAAATATTCCCTAAAATCATTACTCTCCTGGGAAAACAACATTAGAAAAGTATTATCTGCCTCATTGCCCAGGAAAGGAAATTTAATTCTCTTGAATAAATTACTTCACTTTTTATAGGAGGATGAGTGAATAGCAAAAGTGAATCTTCCTTGTACAACATGTAAAACATGACAACTGTTATTTTTCATGTCTTTTGACTTTTTCTCATTTGCACCATTTAAAGAACCATAATAAAGACATAAATCCAAGAGACCTTAAAATACCATGTACAATTCATGACATTCTTTGTCACAATTTCCCCTGGTAGAATAAAAAAGTTTGTCAGATGCTGTAGAAAAAGTGCTGTGCTACTGAATGCTGAAAACCTACATAGACATTTTATGTACACTTCTGGAACAAATTACTTTGCAGCTGTACTAACATTTACCTACAAAGTTACACTTTGTTATGCTAATCCCATAAACTACTTGTCATTTTTGATATCAGGATTGCATGAGCCCATAATTCTCAAAATACTAAAAAAAAAAATCATCCTATAATTTCATTAATATTGCTAGTAACTTTTTTTTACATCTTACATAAATTAAATTAAACTTACTATGCAAAGATGGTTCCATTGTAACCATTCATGCAGGATTCAACAATACTTTTGGCCACACTTGAGAATACCGATTCCTGTGAATTAAATACCAAAATGTGTTGTTACAATTTTATAATTTAAAATGCACAGCATTATGTAATGACATTTACAAAGCAAACCTATCTTAGGTTTGAGGAGAAATGCTGTTAACAACTCAGATCATTCTGTACCATATTAATATTCATCAGCATATTAACAAAGAATTTGAATGAGTCTGTTCCCACAAATTAAATTTATTTTTTGAAGAAAGTGTTTCTATGGAGTTATAACATTGGTAAGAAATGCAGTCTATAGGAAAAGTTTGTTTACAAATAATAATGTCTCAACATCAAAATTCCAAAAACACTAAAAAAAAAATCCTATAGCTTCATGGTCAGTTTTACAAGGTGACTATGCCTCTTTCAGTATTGTGCACTCAATGAAATGCTTTTAGTACAGGAGAGTTTAACCTTTTTTTTTTTGTCATGGACCTGTTTGGAAGTCTGCTTAAAACCTATGGACCCCTCCTCAGAATGTTTTTAAATGCATAAAACAAAATACACAGGATTATGAAGAAAATATACTGAAGTACAGTTATCAAAATGCATTAAAAAATTTATAGGCTTCAAGTTAAAAACTCCTGTTTCATTACTAATAGCCTTTTATAAGAGACTCATGTCCATCCATATAATTGTCTTATTATGCAGTGGTTTGAAAAACAACATTTAAAGTTACTTGAAGGCTGAAGAATTTAATTTGGTGACCATGAAACCCCTTCCAACTCAGGTTCTATGATTCTAAAATACATTATTTTGGTTTTAGATCTCTATAACATTTTTTATTAAGCTACCCAATCACATCAAATTTAATTCATAAAGGGATATTACTCAAAAGTCACATCAAAAGGAAATCACACCTTCAGGAAACTTGGTGAACTAGGTTTGTTACAGGAGGAATGAATATGCATGGAGAAATCAAAACCAGAGCATAGAGTTCATGGTCCTTACATAAGTTTACATTTTTATAACAGCAGGAAAAAAGGAGGAGGGAATATCAGGAAGGTGGAACAAAGGTGGGGAAAAAAGACAAGACCACTCCCCATGGGGAGAAGCAAGGTGATAGTAAAAGCTGCATTCTTTTCCCTCGGAAACTGCTAGACTATGAAGATAGGAGGGTCCGCTTATCTGCAAAGGATCCCAGCTGTACAAGCACAGGATGGCTGGTGCCTATCTTGTCTCCCAAGGATACACAGGGAATCCAATTGGGGTACAACAAATTATGTCAGCTCAAGTGGGGACTTCATCATTGATACATTCAGGGCCTCCTGCATGCTCTAAAGGTCTAGTGTTTCTGGAAAATACGGCAACTCAAAAAGACAAGTTCAGGGTACCCCTTAATAGTCACAATAACCAAATGTCCATTGTCATTTATAGACAATGTGATTATTCAGGGACTGATTATTTTATAAATTACTATGAAATGTTAATTCTGATACCTTTCAAATTTGGAATTTGCAAGATTTTAGGTATGTGATTATGAACCAAATAACTGGAAAACTTTCTACTTCTCAGATTCCTAGGGATCTACTCATGGGCTAGAAAATTCTTGTCTTAAACATTCATAGATCAAGGGCTCAAAATATTAAGGATGCTCTTAACATCTGGGTTCAGAAATTCTCATATGTTATATTAATGTAATTCTCATATAGTACAAAGGTGGGGGAAAAAGGCGAGATCACTCCCCATGAGGAGAAGCAAGGTAATAGTAAAAGCTGCATTCTTTCCCCACAATTTTCTCATTAATTTACTTAGTGATGTGGTAGATAGACTGCTGGTTGTCAAGAAGGCTTGGGTTCAAACCCTGCCTCTGACCAAACAGCTGTGTGACCAATGACAAATCACCTAACCTCCCTGTGATCTGTGGAATCAGTAGTAGACTGTAGATCTGTAGTAGACACCTGCTAGGGTTGCTGTGAGCCTCAAACCGCTAAGTACTTTGTAAATTTTAAATACAAAATAAATATCAGTTATCATTACTCCAATTCAGTTAATACTTATTTGTATTTTAATTCATCACATGTACGTGATAAATAGTAACAAAATAGTATTGATTTGAAAATGGGTCTATAAGTCATTCTTTTCATTAAGGCAGACTGGACTTTGTCCCAAGTAGCAGAGTGGCCATAGTGGCAGTTCTTCTTTTCCCATAATTGACTTTTGGCAATTAAGCACGACAATCATCAGGCAGAAAAGTAAAGCGGACTAGGCAGTTTCAGTAAAAGTTTTGGTGAAAGAAGAGAATCAAATTATTTATCAAAATTATTCCTCTATATTACTTGCAAATTAAATTTTTTTTTCTATTTCACATTACTCCTGGTAACAGAGAACAAAAGGTAATCACTAAGACCAAGACCTCGAAAAACTCCAAAAAATGTGGAACAAAACGACTGGACTTTCATGTACACAGAAAGGCTCTCCTTTTCAGATTACCTGAGTGGTGTCCATATCTGCCACATGATCAAAGGTGAAGACCTTAGGCTCAGGTTTAGAATGCAGACGGAGGGTGTTGGAGGTGAGCACTGATAAGCACATGCCAGGACGTTCTCCATCATTTAGTGTGGGCCCCTCTGTAGGGGGACGGACTCTTATAAAAACTTTGATGACATCACCCTCATTACTAGAGGAAAACAAATATTGAAAGACAAAGTCTACTAGACTTAACTAGAAAGATGAGTTTCTAGTTAAAAGATACTTAAACATATCAACTCTAATTTACCTGAAATTTTTCCATTCAACAAATCAACCTCAACACCAATCTATCTTATCCATTCTCTCTCTGCTCCTCCCCGCAAATAACTGTAAGGTTATACTTTAAGTTACAGGATTCTCATTTCCAAAAGCACCAAGTATTTCTCAAAGCTCATTCTGGCATAACCTCAAGAGAATATCACATTACTGTTCACAAAGATTAGATTAAATTATAGATTTAAGTGATTTGTCCAAAATCAGTCAATCACGGAAAAAAGAACAAGGAATAGGAACAAGAGCTCACTATTTCACATTTATATAGCCCTTGAGTTTCCAAAATGCTTCCCTCATAAGAACCCTGTGAGGCAAGCAGTATAAGTATCACTATTCTCTTTTATAATGAAGAAATGGAGGGTCAGAGAAATTCAATGGTTTGCCTGTGGTCATTCAGCTATTAGGTATAAGATCCAGGATGCTAACTGATGTCTCTTGACTCGAAGCCTATTCCTTTCACTAAGGCCCTACAGACTCTCCAGTCCATGCTGCCTTTTGGCTCAAGAACACATTTCCATATCATCTTCAAAATGCCATCAAATTAGTTTTTCTTACCTTACTTGGTTAGATTGTGATGGTGCTATGGCACGTAAGCTATCTAGAAAACAAGATAGGAAAATATCGCTAAATCTGAATTAAAAAGATACCACAGGACATTCAGATACTGACAGATTTTTTTTTTTATTCTTACCTCCCCAACAATTAACAGATGAAATAGTGAAATTGATATGGTGAAATTAAAAATGATCTTGCCTTTTCAATTAAGGAAGTGACATATATTCTCAATTAAAAGTGATTTTTGAAAGTAGAAAAGTACCATATAACAAAACTTCAGCTACCTCACTCATACTTCTAGCAGTCAACACATATGTATATGGATAGCTCTAGACTCAAGCATAGCTTTAAAATAATCAAGTTTTTTTTTTTTTTTGCTTTTTGGAGGGCAATTGGGGTTAAGTAACTTGCCCAAGGTCACATGGCTAGGTTTTTGTTTGTGTGTGCATTAAGTGTCTGAGGCCGGATCCAAACTCAGGTCCTTCTGACTCCAGGGTTGACACTCTACTCACTGCGCCACCTAGACGCCCCTAAAATAATCAGTTTTTGAGAGCAAAGTTGCACTTTCTAGGTTTTCTAAGTAACAAAACAGAAGCATAGGATGGCTATGTTTATGCTCACATCCAGAAAAAAAGGCTTTTTTCCCACGGCTTTTTGGAGGGGGGAAGGCAGGGCAATTGGGGTTAACTGACTTGCCCAAGGTCACACTGCTATTAAGTGTTAAGTCTCTAAGGTGGGATTTGAACTCAGGTCCTCCTGACTCCGGGACCAGTGCTCTATTCACTGTGCCACCTACTCGCCCCCAAAAGCCAGTTTTTTTCTTCCTTTAGAGGAGGAAAAAACACATACATTTTTTGGTGTATTCAATACCCCTACCTATGAAGCTGTAGATCTTTATAATACAGAAGAAATGAACTATCCTATAACTGCAGCAGCAAGTTTGACTTAAAACTCTGTGACCCGATTTAAGTGATCTATATGAGCATTACAGATACTATATGGCCAAGTGGGTAGAGGGCAGGAAGAAATGGATTCAAATCCTGCCTCAGGCAGGATAGCAGCTGTGCGACCAATAGCAAATTAGCCTCTCAGCACCACAGATAGCATTCTAAGACCAAAAGGACTGGTGAGGTGCGGGGAGGGAGTACTTTATACATATTACAGATCCAAAATGAAGTGGGGAAAAAGAAAGAAAATAATAAGGGTTAAAAACAGTGTATGTTGTCTTAGCCTAGGTACAGAAATAAAAACCCACTTCTAATTTTGCCTAGTCTTATGAAACTATGACATTTCTCACAAACCAGGTATTTTAAAGATAGCATCTTCATATACTTCAAACATATAAAATATATATAACATATAACAATAGATTGAATGCAAAAGCAGAAAAATTTGTCTTCAATTAAGCCAAATGTTAGATCTGCAAAAATATGTAAAACAAAGCCACTTGTCCTACTAAACTTTTGTTTTGGAGAACATTTTCATAAAACGTGTTGTGTTAACGCAATGGGCTTGTCATTTCAAATATTCATATTTAAAACATCTATCAATTTTAATTTCTAAATTGTAAATATCGATAGATAACGATTCACATAAGCAAAAGCTCTTGGAGGTTCATAATAATTTTCGAGAGTGTAAACGGGTCCTGAGACTAAAAAGTTTGGGAACCACTAGTCTAGCAGCCCGTGAGGAAAGACACCTGACTTGACTCCTGCGATCTTCCCACAGGAGATGGGTCTAAATCCTCTTTTTCTGTTTCTAGCACCTCAGGCAGTGCCTTTGATTAGGCGCTCGATGTACAGGTGTTCCACTGAATTCAGCACTGAAGCTGGAGCAGTTTACCAAGTGAATAAAGCATTCATTGCGCTTAATAACAGTATTTTTAAAAGGCTACTTTGCTTCCTCACCCCTCAAAGCGAAGAACGGTTTCCCCAATCAACGGAGGTGTAGGTGTACACCTACCAGGTGTAGCCTAGTCTTGGGAGGTCACAGACTTAGAGGTAAGGGACCTAAGGGTCTCACAGCTTCTGCGGTCCTTTTTCAAAGAGCCAGAATTCACACCCAGGACCCAGAATTGGCTGGAAGGGAGCTGGCAGACCACGAGGCTCAAGCCCTAGTGCTGTGATATGCTTAGCACTACAAATCAGACAGTGTCACGCAAAGTCACTGCGTTAATTACAATATAATTAATGGGCTGGTGGGAGGGGCCCGGGAAGGTCCGGCCCCTCCCCCCACGCCTTCCCACCCGCCCCCGGGGGCTTCGGGTCCACAAGGCCTATGTCCCCCAGTGGGGGTCGGGGCCCCTGGCAGCGACGACTGTAGGACCCCTCCCTCACAAACACGTACACACTCATTCACTCGCTCACTCACCTTTGACACCGGGTGCCATGACGCTCCCTCTCCCTAAACGTAACTCCAGCCCCTAAAAGGAGCGCCAACCTCCAGTGAGAGCAAAATGGCGGTGTGTTTGAATTTGGCGCTAGGTAGCCGGAAAAGGGCGGAGCGAGCCCGCCCCTGGAAGCAGCGACGGGAGCCGCCATGGAAGGGGCGGAAGTCAGCGGAAGGACGGAGGGCCCCTATCACGTGTCGGGGAGATGGCGTCACGGATCAGGAGTCCTTAGCCCCGCCCCCAGCTACGGAGGCCGAAGTGGGAGGAAATGTCCCCTCGCTTCCGGGAGACGGGTAAGATCCGGAGCCCCTTTGCCTTTCTCCCATCCCCGGCCGCTTCCTCTCAGAGTAACCATGAGCAAGCGGAATCAGGTGTCCTACGTGCGTCCGCCGGAGCCCGCGTTCCTGTCCCGCTTCAAGCAAAAGGTGGGCTATAAGGAAGGGCCTACCGTAGAAACCAAGGTGAGTAAATTGTCCCGCCCCTCGAGTTGCTAAGGAAACCCCGCCCGGAGCCCTTTACTTCCGGTTGTTGCTGCACTCTACGGGCCGCCGGCTGGGTTAGGCCAGGCCTAGTGGGCTGCGGCGGAGCTGGGTCCCCTAGCCGAGGGGGGGCGCTCTGTCCCGGAGCGGGAGCAGCGGGCGGGAGGGGGAGACTCGAATTCAGATTTTGCCTCCGACGCTTATAGGCTGGGTAGCGGTAGGTGGGTCCCTTCATCTACGTCTGCCTCAGTATCCTCGTCTGTAAAACAGGGATAGAATAGCAGCCCCTTCCCCCCAGGCTTGTGAGGCCCAGAAGCGATCGCGTGTGCAAGGAATCTTGCAGTTTTAAAAATGTTACAAACTTTAGTTACTGTTGCAGTCAGTTATTCTTACTTGCAGGAGTAGGACGGGTCCCTCGCCTCTTAGTAATAGCAACAGCAATAAAGAATAAATAAACAAGTAAACAGACAAATATTTGTAAATAAATTGATAAATAAAATTTACAATAAAATAGGTATAAAACAGCGATTTTTATAAAAAGTATCTCGCATTCTTATGACACTTTAAGCTCTGCAGAACACTTTACTGCCTTAGAAGGGTCAGGTGCTGTTGTTATCCCCATTCCAAAGATAAGGAAATTGAGGCCAGCAGACAGAGATTGAGTGACTTAGCCAGAGTCACAAATCTAGTAAGGCTTAGAGATTGGATTTGAACTCAGGTCTATAATTCTGACTCCTGGCCCACTTAGCCACCTTCTTGGGGGGTGATGGGGGTGGGGTGGGGCCGGTATCCTTGGAGGGAAGGGGGATCAGTTATTGGCCTGTAGCTTAAAGTGTTGTGTGGAGGGTCTGAGAAGCTAATTTATCTGCCCATGTTCATATAGCTGGTTTGGGTCGAAAACGGAGTCAGAGCTGTGCCTGGCCAGCAGCCAAAGTAAATTAAAAACAAAAAACTGCCCTCAAATTAACTTTTTCAGAAAAATTTCATTAGAAAGTTGAGAGACGGGAACCCAGGACATCAAGGTTAGGGCAGATGTCCTCTTAAGAGGGTTTTGGGTCTACATTGAAGGCCCTCTAACAGTGGAGCGTGGGGGAAATGCATTCAGGTGGGACTCTGGGGGATTCAGTCTTTGAGGCCACTGGGTCTTGACCAGTCAAGTTCACACCAAAAAGGGTGACTCTCTCCTAAGCATGAAATTCACATAACCCTTTATTAACTAAGACCCAGACGTTCAATATGAGGAGAAAATTATAAAGAATTAGGTGAGCTTCGTGAAAGCAGCTACGCTAGTTCTTTAAGGCATGGAGGGGGTTTGGATCTTGAACGCTACAACTTATTGGACCACAGGTAACCTGGAAAGGTCTAGTGCAGGCCTGGTCACGCTGTTGTCTGAGGGCCAGTTTAGCTAAATACTGAGAGGCTTGTCCCTGTCAGGTTGACTGCCAGGTCTTTGAATTTTGGGGACACAGTCACTAACGAATGCTAGCTACAAAGAAAGAAAAAGGGCTCACCTATTCCAACATCTCCCATTTTATGGAGAATTAAAAAAAAAGACTTGGGTTATGTAATTTGGTCAAGATCTCACCGGAACTTTTTATGCCAGCTGAGTCCAGCATTCATCTACTGCATTCTGCAGCCTCAGTCAGAGACAGGGTTGTGTTGGTGAAGTTGTCCCTTGCATGCTTTCTGTGGAGGTCCACAGCACCCAGGGACTAAGCTTTCCTCCTGGTACTCAGTTCTGCAGGACTCTAGCACAGCCTTATGCTCTGCTCTCATTTCAGAGGGCTCACCCCTTGAAAATCGACAGCCCTGGAAATATTTATTGAATACTACCTGTATGTACCCTCAGCTGCTAAGAGGCATGGGTAAACTGAAATCTAACACAAGCTTCCTGGCTTCTCAAAGCTAGTCAGGGTGACAGGAACCTGTGTGAAAGCATTATCCTGTATTTTAATTTGTTCTAGATTTGCCATTTCCTAGCTATAGAGAACTCCTGGTGAGGAAAGGCTATGATACAGCTCAGCATCTCACCTCTAACTTAGTCTTAGTCCTGGAAATTTAAGTGACTTCTGTGGTCACACAGCTCCCATGTGTAAGAGACTGGACTTTAACCTGGGTCTTCCTGTCTCTGGCCTAGTCCTCTTTCCCTTGAGCCACACTGAGTTTCATCTAACTTTAGGAGAAAATACAATTAAGAACTACATTTTTTTTTTAAGCAATTGGGGTTAAGTACTTGCTCAAGGTTACATGGCTAGTCATTATTTATGTGTGGGTGCTCATTTTCTGAGGCCGGATTTGATCTCGGGTCATCCCAATTCTGAGGCCGGCGCTCTTACTCACTGCGCCACCTAGCTGCCCCTTTTAGGGCAATTGGGGTTAAGTAACTTGCCCAAGGTCACACAGCTAGGTTTTTGTTTGTGTGGGTTAAGTGTCTGAGGCCAGATCCGAACTCAGGTCCTTCTGACTCCAGGGCCGGCGCTCTACTCACTGCACCACCTAGCCGCCCAAGAACTACATTCTTGATAGAGACTAGGTACTGAGTAGGCTTGGAATAGCCAAGGACAATTCCATGGAGGAAGCAGGATTAGAGCTGGATACTTGAAAGAGGTGCAGAATTTCTGGTGTAGGGAAGGGGGAAAGACACCAGCATGATACAAGCAAAACTGTAGAGGCCCAAATGAACATAGGGTTTAAGGCAGTGATGTCAGTGTTCTTATCTCCAAAGAATCAGATGTGTAAGTGACCCAAAGGAGAATGGAGAGATGCACATGGCACAGATAGGCTGCCAAATCTTTCTGGACAATTCTCTGTTGGAAACCAAAGCTACAGAGTCATGATAATTAAAACTAATAATAGTAAGAGACTATTTTTCAATGAAGTCTGTGGTCCAGCAAGTACTCAATCTAAGGCCAAGGACCCTTTTAGCTCACAAACGTGAGATTACTGGCTTACCACATATAGCATCATTTTGAGTTATTTTCCCAGTAGTGGTTTTACATTAATCCATTCACATGATTCCTAAATTTCCTAGTGGCCAAAGGCCCAGCTTCTAGGATTGAGAGGAATCTGCCTCCAGATGCCATCTCTGATTTAATTGGATCACAGGAGGATGCATTGCTCAATCTTGGCATTAGTATCAAAGAACTCTAACCATCTTCCCTACTACTCAACTACAGACTGACATAAAACATCTGAGCTAAGCATCAGCTCTTCACATAGTTCAGTGTAAGCCACCCACTCACCCACTATAGGCTGTTTAGTCAAATCCTTGGGTAGAGACATTTCTCAAGGGCTGGAGGACAGATGTTCCCTAGCTATAACTCAATTTAAATGAAAATTATTCTTCTGCTTTTTTTTTTATAACAGCCCAAGCACTCTTAGAGTTACTTCATTTTTATACCTTTCAACTTAGCTTGAATATAGTATTGATTGTTAGAAATTAGAATCACTTTGTAAATTTCTACTCTTTACTCCGTGATGATTGATCCAACTTAATAGAACTAATAAACATCTAATAGCAGTAGAAGAAAGCCACATAAATGCTGAGATTTTAAAATATTGTTTTAAAGTTCTGTTACATAAAC
This sequence comes from Gymnobelideus leadbeateri, assembly GCA_011680675.1. Taxonomy (NCBI): domain Eukaryota; kingdom Metazoa; phylum Chordata; class Mammalia; order Diprotodontia; family Petauridae; genus Gymnobelideus; species Gymnobelideus leadbeateri. Next base: position 1,462,590 of record WOXC01004382.1, read on the forward strand.
CATTTAATGAGTATTTCTTCTTCCCTTCCTATACCATGACATATAGTGCTGCCTGGCACCTAGAATTTTTGTTTACATAAATTTTTTTAAAATTTAATTAAAGCCTCTGGAGCTCTAGGGAATATCCCTGAGATACTTAGATTTTTTTTCTCCAGTTTTTAAATTAAAAATCCAATACTATAACTGAGAAATTTGCTAGTAATATAGAACCTAAGGCCATCCAGCCAGCAGATGGAGTACAAAATGTATTTTTCCAGGTATACAGTGATGGAAATGATAACATTAAAATGACTTTTATTAAACATACACTCAAAAAGCCCCAGTGTTAATGTTGTATAACTCTGATAACTCAATAGAAATGACTTTTTTTAGAGTCTTGAAGCCTGGTAGTATAAATGATAAATAGAGAACACCCTATTATATATTCAGTCTTCTGAGTTAACACAGCCTGGTGATAGAGGTTCCCTGGATCTGGCTTAGTAAACCAAGGAAGCTGTTTAGTAGTGGCCTCTCCTTTCTTAGGAAATAAGCATATTGCTTTTGAAATAGTTTTTGTTGCATGTGCTGAACGAAATTATTAGTAGATAAGAGTGAGTTTAATGAGCTGCCTTTTTTTTTCTTTTTGGAGGGCTAGGCAATTGGGGTTAAGTGACTTGTCCAAGGCCACACAGCCAGTAAGTATCAAATGTCTAAGGCCAGATTTGAACTCAGGTCCTCATAACTCCAGGGCCTGTGCTCTATTCACTATGCCACCTAGCTGCCCCAAAAGGTTGCCTTTTTAAAACTACTATGTTTTATGTTTTTAAGGTAGAGGAGTCTTTATAAGATATATTGCACATAAAGGTTCTCTATGCACCCTTTCCTCCATTCCCACCTCATTTCACAGTGATGGCCTTAATAAAGTACAGAACTAAAACCTTCAATCTGCAAAATCCTGCTCCCTTTGACAACCTTTCTCCTAACATTTTGTTTTTTTTTTGTAGAATTCTAGGCAGGGTATGCCTGTATTCAAATTCTGGGACGTAACTGTTCTCTAACACCACCTGGCTTTATGTTATTGAAATTGGAAGAGATCACATTTTTGTAGTGGGCATGGCCATGATATAAGCAAGCGGAAACAGCCTTTGTCCTTAAAAATATTTCTAGACGTTCTACTAGTTGGAGATTCTTTATAAACTTCCTGTTTACATGCCGCCTCTGGAAACTTAAAACCATTAGACAGCCATACCTTAGTGTGAACATTTTAAATCAGAGAATATTGCTTCTTTTAAGAGAGAGTTTCTTTTGGGGAAAGCACAAGAGGGAGTTTGAGGGCCCATGTTAGAGCGTGGTACTGCAGTTAGGAGACAAATCCCAGGTGGTGTGCTGGAAACAGAGGCTCTTTGGAGGAAATCCGGAGTGTCCTGGGTACGTGGGGGACAAAACACTGGGGGGAAAGGGTAGAGAAGTGAAAAGAAGGTATTACAAAGAATATAGGAAAGGAATTAAAACCAACTTTGCCCATTTGACAATTTTGGACTCCAACTCAAGTGTGGCATCCACAGTCTCAGAACTTATCCAGGACTTGTGGACAGTAGTAGTACATGCCCCTTCCATCAGCTGCTTAACTGTAGATAAAGCTTTAAAAAAAATTTTTTTTTTTTAATTTTTTGGCTTTTTAGAGGGCAGTTGGTGTTCAGTGACTTGCCCAAGGTCACACAGCTAGTAAGTGTTAAGTGTCTGAGGCTAGATTTGAACTCAGGTCCTCCTGACTCCAGGGCCAGTGCTCTATTCATTGGGCCACCTAGCTGCCTCCCCTGCACATAAGGCTTTGATGAGATGAGCAACAATGACTAATCTTTCTGAGGAGATGGGGTGCCAGCAAACCTTACCACCATCTGCCCTGCCTCTGGCTCCCAAGGTCTGCCCAGCCCAGACAGAGTGTGTGTCCTTGAGGACAGGAAGCCTTTTCTATCTGGATCCTCAGTGCTTAGTTCATAGTAAGCTTGCAGTAAAAATGTTCACTCCCAGCTCCCTACCACATTTTAGTTCACCCGTCAAAGACCAGTAACAAAAGAGATTTCATGTGGATGGTGATCATTGTGATTGTTTCTAATTCCAGATCAATCCTTGTTTACAGGTTTGACCTCGGGAATTACAAGACTTGTGCTCCTCAGGCAGTGAATGGAGCTAAATTCTCATTCATCTTAGTGGCATAATTGGCCCTGTTAACTGTTCTTTTCTGTGATTTGTGAATGTGGGGGAGAGAGTACAGCGGGAGGAAAACTCATTCCGTAATTAAGGTTTCCAATGTACCTCACAAGGCCCTTTTGGAAACCAATTCAGAAAAGCTCAGCTTCTTCCCAGTGACTGCTTTTGTACTTGTTTAGAGACTTTTCCTTTTGTTTTTCAGCTAGGCATTCCCAAGAAAGGATTGATTAAAAGAAAATGAGAATATCCAGATCTCAGTCTCATCAATATCTCAAAGATTTTATTTTTATTTTTCATTTTGTCCCTTCAGAGCATTTATTCTGCACATAACTTACATGTTTTACTGAATCAGGCACCTTTCATAGCTGTCCAGCAAAGACGGACGAAGACAGCGGTAAAGAAGGCAGGTAGACACATGACAGTCACACAGTGTGAGAACCAGAAGAGTCTCTAAAAACCATTTAATCCGCCGTCTCATTTTACAGATGATGAAACTCGGAACCAGAGAGACAAGAGGTCTCTTTGTCCAAGGTTACACTGATGGTATGTGGCCAGTTGAGGTGTGTAACCAAAACTTCTGACTTCAAGTCTCTGCCACAAATAAAAGGAGAAAATAAAGACAAGCCACCGGACAAGACCAAAAAGTAGATGTTGTATAGTAGGTCTGTTATATGCCGCGTCCCCTTTGTAGCACGGGGTCTCCATCTGCACAGGGGAGGATGAGCTGTCACCTGGTGACACAGTCGCTGAGTGCTAGGCTCAGAGTCAGGATGACTGGAGTCTAAATGTTACCCCCAGCTAAGTCTCTTCTCTCTTCATCCTCAGTTTTCTCATCTATAAAATGGGAATTAATATCAGCACCTCCCTCTTAGGGTTGTTGTGACGATTAAATGAGATAATATCTGTAAAGTGCTTTGTAAACTGAGAGAACAATATAAATTAGTTTTGTTGTTGTTGTTACCTCCAAATTGGAAAGACTTTGAGTATAGTCCAGGTAACAGGCTAAGCTAGTCAGGTTTGCAGAGGCTCTCCTTGATTTTGGCTACAGTTAGTCATTGTGCATTTATTAAGCACCTTCTGTATGTGAGATGTGATGCCAAGTGCTGAAGATACAAAGTTGAAAGACAGTCCAAGGAACCAGTGATCCAGTGGGAAAGACAAGAAAACTGTCTTCTGAGTTGTAAAGGGGTTGTGATCTTCATTGGTGGAAAGCATGACTGGAGCAATGAAATCACAAATTCCTGAAGTATTGGAGTTGTTGTTTATAAGTACTTTCTAAGAATTAGTGGTTATTGGTTGGTTGGAAATGAGAAGACAGATGTGGAGGCTCAAGAAAGACATCACGTCTCTTCAGATTGGTACAGGAAGATTGTATGGAAGGGGCAGTGAGAGAAATGACTATAAATAATTGGCCATTAGGTAGGAGGAGCCAAGATGACTGAAAGGAAGCAGTAACCTCGCTGAGCTCCTCGGTCACTAAGGCTCAAAGGGTGAATCTGAGTGGAAACCGGAGTGACGGAGCCCACTGGAAGACGAAGTGTGGCAGAGTCCAGCCCAAGAGGTTGCCCAGTGTGTCCGGACTGGTCGAGCACAGAGCGTGTGGTGTCTGCACAGCCCAGACCTAAGAGCAGACAAGCAGACTACACCAGAGAGAAAAAAAGCCCCAGCCTGCAGACTTACCAAGGACGAATCACAGTCATCTATCGGACAGGTAGGATCATTGGAGTCAGGTAGGAGAGTTGGGCCCTCAGTGGAAAGAGCGGCTTCTCTGGCTGCATTCGGCCCCCAGCCTGGAAGTTTAGAAACTGCCTGCCTGTATAATACAGGGGCTGGAATGGCAAAATAAATTCTAGCTGCTCAGATCCTCCCATCCCTCCTTCATGAAACAGAAAACCCAAAGATAAGTCTCCCACCCAGATTGAAATCCCAAGTTAATGGAAATAGCCCCAGGCTTGAGAATCTCCAAGAAGGGGTGTAACTGAGTTAGCCAGGAGTCTGAAGAGAAGAGAGGGTGGGGTCCCAACAAGCCCCACCTCTCCTTACCAACAAAAGCCTACTTATAGCCCAGGGGTATAGAGGCAGAAATCTGAAGTGATCAGAGGCACCCATACCTACTCATCTACATCCCTCATTGACTTCCCTGACCTAGCCATAAACTAGCCACCCAGAGGTATTCAAAGTCAAGGATCAGGCCCTAAACTCATAGCCTGAGAAACTAAGAAACAGGAAGTCACAATGGGAAAAAAAGAAGCCGAGAAGGAGAAGGGGAAGGCAAAAAAAGTCTATTCGAGCATACTATGCAGGGCAAGAACAACAAAACACACAGGACAATATAGACTCTCTACCCACACCTGAGACCACAGAAGGAAACATGATCTGGTCTCAAGCCCAAATAGCATTCCTGGAGGAGCTTAAGAAAAATTTTAAAGACCAAATCAGGGAGGCAGTGACCAACTTGGAAAAACATCTCAGTGAAGTAATTGGAGAAAATACCTCCCTAAAAAAGGAACTTCAAAAAATAACTGAAGACCGTAATTCGATAAAAATCAGAAACAACCAAATTGAAGCTCAGAATTCTATGATGCAGCAAGAGTCAATCAAACAAAACAAGACGATCGGAAAATTGCAAGAAAATGTAAAATATCTCACTGGAAAAATAACTGACCTAGAGAACAGATCCAGGAGAGACAACCTAAGAATTATTGGTCTACCAGAAAGCCATGATGAAAAAAGCAGCCTAGACAACATCCTCCAAGAGATTGTCAAAGATAACTGTCCTGAGGTCCTGGAATCAGAAGATAAAATAACTATCGACAGAATTCACCGGACTCCTCCTGAGAGAGATCCCAAACTGAAAACTCCAAGAAATATAGTAGCCAAATTCCAGAACTACGAGATTAAAGAAAAAATTCTACAAGCAGCCAAAAAGAATTCAAATATTGAGGAACTACAGTTAGGATCACACAGGACCTAGCAGCTTCTACATTAAAAGAGCGGAGGGACTGGAATTTGATATTTCGTAGGGCAAGAGAGCTAGGACTACAACCAAGGATTAACTACCTGGCAAAACTGAGCATAATCTTCCAGGCAAGGAGATGGTTGTTTAATGAAATAAGGGACTTCCAGATGTTCCTGATGAAAAAGCCAGAGCTCAGTGGAAAATTTGATCTCCAATTACAAGACTCAAGAAAGACATAAAAAGGTAAACAAGAGAAACACAGACTCACACATGCATAAGGGCACACACCCACACCCACAAACACATGCTCATTACTTGGGATGCAACAAGAGCAAAATGTTCACATCCCTATATATGGAGCTGATAACTGTCAATATTCAAAATCTTTATGATTGTCATGACCTTCAAAAGGGTTATACTTAGATAGAGGGTGTGGGTATGAATGCACTAACCTGATGTCTAAAAAAAAAACAAAACTATTAAGGGGATCAAAGGTACTATAATCGGAAAAAGGAAAGGATGAGCTAGGAAAAGGTGAAATATGCTATCTGAAGGGACATTAAAACACACGATAGAAGAGGGGAAAGAAAGAGGGAGAGGAACATCATTTAAACACTATTCTCACTGGTTCTAGTACAAAGAGGGATCAACTTAAATCAGTGAAGTTTAAGATTTTAATGTGAATAGAAACATAAATTCATTAAATAGAGGAAAAGGAGGGAGGGAGAGGAGCAATGTTTGAAATTTACCCTCATTGGTTTGGAATCAAACGGGGAGTAATTCACTCTGATAAGTATAAAAACTTACTTCGTCCTATAGAAAGCAGAAGGGTAAGGGGGGGGGTGAAAAAGAGGAGACTAAAGGGGGGAATTAGAAGGGAGGGAAACAGTAATAAGGGGAGAGGGTAGGTTAAGAAGAGTGATCACTGGGTGGGAACACTGAGGGAGGGGGTGGTCAAAAGGGAAAACTTCAAGGAGGGGAAGGGAGAAGGAAGAAACAAAAACATAAACAGGGGAGGGAATAGGGTGGAGGGGAAGAGACAGATAGTCATTATTACTGTGAATGTGAATGGGATGAACTCTCCCATAAAACAGAGGCAGATAGCAGAATGGATTAAAAACCATAATCCTACAATATGGCTGTCTACAAGAAACACATTTGAAACAAAGGGATACCCACAGGGTAAGGGTAAAAGGTTGGAGTAAAATTTATTATGCCTCAGCTAAAGTAAAAAAAGCAGGGCTAGCAATACTTATCTCAGATAAAGCAAAAGCAAAAATAGATCTAATTAAAAGAGATAAGGAAGGAAACTATATCCTACTAAAAGGCACCATTGAGAATGAGGCAATATCACTACTTAATATATATGCACCAAGTGGTATAGCATCTAAATTCCTAGAGGAGAAGTTAAAGGAATTAGAGGAAGAAATAGATAGCAAAACTATTCTAGTGGGGGACCTTAATCTTCCCCTCTCTGAACTCGATAAATCTAACCTCAAAATAAACAAGAAAGAAGGTAAGGAGGTGAATAGAATCTTAGAGAGATTAAATATGATGGATCTCTGTAGAAAACTGAATGGGGATAAAAAGGAATTTACTTTCTTCTCAGCAGTGCATGGTACATACTCAAAAATAGACCATGTACTAGGGCATAAAAACCTCACAATCCAGTGCAGAAAGGCAGAAATATTAAGCGCATCATTCTCAGATCATGATGCAATAAAAATTATATGCAATAAAGAGCTATGGAAAGATAGACTTAAAACTAATTGGAAATTAAACAATTTAATCCTAAAAAATTGGTGGGTCAAACAAGAAATTATAGAAACAATCAATAATTTCATTCAAGAGAATGATAATAATGAAACAACATACCAAAACTTGTGGGATCCACTAAAGGCAGTTCTCAGGGGAAGTTTTATATCCCTGAGTGCATACTTAAATAAAGCAGAGAGAAGGGAGGTCAATGAATTGGACATGCAATTGAAAAAGCTAGAAAAAGAACAAATTGAAAATCCTCAATTAAGTACTAAATTAGAAATATTGAAAACCAAAGGTGAGATTAATAAAATTGAAATTAAGAAAACCATTGAATTAATAAATAAAACTAAGAGCTGGTTTTATGAAAAAAAACCAACAAAATTGATAGACCCTTAGTCAATATGATAAAAAAAGAAGAAAACCAAATTATGATTATCAAAAATAAAAAGGGTGAATCTACCTCCAATAAAGAGGAAATCAAAAAAATAATGAGGAATTATTTTTCCCAATTGTATGCACATAAATATGACAATCTTAGTGAAATGGATGAATATTTACAAAATCACAAGTTGCTCAGATTAACTGAAGAGGAAGTGAATTACCTAAATAACCCCATCTCAGAAAAAGAAATCAAACAAGCCATCAAAGAACTCCCTAGGAAAAAATCTCTAGGGCCAGATGGGTTTACTAGTGAATTCTATCAAACATTTAAAGAACAATTGATTCCAATACTCTACAAACTATTTGGGAAAATTAGTGAAGAAGGAGTCCTACCAAACTCTTTCTATGACACAAATATGGTACTGATTCCTAAATCAGGAAGAGATAAAACAGAGAAAGAAAATTATAGACCAATTTCCCTCATGAATTTGGATGCAAAAATTCTAAATAAAATATTAGCCAAAAGACTCCAACAACTTATCACAAAAATAATACACCCTGATCAGGTAGGATTCATTCCAGGAATGCAAGGATGGTTTAATATTAGGAAAACCATCAGTATGATTGAGCACATCAACAATAAAACTAGCAGAAACCACATGATCATCTCAATAGATGCAGAAAAGGCTTTTGACAAAGTACAACACCCATTCCTATTAAAAACACTAGAAAGTATAGGAATAAATGGAGCCTTCCTCAAAATAGTTGATAGCATCTATTTAAAACCATCAACAAGTATTATATGCAATGGGGATAAACTAGAAGCCTTTCCAATAAGATCAGGAGTGAAACAAGGGTGTCCACTATCACCCCTCTTATTCAATCTGGTACTAGAAACACTAGCAGCAGCAATTAGAGAAGAAAAAGAAATCAAAGGAATCAAATTAGGTAAAGAAGTGACCAAGCTATCACTCTTCACAGATGATATGATGATATACTTAGAGAATCCTAGAGAATCAAGTAAAAACTACTAGAGACAATAAATAAATTTGGCAAAGTTGCAGGATATAAAATAAACCCACATAAATCCTCAGCATTCCTGTACATCTCTAATGAAACTCAACAGCAAGAGATAGAAAGAGAAATCCCATTTAAAGTTACTGTAGACATTATAAAATATTTGGGAATCTTCTTCCCCAAACAAACCCAGAATCTATATGATCACAACTACAAAACACTTCTCACACAAATAAAAGCAGATCTAAATAGTTGGAAAAATATCAATTGCTCATGGCTGGGTCGAGCTAATATAATAAAAATGACAATTTTACCCAGAACAAACTATATATTTAGTGCCATACCAATCAATTTACCAAAAAACTACTTTCTAGAGTTAGACAAAATAATAACAAAATTTATTTGGAAAAACAAAGAGTCTAGAATATCAAGGGAATTAATGAAAAGAAATGCTAGGGAAGGTGGACTAGCTATGCCAGATCTTAATCTGTATTATACAGCAGCAGTCATCAAAACTGCTTGGTACTGGCAGAGGTGTAGAGTAGTGGATCAATGGAATAGATTAGATGCAGGAGACCCAGCAGTTAATGAATATAGCAATCTATTGTTCGATAAACCCAAAGGCCCCAGTTTTTGGGATAAGAATGCACTATTTGACAAAAACTGCTGGGAAAACTGGAATACAGTATGGCAGAAACTGGGCATAGATCACTATCTAACACCATATACCAAAATCAAGTCTAAATGGGTGCATGATCTAGGTGTAAAGGATGATACTGTAAGCAATTTGGGAAAGCAAGGAATAGTTTACCTGACAGATCTGTGGAGAGGGGAAGACTTTAGGACCAAACAAGAATTAGAGAGCATTATAAAATGCAAAATGGATAATTTTGATTACATTAAATTGAAAAGCTTCTGTACAAACAAAGCCAATGTAACCAAGATCAAGAGGGAGGTGGGAAATTGGGAAAGAATTTTTACAACTTGTGTCTCTGATAAAGGACTCATCTCTAAAATTTATAGATAATTGAGCCAAATCTATATGAATACAAGTCATTCCCCAATTGATAAGTGGTCAAAGGACATGAACAGGAAATTTTCAGAGAAAGAAATTAAAGATATCTATAAGCATATGAAGAAATGCTCTAACTCACTATTAATTAGAGAAATGCAAATCAAAACAACTCTGAGATACCACATCCCTCCAGTCAGATTGGCTAAGATGACAAAACAAAAAAGTGACAAATGCTGGAGAGGATGTGGACAAATTGGAACACTAATACATTGCTGGTGGAGTTGTGAACTTATCCAACCATTCTGGAGAGCAATCTGGAATTATGCCCAAAGGATTATAAATAATTTCATACCCTTTGACCCAGCCATACCACTTCTAGGGTTATATCCCAAAGAGATCATAGAAGTGGGAGGAAGACCCATATGTACAAAAATATTTTTAGCAGCCCTTTTTGTGGTTGCAAAGAATTGGAAACTAAAGGGGTGCCCATCAATTGGGGAATGGCTAAACAAGTTGTGGTATATGAATGTAATGGAATATTATTGTGCTATAAGAAATGAAGAGGTGATGGATTTCATAATTACCTGGAGAGACTTATACAAACTGATGCTGAGCAAGAAGAGTAGAATCAGAAGAAATCTGTATACAGTCACAGACATACCATATCTGTGATGACCAACTATGACAGACTGGACTCTTTTCAGCAATGCAGTGATATAAGTTAATCCCGAAAGACTCAAGAAAGTGAGAAATGTGCCATCCAGAGATATAACTAGAAAGAACTGAACCTGAATCCTGATGGAAGCAAACTAAATGATCTTGTTCTTTTCATTGTTTGGTTTTATTTCTTCCTTACCATCTTTCATCCCACCTAGTACAATACGCCTTTGTAATTGGAATAATGTCTAATATGAATGCATTTGCAGATCCTATACTGGACTATATGCTGTCGTGTAGGGAGCGGGGAGGGAAGCAAAGGAAATTTGAAAATCAAGGAACTATGGAATTGAAACTTGTTAACTGAAACTAAACTAATAAATTAATTAAAAAAAAGAAGAAAAAGAAAAAAAATAATTGGCCATTAGGGGCAGCCACGTGGCGCAGTGAGTAGAGTGTAGGCCCTGGAGTCAGAAGGACCTGAGTTCGGATCTGACCTCAGACACTTAACGCACACACAAACAAAAACCTAGCCATGTGACCTTGGGCAAGTTACTTAACCCCAATAGCCCTCCAAAAAAAATAATAATAATTGGCCATTAGTAATAATTTCTCCTGTCTCTTGGACTTTTCATTTGTCTCAGTGGGATTATAAGAGTGATAGAATTCATACATGTTGGTAAACTATGAGAAAATCATCTCAAAGGAGGAAATGAGCAAATGTTTTAAAAAATGGAAGACCTGAGATAGAAGGGAGTGAGCCATGGCATCTGTTTGCCTTTCAGTCACTGTGAAATTCATTGCCAGTTCTTATTTACTTAGTAAGCACATATTTATAGGGTTATATTATTTACTTAGTAAGGTCCTGTTTTCCCTTCATTTTGCAATTTCAGAGATGTGGAATTGGTTGAGGTTAGTGATCTGTCTTGTGTTTGGGGATTTTCTTCCAGAAAATTCAACCTGAAATCACTGAAGGAGACAGTGACAGGAGTGACAATGAAGATGAACAACCCCAAGTTGTCGTGCTGAAAAAAGGAGATTTATCCGCAGAAGAAGTCATGAAAATTAAGCAGCAGATAAAGTCTTCCAAACCAGGTATTCTAAGTCGGGTTCATTTTCCAGAAGATAGCAATAACCTAAAACATGGAATGAACTCGTTTATCATATTTTCTTGAGATATTTAGTACTTTTGATAGCTGCTAGCATTTTATTGTGGTCCTAAGTCAACTTAGTTGAAAACTCCCTGAAAAAGTAGAAGAACCAAGTGAAGCTTTCTGGTCATCACTCCACTTGGATAGACCTTTTAAAATTTTTTATCTTCACCCTTCTGCCTAGCACACTTTTGATTTAAAAGGAAAAACAAAACCCTTGCAACAAAAATATGTCTAGGCGAACTAAACATATTCCTGCATTGAGCACGTCCAGAGATGTATTTTTCATTCTGCAGTTTGAACTAATCACTTCTCTGTCTAGAGGTTGGTAGTATGCTTCATCGTTGGTCATTGCATTGCTCAGAGTTCTTCCAGCTTTCAAAGTTGCTTGTTTTTACAGTGTTGCTGTTATTGTATAATTAATTCTCCTGGTTCTGTTCACTTCACTCTGCATCGGTTCATACAAGTCTTCCCAGACTTCTTTGAATCCGTCTATTTCAGCATTTCTTACTGCACGATAATATTTCAGGATGTCAGGAGGAACTAAGGGGTGCTTTGAGCCCCTGGAGTGGCTGCTGTGGCTAACTTCATGAGAGGATATGGGTGAGAGGTACCTAGGATAGGCAGGCACAGCCAGTTTGGTATCTGCAGCATTGGAAGGGACAACCACATCAATAAGTTCTAAGGTTCTTTCTAATAGAATGCAGCTACTGTTACACATCAGATACAGCTTTTTAGATTTTATTTGTACTTGCCAATAGCCAAATCAGGATTTGGCTTATTTTTACCTTTCTCCCGATAGCTTTATTAATAATCCCAGTTCTAAAGCTCTCATAAGATGTACTTTTTAGAAAAAAATTAGCCCTTCCCTCCAAAAATAATCAGCTGTTAAAAAAGCATAATCTTTATGCAACTCTGTCCAATTTTCATAAGATCTTATATTGTAGTTGTACCACAAAATTTAAATACTAAGTTAATAATGTATATATTATAGGGATCACCCCTTAGAGAGGGACTAATGAGGTATTTTTGTCCTAGTCAAGAAGTCAAGTCATAGCAAGAAGCATTTAATAAGTGCCTGCTGTATTCCAGGTACTGGGGATTCAAAGAAAGACCCAAGACAGTTCCTCCTCTCTAGGAGCTGGCAGTCTGGTTCCTCTAGAATTGTTTGTGAAATGGCCTTTGTCCAATCTTCATCCTCCTAGAGCTCTTGGAAGCTTTTTGCTCTGCTTTCTACTCCTCCTTCTATGTTTTTTCATTTTAGAGACACCATATTCACCTGATCCTCCTTCTTCCTCTCCAATCACTTCTTCTCTCTCCATTTCACCAGCCCATCCTTCTCTTCCTGTGTTCCCCATGGTTCCATTCTCTTCTCTCCCCATATTCTTACTTGATAATCTTAAATTCTACTGTGGTATCCACTGTCATCTCTTTGTAGATGACTCCAAAGTCATTTCTGTCTAGCCCTGAGCTTCTTTGTCCTCCAGACCTACACCTCCAGTTGTGCACAGGATATCTTCCCCCAGATGTCTCACTGTTCCTGCAAATTTAACATGCTCCAAACTGAGCTCAGGATCTTCCCCCTTAACCTGCCCCTTCTGTCTATCCTGTTTTTCTCTATGGTTTTGCCATTCTTCCTGTGTCTCTGTGTGGGTAACCTTGGGGTTACAGCTGACTGTCCTCTGTCTTACTCAGTTACTAGATCCCCTCATTTCTTCCCACTGCCACCTTGGAGTTCAGCTCTTCTTTACCACCTGTCTGGATTATCACAGTAACCTCTTTGTGGGTCCTCCCAACTCCATCCTCTCCCTGCTCCAATCCAGCCCACATACTGCTTGCTGTAACAACGATCCTTCTTTTACACATTACCCTTCTCTTCGAGGGTTTCTGCTAGCCTCCCTTTGCCTGACATTACAGGCATATCACAACTTGATCTTACTGTACCGCCCTCACCTTGGCTCATATTACTTCCATCTATGTATTCTTACGCTCCAGCCACACTATTTTCTGCTATTGAATATGCATTACACTATAACCATACCTTCTTGCTTTCACTTTGGCTATTCTCTAGAATTCCAGGCATACCAGCCAGAGCGAAAGCAAAAAGCTATGATGACAGTGTAGTTGCCCTCCTCCCCATCCCTCAAAGACCAACTCGAATGCTTCTTCCTCCTGGAAGTCTGTGTCAGCCCCTCGGGTTGGGTTTTGATCTTTCCACTTAGGAATTACTTAGCTAACGACCAGCATTTATGTAGTGTGTTAAAACTTACAGAGTGCTTTATATACCTTATCAAGTTATAAGAAACTGGGGTTCAGATTGATGTTGAGTGACCTACCCAGCTATAGGGTGTCCCAAAAGTGTTATTACAGTCTTAAACTATTAAAGCTTCATAAGCTATCAGTGCACATGTGTATACATATTCATGTATGTAATTGCATTTATAAATATGTACTGCTATAAATATGTATATGTGCTACTATAAATATGTATATACATATATGGAAGAAGAGTTAGAAATAACAAAAATGAACAAGCAGAAAAAAACATTGGTTTTAGTACAACTGGTTAGGTAATTAATATTCTTGGAACCTTTGGTCCAGGTTGAGGCTTAGATATCCTTAATGAGACCTTCATCTATTTAGATGACTACAGGGATTGTTTTTTTTGTTTTTTATTTTAAAGAATGTGCCCACCTTTGAGCCAAGCCACAAGGCTGAGAGAGTCATTTTGAATGCCTCTGTTTTATCAAAATAAAATATTGGTCCTAACTTCCTTTGTACACTGCTTCCTCTCTATATCTCCCTAGAGCTAGGCCATCTAAATCAACTCCCAAAAGCCCTTTAAAATGTTAAGCTTAAAATTATTGTTTAATTTAAAAGCACAGTTTGGCTTTGTTTAGTTTAATTTCTCTAATCCCCTCTTTTTTTTCTTACACTTTTATTTTTTAATTTAAAATTTTGTTGATATATCTTGTTATTATATTATCTCAAATCCTCTGCTAGAGAACTGTTCTTTAAACAAGGAATAAAAATGGGCGGGAGGGAGGGAACACAACTAACAAATTTTTAAAACAATTTTTTTTGAAAAAGAGTTGAAGTTAAACAACATAGTCTGATTCCTTCTTAAATTTATTCAAATTTTGCTGTTTCATATCCCTTTCCCTGATAGTTATAGTGAAAGTAACCAAAAACAAAACTATCTCTCTGTAAGAAAATAAATGAAAATATTCTTTTAAAAATTATTTAAATTTTTAAAAAATTATGAAGTTTCATCTATAACATAGCATAGGTAACATATCAAGATTAAGTTAAATTTATGGGCAATAGAGTTGCCTTTTTTAGGTGCTATCTATATATTTTATAATACACTGAGATTCCATGTATAACCAATAGGTGGGATAAACTTTATAGGAATTCAAGTATAATTTAATCGCTTAAATAATTATGGAGGTTTCTGTTTGTTGTATCTGCCTTTCTTTTATATTGTTGATCATAGCTGTGGTCTATATGATATGCAGTTATTGATCATGAATGCAAAGAACCATAAATTTTAATATTGTTTTTGTGGGAAAATACGATTTCCCCTTGCCCCATGGTTCAGGGACTGCCCATGTTCCAGGTACTAGATGCTACCTTTGAACTCCTGCTTAGGCTTGAAAGGAAACCCCAAGAAATGTGATAGCCCACTCATATCTCTTCCTTTACTCTCTGACTTATGCAGAATGCAACTTTGCAACCAAAATTATCTGTAGGAAACCTTGCAAACCCTATTCATAACTCTTCTTTATGACTTAATATTACATATAGATTTTCTTTCTTTGTGGAGGATTAACTGGAATTTGTTATAACAACTTGCCATGGTTTTTATGGGATTTTACTGCAGATTTTCTCATAGAACTTTCCAAAACAAAGCAATGTTGTTGGGCCAAAAGTTAGAGAGACAGAGACAGAGAGGGACAGAGAGAGAGAAATCTCCGGAGAAAAGAAATTTCATAAAAGCCAAAATGGTAATTGGTACAAGATGTCCTTTCCCTGTATTCGTTACAATCTTTTAGATTGATTTTTCTGCTGCTTTTCTGGTTCATCTGGGATCAGGGACTTTCTGCTATATGCAGATGACGTAAACGTGGCAGCAAGTGGCCTTTCTCATTCTAACTGTGTTAATGGTATTCTGATCCTCCTCATTTTGCTTGTGTAAAAATGTGCCACCTGGAATCTTTGGGGCTTTCAAAGAGCTTCCCCATCATCCCAGAGAAGCAAGCTCACTTAGCCATTTTAGAGATTGTATTCTTGTGCATTGTTTATCTGCTGCATTAGGCTGGACTTGCTCCATTTTCATACTCCAGCTTGAAACTTTCATCTTAGGTCACTGCCAGGCCCATTAAAAGTAACTTTTCAGCTCGTGTGGTGTGGGTTTGACTTGAGGATTTAGTGCCACTCGCTTATCATTTCATCTGCAGTCAGCCTATGAGCTCTCTTCCCCTCTGCCTGTGTTGTTTCTAGATCACATCAGCTCAGTTTTATAAACTGAGGGCCTGTTTCTTTGTTTAATCTCTAGTGCTGCATGTTTTATTTGAGTTCAGGATGCTCTGTTAGACTGGCCTGGCTCCTCTCATCATCACTTCTTCTAAGACAGCTTGGACTTGAGCCAATGTTGGGAATGGCCATTGTATCTCCTCCCTATTCTGTTTCAGTGGAAAAAATCCAGTGGTAACCCCATGACCCCATGGACATACACTCTAGGGAGGTTGGCTGGGCTTATTGGGGCACCCTTGTGGACTGTCTTAGGTATTTCAAACACATCATTACTGCTGCTGCTTATCAGCAAATAAAAATATAATATAATATGATATGATATAATATGATGTAATAAAAATAATAATAATTCAGAACTGATATAGTGGACAGAGCCCTGGCTATAGAGTCATTCATCAGACCAGGGTTGAAATCCCATCTCTGACATTCACTGCCTGCCTGTGTCACCTTGGGCCAGTCACGTTTCCTCTTTGGCACCAGGTTTCCCTTTCTGTAACCCAAGGGGCTTATACTAGATGACCTCTGGTTCTATATGTTATTGATCTGATCCCCACAGCAACCCTGTGAAGAATGGAGGTGCCTTGAGTATTGTGATCTTGATGAAGGAAGTAACTCCAGAGGGTTAGATGCCTTTGTCTAAAATCATGGAGCTGGAAGGTATAGAAAGTATATTTCAAACCCAGGTCTCTCCCTCCTCCAAGTTAGTCCAGCACCCTCCCCCCTTCCCACTATTGCCCCTACTGTTAAGCCTGTACAGGGTACAGTGGGGATCATAAAGAAGAGTAGAGACAATGGTCATAGCCTTCAGCAGCCAGTGAGCACGGAGCTCCCTGTCAAGGTGGAAAGGCAGGATATTATCCATGGGGAAAAAACCCACTAAATCACAATACGAAGGTTAAATAAAATAGAGAAACAGTATGAGGCCTGCCATGAGTCAGTCAGTGCATGATTAAGTAATCAATGAGGAGAACAAACAGTATGTGCTAGAGGAAGTCCCTGTGGGTGAGAGGGGTCAGGCGAGGCAGCATAGAGTTGGTGAGACCTGAAGTCTGGGTAAAATCTGGCTAAGCAGAGAGAAGGAGATAGAGCATTGAGGGGGAGGTGAGCAGAGGTGTGGAGGCAGGTGATTGAGGGATGGTCTGGCTTGAGCAGAGGGTTGATGCAGAACCTGTAAAAACTGATTAAAAATCTAGAGTAGATGCTTCATAGCATTTTAGAAAAGGAAGGAATCTTAGTCCAGCTCCCTAATTTTGCAGTCAGTCTGTCAGTAAGTATTAAATGCTTACTGTGTGCCAGGTACTGTGGATCCAAAAAGAGGCAAAAGAAGGCTCCTGCCCTCAAGGAGTCACAGTCTAATTATATCTTACAGATAAGGAAACTGAGTCACATAGTTGCCAATGCCTTGCTATAGTGGAGCCAGGATTAGAACCCAGGCCTCTTGATTGGTCACTGTTTTAACTCCACACAGGGCCAAGGAGTTTGGCCTTTATCCAAATGGAAAGGATGTAAAGGTTTTTGAGAATGGGAGTGACTTGATGAAAGCAGTGTTTCAGAAAAAACTAATCTGGAAATAATATGCAGAATGGGTTAGAGCAGAAATGGAGAGAGGGAGACAAGATAGGAGTGATTATCTGGGCCTCAGATGACAACATTCCGGGCTTGGGTGGCAGCATGAGAATCAAAAGCAGGAAAGAAGAGGAGAGAAACTTTGAAGAAACAGGTAAGACTTAGTGACTAGTGTGGGGGGGGGGCAAAGAAAAGGAAAGGTTTTTTAAGACTAAAATTTCAGGCCAGTAAGACTAGAAAAGAGATGTTAAATCCAAATCTGCAAGGCTAATATAGAGGTTTTAGTCATGTGAATGCTAGGATAGATTTCTTTTTATTCTATTACTCTGTATAGTTTAATAAAGAAAAATTAAAACTTGCTTGAATATCTGTGACAAATTGGGGTAAGAAGTCATACGACTGTATTTTAAGTGGAAAAGGAATAGATTTCTGCCAGTATCTGTTTTACTTCTGATTACAATTTAGGCAAATTTGAAAGAGGTGAATGATTTTTATAAAGCCCAAAGGTATTATTATATAGCAAAATGGCTACATTTGGTTGCTTAGAAGCCTGAGTAATTAATATAACTTCCAAAGGTACCTAACTGGGATAATTTAGTTCAACATCTATGATCTTGAAAGCAGTTTTTTTTCATAATGTTTTTTAATTTGGCTAATGATTTTTAGTAACATTGGTTTTAGGGGGACATTAGTGAAATAAAAAAAGAATATCAATTTGTGAATGGAATATAGACTGGATATTTTTTTTAAATAAAATTTTTATTGATATCATTTCTTTTTGCATCAGCTACATTTCCTACCATAGAGAACTATTCCTTAGGATAACAAAGAAGGGGAAAAAGTTCAACAAAACTAACCAACACATTGGAAAGTGAGACACCAGTTCACATATCCAGGCCACCACCTCCATAGTTCTAGAAGCAGGGGCAGGAAAGGTGCCTTCTCATACCTCTTCTTTGGTTGTTATTTTGCAGCATTTATTTGGATGGTTTTATTGTTGTTGTTCTTTTCGATTACATTGTTTTAATGATTATGTGTTTTGTTTTATTGATCCAGCATACTTCACTTTTCATCAGTTCATGTAGGTCTTCCATGCTTCTCCGCATTCACATAGTCATCATTTTTTTTAACTCTTTTTTTTCCTTTTTGGAGGGGGGAGGGCAGGGCATTTGGGGTTAAGGGACTTGCCCAAGGTGAAATGTCTGAGGCTGGGTTTGAACTCAGGTCCTCCTGCTTCCAGGGCCGGTAGGTGCTCTATTCACTGTGCCACCTACCCGCCCCAATAGTCATCATTTATTAAAGTGCAATAATATTTCATTACATCTCTGTGCCTTACCATAGTTTGTTTTGTTTAGCCACTCCCAGTTGATGGATAATTACTTTGTTTCCAGTTCTTTGCTGTGACAAAATGTGCTATTATAAATATTTTGGTGTATATCAGGCCTTTTTTTTTTTTTGTCATTGACCTTCTTGACTCTGGATTGATCAGTTTCAACACTTTAGTCACTCTTAGAATAATTTCAAGTTGATGGTTGGACCAATTCACTGCTCCACCAACAATGTATTAGTGGTGTTCTCTTTCCACAAACCTTCTGACATCGATTCTTGATAACAAAACTCTAAAATTACCTATTCAGATATTTTTATTCCTCTTTCTTTTTCGATCTTTCATATGTAATTGTCAATCACTACCTTCCAGTGGTTTTTTTTTAAACCTCTTTTTAGCATTTGATATAGAAATGCTGCTTTCCCTGATTTGTAGTACCAGGTTTAGCTTTTATTCAGGCTTCAATTTAAGAACTATCAGAACCAAGATTGCATCTTTAATTTCATCTCTCTTGGGCCACTGGAGGAAAGATTTTTTATCAATTTCTAGAGGTTGTCCTTGTAAACCCAAAGCAAGGTTAGTCTCATCTGTCTTCTTTTAATGTGAAAAGGTGAAATGTGCCTCACCAGTTTAAAGAAGGTATTGTAACAGGCGTTAACAAATCCACATTTCTTTACTTCAGTATTTCAGATGAATGATGCAGCGTCTTGATCATCCTGGGCTTATTCTTTCTTAGTCTGCTTGTTAAAGCTCTCCTCCTGCTGCTGGCCCCCTCTGAGTGATGTATGTATTTGCTGCCTGCAGTACTAGTTCCCATTTCTAGGAGCAGAATTTGGTAGCTGCCCAGAATGTGAGAAGTCCTTCTTCATTAACAGGCAGGGAAAGCAATAGTGGCTTTGCATCGTAAATCCCCAGATCTTCAGAGATTTATTTTCGTGCTTTAGGAATGATGTGAAGACTGATCTTATAGAAGTACTACAGTTTAGTTGCTAATGTTTCTACCTCCTTACTATACAATAATATTATAATGTAATAAATAACATAATATTATATATTACATATTATATAATATCTTACAATATGTTATATATTATAATACTGTAGTGCAATAACTTATTTTTACTATACTATTTTAAAATAAATTTTTATAAATATATCTCTTCTATACAATTTTAAATTCTATACAACTAGATATCAGGTAGGTTAAATTGGTAAGTTTGCTCCATCTTGGACTGTATAATCTGTCCCTGTGCTCTGTTGTAACCAGATGGGTAACCAGCAGTCAGAGTCTAGTCCCAAATTCCCTCTCCAACTGGGCCATTGTCTCACCACTGTTCTGGGACCCTTGTGTACCCTGGTTCATCTTTCTAGGAGCCTGGCTCCCACAGCCCTTCCCATCCCACAGCTTGAATGCTGTTCTGCTCTCCTTCAGTGCTGACCACTGAGTAGGATACGAAAAGAAGCCAAGTACATCCAGGTGAGGTGGCATGTTTGGGAGACTGACAGCAGGTAATAGAGAAGACAACAGTAGGGAAAGGAGCATGGCAGAGTGGTCACAGCTGGCCGGGGGTCAGGAGGACCCTAAGTTACAGAGCGAGTGCTGAGTAGCATGGGAAGGGGGAGTTCCTGCCAGCCAGATGCAGACAGTCCCCTACAGGTTGGTGCAGCTCCCTCCCCTACACCAATGAATTTCATAGAGCTGGTTGGAAGAAATAGATGATTAGTGGCCCCATTCTTTGATATGACTTTATGATATACACTTAAGGAAAATCACTTTTTCAGAAGGACCTGAGTACAAGTCCAGCCCCTAACACATCCAGGTTGTATGACCGTGGATAAATGACTTAACCTCTCAGGGTCCCAGACAAGTCCCTAAGACTGTAAATTACCAAGAAGTTGTTCATTTCTTTGGGGAGGGAGTTTCTACACCTGGAGTTCCTCACACCAGTGAAATCACAGGTCTGGACCAAAAAATGTGTGTATGTATATAAGTGCCTGTGTAATGCACACACATACATACATACACATTTCTTGTAGTTGTTTCTTAAAGAAACTTTAAAAACATAATCTTCAGCATAGATAACTCAGGAACTGATGGTCAAAATAGCAGGGAGAATATGCCCCTTAAATGATGGCAGGAGAACAGCTGTGTGAGTTACGGTTACAGGCTTTCCTCATGGATAAAATGGAGTGCTGACCCCCTCGACTGAGTATTTGTTGTGTCTCATCAGAGCTTTCTGGTTCTAGTTAGTAACCATGGTTTCTTTGCTCCTTCAAGGTCCCATAATTCTCTGGCTTCATCGTGCCCATGGATAATGAGTAGGGGTGGTCAGACTGCAGCAGCTTTCCCATTGGTGTGGGGGCCTAGGAAGAAGGGATCACTGTCATTTCCCTTACCCCTGCCTCTGTCTGGGATCTGTGCATTCAGGGGCTTGTATAGTTAATAGTTTCATTGAAAGTACAGTTATATTGGGCATAATCTGATCACTTGATCATGCCGTTTTACACACAACATTTTGGCAGTTTGCTAGGATGCTTTTCGGGAGATTCTGAAGTAACGTTTTAGACCAAGCCATTGATTTATCAAGGATAGAAATTATTTTGTGTAACCCTGTATTGATTAAAGAAGGAAAAAAAGGAGGAGTTTCCTTTCTACCTTTTTTTATATCCAAAGTATATGAAGATGTAGAAAAATGGTTGGGCCATTGGAAAGAGGCCACCCCTCTCCCCCACGCCACCCCCTTTGTCAGCTAGTCTACTTGTCCTAGATATTAAAATCACAGGTCTTCCCTGAAAGCAGCGATGATTCCTCTGTTCCTCCCTGAAGCCCAAGGAGCAGCTGGCAGTCACAGAGAGATTCAATCCTCTGTCTCCTCTTCACTGCTGGCCTTGGGTTAGTGAGGAGGGACAGTAGGAGTGGTGAGATGAACCTCAGCTAAGGACTCCATGGGCCAGAAGGCGTCTTATTTCTGGAGACTCTTAGGAGGCCCTTCTTATTTCTTCCCATCCCTTATTGGTCAGAAACACTCCATGTGGGGTACACCTGATAAACAAGAGAATGGAAGATGTACAGAAAAGCAGTTGAGTATCTTTGGAGGAGCAGCAGTGACCTGAGGGAACAGCAGTTAGTCTTGCATTAATAAATGGTGAGGCTTCTTGTCTCTTTCCTCATATCTTCATTAATCTTTGTCCTTTCCCTCTGAGACTCTCCCCTATTTATCCTGTCTCTATCTTGTCCCTACTTAGCCCTTTGCATGTTGTCCCCCTATCAGACTGTGAGCCCCTTGAAGGCAGGGACTGCTTTTTTTTTTTTTTTTTTTACTTTCCTGTGTATTCCCAATGCTCATCTCAGAGCCCTGGCACACAGTGGACATTTAACAAATGCTACTTGACTGATTGACTTTATTATTTCTAGAAAACATGATATTTGTTTTGGGAAAAATCCTGGGAGCCATAGAAGCTTCCTTCTGAATGTCCTAAATTGTTCAGACAATTAAGGAATGGTGTTTTTGGTTGTCAGGAATAACCAGCAGGGGTTGCTTCGTGTCCAACTTTTGAATAATGCAATAGCATCCTTTTTGGTTGTGTATCCTGTTTGTGTCTTGAAAAAAGTCAATTGGCTGCCTTTTAATGAAAAGCCCAGAATCCAAAATGTAATTTTTTTTTTCTGAAGGATTTTAAAAAATTACAGCATAAAGAATAAATGTGACTTATTCCTATGCCCCACCAGGTCTGTATAAAATGTATTTATATTTTCTGCTTGTTAAAATATAATCCTTTCAGGGTAAATGACCATGGTTCTCATGTTGAGGTCCTTCTAGAAACCATATACCCATAAGTGTAAACAGCTGAAGGAAGAATTCACCTGTATTTTAAAAGAGAAAAAAAATGCATTCTATTTTTCCAGCCTAATTTATATCATACTGAAAGTTCCAGTTGTCAGTCTTCAGTCCCCTAAAAATAAAAATCAAAGGAATGGATTAATTGTATGCAAAAGAGTGACCTCCTTGGAGATCAGCTTTTCTTTTAATTTGTCCTGTTAGGTGGTGTTTTGCTGTGCTGTGCTAAAATGCCTCCTTCCTAATGTGGCTCGGTATCTGTGCATCTGTATCACAGAGGCTGATCCCAGCTAAAACAACCCC
Source organism: Gymnobelideus leadbeateri (assembly GCA_011680675.1). Lineage (NCBI taxonomy): Eukaryota > Metazoa > Chordata > Mammalia > Diprotodontia > Petauridae > Gymnobelideus > Gymnobelideus leadbeateri. The sequence continues at coordinate 1,485,292 of WOXC01004382.1, forward strand.
CAGTGTGCCTCTGTAATTGTCAGCTTGTTTGTTTTTTCTGGTATAAACACTTTCCCCCTAATAACTGGATGAAAAAAAAAATGAGATCATTTCATATTAGCCAGCTCAGAGACATGAGATTTTAACCGTTTGGGGGCAGTGTTCTAGCATAAATTGGGCTCTAAGATGGTAAAACATTGTAGATCCCTTTGGGCCATCTGGTCCCTCAGTTTGATTGTGCTTTAGAGGACATGGAAGTATGATTTAGCATTCCAGTGTTTAAAAGAAAGATTTTCAAGATACTGTGGTTCCTAATTTAATTTAAAATGATGACAGCCCTTGTGTTTTGGCAGGAGTTGTGGGGTACATTTGGTGCACTGTTAGCTGACTCAACATAAACATTTGCCTAATATTCTCCAAGCTGTGCTAATACTATCTGTAAACCATGAATGTCTTTGGTGGGAGGCGCTTCAGTCATATGGAACCTTGGAGTCTTGAATTGTTTGTAATGGAGATAGAATAAAGGCTTGTCGACACAGAGGGGCTGTAATTAAAGAAGCATTTTATGTTTATGTTGGGAAGTAAATAATTATTCTTAGATAAAAACCTATCAGACATTTTCTATGTGTTATTAATTGTAAATGGAGGATATGATGAAGCCTTTTTAATGTTCTTTTAAAGCCAAAGAAACTCAAATGCTTTAATTATAATTCTTTTCATTGTAGCCAGTAATTTTATGTGGATAAAGATTTTAAAATATTCCTAAAACAAAAATGTAAAGAGAAAATACCGAAGTTGAAGAATATGTAAATAGTTCATCTTAAATAATACATTAAGTAAAACATCCCATTCAGTAATATCAGTTACTTGGTTATGAACTCTTTGACCATGACACCTCATGAAACAAACAAGCAAAAATGTCTCCAAGTCCTCTCTACTCCTCTTCTGGCTTGTGTAGTGATGGTGGCAGAAAGGTAGAAATGGGGTTCAGGGTGCTAAGAATGACACAGGTTTTAGGCCACCTATAATTTTAACTTAACTGTTGGTCCTCCAAATGTGAGTTCCTTTTCTGCTGACCAACAAGTGCATGCATAAATTTTTGACCTAAATCTTATTAAACTCCATGTTCTGGCCATAAATGAAACTAGAAGAAAGAAGGAAGTTATCTTCAAATGGAAGGATGGCTCCTCTGCTGTTTTTAGAAAGGTAAATAAAGGAATTGGAGGACTTGATTCATCATGTGCTTCAGAGCAACAAGAAACACAGCGTTCACAGACAGATGCTTTGCTCATCTCATGTATGACATGTATTTGCAAAAAATAGCCATGAAAAATAGCTATTTATGCAACAGTACCTTCTGCAGCTGATGAGATGGAGAAATTCTAGAAGGAACTTGATTTCTCCAAATTAAATCAACATATCCTTTGATTCTGGCTGACTTCAATGAAAAGGTGGAAATAGGTAAGTATTGTGAAAATTATATTGGAAAACATGAATCACAAAGAAGGAATGAGAGAGGCCAACAACTGTTGAACTAAACAGAAAACTCTTTGAAAATGGAATCAGTAGCTAGATCCCTGTTTTATAGATGAGGAAATAGCCTGAGAAAAGTTAGGTGACTTGCCTAAGTAACACAGGCCCAAATCGAACTTGAGTCTTCCTGACTCCAAATCTGTTTTGCCACCTGTATGCAATTGAAGCAACCCAGTCCTAACCAGTGCAAACAGAAGGTGGACCTTGGACGGAGGGAGCCCTCCATTCCTCTCTCTGAGTTGTACCTGCTGGTCCCTGTTAGCAGCCTGAAGGAGAAGCTCTTGACTTTGCAAGATTTTTATTTTCTCATGGTTAGGCCTGGGTTTCATCTCCAGGCCAACTACATCTCAAGGACAGTTCAGTACCTTTTAAGAAAAAAGTAGCTTGGGCCCTTAGATAGTGCTCTTCTCACACCTGGGGAATATCATGACCTGACAGTGTGTTATATAGGCTGTGGTCATTCCAAGAGCTGTGATTTTTCTGTATTGGCCACATGGGGAAGTTGAGAGGGAAGCTCATTCTAGCTTGGTGGGGGCCAGGGAGCTGGGTGGGTGGGGATATCAGATAACTCTGGTACTTGTTCCAGACAGATGACCCCATGGGATGATGAGTATTGTTAGACTGACCTACAGTGGTATTTAGGATGACAGCAGAGTGGACGGTCAGGTGGGCTGGTGATTTAGCTCCTCACACCAGCTAAATTACAAAAGGAGAGGAACAAGTGGAGTGAGAGGCTGAAAGGTCAAGGAGGGGAAAGGAATCTTGAGACTTCTCACCCAGCACGAGGATATGACATTCCAAGCACGTGTAGCTCAAGGGCTGAAAAGGTCCTGTGCTTGGTGATTAAAGTGGCAGCATTTAACTGCTTGATTAATTAAAAATCCTGTCATATTTTGATGGTTAAGGGCCCTGCCTTAGTATGAAAGGAGTGCAGTTCCACTCGTGGAACAGGGACATCTAGGAGGGCAATTTCTGTCAAGTGGCCTCTTTCAGGCCTCCACTTCATTGGTCACAACGCTGGCCCTGGTTATCAGTATCAGGCTTGTCCCATAATTAGGAATAGAGTGGCACAAGCCTGCCTTGCCTTCCCCAGGGAGGGCAAGATAGTTGTAATTTAAGGACTGAATCCCAGGATTTGGCTAAATAATTGAGACAAAGATCCAGCAAAACCTTGAGAACTCTGGTTCCCATGTGTAGAAAGCATTGTTCTCCATCAGCCTGAGCTTGTAGCTTTTACTCAAGGTGTCTCCTATATTGTTGTCAAGACACACATCCCTCTTGGCTCTGTGTTTTCCCTCGGGTGGATGGAGATTTTTTTTTTTTGGTAAGAATGTTGGTCTATATTTGGGTACCACAAGGAACCTGTCAGACCAAAGCATTCACTCAGTGGAGGAGGAGATATGGATATATCAAGGATATATACCAGTGATGGCTGGATTCCAGTATTAGAGTCCTCAAGCTGCCACGGCCAGGTAAATTGCCATTCACCACTTATCACCTCTGTCAGGACTCCATTGTGGAACCCATGTTTGGATTTCTGATGGGAATAATGCTTTCTAACTAACCTCAGGATAAACAACCACTCAGTATGCCTGTGCAGGGATCACACGTCAAAAAAAACTAGAAAAAATCCCAGCCTAGTAGAGAGGGACAGGCTGTAATTCTTATGGCTAGGCAGTGACCCTTCTCCTATGGGCAGAGGGAGAGAAGAGCCCTCTGAAATGTCCCTAAGGAGCATATTTGTCTTATTGCTGGATTGTGGCATTCCTGAGGAAAGGACATATAGCCAGCCTGCTAAATCGACATGGAAATTATTTCATCTGGAAAAGGAGAAAAGCCAGAGGAGGAAGAAGATGCTATTTTAGGAAACATCCTGGGATACTCAAGTGGGTGGGCAACATCCTGCCCAATTTTCTATTCTACTCCGATGTTTTGATCTCCACGAATACTGCACCCTCAGCCAAGGGACTGATGCCCTAACTAAGGGCCCTAGGAACTGTGACTGATCCAGCAAAGACCCCTCCTCTTCCAACCTCCCAGAGAGCAGCAAGAACCTTAGAGTAAGAGGAACACTCAGTATTTTATTAGGTTCTTAGGTCATCCCAGGGAATCCAGATTTATTCAAAGCACCCCCTACCAAGGTAGGAGGAAACAGGGAAGATGTGGTAGCAGAAATATGGTTGGAAATATACCCTATGTGGTTAGCAGCAAGAACAGGGGCCACTTCTCAAGAAAGCTGTCATTCCTCCTCTTCCCATTAACGTGATTGGCGTTGATATATTACGTTAGGGGGACAACCCTTATATTGGGGTCCCATCAATTCAAGGCTAAGGAGCTTGGCAGAACTCTGTAGTTACCCCTTCCTCATCAAATTGCCAGCTCTAAAGAGCATTACCTGGGGGCAGCTAGGTGGCGCAGTGAGTAAGAGCGTCGGCCTCGGAGTTGGGATGACCCGAGATTGAAACCGGCCTTAGAAAATGAGCACCCACACACAAATAATGACTAGCCGTGTAACCTTGAGCAAGTTACTTAACCCCAATTGCTTTAAAAAAAATTAAAAAGAAAAATAGAGAGCATTACCTGGCAGGAGACAGACTAGACAGACTATCAAAGACTGGCAGACACCTGGGTTCATGGCACCCTTGACCTCCCCTTTGAACTTAATGTGTACAGGAACCATGGATTCAGGATTTGGACTGTCCCAAACTCAGCTGGGTCATGTCCTCTATTTCTCCTCCTTTTTCTGATGCCTTTTCCTTCCTGGAGCAGGCAAGTACTGAACTTGGCACCACAGGATGGATTTGGCTCAATTAATTCTTTTCAATCCCTGTTCCTCTTAATCACCGAAAGCAGTTCACATTTACTTAGCAGAGGCAGCAGCACACCTTCACTGTCCTACCTTAGGGCTATCTTCATTCTCCAGCAATTTGTCATAGCTTGGTTAAAAGGGTCATAGATCATCTAGACCTGCCGATATCAGTCAGGCACACTGGATAGTAGAGGCCATGCTGCTTGAGCCAGCAGAAAACACAATGAATGATGCCTTCTAAGCCCTTGTGGCACACATGAGAGACAGGATGAAGACGAGACCCTTAGAAAATACAGGGCCATGCCTTTAAATTTCTGGGCATTAACAGATGGAGGCACAGTGGGGCAACATATCTTGGTTTAGAAGTTGCTTGTACATGGTTTCTCTTTACAACACAAAGTAGGCACGATAATTGATGGATTTATTGGGTTTCTAATGCCAGCTTATTGCCTTTCCTGAACATTCTGCTTTGCCTGATTGGCCAGGCCACTAAGAAGGCTAATACCTTTTGGGGTGGAGGAGACCCATCATTGAATCTCCTAACGTCCTCAGGAAGCAATCCAAGCAGCTTTACCACTAGACCTTTATGTTTCTCTTGACACCCAGTAACACTTGAGATTTTGATGGTAGGCAGTGATGCCTCATGGAGCTTCTGGGAGGTTCCTTTTGGGCAAAGACAGAAGCATCCATTGGGCTTCTGGACTTAGGAGTTACTGAGCAAAGCTACCAGTTACACCCCTCTCCTCCCCCTCACCCGAAAAACATTCTAGCTACATTGGGAATCAGTTTCTGATACATTGATGTATATTTCTTGATAGATACTGAAAGACCATATGTCACCTTGTTGCCTTTTGGCCTGATAGTGGCCATCATAGTGCTGTATCTATTTCCTTATCCCATGAAGCCAACCAAGTTCAGTAGCAATCCATTATTAGATAGAAATGGCACATTTTGAACAATGCCAAGAGCTGGCCTTCTGCTCCTAGCCAGGAGCATAAGCAGGCTTCATGGCTGCCACATCCTGAGGCCCCAACTACATGAGAATGTTATCTCATTAGCATCCTAGGTATTAACCTATATAAGTACTTCCTTCCCAACTCAGGGAAACTCATTGGGTTCTTTACCAGCAGTGCCCAGGAGAGTTGGTGGTAGAGTTGTACTATTTCATTCAGCCAGTGATCATAATTAAAGGCAGTTTATCTGGCCATCCATCAGGCCCGGTTGGACAGTTAGGCCCACTTATCTTGTCACCCACAGCTTAGATGAATGGTCTGGCCAGTGAGCTTGCAAGTTAATGACAAATACGGGGAAGAAACACTGGTGGGGCTGGAGATGTCCAAGCTGTTGACAGCTCAGCAGCCTAACTCCTGCACATCAGCACCCACCAGGCACCTGATATGACACCTCAACCCTGAATTTTATAAGGACTCCTATATAACCAGATGGGCCTGTGATAAGGTGGCTGTTTGGATCATGAGTTCACCCATGCCTGGGCATAGCACCAGGGCTTTTCCCCCAGGAAAGATGAGTTGTTGCCCGCTGCTACCGAGTGATCTCACTGCCAGTAGTTTCATCCATCTCTTAACCATGGGATGTTCCCATCCCAAGAAGAGGCTGCTACCTAGTGGGTAATGGGACCAGTGCCTCTATGGAACTTGATATTGAGGATTTGACTTTGCATTCTCTGTCTACATGACCAGGGCTACCTTCACATGGAGCCCACCATTTGCATCATCTACCTGCATAGTTTGCTTATAAAATGGCAGACTGTTAGACAAAAGACATTGGGAGACTGAATCAGGAGGACTGATCCAGAGTGAATGGGCATGAGCAAAAGGCTAGTGGTAGGTGTCCAAGGAGTGGATCAGGACCCAAGGATCAATCTGTCCACAAATGGAAATCATATCAGAATTTGAAGAGTGAACAGGAAGCCAAGGAGGGCTGCCTGACTCACAAGAACTGGTACAGGGAGGAAGCAACATGTCTTTATTATAGGTTAAAGGCATGTGCAATCATAGCCTATTTAGGCTTATACAATGTTGGCCTAGATTGAGCGGCACATTTTTTTTCTTGGCTTTCTAACAGCAACTAAAAAACAGACTCATTTCTGGTCTCTGGAAATTTTCATAAGTGTTAGGTTCTTATCCTTAGAAAGGAAATTAGAAAGTAGGGAGAGGGGGCATAGAATAGATGCTAGAAAAGCAGGGAATAATCACTGTTTTCAGCTAGAGCCCCTCACCCAAATAGCTTAGTGGTTACTGTGACTATGGCCAAGCCCAGCCTCCCACTACCTTGGAGTTCATTTAAAAAATATTCACCATTTATTTTAGCACTGCCACTGATTCCTTTGCCTTGAGTCATTTGTAATAAATATAGTGATAATGCTGTTAGGAGGGCACAGTGTATGTCGTTAAATTGGAATCAATAAGACCCAGACTAGTCAGACACTGCTTCTGTCATCTGGAAGCTTCTATTACATGACTGACCTTTTTTTAAATTTCTTTTTTAAAAAATGTTTTTTTATGTAGTTAAGAAGAATGTGTTGTCCAGTGAAGCTGTGATTCTTAAATGTTCTGTCACCTATAAATTCTTTAAATGGTAACCTGCTAGAATACCAGACTCTGGGCTTTGATTCATGCTTCTGGTTTTTACATTTACCAAAATTGTTCAGAAATGAAGCCTGCTCGGGATACTTCCTCTATCTCTTCACCATTACAGCTGACTTTTGTATGGCACGTCCAAGTTTGCAAAGTACTTTGCATACATTAATTAGCTTATTTGATCTTCAGTATAGCCCAGGTTATTTTTTTTCTTTTTCAAAATTTTATCTTAGACTCAGACTCCAGAACACAAATAGAGAATAGAGGAAAGAAACAAAAACTTATCATAAACTTAAATATTGGAACTTAAATATAAAGTTAGGGGAAAGAAAGTATGTCATATGCATCACAGAACATAAGACAGGATTCAAAATATGTAACAATCCTGTATGAGAAATAGTACTCGTTGTGTTGAGAGCTGTCCATCTTTTCTTTGCTTCCTTGTGAGTTTTCTTTTGTTCTCTGCTGTGCACTTTTTTACTTTGTTCTTTTTTTCCCTCCCTCCAGAAGGTTACGCAATAAAGTTTAGATATGTTTCTCTGTAGCTATAAATAGACACATGCACATATATATATATAAACATGAGGAAACTGGCTGAGGGAGCCTTCCTTGCTTGACTTGCCCAAGTAAGTGTCAGAGGCAGGATTCAAACCCAGGTCTCTCTGGACTCCAGGTTTCATGCTGTTTCCACTACACCATAATAGGGTGTTGCTTTCAAGCACAGACACAAGCTAGTTTTCTTTCTCCTGTAATTCAGGTTCAGGTCTTTATTTCTATTGGTTCAATAAGGGTGAAGGATGTTAAGTCTATAGAACTTTAGTTTTCCCCATTAAGCATGGCAGTTGAGTTGCTATATGTGTGAAAGAGACCCTAAAAGGACAGTTGATTTTTTTTTTGCTTTTTTTTTTTGGAGGGCAATTGGGGTTAAGTGACTTACCCAAAGTCACACGGCTAGTAAGTGTGTCAATTGTCTGAGGCTGGATTTGAACTCAGGTCTTCCTGACTCCAGGGCCAGTGCTCTATTTATTCACTGGGCCACCTAGCTGCCCCAACACTTATGATTTTTTAAAATGAAGGAATGTTAGTTTGTATTTATTTAAAAATTTTTAAATAACTATTTAAATAAACTAAGAAGACATTAATGCGCCCAGATGAGAATCAGGCAAGAGTGAACAATGACAAGTCATCTTGAGACTCCAGGTCAAAAATGTGCCCTACTTTTGTTCTGTCTTGGCCTTTCCCTCAGCTTGGTGCCTGTTGTTTTGCTAAATATTGTTCTCAAATAAAAGGAGAAAATGTGGAGGGCTGCTATAAATAATCTTGAGAAACCAAAGGAAAGATTTATTTAGATCATCAGGTGTTTCTTAGACCTAGGTAATCTTTATTTACTTTCCTTCACTGAAAACAAATTGGGAGCCCATCTTCATTTACTAGACAGACAACACCAGGAAACCATATAGTTCAGAATGTAGCACACCCACCCTGCTGAGTGGGACTCGGGACTCTTTCATCTCTGTGACTGGACTTCTGTAGAGATTGTTAGTGCCTGGAGAAGTATCATCCCAAATATCTAAAACTAATAGTTCCATAATTTATTCTTAAAAACACTAGGCTGCATTTGTTCTATTTTTAGTTTTGATTTTTAACATTACTTTTAAAAAATATTGACATCTGTTGTCTTTATAGCTATAAGTTTCTGGAGGTACTCTCCTCACCCACCCCAAGCACAGAATTGAGTCCAAACATCCGACACAGTAACCACTTCTGATCATGTATACAACATTCTGCCCTAGTAATACTAATTCAGTAGATAGAGCAATGGACCTGACGGGAAGAGGACCTGGATTCAAAAATGGCTTTAGGTACTTCTAGCCATGGGATCCTGGGCAAGTCAACTTGCTCAGTTTTCCTCATCTATAAAAATAAAGGTAATCATAACACTTCCTAGGATTGTTTTGAGGATAAAATGAATTCATATTTGTAAACTGCTTTTCAAACTTCAAAGCACAAAATAAATGCTAGCTACTATTAGTAGTTTACCTCTCCACCGTCATTATTATTTTTTCAAATACTTAGAATTTGGCTTCTAGTTAATGTTTCACTTATATTATAGTAGTCATTTTGTATATCATTCCTTTGGTTCTGGTTTTTTTTATCTATCTCAATTCATACAGATATCTTCATTTTTCTCTAATTTCCTATATTTGTAACTTCTTAGTGTATAATAATATTTCATCGCATCCATACGCCATAGTTTCTTCATCCATTCCCCAACTGATGGGCGTCCACCTTGTTTCCATTTCTTTGTTGACACAAAGCATACCGCTGTTTGATTGGATCTTTGTTTCTGTCTTTGACTTCCATGGGCTATTTATTTACTTAGTGGAAAGGATAGATCAGAGACTGAGGTGATACCCAGAATAGCTGGACCAATTTACAGTTCCTCCATGTGTGGATTAGTATGGCTGTCTTCCCACAGCCTTGTCAAAATGGATTTTTCCTATTTTTTTGGTCACTTGCTAATTTATAGGTTTTAAGGTGAAACCTCAGAGTTGTTTTAACTTAAATTTCCTTTATAAGTGACTTGGCATATGTTTTCAAATGACAGTTTATAATTCTTTTGATGATTTTGTATCCTTTGACCTCTTGTCCGTTGGGAAATGACCACCATTTACTTTTTAATTGCTCTTTCCCTCCTTTTTGGACAAAATAACAAATTATATGATAAAACCTACATTAATCAGAATACTAAGAAAATGGTGTTATTCTGATCAATTCAGTTTTATCTTAGCTAGAAATCCCTTTTTGTTTGGTATCTGCTTCGGTAAATTCAATATTGTGAACATAGTCGAATCCTTTTTTGAAGATTAATGATTTTCAAGAATCATTCTTCTAAGCATCAGTTCTTGAAAGACCTTTTGTTCCTTACCTCAGAATACCCAAAGAATGATTGAATTAGAGAAGTATTTTTTTCTTATTGCAGATGCAAAATCATAGAGAGGCAAAACATTAATAGTAGTGTCCAAGAACATCTTCCCCAATCCCTCTCCTATTCCTTAAAATATAGAGGAGCTTAATGGGGTTGGGGGGGGTGGGAAGTTAGGGAAGAGGGCATTCATTTTCTAATGACAATGTAATAGGTATAATTTAAATAACATAATTAGTACCATATTTCTAATACATAATTAATGAGCTTTTGTGAATTGCTCTGTAAAACTGATTAGTATATGGAAAATTATTTCTATGGAACAATGCATTCTGAGTTTCAGCTGATTTAAAACCAAAATTTGGGGGCATAAATTTAAAATGGGAGGCAACCTTAGTCAAAATGCCTTGGGTTCATGTGCTCCTCTCTTGCATGCTGACTGTGTGATCTTGGGCAAGTCACATGAGCTCTCTAGATGCTCCCAGATCAGAAGTAGCAATTGATTTTTTTAACTGGGAGACAAAGGGTGTTTTCCCATCAGGGAGACCTCCCACACCAATGAGATCATTGGTCTGGCTACATGCCAAAAAAAAAAAAAAACAATCCAAAAACAAAAAACCCAACTACCCTTTTCATAAGTTGGAATTTCCTGTGCTGTAGATAATGAAGTAACTGGAAACCAGACAAAGTCTGACTCTAGGACATCCCCTGGAAGTAATTTTTAAAAATTATTACTATCTGTTTGTTTTTTTGCCATTAGTTTTTTCTCCTACAAGTGACGTATTGGTGGAAAGAGTTATGATTTAGAGTGTCTTGAACATATCTTACTTTGTTGGGACCCCTAGTTTTCTTTGGAAATAAAATTTGATGTTCATTATTTAACTATGCAAAGCTTAACCAGAAGAGGAGAAAATGCTAGTATGGGATAACTTGAAAGAAGTTTTTAACTTTGTTCTTTACTATAGATGAAGAACCAGCTCCAGCTGATGGAAAAATTATGTTCAGAAAACCAGCCAAGAGATCCTCTGATGAGAAGTATTTGGGTTTGACAGCAAACTCCAGAAAGAAGAAAAAAGATGAAGAGAAAAAAAAGGAGGACTTGGTTCCAAAAAATAGTCAGAAACAAATAAAAAATAGTAGCTTGCTTTCTTTTGATGATGCAGAGGAAGAAGATTAATGATTGTACATATTTTCAACTCTTGTATTCTCTCTTTTGCAGACATTTGGGGGTGTTCCTTAAACATTTGCTTTTGGACGTTTTTTCTTTTTGAAAGAGTGGCATATGTTGGTGATGTGGAATGTGTTTGAACCCTGTTTGATGTAATTGAAATACTTCAACAAACATAATTGCTTAAGGAGCTAGATCAGGAGTATATGACCTAGGTATACATGGCACCCCCTTCTCCTTCCTTTGTAATGTCTCTAACATAATACCCATGACCATTTAGATTAAAGAAGGAAGTCTATGTATTCATTTAAAACTGTTGATTAGAGCTGGAGACCAGGATCCTATGCAATTGGCTCAATGACCTTGAGGCAGCTGCCCTGTTTTCCCCATTTCTAAGTGCATGATTCACTTAATTACCTTGAACTATCATGAACATCATGTTAATACAAAATACTTTTTTGCTTTCGTGCCTACAACTTCCCTCAGACATTAAAGCATCTTTTAGCTCACTTGATATAAGTATTTAAAACCTGTGCTTTGTTAATGTTTTGAGACTTTTTGGCGTTTTTATTATACTTCACCTTTCAGCCTTAGAAAGTTCCATATATGTTTATGAATGGCTGACTCCTTTGTGGCATATATATATTTTCTTTTAAAAAAAGATTTGAGATTTAAGATAATGTGTATTTCAACAAAAGAAATTAGGTGGATTCTCAACCACATTTGGCCTATCTAAAAGAATCTGTTGTGTCCTAATTAAAACACCACCGAGAATTTATGGTAGATTGGCCCAGGCTCTCTTGGTGTGAGAAAACATCCTGAATCTATTTTCTTATTTTCCAGCAAAAGAAGTAAAATTAATGGGGAATGTGAAGCTTTGTGAAGGAGCTGATTGGAAATTGCCATGTTGCAGCTGTTTGAGGTTTAACTGTTAATGTTTTAATGTAGCAAATAAGAATGTAATAAAAGCAGAAAATGTAAAAAATAAAACGGAGCCTTAGATATGTTTATACATGTAGCTAAGGCCAAGATCCATAAAGACAAAATGGGGATCCTAATGTGAATGATTTTGCCAACTTAAGACAGTGGTTAATTCCTTAACCATGATTTCCCTCTTTTCTCTCTGCCCCATCAGCATTTTAGATGGATTCCAGCAGTGAATCTCAAACAGTCTTGGTACCCTTTTATCTTCTTCAGAATTATTGAGGACCCCCAAAGATTGTTTATTATTATTAAAAAGTATAATTGTTTGAATTATATCTATAGATATTTACTGTATTTGAAATGAAAACATCTTAGTATTATTATGAAAATGGTTTTGACCTAAAGTTTTGATCCCTGAAAGGATCCGTTGACCACGCTTTGAGAGATGGCGGTCTTTAGTAATTGGTTATGGATGGGGACGTTCTGTTACTTTGCATTAACCCTTTTGGCTCCTTCACCAGATCTCTGCCTAAAAAATAGCAGCAGGAGTGTTTGGGAAATAGGTTAAAAGCTGAACAATATGTTAGCAAATTCCTCAAGGCAAGAAATAAAAATTTAATTAAACTTTAATTTTCATTCAGTGGAGCTGCTACCTATTGCTCAAGGTTGTCAGTTATATTCCAGGAATTTGGGCCAACTCATTCCAGCCAAACTCATGAAAATTGCCAAAGGGCTTTTAATTTCCATGTAGAGCTTGCCAGTCCTTGGGAGTTTTAGACTTATTAGAAAGCTTTATGCCTACAGTGCTGGATCTCCCTTGCCCCTAGATTCTCAGGTTTAGAAGGCTATTATTAATAATAATGAATATTCACTGATGGCTCACGGTCTACACAGACTTGCCCTGTAAATTTTCATCTCCTATTTATCATTATTACCAAGTTCCCCAAATTTTGACCAGCTCCTACTTTTGAGTCATCAGTAATATGTTTGATGATGGTAAAGTTAAATGATCTGGGGAAAAAATGGTAGCCAGTATTGTGGATAACATTTTTAATTACAGTTCTCCATTGCTTAGAGCCATCTTTTAGTTCTGGTACAATTGTTTCAGGCTGTGGGCCAGAGATAATTTGTTAAAACTTACATGCAAAAGACTTTGGAGTTGAGTTAATAATTGGTTTCAAAGATGTGCTTACAAAAATTTGTCAGCATTGAAAATAATAATGGTTTTTTTTTTTTTAAATCTCTGTGCAGTTAGCCATCTGTCTGGGAAACAGGGGACAGAGGTAAGTAGAAAGGTTTCGAGTTCAAATTGGTAAAAAAAAAAAATAAAATAAAATTTAGAAGAGCACACTTTCAGCTTTGCTTCCCCACTCTTGGTGTCAGCTGAGGTGGGGAAGTATTCTTCAGCTTCCTGCTCTCCTTATGCTAGAAATGTGGGAAGGGATGTTGACTGGTGCATGTTAAATAGGGGTAGTCTGTAGTAGCTAGCTAGAGGGTGGGACTTGGAATGAAGAGAACCTGAAATCAAATTTCACTTCCAATACTTTCTTGTATCTAATTTCCTTATCTGTAAAACCAGGGGCTTGGACTTGATGGCCCCTTCCTCTAAATTTATGGTCCTATGCCATCCATCCTCCTTATGAGTTAGATTGAGGAATGTTACATACTCAGTGGGTACTACATGATCTGGAAATAGATCAGTGTTTTCAAAATGATCAGAACCAAATGCACCTCATTTACTTTTGCATTTTTATTGACTTACTAACTTTGAAACATTTTCCTTTATGAGCAAAGGAAAATAAGGCTTGGGCAACCTGGTATTCAGTGAAGAACCCTCCAAGACTCTAGTATTCTTTTTTTTTTTATTTAAAGCAGTTGGGGTTAAGTAACTTGCTCAAGCTTACATGGCTAGTCATTATTTATGTGTGGGTGCTCATTTTCTGAGGCCAGTTTCGATCCCGGGTCATCCCAACTCCGAGGCTAGCGCTCTTACTCACTGCGCCACCTAACCGCCCCTGACTCTAGTATTCTTAAGAAAATAGTATCCAAAGACCCCAAAAGTGCTGATGCATTTCTGAAGGAGGTTAGGAATCTACTTCCTTGGAAACTATTCAGAATAAGGCAGAAAACTTTGAATTATGTCTTGTGAAGTTCTATGTGAAGTGGGGGAGAGGGGAAGGAAGAGGATCTCCTGAGGTTCTTTGCAGTCCTAATATTTGATTTTCAAATACTGGTTATTGCTCATACCTCCTAATGGGGAAGAAATTGTTGGACATATATTCAAAGAAGAACAACAAAAACATATTAAGTATTATTGTATTAAATATGTATTAAGTGTTGTTTATTGTTGTTTAGTCATTTTTTAGTCGTGTCCAACTCTTCCTAACCTCATTTTGGGATTTTCTTGGCAAAGATACTAGAGTGGTTTGCCATTTCCTTCTCCAGCTTGTTTTACAGATGAGGAAACTGAGGCAAATAGGGGTTAAGTGACTTGCCCAGGACACATAATAAGTGTCTGGGGCCAGATTTGAACTGACAGAAAAGAATCTTCCAGACTCAAGGCCTGGCAGTCTATCCATTGTGCCACCTGGCTGCCCTGGAAGAAATAAATTTGGCACTAGAATGTGGCTCTTTTGAGCAGAATTTCACAGTTGAAATTATTTTACTGGTCTCTAGCTATTCTTAGGACTCATTTTAAAATTGAACGTTATCCCAAATTGTAAAAGTTAAGTGTTGTAGAGAATGTATAATAGAGTATTTCTACATTGTAATTTTAAGATATTTCTTAAATGGAGGCATCATAGTATCATGCCATGTTATAATTTAAAGATGCATTTTAAAGACTTAATTTTTTTTTTACATCTAATCTGTATGACGAGGTAAAAATTAAGAAAAAATTTTAATTGTAGGAAAAGAAAGTTCACTTTGATTTTAGGACTTTAAACAGAATGATGAGTTAATTATGATGCAGAAATAATACAAATGTACAGTTAGTTAAGTTGTTGATCACTAGCTGGAAGAATGTTTCCTCTGCTCTGTAATTTAATATGAAGTCATTTTGATCTCTCCTATTTTCTAATTAAAATTGTACTACACTTTTTAAAGAGGAGAAACCTTAAACCTTTTTAAAGTCCTTAAGTTATTAAAACAGAGAACGCAGCCATTTTTTTCTCTTAATAGTTACTGCTTGTCTTTGGCATTTCATTTATCTCTAATAATGGAACTAGGCTAGTGAAATCTTGGCTTTTATCCTGATCACTTTTACTGCTGATACTCAGGTTGCACAGCATTACTAAATGCTGGGAGAACTTACACAATATGGACATGTGTAAGTTGTTTTTTTTAAAGGGCCGGGAAATATTTTTCACCTGTTGTTGATATTTGTAGCAATTTCTCAATGAATTTTTATTTGTAGCCTTGATGAAGATAACTTTCTGGTTTTTCATGTTGGGATTACTCTGGTGCTATCATTATAGGATCAAAGTGAAATTTCAGTCTGATTTTTTCCCCATCAGTCAAACAGTAACAGTGATGCTGTGATACTTTAAAAAAAATACCATTGACTCTCAAAGCATTATGCAAGATGTCTTTTTCCCCTTGAGTTCTTAAATTGTGATGTGCATCACCCTGAGGCTTGAGAATAACAGGCAGGAAATAATAGTATAAATTCTTGTATATTTTCAAGAGTAACTTGCAAGCACATCTACTTTTTTCAGTGAATTAAAGTGAACAAAAGCAAGACTAACATGGCAAATCACGCCTAGTGACTGTGAATGATTCTCTGTGATTATTTAACATGGTCTGTGTAAATGTGGTCAAATTTGAGTTGGCATGAATTGAATTTTCATGCAGACAACACTAAACCACCACCACCACCACTGGTCAGCATAGGCTCCTGGCACAGTGTCCTTGGGCTGCATTTGAATGTGGTGTGAAAACTTGGAGTTAAATAATCTTAAAGTAGAAGTTCAAAGTACTTTTAAAATGTTGTATTTCTTAACGTCACTCATTTTGTTAAGTAAAAAATAGATTTTTTTCCAAAATGCAATTTTAAAAATGGAAACAATTTTAGAATGGATATAGATAATTGTGTAAAATTTTCTTTTTATTAGATCCATACTTTTTAAAAATTCTGAGCTTATGTGTGCCAAAGAACACAAAAGGTATATGAAATTATAAATCAATTTCATACTGCTTGCTTTTTTAAAAAGCAAATAATAATTTCATATGATACTTTCAAAACTGCCCTGCTTCTCTGTGCTTCCTTCTGAACTTATGTTTTCTCCAGTGTTTTTTAAAAAAAGTTTCTCTCTCTCTCTCTCTCTCTCTCTCTCTCTCTCTCTCTCTCTCTCTCTCTCTCTCCAACCCACCCCATGTTCCCAATTAAAAACTCAGAAAGGAAAAAAAAACACCCTTGTAATTAAGACTTTTCAACAATTAAATTTGTATTTAATCACCTTAAGTTTGTTGTTTCTAATTTTTTGGGAAAAAAAAGTATCTTGTAATGATGGATAAAACAATTTGAAGAGAAAATTCTTTGGAGCAAGTGGAATAAGTATAGGCAAAGACAAGAGAGGCAGGTAAAGTAGTGGAAATACAGAAAATCAAACTAAAAAACCCAAATTTAGAAAATACAACCCACTACCTTTTTCATTGAGTTTCATACTCTCTGATGAAGAGGAAAGACTGCTGTTTGCTTTATTTAAATGCTTTAGCTGCAGAAAGCATGAAATCCAATCATTTGAAAGGGTGTCTTGGAAAGGGTACTTGCAAGAGAATGTTGAAAAGACAAATTTTTTTTCCAGAGAAAATTAGATGCTTTTAATAAGAAAAAATAAGACTTTAAAAAACTATTGCTGTGACATCAGAAAGATTATTTGCATCATCTAAGGTTGCTTACTGAATTACTAAGAATAAAAAGCTCCATTCCATATGAGAAACATGTCTGAAGACCTCTGGGAAGAGATAATTGGGGAGCTAAAATCTTTATTTTGCACTAGAAGATAGATAAAGCACTTATTAAGCCCTTACTATGTGCCAGGCACTGTGCTGAGTGCCCCAAAGTACAAACAAAAAGAATAATCCCTGCCCTCCATGAGCTTACATTCTAACAGGGAAGACAATCCATAAAAGGGAGGTAAGGGGAGAGGGTTTGAGGAAGCGGGGAATGAAGGTGGGGGGAGGTAGATAGGGCAAGGTGGAGAAGTCAGGAATAGAGCCATGGATGAAGCAACAGATGTGAAGATGCTTATTTGGTTATGTGCAGTACATTTTGGAACTGATTGTTAGGGAAGACTTTTACTGTGTAAATTTTATTGATGGCAATACCACATCTAGAGAAATTGTCAATCTAATATGTATATATACACACATATACATGTATACACGTATATGTATATGTATACACACATACATATATGTGAAACACATATATGCGAAAATGGTATAATTTGGGAGAACTCTATTGGATTCTGCTCCAGAATAGAGCCCAGGTAGATTAAGCACCCATTTGCCAGGTACAAATATGGTCCATTTATACTTACTCAAATTGGACAAGAACAGTTGACTTACCTTGTGATAGGATAGGAATGGGGACTGGGCCTATTTACTTAGCATATTGGACCCTCAGAAAAGGAAAGTCCCTCTGTTAATATGGGTCAGCACCTTCTCTAAGTCACACTGTCAGAGAATTGCTTACACAACCTTGAAAAATTAAGTAACTTGTCCAGGGACCCATAGCCAATATGGGTTAGAAGAAGGACTTGAACCTAGGCTCCAAGGCCAGCCCTCCATCCACTACACTACTTTGAAACAAGTGTTTGAACCAGAAAATGTTGTTTTTAGACTACAGGTTACTGGTTTATCCACATTAAAATGTTATTACCCTTTGTAAGATCTTGTGCAAATTGGAGTTTTGCTACTGTAGCTATTATGAAGACAATATATTGTTCTTACTATGGTTGAAAACGAATTACATATAGCAGTAACAATGATTACATTCTGAGAAACTTTATGCCAAAAAAAGCCCTTCATTAATAATATTATGATAATAATATTGTTATGGTTATTTTCACAAGTTAGAAATATAAAAATTGTAAAAGGGTTCTTTATTTAAATATATGCATTTCTTGGGTTGCATAGTATGTGTTTAACATGTTAGTGGTTTACAAAATAAAAATTCATAATTTTATTTATAATAAATTTGTAATAATGTACATTTTCTTATTTTTGTCTGAATAAAATACAAACTAGGAAAATTATTTGTATAGATTGTTTTATAAAAGGAGATGGGGCAATTTTTTGGTTAAGAAAACTGAGATATATCATTACACAAAATTAGATTGCTACTATATTTGATTGCTGTGTCCTTGACCTTTTCATTTCCACCCAAGAATGCAGATGACAATCTTTTTATGTCTTTGTGGAGAGGGCCTACCCACTAAAGTGACCAGAAAACCTCATCACCTTTCTTTCTGCCTGGTCATCACTAAAAGGAGACCAGTCCTGGAACATCAGACGTTCCATCAATCCCTGGGACCATCCTTAAGCCCGGGTTGTCCAGCTGATAGGATTGCCAACTTACTAGAGTTTGCATTCTGCTGGGGTACTCTGAGGTGACCCAGGGTCACCTTCATACTATGACAAGATATCCAAGCAGGACTTTGACGGAGGGATATAAGGAATGGGAATATTACTACTTTCTGTCACTGATAAAGGCCTCATTTTTCAAATATATAGAGAACTGAGTCAAATTTATAAGGTTACAAGTCATTCCCCAGTTGATAAATGGTCAAAGGATAGGAACAGGCAGTTTTCAGGTGAAGAAAACAAAGCTATCAATAGTCATGTGAAAAATACTCTAAATCAATATTGGTTAGAGAAATGCAAATTAAAACAACTTTGAGATACCACCTCACACCTAATGTGTAGCATTTAATAGAAAAGGAAAATGATAAATATTGGAGGGGATATGGAAAAATTGGGACACTAATGCATCATTGGTGGAGTTTTGAACTGATCCAGCCACTCCAAAGGGCAATCAACCTGTATACCCTTTGATCCAGCAATACCGCTACTAGGCCTGTATTCCAAAGAGATTTTAAAAGGGGGGTGAGGTGAAGAAGAACCTGTTTGTACAAAAATATTTATAGCAGCTTTTTGTGGTGGCAAAGAATTGGAAACTGAGATGTCCATCAACTGGAGAATGGCTGAACAAGTTGTGATAAATGATTGTGATGGAATACTAATGTGCTGTAGGAAATGATGAACAGGACGATTTAAAAAAACCTGGAACTGATGCAAAGCCAAGTGAGCAGAACTAGGAGAACGTTGTACACAATAACCTCAGTATTGTATGATGATCGACTGTGAATGACTTACCTATTCTCAGTAGTTCAGTGATCCAAGACAATTCCAGAGGACTTCTGCTGAAAAATGCTGTCCACCTCCAGAGAAAGAACTGACGGACTTTGAATGCAGATCGAAACATACTATTTTTCACTTTATTGTCTTTGTGGGTTTTTTCTTTTTGGTTTGTTTTTTTCTTTCACAACATGACTAATATGGAAATTTATTTCACATGTTTGAACATATTTAGCCTATATCAAATTACTTATCATCCTAGGGAGAGGAGAGGTGAGAGAGAAGGAATAAATTTGGAACTCAAAAGTTTTTTGAAATGAATGTTAAAAATTGTCTATACATGAATTGGGAAAAATAATTTTATAAAAAAGGAATATTCCTACTTTCTCTTACTGCAGACCAGAAAGAGATTAACTTTTCTCAGCTGGGATGCTGGCCATTGGCAGAGCCAAATATTTGAGCCTGCTACTTAATGAAAAGAAGAATGTTTGACATTTTTATTATAGGAAATTTGATTATAAAGCAGCAGGCCATTCAACTAAATCAGTAACCAGTGTTCTGATTTTATTTCTCTTGATTGTTCTACTGGGTTGTAGCAGCTTGGCAAAATTATCCAATGCTTCACCCTGCTTAATCGGATCAGTCTGAGATTTCCCCCCTCAAGGTCACCTTGAGTTTTAATAATATGTGATTGCTTTCTGTAATTTTTAATATGTATTTTAAGCCCAGAGCATTCTTGGTAAGAATTTTTATCCTAGATTAGTAGACAAAGAAATGGGGAAATCAGGGTGGTTCATTAGGCTGATTTAAGTTCACATTGTATCAAAGTTTCCTTAAAGTTCACCTTGTATCTAGGTCAAGGGTAAATTGAGTACTTCTGATATCCAACCATAGTTCTAATTAATAAGCACATTATGGTAATTTCTCCAAAAAGGACCTAGAAGGCAAATAGAGCATGGGGGTATTCAGCAGATCTTTTCTATTTGTGATAGCAGCTAACTTCTAATGTTCATCAGTAGGTTTACTGATTTCTCAACTGCTAAAATGTAATTTATCTCCCAGTGATTTCCAGCAAGCTTTAATTATAGAAGAAGTAATGCATATGAGGTTGTAGTGTTCTTGATTAACTAGGAGACTCAAATGTTGTTGTTGGTGGTGGTCCTTCGTTCTCCAAGGGAGACCCAAATAATTCGGTTGTTGTTTATCCCTTATTCTTGAAGGTGACCAATGACTAGACCCAAATGTATAGGGCATCAGAAGGCTAATGTCAAATACTGCTAGTTCCTAAGAAGGAAGATTATCTTAAAATAACCTTGTGCTCTGGAGCATGATTAATCCTCTTGTACCACAGGGATCTCTCATTTTCAATGAACAAGATGGCTAATTGTTTAGCAGTTTAGGGAAGTGTAGCAGCAAGCACCCCAACATCTCCAGGGTGGCTGCCAACACAGGTTCTTAAATCTGCTTTTGTAAAGGAAAGCAACTCAAAATGGGTTAACAAGCTTACTTTAATCAATCAAACATATATTACCTAGTTCAAGGGGAAAAGGTCAGCACCCCAAACTTCAAAGCATACAGACAGAACTTACAAGACAGAAACAAACAGATCAAGCAGACAGGCTTCCAAACTGTCCAACCATTCCATCAATACCAAATCACAGTTACCAGAGAGGGAAGCATCAACATCTGGGTTTTCAAAGTCCAGAGTCTCATCTGGTCAAATCACACACTTCTCAAAGTAAGGCCCAAAGCAAAGCCTCACATCAGGGATTATATAGCCTTCTCCAGGCTCAGAGTAATGCCACTGTCCAATCACAAAACAAGGTGTGGGCATTCCTGAAAACCAAGCCTCCTGCCACAAGCTCCATGTGACCACATTCAGCCTATTAGAGGGCAGAGTATATTTTCAAATCAAGGAAGGTTCTCAGAGTCTCTTAAGCCAATCAAAGGGCCTAGGGGCAGGGAAGATCTTTAAATCTGCATTTCCATTACAGGAAGGTATATGCATCAGTTCCCTAGAAGATCCATTTTTTAAAAATTTGTTTTTAACTATTTCAGAGAATTTCAGTCTTGAGGATGAGAAGAGATCTCCCTCAGAGATCATCTAATCCAGCTTGTAGGTGACTAGAAATCCCCTCTATAATATGTCTGATAAGTGGTTAACCAGCCACAGCTAGAATAACTCCTTGATAGACCCACTGAAGCAGCCCATTCCACTTATGATTAGCCCTAATTATTGGGAATGGTTTTCTTATATTGAACCAAAATATGCCTCTGCTATTTTCTGCATGGTGTTCCTAGTTCTACTTCCTGGGGTTAAGCAGATCAAACTTGATTTATCAAGCTACACAAAAGCCCCTCTAAAACTTAGGATCATGGGAGTTGGGAGGAACTTGAGATCACTTAATCCAACCTCCTCATTTTATTTTATTTTGTTTAAAGTATTATTTATTTTAAAATTTCTTTTCTTTTTAAATTTTAAATTGAGTTCCAAATTCTCTCCCTCTCAAATGAAGCCAAAGAAATTGGAGTTTGTTCTCCATAGAGATCCTTGCAATGGTGCCTTAAGCTTCTTCACATTGATTGCCAATTTGGTTCTGATCAATGGAAAATTACTTGTGGCAGTAATACAAATATTACCAGACGTGGCACCCTGTGGGTGCACCTTTCTGCAGCAGAAGTCTAAAGTGCTTTTGTGAACCTTCTCATTTTCTTTTACAATTTCCCAAAGTAGGGTGATGATGAGGGAAGTGATTTGTTTACTGGGAAAGGACACAAGGGTGGGGAACCTGGGGCTTTGAGGCCACATGTAGCCCTCGAGGCCCTCAAGTGTGGCCCTTTGATGGAATCTTCAGTCAAAGGGCTGCACTTGAGGTCCTAGAAGACCACAGGTTCCTTACCCCTGATACTAGGAATAAACATGACCTCTTGGGGCAGGAAAGGAGCCTTGATTAGTCACTTTGTCCCCTTTACCTTCAGATAGAACTTTAAACTTCATATGGGCACAATCAGTCCCACAAAAATAGTTCTATGACATACAACTTTACAGTAGCTCCAAAGACTGCTCTCAGCCTCTACTCCTTAAAGGGGAGATGTATGCTGGCAAAAGGCCTCTGACACGTTAGGTGGACCCCTATGGAGAACTTTTATGAGGACGTTTATAAGGATATAGGTGCATTGGACGTACAGGCATGGATGGGCTGCAGTTTGCTTTATTGGAGAGAATTTTTAAATTCAAGGCAGCTTGACACAAGCAGATAGGGCACTGGACTTGGGGTCAAGAAGCCCTGAGTTCAAATCTGGCCTATTTGTGGGACCATGGAAAAGTCACTTAACCTCTGCCTCCGTTTCCTCAACTGGAAAATAAAGATAATGATAAACACCTATTTCCCAGGATTGTTGTAAGGATCCAATGAGACAATATTTATAAATGTTTAGTGCAGTGATAGCACATAGTAGGCTGCCTGGTACATAATAGGCATTTAAAATGTTTGTTTCCTACCTTCCTTTCTTTTAAATTGATGAGATTTCAGAACCATAAGGTGTCCCAAAATTCTTAGGGCAAACCTTCAACTGCACTAAGACTTTTGGTACACCCTGTATAAGTACTTCTCCCTTAAAATGTGATGTCCTCGAGGGCAGAGGTTGTTTCATTCTGTATATTCCCAATGCCCAGCACATAGCTAGTATTTATAGACCAATTCAACATCAGCATTTATTTGGAGTCCATGGGGTGACTCTAGCCTGTGATCCAGTTGATATAAAACTTAAATATTTACTGCAAAGTAATTTTAAGTTTTGGAAAGTCAATATTGTATGAAGGGGATGGGATCAGACCTGAGCAGACGTGGGTTTCAGTTCTGGTGAGTCTCCTGAGTCTTTAATCTTCACCTGTCTTGGTGGTCCCATTGGAATAATATGAGACTAGTGATCTATGTGTAAACACAGCACTGGTTTGAACTAGCAGAACTCCTCCCCAGGAAGGTATGACAGGTGGTTCCTGCCATAATCATTCAAGCCATTTTGAATAATAGTTCACATTTATTATGGTGCTTTATCGTTTAGAAAGCACTGTCTGTACAGTATTTCATTTGACGATCTCCCCCCCCCCCCTCAATTCTATAGGTGGTACACATACTATTATTCCTATTCTACTGATGAAGAAACATAACCTACACTTAGAGAAGTGAAATAATGACTTGCCCATGGTCAGATGGAAAAGCCAGGACTAGAATCCTAGTCCCTTGAATCTCAATCTCATGTGACTCCAAATCCAGGACACTCTCCACCATGTAGAATATAGATATAGATAGATGTAGCTACCATAGATAGATGGATGGATAGAGATATAAACACATATGTACATAGACACATATGTGCCTAATGGTTCTTAGTCTTCTCCACATTGATTGCCAGTTTAGTTCTGTTCAGTGGAAAATTGCTTGTGGTAGTAATAGTAACACATATACATATACACATTTGTATACATACATATGTATGTATATACACACCTATACATCTATACACATACAAATGCATTTACATATACCCATACACACCTGTGTGTGTGTGTGTGTGTGTGTGTATCTTACCTGTGTGACTGATCTTGGACAAGTCAATTCACTCCTGCCTGACTCAGGATCCTTATTTCTAAAATAGGGATAATAATAGCACCTACCTAACCCCAGGACTGTTGTAAGGATCAAATGAGATCACTGTAAATCACTTGGCACAGTGCTTAGCACATAGTCAGTGCTACAAAAAAGGTTAGCTAATATTATTTTTATTATTGTGGCTATGTGGTACAGTGAAGCCAAATATGGCCTCACACACTAACTGGGTAACCCTGAGCAGGTTGCTTAACCCTGTTTGCCTCGGTTTCCTCATCTGTAAAATGATCTAGAGAAGGAAATGGCAACCACTCCAGTATCTTTGCCAAGAAAACCCCAAAGAGTCAGACAACAACAGCAACAAAGTGGAAAGAGCATTGGATTTGGAGTTGGGTACAGTCTCCAGTCCTCCAGCTATGTGATCAGTTTGCTTTCCTGCTTGGGTGAGATGATGGCTAAGATTCCTTCTTGCTGTACATCTATAATTCTATAACTCTCACACTGCCCTGTTAGGTTTCATCCCAAAGCAAACACTGTTTGGTTCTGCCCTCAGTAGAAAAGAGAAAAGGAATGTGTTCAAATGTATTCATCATCAGGAGGTGGAAAGCACTGAAAGCATCTGTAGTGAGGTCATGGAGGGGGGGATGCACATTTTAGCAGCCTCCAATGAGTGGAGTGGTGGGGTGCCTCTCCCTTTATCCTCTCAAGGGCATGGGCTCTCCTGCCCTAGATCAGAATAGCAATCTCTAGTTTCAGTTATTAAAGATGGACTTGCACAGTCATATGTCTCTCTACTCCCTTGTCACTGAGTGCGCCCTTCCCAGCCCCTTTGCCACATAACCCACCAAGAAAAAAGTCCCAGATGCCTGATAGCTTGCCTGATTTAAGCCTCCTGGCACATGGGATAGAGATAAGCACTTTAGACTAAATGAAACTGCAAGAACATTCTTCTCAAGGAATTAGGAGCCTCGAAATAGATTAAAGTCTTGTGGAGAGAAGTTATTGAGCCACTTGATCCTTCCAAATACTTTCTGAGTCAGGTAAGTAAATATTATTTTATAATCGGATAGGAAAGAGTGGTTAGAAGAAGTATTGGGTGATTTTGCCCAGAAGTGACTGAAATGGTAACAGGGAGTCCTTCAGGAATCAGCAGCCCAGTGCCAACCTGGGAAGCTCTTGAAATAACACTGGAGAAGGGCTATGGCCCCTGACATAAGGAAAGCAACTACTTTGTGCCCTGCTGGGCTTCTTTTTTTTTTGGGGGGGGGGGTAATTGGGGTTAAGTGACTTTCCCAAGGTCAGAGGCTAGTTTTTGTGTTAACTGTCTGAGGCCGGATTTGAACTCAGGTCCTCCTGATTCCAGGGCCTGTGTTCTATTCACTGCACCACCTAGGCACCCCACCCTGGTGGGTTTCTTCTCAGTACAGAATGCTGATGATAGGATTGGGAGGAAAGGAGAGAGACCCAGGGAACCCTCCCCTAATGGCTTTTAAAATACCCACATTGTTATTCTGATTTGAGAGCCTGGTGTCAAGAAGTCTTCACTGCCCAGGGTTCATTCCTTAGCTCGATTGTCTACTCTCACCCTAGATGCTTGATGTGTGTTTTTGGAACTTGAAGCCTCAATAGCCCTAGAGCTTGGTGCTGCAGCACTCTCAGGAAAATTCACCTCTCCCTTGAAGGAAGACTTTTTCTTCCACAGTCCTGCGATCTCTTCTGTTTGTTTCCAGATTACAAAGCACTATCACTTATGGCTGGATCCTCACCCAACCAGAGAATCCCAGTCTCTCTAGAGCAACCTTGAAACTACTGTAGGCTCGTGGTTTTAAACCACATGTTAAGAAAAGAGGTCAGGTGTTGGACTTTATTACCTTAGCACTCTCAAACGCTTCTCACCCCTTGCTAAGGGGAGGGAAGAAACCTTTTCTTGGTTGTCAGAATACTAATGGGTATTTTTTTTAACATTAAGAAAGTCAACCTAAAAAAATAAAAACAACCAGTAGATAGGAGATAACTTTTTTCTATTGGGGATTTCTAACATTCTTTGCCTTTATTTTGAATATTGAATATTGAATTGCTTTGAGTTTTTTAGATAGAATTTATATATATATAATATATGTATATGTGTATATCTATATATGCATATACATATATGTGTGTATACGTATCTATGTGTAGATATGCACGTATATATACATATATACACACATACAATATACATATATACATACACATACATACATGGATAGATAGATAAATAGATACAACATAGTGTGATAGAGTGGGACTTGGAGTGAGGTGGTGCTGGGTTCAAAACCTGCTTGTGATATTTCTTCTTTGGAAGAATCTGAGCAAGTCACTTATTTTTATATGTTTCAGATTATTTCCCTAGGACTTATCTACCCAGTTGTAGAAGGACTGACTGTGATGATGGCAGAATTCTCACATGGGAAATGTCCCATGCTAAGGAAATTGTTAATCCTTGCTTGTATTCTATATGAATTTTAAAAAACCCTTACAATTTTATTCAATCAGCTACAATAACTACATGCTTTTTATGAATATTGTAATGCTATTTCCTCTTTTTTTAATTTTGAAGAGACTTCATTCTGGTTTTGATTTTACCTTAAATTATTTCCCACATATTCCTATATATCCCATCTATTTAAATTTCTGACTGTACCTGACTTGGGTCCATTATGGAATTACAGGCTCATGGGCATAGAATGGACCTCAAGAAATTAGAAACAGACCTCTCTTAGGAAATATCAGTCATTTCTCATAGAGGGGTTTAGGGACCAAAATTTACCCTGCCATGCCCTTATGGCTATCATGAAATTCATAATTGTTGATGGTCCATTGGTAGATTCTAGTAAAGTAATCTCATCTCTCAAACTATGTGAGTGACATTGTGTATGGTATTTAATATCTCTCAGTCTATTTCTTTAAGTATAAAATGAAGTGGTTGGGCCAGGTGGCTTCTGAAATCTGCCTTGTACCCTTACAGTTTAAATCTATGATTATATAATCCTGATAGGGAGAAATCTCCCAATATGATACAGTAAAACCCATTTATCTTTAAATAGTGTTTGTTTCTCTGTTTTCGTTTACTGTTTATTTCTTAAGCATCCAAATTCATATATAGGTATGTATGTAACTTAAATTCCTCCTTTGCCAAATATGATGCTTTAAAAATTCCCTCCTGGTTCAAGATCCACTTGTATCAGTATATATGCAAAACCACAGACTACTAACCCCCACCAATTGCTTCCCCCCTCCCCACACCCCAAATCAAACCAAAGATCACACTGACTTGAAGCAAAGGTACTTAATTAAGCAGAAGAAAAGCATGGTATTAATCTGTGGTTTATAGCTGGGGACAAGTAGGGAAAAGTTTATCATGTTTTTTAGGCCATTCTAATAAGCCCAGTCTTAGAATATATTGTTATAGGGAAGGTTAAAAATAGTTTCTTTACCACAGTATCATTCAACTCAGTTTCTGTTTGAGGAAGCAGAGTTCTAGGCATATTTGCCTAGCTGGAGTGGGAGAGCAGATATGATAAGATCTAAGAATGAAAATGGGTTTTGATCATCAATCATATGAGTTGAACTAAGGAATTTAGAAAAGAAAATAGTTCAAAGAAGAAGAATTGAAATAAGAATGAAAAGAATATAACTGATCTTTGCCTAAATCTTTTTTTTAACCTTCTATGAGCAGCCTGGCTGAGGATAGGGATGGAGAACATTGGCTAAAAATTCTGGCTAAGGAAGAACTATAGTCCTTGCTGCCAGAGAGAGGCTTATTAACCATAGCACTCACCCACCAATAAATGGAGAACAGAGCAGTAGGTAACCCTGGAGATTGCACCTCAGGTGAATATTATAGCTGAGGCATATTGGGAATCTAAAAAAGATGACTGAGAGAGTTGTAACCCTTTTCAGAAGGAAAAGGCTTACTAACCACAGCATCACTAGTAGATGTTGGACTCAGAAGATAGAGGTCGAGTTGAAGAGTAGATGAAGTAAAGACATTATGCCTAGAAGTCAGAACTCAAGGGCAATGCTTGGTGGAGAGCAGTTTTAGCAGAATGATGCTAATTCCAGAAGACATTGGCAGCTCTGCATCAGAGATATGAGATACCCTTTTATATATGTGCCCTGGTCACATGTGTTTGCTAGCTATGGAAAGCTTCATATCAAAGCCCTGGCTTCATGTACTCCCTGTGTGTGTACTCCTCTTTGCAGGTGCCCAGCAAGTATCTCCTATGCAGCCCACTTTTCCTACTTAGGGTATATGCATTTGGAATAATATTGTTTCTTATTATGCTATTTCAGCAAATGCCTTTGCTTTTATCTGACTGCATTCTTAGGCTGATTCATAAAAGCAAACACATCTGTGCTGCTTGTTAGCTATTATTTGAGATCATGACTCACAAAGCATAGGACTTTCTGGGGGTAGCTTTCTAGGGGCCATAGATGAGAGGGGTTTGCATGTTTTAACAGTAAGTTAACCAATAAAGGAAAATCCTTCCATTTCACATAATATCCCATTGCATTGGTAGAAGAGGGAACATGCATAAGGAACATTCAGAGCACAGATAGCCCATGCTCCTAGAACTAGCTTCTGGGTGGGACTGTGCCTCCAAAGCAGCTATTTATGGCTTCTCCTAAAGAACTGCTAATGTCATCTGCTGTTCTCCTTAATTTTATACTGGGCTGTCTTCTCTAAGGTTCAGCCAATCTGATGTTTTTTTGGTGGGCTTCTACTTCCACCTGCTGGTTCTCTACTGAATTGTAATTACTGCTTTTTGCCATCTGGTGGTTCTCCACTGAGCTACTACTGCCATCTTTTGAGTCTTTGTTGAATGGCAGCTTCTAGTCAACATCTTCATGAAGGAGCGTTGACCAAGCCATGACTGCAGGGCTATTTGATCTCTTTTGTGAGTCAGGTCTCAGCCACAAACAAAGCCTGTCAACAGTCGTTCAGAGCCAAAAATATATTTTTAACTGCTTTGATTCTGCCTTAGAGTGAACTATCCCAAATCTGCTGGCTATTTGGATTGGGTGAATAATTTTCTTTCAGTTCCCATCATGCCCTTAGGGGTAAACACTAGTGTCAAGCGAATTGCCTTGGAACTTCATTTAGTAAGATTATAGGGAATGGGGTCAGATTGATTACCTTGGTTCTACATTCTTGCATCTGTACCCAAACCCCTACCCTTCCCCCACTTAGAACTTCTCATTTATGTCTGAACAAACATAGGCTGTCTATAACAGAGTTGCTAGACTGAATCAATCCCCCCCCCTTGAACGTGGGGCATATTTGCAACATAACTTGGAATGCAAATCAGAACTTTTATCATGTCTTGTTCTAATGGGTATTGAATTTGAATTTGCAGCCTATGCCATTGTCTGTGAAAGTTACTGCCCAAGTTGAAAGAAGTTTTGTGAATCTTGGCTTCACCATCAATGAATCAATCAACAAGTGTCCATTATGGATTAAGTGCTGGTAGCCCTGAGGATACAAGTACAAAGAATGAATAATTTCTATTTAAAATTCATTTACATTCTAATGGGGAAGACACATTTATGTATAGAAAGGTATACAGAATAAGCACAAAGTTAATAAATACAAATGCATACAAAGTAGTAGTTGAGGAGCAAAAGGACTAACAATTTTAGGGATAAGAAAAGTTGTTTGAGTGTTTTGTGGCAGGTGTCTTTTGTGTCAAAACAAAATTGTAGTACAAAGGATAGTCCTGGTCCTGGTGTCAGGAAGACCTGAATTCATATCCAATCTCAGTCACTTAATAGTTTTGTGACCTGTGTGAACTTGGGGCAAATCACTAAAAACAATACAAACAGACAAACTTGCCCCCCCCCTCAATTTGCCTCAGTTTCCCCAACTGTAAAACAGAGACAATCATAGCATTAATAATAATAGCATTTTAAAGACTCTGAGTTGGAAGTTAGGAAGTAGCACATTCCAGGGCATGGGGGATGGCCAGAGGAGAGGCATGGAAATAAAAAATGGAGTGTGCTGTGTGAAGAATGGGGGAGAAAGTCATTTGGGCTATATTGCTGAGTGTGGGAGGTAAAGGAAAGAGTGAGAACAGAAAGATAGGTTTGGGACAAGTTTTGTGGGTTTTAAAAAATTCCACGGAGTATTTTATCATAAAGACAATAGGAAGTAGATGGAGTTGATGGAGTAGAGCAATCGAGATCAGACATATACTTAAGGAAAATTACTTTGGCAGTAGAACTTTGGATGGACTGGACTGGGGAGAGATTTGAGACAAGGAAATTAATTAGGAGGCTATCATAACCTAAGTGAGAGGTGATGAGGTCTGGAACTTAGGTGGTAGTTATATGAGTAAAGAGAAGCAGTCAGCTATGGGAGATGTTATAAAGGTAGACGTGGAAGGGTTTGATTGGCTATGTGAGGTGAGGGAGAGTTAAGAGTCTAGGAGGATGCCTGATTCACTGGAAGGATGATGGTGCCTTTGACAGAAATGGGGACTTTTGGAAGAGAGAAGGGTCCAGGAGAAAAAATAATGAGTTCAGTTTTAGACATGTGGAGTTTAAGATGTCTCCAGGACTTCTGGTACTAAATGTCCAAAAAGCTTCGGAAGACACAGGTCTGAAGCTCAGGATGGATAGGGATGGAAGGATCAGGATGGAAGAGAGAGTGAGGAGTCATTTTCATGGGCTGATGAGAGTATAGAGAGAAGTAGAAAGAAAGGGAAGAGAAGGAAAGGGAAGGAAGAGGAGGGAAGGGGAGTGAAGGGAATGACGAAAAGGGAAGGGTTTTTCTGATCTCTTTTCCAAATTTGTCCCTTTTACTTTTTTGATAATGTAACAGTCACAACAATAAGGCTAATAATGGCTAGCATTTATATGTTGTCCACTATGTAGCAGTGCTATGTTGTCTATGCTAAGCTATTCGATGTGACTAGGCTGAGCACTTTGCAAATATTCTTGATCCTCACAACAACTCTGGAAAGGAGGTGCTATTGTTATCTTCACTTTACAGCTGGGGAAACTGAGGCAAATCAAGCTTTTGTTTTGTTTTAAGTGATTTCACCAAGGTCACACAGCTATTAAGTAACAGTTTGGATAAGAATCCAGGTCCTCTGTACCACCTAGCTTCCTACAATGTATCTCTGTATTTTGTTTCGACACAAAATACACTTTCGGAGAAATACCCAAACAACTCTGCCTACAAAATACATTGCCTATAAACAGTTTATAAACAGCTAACTGAAAGAAGGGATGTCAGACTCCCCAAACAGAGAGCTTCCTTACTAATTGTGGGTTACTTCAAGGAGACAATTAAAATTATTCTAAAACATTGGGCAAATACAGACTGCTTTGGAAATGTGTGTTGTTAGCCATAATAAAAGTGAACAGCGACAGCATGAGAAGTGACAACTATGTTATTTTCTTTCTTTATTTTTGTGAGAGCAGAAATATTAGAGGAGTTTTATACAATTCATATAAATCCATTAGTAAATTCTGAGCAAATGAGTTACAATTGTTATAACACGGCAGCTCACTGGTGGATCTCTCATTCTTTTGCTGTTCTTGAATGTTAGAGAATGGTATCCAAGGCAAAAGTAAAGGGAATTGTGATTTGTATCATTCCAATTTATGGAACTAACAAGAAACATATCCTTCATTTTGTTTTTACAT
The DNA here is from genome assembly GCA_011680675.1 of Gymnobelideus leadbeateri. NCBI lineage: Eukaryota > Metazoa > Chordata > Mammalia > Diprotodontia > Petauridae > Gymnobelideus > Gymnobelideus leadbeateri. The sequence goes on from WOXC01004382.1 coordinate 1,516,895, forward strand.
GCTCCTGCCTTGTCTGAGCACTCCTTTGGTATACCCAGTGATCTGCAGGAGAGCAGATTAAAGCTCTGATCTATACTACTGTGAAATCATCCTGATTTTAGAACTTGGGGAAGACATCGACTTTCTGGAGCACAGGACAGAATTTAAATCAATTTTATGATTTTAATAAATTATTACAGATAGACAGAATGGGTGGGGAAAGCCAACAGTCTTCAAGCTGTTTATCTAGTTGACTGCCAAATAAAACCCTTCAGATAAAAGCTGCCACAGAAATTGAAGCAAAGCTATAAACATTCCCAATGAAAGGAAGAATCAATTCTGACCAATATCGAAACCAGGCAGAGTTACAGGCTGGGGTCATCCCAGGCTCAGTGCAGAAAAAAGACTTGACTAAGATGGATTTTTCAGTGCCTCCATGTTTAACTAGGGCTCCGGAGTTTTTTCATATCTGGTAGATTATTACAACACCCAGCTGGATTTGCAGGATTTATTTAGATTACAAAGGCAAGGATCATTCATTTTTCAGTGTTTACTGGGAGAAATGGTCCCTTCTTAAAGGAGATCACTTAGATTCATGATTGGAAATGCATCCTTCATACACATCCATCATCCAAATGGGTTCTTAATCCTGCGACTGTAGTTTGTACCTTGGCAAAATGTGCTCATACAATTTTGAAGCTCAGTTCATTGAGCCTATGGCCAGAAGTGGGTTTTGGCTTCCTTGATTTCTTCCAGGACTTTTTCTCTCTTGTGTAAACAAATAAACAAATAACTTGTTAAGGACAACCAAAGCAGAGCATTTGACTTGCCTCATTTAGAAAGCAGTGATTTCAAGAGATGATAGGAAAAATATCAGTGATAATGCCACCATTGTCACATCTCCAAGTGGTACTTAGTTTGGTTCTAGGATGGATAAGAGGTAGTGTGGTGCAGTGAAGTGTTCTGAGTTCAAGAGATTGATTTTCTTTCTTTCTTTTTTTTTTTGTTTTTAAAGCAATTGGGATTAAGTAACTTGCTCAGGGTTACACGGCTAGTCATTGTTTTTATGCGTGGGTGCTCATTTTCTGAGGCCGGATTTGATCTCGGGTCATCCCAACTCTGAGGCTGGCGCTCTTACTCACTGCGCCACCTAGCTGCCCCTTTTAGGGCAATTGGGGTTAAGTAACTTGCCCAAGGTTACACGGCTAGGTTTTTGTTTGTGTGGATTAAGTGTCTGAGGCCGGCTCTGAACCCAGGTCCTTCTGACTCCAGGGCCGGCGCTCTATTCACTGCGCCACCTAGCCGCCCCCCAAGAGACTGATTTTCAAAGACTGGAGAAGTGAGCAGTTTTTCTGATATATTTCCCACCATCTAGTAGCAAATGTTTTCTCAATGGATGGTTATGCAGTAAACCTTCCAGCATTAAGATTTTAATCTCCCTCCCCCCAAAACCCCTCTGCTCCTCCCCCAAAACATTTACATTTTGTAACAAGTATGGAGCACATTTGGATTTGTCCTTTATGGATTATACAGAACATATATAGTAGGTCCTTTATGGATTATACAGAACATATATAGTAGGTATTTTCTATCTGATTCTAGTTTGTGACTCAGGGGTTTGAAATGGGAGATGATGAAAAGTTCTTTAACTAGTTACTCAACCAGAAGAGCTGATAATTCAAAAGTTTTAAAAAATTTTTATCTTTTAACTAACAAACATATTTTCTATTTCACCCCACCCCATTAAAAGAAAACAAGAAAAACAAACCCTTATAATAAATATGTACAATCAAGCAAAACAAATTTCTGCATTGACAATGTCCCAAAAGTATATATGCCTTATTCTGACTCTTAGACCATGACCTCTTTCCAGGACATGGGTAGCCTAGTTAATTATCAGTCCTCTAGAATCATGGTAGATCATCACACTGATCAAAGTTCTTTAGTGTATCAAAGTTGTTGTCTTTACAATGTTGTTATTATAAATTATTCTCCTTGTTCTGCTTGTTTCACTTTTCATCAGTTCATACAAGTCTTTCCAGGATTCTTGGGAACCATCCTTTTTGTCATTTGTTACAGCACAATAGAATTCCATTATAGTCATATACAGTACCATAATTTGTTCAATAATTCCCCAGTTGATGGGCTGTGTCTTAGTTTCCAGTTTTTTGTCACTTCATTTTTTTTTTTTTTTTGCTTTTTGGAGGGCAGTTGGGGTTAAGTAACTTGCCCAAGGTCACATGGCCAGGTTTTTGTTTGTGTGTGCGTTAAGTGTCTAAGTTCGGACCTTCTAACTCCAGGGCCAACGCTCTACTCACTGCCCCACCTAGCCACTCCTTTTTGTCACTTTAAATAGAGTTGCTATAAATATTTTTTGTACATATGAGTTATTTTTCTCTTTCTTTGATCTCTTTGGACCATAGGCCTAGGAAAGTTATCTCTGGGTCAAAAGGTATTTATAATTTAGTGACTTGGGGACAGAGCTTCAAACTGCTCTCCAGAATGCCCTCCAATTCACAACACCAACAATAAATTAATGTGCCTGTTTTCCTGAAGTCTTCCAACATTTGTCATTTCCCTTTTTTTGTCATCTATATCTGTCTGATGGGTATGAGATAGAATCTCTATGTTGCTTTAATTTGTATTTCTCTAATTATTGGTGATTGGGCACTTAAATAAATATGACAGTTGATAACTTAAATGCCTTCCTTTGAAAACTGCCTGTTTGAAGAGGGAAGTGGAAAATTGGTAAAGAATTTTTACAACCAATGTCTCTGATAAAAGCCTCATATCTAAAATATACAGAGAATTGAGGCAAATCTAGAAGAATACAAGTCATTCCCCAATTGATAAATAGTCAAAGATATGAACAGGCAGTTTTCAAAGGAAGAAATTAAAGATATCTATAAACATGAAAAAATGCTGTAAATCACTATTGACTAGAGAAATGCAAATCAAAACAACTCTTAGGTACCATATCTTACCAGTCAGATTGGCTAAGATGATAAAACAGGAAAATGATAAATTCTGGAGAGGATGTGGACAAATTGGAACACTAATGCATTGTTGGTGGAGTTGTGAACTGATTCAACCATTCTGAAGAGCAATCTGGAACTATGCCCAAAGGGCTATAAATAATTTCATACCCTTTGACCCAGTAATACCACTTCTAGGGTTGTATCCCAAAGAGATCATAGAAGTGGGAGGAAGACCCATATGTACAAAAATATTTATAGCAGCTCTTTTTGTGGTGGCAAAGAATGCCCATCAATTGGGGAATGGCTAAACAAGTTGTGGTATATGAATGTAATGGAATACTACTGTGCTCTAAGAAACAAGGAGCAAATGAACTTCATGTTTACCTGGAGAGCCTTATACGAACTGATGCTGAGTGAGAAGAGCAAAACCAGGAGGAATGTGCATACAATTACAGACACAACATATGTGTGATGACCAACTTTGATATACTGGTCTCTTCTCAGCAATTCAGGGTTATAAGTCAACTCCAAAAGACTCATGATGGAGAGAGATGTCTACATTCAGAGAAAGACCTAGAAAGATCAGAGTTTGAATGCAGATTGAAGCAAACTACCTGCTCTCTGTCTTTTTCTTGTTTGGTTTTGTTTCCTTTTTCCCATTGTTCTTTCCATCTGATACAATCCTTCTTTATAACCTGACTAATGTCTAATGTGAAACTATTTGCAGATCCTGTACTTGATCGTGTGCCACCATGGGGAGAAAGGGGCAGAGGGGGAGAAAATTTGAAACTCAAGGAATCATGGAATTAAACCCTGTAAACTAAAAGTAAACAAACAAATTAATAAAGACCAAAATTTTTTAAAAATAACAATAAAAAAAGAAAACTTCCTGTTTGTATCTTTTGACCATGTACCATTTGAGAAATAGCTCTTGTTTTTATCAATATGAATTGATTCCTTATATATCTTGGAAATGAGACCTTTTATCAGAGAAACTTACTGCAAAGATTTTTCCCAGTTTACCATTTCCCTTCTTATTTTGAATGCATTGGTTTTGTTTGTGCAAAATCTTTCCAATTTCAGAATTGTTCATCTTATCTTCTGTCATCTTCTCTTTCACTTGTTTGGTTAAGAACTTTTCTTCTATCCATAAATTTGAAAGGTAATTTCTTCCTTGTTTCTCTAATTTTTTTATGATGTGATTTTATATGTTATTACATGTTAATTTTATGTTTATGATGTAATTTTATATATAATAGCTAACATTTATATAGTGCTTTTAGATTTGCAAAGTGCTTTACAAATATCTCATATTATCACTTTTTTTTGTTTGTTTTTGGAGAGGGGAGGGCAGGGCAATTGGTGCTAAGTGACTTGCCCAAGGTCACATGGCTAGTAAGTGTTAAATGTCTGAGGCCAGATTTGAACTCAGGTCCTCCTGACTCCAGGGCCAGTGCTCTATTCACTGCACCACCTAGCTGCCCCTCATTTTATCACTTCTTATCTCATTTTATATCTAAGTCATATATCCACTTGAAGCTAATCTTGGTATGTGATGTGAGTTGTTGGCCTAAGTCCAATTCCTGTCATATTGCTTTCCTGTCTTCCTGGCAGTTTATATTTAAGAGTGAATCCTTACCCTAGGTGCTGGAGTCTTTGGGTTTTATTGAACCCTTGGATTCTGTGTTCATTTACTTCCACATGCTGAATACCTAATCTGTTCACACTGATCAACTTCTCTATATTTTAACCAGTACAAAATTGTCCTGATTAATTTTGTATTGTTTTGATCATTGTTGATTACTACTGATTGGATAGTTTGATATCTGATATGACTGAGTCCCTTTCCTTCCCTTCTCCAGATGAATTTCCTTATATTTTTCCTAGCTTTAAAAGTCTTTGGATATTTTTATTGCTATGGTACTGAAAAAGCAAATGAATTCAGGGAGTATTGTCATTTTTATTTTATTAGCTCAGCCTACCCATAAACAATTAATATTCCTCTAATTACTGAATGTGAACTGGACATGTACACTTCCTTGAATCCACTAAAGCCATCCTGAAAGATTTGGTCATGCCCTGAGGAAATTGTATAAAAAGGAAAGTTATCTCAGAACCTGAAAGAGACTTTCAGTGTATAAGAGCAGAGAGTGGGAGGCATACAGAACTAAACTGGGAAGAACAGGCAGACCAGGAGCAACAAGTGAAAGGAGAAAGAAGTGGGACTAGCTATGGCCAACATCCTGAGTAGAAGATTCTGACTGAGGCCACCAGTTTTATTCAATGATAGAAGGAAGCTCCAAGAAAAATGTCTTCTTTTTTCCCAATTTCTTTTCTCAATGCCTATTTACAGACTTCTGTAATATAATATTTCTGGCAACTTGAATCTTGCCTCAAACACAAAGAGGCCAATGTCTTACTAGAAATAAATATAAATGTAAATTAAAGCAGAGAGCCAAACCTCTGCCAAAATGTTATGAATTTTCCTAACTGGGGGCTTGAAGCAGTTATGATTGTACTCATAATTTTCTGTTTAAAATAAACACTCTAAAGCCACAAAGAAAGGAACCTCATGGACCTTAGGGGAGCATTATATTGTCGTTAAGCCTAAAAGGAGACACTTATTGTAAAAGAATGTTGCATAAGTCTTAAATATATCTTGATAGATTTATTCCTAGATGTTTTATGTATTTTGTAATTATTTTAAATGGAATTTCTCCTACTATTATTTCCTCCCTATTTTATTACCATATAGAAATTATGATTTTTAAAAATTTATTTTATATCCTGCTACCTTACTGAAGCTATTACTAGTCTTAATTAGTTTCATCTCTTGATTTTCTATTCTTTAGGATTTTTAAAGTAAATCATCAACCTATCTTCAAATTAGGGTAATTTGGTCTACTTTTTCTCTATGTTTATGCCCTAAATTTAAATTTTTTCTTATATTAGCAACTCTTTCTGGAATAATAAAAAATAACACTGGGGAAAAGGAATATCCTTGCTTAAGTGTATATAGTGTATATAAGTGTATATAGTGAAAGAGTTTCTAGAATTTATCAATTATAAATAATATTGGTTTTCATTTTTAAATGTATTTTTCTTCTGTTAAAAAAGGACTCTTTCTATGCCTATGCTTTTGGGATTTTTAACATAAACGAGTTTTGTATTTTATCAAAGACCATCCCTATCTTTATTGATGTAATGTCTTTTATTTCTTAATAATTAGTCATGCTAATTGTCATTCCTAATGTTGAATGACCCTTGAATCCCTGATATAAATCCAACTTGTTCAGTCTGAAGGCTTGGCTGATCTTTATAGCTCCCTTTGGTATTACTTAATGGTCATTATATTTAAATAACACTTTAAGGTTTTCAAGGAACTTTTACAAATACCTTATCACATTTTGATTCTCACAACCATCCTGTAAGGTGGATTCTATGATTATCCTCATTTTATGATGAAGAAATTAAGACTTAGAGAGGTTAAGTAACTCACCATCAGTCACACAGTCAATAAGTAGGGGGGATGGGTTTCAAACTTAGGTCTCTTCTGACTCCAAGCCCAATGTTCTTTGCCTGTACCATGAAGTTGGTTGTATATTTTGCAGCTACAAGTGCCATGACTCACTATTCAGTAATTCAGTGTTCACAGTGACTTTGTGGAACATAACTACCATGAATTATGAGAATTGATTGTACTTTGCAAACTTCAAATATGTGTGTATGACAAAATATATGACATATATGGATATATGACAAAATAATCATTCAAAAATATCTATGTTCAGTATTCAACCTAGCAAACATTTATTTGTGCAAGATACCATGTAAAGTGCCATACATAGAAAGACAAAAACGAAACCTCTTTCTGATAAAAGATCTTAATTCTACTGAGGAGATGGACGTCCACAGAGAGATCATAGTCTAAGATTTCCATGGAGCTGTGATTTCCTCAGCTTGATTTGGAAGCTCCTACCATCCTATGACAATGATCACAAATCTTACGTGTCTGCTCAGATCCCATGACACTTGTCCATCTCATTCCAGTGATTCACCAGAGGAAGTCCACCCAAAATGCTTTCTTTGTCTTCGTTTAGCATTGAATGGATACCAGAATAACTTATGGTTGTCCTTTAGTCAACCCTTGCTCTCAGAACATAGTTGAAAAGCAACATCTCCAGAAGATCCCTGGTCTCAGAAAAATGGACTTTTGCCTCAGGGAGAAGCTTGGGTCATTAAAAGAACTAAGCAGTTTTCCAAAGGCTTTTCCAATTCACTTTCCTTCTATTCAATTCTTATCCCAAATCACTGTTCACCTTTAGTGTCTGGTCTGGGATGTATGTTGTTATTTTGTTGTTGTTGCTCAGTTGTGTCCAATTCTTTGTGACCCCATTTTGGGGGTTTTCTTGTCAAAGATACTGGAATGGTTTGCCATTTCCTTTTCCTTTTACAGATGAGGAAACTGAGGCAGAGTGAAATGACTTGCCCAAGGTCACCCAGCTAGTAAGTGTCTGAGGCCAGATTTGAACTCAAGCAGATGAGTCTTTTAGACCCCAGGCCTGGTTCTTGTCCAGTGTGCCACCTAACTGCCCTACTGGGTGCAGGTACCAATAGATAAGCTTTAAAGGTTTTTCATACAGAGTTATTTCATAGTTTGGATATAGGCATTCTTCTTTTGCTTGGTTCTATATATATGATCAGATCAAACTTTTAAAAGTGATTATGGATTTCATTTGGGAAAATCTGAGATGTTCTGGGATAGAATCAATACCATGCCATCTATAAAAGGGAGTTTGAAGAAGAAGATTAAATTATCTCTTTCCTAGGCAGTTTAAGCACTGGGCCTATAACCAGCAAAACCTGAGTTCAGATGCAGCCTTATAAACTGTGTGACCCGGGCAAGTCACTTAAACTTTATGTGCCTCAGTTTCCTCAATTACAAAATGAGGATCATGATAGTACCTACTTTCCAGGGTTGTTGTGAGAATGAAATGAGATAATATTTGTTAAGTGCCTAGCACATATTTATCCTTCATTCTCAAAGAGGACCATGACATCAGGGAGGTGATGCTATGACATGCAAGTGAATTGGATTTAAGTGAGGGAGGGCTGTACAAAGTCACCAGCCTCACTTTATCCTCTGGAGCCATCTGGGTCCTGGACATGGCCCCAGATGCAATGGGAGACCTTGGCCTTTTTAAGCTAAGGTCTTTAACAGGTCTCAGTTTGACTGAGGCAGAACCCATTCAGTTATTAAGGGTAGGTAAGAAATGAGGTGGAGAATGACCTCTTTACCTAGGTAATAAAAAAAATATGGGAGGGGAAGACACTCAGGGTTTCTCCTAGTACATAGTAGGTGCTTAATAAGTACTTGTTCCCTTCCTCTCCCCCCTTTTGGACTCAGATCAGTATAGATACTATGTAATATCTATAGCAATACAAGATAATTTGAGGAATAGGAGAGGAGCAGAAGAAAAGACTTCTTAGGAGAGAAAGTAAAAGTGCTATGATGTTTCAAGAGTTGACTTTTGGAAATTCAGTTTGCCAAAAATCTAACTTTGTAAGTTAAGAGATTCCAATAAAAAATTAAAAAACCCTCAGTCTCCCAGTGTATCTTGAGATTTAGACTGGTCTATCTCCATGTTGGTTGCCACTTCCACTCCATACCCTGACCACATGGTGTTCAAGAATTTCCAATGGGAAGAAGAGTAGTGTAGACAGTACCAGGAGCCCCTTCCTTGTTCACTGTTAGCATCCTCTTCTCCCCATCCCTTGCCAAGTCCCTTAACAACAATTCCAAGGCTTTGGGGAAACAGGAAGTAGTTTCTGATAATTTCTTTTATTTCTTCTTCATATGTTGTAAATTGTCCCTTCTTTTCTTCCTTCCTTTCTTCTCTTTTTAAAGTAAAAATCTAATCTAGATCACTTGTTGATTTTCTTGATCATTCTTTTTTTTTTTTTTGCTTTTTGGAGATTATTGGGGTTAAGTAACTTGCCCAAGGTCACACGGCTAGGTTTTTGTTTGTGTGCGTTAAGTGTCTGAGGCCGGATCCGAACTCAGGTCCCTTCTCACTCCGGGGCCGACACTCTACTCACTGTGCCACCTAGCCGCCCCTCTTGATCATTCTTACAGATGAGTCTCAGGTCCAGGAGCAAGGCTGCATTTCGCTCTCAGGGCTCTTGGGGCACCCAGGAGGAATCAGGTGACCCTCTAATGCCATCAGTTCAAGCCCTCACTGATATGTTTCTCTCTCAAGATTATTAGATGAGAATCATTTTAATCAGCCAGCCTTAACTAACTTTTAGAAAGGAGTATTTACTAAGGGACAAGGATACATTAAGAACAATTGGTACAAAATATTCCTCCAAAAGTTTGTGACACATTTTCCCACAAGTACATTCAGAATCTGTGGAGACATGGGCTCTAGCTCAGAGGGTACATGTGACAAAGGTCCTAATAGCTAGAAGTCCTTTTCTGTCTTTATTAGGGTGCTCAAAAAGTTCCTTTTAGGCATGGTGGAGGTTCTTTGTTAGACTTCTTGTGGAACTATGAATCTATATAGGTCCAATATTAGTTTCCAAAATAAACATTTCTATTAGTTGATGTGGGCATACATGCCTCTGGACACTGACTGAGATGGGAAATGAGAAGTCCAACATCCTTCATAACCTTTGAAGCTTTCAGTGTCCTCCTTTGGCCAAAAGAAGAAGGAAACCTAGGCTAAGGCCAAAGCTGAGAACTTTCCTCTCTCCTCCCCACCCTGCACCCCCAGCCAGGTAGTTGTTCTCTAGGGGTTTCCTGGAAGATTATTTATCATCTCCATTTTTTGTTTCAAATCTTATTTCTTCATTTCTTCATCCATCTATCCATCCATTCATTTATTTTTTATCCATTTACTCATTTATCTATTTATCCACTCATCTATTCATTCATTCATTTGTTTATTTGAATCTGGGTTTCCCTAACTTGCCCAGACTGGAAGTACAGTGGCTACTCATGGACTTAATCCCAACAATGACCACATGGAAGCTTCAATCAACTCTATTTTTTGGTCTGGGCTGGTTCATTCCTCCTGTTCCCCTCTTTAGACAGTCTGATTGTCTTCTTCTCTACATATACTATGAAGAAACCGTGATAATTCTAAACTACCTCTCTCTAGGGACCTGGGCAGTATGGGGTCTCGAGAGTGTGTTGGGGGGGAAAGTTTGTACTTCTGTTCTAGCTGTATCTTCAAAGTAAATATCCTTTTGTAAAAGCTATTGAAGTTAATTGGTTGAGTAGAATTGGGACACTAACCACTGGTGATTAACAGTGTGAGTGAGAAAACACACTGGAATTGGAGCATAAGGAAACAGCATTAGAAAAAGATACCTCTAAACCCTCAAGGGTACCCTAGAGTTCTGAGGGAGAAATGCATTTGACTTCATTCTGAGAGTGAGCTCAGTGCATTGCTACACATAAATGACCTATTTGTTGTGTGTATTTAATAGCGATACTATTTCATTATCTATCACACCTTTATGCATAATACAATTTTCCTGCTTATCTCGCTTAAATGTGTCTATTTTGGCTGTTGATTTTTCTTTCTTTCTTCTGAAATCACGATTGTCATTCATGCTTTTTTAGATTTGGCTAAGGCACAACAAATTCTACTTTAATCCAAGGTTTTAAGGTTACATGAACTTTTTTATTTTAAGTATGTTTCTTTTAAATAACAAATTATCTTTAATGTTCCCACCCTAGGTCACCACTTTAGACACAGTTTATCTACCCACAGTTTAAAGCTTTGCTATTGTTGTAGTACAGGTCTGACTCAGAACAATCCATTACTTCTGGTTTAGATTTAAAACAAAAATAAGGCAGCTAGGTGGTGCAGTAGATAGAACACTGGGCCCCAAGTCAGGAAGACAAACGTGACCACAGGATTATTAGATGTGTGACCCTGAGCAAGCCACTTAACCTCCATTTACCTTAGTTTACTCAACTGTAAAATAAGGATAACAATAAGACCTACCTCCCAGGGTTGTTATGTGAAACAAATGAGGTAACATCTATAAGCACAGGATCTAGCACACAGTAGGTGCTATATAAATGTTAACTGCTCTTACTACTATTACTACTACCACTGCTGCCACTACTACCACTACCACTACCATTACTACTACTACTACTACTGCTACCGCTACCGCTACTACTACTACTACTGCTACCGCTACTGCTACTACTACTACTACCACTACTACAACTATTCATAGACCATAGAAAATTAAGAAAAGGGAGGTTAAATAGCATCCCTGACTCTGTGTTGGCCAGGCTAGTGTCTTAGCCAAACCTGAGAAACAGCCACTCCTGCCTCCTGGCAGGCTGGCTTTTGTATTTATGCCACCAAGAAGCCTGAACCGTAGTCCTCTGAGCCAAATAAGACTTTATATGATTCTAAGGCCTTGTAAGAAAAAAAAAAAGCTAGTGTAGCCTATATGGCAAATGTTGCATCTTCTGAGCCGTGAGCTAGATGTCATCTCTCCTTTCCCTGAGCCATTTATTTAGTATTATAGTTGTAAGGGGGGGAGGGAGTCAGAAATAGTCCCCAGCGGTGCTCCCATCCTGAGAAAGCCTTGCCACATGTTTATTTATGTACATATCTTATTTTCCCTTCTAGACTACAGGTTCCATCCACACAGAAACCACATCATCTTTTTTCTATCCCTCTCAAGGCCCAACAAAATGATTTGCACATAGTGGGTGGCCAATACATATTTTTAGAATGATAAATCAATTAGCAACTGAATGAATGTGTCTAAGGAAAGCTTACTGCTTCACAATGTATCTTCTTTTGACCAAGTATATGAGGAAGGAATCTTTTGTTGTTGGGAAAGCAAGCTGTAACATTTTTGCTTTCGTTTGTTTAAAGTGGATTCTTAATAATCTTTCTGATTTTTTTTTTTTTTGCAACTAATTTATTCCAAAAGGGATCAGTCTCCTTTCCTAAATCCTCATGAATTCGGCAGCACACTGTGTCTCTCACTCATTTCACCCATCCCTGCCGTGTGGTGTTTTAGGCCAATCTCACATTCAAATCGCGCTCACACATTGATGCTATCGCCCATCCCCTTCACTCTCCATCCCTCCCATCCCCTTCACTCTCTATCCCCGCCACATTCCTCCCGCTGTTCTTCTGCTTGTGTGTCCTTTCGTTCCCAGCGATATCTTTCACGCTGGTGGCCCCTTTGCAGTTTTCCCTTCACGCTGTGCCTCGGGTCCACACTCCAGCTCAGCAGTTTAGCAGCTGGACCCTGGCCAACTCTCACCCAAAGCCGCCTCTCAGCGTCTCCCGGGCAGCTGGAGCCCTCTCCATCACGTCGCTGCAAGTGACACGTTGTGGTGTTTTCCGTGCAAATGCCAGCACTGACTAGAAACTCTCTACTGTGCATTTTGGTAAATATGAAAACGCTCTTTCTCTTAATGAATTTGACCAACGTGAGCATTTTCTTATACAGGAAATAGAAAAAGAGGACCTCCGTTATTACGAACGGCTTATTTTTAAAGCATACTTCAGATTTCATAGTTGTAAGACGGCCCTGGCTTGTCTGAATCCCTGTATGAACTTCCTTCTTCTCTTTTCTGTATAGTTTTTTAAAAAACGAGTCCTTTACAAGCGTTTTCTTTTTTCTCCCACCCCACCCGCTTTTTTTTTTTTAGCATCATAAAAACACTACTACTTTTTAGAATCTGTCTTAAGGGTTTATGCCTTAGTCCTCTGATCCAGTTTAAAAAAAAAAATCACAATTCAGGCAGTAATAATAATCATGGCTAGCGTTTATATAACATTTACTGTGTACCAGGCATTTTACAATTATTTTCTCATTCAGTCCTCACCAAAACCCTGCCATATAAGTGCTTCTATTTATTATAATTATTATTAATAATATTATTATAATTATAATCATGTTATATTATGATAATATATTATGATTATTATTAATAATATTAATCATAATAACTAACGTGTATATAGTTCCTACTGTGTGCTAGCCACTGTACTAAGTGCTTTACAATTATTATCTCATTTAATCCTCACTAAAACCCTGCCATGTAGGTGCTATTATCATGATTAATAATATTATTCATAATAACTAACATGTATATAGTTCCTACTGTGTGTTAGGAATTGTACTAAGGGCTTTACAATTATTATCTCATTTGATTCTTACAACAACCTGTCAGGTAGGTGTTATATTATTATTATTAATATTAACTAATGTTTATATAGCTCCTACTGTGTGCTAGGTATTGTATTAAGGGCTTTCCAATTATTATCTTATATAATATAATTATTACAAATACTATAATCCTGTCAAGTAGGGTTTATCATTGTTATTATTAATAATAACTAGCTCTTATTTAACTCCTATTATGTTCCAGATAGGCATTTTTGTCATCTTTGTATAATTTCAAATAATTTTTTACATCTTATAGGTTCTATCAAATTCTATAGGTTCTATTGAAAAAAATAATTTAAAGATATTTGAAACATCAAATTCAAAATAGGTGCTATAGTCAAAAGAACAATGGTTGTGGTATCAGAAGACTAAATTTAAGACACCAACATTTAGTGTGTGACCTTGGGCAAATCACTAGATTTCTCTGGGTCTCAGTTTCCTTATCTATTAAAAAAAAAAAAAAAAAACCTTGTGAGCAGGGATGGACCTAATTGATTTTTAAGGCTCCATCCCAGCTCCAACATTCTATATTTCTACTTCCTCCTTTCCAGAACTTTCTCTTGCTGTTATATATTGCATTATTTTCCTCTCTTGATAGGTATAAATTTCTTTGAAGTAGAAATTAGTTTAGCCTCTGACAGGATTGAATGTTCTGAGGATGGAAATGATATTGCTATTCATACTGAAAAATAATCAATAGGATGACAAGAGAATAAACATATTTTAAACCAAGCATGCAGCTTGTCCACATTTTATTTTCTTTTTCCTAAGAAACCCACCTTGATATTGGTGGGTATGTTTTCTTTTGTTTTTAAAAGCTGTCTGCTCATAGAAAAATGTATATAAGATATATCCTCCTCTATTTTTTCAAAAAAAGTATCTACATTTCCATACTGTTTGATTGAGGATTGCAGATGCTAAGTGCTTTATCCAAATCCAAAATGAAGGCCTCGTAGATTCCCTGTTTTCTTGGTTCTTTCTCTTTTGTTCTATTATGAGTGGGCAATATCTTTGGTATAATTTTGCATTAGGATGAGGGATATAGCTTGTGTATGTCTCTCCTTCATAAACAAAAAAGAATTTATTGCCTGTGGGGTTGGCATCATTTCGATATGGCACAAAGATGCATGTTTTCATTTTTAAAAAATCCATGGAGGCTGCTCTGTCCATTACAGGAAACTCAGTTGGTAATATATCTTCATTAAAGTAATAGAAGGTTGGAAACTAGAATCAGGTGCCACACATTTTCCAATATAATCAACACAAACCTGATGTGAGAACTAAACAATTATTACTCTCTGAATTGGTCCTAGATTACCAAAAATGCAATTAGACTGAGGGAAGTAACACAGTGGGGTGTCACATTCATTCTCTCTCAGTCATTTTCTACATAAGATTTTTGTGCTGTACAAAGAAAAAATCAACATCACAGTCTTTCTCCTTGTTGAACGGCACTGATTTTTCACTTGGGACTAGGGAATAAGGCCGCCTTCTAGATCAGACAATCCTTTGGGGAAAGATCAAATGTTCATAGCGCCTTGGCACATAGTAGGTATTGGATAAATGCCTGTTGAATGAATGAGTGAAATCACATGCTTGAAGGGACCTTAAGAGAGTCATACATTGTGCTTTCTAGGATCTTTGTAGCATAGAGTAGGTCCTAAATAATTTTGTTGGATGAATGGATGGATGGGTGTATGGATGGAATGTAGGAATACATTGAAAACCATTGCACATTGGAAAGAGTTCTGGATTTGGAGATAGAAGACCTGGCTTGATTCCTTGCTTTGTCTCTCAGTATCTGTATCTATAAGCTTTCCCCCTCTCTAAAATGAAGCAAGTGAAGGGTTGGACTATTTAATCTCGGAGATTCCTTCTGACTCTAAACCTTGATTCTATAAGGGTCCAGCATTTTTCTAAAAAGAAAAAAAAAGAGGTAGATATAACATACCTTGATTTCAGTGAAGCATTCGACAAAGTCTATAATTTTATCCATATGGACAAGATAGAGAAATGGCAGCTAGGTGATAATAAATATAGTTAAGTGGATTTGGAGTTGACCTAACAGGTACTCATTGCAAAGACCAGCCATGATTCCAGAATTCCAGAATACTGATGATGAAGAAAGCCACCCATATCCCCACCCAGAGCAGAAGGAGACATACACAGCCAAAGGGAGAATTTGTTTTGCTTGCCTATGCATATTGATTATGAGGTTGCCCAGAGACCTTTCCTTGGCCCTGTACCTTGGATAATGGCAGAGGTGGTAAACTGAATAAATTTGCATATGATACAAAGCTGGGACAGGCACCTCATCCACTGAATGATAGTAAGGATACAAAAAGACCTTGTCAGGGTGGAACAATGGATCCAAGCTAAGAAAAGAGCATTTCACAGGGATAGATGTAAAGTCCTTCACTTGGGTTCAAGTGCTACATTAGAACAGTCTAGATTTGATCTGCCTCCTTTTTTTATTGAATATTGGATCCCTCTTAATGTAGCCCTGGATTGCATTGGGTTTTTTTGCTTGTTTTCTTGTTTGGCAGTCACAGCACACTATTGCTTCATTTTGAATTTACAGTCCATTAGAATTCCAATTTTTTTTCAAACTTTTGCCCAGTCGCTCCTAACCAACCCTGAATTTACATAATGTAGCACTTGAACTCAAGTGTAGGACTTCACATTTATTCCTATGAAATCCCATTTTATTAGTCTGGATGTATCATTTCAACTTGACAAGGTGGTTTTTTTTATCAATCAATCAATCAAAAGGTATTTTTGATTGAATTTGATTGAATAATGAAGCACCCACTTTGTATGTGCTAGGGCCCATGTTAGGTGCTGGGAATACAGATACAAAAAAATTCAACAACCCTATTCTTAGGAAAGATCCTCATTTCCCAATTAGCAATGGTGGCACAGTCCTGTGGCCAGGGTACAGCCAGACGCTTTGTGCAGGGTAATTCATTCCAGAGTTCTAAGCCTACACGATGGTCCTCTGCTTTAATTGCCTTGTTGGTCCCTTTCCCTGGTGCTCACTACCATCTCATTGTACAGGAGAATTAATGGGGAGGAAGAAAGGAAAGAAGGAAGGAAAAAAGGAAGGAAGGGAAGAAGGGAGGAAAGAAAGGATGGATGAGGGGAGGAAAGAAGGAAAGAAAAAGGAGGGAAGGAAAGGAGGAAGGAAGAAAGAAAAGATGAAAAGAAGAGAAGAAAGAAGAGAGAGAGAGGAAAGGAGGAAGGAAGGAAAGAAGGAAGAAAAGGAAGGGAGAGAGGGAAAAAAAACAAGCACTTGTTAAACACCTACTATTTTCCTGGCACTTTGCTAAGTGTTTTACAAATATCTCATTTGAATCGATAGAAGAAAACAGACAGAACACTGGCCTTTGAGACAGCACTCCCAGGCCCTCCACTGACTTTCATTTTGTGACCTGGGATAAAGCCTTCCCCCGTTAGGGATCGCAGGTTCCTCACCTGGAAAACAAGGAGATGGGTTAGAAGATCTCTAAGAATGTCCTAGGATTCTATACCTTTGAGATAAGAAAGTGGAGAATTCAAAAAGGACAATTCCTTAATTTAAGCCACATCATCTCCTTTGTTTTTTTCCCTTTTAAACCACGGAGTTGTTGTGTCTGACCTTATTCTGGTGAAACTTATGACTGAGATGACAGGAGGGAACCAAAAGAGTGGCCTTCTGGGCTGCGATCTTGTCTGCCATCAGTGGGGAGGAGAGGGCTCTGTTTTGCATTAGATTCAACATGAATCATTTGGAAGGCTCCTTGCCAAGCCATGCCCTGCCAAAGGTCACTGATCCTTAATTGCCAGCCTTGTGATTTTCAGTCACAGTCAATTGGGAAGTATCTGGTGATGGGTAATTACTGTTGTCATGTTTATAGAGTAAGACCGGGGAGAGGGACTAAGGAGGGGTGAGAGGAGGCAGGAGAGGGAAAGGTGGGGGTGTGGGCCATGTGCCTGGAAACCCTGGGACCCTCATGGACTCTGCAAAGGCTGACTGAAGGTAGTGCCTTTAGAATGGAATAGGGGAAGATGGACTTCTAATCTCTGAAGTCCAGAGGCTCTATGGACTTGAGGATCACAGATGGGCAAATCCAATCCAATCTATTCCTCACATACAACATCCATTTCCCCTCTCCATACCTTTGGACTCACTGCTCTCCATGACTCTGCTCAATACCTATATATAAATACTGCTCAGATTTTACATGAAGCCTCCCTGCCCTCCGACTCCCAACTCTGCCTTTCCATAAAATTGCATCATATCTGCTCACCAGGGTCTGGTGCATATAGAGACCCCCACTTTGCTCAGATGATGTGACCTCTTCACATGGAGGAGGCTAGGAAGATTACTTCTCCAGGAGTCATGATGAGTTAGAAAGGAAATATCTTGGAGAGGCCATGGGGGGCATTCTGTAACTGGTTCCTGCCATGGGCTCTTTGATTTACAGTAAAGCTAATTGAAGTGACCTTCCAGCTTTGGCTACTTCCTCTTTGTTCCCTCACTTCTGGGAGGAGCTTGAGACTTCTTTGTTGTAAGGAGGGAGGCCTTGGGGCCTCCTCCCCTCTGAAGTCCTATGGATTGTCCTCTGCTTTTGTCCTTTTCCCCTATGGGGGAAAGGAATGGACCCTCAGTGATCTTGTGAGTTTGAAAGGTCCAGAGGGTCCCTCAGCCTGCCAAAATTCCAGAGTCTGGAACAAAGAGAAACCTTCTGGACCCAGCCAGTGGAAGGTGGATGAGAATGGATTCAAGCCGTCTTCATATGGCATCTGAACATGAATGTGGTGGGACCAATGCTGTATAGGACCTGAGCTAAATTTTAAGCCTACTGCCTCTTCCACCCAGACCAGGGTAGCTGGGAAGAGCAGGCTCAAGACATCGGAAAAATGTTTGGGCTTTGTTCAAATGATTATCTCCTTTTATAAAAGTCAATCAATGTTAAGCAATTAAATGCAACTGGGGTGTTAGTGACTGATACCCTAACGATGGGGAGAACAGAGTTGGTGGGGGCTTGAGCTCATAGCAGAAGAGAAGAGACACCCCAACCCCTTTGGGCTAGTTCTGGGAGAAAGGGACAGAGCATAGGCGCCACATATTTATTATGTCTGTGTTGCTTCTATACTTATACGTGTATATGTTGTCTCCTTGAGACTGCCTTTGGATCTCCTGTGGCTGGCATGTTCCTGACACATAGTAGGTGTTCAATAATGCTTGCTTACTTTCTATTTGAGTGATCTTTGACTAGTTCCAATGATTTCATATGACCCAGCATAACATGGAGTTCTTTCTTTCTGCCATCCCTAGCTGTTATCTCAGAACTGATTCCTCCCCTTCTTCTGTAATAAATGCCTGGGTACAAAGCAATGGGGGCAGTGTGACTGTTCTTGCTCTTCCTCTGTTGTGTTTGGGCAATTGCCCCTTATCCCTGGGAAACCTCTCCCTTCTCACCTCCTGAATGAGTCCAGCCATAATCCTCCCCCATTTCCCACCCCCCTCCTACCCTGGCACTGGTGACTTCCCATCCAAGGTCACCTTGGAGAGGTAGGTAAGCCGAGCCTGTTTACAGTTGGTCCTGGCTGGGGATGGGCCAGTCACTCTCCAGGACTCGTCCCCCCCCTGGCTTCCTCCCCACTTGTCCTGTAGATGGCAGCAGCGCCTCAATTAGGACCCTGCAGAATTTCTGGCCCCCTGACTTGGGCGGGCTCCCTCCATGCTGCAGAGCCCCAAAAGTTCTCCCATGCAGCAGGCAGACAGAAGCAATGCAGCTAGACGAAATTTGTTTTTAAATGGATGATATTTGGGTTTCTTTTATGAATGTTCCTAACATCTGGCATTCAAAGAAAATAATCAGTCTAGACTATCAGGGCTGATACCAGTTTGCATTAAATTTTGGCGTGCCTTCCCAGTTAAAATATCATCTCCCTTCCAAGCCCTTCTCCCTCCTCCCTTCATCCCTCCCTCCACACTCCCCCCCTTCTCTTCTGACCTTTTATCTCAGCAGGGGGCCTGACAAGAAAGAGGGTTCTGGAAATGTGGTGTGTTTTTTATTAGGTTTTTCAGCATAAAAGTCACATGGCACAGGCTGAAGGGTTTTTCTCCCCTCCTTTTTTCCCTCTCTTAGTCTCTACAATAACACCTGCTACTTGGGCTTTCTTTAATTTTAGGTGGATGACCAAAGACCAAACTCTTGTTTGGCACTAAGCTAAATAATAGGAATAGTAATCATAATTAATAACAATGATACAAATAAATCGGTTTCTCTGAAGGTGGATTTTTTAAAAGAATATTTCCTGCCTGAAATTTCTCATGCACCCTACATCCCTGGTCCTGGGATGTTTTTCCAGTCTCTCTTCACGTCTTTTTTCTTTTCCTCCCTCCTTGTCTCTACCTAGGTGTTCTAGTACTTCAGATTGGGGAGAGAAGGTTCTGGTGTGGAGCAGGAACTAGTCCCTTGACTCCAAGGGCAGTGCCCAGACCAAGCTGCTTGAAATGCATCTTCTGCTGAAATTTGCAAGACATGCCATGGAGGAAGGTGTGGGAGGTGGCCCAGGACACTGGTCCCTGTGGACTGAGACCTTAGGAGAGTGGGGAGGCTGTGGCTGAACGATATTGAAAGCTCTCTTAACTTGGGCTCAACACTGTGT
The DNA here is from genome assembly GCA_011680675.1 of Gymnobelideus leadbeateri. Classification (NCBI taxonomy): domain Eukaryota; kingdom Metazoa; phylum Chordata; class Mammalia; order Diprotodontia; family Petauridae; genus Gymnobelideus; species Gymnobelideus leadbeateri. Next base: position 1,536,736 of record WOXC01004382.1, read on the forward strand.
CTTTGTACCTTAGCATTAACCAGCCCCCATCCCAGGGGATGCCCTTCTTCCTTACCCCTGTCCCTCAGAAAGTTTTCTTCAACATTCCCTCAAGTACCTTCTTCTGTGCAGTCCTGTTGTGGTCTCCCCAGGTTCTAGAGTCTTCTTTTCCAAGGTTAACTTGTATCTGTTTTTGTTTGTTTGTTTTGCTTTTTTTTAGAGGGGGGAAGGCAGGGCAATTGGGGTTAAGTGACTTACCCAAGGTCACATGGCTAGTTTTGTGTTAAGTGTCTGAGGCCACATTTGAATTCAGGTCCTTCTGAATCCAGGGCTGGTGCTGTATTCACTGCCCCACCCAGCTGCCCCCTTGTATCTGTTTTTATAAATATCTATAGACAGGTTTTCTCCCCTACTAGAATGTAAGTTCCTTGAGGGAAGAGATCATTTGTCTCTGCATCCCTAACCCCTAGTATAGTACCTGGCACACAGTAGGTTCTTAATAATTTTTTGATTGATTAATTGATTGATTGATTGAGGGGACATGGGGGAAATTACCCTGGAGTACCATCCAGATGTTTTCTATTTTAACTAATTCTCCTTGCCACTATAGTAATGCTAATGAAAGAGTGTTAGTATCATCATGGCCCTCTAAATCTAAGCATCCCTGGGATAAAGCCCCCTACTGCCTCACCCGAGTTCTGGCTTTGGGTATGGGAGAGATATTAAGCAGGGTTATTAGCTACCTGTTTTATATAGGGAGGTAAAGAGTAGCCCTGGGATGCCAAAGGTTTTTCCAAAGAGTGACAGTAAAGATCCAATCAGTTCCTGAGAAAGAGCCAGGGAAGGTCAGGAAGTTTGTGAACCTCTTGCCCCCATAGTGTTTGCCAGAGGCTAAATGTTAAGTGCCTCCCCCTGTGAGCCAGATCTCTCTGCGGCTTATGAGTCATCAAGGAAGAAGGAAGAAGCCCGGTGTAGCGGGATCTGGGGGAGGCATGAGAATGAGAAAGGAAGCTCAGTGCAGACCTAGGGAACAGGAGAGCAGCCCAAACAAAGGGGACTGCCAGACCAGTGAGGTGATGTTTATTCCTCAGCACCCGGTTCTCCACATCATCCTAACAAAAAGCATGCTCTGCTCTCCTGGGCCCTACCCTGTCCCTTGGGGCACTCAAAGGCCTGGGCCAAATTTTTAGTCTCCTGTCTAGCTGGTGTCCCTAAATAGACAAATGTTTCCTGTTTGGCTCCTCTTCCTTTGCATTTGGGCACTGGAATTGAAAAAAATGGCCTGTGTAAATGACCCTTTATCAATGTAATTATAATAATAACACTTTGTACAGATAAGGGGACCCTTTCTCCTGCAGGATTCATATTATACTTTTCAGGCAAAGTTCCCTTATTTCTATAATCTGTGTAGTGAAGGGGCAGGGAACCAAGTATTAGATCTCTGTTTTGCAAATGAGGAAACCAAGTGGTGATGCTGAGCTGAGTCAGTTGTTAGTAAGGCCAGGTTGAGGAATGGAGGTTTCTGAGCCCAGTTCTTGGTCCATTAGGTCATTTTGGCTGCACAAGTAACCCGACAGACATCCACAAACACTAACTGTGGTTCATGGATTGTTGTCATCTTCATCCAGGCATTGCTTATTGATCATCCACTTACCCAATGTGCCAAACCAACTGTAAGGCAGTACAGTCATGTTCCTATCAATGGTAATATATTCGTGGGTCCTGAATGTGAGGTATTTGAGTTTGTGCATGAGCTTTTGTCTGTTTGGTTCTGAACGTGGGGTCTTTGAGTCACCATACTGTGTCAATTTCTTAATTATTTGTAAGATGCCTGCCAAGTTTTTATGGACTTAGGGCTGGAAGAAACCTTAGAGGCCATCATCTAGTTTAGCCTCCGGCATTTTTGTTGTTCAGTTATTTTCAGTCCTGTTCCACTCTCTGTGACCCCATTTGGGGTTCTCTTGGCAGAGATACTGAAATGATTTGCTATTTCCTTCTCCAGCTCATTTTACAGATGAGGAAACTGAGGCCTGGAAATATGGGCTGATGAGCTCAAAGTCACACAGGTGGCATTATACCTGGGTTTGGACGTGTCTAAATTCAGGGTCCCTTCCAGCTAGGGCATACTGCTTCCCCTTAACCTGATTTCCTGTTGGTTTTTCTCCATTTTCCTTCTTTGTTTCTCACCATCTCCAGAATACACAGTGGATTAACCCCTGAACTCATATTTCATAAAAGTTCTAACACCTTTGTTAGCTAAAATTTAATTAGATTTCCCTTCCTGACTCCTCTTCCCCCTATTATTTAGGGTGACTTGGGTGGGATTTTAGAGGAAAAGGAAGCATTTAGCAGGATCTCCAGTAGGCTAAATCACAAATGGAGTAATTGATCTCCAGGAGTGAGTACTTCCTACAAGTATAGCAATTTCAACTGGAGTAGGTACTGCATGTAAATGTAGTGTTTTTGTTTTTTAAAGAGCCTTCCTCAGAGAGTTTTTGAATGATCCAAACTGTGTAGGTGGCTTCCTATCTGCCCTATCTCTTAGGGCCTCTTTAACATCTGGGTCATCCAGTCTTGCAAGGGTTGTTTGGTCTTTGCCTTTGCTCTGTGCCCAGACCAAGACCCTTCTACAACATATTTTGTTCACAGCATAATTATTATAGCAACTATTGAGTGTAATTCAGTTTTCCGGAATTGATCCTTGATTCAATAGTCAATTATTTAGTCTAACAATTGCTTATAGAACAGATTGTTCTTGTGGTTGTTGAGTCGTTTCAGTCATGTCTGACTCTTTGTGACCCTGTTGGGGGTTTTCTTGGCAAAGATGCTGGAGTGGTTTGCCATTTCCTTCTCCAGGTCATTTTACAGATGAGATTACTGAGGCAAAAGGGGTTAAGTGGCTTACCCAGAATCACATAACTACTAAGTGTCTGAGGCTGGATTTGAACTCAGAAAGATATGCCTTCCTGACTCCGGACCCCACACTCTATCCATCTATCTATGCCTCGGTTTATCCATATGCACAGTGGGCAAAATCAGAGCCTCAGCTTACAGTGCTATACTGGGGAGAAGACAAAAAAGAAAAAAGGGATGGAATAACTGTTCGGTGGATGAGATAATAATGAACAAAGACAGGGTACAACTACTCTATTCTGCTTTTGTTTTCTTAGACAAGTAGAATAATATCTGGACTAAAAGGACAGAACTAATAGGAAGTTATCCAAGGGGCATGTGGATATAGTAAGAGTGCATCTACCTGCTTTTGATGAGTTCTTGATAAGGGGACCAGATGACCCAAATCCCAAGTCAGGTACAAAAGGAAATGGAAGAAGTGATTGCCAAACCATTGTCAATGATATCTGAATGTGGAGAACTGGAGGGGTGCCAGAGACCTGAAATATAAATTTTGCCTTCATTTTCAAGAAAAAGAGTAAGGGGGAGATTATAAGTTATAGGATGATGAACTTGACTTTGGCCCCTGGCAAAATTCTACAACACATTATTTAAAAGAAGGTTAATGAATATGTAGAAAAGGAAGTGATGGTCACAAAGCTCAAGCATTACTTGAAGAATGGGTCATGCTGGACTAACTTTCTTTTCTTTTTGGTTATCATTATTGGACTGGAAATGAGGAGGATGCTGTAAAAATAGTTTACCTAGATTTCAGCAAGACATTTGTAGCAGCAAGGAATTGGGGGTCATTGAAGGGACAGTGCAATTTTCCAAATTCAATCTAGTTCAATTTTCAATGCTTCGTCATGATGTGGAGCTTATCTTAGGCTTGACAGAACATACCACAGAGTGTCTTACACTACTCTTTTGGACAAGATGGAAAGATGGTGGACCAGGAGAAGACAAAAACCATAGGTAGGTAGCTTTAGAACTTACTGAAGAGCTTGACATAAAGAGTAATCATTAATAGTTTGGTGTCATTTTGGAAGAAGGTTTCTACTGCAGTTTGGATTATAGATTTTTTTTTTAAGCAATTGGGGTTAACTTGCTCAAGGTTACAGGCTAGTCATTATTTATGTGTGGGTGCTCATTTTCTGAGGCCGGATTTGATCTCGGGTCATCCCAATTCCGAGGCCGGCACTCTTACTCACTGCACCACCTAGCTGCCCCTTTTAGGGCAATTGGGGTTAAGTAACTTGCCCAAGGTCACACAGCTAGGTTTTTGTTTGTGTGGGTTAAGTGTGTGAGGCCGGATCCGAACTCAGGTCCTTCTGACTCCAGGGCCGGCGCTCTACTCACTGCACCACCTAGCCGCCCCTGGATTATAGATTTAAAACTTCAGGTAATCCCAGACACCAACTTGTCCAAGCCCTTCCCTATCTTACAGATGAGGAAACTGACATCTAATGAGGTTAATTGAGTTGCCCAAGGTCACACAGATAAGTGTCATGGCAGGATTTTGTTTTGGCTTGGGAGAGAATGCTTTTTACAGTTTCCTCTCATAGCTGGGATTTTAACTCAGGTCTTCTGATTCCAAATCCAGCACTGAACTACCCTGCCTTAAGGCCTCTAAGCTTCAGCTCCTCATCCATAAATTAGGGATACTGATATTTGCACAAGATTATTGGGAAGACAGTTCTTTGTAAGCCTTAAAGTGCTATGTAAATATCCTGGAGGCTAATTCTGAAGGAAAGAGAAAGTAATCTAGTCTTGTAGGAAGAATGAGAGATGATAGATAGAGATCCCATGTACTATACTGATGACCTGCCCTGATATACTGAAAGAAGAAGGAAATTTTTTTTAAGAGTTAATGGAGTTAAGTGACTTCCCCAGGGTCACACAGCTACTAAGTGTCAGAGGCCAGATCTGAACTCAGGTCCTCCTGACTCCAGGGCCAGCCCTCTATCCAACTGTACAAGTTAGCTGCCCTCATAAGAGGCAGATCTTGAAGGTTTTGGACAGGTCCTTGAAGAAAGGCATAGATAGAGTCCTATAGCATAAGAATCAATCAATCAATCAATATTTGTCAAGCAGCAGGCACTATGCTAGTCACTTGGGATATAAAAACAAAAATCTTTGCCTTTAAATGGCTTATATACTATCTAGGAAGACAGCGTGCACTCATATGAATATAACCAGGCCCCAGAGTGTGGTTGCATAGACAAATGGGACTTGTAATTAAGGAGGACCACCTGAGTTCCTCTTGCTTGTAGAGAAAGTATGGTAAGCTCTGAGCTAAGTGTGGCTGTGGAAGCATTAGTTGTGTGATGGATTTCCACTGCACAAAGAGTTTATGAATTAAAGCTACAGCACAGAAAGATATAATGATGTGAAGGGAAGAACACCCATAGCAGCTGGTGCCTTTGTCCATTGGGATAGACAGGGCATCTGCGATCACGGCATGAGGAGTCCTTGTTCATTGGTGTGATTGTTGGTGAACTTTCCTAGGCAGCCTTCCTCTTCCCATTTTCTTCCTTCCTCTTCATCCCTTTCTATCTGAGAGGACAAGTATAAAATCCAGAGTTTTCTATTCTTTAAATTGGTTTTATTTGCTATTTTAAGTGGTACTTTAAACAGTCAATTTACTATTGATGAAATCTGACCTATTCTATTGGTTTTGATTTATGTGTCTTCATTTGAATATAAAGGGATTGAAATGGAGATAGTGAATAATTGGGAATACAAAGAACTAAAAAGGATAGAGGTTTGAACCTTGATTAGGGTCAGGTTTTTCCCTAACCCAGGGCTCCAAGCAAAGTACAGAAAATTTCAATGATTTCAAGTCATGATTTTAAAATAAATTTCCTGAAAGGCAGAACTAAATTGGATCAGAGACTTTTTCCCCCTTTTCCCCAGAATAAAATGAGTTGTTGAATGGCATTTTTGTTTTCTAGATCAAATCTAGGACTGTTGGGTCACATGTTCTTATTTGTCTCCCGACTCTCACTCCCCCAATCTCTGTAGAGGTGAATTGAGAGGTATAGGTGGCACTGGACCTGGAGTCATAAAGATTCAGATTCAAAATCCACATCAGATACTTATTAGCTATGTGACAATGGGCACTTAATTTCTCTGTGCCTTAGTTTCCTCATAATTAAAATGAAAGGGTTGGCCTCTGAGGTCCATTAGAACTCTAAATATTTTATCCTATGAGTAGGAACTAACTGGTGGAAAGAGAAATTGGAGTGTCTGGGCTTGGCTATTTCTCCTATATAGCCCAACCTTGCCAGATAGTGCCAGCTGGTGGTCACAAAAAGATAGAATCGTTGTGAAAAGACTACTTGGACCTAGCTCTAAATCATCAAACTACCGAAGTTGGCTTTTTTCTGTTTTATCCCTGTTTTCTATGCATAATTTGTGTTTCTTAGACCAGAGTCTTGGTGAGGTATAGACACCTTGGTTTTTATTGGCTGCATATAGTCCCCACAATAATGTGTCAGCTACAAACAGTGTATCAATAGGGATGGACCCCATTACTCTTTCTTAGACAGTTACATAGCACAGTGAATAGATTGCTGGGCCCAGAGTCAGGAAGACCTGAGTTCCAATCTGGTCTGAGGCACTTAGTAGCTGTGTGATCCTGGGCAAGTCACTGAACCTCTGCTGGCCTCAGTTTCCTTATCTGTTAAATGGGAATAATAATAGCACCTACTTCTCAGAGTAATTGTGAGGATCAAACGAGATAATATTTGTAACGAGTGCTTATTACAGTACCTGGCACACAGTAGGCACTATATAAATGCTAGCTATTATAATCATCATTCTTTCCCCCAGGACCTAATGGCTTCATGGTTCATCACCCTGTTCTGTAGCATAACACACTGCCTCTGCTTGCCTAGTATTTCCCTCTTATAGGTGCCCATGTTGGAAGGAAGGAAGGAAGGAGACAAGCATTTATCGAGCTCCTATTGTGTGCCAGACCCTTTACAAATATTATACCATTTGAACCTCACCACAGCCCTGGGAGGTAGATGGCCAATGGGCTTGAGCATACTGCTGGAAGAAGAGCCATCCACCCCAGGATAAATGTAGATGGAGTTAAGTGTTCTTCCATTCCACTTAAATACTCTGTAATGGAAACAGAGAAGCACAATAAAACAAAATCTCACAATATATCACAAATAGCTGTGGATTGAAAATCAATTCATCAATACTTGTGAAATTACGAAGTTAAATTGGCTACCACCAGAAGCTTTATAAAAGAAAATATATGCCGGCTGCATAGTCATGTCCCTTTGTGAAAGCCTCAACAAGAAGCATAAAACAGGAAAGAGGGACCCGAGAAATTCAATTTTCAGAAGCATTCATTCATCAGGAATTTGGTGCCAGTTCATATATCAAGCGATGTATGTAAATCTAAATAGGAACATAAAGTGGGCGCTAACTGCCTTGGGCTGATGGGATTGGCATTATTGGAAGGTTTTTGCCACCATCTTGGTGCTGGTTTGTGTCCAAGCTTGGGGGATAGTCTGTGATGGGAGGAATCTGATTGTCTCCTGTGTCACCCGGTTAGGTCACTGTTTCGCTAGGCTTATTCCTCCCCAAATCACTGGTCTCTAAGCACCAACTTCCTCATCTATAAAATGGGGACAATTATACTTTATTATCTCCCTCACAGGAGTGCTGGGAATGAAGTATTTCATAACCCTTAAAGTGTTCTAGTAAGGTGAATTATTATAAAGATAGGCAATCTTGAAAAGTGGAGTCAAAATATCTGTGTTCAGATCTCAGAGATGACAATAGCTGTCTATAGGGTACCCAGTATAGAAGAAGCATATTTAACTTAGGTGAAAGGTGTCTGAGCCTCAGTCTCCTCATCTGTAAAATGGGAGGGTTAGTAGTCATTACTTGTCTTATAGTGTTGTTTAAATGTGAATTGTGATCATTGCCTCCCCCAACTGAACCACGAGCTTCCAGATGGTAGAAGTCACTCTTGTTCTTCTTTTGCTCCGTAAGGCTTGCTGTGACCATTGGCTAAAACCAAGAAAATACTCTTCTTGCATGTCCTATGCATCCTGCTACTTGTGTGATCATGGAAAAGTTACTTAGCTTCTCAGAACCCTAGTTTCCCCATCTATGAAGTGGGAATAATATTTGTATTACCCACTTCACTTCATTTGTGAGGAAAATGCTTTAAATGTTAAAACACTGCAATGTCCCCTAGGGCACCACTCAAGAGACAAGAGCAAAATCCATTCAGTGGAGGACTATGGGAGATAAGCATTACCCATTAGGACCTGTCATCTTCTCCTTCTGAAATGTTCATTCTGGAGAAGTTATAATCTGAGGAATTCCTAGGTATAGAAGGACCATATAAAGACTTAAATACTCACTAAGGTCATTATGAGAGGGCTTTCTGCCCACAAAAAATTGGACTTATGGGGTCAACCATCAGCTGAATTTATACTTATTGCCTAATAGATACCATAGATGTAAACTTATGTAGAGAGACAACTTTTTGGTGCTGACCAGAACGTCAAACAAAAGCTGGTTATTTTTTGTCTTTGGTATGTGGAACAGGGGCAGAGGTGGGACTGTTCTTCTGGCTTAAGTAGCCCTTTGTTTTTTATTCCAAAGTTTATTTGCACACCAAATCAGGAAGCAATGCCTGAAGTGACTTTTGGAGACTTAGGTGACTGTCAATCAGAGATTTAGTAGGTATTGAAAAGAAAATTTCTAAACCCAAGACAGTTGAGGTGGTTCAGAGCTCTTGATCTAGAAGCAGAAGAAAAGCTATCAAAAGATCAATACACTTAATCTTAGCTCAGGACACTCTATTGCCTTTTAATGGCTACCGTGGACATGCTGTCAGACTGCCTTCAGTTATGCAAAAAGGACCTTAGGCCTCTCTTGCCAGGAAGAGGCTTGCTAGTTATCTTTTTTCTTTAAACTAACACGTCCTTTTTGACTTCTTAGTAAAAATAAACACATAGATGGGGGCTCATGAACTGTGGTTTGGAGTGGACACTGATTTACACCTACAACGTCCCTTAAACTTGGGGTAGCTGTATTGGGGTCCCAAGTGCTAATGAGAAGATCTCAATCTTGTCTTTGAGGACAAGAACTTTAAACACCCTGATTTAAACTGTAAAGCCTTGATCACCTTTCTATAGCATTTTACAGTTTGCAAAGAACGTTCTTTACCAAACCCTTTGAGGCTGGTAAAGCAAGTAATAGTGTCCCCATTGTGCACATAGGGAAACTGAGGCTCACAGATCATTTGATTTAGATCGAGAAGGGATGTTAGCCACCATCCAGTACATTTTACAGATGAGGAAACAAGCCCAGAGAAGTTAAGGGACTTGCTCAAGGTGACACAGAGATTGTATTAAGGAGTAGAGATGGGATTTAAGCCTAAGCCTTTTGACTCTAAATTCAGCATCCTTTCCACTACTTCCTGAAAGAAAAAAAAATCTGAAGGTATTTCTAAGCTACTGCCTTGTTACTACTCAGAACACAGATAGCTAAAAGTTCCCAGAAAACAGGTATATTCTGTACTAGTAACTATGGATCAATAACACTAATTTCTATAAATCAAGCCTACCCCAAATTACAGCCAGCCTCTCTAGCTATCATTATTCCACATATGTCAGTCCCACAGGAAGATGCTGGACTGGGACTGAGACTTGTTTTTCTGATTCCAAGACATACCTCTAAAGCAAATTAATTGCTAAAAGGGGGTAAACTGAGTTTTAGATGAGGAAATGTTAGCTGGATTTGGAGTATAGAGATATTAGGATATTGCACAGTCATAGGATTTAGAGCAATACAGGACTTCAAAAATCATGAAATCCAACCCTTTTAGGGTTCAGCAAGCATTTATTGAATGCCCATTAATATGCCTGCATTAATTTCCCACCAAATATCCTTTTATTTTATTATTTTTATAATTTTATATGTTATATTTCCATTTAGGATTTTATTTATTTAATATGCATTTTATTTTATATATTTATAATAACACAAAATAAACAAAACAAAATAAAACATATAATATGTAATAAAAATAAAATTTTACATATATTTATAATGTTCACTGGAAGATAAAATACCAAAGCTGAAGCTTAAATACTTTGATCACATAATGAGAAGATAGGACTCAATGGAAAAGACCCTGATGTTGGGAAAGACTGAAGGCAAAAGGAAAAGGTGATGGCAGATGATGAGATGGCTAGATAGCGTTATGGAAACAATGACTATGAACTTGGACAGACTTTGAGAGATAGGGGAGGACAGAAGGGCGTAGAATGCTGTGGTTGATGGGATCAGGAGGAGTTGGACACAACTGAACAATAAAGTATTTATAATGATAGCTAGCAATTATAAAGTACTTCTTAAGGTTTGCAAAACACTTTACATTTGTTACCTCATAACCTTGAGAGGTTATTATTATTATCCTCATTTTACAGATAAGGAAACTGAGGCTGAGACTTAACCCAAGGTCACACAACAACAGGGTATCTGAGCCAGGATTCTACTAAGCCTTCTTGACTCCAAGTCCAATACTCTATCCAATATGGCGCCTAACTGCCCCTTATGTAGGCATATTGTTCCCCCCACCATTGGATGTAAGCTCCTAGAGTGGGAGCATCTGTATATCTCTACCATACTTGGTATATAGTAGGAGTTTAGTGGATACTTGTTGAATGATTTTTAGAAACAAGGAAACCCAGGACTAGAGAGAGTTTTAGTACCTTTTGCCTAAAGTCATGGGTAGTAAGGGCCAGGTCTCATACCCAATCAGAGCCTCAGCAGAAGAGAAGCCCCAGCATCGATCAAGGAGCCCTTTGGGAGATAAATTATTTGCACTTTCACAGTCTCAGAGGCTTCTTCTCTGACTTAGAATCCAGTGTTCTTTCCACGACCAGGCTTCTGTGAACAGAATTATTAAGAGATGCTTAAGGCTGAGTTGAAATATGGATCGTCTCCTATTACACCCAAAGTTTTCTTTTAAAAAAGAACTTTTTAGCCATAGAAAGAAGTTCAAGTAAAGGGAAAGAGGAAAAATACAGAATGGATACAGCTGGGGTGCTGCCAAGACCAGCCAGTTCCCCACATTCCATGAGAACCTAGCTTCACAAAAGATAACCCCAAACATCCATCCGAGATGAAGACAACTTAATTGACGGCTTGTTCCGTCTAGAGGTATCAGAAGAAGAACCAGATAAGAGAGGGGAGAAGGAGAATGGAATGGTGAAAGGATTTGAAGAATTAATCAGGGGTCTAACGCCGTTGGAGACAGAACTAAAGCTGACACACATTAGTAATTTATTAGCGCTCCATTCCCAAAGTCCATAGAACTGCTGTGTTGGCTTTTTAGAAAAAGGTAGAAATCTAAAATCCTGTGCTACCTTTCACCAAAACAAAACCAAAACCAAAAACCATGGCCAGTAGACAGCACTCACCCCCGGATTACCAAATCTGAACTCGCTTCCAACATGGCACAAAACACTGGATTTGGATAGATATGTCCAGGAGCCATTATTTCCCTAGGTTCTCATCTCTTTGGCATAGACTATGTTTCTAAAAGAAGAGGGAAAGAATGAAGGTATAAAGGAAGGAAAGAAAAGAAATAAAGTGAGGAAAGAAAGGGAAAGAAAAGAAAAAAAGAAAAGGAAGGAAAGAAAGGGAGCAACTCAAAGTGTCGAGCTCTCCCTTTCATCCCTTTCCGCCTGTTCAGGGTCAAACCATCAAGGATCTGTGACTTCATAAATACAATGTTGAAACAAGCACATTTCAACTCACATGAAAAATGTAGCTTCCTATGATTCAGCTGTGACTTATCTAGGGTCATAAAGATGTGTCAGAGGCATAAAAATAACAACAATAAAATAATATGATAATGATAATGAGTATTGACTAGAAGAACCAGAATATAAGAATATTTCAAAGGACCAAACTATAGCAATTGATGCAATGCATTTGAAAAAAATCCATAATGCAAAGAAAATAGAATATAAGAACCAGAATATAAGAATATTTCAAAGGACCAAACTATAGCAATTGATGCAATGCATTTGAAAAAAATCCATAATGCAAAGAAAATAGAGATAGGATGAAATTTTTTTATTTCAAAGTAAAAGTATAATACTGGCTTGTTATTATTTGTATTTAAATATATTTGCACAGATAGGAGAAATTATAGTAAAATTATGAAAAAAATTTATGTCAATGGATATAGTCTGGTCCTTCTATTGGTAAGGTTTACAAAATGCTATCATGTTATACTTACAACAACCCTGGGAAATAGTAGGTGCTATTATTCTCTCTACTTTACAGAAGAGGAACCTAAAGCAAGCAGAGGTTAAGTGACTTGCCCAGGGTTATACAGCTAGTAAGTGTCTGAGGCTGGATTTGAACACTAGGACTGGTACAATATTCACTATGTCTCATCCGCCTGAAGGATTGAAACTCAGGCCTTTCTAATATTGTCTAATATTCTATCTGTTCTATTATAGCATCTATCATTATTTTAAACAAAACAAAACAAGAGCTATCTTCCTTCAAGGCTTAGGTCAGGTGCCACCTTTTCTATGAAGCCTTCTGATATTCCCCCATTCATTCATATTCTCCTATTTCTTAATTTTCTTTGAACTGTCCTTAGCTTCATATATATTGTATTTTTTCCCTCTACAGAATATAAGCGCTATGAGGGCAGGGACTATTTCATTTTTTGTCTTTTTATCCTTCATCCTTAACACAGACCTTTGCATATGGAATTAGGAGGACCCTTGGTGGTTATTTTCCATCTGAGGAAAATGAGACCCCGGGGGAGTTGAGACTGGTCCAGGGTTTGGATCAAACCCAGCTCTCCCTGATTTCAAGATTAGGTCTTTAACTCCTGACCATGATGCCTTTTACTAACAAATCTTATGTCCTCTATACGTAAAATGAACGCCACCTCCTATTTTAAGGAAGTATGGAAAACACTACCTTCTGTGCAGCCTGAATGGATTTTTGTTGAATTAAATTGAATTGTGCATAAAGAAGAAGGGAAAAGAAGGAAGAAGACCCTGTCCTACTCCCTTGAACAGATGTTTCCAGAAACCAATATTTCTTCCTTTTGTCATCATCTAATTATTAGTCCCCAAAGAATGCCAAATTGTCATGTCCTTTCCTCCTGTCTCCTTCTTCTCCTCCCCTTAATAATTCTAACTTTGAGTGGGAGCATTTATAGTGAGAAAATAAGCATCTAAATTTCTTTTTTCTTAAAAAAAAGGTTAGTTTGTAATTAAACGTTAATTTAGGGGATCTGTTCAGTTGTGGATCTCTGGGCTTTAATGAATGTTGATGGTTGTCTAATGAGTGGAAATAGAGACCCCTCCTATGAATATAACATGGCAATGTTCTTACATTGGTTGTAATTGACTTGGCTTGCAAATCACTTTCTTGCTCTTGCTAATGCAGTTGCGAATCATTTTCTAAGTGTAGACTGCATCATTTACTCCTGTATTAAGGGTGCAAAATCTTAATCGTAAACTCTTAGCTGATGTATCCTTTGTGTTTACAAGAAAACTGCCAGCCAAACAGACAGCTAGAGCCTTGTACCTTTTGTTGATGGGGTGGAGACAATGTTGAAGGGGAAGAAAACCTTGTCCTGTGTTTCTGCTCAGCATTTACGTGGTGGGGGGTAGGGGGTTTCATTTACAATAACCGCTTGGCCCCCAGTGATCTGGCCATATGCTGAGAAAACTGCAGGTGTGCGTGGGAAGGAGGAGAGAAACCGGTGTTCCGACTGGGCCAGAGGGTTTCATGCCAGTTTCTCCCATCAAGCCGCAGGGTGTTCATGCATCGAAATGCCAAAATCCAGGCAGCTCCAGGGTCCCCAGGGACATGTTTGGAGCAGATCCAGGGAGGCTGGCTTGGATTCTTTTTTTTTTCTCTAGGTGCTCTTCTGAAGACCAGGGCTCTTACAGAATCAGAAAATATCAGACCTGCAAAGGAATACAGAGAGTATCTTGTCCAACCCCTGTAATTTTCCACACAAGGAAATTGAGGGTCAGAGATTAAGTTATATGTCTAGGAGTACCCAGTTAATAAGAATCAGGACTGAGTCATCAGCACTGTATCAGAGATTTAGGGTTAGAAGGGATCTCAGAGGTAATTTTATCCAGCTGTGTGACCCTGGGCAAGTCATTGAACCCTGTTTGCCTCAGTTTCCCCATCTGTGAAATGAAAAGGAAATGGCAAACTACTCCAGTATCTCTGCCAAGAAAACCCCAAATGGGACACAGAGTCAGCAGCGACAGTAACAATAAAGTTGAAGATAAGCTAGCTTGAGAAGAAGGGCACCAGCAGTTGGAAGAATCAGGAAAGGCTTCGTGTAAAAGCTGATGTTTGAGCTTAAAGAAGAGGGAACTGAGATGCTAAGTCTGAGGTGTTAAATGATTTGCCCAGGTCATCCAGCTAATCATCATTAGAACTGATGCATAGCGGGGCAGCTCGGTGCTACAGTGCATAGAGCACCAGGCTTGGAGTCAGGAAGATCTGAGTTCAGATTTGACCTCAGACACTTACCAGCTGAGTGACCCTGCACAAGTCACTTACCCCCCATTTACCTCAGTCCCTCATCTGAAAATGGGGATACATTTGAGAAGGAAATGGCAAAGTATCCCAGTGGCTTTGCCAAGAAAATCCCATGGACAAAAATCCAAGATGTCACAAAGAATTGGACATGAGTGAAGGGCAGATAGATGAGTAAGTTCCCTGGACTGGAAGGGACCTTATGACAGAAATCACATGGTCCAAGTACCCCATTTAGCAGGTAAAGAAACTGAGGAAACTGATTTGTCTGAAATCACTCAGGGAGTCAATGGCAGAGAGATGATTTGAACTTAGGCCCTTTGACTCCAGCTACCAAGGGGTCATGAGGACCCAAGGAGACTGTTCTGCTTAGGAACCAGGTGAAGAGACAGGAGACCTATTACCCCAGCAGGACTTCAGACTCCATCTCCTACCTCCATGTGTTTGCCAAGGCTGTACCCCCATGCCTGGAATTACTCCTTCCTCCTACCTCTGCCTCATGGAATCCTGCTTTTCTTTCAAGATTTAGCTCAAACATTACCTTTTCCATGAAGCCTTTCCTGACTCCTCCAACTACTAGTGCCCTTCTTCTCAAGCTAGCTTGCCTTCAACTTTGTTGTTATTTCAGTCGTGTCTGACCCCACTTGGGGTTTTCTTGGCAAAGATACTGGAGTGGTTTACTATTTCCTTCTCCAGCTCATTTTACAGATGAGGAAACTGAGGCAAACAGTGACTTGCCCAGGGTCACACATCTAGTAAGTGCCTGAGGCTGGATTTGAACTCAGGAAGAAGAGATTCTTAGCCCTGTGTTCTATGCACTATGGCACTACCTAGCTGCCCTCATCTGTATATTCAATTATACTTGGCATTTACTTGTATTTATTCTCTGTCTATATGGCAAACTCATTGAAAGCAGAGATTGTTTCATTCTTTGTACTTCCATTCCCAGTGCCTAGAACAGTGCCTACCACATAAGTTCATTGATTGACCCCAATTTCCTTCTCCCTGCTATTTCCCCCTGCTAGCCAAGCCAAGACTAGGAAGAGACGAAATATTCAGCTTCCTCGTGGGCAATACACAAGGGTCATGATGCACCACTCATATTAAATATTCCTTTTTACAAAGACACATTTTAATGCTAGGAAATTCTACTTTTCTTGGCAGGTGGGGATTTATTCATTTATTTTTTGCAACTCAAGTTGCTTATGTAACAGTAAAAGTTGAGCTCCTTTGGTGAATAGAGGAACACAGGGGCCATGCCAATCTTGGCATGATTCTGCCTGCTCTGAACCCACCCTTTTCTTTCCCTAGAATTGCATAGGAGCTCAAGAGCTGATCAGAGGACTAACAGGGTGTGTGGCAGGCTCCAGAAGCAGACAGGCTGGGGCCCAATTCTTATGTACTTTCTGTACTGTGCTGAGTAGATTGTGGACCCTGAGTAAGAAATAGCAATACCAACCACCCGAACTTAATGGGACCTGGGGTGCCCATCTGTTGCTAAGTCAGGGAGCCAAATTGCCTAATTTGTTTATAAATAATTGAATAAGTAAAGCAATTAGCTCATAGATTCAAAACCCTGATTGCTTATGTAGATGCTGTCCGACAAGCATTTTATTCAACAAACATTTATTTGGTGCCTACCTGGGTAAGGCATGATCTGAAGTGCTGAGGCATACATAAAGATGGGGAAATTGAGGTTGGACAAGATCCTCTCCCTGTTGCTTTCCTCCCCCTGCCCTAAAATGAATTGCCTCCTCTCCTTAGGACTCAGAAGCCTTAGCTTCCTTCAAGTTCAGTTCAGGTGCCTTTGCCTATAGGAAGCCTTTCCTGATTCCCCTAGTCGTTGGTACTCTCCCACCACACATCATCTCTACTTACTTTGCTGTTTAAATGTGCTGTTCTCTTGCCCTCCCTCCTCAATGTAAGTTCCTTAAGGACAGAGACTATTTTTTATTTTTGTCTTTGTGATCCCTGCCCCAAATACAGGACCTGGGATGTTTGCTCCGTTGTTTTTCAGTCATGTCTGACTCTTCATGACACTATTTGGGGTTTTCTTGGCAGAGAGACTGGAGTGGTTTGCCATTTCCTTCTCCAGTTCATTTTACAGATGAGGAAACCGAGGTAAATAGGGTTAAGTGAGAAAAATAGAGCCCCAGCCCTTAAGGATCTCACCACCACTAAGCGATAAATGCTTTGGCAAGGATAGGAATTGTCTGGCTGTTACTGAGGGCAAGCTAGGAGGTAGATGGCCCCACCATATGCCATTTTCCAAGAAACTTAGTATAGTAAATTATGCAAACTTTCAGACCTTTTTATGACCCAAATAACAGACTTTCAGCTTAACAAGCCTCCTTGAAATCTATCCAATTATCTCACTCCTGCATCTAATTCAGCCCCTGACACAATTTTCCCACTCTTGGGGGTTTGGGAAGTTTCAGCCTGTGCATAGTCCATGCAAAGTCAAGCTCTCCCTTGACCTTGACCTTGGCTGAGGCAGGCAGGAAGAGTTTTTACATTTGGAGTTTTATCTTGGTAGATGGTGTGAGGTCTTGGTCTAAACCCAATTTCTGCCAGACTGCTTTCTAGTTTTCCCAGCAGTTTTGGTCAAATAGTGAGTCCTTATTAGCTGGGCTCTTTAGGTTAATCCAACATAAGGTTTAGGTTCATTTGCTTCTGTAACTAATCTCTTTCATTGATTGACTAGGAAGATTAACTAGTTCTTCCCTCTTATTTTACAGATAAGGAGCAAAGCCCAGAGAAGTTACATGATTTGCTGAGGGTCACACAGCTAATTAGTTAGCAGACATGGTATTAAAATCTAAGTCTTCTGTCTCCAAATCTAATGCTTTTTCCAGCACTTCATGCTGCCTCTAATCCCAACAGGAAATAAACAAACAGAATTTCAAGCTTCATTAGCAGCAGACAGACAAAAGCTAAGTGTTGGCCAAATAGAAAATTTTTTTAAATCTAAATTGGAAAAAAAAAATTAATGATTGATTCCTAGAATCTCAGAGTTAAAAAAGGCCCCAGAGGCCATCTAGTCCAATTTATATCTGAGCAATGATTCCCTTTACCTCCTACCCAACAAGTAGACACCAGCTTATTTTGGAAGTCCTCCAGCTTGACAAGTTTTGGGAGGAATTGCATACTGTTTGGAAGGTGTGGGAATAAGGGATGCAGATCCTGGAAGATGTGTATGAAATTGATCAATGAGCATTGACTGTACCTGAGAAGGAAATAGGAAAGAGACTGATTGACTGAGGACATTTGGGGCACTGCAAGTTAGATTTCCCTGGAGTCTTTGTTCCCAGTCCCATAGTTCCTGTCTAGGGGTATCTTTCCCTGCAGAGGGACCTCATGTCTTTGTGCCCATAATCCAGTGCCCAGATGCAGATGCTGTTACCTACTTAACCACTTTGGTCCTGGGGTCTGCAAAGGGAAAGAAAGCTTGTAAGGGCTGAGTCCAGGGTCTTTGGGGCCAGAGAGATTGTGCAAAAGGAAAGGACGTCTGCTTTTCGCCAAAGAGTAGATGTGTAAGTAGAAATTCTCTCACCTGGGACAAAAAGAGTTGAATGTGAGAATGAGGGGGTGGGGACAGAATGGGGTCTAGGAGAGGGGAGGGCATCATTATGGTCTCTGGTTTTCCCCAGGAGGAGCAATGACCCCCACTTGGGTGTTGTTGTTTGTCCTTTGTTCTTGAATAGGAACCCTGCCCTTTGATAGAACAAATGGGCAGCACACACTTGTACTTGTTGCGTTTGCCTGACCATCAGCTTAAGAAGGGTGAATGCATGTTGACTTCCTTATTAGATTGTAAGCTCCTTGAGGGCAGGACTGTCTCTTATCTCTTTTTGTATCCCAAGAGCTTAGCACAGTGCCTGGAACATAGTAAACATTTAATAAATATTGATTGATTGAATTAATGAAAAAACATTATATATTTGCTAAGCATTGTTCTAGTGCTAGAGATATTGGGGGAAAAAAGCAAGGCAGTCCCTGCCCGAAGGGGCCTTACATTCTAACACAGGGAGATAACACATAGAGGATGCTTTAGCAACAAGTCAAGGGGCAGGTTCTTACAGTCTTTAGGGTTTAGAGGCCAAGCAGACAATAATACCTGTTCTTTAACATTCCTTCCACTAATAAAAGGATCTCCCTTACTGGCAGTGAGTACCAAGGACTTTAATCTAGAAAACTTTCTTTTCTGGATCTTCAATAGCTGTGCCTGTAGCAATGGCCAGTCTGCATCCCCACAAGGGTTGAATCCTTGGATGATGGCTGTGGGGGCTGGGCTGGCAGTAGGACTAAAAGTCTATGAAGCCCTGGAACTCCTGGGTTCAGGGTCCTGAGCAAAGTAGAAAAAGAATGAGATGTAACGATTAGAGTTGACATTTAGGTGGCTTTCTAAAATGAGCAAATTTCTTTACAAACGTCTCATTTGAGTTCCCACAACGATCCTAGTTGGCGGGTGCCACTGTTTCCATTAGCCCCATATTACAAAAGAGAAAGCTGAATCTCAGAGAAGTGTGACTTACCTATGGTCACACAGCTAGTAAGTGCTGGAGATGGGATTCAAACTCAGCTCTTCCAGAAGCTGAGTCTGGCGCTATCCATTATACCATCCTGCCTTACTCACTAAATCCTACACAGTAGCAAGGTTTCAGTCCAATTCTAGAGGCAAGATCCTGAATCTGAAATGGAAGAAAACCATATTTAAATAGACCTGGGCTCCTGGTACTTGTGCAATGGGATAGATGCTTCCCCCAGCAAATGAATTGTGGGGCAGGAACCCTGCTTCCCTTAAAGAAGGGGGCTAGCTTTCTTTTACAACTTTTCTTCTACCTCATCTGTCCTCCTTCCCCTCCCCTCCCCTGCACTCCCTAGACTTGCCCTAATTGAGAAAGAAAATGATGAATAAGATTGTGTGGAATGGGGGGAGAACAGCTGCTGGGGGAGGAAGCTCAAATGTCATTGAGGGCTCAGCTGCTAACCTCCCCATGAGACTAGAATCAGGGAGATGGAGGGGGAACTCTGGAACCAAATGGAGATTTCTTTTGGTATCATTCAGACTTCTTGATGTTTTTGTTTGTTTTTAACACCAGTATATGAAAGCCAGAGCTGACCTTAATGAGCTCTGAATAAGGCAAAGGATAAGGGGAAGGATGAATAATTCTTCCTTCAGGCCAAAACACGTTATAATTAATGATATTACATCCTTGTATAATAAGACTTACAAGCCCCAATCCGTGGTCCACTTATTTTGAGCAATCAAATCAACAAATATTTACTGAACTCTTATTTTTATGTAAGGTGCCGAGCCCCAGAGCAGTTACTAAGAATTTTTGAGCCTGGGGCAGGTACCATAAATTACCTCTAGGAGACATGTGTGTGGGAAAGGATACAAGCCCATGATGGGGCGACAGTCACCAAGCATTTATTTGTTAAGTCCTTACTATGTACCAGACACTGTGCTAAGCCCTGGAGATATAAATAGGACAAAAATATAGTCTTTGCCCTCAAGGGAGTCACATTCTCATGGGGAGAAAACATGTAAATAACTATGTACATCCAAGACAAGTATGAAGCAGATAGAAGGTAATCTTAAACAGAAAGCAGGAGCTGCTAGGGTTGGACAATTGGAGCTGAATCTCAAAGGAAGCCAGAGAAGCCAAGAACAGAAATGAGGAAGGGGAGTTTTCTAGGCATGGGTGATAGCCCGGGCAAAGTTCACTTATTTCCATGGCTTGGAAATTTCATATGGGAACTGATCATGAATATAAACCAGAACTCTTTTTAGTTGTGTGAGCTTGTCCTTGGTTTCTCCATTCAAGTGGCACCAACCTGACCCTTCCATTATGGAGACAGTACTTGGAAAGTTCTCTGCTACCGCCACCTTTGAAATAAAGTAGCACAATTCAAATAATTTCAGATGGCATTCATTCTCATATGAGAAGAATAAAAATGTAGCTAATATTTATATAAATAAATGAATTAAAATAGCTGGTATTTACATGGTACTTTAAGGTTTGCAAAGTATTTACAAATATTATTACAAATATTATTTTCTTCTCATAACAACCCTGGGAGGAAACTGAGGCAGATAGGTTAAGTGACTTTCCCAGGGTCACACAGCTACTAAGTGTCTGAGGCTGGACTCCCCATCCTACCTCCATGTCCAGGGCTCTATCTATTATCTCAATAACTAGTGAATATAGTTGGATCAATCAATCAATATGCGTTAAGCTGCCAGGCTCTGGGGATGCAAGGATAAAGGATGAAGAAATACCTACTTTCAGAGTTTGTATTTTAATGGATTGCAGTTTGTGGAGGGTAGTCAAATATAAGAAAACAGCAAAAGTACAGAGAGATCAGATTGCTGAAAAGATTTCAGTTAGTGATTTGGAACTATAGCTCAGGACACATTAGATTATAAACTGCTTGAGGAAAGGGACACTTAAACCTCTGCATAGCCTGAACAGCACCTGATGTGCACTCAGTGCCCAATAAACATTTGTTGAAATAGGATTTGGGAGGTTGCTCTCTTTTTGGAGTCACTAGTGCCCAGCATGGTTGAGGAATTGAAATATTTAAGTCCCTCTAAGCACCTAACTTGGTCCCAAAGAATAATTTAGACTCTAGAGAGAGTTTGATCCTAGGTCTAGTACAGTGTTAGTCCAACAAGGAAGGCAGGGCAACTGAGCTGTGAAGAAAGAAAGCAACTGTGGGTAATATCCTTAAGAAGTATACTCACACATTGAGGATATGTCCAGTTAGCTCATAAAAGCAGGGAAAAGTAGGGGTTCTGTGGTGACTTTCAAGAACAATCTTATGGTACAGGACTAGAGGAAGGAGGGAGGAGCCTTATAGGGCTTCACTGCAGCAGAGCACCTTGGCTGTAGGGTTTGGGTGTTCCCCTATGTGTTTTGGGGGGCATTTTGCCTCTATTGTGGGGAGTCTTTTGTGCTGAGCCTTGGGGTCTGGGACTCCAATAACACCAAAAGGATTGATAGTTGAAAATCTGTGTGCTCAGAAGACCCAATACAGGCCAAGAAGGAGGCCATTTGTAGGAGGATGTGTTATTTCTTAGTCTTCCAACTATTTTTATTCTTTTCCTTAACTTGTAGCTCATGTGTCTACATGACCCAGATATTAAAGTTCTTGATTCTTCTGCTATGATTGGTCAAGCCCCAATGTTTACCTTAACTACAATGCTCAATCTCTATTGGGATAGTCTTTACTTAGTACTGTGAATTATTGGTGGGTTTGTGTGGTCATGCTGCTTATCATATGAAAGGCCTATACCTGCCTTTGTCCTTCATTTTTTCAGCCTGGAGAAGAGGTTCCAAACAATGCCTGTGCCCTTGCTGGGTGGTGAATTTCCCAGTGACAGCTGTCTTTCTTGCCTATCTTTGAGTCTGAGGCTTCTGCGACCTTTATTTAATGACTTCTCAGCAGAAATAGCTTATGTTCTTTCCCAAATCTCTTGACCAATAAATAGCCAAAATTTTATCTGTTAGCAAGTGTGTCAGTATGTTCCTTGACTCAGCTCAGCTCTCTGAGAACATATGAGTTCAACAAATGAGGTGAGAAGCAGTTTTATCATTGACAGTACTCTGTGAGTTAGCTATTCCTTCTTCTGCAGGATGTGTCTGTGTTAGAGGAAAGGGGAGCCTGACAGCCAGAGGTCAGGGGAGCCTGACACTGAGGAAGTCACTTATTTCCATGGCTTGGAAATTTCATATGGGAACTGATCATGAATATAAACCAGAACTCTTTTTAGTTGTGTGAGCTTGTCCTTGGTTTCTCCATTCAAGTGGCACCAACCTGACCCTTCCATTATGGAGACAGTACTTGGAAAGTTCTCTGCTACTGCCACCTTTGAAATAAAGTAGCACAATTCAAATAATTTCAGATGGCATTCAATAAATATTTGATGCCAGTGGTGAGGAGCATCATGTAAACAATTCACTATCAAGAGAGAGAGAAATTGATTCATCCTTGAGGACCCTCAAAAGAGGCACTCAGGGAAATCTCAGCTGAGAGGCTCAGTTAGAAAAAGGGCTAGAGAGTAACTTAAGAACTTTGGGATATGAAAACCATCCTGTTTCCTTAGGAAAAATGACAGACTGCTCTGGACTCTGTTAATTTACGCACCCGAGTATTGGGACTCCCTCCTTCCCAGCACATTGTTTTGAAAAAAAAAATCCGAGAGTTGTTTCTTCTAAATCTCCTTTGATTCCACTGTGGTACCTTCACATCACTACAAACAGGCAGCTTGGGTGAGAACTGAAGGCAGCCCGCAGCGCCTGATAGCTTAAATGCTCATAAATCCCACGTGCTGTAGCAATCACAAAGTGAATAACAACCACAAGGTATGAAAAATCCTCTTATAGTTTATTTACCAGCCACAAAACAGTGGTGGGTAGGCATGGGGGTGAGTGGAGGAAGCCTCCTAGACATAATCCTCTAGCATTTCCAAATTAGGAGCAGATACAGGGGAGGCACAGGACAAGACTCAGCCGAAGGTCCACAGCTTTTGAACAGAACAGCTGTTGGCAATAAATGAAAAGCTGATGTGTGTATGTGCTGGGGAGAGAGGGAAGAGAAAAGGAAAAGGAGCAATGTGGAAATGCCCACGCCAGTCCATGCCAGTCCCCTATAGCTCACAGTCATTTCACATTCAGGTTATCACGTTTATATCCCTTTCAGCAAACAATAACAATATTATGATGATAATAGTGATAATGAAAAAATATGATTCTCATTATAAGGAGGATTTTATGGGGCTCCCTACGAGGTGGCTCGTTAAACCTCATCGTCCCCCAGTGAGGTCGGCAGCCAGCATTCTGGCCATCTGTGGGGGGTGGGGGGGATAGGAGGATGCAGATACAGGGAAGGGTAGGGAGTGAGTGCAGTCAAGCCTTCGAGTCAGGGGCAGGACCAAGAACAGACTCTTGCAGACTCTTGACCTTGGGTCATTATTTGTGCTTTAGGAAAATTATTTTGGCAGCTGGGTAGAGGATGAATTGGAAAGGGGGTGAGGCTCTAAGAAGATCAAGTTACACAGGTGCTAAAGGGATTATTCATAATAAATAATGTAATGACTTTTACAAACGTCTTCTTTCTTAAAAAAAAAAACACACAACTGTTCTTTTTTTCCTCACGGGAAACTTCTTGGAATAGCGTTTTAATTCAGGGGATGCCCATGGTTTAAGCAGGGGTAGGGAACCTCTTAAGCTCGAGATCTGAGAGCTACAGTGGGCTAGGGCGATCAGGGATCTCTACTTATTCCAACATCAATGTGGTGAAACCCCAGGAACTGGGGGAGGGGAAGAGGCTCCACCAGGTTGTCTCAGGAGGGCACAATTGACCCAGGTTAGAAACAGAGCAGGCCTGAGCTCCCCAGCTAATCAGTGGAGGGATCAGGCATGTGAGCCATCCCTGCACTTCCAGTCTGGGTGAAAAAAAAATGCACATTTTAAAGAAAATTGGTAAGACGGTTTGTTGAGATGGAGTAGAGGCAGCCTGGGAGATGAAGGCAGTTAGGCAAGGGCAAGGGGGATGGGGGCAAGTGATAGAAGGTAATAAAGCCAGAGTTTTCTCGTGATTAATGTGGCGAGTGGGAGACATTATAGGGTTCTAAGGAGGAGAGTGGCAAAATCAGATCAATGGTTGAGGAAATTGATGCTTGGGGCTATGAGAAGAGGGATTGGAGGAGGTTGATCCTGGAGGCTGGGAGCCTGAATGGGGTGGGTTGGGGGGAAGCCTGGCCTGGGGTACTAACCCAGAAGAGATCTAACACTGAGGCTTTCTCCCATGGGATTGCCATTTGGGGTAATATATGGTAAGCTCCCCCACAGGAGGGGCATTAACAGAACATGACAGTAGGGAGGAAACAGACCCCTAACCTTTCTTAGTTCCTTGTGGGGAGCAAGGCCTCTTCCAGGCCACTACCCAAGGTCATTGTCACACCCCTCTCCACAGGTGCAAGGGCCTCCCACCAGAGAGGGTTACTGATACACTGCCTGGCCTGGGGACTCACACCTTTTATGTAGTGTGTGATTCATCCATGGTGAAAGTACACACACCAGCCTTAGGATGTCCCAGGGTTTCAACTGAACTTTCCCCATGTGTCTGGCTTCCCAGTTATGGCTTTGCATGGAAGTATTAATAAAAGAAGACTCAATATGATGAAGTAATTAGCCAGAGTTGGAGGTGAAGTTTATTAGGGAGTTTGCCATTCAAGTTGATGAGTTGGGGAGACTTAACCTAGCCCTTCTGAAACCACTTCTCATCACAGAGTAGGGAACTGCCCACTGACACCTTGTTAAGATAATATTAATAATACCAATAATAGCCAGCCTTTACATAGCTGTTATAAAGATTCACAAAGTGCTTCACAAATATCATCTCATTTGAGCCTCTTGACAACTCTAGGAGGCAGGTATTATTTTTAATATCCCCATTTTTACAGATGAGGAAACTGAGGCAGACCATTATTCACCCAGGGACACACAGCTAGTGTGTGTGTATGTGTGTATGTGTGTAGGATGTGAACTCAGATCTTGACCACTTTAAGTCCAATATTCTCCACTGCCTTAAGAAGCCAAAGATAGTGCCTGCTTAAGTCTCAGCGACAGGGGCTGCCCCAAGATGATTTGGGGGAGGGTTAGGAATCTTGTAAGGATAGACTTTTGTCAGAGTAAGAACTCCTGTGGCAGACTCTCTTTGTATACCCTGTTTGGAGGGGGGACCAAGGTGGCTGGGGGAAAAGTCCATGCATGTATCCAGTCTCTCCTTTTGGACAGTCATAACATTTTATATACATATATATATATATACACACACATATATGTACACACATATAACACATATACACACACATATGTACACACATATAATATAGACACACATATGTACACACACATAATATACACACATACACACATGTACACACATATAATATATACACACATATATAATATATATACACATACACATGTACACACATATAATATATACACATACATATGTACACAATATAATATATACATATGTACACACATATAATATATGCATATACATATGTACACACATATAATATATATACATATATATGTAGTGTGTGATAAGAAAGCATGTGACAAAAATCGATATGAACTTGGCATAGTGCCAGGCATTTCACAGATATTTACTGATTGATTGATGTGGCCTGCAAGAGAAGTTCATGGATTATGTTCCTAGAAATCCCATCTCCTGTGTAGGGGAGGAGAGAGCTGGATTTCGTAGGAAGTATGATCCCAGCTTTGGGATTCTCTAGCCAGAGAAAGGAGATTTCTTGGGCAGCACTGGCGTTAGGAGTTCATGAGACAACTTAAGTTTCGGAGTTTGGATACGTAGCCCTCTAGAGAAAGGAAAGTTCTCTTTTTGTAAACTTCCATCCATCCATCCATCCATCCATCTATGACATTAACTAAACTTTTTTTTGAATTCCTAATTCTTTCCCTCCCTCCAGTTTCGCCCCCATCCATTGAGAAGACAACTAATATGATATCAATTACACATATGAAGTCATGAAAAATGCATTTTCATATTAGCCTTGTTGAAAAAAAAGCAAGAAAAAATAAAGTGGAAAGAGTATGCTTCGATCTGCACTTCATCATTTTTTTCTTTGGAGGTGAATAGTCCTTAAGCAGCAAGCCTGCTAGAGAGAGAAGAGGATCAGTTACAATCACATAGTAACTGGAAGAGGAATTAGGAATTAAGGATACATCATGGAGGAGAAGACCTGTACCTTGTTCTCTGCTGTGCTGTGATAGATTAAGACAGTTCAGGTTCCAAGGGGGACAAAGGCTGATTCTCCAGCAGTACCAAAGTAGATTCATTTTTTTTGGTGACAGTCTGAATCATAAGGTGGGACTACAAATTTAGGTGTCCCTGTTAGAGAAAGACATTTTCTTGAATGTCAGTGTGTTGCCCTCCTGACAATCCCAAAGTCAGTTCCCTTCTGAGGGGTATTTATGGATTCTTCTGAGTCCTTTCACTTTCTGAGAGATGAAATCAAGACTGTCCTCTACCTTATATGCATTTGTTACTCTGAATGCTTATATGGGAACTGGATACCCTGTCTAAGTTTGTGAAGACCTAGACACAAATTTGATTCAGAGACTTTCCTAGAGTAAACTCTGAGTGGGGGCAATTACTCAAAAAGGGGGCTGATATTTTGAGTTAGGTCCCAATATCAAAGTTTGTGAGAGTACAGTTTAGAGGTCTAAAGTCACAGACCACAAAGGGGTGAAAGTGTGTGTGTGTGTGTGTCCATCCCTGAGATCTTAGGCATAGAGTACAAAAAAGGTCTGGGATAAGGACGACACTGTCAAATATCTGTGGTCCTCTCTTACTAACACTGTGGACTGTCTCCTGTCCAGTGCTGCTTCAGGCACAGTCCTGCTCTCCTACCCCATGGCATTATGGACCATCCCTGTAACTACCTAGACCAAAACTCCCTTCCCTGGCCACTACTAGCTATATCCTCCTAATAGGATATAAACTCTTTTAATTGCATGGACTGTCTTTGTAATTGTTTCTCCAATCCTTGCAAAGTGTTGGCCCTTAGCAAGTACCCAACAAATACTTGCTGATTAATGTGGGGAAAAGCTACAACTAAAACACATTTATTATGTACCCTTTGGCACAGAGCACTGTGCTATATATGAAGTTTAAATATGATCAATCTCCCCCTTCCCTCAAAGGGCTCCGTGGTCTAGTACTGTAGAGAAGGCCTCCCTAATTGGAGGTGATCAGAAGCTGCAAATTGCTAACAAGAAATAATAATCTAATGGATGGTATCCCCCGGAGTAAAAGAGGAAAGGAAAGTACATCCATCCAGTCATTCAGTGCAGTCTCATTAAGTCCCTACTATGTGTAAAGCACTGAAAAAAGACTGAGTAGATATGTGTTACGTTGGTAATCAAATAGCTTTCTTCCTTTGGAGGGTACCGTGCCTGTCACTCTTAATGGAGGCCTAAAGGAATGAGATGGGGTTTTGTAACATCCCTCCCCTGGAGGCCCATGAGTAATGAGTTGTCAAAGGGCACTGGGAAAAGTGGGTGGGACTGATAACCAGAGCCAGGAAAGCTTGATGAGGCATTGAGCTCTCAGCCTTTGTTTGCTCAGCTCTGCAAATGAGCTGAGACCCAGGCCTGGCCCTCACACAAGAAAAGTGGCATGTCTTTGAGCAGCCTTTGGGGCCTAGGCTTTGGCTCAGGAAAGGTCTGCTTCCTGATTTCTGGAATGGCTGATAAAGGCATTCAGGACCCAGGGAAAGATGGTGATTACCAGCAAGGCTACTTGGCCAATGGGGACCCTGAGCACAGATGATGCTAGCTCAGTAAGGACCGCCCTTTGGAAGATGTGATAATCCTTTCAGATAAGCAGGGCAAGTACTCCATAGCTCCCATTTTAGAGATGTGGAAGCTGAAACACATAGGGCTTAAGTACTAATAAAATAAAAGACAAAAGTAGAACTCAGACCAAGGTCAATCAAAGCTCATTCTACTTAGCTCAGCTGGCAAAGAAGTCAAGCTTTACAGCCTTAATGACTAGCAAAGGAGTATACTTCAGGAACATGAGACAAGTCAGAGAGATCTGGGCAGCAGGCCATAAAAACCGTTTAGTGGCCATGAAGAAGAAATGGGAAGGTCAGTGCAGGATAATAACAACTATATTTCTATAGGTTTACAAGGCATTTTTCTCAAACCTAATCTGCAATGGCAGAGACACTGGAGTGGTTTTCCATTTCCTTCTCCAGACCATTTTACAGATGAGGAAACTGAGGCAAACAGGGTAAAGAGACTTGCCCAGGGTCACATAGTTACTAAGTGTCTGAGGCCAGATTTGAACTCAGAAAGAGGAGTCTTCCTGACTCAGGGCCGGGTACCATGTAACTGCCTATGAGGCAAGTAGTACAAGTTTTAATATACCCAGTTTGCAGTTGAGAATAAAATGACTTATTATGGTTAGGCACCTATAGTCAGTTCGGATTCATGCCCAGGACTTCTGATTCCTAGTCCAAGGCTCTTTCCTCTAGATAGCACAGCCCTTCACAAGATGATCTCACATCCAGGACACAATAGTGCCAGATAGGAATATTCCCTTTTTATGGGACAGGGGAGGGGGAGTAGGAACCAGGGCTACTTGGAGCAGAAATGCAGCAGACACTGGAGCCAGAGGAGATGGCCTGGAGGCCCATGCATAGAGATGAACACAGACAGCAGGTTCTGAAGGAGGGCAGAGGATCTCAGCTCACACAGAATTAATGCCAAACTACAACTCCCTCAGGCTACAAGTCTGAATGTCTCATTTAGTATCCAGCCTATTTCAGAAATCTGTAGTCAGCAAATGTCCTCCTGGTTTGGGATTCCATCCACTTTGTGGGGACGCTCACCTGTTCAGCACTTTATTCTGTTTACAAGCACATGGGATCTCCAAGTTGGAAGGGGCCGTAGAGGCCACCTCTTCCTATCTCTACCCGAACAAGAAATCCCTCTAGATAGTAGTGGTCATCCAACTTTCTCTTCTGTAAGAAGAAACAATCTCCCAAGGCAGCTGATTCTACTTAGGGAGAGCCGGGATTGTTAGGAAGCTTTTTGTTCTCCCCATCAAACCTAACTGTGCCTCTGTAATTTCCACCCAGGCCCTCCTTGTTCTGCTCTCTGGGGCCAAGGTCACTCTTCCTTCCACATTCTGGTCCTTTAGATACTTAGGTTCAGCTATCCCATCCTCCCTAAATTTTCTATTCTCAATGTACTCAGTTCTTTCACCTGGACTCGATAGGATAAGATCTTCAATTTGTTAGTAAAATCACCTTTTTTTTAGACTTTTAAGTCACTCATGGTTTGTCAAGGGGATTGAATAAGCACTTAGGCCAGTATAGGCATGCCAAGTATTGAGTTTCTACTGCTCATAAATGGTGGAAGTATAGCAATTGGGGATGATTGGACGGGAGTGTGCTGGGTAAATGTTTTACAACCAGCTCTGCTGAGGAAAAAAAAAAGGAAACCTAACAGCCTTTTAAGTTTTGCCTTCATTATTAACATTTTATACATCACTTTCTTAGGCCTATTGATGACCCAAATAATAAATCAAGCCCTATTTGGTAGCATTTGCCAGTTTCCATGGTATAAATGCTCAGGCTGAAAATGTAATTTAGTAATTACATTTAAAAATTAATTAAATTTAAAACTGAAATCTGATGGGGTGGCTAGGTGGCACAGTGAATAGAGTACTGTCCCTGAAGTCAGGAAGACCTGGGTTCTGATTGGCCTCAGACACTTAACACACAAAAAAACTAGCTGTGTGACCTTGGGCAAGTCACTTAACCCCAATTGCCCTCCAAACTCCCCACCAAAACAACAACAATAAAAAACTGAAATCTGAGCTGGCTCCAGGAAACCCTTGGCTGGAGGGTGTCTTAGAAATCATCTAATCCAACATCCCTCTCTATCCATTTTATGATGAAGAAAGTCCAGAAAGGTGGCTTCTCTTATTCTAATGTTCTTTTTATTTCCCATGCTCCTCTCTATCCATACCCTGGATAGGGCCAGAGACAAGAATGACCAATGAATGGATTTTGACTTTTGGGAAGCAGTGAAAGGCCACAGGGGGTAGATCCTTATTCAGGGAGGGGCTGTTAGTTAATACAGTCAGGTATTCATGACCAGAGATGCCAGGTTGAAGAGCTAGGTGTAGGAGGTGGGGGCCAGATCAGAACCATGAACTGGTGGCAGCATTAATAGCTCCTGGGGTTGTTGCCAGTAGATGGCCTAGTGTGGGGTACAACAAATGCAGTGGAACAACAGAGAGATGAGGTCTCTTTATATATTCTATTTTCCTAGCAGAATGTAAGCACGCCTGAGGGCAGGAACTGCCTTTCCCTTTTCCTTATATACTCAGAGTTTAGCCCAGGGCCTGGCACATGGTAATCCCTTAAATAATGCTTGTTGACTGGATGAGGGCAGGGAATCATTTTTCATTTTGCCTTTAAATTCCTGGTGCTTCCCCAGTGTCTCACCCATAGGATGTGTTTAATTAACACTTATTAGATTTGATTGCAGTCAGGTAGGGGATCCCGTTCTCGGAAGATCAGGAAGGTTTAAAGTTTAGCACAGAGTATAAGATGATTTTTCCTTATTTGGTGTCTTGCATGGGTAGATGGGAAGCCTTCCCACTTCCTTTGAATCAAGGTCAGGGGATTGTGCTCCTTGATAACACTAGCATCAGCATTGGAGGAACCAATGTGGCAGTAAACACAACCTTCAAGAATTCTGAATTCAGGGCTGGAAGGGACCCTAGAAGGCTCATAGTTCAACCCCCTTATTGTACAGGTGAAGCAACTGAGGCCCAAAAAGGTAGAAGGTCTTCAAAGACAGGATTTGAACTCGGGTCCTCTGACTCCAAATCCAGCCCTCTTTCCTTCGTTCGCATAGAATGCTTAAGTGATGACTGAGATGTAAATCTTATTAAAGAAATGCCACAGAGGAGGAAAGCAGCTATCAGAGCCTTGGAAAATGGGGAGGGGGAATGTGGAGGAAAGGACCTGGACTTTTAGGAATCTTCTTGGGAAATGAACTTCTGAGCTCCACAGACTTTGAGCACGGCCATCAGGCACCAATTGAGAGAACTTGTGGGTCCCTTGCCCCTTACAAGACGGGAGTCTGGCACTCAGTAAAGTTGGGCAAAGCTCCTCTGTGAGTGATTCAAAAAGGCAAATGTCACTCAGGACTCTGGACTCATTTTTAAGTGAGATATGAAAGGAATGAGTCCATGGTTTTAAAAATAAAAGCAAAGGTGAACATGGGTAAAAGTGAAGCCCTGAGGGCCTGATGCCCTGGGAGAAGTTGGGGTCATTTTTTATTTGCTGATTAATTATCCTTTACCTGTATATTGGAAAGCATTCTGCTTTGCCCTGTGCCTCATTGCACGTCCAGAGGGGAATCATTAATCAGCCTGACTTCCAGGCCTGCCTAGTCTGATTGTCTTAATTAAGACTCTCTAGTAATTCACTGGAGATTAATATCTCTCTCTATGGAGCTAAAGTTTCTACCATTTGGGGCAATGAGGTAGCAAGATATGAGTCATATAGAACTATTTACTCTGAAGGGCAGAGGGATGGACTAGATGACCTTGTAAGTTTCCACTCAGACCCCAAACTCCCCAGTGTTGTGTTGGGCAACCTTTACCCTGAAATAGAAGTCACATCCAGTTCTAAGGTTTCATTAAAGTTTCCCTTATCATTTTGGTTCTCTCCCTCTCCCACACTCCATTTTAGGGATGGTATTTTCTTTTCCTTCCTTCCTTCCTTCCTTCCTTCCTTCCTTCCTTCCTTCCTTCCCTCCTTCCTTCCTTCTTTCCTTCCCTCCCTCCCTCCTTCCTTCCTTCCCTCCCTCCCTCCTTCCTCCTTTCCTTCCTTCCTTCCTTCTTTCCTTCCTTCCTTCCTTCCTTCCCTCCTTCCTTCCTTCCTTCTTTCCTTCCTCCCTCCCTCCTTCCTTCCTTCCTTCCCTCCTTCCTTCCTTCCTTCTTTCCTTCCTTCCTTCCTTCCTTCCTTCCTTCCTTCCTTCCTTCCTTCCTTCCTCCCTCTCTCTCTTTCTTTCCTTTCACATCACCATAGCATCCCATATATGCCCCTCCCATCCCCTCTCAGAGAGAGGGATGGTATTTCTTAACCTTTTCTTTTGTCCTCTTTGAAAACAATGTGACCATAGACATCCCCACACCTGATTTCTTGGTATTGTTGAGTTTCATGTTTTTGGCTCATGTCCAACTCAGATTGGACACAACCACAACCACAGCTAGTTTATTTTATTTTATTTTTTTTAAAGCCAATCAAAGTCTCTTAAGCCAATCAAAGGGCCTAGGGGCAGGAAAGATCTTTAAATCTGGATTTCCATTACATTCGGCCCTAAGATCTTTCACGCCCATAGCATACACAACTTACATTTGAATTAGTGCTAAAACATCTCTTAGGTCACATTTTCCAGGTGCATAAGAAAATCACAATATAATCTCAAAGTACAAAAGTCCAAGTCTTCCACTCATGGGGCAAATGTTAACTCAGTCACTTATCAGTAAAATCAAAAAATAGTCACTCTTAAGTTAACTCAGTCACATCAGTTTTCAAAGTACAAGGTCAAAGTCTTCCACTCATGGGGCAAAGTCTTGATTAACTCAATTAGTCTCTTATCAGTAACAATCAAAGTCACTTATTTGGTAAAGTCTTACTAAGTATGCCCATAGCATAGACAATTTACATTTCAATTAGCACTAACCATCTCTTAAGTCATATTTTCAAGGTACATCTAAAGTTACCAAAGTGGCCACTGGGCCTTAAACACAAAGTACATTGTCACATGGATTCCAAACAAGAGTCCAAATAAAGTTCTCTTGGGAGGAGGGGGGTGTCCTTCCCATAACACTGCTCCAGCCCCTGCTTCCAAGTCCAGAGAGGGAGCTGGGCAACATAACCAAAGGTGGGGTCCTTGGGGGGTCCATGGCACTTCACCCCACCCACCATAGTCACAAATTCATCCTCCCCCTGGGTCCCAAACTGTGGGATGCAGCAAGGAAACACATTCAGTGCCCCTGCTTTGCCACACAGTCCTTCTCATGTCCTGTGGCTGAATTCCAAACTCCTGGGTTCCTTCTCCTCCAGCAGAAGGCAGCAGCTCCTGGCTTCTCCACAGGTCTCCATGTAGGCAGCTCACCATTCCTGCTCTCAGCTCAGTGGAGTCAGCATGCAGGCCGTTCTTCTTTCCTGGTCCATGGCTCCACAGAATCACAGCTACCACAACTGGGAAACAAACAATTATCCCAGCCCCCATACTTTCCTTTTACTCAGCAGATCCCATCACTCGTTGCCATTTGTAGCAGCAAGCACCCCAATATCCCCAGGGTGACTGCCAACACAGGTTCTTAGATCTGCTTTTCAAAAGGAAAGCAACTCAAAATGGGTTAACAAGCTTACTTTAATCAAACAAACATATATTACTTAGTTCAGGGGGAAAAGGTCAGCACCCCAAACTTCAGAGTATACAGACAGATCAAACAGACAGGCTTCCAAACTGTCCAACCATTATCAATATCAAAATCACAGTTACCAGAGAGGAAAGCATCAACATCTGGGTTTTCAAAGCCGGGGGGCTCTCAACAACGGCTTCCCAGAGTCTCATCTGGTCAAATCACACAACACTTTTCAAAGTGAGCCCCCACAGCTAGTTTATTTAATACAAGATTGGTCTTTGTCTAATGTCAGTTTGAGAAGTAGATTAAGTTCCAGCATTTCTGTTCTGTATACTGCCCCCTCTTCCTCTCCCCACCTCCCTTTCAGTGAGCAATGTCCACCATCTTGATGTGGGGAGTTTTAACCTCCTAGGCTGCACTGCCCTGAGACCTGCCCTTCTCTGATAGCCATTCCAATGTTCCTTCTTGCCTTTGGTACTTCAGTGAATCTCTGATCCCATCCCTCTGATGAATCATTTTGAAGGTCATCTCTGTCTGCCCATTCTAAATGACTTATACTTCCCATTCTGTAAATCTGGAATAAGGGAGGGCACCTAAAGGGTTTGAGGCCCCCTTGTAGATCCTTTGATATCATGTGGATATCAATGGAATGTGTGAATTATTCATCAACTGTTACTCTTTGCTTTCACTCCATGATCAGCCTGTATTTCCCCCCAGTGATGCCTTTCTAAGTCTTACTGAAGAAAGTATGAGTAATCAATCAAGCAATCAACAAGCATTTATTAAGCACCTGTTATATTCCTGGCACTGTGCTAAGCATTAAAGATATAAAGAAAAGCAAAGATAGCTCCTGCCCTTAAGGAGCTTACATTCTAATGGGAAAATAATCTATGAATTCTTTCATTTCTCAAATCTGAACCATATATTCCAATACTTTTCACTCCCTCCCCCTGAGCCTGCCTTTGCACTGAAGTCATTAAGTAGGAAGGTGGACATTGACTTGGCTTAGAAGATCTTATTCAGTTTTTCATAAGATTTTTCCATTTCAATGAATATCATGGTGCATATGACTTGCAGTCATTTTCATGGTATATTTCTTGCTTATGTTTATCATGATTACTACAAAGATTGTGGTGATGCTTCTATTTCACAATTACTTTGTATCCATAGAACTTAGCACAGACTGTGGTACACAGTAGCATTTAATAAATGTTTGTTGAACAATTGCTAGATGGATCAAATGATATACTTTATGGGAAGTACTTTGTAAACCATAAAATGCTATATAAATGTCACTTATTATTATTATAATATATAATTAGGGTTATAAAGCACATAGTTCTTTTTTTTAGCAACAAAAAGTAAAAAAAATGTGAAAAATGTCCCAGTGGCAAATATATTCAGTCCTTGCTCATTGGGCAGCTAGGTGGCACGGTGGATGGAGTGCTGAGCCTGGAGTCAGGAGGACTTACTTATCCTTTGAAAGTTCAAATCTGGCCTCATATACTTACTAGCTATGGGGCCCTGGGCAAGTCACTTTACCCTTTTTGGCTTAGTTCCTCATCTGTAAGATGAGCTTGAGAAGGAAATGACAAATCACTCCAGTATCTTTGCCAGGAAGACCCTATGGATTGTATTGGCATGCTATGGTCATAAAGATTTGGACACAACTGGCCAACAATAAAGTATAAGGTAGGAGTGGGGAGGTGAGTCAGATACTGAATTCATTAAGCAAAGAAGTACAGGTTTGGATAAGCAGAATTATTGGGATTGAGAAAGTAGGATGAGGCAGGGGTTTGCTAATCATTGAGGAATGAATTCTGGTAGTTTATTAACATCCATAGGAGCTTGGCCTCAGGACAGAGTCTTATGGTGTTAGACAGCAATGTATAGCTGGAAGAGGCAAGAAATGTTCCCATGTGGGGGTAGGCTGAGAGGACACAGGCAGAGCAGGTCAGGAGAATGGTGGAGGGAGTGTGATGGAAAGGCTTTTAAAATTCTCCTTCAGTATCCAGGTCAGGCTAGGCCAGATGACCAGGGAAGGAACTTGATAGACTGACATTTCTGTCCTTGGCAAGATAATTAACCAGTAGGTAATAATAGTGCTTTTGTCAATAATTCAGGAATCTGTGTTATCCTCTATATGGGGTGCTCCTTCCAGTTACAGATGGTCTTCTGAGTTGCTATAGCCAAAAAAATCATCACCTGGTGGCTGACCTTCTGGTGAAGAGCCTCTCCATGCTTAGCTAGGCTGGTTTTTGGATGAGAGACGTACAGTCTGTTGCTGGGCTCATCCACAAAATCTGTCCAGGTGGTAGGGCTTCTCAGAGCTTGTGTTTCACTGGCATAGCCCTCAACAGTACCTTGGGCTATTTGAATTTAGAAATTTAGAAATAAACTGAATTTAGAAATTTAAGCAATTTTGAAAAATGGCCAAAAAATATATATATATATCAAGCTCATGTATGTTGAGGGAACTTACCTGAGCTTGATAATATCCTCTGAGA
This sequence comes from Gymnobelideus leadbeateri, assembly GCA_011680675.1. NCBI lineage: Eukaryota > Metazoa > Chordata > Mammalia > Diprotodontia > Petauridae > Gymnobelideus > Gymnobelideus leadbeateri. The sequence goes on from WOXC01004382.1 coordinate 1,572,714, forward strand.
AATTAATTTCTTGGTAGTGAGGACTTCAATACTTTAGTGGGTACATGAGCTTATTAATGTGGGTACCCCCTCCATTGGAGGTAGATTGACAACACAGATGCTTTTTCAAGCTGTTGGTTTCTTGTCCACAGCCTTCCATTAAATCCACCACAGAGGGCAGAAGTTGCCAACAGGAAGATTTATGCTTGATGGCAGTTTGGTGACTGTGCCACTAAAGGTGATGAACACACTCAGAACAAGCCTGTATGGGAGAGAACTGGAGAGAGTGGCTGATTTGAAAGAGAATCCGAATGATGGCAGTGCAATGGTGGCTAGCCCACTTGTCCCTATCCTACCACTCGCTTTTAGAAGGACTTTGATAGATGAGCAGCACACTGCCCAAGGAGAAGCCCCAAAGTCTTCATTCCAGTTCTGAAAACACAGGAGTGTAGACCAATGCCTGAATCTGATCTCAAGTAAGAGAGACAGAACCTAGAAGAAGATGAGAGAGAAGGTCTCAGAGCAGGGCTTCTTAATCATGGATCCTTCTGACAGACTTGTAAAGACTAGGACCTCTTTGCAGAACAATGCTTTTACATAATTAAAGTTAAAAAATTTAAAATAATTACAATTAAAAATGATAAATTTCAGTAAGAGGTTAGTGAAAATTCAAGATGTAGTTTTTTTTTTCCCCATTCAAGTACATAGACCCCAGGACTCCAGGTTGAGAATCCTTGACTAAGAGGGACAGAATGGCATCTAGTACTGCACTTTTTCCTCTGTCATTGTGCACTTAAGATTTGTAAGAGTCAAGCAGTTAAGGAAGCAGAGCCTCTGGAAAACTTTATTTGCCCCTTATTTCAGTGCTGGGCTCACAGGGACACCCCAAGTACATTCAAATTCTAGATCCGAAGTATTCCTGAGACCCTGGAGTTGGTAGCCTCCTGTTCTTTTTCTCTATAACTATCACCATGAGAAACACTCAAATGTCCACAGCATTTTCTAAATCCCTTGTGAATTAACCACATGTATTTAGCTCCAATTTTACTAGGAGGCAGGACATTTATGTACAGATCTAGATTCCTATCATCCTGTGACCTAGACAAAGCTCAACACAGGAGGGCAGGGAAATGGATACCAAACAGAACAGTTTTGTTGCTTGAGGGGTTGGTGTGAGGATCAGATGAAAGTCACAGTTAATGCCCTGCTTTTAATCAGTTAATGCTTTATTTTGCCACTTAAAATGAAGCGCTTTCCTAAAATAAAGAACTTGGCAAAGTAATAACCTTTGGTAGCTGGGTGGAGCAGTGGATAGAGCACTAGGCTTGGAGTCAGGAGGACCTGTGTTCAAATCCACTTACTATTTGTGTGACCCTTGGCAAGTCATTTAACCCCGTCTTCAGTTTTCTCTTCTGCAAAAGAGAGATAATAGAACCTACCTCCCAGGGTTATCGTGAGGAACAAGTGAGATGATATTTGCAAGGTACTTTTAGACGTTAAAGCTGTAGTAGCAGTAGTGGCAGTGGTTTTGGTGGTGGCCATGGCAGTGATGCTGGTAGTAGTAGCAGCAGCAGAATAGTAGTAGCAGTAGCAGTAAGGGTAGTAGTAGTAGTAGCAGTAGTAATAGTGATGGTGGTGTAGTAACTTAGTGTAATAGTAGAGTAATTTAATGAGGAATAAAATTGAATGTCTGGTGGGTGGGGACTAAAGCCAGCACACAGTCATACTCCCTAGACATGGCCATCATAAGCTGGTGTACCTTATAAAGGAAGAGGGCTAAACAGAGCTAAAGAATAACTGATAGCAAGCTACCCTAAGATACCTGAGAGGATCAGGCAGCCTGAGTGATGCCTCTAGAACCCTCTAATGTTGGGTGGTGGTTGTTAATCACATAAGGGAAACCTTCCTACTAAGCAATGCTATTGAAAAGTAAAGGGGCCCCCCAGGGAAGTGGTGGGGTCCCCCTTGCTTGAGGCCTTCAGACAATGGCTGGATGGCCCCTTGCAGGTGCTGTTGTAGGTGGGACTCTTTCTCAGGTATGGCTTGGACTAAATGGCTTTTGAGTGTTGGATGGACCCTTCCACCCTTGAGATTCTGTGAGTCTGTGATAGAACATGGGATCACAGCTCTAGAGCTGTAAGCGACCTTTGAGATCATCTAAGTCCAGCTTCTTGTTACAGGGAAGGAAACTGAGGACCTGAGAGATTTAGAAGAGATTGGTTTAAAGTCATACAGGCAGCAGGTGGCAGAGCTGGGATGTGACCTCCAATCCAGTCCCCTCTGCTCTCCAGACAACCACATGCCCCATGAAGGGATGATTGCTGTTGCCTTTGGGTATGCAATGAAATCAACAATGGCCTGCATAAATCTGGAAAAGCAATTTTCTGGGCCTCAGTTTCCTTATCTATAAAAGGAGGGGTTGGGGCTAAATGATATCTAAGATTCCCTTGTACTCGAAATCTACACTATGAATCTCCCCAAGCAGTTCTCCACTGAACTATCTTTCCACTGTCTTTATTGTAAAAGTAGTTAGCTATATGGATGTGGTTTAGATGTAGTTTATCAACCCTTGAGTTATTGGACAAAGCTTTCATAATCAGAGCACCAAATCAGTAATTGATGACTCTTAGCACCCTCTTTTGCTACTTTGTCCTTATCAGAGGAGCAGAAGAATGGGACTACGTAGGGCTGGGCTCCATTTTGTATCATATTTCCATAGCCAAAGAATGCATCATCCAGCAGCCAATCTGCTACTTAAGAGCCTTCCCATCCCTTAGCTGGGTTGGCCTGTAGGTGAGAGAGTCTGTTGCCAGACTGATCGTCAAAGTTTTCTAACTTGCTAAAACTTGTCAGAAGGCAAACTTTATTACCTTTAAGAACCTGGGGCTGGGGAGGGAGGGAAGGAGGAAAGGAAGGGAGAGGGAGGGAAGGGGAGAGAAAGGGAGAGAGAGACCTACAGACAGACAGACAGAGACATAGAGAGACAGAGACAGACAGAGACAGAGACAGAGACAGACAGAGACAGAGGGGCAGAGAGACAGGGGCAGAGAGACAGAGGCAGAGATAGAAAGAGAGAGAAACAGAGAGACAGAGATAGAGACACAGAGAGAGACAGATACAAAGAGTGATAAAGACAGAGAAATATAGGGAAATGCATCAAGAGACAGGGATAAAGAGAAAAGGAGAAGAGAAGACATGGGAAGGGAAGAGAGAAAATGGAAGGGGATGGAAGGAGAGGAAAAGGGAAGGGAAGGAGAGGAGAGGGATAAAGAAGAGAAAGAGAAGAGTGAGAAAGAATAAAGCAGTCACACCATGTGGGTGGCCGCCTACTTTGCTTATGTCTAGGGCTTACCTCTGTTTCTAAGATTAGTATGCTTAGAATTGATTTTCAAAACATTACCCTGGAAGAGCATATCTCAAGGTGTTTCCCAAATATACTTGGTGGAAATTCAGGGTGAGGTTCAAGAGTGCCGGCAGGAGATCTCCAGATGGGATCTCTGAAATCATCTCCAAAAATACACCTCACCCACACAGCAAGGCCAGGCAGAGGTTAACAGTTATGCTAAGTGGCTGAGTGCGCAGATGTTGGTAATTAGCATTCTGTCAAAGAAGAGGGACAGCAGGAGAGTTTTTGTTTGTTGTGTTTTCAGCATTTGCTTGAGGTGACTCAGAACAATTTTGAATGCTTTTCTCCTGCTTGCCGATGTAGCTGTGCTGCAATGTATCCCTGTGTCTTGTCCAAATATTAATAATGACACTTTTCACACACATAGTTATGGGTGTGTTTCCAGAGGGCTTATGAGCTTTGAACAGATACTTGCGGGAGGTGGGAGTGGGGTGTGACTCAGTCTCTGCAGGACAGAAAGTTTTATGCATTGTACCTGGCATCCTCCAGCTGGGGATCGAAGAACCATTCACCCTGATGTGAGTGTTCTTTTTCCCTGTTCCATAACCCATGGCACAGTGGGGATGGAAACCAGAATTCATGACCCCCCCAAGGCTCTGCTATTGCCCTGAGAATGAAAACACATTCACTCAGAACTGCCCTTGCCTTAATCATTATACACCAAGTTTTTTTTCCCTTTAAAATGTCCTATTGATGTTCTTTCCCCTCTTTTTAAATGCCACCATCACTTCTGATGAGTCCCTGGCCTCACACAATAGAACCCTCTCTCACAGAAAATAAATACAGCCAAACAAAACAAATCAAAACATTGTCCAGGTGTTGTCCATTGTCTATATTCCAGACGATGAATAAATGATTCTGTACCTATAAGCCACCACCTCTCTGCAAAGATGTAGGAGGCATGGTTCATTATTGGTCCCCTGAGGTCCCTATTGATCACTGATCATTGGTCCAAGTCAGGAAGTTTTTCAATGCTTTTTTCCTTTACATCATCATGTAAACTCCTCTTGTTCCTGCTCACTTCACTCTGCATCAGTTCATACAAGTCTTTTCAAGTTTCTTTGAATTCTTCATAGTCTTATGACACAATGATATTCCATTACATTTATAAGCTACTGGTTTACCTGTTTCCAAATAGCTTGGCATCCATTTTCTTTTCAGTGCTTTGCCATTACAAAAAGTGTTGCTACAAATATGTATATGTATATATATATATATATATATATATATATATATATATATATACACACACACTCATAAACATACATACATATATGTGAAGTCCTCTGTCTTTGACTACTTTTTTCAGACAAATTTTTGTTGATATTTCTTGTTTTTTACATTTCTAGAATTTCTCCCAGAATCATGCCTTCTTTCTCAGAGAGCCATTTTATGTATCAAATATTATTTTTCAAAATAAAAAAGGAAGACATCTTCTTAAATCAGCAAAAATTATCAATAAACTGAAAAAGTCTGAAAATGTATGTATTGTAGCACAGTTGTGGGCCTCTTGACTCTACAAAGGAATTGGAGTGAGGCTATCTTCTCATACCTCTGCTTTTGGAGTCTTTCTTGTTTTTAGTAAATTTTCAATATTGACTTTTTTTTTGTGGTTGCTTTTTCCATTTATACTGCTGTCGTCATTATGTATATTGTTTTCTTAGTTCTGCCTACTTCATTTTGCCGCTTTCCATGCTCTTCTGTATTCATTTATTTGTTATTTCTAACAGGACAGTCGTATTCCATTACATTCATCTATCACAATTTGTGGGTCCATTCTTCAATCAATGAGCATCTATTTTGCTACCGCAAAAAGTGCTGCTATAAATATTTTAGTATCTACAGAGACTTTCCATTAATCAACAACCCCTTTGAGGTATAAGCCTACTGTAAGCAGAATCTCTGGGCCAAAGGGTACGGACAATTTAGTTACATTAATTTGCATAATTCCAAACTGCTTTTGAAAGTAGTTGAACTGATTTCAACTCCACTAAAAATGCAGTGTGCCTATTTTCCACAGATGCCCCTTCCCCTGCCCCAACACTGACCATTTTCATCTTTTATCTTTGTATATTGCAGGGTTTGAGGTGAAATCTCAAGTTGTTTTGATCTTTGTTTCTCATATTATTAGTGATTTGGAGCACTCTTTCATATGGCTGTTTACAATTTTTTTTTTTTGAGAACTTTTTGTTCATATCCTTTGAGCACTCTCTAGCAAGGAACAGTTTTTACACATCTCTGTTAGTTGTCTATAAATCTTGGATACCAAACCTCATTGATATATGTTGGTGAAATTTGATACACTTTTTTCCCATTTGACTATTTCCCTTCTTTTCACAGGCACATTAATTTTGTTTGTGCAGAAGATTTTCAGTTTCATGTAATCAAAGTTATTTAGGTAGCTAGATGGCAAAGCGGGCGGGAGTTAGGAAGCTGTGACTTTAAATCTGGCCTTAGATACTATTTAATCCTGGACAAGTCACGCATCCTCAGGCTTCCTCATCTGTAAGATGGGCACAATCATAGCACCTCCCTCTGAGGGTTTTTGTGAAGATCAAATCAGATAATATTTGTAAAGAGTTTAGCACGGTGCCTGGCGCACAGCATAAGTACTCGTTACTTTCCTTTCTATATTATCTTTTGTAATGGCCTCTGTGCCTTGTTCGGATAAGAATATATTTCCTACCCATAGCTATGAAAAGCATATGATCTGCTTTTCTTCACATTTTTATAGTATGATCTTCAATATTAAGGTTGCATATCCATTCTGAATTTATTATAGAATGTAACATGAAATGTTGGTCTATGACTAATTTTTGCCAGAATGCTTTCCAGTTTTCCCATCTGTCTTTGAGTTATATACCAACTGGTGGTATCACTGAGTCACCTACCAGACTTTCCTCTGGGACAGCTGAGTCCTCTGTCATTGCTGACACCCTTCTCTAGGGATAGGAATTGGGATCCAAATCAACTGGTACTATTTGCATTGGCAGTGAGGGTTAGACTAAGCCCCATATCACAGCTTTATCATTTCTTATTCCCAGTTGTGATGCACACTTTTCAAGTGGGCTCAGCAGTACGAATCTGATGGACAGTCATTCATGAACACTCCCATGTGTATGTTCATCATAATGCAGTGACTAAACAACAGTTCTTCTAAAAAAAACCTAGGGGTTTAAGTAGACTGTAAGACCTATATGAGTTAATAATACCATAAAACATGGGGCGGTGAGGTGGCACAGTGGATGGAGGGCCAGGCCTGGAGTCAGGAAAGCTCATCTTCTTGAGATCAAATCCAGCTTCAGATAATTACCAGCAGTGTGGCCCTGGGCAAGTCACTTAACCCTATTTGCCTCAGTTTCTTCATCTATAAAATGAGCTGAAGAAGGAAATGGTAAAACCACTAGTATCTTTGTCAGGAAACCCCCAAATGGGTCAAACATGACTTAAAAACGAACACATAACAAACAAGAAAGCTGAAGTCATCTCAGACAGCCTTAAGGGGGTGACCAGGCCTAGGAAGGCATTTGTCCTTTACCATCATCTTCCAAATATCCCAGGCTTGTAACCTGGGCTTCATTTTTGACTTTTCCATCTCCCTTGTCCTGCACCTTGAGCCATTTATGAAGGCCTGGCAGTTCTACTTCCCTAATTTCTCTAACATCTGACCCCCCCTTCTTGCCCCCACTACACTCACCTTTGTTCCAGACCCTCGTCTCTTCTCAGTTTCATACAGTGCCTGGTACATAGTAGGTACTTAATAAGGTCTTGTTGAGTGATTGATTCTCATTTAGAATATTGTAATAATGTCCTCCTTGGCCTCCTTGCCTCCAGTTTATTCCCTTTAATTAAACTTTCCCACTGTTTATTAAGTAATATTTCTAATGGGTGACTCTCATAGTGTCACTACTTCTCAAAAACCTTCAGGAGCTCCCTGTTACCAAATAAAGTATAAACAACCAACTTCAGCATTCAAGAACCTCTGAAATTTTGCTCCAACCCACCTTTCTAGCCTCACCTCACGCTGATTTATGTTCTAGGAAAACTCTTCCACTTCACATCTCCTCTTTTTGTCCTGCCTCCCATCTTTGAGTCTCTGTGATGTTTGGAATGGATTCTCCCCACGTTCTCCAGCTGTTGAAATTCATCTCTTACTTCAAGGTCTGACTTAGGCACAGCCTCCTCCATTAATCCTTTCCTGACTGTTCTCACTGCTTCCCCTCCTCCAATTTTTCCTAGTTCTTTGCCTGGACCTCTCCTTTGGATTTACCTCACTATTCCTTGCATTACTGTTATTTGTGGAGATGCCTTTCTTTCCTATTATATGGTAAGATCCTTGAGAACAATTTCTGTTTCATGAATACCTCCCCCAGCCAATCCCCAAGTCCTAGTAACCGACTTACAAATAATGGATTTTAGTTAGAGACTGGCTTACTGACTGAATGGAAAGTTAAGGATATTCTGGCCATTTCTCTCCTTCTTTCACCATAGAAACAAGCAAGATAATGCAGGCTTTGATTGCAGTGAGGGAATTTGTCTAGGCATAGGAAATAACCTCTAAACTTGCATCTCCAGTGTCTCGTGTAATGCCTGGCCCATAGTAGTTATTAATAAATACTTGTTGATTGATGCCTGTAAGGATGAAGTAGTATGGGACAGTAGAAAGAGCATAGAACTTGGGAGTTTCACAGGACTTGTATTCAAATTCTGGCCTTACCATTTCTTACCTGTGTGACCTGGGGTAAATCATTGGAATGCTCTGGACCTCTGTCTTCTTCTATAAAAGGAAGGGATCGGACAAGATGATTTCTACAGTCCCCTTTAGTCTAAATCTTTGGTTCCATGATGACTCAACACTAGAAGGGGCAACTGAGAGGTGGGAGGGGGTGTTGAAGAAAGAAAGGAAGGAAGGAAGAAAGAAAGAAGGAAAGAAAGAGAGAAAGAGAGGGAAAAGAAGGAAGAAATGAAGGAAGGAAAGAAAGAAGGAAGAGAAAAAAATGAAGGAAGAAAGAGAGGAGAGAAAAAGATCTATTCCTGGAGATTTTAAAGAGAGAGAGGGAGTATTTTAAGCATTCACCTGTCTGGAGCCAGGGGACTAACCTGGGTTACCTTTTGAGATATTTTCCAGATCTGATTCTGATTCTAGTCACCATACTCTGAAGTACATTTAATTCACCACAACATAAAATCCAGGAGCATTCTCCTCCTGGTGCCACCTTTTACTGTAAGCCATCGTACTTGTGTAGAGAATTCCGCAATGGTTCTAATCTCATTTCTGTTTTCAGAGCTGCATTTCAGACACCAACAAATAGCATTTTTCCCATTCAGATGTCCTGGGTCTGTTCTCTTGTTCACATCTGGTAGCCCCATACTAGGCTTTCTGAATTGTAGAGGTTTCCTTTTACAAATACGGTCAGAAGGCAGGGAGGCATACCTTTTGTATTATGTCAGCCGGCACTGCCCCACCAATGTCTGCTACCACCTCAGTGGCCTGTCTGGGGAAAGACAGGTTTGGAATTTCACTGGGTGTCCTCGAGCCTAAATTAAGTTGGTGCAGTTGAAGTTCCTTTTCAACACCTATGACAACACAGAATTTACTAAAGAGATGCCCAAGGCCATGTAAAGTTAGTAAGAGCCCCTGATGCAGTGGGGCATCAAAACACACATCCCAACCTCATACCAAAGCACTCATCCCAACCTCCCTAGAAGTATACTCATTAAACATAGGGTCAGAGTCTCAGTAAAATCCAAGGGTACAAGATGCTTCCATTGGCCCCTTTTTGGGTAGGAGCTACCAGTCTCTGGAGAAATGCCTCTTAGAGAGTGGATACTGCCATTGGTAACCTAAAATATTGATTTTACAGTAACTGTAAACATATTTAAAATATATCTCACCATCTTTTGTTTTTGCATCCTCTTTATTTCTGAATATATATTCCTTCTACTCTGTAACTTAGTGAGCAATCCCTACTTTCCCTGCCTCTTTGTTGGAACAAAGAATGAACAAGAAGGAAAAAACACCATTCAGCAAAACTGATCAACACATCACCTAAGTGTGAGAGTGTATGTGATGTTCCTTACCCCAGACCTCCGCCTCTGCAAAGAACAGAAGGAAATCTATTTTCCTATCTCTTCTCTAGAGACAGACTTTTGTCATTGTCATTTCATGGTTTTTAGTTTCCTTTTTTTGTTCTTTCTATTTCTATTAATGTAATCATTGTGTATATTGGTTTTTTTTTTATTTTTTTAAGCAATTGGGGTTAAGTAACTTGCTCAAGGTTACATGGCTAGTCATTATTTATGTGTGGGTGCTCATTTTCTGAGGCCAGTTTCGATCCCGGGTCATCCCAACTACGAGGCCGGTGCTCTTACTCACTGCGCCACCTAGCCGCCCCTATTGTGTATATTGTTTAACTGATTTTGCTTACCTTCCTTTGTATCAATTCACATAAGTCTTCCCGTCCATTGGCATCTTGTTAAGAGGACAAAGGCAACCAATTACTTCTGGGGAAGCCCCAGTCACTGGAACCTAATAATAAATTGTCTTTGTTCTCTTAAATTGTCATTGGAACCACCCCATTTTACAGGTGAATAGGTACCCTCATTAAAATAATTGGTAACTGCCTCAACCAACAGTTGCCTTACATAAGGATCCAGAAGAAAAAAAGTGAGAAATCAGCTTTTGGCTTATTATTAAAAAGCCAATAAGTTAAATGAGGTCCAAGTAGCAGACCCAAATAAGCCTGGTTATTGTAAAGGACAAGAGAAGAGAGACTCCAATGAGAGAAGAAAGGATATGAGAAATCAGGAATGGACAATGGCGTGTTGAAAGCCACTCAAAGAGGGCTACAGAGAGCTGGCTGTTAAATTTTCAGTGTGATTATTTAGGTCTAGGAAATTGGCAAACTACAAATTTAAGGCTTGATTTATTTTATTGATTGTCTAGAGCAGGGGTGGGGAACCTGCAGCCTCAAGGCCACCTATAGGTCCTCAAGTGTGGCCCTTTGAGTTCAAGTTTTACAGATCAAATCCCCTTTAAAAAAATTTGTTCTGTAACACCCAAGGACCTAGAAAGTCACAAGTGGCCTCGAGGCTGCAGTTGCCCCACCCCTAGTCTAGACTAAAAAAGTGATGAAGAAAATGTTTACACTGAATATTAAACTTAAAAGTGTGTCTTAAACACATTTCTCTCCTCCCCTGAGAGCCAGGTGTCAAATATTGACCAGTATATCTTTAAACAGGTCTTTATTGGGCAGCTGAATGCCCGAATGCAAAGTGGCAAAAAAAAAAGTGGGGACAGCCTGTGTATGGGCCACTTGTCAGCCTGGGTGACTTGAGTTCTCTTTATGTGTTAGAAGGAGGAGAGGGAAGCAAAGGGCTCATCAGCCTCTCTGCCCATTGCCTACACATCCCAATCCTTCCGTCTACCCTAGTAGAGCAAGGGTGGGGAGTTTTCTGTGGAGATGGCCCCTGACCCTTCTCGATGGTTTCCAAGTACTGGGCTTTATCCAAAACCTATCGGAACAGAAAGCAATGCTTGCTAACTGCATTTCTGACTTTTTGAAATTTTCATGCTCCAGATGTTTTTTCCTCCCTATAATTACTTAGTAGGGAAGAGATGTGGTTTTCTGTATCAGTGATATCCTTCCCTCCCACTGCATGAGGGCTTGTATACAGGCTAACAGGACTGCAAACTACTTCCCATTTCTATCTGGTTAATCTGCTTTTTACAATGAATCCCTCTGACTTTGGAGTTCACTGGAGCTTTGCAGCAAACAGAGAAAAGGAGGTCATTTAGAGATGTTTTGAATCCTGTTGTCTTTGGGAGCAATTACTGTGATTTCTGGTTTCAGTGAAAGCTAGCATAGACAATCTGTTTTATTTTATTTGTGCTACCAAAAGCTCATTGGATTTTTTGGATCCTTATTTTTCTCTGTTCAACCCACCACAGGAAAACATTGGAAGGACACTGGATACTGCAGAGGAGATGGTCTCACTGGCATCTTTGTGTGTCCCAGCTGGTCTGCGAAAAAGGAAGGTAGATACAAATCTTACTCCAAATTCAGATGTGAAGAATAGAACTGACTCTATTCAGCAAAACTCTCTCTCTCTCTCTCCTTTCTTTTCCTTTCCTTCCCCCTTCCCTCTTTTCCCTCCCCTCCCCTTCTCTTCCCTTCCCCTCTCTTCCCTTCACTTCCCTTCTTCTTTCCATTCCCCTTCCCTTCCTCTCCCTTCCCTTCCTCTCCCTTCCCTTCCTTTCCTCTCCCCTCTCTTTCTTCCTCTTTTTGAATGCTATTTTATCATTCCACTTTAGGCATTCAGGCCCTTAATACTATCCAAGTGCCTGGAACACAGTGAGTGCTTAATAAATGCTTGTTTCCTTCCCTCTTTTCCAGTGAGTATTCCACAAAGTCGTATAGCCCCATATTCCAGCCACTTTTCTAACTTCTCTCCTGGCTCCTCATTCAATCAATGAGCAAGTTATTACAAAGGTCTGCTATGTTCAGTACCGTGCTAGTCGAAGTCAAAACTCCTCTGTTCCATGTTCTATTCTTTTAGGGCACCATTCTTACACAAATCAGGAATTAATCTGATAAACTAATGAACTCTAATGTTGATTGCTATTGGTGTTATTTCTCCTGGATAATATATTATTAGATTATAAATTACAATATTATTACATTTTTATAACTATATATTTAAATTTATAACTTATTATGTTATACATATTAATGTTTTTAACTGGGGCCTGGCTGTGCCTTAACCTAAAGGGAACTCTAATATGGAGCCTTCAGGCATTCTGATGGGGGAAAGGGAGATATTTTTGGACTCAGGATCCTTTCAGTGTCCTTCAAATCATGTTATCTAGGCCGTCCCCGTCCCCTTCTGTGCTCATGAGTAAGGCTGACCCTTGTCAGGAAGACTGCTGAGGAATTTCGGTCCTGACAGCTTCTCTGACAGAATTTGGGTTGCTAGCTCTGGTGGGTCATGTTGAGAGCATCATTAGGAGTCCTATATTGGAGAACCTGGAGAGGACAGGCTGATGCTGTCCTCCGGGTCAAAGGGACATTCTTTTTAGGAACAATTATTGCCCTCAAGAATCTAGGGAGGAGATGGTGTTGGCAGAGACAATAAAAATTCAAGGAGTTCTAGGAACTCTTGAAGAAGATTCTATATGTGGTTGAAGGGAGGTTTGGGGATAATTACCAGCTAAGGGGAAGGAAAACTAGCGTGAAGCGGCTAGGAGGAGGAGGAGGAGGAGGAGGGGTGTGTGTGTGTGTGTGTGTGTGTGTGTGTGTGTGTGTGTGTGTGTGTGTGAAGGTGGAGGGAACTGAAAACAGGAAGAGGAGGAGTTATGGAAAAGTACAGATCTGAGTGGGAATCTGGGATTGAAACTTTTAGACATAGACAAGAATCGAGAGGTCAGTCACTCCTTTATTTTACAAATGAGGAAACTAAGTGGGGAGGGGGTGTCCAGTGACTTGCCCAAAGTCATCCTGCTGGAGAGGTCTTCTCCCTCCAAATACAGGGCTCTTGCCACTGTACTGCCCTGCCTCTCCCTAGACGGAAGAGGTTCCGCTGTGCTACAGAACACTGGAAGGATGACAGCAGATTTGGAAGTTCCTTCCACATGGCACTGGAGCTGACTGCAGAGTTCCTCTCTTTCCTGCAGTTCTTCCTGAGTTCCCGTCCCTAGTTGGCTCATAGACAATACAAGGCACTGAACAATCCAATTTCCCAGCAAATCCAGATGAGGTTGAAAGGCAGACAGAGGATAATTATTTGCATTGGAATCTGATCACCTCATTGTCAAAATGATGGTTCCATTGTCCAAATAATTCCCTCCTTCCTCTATTTATTGAGTGTGTGTGCACTAAGCTCTCTGTGCCTCAGTTTCCTCATATACAATATAGGCATGATAACTCTGACCCTAGCAACTTACTTCACAGAATTATTCTGAGGCCAGCTCTTTGTAAACTTTAAAATGCTATAAAAAGGAAAGCCATCAACATCCTTCTTGCCAGCAGAAAGCTTGTTTTTCCCTCCAGGCTTATTTATATATGAAGTATGCATGACATGTACCTCTTAAGTAGAGGCTGTTGGAAATCTGCTTTCCTCCCTCCATCCTCAAAGGATCCCTCTGCCCTGATGCAACAGCACAGCATCAGAGTGGCTAACAGACATAATTTGAGGTCAGGAGGAAAGATTTCAATCTTGCCTCAGATATTTGCTAGTTAACACTAACCTGGAGCCTCAGTTTCCCCATCTATAAAATCTGGATAATAATATTATGTGCCTCAAAGGGCTATTGGAAGGAAAGTGCTTTGAAAATCTTAAAGCTCTATAGAAACGTCAGTGAAATGAAGGTAGTTTTTCCTGGCATCAAATCTAATTTTGCCTCTTTGTCACCTTCATTCACTGCTCCTGGTCAGGGGATGAAAAAGAGGGGGTCTTATCCTTTCTTCACAATGCAATCATTCAAATATTTCTAGAAGACTGAGATTGTTTGTTATAATTGTTACAATTGTAATCTGATCAGATTTCTGTTGCCTTCTAACAATATTTTTATTTATATCCTTGAGATCACTGTGGATATTGTTTTCCTGGTTTTGCATTTTTTTTACTTTGTATCAGTTCATACATATATTCTCATGCTTCTCTAAATTCCTCATAGTTGTCATTTCTTATGGCTCAATCCCATGCATTACATTCACAGATCATAATTTGTTCAGCTATTCCTCTTCATTTCCAGTTGGTCAGCATTGTACTTATCATCATCATCACCTTTTCTTCCTCTCCCCCTTCTTCTTTCTCTTTCTCCTCCTCCTCCCCCTCCTCCTTCTTCCTCGTTCTCCTACCACAAAACTGTTGTTAAGGCTATTTTAGTACAGCTGGGGCCAAAGGTAAGAATTGCTTCATTTTTTGTTTTTCTACCCTCCCAGTTGTAGCACAGTTCCTGGTAGACACTTATAAATGCTTTGTTGATTGATGGATTAATTGGTTTTATTCTGTCTTTGCCATCATATGCCTAATAGTGGGATCACTGAGTCATAAGTGGGAATGAAGGGTTTAGTTTTTTGAAAGGCATTTATCTTGAATGGGAAGAAATAAAGGCAAACCAGGGAACTTAATGTCACCTTCTGTCCTTCTGAGCCATCCATCATTCATTCTTCCACAAAAATGCAGCAGGTGGCTTAGCCACAATAACCTTTTCTATTCATTTTTCTTCTTCTTTCTACAGTGCATAACGTAAGGGAGAAAATGAAAGACATTTACATCTTTGGCATTCTAAATAGCCAGTGTAGCATATGACTGGCCACTCCACTAAGATTAATGTGCCCAAAGCTGGAGCTCTAGGCTGGATGGCATGGACTCAGGTGATTCACCTCTCATGGTAGAAGAAACATGATGGCAGCAAAATGACTCTCAGTTATATAGGGAAGCTGGCCCTTTGGCTAAGAATACTCGTTTTCCAACTTAAGGAGGCCAACCCCATAATCTTCCTAAATAGTCGTTATTTCTCTGAAGGCTAAGGATTATAAATTTAGAATCAAAAGGAGTTTTGAAGATCCTTTCTTTCATTTTTCAGATTAAGAAACTCAGAGGTGGTTACTTCCCATGATTGCCCTGGGATTTGAATCCATACCCAATGCTCTTTCTACATACCCACTGCCTCTTTCTATACAAACTGTCTCTTGTTTCCTATCTCACAAGATTAATTATGCTATTGCAATTTTAAAAGCTCAGCAGAACACCAATGCACGAAACTGGGGTTGAGTGATTTCATTGACAGTTTCCTGATGGGCCCCATCCACAAGCCCCAGGTCCCAGGGACTTGATAGTCTGTTCCATCCAAGTGGTTAGCCACCTTATGTCTTCTTTTCAGCCTGTCCCTTCAGGCCATGGAGGTTTTCCCCACCCATAAACCTGGTAACAATGTACCAGCACATCTCCAATGTAATGCTTTTTCCTTTTGAAAAACAAACAAATAAGCAAATAAAACCTTTCCTGGATGCCCAAAGATTTTTTTCCATATGTCATCCAGAGTTACAAAACCTTTGGAAGGGAATAGGGGCAGAGGTGGATTTTAAATTTCTATTTTAATGATAAAGAAAAGAGGTTGGAAACCCAGATGAATGTCACCTATGTTTCATAGGGGCCTCATCTTATTCATAGCCATGGGAAAGACCTACCCCAGGACCACACCCTCCTATTGGCCAAGTGCAGAACAGTAAAACCACTTGAGATTTTTACCTTTACCCCGTAATGAGACATGAAAGGAAGACCTTTGTTAAGGAATAATTAGGCAGAGAGTGAGAGGACCTGGGTTCAAATCCTGTCCCAGTTGACATCAGATATGATGTTGTTGTTGTTTTTTGCTTTTTGGAGGGCAATTGGGATTAAGTGACTTGCCCAAGGTCACATGGCTAGTGTGTCAAGTGTCTGAGCTGAATTTGAACTCAGGTCTTCCTGACTCCAGGGTCGATGCTCTGTTCACTGAGCCACCTAGCAGCCTTTATCAGATATAATGCTACAGGAGAATACACTGTTCTTCTGGCTCTACTTCTCTTGGCATAAGATAATACAAGTTCACGTATGTTTCTCTGAATTCCAAGCAAGATATCTTTCACAAAGTCTATTACTTCTAGTTTTGAAGAGCCATGCTTATAAGATCTTAAATTTACCTGATAAATCCATTTTATACTGACTAGGACTCAGGAGAACTGAATCTAAGCCAACCTGTGCCTCCAACTAGCTGTGAGACTGTGGACAAGCCACTTTACCTCTTGGGGCCTCCGTTTCCTTATCTGTAAAATGAAGGAGTTGTATTAGATGATCTCGAAGATTCCTCCCAGCCTCCTATATTCTATGATTCTCCAAGTTTACATGGGATCTTTAGTTTTTTTGTGAAGGGGGCAGCTTTTTGTCTCCATTTATGTTCCCCCCCATTGATGTCTTTGATATCTTTGCACAGCATTTAGCCTAGTGACCCACCCACAGGAGATGGTGAATAGCACATCTGTCCCTCAGGTGTTTCCACTCTCACCAGGTCTCTGCACAGGGAGTTAGCTCAGTTGGCCAGGCACAGGTCAGAGGCAGTTAAGATTGACCGTTTCATTCTCCTTCCCTCTAGTTACCTTGTGCTCAGATGTATCCTGCCTGTAGCTTGTTTGTACAAAATTGTTTGTAGGTTGTCTTGTCTATTAGACTGTGAGCTCCTAGAGAACAGAAATTGTCATTTGCCTTTCTTTGCATCTCTAGATCTTACCACAGTGCCTGGCACATAGTAGGTGTTGAATAAATGCTTATGACTTGCTGATTGACCAGGCTGGCATTTCATAATTTGGGGCACTGGTCACCAAGTAAACTTCTTGTAGGAACATGACATTGGAGCATGGGATAATGGCTTTGGAGTTTGAAGGGACCCCAGAGGTCATCTAATCCAACCTCTTCATTTTAAGGAGGAAGAAGCTGGGGCCCAGATGGATTGTGACCTGCCTATAGTGACAGAGGAAGTAAATTAAATAGCCTACTTGTGAACCCAGGTTCTCTGGCTCCAAATCCAAATTCTACTCTACTGGACCTTTTGTTGAGTCCTTTCAATCATGTTCAACTCTTCATGACCCCATTTGGGTTTTTTTTGGCAGAGATACTGAAGTGGTTTGCCATTTCCTTCTCTAGTTCATTTTACAGATGAGGAAACTGAGGCAAACAGGGCTCTGCCTTTATATTGCCTGCTTGCTGGCAAAAAAAAAAATTCAGCATCACCTCCTGAAAAATAACTCAGAATATACAAGATCTACATCTCTTCTGTATGCCTGAAACAACGCTTTCAAAAACACCCCAGAACTAAAATGCAGAATGAGAAATACATTTTCAGAACTAGCCAATGTGTTCATTTGTTTTGTTTGACTATGGCCATTCATTACTAGAGAATGCAGAATTTTTATTTTTTATTTTTGGGATATGGAGAATTTTGGAGGGGAGAAATTAATGGGGAGTCAGATGCATAAAAGAGAGACCCTTGCTAAGGCAGTAAAAAGCATATAGAAGAAACTGAAAAGTTCAGAAAACAGCATAAACAGGAAATCTTGTTACTATCTTGCTAGAAAGGAATACAGACTTCCCCTGTGATTTCCTGGGCAGAGAGAACTCTCCAGTGAGGAAATCCCTTCTAGCAGTATAGGATAGTAACTTAGTTGCTTAGATGAGAAGTGTGCAACACACTCTGGAGCCTCATTGCTGGGGAACCACATTAAAATGTAACTGGGAAATATTTAACAAAATAAAGAAAAATAAAATAGAACATAGATGATGCTAATACATGGTTTTCTAAGCCATAATGCAATCAGCAGGGATCCTTATGTACTGTTTAGCTTCCCCATTTCTCTTTGAATTTATCACCACTGAGTCTAGAACACTGAGAAGTTAAGACTTTTTTTTTTAAAGCAATTGGGGTTAAGTAACTTGCTCAAGGTTACACGGCTAGTCATTATTATTTTTTATGCGTGGGTGCTCGTTTTCTGAGGCCGGATCTGATCCTGGGTCATCCCAACTCCGAGGCCGATGCCCTTACTCACTGCGCCACCTAGCCGCCCCTTTAGGGCAATTGGGGTTAAGTAACTTGCCCAAGGTTACACGGCTAGGTTTTTGTTTGTATGGATTAAGTGTCGGAGGCCGGCTCCGAACTCAGGTCCTTCTGATTCCAGGGCCAGCGCTCTATTCACTGCGCCACCTAGCTGCCCCGAAGTTAAGACTTTTAAGAAAAATAAATGTCTATTGATATTTTCAGTTTCTTATTTTGCCATAGAATCCCATGTATCACTTCCTCAGCTCTCCCAGAGAGCCATCCCATATGACAAATGGGATTTTTTTGGAAAAGGAAAAAAGAGCTAGCACAATTGGTCGATACATTGAAAAAGTCTGAAAACATGCTTAATGTGTAACACTTGTGGATCTCCTGCCTCCATCAAAGGGTAGCCAGGAGTGCATTCTAGTAAGTCTTCATTTCCTCCCACTTGATCTTTATACTTTTATTCATTGGCTTTTGTTTTTGTGTGTGCCCACCATTGTGTTTTTCCATTCACATCCGACTTGTGTATACGGTTTTGTTGTCTTTGCTTACCTCCCTCTATATCAGTTCATATAGCTCTTTCTATGCTTCTCTAGAGCCATTACATACATCATTTCTTATAACAGAGTATTGTTCCATTCCATTCAGGTACCACATTTTGTTCAGCTGTTCCCCAACTGATGGGCATCAACTTTGTTTCCAGTTCTTTGCTATCACAAAAAGTGCTGCCTTAAATATTTTAGAGTCTATGGGGGATCCCCCCCCCTTATTAATAGGGTATAAACTCAATAATGGAGCTTCTGGTTCAAAGGGTATGGCCATTCTGATCACTTTATTTACATAATTCCAAATTGCTTTCCAAAATGGCTGTACTATTTTAGAGTTCCACCAACAATGTATTAGTGTGTCTAGCTTTCTACAACTCCTCCATTTTTTTTGTTACTGCCAAACACCTTGCTGTTGCCAAAAATTGTTGCCATTAAAAAAAAATCATTCTTGCCAAGTGTAATGGCAAGCACAGGAGTAGTTCACACCTTGTTTCAGCTATAGAATTAACACCTTGTTTCAGTCAGTTAAGAAACAGAACATGTGAACTCTACAACTTGTGAACCCTAGAACTTGTGAACTTCTGGGGAGGAGCTAATGACTACATAAGGAGAGCCCCAGGGCTAGAGACAGTGGGAACTGAGAAGAAGACTCTTGTGGTGGTAAGTCAAGAAGGAGAAAACTTGTATCCTGGCACTCTGTTTGTCTGCTCTGTCTTTGTTGATGTTTGTTTGTGATACTTTGTACAGAAGTCCTGGGACCTTACTGGAAGTCCTAAAAGTGGATTTTCTGCTTGTATGTTTACGGAAGTCCTGGAGGAGGGTTTTGGAGGTCCTGGGACTTTACTGATGATTTCTGCTGACCTCTTGGACCTTGTTTGTGGGTCTGTGTTGATTTTTATATTGATAATTTATGTTGAGTTCTCAGACCTTGTTGGTGGGTCTGAGTTGATTCCACAGGCAGATAGTGAATTGATGATGGTGCTGGCAATGTGCATGAATATTATTGTGGCTCTGTTAAGCTTTGTCTTCCCAGAAACAGGAACCTTGAAGGACTTGAGGTGGACTGAACACTGTGAGTTTCAATATAGAACTGGAACTGAACAAAGAACTGGACAAGGAGCTGGACAAGGAACTGGGAGCTGCCAGCCTTTGAATCCAGGTGACAGTTGGAGCTGGGACAGTGGAAGAGGAACCATGGAAACTGAGAGCCAGCCTTGAGTCAAACTGAAAGAAGACTTTACTTGGATATTGTGTATTGACTGAGCAGATTGTAATTTATTTGTGACCAAGGGGTGGATGGCCTGTGTATTTTCCACTACCCCTTAAGAGGGTATTGAGTAGTGAATGATGATTGAATAGTGACTGATTTGTAACTTAGTGTGCCCCATGAGTGGAGATCAATCACTGTGATAAGGTGTAACACTGTGAATGCTGTACCTTGATTTACTGTGAATGTTTTGCTCTGATTTGTTATGGAATAGAGTGTTCACTATACTGTGTAATCAGAACCTTAAAAGCTTTTCACAGTAGCATTCTTCTGGAAAGCTGCTCATTCGTGGCTTTACACTAATTTGCAGGATGCAAGGTGAAACTTCAGAGTTGTTTTGATGTGTATTTCTCTTATTACACATATACACTTTTAAAAAACAAAATGTATGTAGTAGGCAGTTCATGGTTACAGATTCAATCCTCTTCACTGTTCTTTGTATAATGAAATTTTTTTGGTTGATACCTGCTAAATTTTTAATTAAAAAGGAAATAAAGAAAAAAGAAAGAAAGAAAGAAAGAAAGAAAGAAAGAAAGAAAGAAAGAAGGAAAGAAAGAAAGAAAATCTGCTCTAGAATTGAGGGAAAGCAATAATCGGAGGGAAGATAGACCTAGTGTAGGCTATCCCTGGTGTAAAAAGAAGGCATATTTCTAAAGGGCAGTCAAACCTCTCCTTCCTGGTAAGTGGTTTATATCACATTTAGGGAAAGGAAAGGGAAGAAAGGAAAAATGGAAAGGCAGCAAACACTTATTAGTCCCCACTATGTGCCAAGCACTGTGCTAAGGGCTTCATAAATATCACCTCACTTGATCTTCACAACAACTTTGAGAGGTAGGTATTACTATGATCTCTGTTTTATAGTTGAGGAAAGTGAGGAAGACAGAGGTTAATAATAGCTAACACTTATATAGTGTCTTCTGAGGTAGGTGCTGTTATCCCCATTTTACAGAAGAGGGAACTGAGTCAAACAGAGGTTTAATGATTGGCCCAGGGTCACACAGCCAGTAAGTATCTAAAGTTGGATTTGAACTCAGGGCTCCTGGACTCTAGGTCCAGTGCTGTATCCACTGGACCATTTAGATCCCCTTCCCTCTTCCAAATCCTTGAACAACATTAGGTCTATAACATGGAGCAGCAGGAAGAATGTTGGTTTCAAATTTCCTCTTCCAGAAAATCTGTGTAACCTTGGGTAAGCCCCTTAACCTCTCTGTGCCTCAGTTTCCTCATCTGAGAAATGAGGAATCTGGATTTGATTTTCTCTAAGCTTTTCTAAAGCTACAAACCAGGACATAAGCGTTTGCTATCATCCCTTCTATTTTCTGTCTTCCTAAAACTGGTACAGAGCAGCAGTCTAGAAAGCTGTTTTGGGCTGAAAGCCCAAGCAAACAAAAAACTACTGCCACCTTCATTTTATTAAGAGTTTAATGTCCCTCCTTGCTTCTCAGTCTTGTGCTTGGACTTGACCTCTGATACAGGAAGTCTGCACAGGAGGTTATTTCTGAGCCCTTAGCAAGAAAAGCAACAGAGCTCCAGGGAAAAGCAGGCTGGGGGAGTGAGGCACTCTCCTCTCTTCCCTGTCCTGTTCCCTGCTAATGTGCTCCTTCCTCTAAGTGGCTAGGTGCCATGGTGATAGATTGAATGCAGGCGAGAGAGAGCTCATGTAATATTAGGGTCCTGGATTGTATGTTGACAATCATGTTGTTAATGGAAATTCTTGCTAGACCTTTTTTTTTTTTTCTTGGCAGGGAAATTAAGTGGAAAGAGTTCTTAGCGGGGGGAGATGGACTGCTCTCGGCTCCCTGCTAAAGCTGCAACCTCTCTGGCCAGTTTCTGTGAGATAGCAACTCGCCGGGGCTCTTTCAGAGGTCTGAACAAATACGCCCTATTTATTGAGTTTCTTTCCTCCATGCTAAATAGGCCCTTGTCAGAACCTGTGTACTGATCCCGAGAAAAGGCGATCTCTATCCGTGTGCAGACCTTATACTTCCCAGGTCCTCCCTTCCTTCGGCCACCTGGCTCGGTACGCCTTCCTTGGCCTGCGTTTGCGGCATCCTTCCTTGGTACCCAGGCCACTGGCCAGCCCCGCGAGCTGGGAAAGGGTTAAAGCCAGTCCCAACACAGTTAATCCACATAAAGCTTATGGATTTCTCTGCAGCGATCTTTGTGGCTGTCATTTGCATTTTTTTTCTCCCCTTTTGTGAAATCTTTTCTTCTTGCCTCTCACCCTCGGATGCAGGCAGAAATTAGCATATCGTAGCGAGAGCGGTGGATGGAAGCAGCCGGCCCCCCGCTGGGCGGCGGATTGTGCAATCTGCGGGTGGCATCAATTTTTCAGCAGTTTTCTCATTTCTCATTACAGTCAGCGCGCCCGAACAGCTCTCCCTCCCTTCTCCCTCCCACCCTCCATTCAACCTGGGTCCCGAGTGGTCCTGCAGACAAGCATATGGGCTGACAACTATCCGGCCCGGCTTCCCGAGCCAGCATGGAGAGCCCTGTTGGTGCTGGTGCTGTAATTAATCATGGTATTAACATGGGCGAGACCCGGAGCTTCGCCAGCTCTCTATGGCCAACACATTCCCCCACCGGATACTTGACAGCAATTCACCACACTGGAAAGATGCCCATTAACCCAGCATCCAGGCAGGCCTGGTGGGCCCCCTGCCCCTGATCCCCAACCTTGGCCTAACTAACCACACAAATACGTGTGTGTGGCTTTTTCCCCTTATGGGGAAAAGGACTGAAGAAGGGATGTGGAGATAGGGAATGGTCAGACTCACTGTAAATTGTAATCTCTTTTTAATAACTAAATATTACAACACAATAAAGTTATTCTTAGGAACCAAACTGTGTGGTTGTCATAGAGACAGTGTGCATTATTAAGAGGGTGTTGTTCATCCCGCCAGCTAATCTTATAATGAGGCCAGCTCATTATCAGATTGAGCAGAGGTTTTCTCTGCCTTTACATTTTTTTTAATGGAGCTGGACTGTGGGTGGTGACCCCCTTTTCCTCCTACGCAAGTACATGCACATACATGTACACAAGCTCTCAGGCTCTCTCCATTCCCTTGCCCCAATTTTCCCACCTTAACGTCTCAGGGTACAGATACTGGAAGATCCAGGAAGCCCATCCCACTGGTATATGCTCCCTGTACCAGTCCTGGGTTGGGTTGTTTGGTCAGAGTTCCTGTGGGGAGAGAGATTGTGTGTGTGTGTGCACGTGTGTGCACGCACCACACTGAAAAGCATCAGGAATGTTTCCCTGTATCTGATTCTTGGGCCCCTGCGTTCATTAAAATTGCAAATTGGCCTTTAAAACAAGGCTTTCCTCAGGCTTCACTTTTGCACCTGTTTCTCTTGCCAGTCAGTCCATTCCCAGGGACCATTCTGTTGGCGCCAGACACCCGCTTGGGAAGAAGGGCCATCATTTGCTGACAGCTACCTTTCGTGTTTACATAACCCATGCAGATGTCCAGCACAGGCCCTGGCACACAGTAGGCATTTACTAAACATTCGTTGGATGAATAAATGTCCTCCTTGTCTTAGGGCTTAGTGCTTTTGTGCCCAAGTGGTTCTTTTATTTTATTACCAGATGTCATGTTCACTTAATTTTAATTCTGTTCTGAGATTACTCACAATTGCTTTCTTTGTCCTCTTCAACTTGGGTTTTTATAGTTTATTACAAAGGGATCTATTAGGCTCACTTTAAGATTTCATGCTGCCTGTGATGTTTTTTTTTTTTTAATTAAGCAGCTCTAAAATTTTTTTTGGTTTGTTTTTTTTGGTTTGGCATTTAAGGAAAGGAAAATCAACTCAGAAAAATTAGTGTCCTCTCTTCCAGTCCTCCTCCATATACCCCTGTACCCCCAGAACCAATTTACCCCGACCAGGTATGAAGCACTAGAACCTAAAATTGTTTGGAGTAAAAGAAAACCCTTGTATCTTATTTAGTAAGACTTTTTCCATGAGGCAGAGACGCATGAGACTTCTGTGATTTGTAACAGCTTCTAGCATTAACCTTTCCCAGAAAAGAGCTGATTACAGATCCTTCAGTCTGGCCCAAGCTCCATCTCTGCTGCTGTGTTCTGATGCTCCCTTGTGTTCTGATGCAGCCCACTGAACTGTTATTATTTTATCAGCTTTAAATAGATATAATATCTTTTCTGGATAGCACATATTCTCCCCCAAACACAGCATGCTTTGTAGACGTGAGCTCATTAATCCGCAGCATCCCTAGGAGATAGGAAAGAGAATAGAGGTAGGGCAGCCAAAGTCCCAAGGGTTTTGTCTTACATACCAGAAATTCTCTAGACCTTGGGTTTCCAAGTCCTCATACCATATCTGATACCAGGTCAGTCTGTGGTAGAAGTCAATACGTGGGCATAGTGCTGATTTTCTCTCCTTCAGGAGCTGCCCCTACCCTCATGTCAGGGGTATGACCATTAATTTCTGTGGAAAGAAAAACAGTTCAAAGGAATATACCAAAATCCAAAAACCAGAGTGAACCCAATGGTGTCATCTGTCAATGAGAGAGAGGCAGCATGGTATAAAAGGAAACACCCCGGTATACGGGGTCAATAAACCTGGATTCAAATGTAGGTTTGGGAACTCAGTGAATCTGTAGCCCTGGACAAATTGCCTTGCATATTTGACCCTTCCTTTTTAACAGAGATAATGATATCACAGAGCATGGCACAGGGGAGTTGTAGGACCTGGGTTTATATCCTGCATTTGCCACTTGATACCTCTGCAACCAAGTCATCTAATCTCATGGGGGGGGGGGGGAGGAAGAGGAGGAGGAGGAGGAAAAGAAGATGAAGAAGAAGAAAGGAGGAGGAGGAGGAAGAAGAAGACGAAGGAGGAGGAGGAGAAAAAGAAGAAAAAATGAGAGGAAGGAGGAGAATAACAATAATTTGATTATATAACCTTTAATGTATCTTCTGACTTTAAATATATGACCCTAAGTGACTTGCCCAAAATCATGCAGGAAATAGATAAGTGAAGATTGAACCAGAGTACTCTATTGCTTCCCCCTGCCCCATCACACTGCTTCTCCTACCTGTTTATACAGAGTTTGAGTGAGATTCTTTTTATTTTTATATCCTCAGACCTAGCACATAGTAGGAAGTTATTAATGTTTGCTGAATTAACTTCCTCTATAAATAAAGACATTTTGAGAGGTATTGCTGGGCAACTTAAGGATTATAGGATAGTAAAGGCTGTTAGGGGCAAAGGGGGCAGGGGTTGGGAGAAGCTTTTAAGTTCAGGATGTGTGATTTGGTGAATGCCTCTATGTTTTCCTTATAATCTACATTCCTTATAATCTCTCTCTCTGTCTCTCGGTGTCTTTCCCTCTTTCTCCCTCTCTCCAGCTGTTGCTTCTGCTCCACCCCCTTTTCCATGTGGACATTCCCCATCATGTCACCATGGCAGCTAGTGAACCCTTCTATTGAGAAAAAACACTTGGTTAGCTCTGAATTTGGGTCAAGAGAAGAGTCAAGAGTGCAGCCTGTCCATGGTCTACTTCAGTGCCTCTGCTCCTGGAAAATCTAGACAGTAGGGAAGGGGACCAGGAGTGGCACAATGCCATAAAAGACTGAGGATCAAAAATTGGATAGACAGAAGGGCCACCACACCAATGGGGATAGCAGAAGAAGCATTTCAGGAGTGTAGAAGCCTTGGGTTTGGAGGAAGGCAAATTGTCCTAGTGGAAGGGAACTGAATTTCCCTGCTCTGACACTTGTTGGCTGAATGATTTTGGGTAAATCACCTAACCTCTTCATACCTTATCTTCCTTAGTTTCCTATTTTCTCCCCCTCAAGTGGAATGTAAGCTCCTTGAAGGTAGGGGCTGTTTTGGTTTTTCTCTTTGCCTCTCCTTTCCCCAGCATGTAGTAGCCTCTTGAATTGAGTAGAATCCAGAAGATGGGAAGAGGGGGTAGAATAGATGACGTTTAAGATTTCTTCCACTTATAGGGTCATAGATCTAGAGCTTGAAGTGACTTCAGAAGCTACCAAAGACAACTCCTTCATTTGACAGATGAGGAAACTGAGGTTAAGGAACTTGCTGATGCTCACTCAGTTTCTGAGGCAGAATTTGAATTCGGATCTTTGTATCTCCAAGTGCACCACTCCATCCACTGCACTTTCTGCCTCTTCCAGCTGTATATTCTTAATTTCTATGGCTGTACATTCAAGAGCAGGAGGCATGCCAAAAACACAGTGCCAGCATAAAGCAAAGGATCAGGGAAACCAAGGAAACCCAAATCCAGTTGGGAGCAGAGCCATAAACTGATTGACAAATGGCTTGCTCAACTCAGCCAATGCTCAAGATTAGCCTAGTTCTTTTGTGTCAGGCATGTTTCTCCCTTCCAAATTTTAAAGGAACAAATCTGTCAGGAGCTCAGACCTACCTAAGATGAGCCAGACATAGTCACCAGACTCTTCTAGGCTCATGGGGGACATGAACACTCTGGATAAGCCCCAGATCTGTCCTAAGGTTGTGGATTTCCAATTAGACATGGACACCACAAATTCTGGGGTGAATGAGAATAGGGTTCCCTTCTAAAGGGATATTTTGCACTTTAACGTTTGGTGAAGGGGTTCTTAATCTGGTGTCTGAGGCCATGAATAGATTGGGGGGGGGCAGTCTGTGAACTTGGGAAAATTTCACAACTTTATTTTCATTAACTTTTGGAGTTTCTGATTTTTTTTGTCATCCTATGTATTTTATTTTATTTTGCCTTTTTTTTGGGGGGGAGGGTAATTGGGGTTAAGTGACTTGCCCAAGGTCACACAGCTAGGTTTGTGTTAAGTATCTGAGTCTGGATTTGAACTCAGGTCCTCCTGACTCCAGGGCCAGTGCTCTATTCACTGTGCCACCTAGCTGCCCCCCTATGTATTTTATTTTAAGCATTTATGACATTATCCTAAGAAGGGGTCTATAGGCTTCACCAGACAGCCAAAGGGGCCCATGATAACAAATGGGATTAAGAATCCCTGGTCTAAAGGTCTCTGCCCTCAGAGTAGGGGCTTGACAGAAAAGAACTTAGAAACTGTGGGTAAAAGAAGAACCATTTCCCCAGGTGTAATGGATAAAGAGCCAGACTCAGATTCAGGACAGCCTGGGTTCAAGTTTGTCTGACTAATACTGGCTGTGTGACCCTAGGTAAATCACTTATCCTTTCTGTGCCTGAGGCTCACTCAGGCTGTAGTTGTAAGACTTTTGATTTCTGGATGGTTAATGGGAGTTTCCTCACTGATGACACCACAGCTTGAGACTAAAGTAGGTCAAAGCAAATTGTCCTTAGGCCATCATTGTGAGAGCCGGGAAGCCACTGAGAACTGTCCTTGGTGCTTGGAGCTCAAGCCTACCTTGTCTTGTTGATTCAGCTTGATTTCTTCTTGCCTGACCTGACAAGTGGGCTCTATCCAAATTCCAGGCAATTATGACCAAACCACCTTTATCCCATGAATTCTCCATTCACTGACAAGACTGCTGTGATTTTGCCTGGAAGGGAGTACTCTCCTTAATCGCCACCAGGAAATTCCAGGGCATGGATGAAGTTATTTTGATCTTGTGGTCATTTGGCTTGAGGTAGCATGGATGAAAAATATATTGTATTGGGAACTAGAAAATTGGCAATTCATTTTCTCTTCCTCAAACCTTGATTTCCTTGTCTGTAAAATGAAGGGATCTAGACCAGAAGACTTGTAAGTTCCCATTCAGCTCTGAAAAAAGTTCTATGACTTTAATGCCATGATTCTATGGCTTCATATTTTTTTTTCAAGTTCAAATCAGTCTTGGACATAATGTCAGTGTTATAAAACATATCTGAAACAAGATCTCTGTACTGAATTCAAGCCATGTCTACACTGGTTCCAAAAGACAGCTGTATTTTTGTAGAATTCCAGTTGGGCACATGTGGATCTTATCCTCTGTATGGATGCTATTTCTTTCTCAACAGTATGACTTTTTGTCATAGTCTTTCTGTCTTACCATCACCTTCAAGTGTAGTGTTTTTTCTTGGTAAGGGGTAAGGGGAAGAGGAAACAGCCTTACTATAGCAAAGTATAGTAGGAAGTTTAAGAAATGTTCTGCATGACTTTCTGCAGCTAACTGGCATAGTGTAGAGAATGCTAGACCTGGAGTCAGCAAGACCTGAGTTCCAATCTAGTGTCAGACACTTAGTAGCTGTGTAACCTCAAGTAAGTCTCTGACTACTGTGAAATTGGGATCATAAGAAGACCTTGCACCCAAGGTTTCTGTGAAAATCAAATGATAATATCTGTAAAGTACTTTCCACAGTTCCTAGAACACAGGAAGTGCTGAATAAATGCTTAAATAAATCCATTCTTCCTTTCTGTTCTGTCTTAGTAAGCTAGCATCTTGCCTCTCACACTTGGATCTTTCCCATTTTGAGGTACATTCAAAAGAAGAACAAAATAGTGAGAAAATGACAAGAAGAAAATAAGAAAATGAGAAATTTATGGCTCATGGGAAGAACCTAATAAATTGGTTTCAAGATAGGATTCAATGAGAGCTGAAGGTTCTGGTCAATTATTCGATTATCTGACCCAGTCCATTGTCCTCAGCTTTTAATTAGATCAAATATGAAGAAGATGAAAATAATTTAGAGGTGTGAAGGTACAGGCCAGAGTTAGTGTTGCCAATTCAGCAAATAACATGGTCCCTAAGGTGCTGAAAAGAGTTTGGATTATCTCCTGCTTCTCCAAAAATGGATACATTGGATTCATTCTGCTATTGTGGATGCAAACAGAAATATCTGGCAGGATTTAAAAATACCACTGGCATTATGAAGCCCTATTCTGTTACTTGACCCAGGATTTCTGTTCTGTTTTGTTTTGCCTGCCTATGTGGCCTTCTTCTCCCTCCCCGTCCCAGTTCCTCCCTCTCTCCAACTGTGAAGGAATATCCACAGCTGGTCCTAACTCAGGTTCCTCCCCCTGCCATTCTCCGTCTGCCCTGATTTTTCTCCTAGAAGTTGATGCAAAGACCCAGTAAACGGGGGGGGGGGGGGGAGAGGGGGGGAGGGGGTGCTGATCAGCAATGTGAACTTGTTGCAAATGACAAGGTGCTGCAGACATCTGCCAAGAAGTAAATGGGTGCCTTTGGCAAAAGCCACACCTAGCAACCATTCAGTTAGAAGAGGTGACTGTCACTCAGGAGAGAGGAGAAGGCAAGAGGGCCAACATGCATGGAAAAGAGAAGGTTGGCAAGCAGAAAGTGCACCTGAAGCTACCCCCACCAGAGCCAGTCAGGGAGAGTCTACAAGAATGAGTGTCAGATCCTTTGTATGTGGTGAGCTCATTCTTGTCACCTTTCCCAACCTGGCTGAGTGAGGTTACAGCAAAGTGGAATTCCCTCATCACTTCACCATCAGGATGCTTGAACAGAATCTTATGAACCAGAGAATTCCCCTCTTTCAATGCCAGGCATCTTTCCCTTTCACTAGGATACTGTGTGAATTTGTTGTGTCTCTGGAGGTCTAGCTATCTTCTTAGGGATTGGAAATCAATCAATCAATCAGTCTTTGTTAAGTTCTCACTATGTGCCAGACATGCACTGCCTCGTGTCTCTTTGAAGGCAGGGTCCCCTAGGTAGAAACGTTCTGCTAGACTGTACATTGTGGGAAAGCACCAGAGAATAGACCTGAGTGTTCAAATTGTGAGGAAGTGATGAGTGGTAATGAGGCTGATTTGGTTCTATGAGCGTATCTCTCTGGCTCTTCACATTGCTATTAATGACCTGATTCCCAGAAAAACAAAGTCTCTATAAAAGAAACAGAATTTGTAATGCCTTCACTTTCATAGGACCACTTGCACCAGTTCCATAAACTAAAAGAATAAGTATCAATAAAATCTCCAATTTTATCAATCTTGTCAAGAAGGTCTTAGTCTTCGGTCTTGTTTCTCAAGCTAGCTGAGAGCTATCTACACAGACCTTGTACCACAAGAGCCTCTCTCTTCCCCCTACTTTGCAGAGCCATTGTCAGTGGCCAGGACCATTCTAAGAGCCCCCCGCCCCAGACCCTAGGTCGAAGGAACAGTAGTGATGATATCTTGATTGTTGAGGCTATACATAATCAGAGCCTTTTCCTAACTCATTTAGTAGCTTGGATTGAGAAACGATCATGGATTCAGTTGTCAGCAGCCCATCTGTGCTTCTCTCTGCTGCAGTGGGGGATGTTGTGACTGACTGGCCTCAGCTTTGTTGTTTGTCAGCTCATGCTGCCCCTGACATTTCCTCCGTTGTGAAGGAGAAGGGAAAAAACATGTTTGGAAAGTCTCATGGCCAGTCCTTTCACCCAGCTTACAAGTTTGGTCCGCCCACTTGGATGTCCTTGCTGAAGCCCTGAGTCTGAGAACTAGTGGCTGCTGGTTCCCACTTCCTGGTGTCCTCTCTGTGTACACACTGACTGCAAGGTAGGAAGAGTGTGGATGACCTAATACAAGGTGGTCACTACAATGACAGAAGTGCTAGAAGCTTTTCTTTACAAAGCACTTTCACAGGAGAATCTGATCCTCTCAGTGTGCCCTCTGGGGTAGAGAGTACCTGAATCTCACCTGTGGAACAGGGACTAAGATTATAGTTCTTTCCACTACATTATGTTGTGATTCAAACAATTCCAGGATAAATTCCACTCAAGCACGATGGTGTGGTACAGAAATAACCCAATTGGCAGCATTTACTTCGAGTACAGTGAGGCATGTTCTTGGGCTCGTAAGTAACAGGGGGCCATAGAGGTCATCTGGTCATAGGGTTCCAGGATCAGAGACCATAGGACTGGAGATCCAGGGCTGGAAAGGACCTCAGAGGACAATGAGGACAATCCTTTCATTTTACAAATGAAGAAACTGAGGCAACCAGAGATTGAAGAATTTGTTTAGGATCAGAAAGCAAGTGAATGTCTGAGGCAAGGTTTGTATCTAAAATTTTCTGACTTAAAATCCAGCATGCTATCCACTATGTCATCCAAAAATAAAAAAATTTTTAATGAAATTTTATTTTTTTCAATTGCCAAAAATCGATTTTTTTCTCCCTCACACTCCCCAGCCCCCCCCCCCCCCAATTGGGGAAAAAGAAAAATCTTCTGACAGATATGCAAAATAAGTTACTACTTTGCCCACATTAACACATCTCTCTCTCTCTCAATTTGCATCACTTTTCTGTCTGGAAATGATATGCTCCATCTTTGGTCATTGGGAATGGTAGCTGATCATCTCATTGGTCAGAGTTCTTCCAAAGTTGCCTTTACAATGCAATTGGTTAAATCACTCTCCTTATTCTGTTCACTTGCTATCAGTTTATACAAGTCTTCCCAGATTTCTCTGAAGCTGTACCTTGCAAAATTTCTTATAGCATAATATTAAATTGCTTTCATATGTTGTAATCTGTTTAGACATTCCTAATTGACAGGCACCCCTTTGGTTTCCATTTCTTTGCCACCCCAAAAAAGAGTTGCTATAAATATTTTTGTACTTATAGTTCCTTTACCTCTTTTTTTTTAATCTTTGAGGTATATATAGCTTCTCAAAAATTACCAACCAACATGGAGCAATAACCCACAACCTTGGGATTAAAAGTCCCATGAGCTACACATTAAGCTGGCTGGGCTCAATCCATGGAGAATAATAGTGGCAATGACAATGGATGTTCGGATCCAGAAGGAATTCACTGAGGACAGGGCAGCCATATTTAGCTGGGCAAAAAAGAACAGATGTCTTTGTTTAGTTCCTACTCTACTGCTTGTCTGGTACAAAACTACTGTATCCTGAATAGTGGACCTCCTCTCCAGACCTCAGTTTTCTCATCTGTATGAAGCCCAGGCTTCCTGGGGATATTTTGAGCATGCCCAGTTTTCTAACATGGAAGCATGAATCCCCTACCCTATGGGTGGAGTAACTTATGAGCTATATATTAGGTGAACTAGACATGCTTAAAACATACCCAGAGAAACCCAGGCTACATGTAAAATGAACCTGCTGGACCTCTGGGGTCAACTCTACATTTAAAATCCCATGACTGTCTTTTTTTTTTTAAACATTTTTCCAATTACATATAAAGTTTTTTTAACATTCATATTTTTAAAAAAATTTGAGTTTCAAATTCTCCCTCCTTCCCCTCCCCCTTCTCTGAGACAGTAACTTGATATATTACTTATATGTATGCAATAATAGAAAACATATTTCCATATTAGTCATGCTATGAAAGAAAACACAGACCACCCCCCAAAAAACCCATAAAAAATAAAGTGAAAAATAGTATGTTTTGATCTGCAGTTAGATTCTGTTTTTCTCAAAGGGTGGACAGTATTTTTCATCATGAGTCCTAAAATTGTCTTGTATTGTATTCTGAGAAGGGCTAAGTCATTCACAGCTGCTCATCATGCAATATTGCTGTTATTGTATACAATGTTCTCCTGGCTCTGCTCACTTCACTTTGCATCAGTTCATAACGTCCAGATATTTCTGAATCCATTCTTCTCATCATTTCTTATAGCACAATAGTATTCCATTACAATCATATACCACACTCTATATAGCCATTCCCCAATTGATGGACATCCCCTTGATTTCTAATTCTTTGCCACCACAAGAAAAGCTGCTACAAATAGTATTGTACACATAAATACTTCCCTATTTTCCAGATCTCTTTGGGGGCACAGACCTATTAGTGGTACTGTTAGATCAAAGGGTATGCACAGCTCCATAGTCCTTTGGTGTGGTTCCAAATTGCTCTCCAGACACAACTCCATCAACAGTGCATTAGTGTCCCAATTTTCCCACATCTCCTTCAACATTTATCATTTTAATTTTCTGTCATATTAACCAATTCCATGGGTGTGGGTGGTATCTCAGAGTTGTTTTAATTTGCATTTCTCTCATCAATAGTAACTTAGAGCATTTTTTTTTATATGACTATGGACAGCTTTGATTTCATCTGCCTGTTCATATCCTTTGACCACCTGTCAACTGCAAAATGACTTGCATTCTTATAAATTTGACTCACTTCTCTATATATTTGAGAAATGATGCCCTTATCAGAGACACTTGCTGTAAAATTCATGCCCCACCCCCTGCTTTCTGCTTTCCTTCCAATCTTGGTTGCATTGATTTTGTTTGTGCAAAACTTTTTAATATAATCAAAATGATCCCTTTTACATCTCGTAATGCTCTCTACCTGACTTTGTCTTTCATTAACCCTGTCACTGACCTTTCTAAGATTTTTGGTTTTAACTCTGCTTACACTTCAAATAGCACCTCCCACCTCTATGTTTTCCTACTTCATTACTTATCTGCTTTCATTCTTGACCTTGGCTTGTTTAAAATCATGATCCTGGCTTTTAGCAGAGGAAGAACCTCTCAGACAAAAACCCCAAATAGAACAACTCTTCTGGAGAGAACTTCATACATGATTTTGCCTCTTCTGTCTCTTTGTCTTCGTTCAGATTGTCCCTCATGCCTGAAATATCTTCCCAACTCGCCTCTACTTTGTGGAGACCTCTGGCTTCTTACAAAGTTCAAGTCAAGTACTACCTCCCAAGGGAAGCCTTTCCTGATCCTCTCTGCCACTAGTGCCCTTTGAAATTATTATTCATTTCCAGTGTCTTTATTTTGTATTTAATTAAAATTTTTTTATTTCTCCCTTGTAGAGTATAAGCTCTGTGAAGTCCAAGATTCTCTCTCCCCCTCCCTATATCCTCAGGGCTCAGCAGCGCCTAGAATATATCAGATACTCAATAATGCTTGTTATTAACATAATACTATAACGTAACAAGCAAGTACTTGTTATTAATGGGTGAATAAATGAAATAATTCAAAGCCCAGCCCAGCACTTGATTCTACTGATTTAAAAAAAATGACCAGGTTTTTGTATAGAAAAAAATAGCTAGCCTGAAGAACTGGGAAAGGGAAACACTGGAATTTCTGTACATCCATCCTGTGATTCTGCCTCTCAATATCTTCAGGCAAATTTGATTTAATTCAACAAAGATTTATTAATCCTACTTACTGCAGGTAAGGCTGAAAGAAGGGACCCAACAGAACCATCCTAGGATGGAGTTGATTGAATCAGAGTAGGGTGGGGCAGGGAACAGGCGTCCCTTCCAGACTTTGCTGGGATGGTAAGCAGCACTGGAAGGGAAATAAAGCTTGCTTGGATACATAGGACTGTGAGACCTCAAGCCAGTCCTTGACCTCTCTTGCAATCCCTAATTCCATTCAAAGTTCATTTCAAGGGCCCGACTGCAGGAGACCTTTTCTAAGTATTAGTATTCTCCCCAAACACTCAAATTACTTTGCATGTATTTTATATTCCTATATCTATGTACTCGTTGTTAACCTCTAGAACGCAAATTCCCCGAGGGCAAATTGCAGTTTTCATTTTTGTCTTTCATTGTCATTCATTCAGTAAGCATTTATTAATCAATTACTCTGTACCATGCACTGTACTAGGCACTATAGATACAAAGATAAAGCAGTCCCTGCCCTAATGAGTTTACATTCTACAGGGATGATGTAACACATACCCAGATAAGTAGACACTCTGCATATGTGTGTGTGTGTGTGTGTGTGTGTGTGTGACAATATAACAAAATACAACCTGGAGGAGATTGGGCCCTAACAATGAGAAGAATCAGGGTAGCTTTCTTGGAGGAGGAGACACTTGGAGACCTTAAAGAGAGCCTGACTTTCCAAGGGGGGGAATGAGAAGGGAGAGGGCATTCAATATCTGGCATATTTTAGGTTCTTAACAACAGTTCATTGAATGGAACTACATGGAATTCTAGTGGTGACCTGGGCTTCCCCAAAGGGAGGGAAACCCTGCCATTGTTTTATGACCTGAGACCTACTGCTTCTATTAGGACAAATTAGTGGTCATATGCAGTAGAGGGAGACCTGAGTTCAAATTTGGCCTCAGACACATACTAGCTGTGTGACCCTGGGCAAGTCTCCTAACCTGTTAGCCTGTTTCCCATCTGCAGTTGGAGAAGGAAATGGCAAACCACTCCAGTATCTTTGCCAAGAAATTCCAAACGGGGTCATGAAGAGTTGGACATGACTGAAAAAATGACGTAACAACAATGTGTTCCTTAGTCTTTCCATCATGCTATTCTAGGCAGGGCTACTGATAATGACTACAAGAGCCTGAGCTTTGTTAAGCTATTATCAGAGCAAGCCCATAGTTCATTTCATACTGGGGGTCCAATAGCTACTAGGGCCTCTAGTCAACCACTGATAATAATAGATGAGTCTGAACTCATAGCCATCACTGTGCGTTCCACACATACTGGCTATCCCTATTCCCCTCTCCCTGAACTCTCCATCTGTGGTTTGCTGGTATGATGAGTGGTTTAGAACAGATGCCCCTTCGTGACAAAGACCAAGAGAGAGACCAGCCAAATGAGGGACCTCAGATGCCCAGGAAGCACCAACCTACAACTTTTGGAAGTTATTATTTCAATCTATTTTTTCCTTGGAGGAAAAAAAGATCATTTTAAACCATTTTAAAAACTCTTAAATCAGGACCCAGTGATTTGTGAAACTGCTTGCAACTGACCGCAGTCTCTGCCTTTGTGGTGGAGCATGAAGGTGCTATTTTTAAATTGTGATAAACAGCTCCCTTTTAACTGTTTAGGGTCCTTCCTTTCTTTATTCTTTTAACTCCCTCCTTGGAAAGGCACCCACCCACACCCACACCCACACCCACACAGCTCGAAGCAATATTCTGTTACTTTTTGGAGCTGGTCAATCTGGCATATTCCTGGGCCAGTCAATTTTAAAGTGCCATTTAAATATCAGCTATAAAAAAGAAGGATTATTATTCCCATATCAGTCTAGATTTGTGATTTCATCAATGAAGGGAAATCCTGGTGTGTAAACACTTCTGCTGCCAGAGCACATCACCATTCACCTTGATACAAGCCCTTTCCAAAGTGATCAATGGTGAACGTATCAGATTCTTGTCTCTCACCTTCCTCCCCAGAATGATGGGCCAGATCTTTATACCCCTGAGCTTCTGCCCAAGATTCACGAAGGCTCGAACACAAGTCAGCCCAGTGCCAGGCGTGGAAGGAAGTGAGAAAAAGAGGAGGAAGAAGAAAGTTTCTTAAAGTTGTTATTTTGAATCTTTTCTTGAAGTGTTGTTTTTTTTTTTTTTGTGGAAGAAAGATGACAAGGAGGGAACGTGTGTTATTTATAGTTGAACTGATTCAAACTAATTGGGGAGAAAAGTCAAGCAGAACCGATGAAAAGCCTTTATTTGAAAAGGAACGATTTTTAGATTTTCAATGTCATGTGGAAGAGTCAGGCACTATCATTTCCATAAAATGGGGGCAGGCCCACTGACCCATGAAACACAGAACTCATGGTCCATCAGATGAGAAGCACAAGCTACTCATTTTGGACAAAGGTATAGTCTGGATTGTTTACCCTTGACTCTCTGCATCTTACCCAGTCTTTTCAGTACCCCATACTCTCCTCCACTGGAGAGTTCTGATCTCTCATTGATATAGTTACTTCTGAGTCTTGATCTAGATCCCAAGCTGCAAGCTTGATTACCCATTACCAAATTCATATCCTGTCCACCTACACTACATGGACCAGGAGTACAGACTTTTAATTGGTGGCCATCTTCACTGCCTGGACTATGCTTCCCAGGTATCCCTCATGAAAAGCTTCTGATTGTTGATCATCTCGTCTTGTTGGTCAGGACATGTACAGGAACTCAAACAAGGCCAACAAAGAACGGCCTACTCCAAGACAATTAACTTTAGTCTGGCTAATTGGTAATCAGTGGTTGGCGGCTCATAATCAGCCATCAACCTCTCTCAAGTTACTCCTAGAATCCTGAGGGGAGAAGTATTTAGCTGTCTTCTTGGGATCCAACTCACCAGTGCTAATGGGAATTGGGAGAGTGAACTCAGAGTGGGAATTGGGGGGGTGGTGTTACATGTCAATGATCTTTAAAATCTTGGAGAGAATAAGAGATGCCACAGAATTGATTTTGATTCTTGCAAAATCCTAGAATGTGGTTTTTAAAGAGACGGTTTATATATGCCCTTACCAAAAGGTGCTCACCAAAAGGTGATTGAGACAGACTGACTTAATTTACTTTTTTGGACACTTTTAGAGTTAACAAATTAGGAGAATTGTGTAGACAGGTCACCTTAATTTCAGCAAGATATTACATAGCCTAGTTAGACTGGGTCCTTTTCTCCAGGGGAGATATATAGGCAGAAAGAGCTAAAATGATTGAAGAATCCATTAAGTACAACCCCTAATATAGAAGGAATTCTACCAACCACTGTGTTTATCCTTATCTTGCCTTCTTGTGATTGGTGGATTCAAAGGAGGATGAGTCCCAGCTCCCTTTGGGAACTTTAGTAGCAATCCCATAGACCAGGGATGAGGAACCTGCGGCCTTGAGGCCACATGTAGCCCTCTAGGTCCTCAAGTGTGGCCCTTTGACAGAATCCAGACTTCAAGTTTGACCACATGTGGCCTCGAGGTCTCAAGTTCCTCACTCCTACCATAGACCTTATCCTCCCTTCCTCCAGATGGAGTACAGTCAATAGAACCCTGGGCCTGGAGTCAGATCCTGAGTTGAAATCTAGCCTCAGACACTTAGGAGATGTGTGACCCTGGGCAAGTCACAGTTTCTTTGACTGTAAAATAGGGATAATTGTAACACCTACCTCATATTTATAAAAATCACTTAGGACAGTGCCTGGCCCATAGTAAACACTATATAAATGCTATTATAATTATTAATACATAACTGCTTAATCCCTTACCTCCTAAACCCCAACTCCTCAACACACACACACACACACACAAAATTAATCCATAAGGTTCTGGGAAGGAATAGTGTCTGGACCACTTGTGTTTGCTGTTAGATTTCTTAGAATCAGAAACAATATTGAGACCTGGTAGGATGGTGATGTGGTTGGAATGTGTTCTCTTCAGTCTGCTTTGTCTACTAGACTGTCTTGTATTATAGTCATCCCACATCATAGCTAGATCTTCCAAGAATGAGGTTTTGTCCCTAGATCTTGAAATCCAGGACTGGACTGATGGTGAAGAAAGTCTGGGGCATTTAGAGGACTGTGTACTCCTGATGAGTTAATAAATAATGTGATATGGTAGCCAAAATTGTGTGGGTAATCTAAGGTCTCATTAGTGTGAGGGAGGCCATGGTCCCACTTTAATTACTCCACACCCAGAGTTCTGTGTCTAATTCTGGGGGCCCTGAAAAACTGGGGCATGCCTAGGAGACAGGATATAACTGGAAATCACCCCCATACTTAGAATCAGCTTAGTTCCTATTTTCAGCTATTTGAAGGGTTTTGCATAGAAGAGTAATAATTAATAATGATGATAATATTTATATGGCCCCTACTATGTGCCAGGCACTGTGGTAAGTACTTTAAAAATATTATCTCATTTGATCCTCACAAGAACTTGGGGGTAGGCATAATTATTATCCCCATTTTATTGATGCAGAAACTAAAGCATACAGAAGTTAAGTGACTTGCCCAGGGTCATTGGCCAAGTGTTTGAGGCCACTTTTGAACACAGGTCTTCTTGACTCCAGGCACAGTGCTCTAACCTCTGTGACACTGAGCTGACCTAGATTAGAGTTTTGCTTGGTCCCAGAAGCTAGAACATAGAGCTCTGGGGTGGGAGTTTCAGAGAGGCAGATTTTGGTTTGATGTAGGGAAAATATGTAGGGGCATGTTGGGGCAGCTAAATGGACAGTGGATAGAGTGCTGGGCCTGGAGTCAGGAAGATTCATCTCCTTGAGTTCAAATCTGGCCTCAGACACTTGCTAGCTTTGTGAACCTGGGCAAGTCCCTTAACCTTGTTTGCCTCAGTTTCTTCCTCTGTCAAATGAGTTGGAGAAGGAAATGGCAAATCACTCCAGTATCTTTGCCGAGAAGACCCCAAAAGGGGTCACAAAGAGTCATATGACTGAACAATAAAGGAAAATATTCCCAACAGATATAATAAAATGCAAAGGTTTCCACAGAAGGCAGGTAGTTAGTGTCCAGTCATGTGAAGTTTCTAAACAAAGCCCCACAGGCCATTTGTCAAAAATGTTGTAGGAAGCATTCCTGCCTGGTGTGGATGGAACAGGCCCCTTCCCATTCTGAGGGATTCCCCGAGCATGTTCTCCCTTGCATTTCCAAGCCTCTCTCTGTATGCTGTCTCCATATTGTTCATGAAAAAGGACTTGTTGACCCAAGTTAAGCCTCCACCTCTTTCCTGCCTGAATGACCACAGAAGCTCAAACAACAGAACAGTCCAAATGATGAACGGCTTACCTTATTTACTCTGCCTGTTACAACCACAGGATCCAAACAACAGAGGCAGTCCCTGGCAGGCTGGCTTTGTATTGGGCTTGTTCTGGGGAGGGAATCAATATTGCAATCAGCTATTCAAAAATCATTATATCCTTTTTTTCCCCCTAAAGTGGAAACATTTGTTATGGCCTACAGTGGGAAAGGCAGGGTACAATTTAACTTGTTAAACTTTGGAAAAAGCCGGAGGGAAGAGAAGAAACCCATCATTTCCAAGTAGGAGACATTCATCCTCCCAAAGATTCAGCAGCTTTTTACACTCTTTCGCTATGTGCCTTTCCTCTCTTAAAACACACACACACACACAGACACACACAGACACACACGTATCTCCACAGGGAGATTTTTGCAATTTAAATATAAGGAAGAAATATATTCTTTTTTTTTAAATCTGGTATTGCTATTTTTTATTACACTTCTCTTTTCAATGGCTTTCCCTCTGCTCTTACTCCCTCCCTTAAAATAATTAAGAAAAACAAATCAACACATTTAATAATATATGCTTCATTCTGTACCCATAGGCCACCACCCTTTGGAATCTGACCAAGTCTGTCATTTCCTTATGGGCAAGATGAATAAATCATAGGATCACAGATTTAGGGCTGGGAAAGACCTTAGAGGTCACTCTGCATTTTAAAGATGAGGAATTTCAGACTGAGAAAAGTTAATTAGCTCCCCCAGGATCACATAGCTAGTAAGTGTCTGAGGGAGGATTTGAACTCAGCCCTCAATTCCAGGGTTAGCATTATATCACCTGTATAACTATATATAAAACATAGTTAGATGAATTTAGAGAGGATTGAATGCCCAGGCTGGTCCGATGAGGCTTCTCTCTCAGAGGAAGGGAGGGGGAGGCAAGATACACAGGCAGAATCAACTAGGACTCAGGAGACAAGGAGAAAATATATTCTCAACAAGAAAAATAATGGAGTCTCTTATCCAAAGCAGTCGCCAGGTCCAGGTGTGACCTGACAGGGACTGTATTGTGCAAATCTAGGACATGGGCTGTGTTAATAATGGAGTGTAAGGGGGCACAGAAACCACTTTGCTTAGGAAGTCTAAGCATGTACTGCATGAGAGAGATGGGCTGACAGGCCATTGGTAAAAGAGTCACAGAAACACCGAGGATTAGTTTCTGGCAGAGCTCCAGGAGAGCAGGGATGGAGGGCACTGACTCCCCTTGGTGCCGTCCCCTCTGAGGTCTTAGCCTCGCCAGAATGGGGAGGGCCACGCCTCATTCCTGCAGCTCCATCTCCCTCTTCCATTTCCCCCCAATACAGCTTTTCTTAGAGAAAGCCAAAATAATAATAATAACAAAGAATAACAATAATGGAACTCCTTTAGATGGGAAAGCAAAAGCAGCGAATTTAACTGAAGCTGGACTGGTCCCCGCCTGGGAAGTGACCACGTTGTCCTCTGCATGGACATAGCAGGCCCAGCTGATCACCCCGGCTAATGTAACATAACTGGTCAAGACATAACAAGCAATTTCCAAAGGATGGAGCTGGCTGAGAAATGAAACCCAATGTGACTGCGGGAGTCTGGCCCCAGCACAACCAATGGGGAATTCTGCTCTAAGATGTGCATAGAAATAAAGACTCTTTGAAATAAAAATTGAACAGTGTGGCTGGTAAAAGGAAACCAAATGTGATTTGTTTTTTTCTCCCTTCTCTCCCTCCTGCCCCCCTTACCACATGGTTTCCATGTGGCGCATGGAAGTCATTAACTGTTATTGTTGAATGCCATATTTGTTTGGCAATAGTAATGTATGTGGGTTTGTGTGATGCCTGGGTGAGCAAATAAGAAAGTCTCTGCCCTTGGGTGTACTATGTAAGGGTATAAACAATACCGTGGAAGGAGAAAAGACGGGAGACTGAATGGGGAGGGACCCTTGGCCCCGGCTGGTGGGCCTGTTTGACAGAAGGACAGGTTAGGGGAAGGGGATCTTTGATATTCTTTTAGGGCTTCAGGTGTGGGGTAAGTAGGATGGATAGAGGGATGGAAGGATGGGAAATAGCAGGAAAAGGCAGGGGAGAGAGGTGAGGAGGAGGGAAGCCCAAGGTTAAGGTCACAACCCAAGGAACTTGGATGCAGGGTGGAATGGGAGGGGTTAGTCAGAGACAGGGGAAGGAAGCAACTGGAAGAAAGCTTGGTTTGCAGGAGAATCTGAAGAACAATTGTGACTGAAGGCTGGGGAAGAAGAGACTTCTTGTTGGGCTCTGGAGTCAGAGGACCGAGTTTGAATCCCTGCTCTGCCTATGGGATCTCAGGCAAAGTCACCTAATGTCTCCGGGTCTTGTATCTTTCCTTATCAACATAAAGTGGGGGTCTCTATTTCTTTCCAGCTCTGAAATTCTATGACTGTAACCTTGTTAAAGTGGTTTATGGTTTATTTTTACTTCAATTTTATCTCTATTGCTGGTCATTTTTTTCATTATTTGTTTTTTGGACTGGACAGGAGATTTCAGCAGCAGGGACTGACTTAATTTCTGCAATTTATGGTCTTCGAGACTTGCTTGGAGTGCTAGGAGGGATTGGGGTCACAAAGCCGAGATGTCTCAGCAGCAGGACTCAGTTCAGGCTTGGCTGAGTCCAATGTCAGCTCTCTTTCCCCACTCATTCCACCTTGATGCCTCTCTGGGTCCACCAAGTAGGACCACAAACAGTTAATAAGACACAATACAATAATGCAACGTGGTTTTGTCAGTGTGAGAATTTCTTCCACCAATCCAGAGCCGTAATTTATCTTAGCTGCCTGAGATTCAGAGTCAATGATTGCACAGCCAGACAGAGAGTATCAGAGACAGAATCTGAATTCAAGACTTTCTAATTCCAAGTCTAGCACTTTCACTACCAGCCATATTGAGGAAGAACCTCGTATTATACATCCAGTACCATCTCACTGCCCTTACCAGCATTAGGAAGTGATTTGAGTATCCTTCTTAAGGGGACATTTTTTAAGAACGTCAAAAATATAACTAGTCACTCAGCATTTCTAAGTTGGAAAATTCATCCCATGCTTTAGGTCTAAATGTCAATGGGCTAAACGTCAACCACGGCTTAGACTCCCAATATTTAGCACTGTTTTCCTCAGCTATTAAGCATCAAGGACCAAAACAGTTCAGAGAATGCAGAAAACAGGACCCAACAAGGGCTGGCCAGCCGGGGCTTCCCTCACCCTCACTGTCACTGGCTCCCATGCTTCTCTGGGCCAGGCATCATCCAGAATAAAGAGGAGGACCCTGGGGTTAACATCCCCACCTCTGCCCTTATGAAACCTCTGCCACATTTTAAGTTGCCTGAGAGGTTTGCATTCACCAGTGGAAATAAATGAACCAAGCTGGTGAAAGAACATAGGAGATGCCAGCTAGGTCTTTGGAGAGAGGGATGGATAATTTTAGAAACCAAATAACACAAGGAGGGACATCATAATGCCACAGTAGTTCACAGATTCGAAAAAAAATGTAAGGGTAGACGATTTGGGGTGAACTGATGGGGAGCTCTGGAAACCTAGGCAAACCAAAATGACAGCTTATGTTTTTGTAACCAAATGACTCAAGTAACTGGAGTAGTAAATGGGAAGGAGAAATGGGAGGAGGAGGAGGAGGAGGAGGAGGAGAGAGAGAGAGAGAGAGAGAGAGAGAGAGAGAGAGAGAGAGAGAGAGAGAAGGAGGGAGAAGGAAGGAGGGAGAGGGAGGGCTAGGGAGAGAGAGGGAGAAAGAGGAAGGGGGAAGAGGGAGGGGGAAGAGAGAGGGAGAGAGGGAGAGACACAGAGAGACACAGAGAGACACAGAGAGAGAAGGAGAGAGAGGGAGGGAGGGAAGGGGAGAGAAACTGAGAAAGGGAAACATTAGCCATTAGCAAAACAAGACATACAGAGAAAGAGATGGTGGGGGGGGGGCGGGGGGAAGAAGACATACAGACAGAGACATAGTGAGACCCAAAGAATGTTGAAGGCGGGCAGGTAGGCAGCCAGCCCTCTTCCATGCTCTGGAATTTTGAGCCCTGGAATACTCCAGCTAAATATCAAGGTGCTGGAATAAACAGGCCCCTTCCTCCTGCACAGGTTTGTTGAATGCTTTCTTCCCCAGGAATAGCACTGTGCCCAGCTGGCTGCCAGGGAGAGGCGGTCCACTGGCTGGGTTCCAGTTGGCTGGCCTGCGGTGCTGTCATAGCGCCCTGGGAGCTCAGCAGGAGAGAATATCACTATGGCCTCAGGGGTGGCTTTGGACTCCAGGCTGCCCTGTGGTTCAGGGAAAAGAAATCAGCTTTTGCAAACTGAAGGCCAGAACCTCAGCTCACAGGTCAGAGGAGACAAGTGATTAAGAGACATGAGGTGTGGCTATCTGGGCTGGGTAAGGGATGGGGAATGCAAAGGTGGGAACCGCCCCCTTCCCGGTCCAATTTCAGCAGCAGAAAATTGGAAGGAGCCTTAGAGATAATAGACTTTTACATTTTACAGATGAGGAAACCAAGTCCTGAGAGGCTAAGTGAGCTGCCCAAAGTCACACAGCTACAGAGTAGACATATAAAAGCTTGAATCCTGGACATCATATCCTGAATTAGATGCGCTTTTCCCAAGTGGGGGTGAGTCTTCCAAAGACTAAGAGTGGATCCTGATAATGACCTGGGGTAAATTGCTGGCCTGAGGGGTGGGGTGGGGGCCGTCAATTG
Organism: Gymnobelideus leadbeateri; assembly: GCA_011680675.1. Lineage (NCBI taxonomy): Eukaryota > Metazoa > Chordata > Mammalia > Diprotodontia > Petauridae > Gymnobelideus > Gymnobelideus leadbeateri. The sequence goes on from WOXC01004382.1 coordinate 1,616,544, forward strand.
CTGTCTCTAAGTTTTTCTTTCAAGACTGAACAGGTTTATATGAGTAGTGAACTGGGAGATCCAGAAAGCTGGATTCTAATCTTAATTCTGCCTCTTTGTAGATGTATGACCTGGCTATCTGCCCTGCCTACCCCAGAGGGCTGTTTCAAGGTGCCAGTAAGATAAAGCCAAGTGGAAAGTGCCTCCAAATCCCCAGTATGGTCTGTGTTATTATTAAGGTGGTGATATTATTAAAGTCTGACCTGAAACAGGGAGGAAGGGTAGACTAGATTAAATAATCACACCCAGCCATAATCAGGGCCCTCCCATTGTTTGTTCCTGACTTTATTTGTGTGAAATGTTTGGTAATTGTGTTCATATAGTTCCTGGGTTTGTCTTGGCAGGTAGACTCCCAAGTATTTTATATTGTCTGCAGTTATTTTAAATAGAATTTCTTTTTCTCTCTTCCTGCTGGACTGGTAATGTGTAAAAATGCTAATGATTTATACGGTTTTATTTTATATTCTTCAACTTTGCAGAAAGTTATTATTTTAACTAATTTTTTAAGTATAGCATTATAGCATCTGCAAAGAGTGATAGTTTGGTTTCTTCATTGCCTTCTAATTTGTTCAATTTCTTTTTTTTTCCTCTTACTGTTATAGGTAGTATGTCTCGCACAATCTTGAATAATCGGGGTGATAATGGGCATTCTTGCTTTAACCCTGATCTTTTGGGGGCAGTTTTTAGCTTATCCCTGTTAAAGAGAATATTTGCTAATGGTTTTAGATAGATACTATTTATCATTTTAAGAAAAGCTCCATTTGTTTCTATACTTTCTCATGTTTTTAGTAGGAATGAATGTTCCATTTTGTCAAAGAGCTTTTTCTGCATCTATTGAGATAATCCTATGATTTTTATTGCTTTTGTTATTGATATGGCCAGTTATACTTATAGTTTTCCTAATATTGAGCCAGCCCTGAATTCCTGGTATAAATTCCATCTGGCAATAGTGTGTGGCCTTGGTATATTATTGTATTCTCCTTGCTAGTATTTTATTTAAAACTTTTGCATCAATATGTTATTAGGGAAATTGGTCTATAGTTTTCTTTCTCTGTGTTTGCTCTTCCCGCTTTAGGTGTCAGCACCATATTTTTGTCATAAAAGGACTCTCCGTCTTTGCCTATTTTTCCAAACAGTTAATATAATATTGGAATTAATTACTTTTCAAATGTTTAGTAGAATTCACATGTGAACTTACCTGGTCCTGGGGATTTTTTCTTAGGGAGTTCATTTATGGCTTATTCAATTTCTTTTTCTAAGACAGGTTATTTAAGTATTCTATTTATTCTCTGTTAATAGGAGCAATTCATATTTTTGTAAACATTCATTCATTTCACTTAGATTATTGGCATATAATTAGGCAAAATGGCTCCTAATATTGCCTTAAGATCCACTTCATTTGTAATGAATTTATCTTTTTCAGTTTTAATACTGGTAATTTGGTTTTATTTTTTTAAAAAATTAACTAATGGTTTTTTATTTTATTTCATTTTGCATAAAACTAGCTCCTAGTTTTATTTATTAATTCAATGGTTTTCTTACTTTGAATTTTATTAATCTCTCCTTTGATTTTTAATGTAGTGTTTAAGTTGGGATTTTTAATTTGTTCTTTCTCTAGGTTATTTTTTAATTGGAGACACAATTCATTGATTGGCTCTTTCTCTATTTTATTGATGTAGGTGTTTAGAGATATAAATTTTTCTCTACGTACTGCTTTGGTTGCATCCCATAAATATCAGCATGTCATCTCATCGTTGTCCACTTTAATGAAATTATTTGTTATTTCTATGATTTGTTCTTTCAGCCACTTGTTCTTCAGGATTAGAATACTTAGTTTCCAATTAATTTTTAATCTATGTTTCCTTGGCCCTTTATTAAACGTAATTTTTATTGCATTATGGTCTGGAAAGAGTGCATTTAGTATTTCTGCTTTTTCTCATTTGGTTGTGAGGTTTTTATGCCCTAATACATGATCAGTTTTTGTATTGGTGCCACGTACCACTGAAGAAAAGGTATGTTCCTTTCTATTTCCATTCAATTTTTTAATAGGTCCATCATATCTACCTTTTCTAAAATTTAAAATTTTTCTTATTTATTTTATGGTTAGATTATCTAGTTCTCAGAGAGGAAATCTGAGATCCTCCACTAGTATTTACTATTTACTAAATACAATAGTATTTACTATTTCCTACTGTAATTCATTTTATTTTTCCTTTAAAAATTTGGTTGCCGTGCCATTTGGTGCATATATGTTTAGTACTGATATTACTTCATTGCCTATGGTACCTTTTAGTAAAATGTTGTTTTCCAGTTTATCTTTTTAAATTAGATCTATTTTTACTTTTGCTTTGTCTGAGATCATGACTGCTACCTCTGCTGGGTTTTTTGTTTTTGCTTTTTTAGAGGGCAACTGGGGTTAAGTGACTTGCCTAAGGTCACATGGCTAATTAAGTGTTAAGTGTCTGAGGCCAGATTTGAACTCAGGTCCTCCTGACTCCAGGGCTGGTGCTCTATTCACTGTGCCACCTAGCTGCCTGCTGTTTTTTTTTTTAACCTCAGCTGAAGCAAAATACCTGTTCTTTTTCTCCCTTCCCCTATCTACTAGTGGATTCCTTTTTTTACCCCTTAGTTTCATTTCTTTGAAATCATCCTATTACAGTCAACTCATACTTGTCTTCCAACTGCCCTACTAATGATAAAGTTCTTAAGAGTTAAAAGTATCTTCTTATATAAGAATGTAATGAGTTTAACCTTATTGAATCCCTTATGATTTCTCTTCCATGTTTACCTTTTTATGCTTCTCTGAGTCTTTTGTTTAAATGTCAAATTTTATATTTAATTCTAGTCTTTTTATCACAAATTCTTGGAAGTCCTTTATTTCATTAAATTCCCAGTTTCCCCCCCGAAAGATTATATTTAGTTTTGCTTGTAGGCATTTTTGGTTGTAATTCAAGCTCTTTAGCCTTCTAGAATATCATATTCCAAGCTCTTTAATTCTTTAATGTGGAAACTGCTAAGTCTTGTGTGATCCTGACTGTAGCTCCACAATGTTTGAATTATTTCTTTCTGGCTGCTTGTAATATTTTCTCCTTGACTTGAAAGCTCTGGAATTTGGCTATAATAACCTGGGAGTTTTCATTTGGGTATCTATTTCAGGAGGTGATTGATGGGTTCTTTCAATTTCTATTTTACCTTCTGATTCTAGGATATCAGGGTAGTTTTCCTGGAATGTGTAGGCTCTTTTTTTGATCATGGCTTTCAGGTAGTCTAATAATTCTTAAATTATCTCCTCTGTATCTATTTTCCAGGTCAGTTGTTTTTTTCCAATGAAATATTTCACATTTTCTTTTATTTTTTTTTCATTCTTTGGACTTTGTTTTATTGTTTCTTGGTGTCTTGTGTAGTCAGTTTCTATTTTTGCCAATTCTAATTTTTAAGGAATTATTTTCTTCAGTGAGAGTTTGTAATTCTTTTTCTATTTGGTCAATTCTACTTCTAAAGTAATTCTTTTCTTTATGGAATTTTTGTACATCTTTTCCCATTTGGTCAATTCTGCTTTTTAAGAAGTTTTTTTCTTCAGTGGAATTTTGTACCTCTTTTTACCAAGTTGCTGACTCTCTTTTCATAATTTTCTTACATCATTCTCATTTTTTCCTCAATTTTTCCTCTACCCCTTATCTGATTTTGAAAATTCTTTGTAAAAATTTCCAAGAATTCTTACTGGGCTTGTGTCCAATTCAGAGTTTTTCTTTGAGGCTTTGCTTATAGCTATTTTAACACCATGGTTTTTTTTCTGAGTTTGTGTCTTGCTTGATCTTTCCTGTGACCATAGAAAATTTTTATGTTCCAGGTTTTTTTTTTTTTTTTGTACATATTCCCAGTCTATTTCTTAATTTTTAACTTTAGGTTAAATAAAGTTAGGCTTTGCTCCCTATGTGGAGGGAACAATGTACCTAGCTTCAGATTTTTTGTGCTACTGTTTTCAGAGCTAGTTAGGGAAGAAGAGGTCTGTAAGTTTTTAGTTTTTCAAAAGTAGTATTATTTTAGGGGCAGCTAGGTGGTGCAGTGAATAGAGCATGGTCCCTGGAGTCAGGAGGACCTGAGTTCAAATCCGGCCTCAGACACTTGACACAATTACCAGCCACGTGACTTTGGGCAAGTCACTTAACCCCAACTGCCCCCCAAAAAGCAAAAAAAAAAAAGTAGTATGATTTAATTAAAGGTGTTGTCACAACTCTCCTGGCCTGTGCTCTGGTCTTTTTCTCTTTTGTAACCACAGGTCTAGCTCTCCTCTTGACCCTGGAACTAAGACTAGTTCCCCTGCTCTCCTACAGCCACAAGTGCTAGTGCTCCTTTCTTTCTTGGACCTGAGACCAGGATCCCTGCTCCCCTGTGAGTGCCCACAAGCATTCTTCTCCTCCTTGGTACTATGACTGGAGTCCCTGCTCCTCTGTAGGCTCAAGTGCTAGTGTGCTAGTGTTCCTCTTCACTCTGGAACTTCATATGGGGAATGTAACAGTGTTTGCACCCAGTGCCAACAATGGGCTCTTCTGTAATCCCTTTCTGACCAGTTGTCCAATATCCTCCATCATTTGGAGGCCAAGAGCTCCCAATACTGCTGCTGCCACCAATTTAGCTGCCTCTAAGGCCCACTGCTGGATCCAAGTCTGCCCTGTTCTCTGGGCCCAAACACTACCCCAGTGAGACAGATCTTTCCAGATGACCTCCTAAGTTGTGTTGGGCTAGAAAACTGTTTTACTCTAAACTTCTGTTGGTTCTGCTGCTCCATACCTCCATAAGCTGTTTGGAGGAGAATTTGGTAAAGTTTAGATGAATTCCTGCATCTACTCTGCCATCTCTTCCCCTTTCCCTTTTACTGTATCTTACAGGACGATAGTACTCCATCCCAATCATATACCACAACTTGTTCAGGCATTCCCCAATTCATGAGCATCTCCATAATGTCCAATTCTTTGTCACTACAAAAAGAGGTGCCATGAATATTTTGTACATGTGGGTCCTTTTTTCTCTTTCTTTGATGTTTTTGGACCCCCTCTATTTTCAACAGTTACTGCTTTCTACCTTGGAAAATAGAGTCGTATTTCTACAGTTGACATAGAAGTGATATACTAGAATCAACAAAGAATCCAGAACCAGAAGAGTTGAGTTCAAATCCTGATTCTACCACTTGCTGCCCATTTGACCCAGAAAACCCCCTCTTTGGCCTCAGTTTCCTCATCTCTAAAATGAAGGGATTAGATGAGGTGATCTCGAAGACGACTTCCAGCTCTAAATCTCATGATTTTTTTTTTCATAAAAACATTTTTGTCTTACACGAACACTTCTCAATTCAATTTTTCTTTCCAGGTAACTTCTTCATTGGGTTTCAATTCCCTCTTAAATAAATGATTTTATTCTGGAAATACTTCTCTGCAGGTTTTTTCAATACACAAATATATTCTCTGCATCCCCAATAAATAAAATCAAAAGGCATCTAACTCATCCTACAATGGGAGAGAAAGGAGTGTTTCATTGTTCTTTAAAAACCCTGAAGCTGGTACTTCAGTCCAACCTGAGAAATCTCAGCGGTCATTAAACACAAAGATCAACCATGAACCTCAGTGGTAAAAAACCTGTTCCCCATTGCCTGAAGGGTAAAACACAAACTCCTGGGCTTGGCATTTAAAGCTTTTCATGGTCTTGCCCCTTCCTCCCTTTCTCTTCTTCCATCACATTATTCCCCTTCATGCCCTGTACATTCCAGCCAAATTGGATTTATTACTGCTTCCTATACATGACCTTTCATCTTCTGTCTCCATACCTCTGTGCATATGGATCCCCATACCTAGAATGCACTTCTTCCTTACCTTTACCTTTTAGAAGTCATCTTTAAGGTTCATCTCACAGGGACACCTGACAACCCTTTACTGGTTCCCCCTAGTTTTTGGTTCTTTCTTTTCAAATTATCTTATATCTGTTCATCTTTGTAGCCCCTGGGGGTGTCTACCCAGTCACAAAGTTAGTAGTCACATAAGACTATCCAAAGGTCAAGATGCTCTTTGGGTCTCTAACTCCTCAAAACCATCACTCATGAGCCCCCACTGATGTATTTACTTTTACTAGTCAGAGGACACAGTTCAAAGCAAAGGTATTTTATATAACATAGTAAGAAAAGCAGAAGTAGAATCTTCCCCTCCCCCGATACACCTAAGACACATTCACCTACAGATACATGTATCCCACCCAGAGTGGGATGAGTGGACACATGTAAAGAGGTACGTGAATAAAGAAACTGTATGCTTGGGGCCTGTGTATGGAGGGGCATAAATATAGGGAATATATGTGCCTTGAGCACATGTGTAAGGAACATGTATGGATGAGACATACATGGGAAAGGGCACACAGGAGGAACACATGTGGCCGAGATGTATGTGTGGAGGGAAGATTTGCATATCTGATGCTGTGAGGCTATTGATGTCTTCGGGTAATATCAGTGAGCTGCTCCTACCTGGCTGGTCTCCACCAAAGAGTCTTTCTTTGCTGGGGCCACAGTCTACACGGGAGGGTATTCTGGGGGAGTGAGTCCCACTGGGCCCATGGCTATAAGGCTTTTCTTTGCTTCTCACTTGTGGCTTCAGCTTCATGCTCTCTACTCCTCATGAAAAGAGTGGGCACTATCGTTCTCTTTCAGTTCAAAGTTATGAAGCTCTTCAGCTCTTTTGGAAAACTAGCAGCCCAGGCCATAGTCCTTCCCTACAGGGAAGAAACAAAAGACAAGGATTCTTACTTCCCCCAAGCTGGTTAACTAAAGTCAATCATTAGTAAATAAAAAGTGACCATTGTCAAGCATATGTGTTTTCAAAGGAACAAATATTTCTTTGAAGAAAGACATTTTCTTCCTCTCCCCATTGAATGGTTAATAACCTATATACTTAAGCAGATTTTAGCATCACAAGAGAGAAGGCACCATTGGGGAATGGCTGAACAAGCTGTGGTATATGATTGGGTAGCTGAGAGGCCAGCTTTGGCCTTACTCCATTTTGGGACTCCACAGCATTTCTGGTCTATCTCTAGACCTGCTATCTCCACTTGAACCTTCACTTCCTTTCTGGCTATCACCTCCACTCTCTCCCTCCTAGAAAACTGGGCTCCACCCACTGGAACCATCCTGGGCTTTGGTAGGCCAGCTTTGGTCTCATCTTGTCTGGCTCTAGGCCTTCTCAACAATTTCAAAGCATCTCAAGCCATGTCACTATGAGTACAACCCATTTATGTTTTGTCTTTCCCCATTGGGATATACGCTCTTTAGGAACAGGGGCTGTCTGCCATACCTTCATACACATCCCCAGGGCCTATCAGAGCATCTGGCACATAGTAAGCACTTAATAGATGCTCTCTCTTGGGACAACTAAGTGGTTCAGCAAATAGAGTGCTGGGCCTGGAGTAAGGAAGACTTGAGTTCAAATTTGACTTCAGACACTTAACTAGCTGTGTGATCCTGGACAAGTCACTTAACCCTATTTGCCTCAGTTTACTCATCTGTAAAATAAGCTGGAGAAGTAAATGGCAAATCACTCCAGTATCTTTGCCAAGAAAACCACAAATGGGGTCACAAAGATTCAGACATGACTGAACAATCACAAATCAATCAATCAATCACCACATAGAAAGTGCTTTGCTTGATCAATGCAGGTAGCCAGTCTAGATGACAGAAGTCCTAAAATGGATCACAGGGGTCATGAATTTGGACCTTAGAGGTCATCTGGTCCAACCCCTTCATTTTACAGATGATGAAATGAGGCCCAGAGAGGTTCCGTGACATGCTCAGAATCACACAGCAAGTGAGTGCCAGAGCCAGGACTTGTACCCGGGTCTCCTTTAGACCTGTGCCATGCTCTTTCCCAACCATGTCCTATGACTGAAAAAACACCAGAGGTGCCCCCTCTTCCAAACATGGATGACATATGTGCTCTGTGGCAGAGAGGAGAAGCCGCACCTCTGCATTCTTGACTTTGGGGCAAGGATCTATAAGGAGGAAAAAGGAGGTGAATCAATTAAGATACAATTAAGATCCTCCTTGGCAGACTCCCTTTTATCTCTTCTCGTCCTCATTATCTCGGGTCCCTTTCTCCTGGCTGCAAGAATGATGGTGGTATTGAATGCTGATGAGTTCATGTGGGCCCCAACCTTAGGACCAGCAAAATCTGAGTAATTAATTTTGATCTCAACTGCTCTAGCCAGTCCTTGATTTGCCTGTGATCCAGAAGATTGCAGGGACTTGATTTCTCCCAGGTATTTGAGGGCATTTTGAGGTCAGCAGTCATTTGGTGCTTGTCTATCTAAAGTCTGTCATAAAGCAAATTTTTAAAAAATGTATGAAAATATTGAGTTATTCCAATAGACTTGGACTACTCCTGGGACACCTGCCATTGCTGTGAAATTTCTCCTTTTCATTGAAGAGAGCTGGTTACACAGCAATGCCTTCCCTTATTCCCATTCTAATATAATAATCACTTAGTATCTACTTTTGTTGGCATGAATTTCCCACAGAAATAAGGTGAAGTAGGAAAACTAAAAAATATAACTTTGCAGGGTAATTTAGGCTTACAATAACTCAGGGCCCCAGAAACAGGCCATGTACTTTCTCAACTTACCTTGTCTCTTCTGTTCTTCTTACCCAAAGTCTACCCATCCTTCAAGGCCCATCTTTCTCTGGACACTGCCCACCCCATCCAGAAGCTATTTCTTTCCCTTCTCTGAATTCCTGTACCAGTTATTGTCTGGGCTATTTATTTGAAACAGCACATTTGGCAACACACTGTTAAACTGTTTAGGTAATATTTGGTCATTGCTTCTCATCTTTGCCTCTGAGAATCCATAGTCTCCTTCAAAGCTCAGCTAGATTGTTACTGTCCTGGAGCCTTTTCTGATGTCCTCCCAACTTGTGCTCCCCCATTATTCTACATTGACTTTGTGTAGTGTTATAACTGATATCCCAAAAGTTTTAGTTAAGTTTCAAGTATTAAGACTTTGGGGACATCCTGGTTGTCTCCTCTGATAGAATGTATGTTTCCTGAAGGAAGGAATTGTTTCTTGTTTGTCTTTGTAACCCCATGGCTGAACATAGTGCCGGGAAATTGAGACACAATAAAAAATTGTTGACTGATCTGATTGATTAAATTACTATGAATTAGGTAGAAGCAGTATGGATAGTAGATAGAATAGAGAGGACTTGGGTCCAAATCCCATCATGACTAGCTGTACCCTAAGCAAGTCACTCTGAGTCTCAAACAAAATACCTTCCTTCCTTCCCTTTGCTCAGAATATAGACAGTTCCTCCTACAATGAATGAATGAGAAAAAAAAAAAACTTTTTAAGTGCTAACTTTGCAACAGGCTAATCCTAGGGATACAAATGCAAAGACTAGACAGTGTTGCCCTATTGCACCTTATATTCTAATGGAGGAGACCCATGGGGAATGGAGAGCAGGGAAGAGAGCCTTGATCTGGAAAGTCACAGAGATGGTGAATAGAACAATAAGGCAGTCTGCTGATATCCTATAGTTTATTTTGCTTACAGCAAGAGGTAGAAAGTGTGTGTGTGTGTGTGTGTGTGTGTGTGTGTGTGTGTGTGTGCGCGCGCGCATGTATGTATGAAGAGAGAAAGAGAGAGAGAAAGAGAGAGAGAGAGAGAGAGAGAGAGAGAGAGAGAGAGAGAGAGAGAGAGAATGTGTGTGTAAGGGGCAGAAGGGGCAGGAGATGGGAGAAAATGTCCAAGGTAGCTGAGCAGAAAATGACCGTGGTGGTGCTCAAAAGCTTGCACTGTCCTTTGGGAGTGCTAGGCTGAGAGGCTCTGGGGATCTAGTTTGGAAGGTAGAATAGCAGCAGTCAGTGGTGAAGAAAGTTTCTACACAGGGCATTCTCTGTGATACTGAAAACAGCCCTTGCCTATTGTTCATTCCATTTGCCATGTATATGTTTTGTCTCATTGACTCCTGGGATGTAGGAACCAGACCTTCCACTTCTTTCTCTCTCCCCTCATTCCTAGCACAATGTCTTGCTCAATAAACATTTCTTAATTGTTTGATAGTGATTAGAAATCAATCCCCCCATCCAAACTATGACTATTTTAGTGAGCTACAGGCACTTAGTAGAGAGGGAATGGAAATTTTCCAGAGGAACAATGCTCTTCCCCAATAGCTTAGTCTAACAGGGTTGACTTGAACCCAAGGGAAGAAAAGATCACTAATTTTTTACCTAGGGCAATGATCTAGATAAAGGAGAAAGCTCCTAAATCAACCCAGAAACAACAGCATCTCACATTTCTGTGATGCTATCAGGTTAATAAAGTGCTTTCTTCATGATAACCTTGAGACAGAACAGAGATTGCTAGTCCTCCTCCCCCTCCACATTTTACAGATAAGGAAAAGAAACTGAGGCTCCAGTGATTATTTTATAATATGGTTATACTGATTGATATATTATCGATATGATTATTTTCATAACTGTATTTCAGTAAAATTGATTTTCTTTGTAATGCTATGTGTTTTATTCATTAAAAAATGTTATTATTGGAAAGAATCCATATAAATGGATAAATCCATATAAATCCAAATAAATTTCACTGGACCACCAAGGTAGGGGTAGTGGTCCATGACACAAAAAAGGTAAACAATCCCTACTTTATGGGAAACCAAGACGTAGAAATGACAAAATCCCCTCATTGCCTAGAGATGGTAAGTAGGAGATGCATCAATGGAAATTGCTTTTGTTTGGGTCACTGGTGGCTTGGCACCCCTGGAACCCCTATCTGAGGTCCCTGGGAAAGAGTTATCCAGATAGCTTTACTGTGTGTGTGTGTGTGTGTGTGTGTGTGTGTGTGTGTGTGTGTGTGATAGAGAGAGAGTCAGAGACAGGCAGAGAGAGACAGACAGACAGAGACAGAGAGAGAGACAGAGAGAGAGGGGGAAATAGAGGAAAGAGGAGAAAAAGAAGACAGAGAGGAGGGAGAAAAGAGAGGAGAGAAAGATGAGAAAAGGGGAGAAAGAAAGGAGAGAAAGAAAGAAGGAATTAAGAAGAAACAGAGAAGAGAGAAATAGAAACAGAAAGAGGAGAGGAACAGAGAGAGAAGTAGGGAGAAAGAGAGAAAGAGACAGAGAGAGAAAGAGAGATCAACATAGAGAAAGAAGGAAAAAAAGAGAGGAGAAAGAAAAGAGAGCGTGCGCCATCAGCCCTGTAACGCACCCAGCTGGCATCCCTTCCCCAGTGCAGCCTGCCCTTCCCCTACCCCCACCTCCCCTTTTCTTCCCTCCCTTCCCCCAGACTTTTCTGCATCTACCACAAAGGTCAGAAAAACAAATCAATGAAGAGAAGGACCCAATAATCCTTTAGACCTAACTCAGGGAAGTGGGGGGAAGGGGAGGAGGAGGGAGAGAGCTCAATAAAATGAAAGAGAATTTAAAAATTCACCGAACAAGGCACAGCAGGGGGTATGGATCAAATAGGGACTGAAGCTTCAGACACACAGGGCTGGATGCTCTGAGTCAGGGAGACAGACGGGTCTTTGTGAGGGCTTCTTTCCACCCCAGACATGAAACGGCTGCCCTCCCCCAGCCTGCCTGCTCACCCCAACACCTACCTTCTGGGGAGGCCCACACTACAGACAGAAAATGCTGATAATGGATTTCAGGGTGGACTTAGGGGCAAGGGAAAGGAAGCTTTGTCTCAAGGGGAGCTGGCAACTAGAGAGCTTGAGAAAATAAACTCAGCGCATCAACCCAACTCTCCTTGGAAATAAGCAGATTTCCCTGGAGTCTGGCAGCCCATCCTCCTCCAGCCATCAGAGCAATCATGACCTTGCCCTCACCATGGCCCTGAACTTGATGGGAATCAGGGAGAAAGAAGGGGAAAGACCCTTCAGGCCGGCTTTTATCCGCAATTTGTTCACTCATTCCTGAATTAACAGATGCCCACTTTGTATTCTGTTCTTTGTGGCCACAAAAAGAGTATCATGATGAATATTTTGTTATATGTGGGGCCTTTCTGTCCCTGCCCTCCTTGGGGCAGATGCCTGACAGTGGGAGCTTTGGGTCAAAGGATATGAACAGTTTAGCCATATTTTTCCTCATGTAATTCCAAATTATTTCCCCAAATGGTTGGATCAAGTCACAGCGATAGGTATTGTGGCCAGTAGGTGCCAGTTAAACCAAATAATACACCTTTTGATTTTTTTTTAAAGCAGTATGCCTATTTTCCTGTAGCTGCTCCCAAATTGACTGATTTCCCCTTTTATTTGGTCATTTTCTCCCCCAGTTTGCTGGTTGGTTGTAAAATTTCACTCTTATTTTAGTTTGTATTTCTCTTGTTATCAAAGATTTGGAGCAATCTTTCATATGCTTGTTAACAGCTTGTCATTAAAAAAAAATGTTTGTTCATATGCTTTGACTGTCTATTTATTAAGGAATGGATGGCTGTTGGTCTAAAAATTAGTTTTTGTGACCAGGTCTTGATGAAGCTATCTGGCCGATCGCTACTTCCCTTTTCAAATGCAACCCGAGCCATCCCCTTTTATTAAAACGTTCTGTATTTTTTTCCCCTCGGAACCAAATTCAAGTTCACAATCCATAGCAAGAAGCTGGCTGAATTAGGCCCACAGGCCAGGGTTTGTAGACTCTAAAATATAGTCTGCAGACTCTGGCCTCTTCTCTTTTTGAAAACAGTAACAGCATTCAGCCTCTGAAAGTCCTACAGCACCTTCCCTGTTCTCCATCTTTAAAAGAAAACTGGTGCTGATTCATAAACTACATCCTCAGGTTGCTTCAGCATGATGGGGTCTAGTTCACCCAGGTCTGGTGACTCGAATCCATTTAGGGCAGTGAGGTACTCTCTTGCCATTTTCCCAATTATGTGAAGTTTCAACTCTACTCATTAATCATTTTTGTTCTCTTCCTCCTAGGATGAAGAACATTTTCCTTGGCAGAGAAAAGACAAGAATATAAAAAGTAAATAGTTCTCCCTTCCCTCCATCACCTTTTATCATCACTCTATCCATTCTGAACAGCTGTCCTCCTCAATATAGCTAAAAACAAAAATAATGCTTTTTGTCACCTTTAGCTTTCACTGCTTGGCTTGTACGTAGTAGGAGCTTAATAAATGCTCATTGATGGATTGCCTCAGACAAAGCTTTGTCCTATTTAGTCATTTTTAGGTGTGTCCGACTCTTCTTGACCCCATTTAGGGTTTTCATGGCAATGATACTGGAGTGGTTTGTCATTTCCTTCTCCAGCTCATCTTACAGATGAGGAAACTGAGGCAAACAGGGTGATGTGATTTGCCCAGGGTCACCCAGCTAGCTAAATTTGAATTCAGGTCTTCCTGACTCCAGGGTCAGTGTTCTTTCTACTGCACCAACCAGCTTTCCCCAAGACCAAGCTTGTATGTAGTCCACTAAAACTTCCAGCCAGAATCCAGAGTAGGTACTTAAAATCTTACTGAAGATTACTGATGAACAATTTTCAAACTGCTATATAAGCCACACTTTCCCGATCTTGTAATGGTGATTTTTTGAACCTAAGAGTAAGACTTCACATTTATCTCTATTAAATTTCACCTTATTAGAGGCAGATTGAAATTTTAGCCTTAATAAGTAATGAAACTGATGGAAAAAAAAAGAAAACCCCCAGCAAACAGAATTTCTGTGTCCAAACTGAGGCTGTGTGCTTCAAAATAATCACACTGGAAGCCCTGTACTTATCCCTCTAATAATAATAGCTAGCATTTATGGGGCGCTCTGAAGCTTTCAGTGTGCTTTATAGATGGAATCTCATTTGATCCTCATCATTACCCCATTTTACAGAAGGGGAAACTGAGGCAGAGAAATTATGACCTGCTCCTGGTCATATAGCTAGTTAAGTGTCCAAGGCAGGATTTGAACTCAGGTGTTTCTGGCTCTAACTCCAACATTCCTGCCACTTTTCAAGTCAGTTTTAAAACAAACTTAACTTCTGTTAGGAAAAGACCTTTAGAGCCTGTGGGGTATTCTCTCAATGTCCTCGATGTCAGTCTGTCTTCATCCACTGAGGATGGATTTTATTTTTGGAAAATAGCCAGAAGCTATTTGGTGCCAAGTCAGATGGATAAGGTACCTATTAAGCTGAGTAATGCTCCTTTTGATTTTTTTTTAAATGAGGTGTGACTATCATGAAATAATAAGGCTGCTTTTCTTGTGTGGCTTCTAATCCAGCTCTGAAGGCCACCCCCAAAGAGGCCTTCCAGCATTGTTTTAAGTAATGGATGGCAGCATCGCTGGAATAAATGAACAGCCCCTGCTTTGCCAAGGTTCCAGCTAAGGTGAGCAATGCTCACCCCCAGGATCAGGAGGGAATGGGGAAAGAGCTGGTCTGGGAATCAAAAGACCTGGGCCTCAGTTTATTCAATGCTGGTTGTGAGAATGATACTTTGTAAACATTATTGTGCTACATAAATATCAGTAATTATTATTTTATATATTATATCTGATCAGCTATGTTGGCTGAAAATCATTTTCTATATACTAATGGTATAAATCCAGAGAGAGAGAGAAAGAGAGAGGCGCAGAGGGGGAGAGAGAGAGAAAGAGAGAGAGGGAGAGGGGGAGAGAAGGGGGGGAGAAAGAGAAGAGAGAGGGAGGGAGGGAGGGACAGAGACAGAGAGAGGCAGAGCAGAGAAAGAGTGAGAGAGAGAGAGAGAGAGAGAGAGAGAGAGAGAGAGAGAGAGAGAAGTGAGGGAGAAAGGAGAGAGAGGGAGGGAGAGAGAGAAGGAAGGAGGGAAGGATAGGGACACAGAGAGACAGAGCCAGAGAACGAGTGACAGAGACAGAGAGACACAGAGAGAGAGAAGAGAGACAGTTTACCTCCCATAAAACTACTTTGTCTACTTTCTGTGGGATGTGTATTCTGACTCCTTCTATGGAAGTTTCACAGTTCTGCAAACCAGAAAATTCGACCTGATCACCCTGCTACCTACATGTAAAAACATGTACAAACTCATGCACATGTATGCACAGTAACATCTCGGCTACCTGGCAAGCAGAACATAGCCCAGCACTAGGATATAAACATAAAAGGCTTCTGAACAACCAGATTTCTCCTAAACCGCACACACTGAAGCTTATGCATTTTGCTCATGGAAGAGCCCCTCAGATTCTCCCAAAGAACCTGCTTGCTTTTATTTTATGCATTGCTCTAGCATGCTTGTTTATCTGCTTTCCAAGCCCAAAGCAGATTAGAAGCATCAAATTAGCCAGGTGGAGAGGGGCTGCACAAGGGAAGCAGGCAGGGAGAAGTGACCACAGACAGCCTAACAGCAAGGGACGAGACAGGAAAACGGGAAAAAGCAGGCACAGATATTCAGAGGTATCGCTTTTAATGAGTAAATTATTTAAATTTGAAATTTAATAGTAATTTAATTTAAATCCAATTATTTAATTTTAAATCATTATTTAAATAATTTAAAAAACTCAATTCAACAAACATTTATTACTGTGTGCAAGTCACTGTTAGGCACTGGGAACACAAAGACAAAACCAAAGCTGGTCCCGTCTTCTAAGAGTTTGCATTCTGCTGGGCGGTGGTGGGTGCGACATACAAAACACGTACACAGATAATGAAGAAAATTTGAGAATCGGGAAAGAATTAAGGCAAGGGAGAAGGGAAGAGAACCCCAAGGCATCTGCAGCTAGATTTCAGAGGTCTTGTGAACTTGGATGGGAAAAAAAATACATCTTTGTTTCAATATAATTGGTTTCACTTATAATCCTTTGTATTTTATCTTATGCATTTAAAAACATTATTGTGAGAAGGGGTCTGTGAATCTTACCAGATTGCCAAAGGGGCAAAAGGTTAAGAACCTTGAGCCAGAACCAGGGGAATCAGGCAAGGCATCGGATAAGCAGCAGTCCCTGAGCTGAGCCTTGATGGAGGAGGACGATTCTGCGTTATTCAAGCAAGAATAACTTTGAAATTCTTTGCTTGTAAGTCAATAAAATGGTGGCATTGCCTGTGGTGACAGGAATGTTGTATCTGAATGATTAGCAGCTTCAGGAAGCTGTCTGTACATTCCCATTATGTTTGTCTTCTTTCCATGCCTACTGAGTTAGCTGTGATATCAAAATCCCAGTGTCTCTATAAAAATTTTTTAAAAAACATTTACGACATTCCCCACTATTCGTCTCAATAGAATCCTCCCTCATAACAAAGAGATCCAGCTAAAGTGAACAAACCTACACACTGAGTCCACCACGTCTCTGCCAAGAGGGAAAGTGAATGTTTTATTATCAGTCCTCTAGGGTTGAGACTGCTCATTACACAGCATGTTAAGTCATTTTTCAGTCGTCTCTGACTCTCCATGACCCCATTTGGGGTTTTCTTGGCAAAGATACTGGAGTGGTTTGCTGTTTTCTTCTCCAGCTCATTTTACAGATGAGGAAACTGAGGCAAACAGGGTTAAGTGACTTGCCCAGGGTCACACAGCTAGTAAGTATCTGAGACCAGATTTGAATAGTTTAACAGTTCCCATGGCATGGATTTGAACTCAAGATGTATTTCTAACTCCAGTGCTTTATCTGCTATGCTACCTAGCTTCCCTCATTAATACTATATAGTAAATGCTTAATAAATAAATAAATGATTGAATTTTGGCTGATTGAATTCTGACATCTTAGACTGTTATTACTTTGCATTCTTGTGTACACAACATTGGTCTCGATTCTGTTCACTTTTCTTTGCATCAGTTCATACAAGTCTTCCTATGTTTCTCCTCTTTGTTTTTTATGGCACAATAGTAGTCCACAAGAGTACATGAGTGTGACCTTATTAATAACACAAGCAACAAAAATCATATAATTCTCTCAATAGATGCAAAAAAAGCTTTTGACAAAATATAACCCAGATTCCTATTAAAGCACCAGGGTGCAGAGAATAAATGGGGCCCTTAAAATGATAAATAGCATTTGAAACCATAAGCAAGCATTATCTGTAATAGGGATAAGCTAGTAAGATCAGAGGATCCCAGTAAGGATGCCCATGATCACCACTATTATTGAATAATGCACTAGAAATGCTATAGCAATAGGACAAGAAGAAAAAATGGAAGGAATTAAAATAGGCAATGAGAAAACAAAACTATCACTCTTTGCAGATGATATAATAGTATACTTAGAAAATCCTAAAGAATAAATTAAAAAACTAGATGAAATAATTAATAACTTTAGCAAAGTTACAGGATATAAAATAAAGCCACATAAATTATCAGTATTTCTATATATGACCAACAAAGTCCAGCAGCAAGAGTTAGAAAGAGAAATTCCATTTAAAATAACTGTAGACACTAAAAAGTATTTGGGAGTCTATCTGCCAAGACAAACTTTTCACAATGATAAAATCAGAGCTGAATAATTAGAAAAATATCAATTGCTCATGGGTAGGACAAGCCAATATAATAAAATGACAATTTTACCTAAATTAATCTACTTGTCAGTGCCATACAAATCAAACTACCAAAAATTATTTTGTAGAGCTAGAAAAATAATAAATTTATTTGGAAGAACAAAAGGCCAAGAATATCAAGGAAAATAATGAAAAAAAATGTGAAGGAAGGTGGCCTAGTCATATCAGAGCTCAAACTATATTATAAAGCAGTTATAATAAAAACAATCTGATACTGGCTAAGAAATAGAATCAATGGAATAGATTAAGTACACAATAAATAGTAAATGACCAAAGTAATCTAGTGTTTGATAAATGCAAAAACCCCAAAAAACTGGGGAGACTAGGTGGCACAGTGAATAGAGCTCTGGTCTTGGAGTTAGGAGGACCTGAATTCAAATCTGGCCTTAGACACTTAATACTCAGTATCCATGTGATCTTGGACAAGTCACTTAATCCCAATTGCCCTGCCTTACCCCCTCCAAAAAGTAAAAAAACAAAAAAACAAAAAAAAAAAAAACCCAAAAGACTGTGTATGCCCTTTGACCCAGCAATACTACTGCTAGGTCTGTAAACACCAAAGAGATCTTAAAAAAGAAAAAAGACTTATATGTATAAAAATATTTATAGCAGTTCTATTTTGGAGACAAAGAATTGGAAATTGAGGGGATGCTCATCAAGTGGGAAATGGCTAAACAAGTTGTGGTATGTGATTGTGATGGAATACTGTTGTGCTATTATAAGAAATGATGTACAGGTTGGTTTCAGAAAAACCAGGGAAAACTTAATGAACTGATGCAAAGTAAACAGAACCATAAGAACACTGTACATAGTTAACAGCAACATTGTACGATGAAGAATTGTGAAGGACTTGGCTGTTCTTAACAATGAAATGATGCAAGATAATCCCAAAGAACTCATGATGAAGCCTGAATACAGACTGAAGCATATTTTTAAAACTTTTTTACTTTTTTTTGGTCTGTGTTTTCTTTCACAACATGATTAATATGGAAATATGTTGTGCATGACTGCACGTGTAAACCTGTATCAAATTGCTTACTATCTCAGGGAGAGGTAGAAAGGAGGAAGAGAATTTGGAACTCAGATTTTTAAATTAAAATGAATGTTAAAAGTGTCAAATGTTTAAAAATTACATGTAATTGGAAAAAAATTATTTTTTAAAAAAAGTTTGGGTGCAAATTCATAGAACCACAATTTGTCCAGTCATTTTGCAATCAATGGGAACCTACTTTATTGTCATTTTTTTTGTTGCTACCCCAAAGTATTGCTATGAATATTATATTATACATAAGGCCTTTCTTTCTGGCCCTTACGTGCTTGGGAGGGAGTTAAGTGAGACAGACATATAACTAAGGTAGGGCAACTGGGACTTTGCTTTGGGTTACTAAATTTAGAAGGAGCTGATAGACTTTGAAGTCTACCTCAGCAGAGAAAAGAGCTTATTACTTAGCTAAGAGAAAGTTGCCAGATGGTAGGGTGTATTGCGTTCCTCCCCACTGATTCCTAAGGTCCCCTGGGCCTACTCATCTATCTTTCCGAGGCCTTTCCATCTGCCCTGATGCTAAATTCTTATACAAATCCTTGAGAGCAGAGACCATCTTGATTTCTTCTATTTCTATACTCAACACAGTATCTAGACTATATATTTTTCACCCACTCATTCATGCATTCATCGACCATACCCTGCTCCCCAAACCCATTAACTGCATGGGGCATTTCATGCCTTGTGCCAAGTATGCCAGACAGTTTTGGCAGATACTTACTCCCACTACTAGAAGGCCTAACTGATCGTTCTGGGTCCAAGGATATGAACAGTTGAATGACTTTTCTAGCAGAGCTCCACATAGACTGAAGGATAATAACCCTAGAGCTGCAAGGGCTCCCAGACACCATCTAGTCTAACCCCCCATGGTAACCCCTTCATTTTAGGGATTACCTTTCTTGAGTTGGAGACAAAGAGTAAGAATAAGTGGGTTATCCTGAGTCATAGGTAGTAAGTGGCAGAGGCTGGTCTTGAACACTGGTCCTCTGACTCCAGACCACTGTTCCTTCCCCCGAGGCTACACTGTCTACTCTCTTGAGGGGACAGTCAAAAACTAGGCATTACCTGGTCCTTCGAGGATGCTGATGGTATTGTCTCATCTACCAGTGTAGCAAGAGCAAGGGGGGAGGAGGAGGAAGCGAGGAGAAGACTGGGATGGGGGAGGGCGCATCTGAACAACAAAAAGCCTTCTATTTTCCTCCCAGGTAATTACTTTTTGCTTTATGACACTGCTAAAATTGGCCCATTAAAATCCTTTCAGGAACAAAGGTTGCTATGTTACTTGGAGGCAGAGGCTGCTCCGGAAAGAGGCTATGTATGGCCAGCATCTCTGTCGGCTGCCGGGACTCAAGACCAGAACCTGACTTGCCAACCTTTGTTTCTTTGAAACCCTATCTGTAACTCCCTGTGGCCAAGGCAACACAGGGGATAATCAGCCCCGAGCAGGGCCTGTGAGGTCCCCAGGTTGGCTATTTTGACATTATTGGCTGGCTGGTCCCAAACTCAGGAGCCCCACCAGATGAACAAAGAACGGGACTTGCTTTGGAGATGCCAGCTCACTTCTGTAGCCAGGGTCCCTTCAGCTTGGGCTCCTGTGCACCTCCATCCCCGGCTCTTCCTCCAGGCAGCAGAAAAAATGGGGGAAGGAGGGGAGAACAAAGCACCAACCGTGCGGCTCATTTCACCCCCAACTCCACTCACTCTCCTTCACCTCCCCACCAGCAGCTTTTGTCCAGCATCCTCTCTCTCTCTCGATGGTCAGTCTTTGCCTATTAAGAGTGTAAGGGGGGCTCACTTTGAGAAGTGTTGTGTAATTTGACCAAATGAGACTCTGGGCAGCCGTTGAGAACCCCCTGGCTTTGAAAACCCAGATGTTGATGCTTCCCTCTCTGGTAACTGTGATTTGGTATGGATGTAATGGTTAGATAGTTGGAGGCCTTCTGCTTGAAATGTTTCTGTCTGTATACTCTGAAGTTCGGGGTGCTGACTTTCCCCCTTGAACTAGGTAAATGAGATGTTTGATTGATTAAAGCAAGATTGTTAATCCCCCCACCCCCCAAAAAAGAGTGTAAATACGATCCTTGAGATGTGGGATTAACCTTGTTTTTTCGATTTGTATCCCAAGCACTTACCACAGTGCTGGTGCATAGAAAGCACGTGATAAATGCTATTTATAAATATATTTCCATAAATGATATATACAAATATATTATATATAATAAATACCATCCATATATTCATCCATTTATCCATCCATTCCTCTATCTCTCCACCCATCTATCCATTTTTCTATCCATCCATTCTCTTATCTATCACCTACATATATCCATTCATCCAGCCAGCCAGCCAGCCAGCCAGCCAGTCAGCCAGCCATCTTCTTGCAATTCTGCTCCTGAGAAACCCTTCCTTGAGTTGGAGAAAATGTAGGATCCTTGACCAAGAGGACAGAGAGGGAAGAACCAGTCCTGGAGAAAGACGAGAGTCTGATGTGGAATC
This sequence comes from Gymnobelideus leadbeateri, assembly GCA_011680675.1. Taxonomy (NCBI): domain Eukaryota; kingdom Metazoa; phylum Chordata; class Mammalia; order Diprotodontia; family Petauridae; genus Gymnobelideus; species Gymnobelideus leadbeateri. Next base: position 1,637,603 of record WOXC01004382.1, read on the forward strand.
AGAAGTTCTGAGTTCAAATCTTGTCCCTGCTCAGCTTCCTCATCTCTACACGTTTGGGGTAGACTACATAACCTCTAGTGTAGGGGTTCCTTCTAGCCCAGAGCTTGTGCTCCTGTGACACATCCCCACCATGTACTTTATGAGCTTTACATATTCTAAAAGATTGGATGTATTATGACTGGGGTTGGTGGGAAGGAGTTGGATTCCACTGACACTATGAGAACTGGTTGCTCTATAGGGGGCTGGGCTGCTGTATATTTGGGTATACTTTAAACAGGTGGAGAACCTGTGGCCTCAAGGCCATACGTGGCCCTCTAGGTCTTCAAGTGCGGCCCTTTGACTGAATCTAAATGTCACAGAACAAATCCCCTTAATAAAAGGATTTGTTCTGTAAAACTTGGACTCAGGACCTAGAAGGCCATGTGTGGCCTCAAGGCGGCAGGTTCCCTTTCCCTGTGACTTAGACCCTAGAGCGGCAAAGTCCAATTCCCTCATTTTGCAGAAATAAAAGCAAAAGCCCAAAGGTAGGACATGGCCAGACCAAGGTCACACAGGTACTAACTAAGTGGCAGAATCAGAACCCAGATCCTCTGACTTCCAATCTACTTCACATATTATCTTCTTTGGAACAATACTATAAGGCCTGTACTACCTCTTTCACAAAGGAAATTTTCCTCCAAGAAGAATCTGTTTTACTCAGTTCCTTTTTAGGACTATTTCTTGCTTGGTTTAATTGATTGTCTGTTTCAATCATCTCTAAAATTTACCCCAGAGTTCTTGGGGCTACTGGAAAAGCTCTCTCACCTGGGTAGTTCTTAGAGACCCTGCTAAGTACAAATTTGTCCTCTTTAAGGGAATTCCCTTGGTTTTATTATTTTTTTCTTTATTGGTAGAATAGTAGAGGGGTTCATGGATCTTGAACTGAAAGGGACCTCCACGGCCATCTGGCCCAATCCCTTCACTTTAAAGATGTGGAAAGTGAGGCTCAGAGAGGAGGGTAGGTCTGCAGACGAGGGTGATCTCAGAGTCTCTCTAGCCTAACCCAATCTCCTCCTTTTATAGCAACTGAGGTCTTACTGGTACTGGGGGGCAAGGACTGTCTGTCTTCCTTTCATGTTTGATCTCATGTCTAGCACAGTGCTTGGCACATGGTAGGAGCTTAATAAGCTTGTTAATCAGTCCATCAATGGACTGATTATGTCACATTGGCTAGTGCTGATGAGGGGGTGGGGCACCTTAATACTGAGCCAAGGGATGGGATGGGACGGGATGGCCACACTGCAGGTAGTTCAGACCTTTGGAGACACAGCTTGTCCCTCAATGTCTTTCCCATCAAACTCTTTCCCTGTTATCTTATTCCCCAGACAAACTGGCTGCTTCTAGCTCTGGGCTTAAAGAAAGGACTTAGAGAGAAACACTTAGCAATTTGACAGCTACACACCAGCTTCTGATTGGCCATCTAGGATTCACTCCTGAACGGCAGGGCAATTAAATTCTGGGAGTTGCTGACAGATACTGGCATGGAGAGCCACGCCCCTCTGCCCACTTCATCCATGGCAAATACAGATCACTGACCTAGACCAAGGCGGGCAGTGCACCCTTCTCAGCAGAGCAAATCTGCTTAGTCAGACCAGGGGATTGGCCAGGCAGCTCTTGGTTTCCAAAGCAGATGAACAAAGTAGGCAGCATTAATTAATTTGGACCACTTCCTCTGTCCTGTCTGCCACCCCAGGAAGCAGGGAGGTTCCTATAGCACCTAATTTTACAGAGGTGGAGAAGAGAACAGGCAAGGGGTGGGGGAAATTGAGGCCCAGAGAAGGAAGCCAGTTCTCCAAGGTTTCAGGCTGGGTCAGAGGAAGACCTAAGAATAGCAGCCCAAGTGATCAGACCAGGAGTCCTTTTGTCAAAAGGGAGGGGCCCACATGTGACAAGATAGGTCTCATAGCAACTGACCCCATGCTGTGGTCTGGGATTTTTTCTTTTATTCCAGACACAGAAGTTTATTTTTTCTAGCATTTTCTATCATTTCACATTGTTCTTCCTTTTTCTGTTCCCTACCCAAAGATAATGATGATGGTGAGGAAATGGGGCCTTGTGAGTCCAGGGAACCCCAAACCATGCTTAGTCCTCTGAAGCCTGCTCTGAGAGTCTGGAGTGACCAAGACAATAAGCCTTCAGAGAACTACCAGTAGAATGACATTTTCTCAAGGGCTGCAACTAATTTTTACTTCTGTGTTCCCAGGGCTTACCCCAGCCTTGGCCCATAGAAAAGGCTTGGTCAATGCTTGCTGAACTGAGCTGTCAAACTGAAATGCCAGCTCTGCACCTTACCAAAGTTCAAATCTAGCTTCACACACCAACTGGCTACATGACCCTGGGCAAGTGACTTAAGCCTCTGTCTGCCTTGGTTCTCTCAACTGTAAATTGGGAATATTAATAGCATCTACCTCACAGGGCTGCTTTGAGGACCAATGAAATATTTTTAAAGTACTTAGCGCATTCCTGGTGTGTAGAAGGCACTTAATAAATACTTATTTTCATCCTTTCTTCCCCCTTCCTTACTCCCAGTGACTTGGGCATATTCCTTAAGTCTTCTGGTATGTTTTCTCATCTGTAAAATGAAAGAGACAGGATAGATGGCTGGTAGATGATGGACAGATGGACGGACAGATGCATGATGGATGGACAGATGACGGATGGATGGATAGATCATTTATTAAACACTTTACCAGGCACTGTGTTAAATGCCGGTGATAAAGAATGATGGTTCTTGCTCTCAAGGAGCTTATATTTGAATGGGGAAAACAAAACACAAAGGCCAACTGGAAAGTCAGGTTGTCTGAACAGGGAGGGAGCAGGGATTGCTGCTGAGGAGGCTGAAGGGCCTCATAGAATGGTGGTCTAAGCCAGGGACCGACCAACCAGGAGAAGAAGGCATCGGGACTCCTCTCCAGGGGCCCAAGCTGCTGGAACCGAGGTGGAGTCATGTTGGGAGGGAGCTGGTGTGGAAAAGACCTTCTGAGGTCCCTTCTGGCTCTAAATCTATGCAATAATGAAACACTGTGGGCATTTAACACAAAGGCTAACTTCCTCCTTCTACAGAATGGTATTCTGAAACAAAGAGGTAAGTAGACTTCTCCACAGTCAAACAGCTCCCCAGTGACAAAGCGAAGGTCAGAACCTTCCTTGATTCCGGATATGGCACCCTTTCCACTATAACATAATATTTTCTTGACATTAGCCATTACTACTATGATTCAACAAGTATTTATTATGCTACCAGGTGGAGACAGAAAGATAACAGCAGCTGGCGTTTCTATAGGACCTACATCTCAAGCACTGTGCTAAGAGTGCCACAAATGTCTTGTTTGAGCCTCACACCCATCCTGGGAGTCAAGTGCCCTTATTAATCCCCATTGTACACTTGAGGGCACTGAGGAGAACAGAGGTGAACCGGCTGGTATCCAGGGCAATGCATCTGGCAAAATCTGAGGCTGGACTTGAACTCACGTGTATTCGGACTCTGGGCCCAGTGCTCTGTCCACTGGACCCCCAGATGCCTCAGGCAGATATACTGTTTCTGCCTCAGGGAGCTTTCATGTTTACATTCTAATTAGATAAGTAAACAGCTAGCTACCTACAAGTTTTATACAAAGTAGGTGGGAAGTTCTCTCTGAGCCCAGCCGGCCCAGGCAGTGAGTAGGAGGAAGATCAGGGAAGAAGAGACTGGGAAATGCCTTCTCAGACTCACTAACAGGCCTGGACCCCAGAAGAGGTGGAACAGAGAGCTCAGGTGAGCTCTGATGAGGGTGGGGGACAAGAGCAGGGCTGTGGACTGGGGAGATGCTGACGACTAAAGAGGGGAGAAGAGCACAAGGTAAGTAGTCAGAGGGGTGGGGTAGATGGGGGGTGATGTTGCTGTTGAAAGGGGTACAGAGAGGGGGGCAGAGACTAAGCATAACTTAGCCACCATTTCTAGGGGCCCTAGGCCTGGAGTTAAGAAGACCTCAGGTCAGATCTGGCTTCAGACACTTCCTAGGTCTGTGTGATCCTGGCCAAGTCACTTAACCCCAATTTGCCCTAGTTTCCTCATCTGTAAAATGGGAATTATAATCCCATCTACTTTGCAGGGTTCTTGGGAGGATCAAATGAGATACATGTAAAATGCTTGGCATTCTGCCTGGTACATAATAGGGACCATATAAATGTTAACTATTACTACTATTCATCTATAAGATAAGGAATTTGGGTTTCTTTTTAGTTTCAATTTATGATTCTGGGTATTGGAAGGCACCCCAGAATCACAGCATCTCGGCACTGAGAGTGCTCTTGGAGTTCATTTAACACAGCCCTCTTTCTGTGCAGAAAAGCAGACTGAGATCCAGGGATGGACCACAGCTATTCAGTGTTAGAGTCAGTACTAGGAAGAGCCCAGATGTACGGGCTCCCAGGCTAATGCTTTCTCCCATTCTCTCTAGTTCCCAAGCAGTCCCCTAGCCATAGTTCATAAGATCATCAATCCTTGAGAGGTCACCCAGTCCAAACACCTCACTTTAGGGAGAAGGAAACCGAGTCTTATAGATGTGAAGTGACTTGTCCAAAGTCACCTTGGTAGTAAATGGCAGAGACAAGATTCTAATTCAAGCTCTTTGACACTAAGATCAGTGAGCTTTCCACCATACCTCCTTAGCCCAGTCTCCAAGCATGAAGAAGCAGGCCTTGAAATACCCAGCCAGTTGAGAATCTCTCCTGTCTTCGATGATTCCCCAGAGTGGAAGATTCTACAAATTTCTCTCTGCTTCCAGGAAACTTTCTCTGACTCAGCCTCTGAGCCAAGCTGTTTTTTTTCAGCACAGATCCTCACTTCCTGTATTCTGGGTAGATGGAGGACATCTGGTTCTGTACTTTACATACTAATGACCCTTCAGATACTTGAAAGCCATCTGATGCACTCGCTCAGCGCCTCTCTCTTCCTGCTGAGTATTCCTGTGGCCCCCCGTGTGGGAAGAGAGCTCTGGATATCCATTGAGTTGGTTGGACAGAAGTGGTCTTGGACCAACTTCGAAATGTCCTGGCCTTGAGCTCAAGATGCAAAAATGCAAGGGAACCTTCTAGAAAGAAATGAAACCCAAAGCACTCCAGCAAGCCCATTTGCCTTTGTGCCATACCAGCCCCAAAGGAACAGTGGCAAACCAGTCAAATTTGTCTTTAAAGCAAGAGACACATAACGTCATCACCAAGATATGCAGCGTTCGGTCGAAGACTACATACTCTTTGCAGTAAAATTTTAAAACAGATAAAAGGAAGGTTAGAACCGTCCTCCAGACAATCGGCTTCTCAGAACCCACCCAAGAATGAACGATGGTAATCATAACAAGTCCTTTCTGAGTTTGGCAGGGGCAAGTGATGCAAATCATCTCAGGGGACAGGGCTGTTTTCAGTCAAGCTTTCCTGCCGGGAGTATGAGTCCCTGAGAAGTCTCTTGTCCAAGTCCCTTCGGTCAGCAGTACGGTTCACATGTCTCAGGATTCACTTTATAAACAGAAGAGGAGATACCGTCACAATACAGGAGATTACACCTAATTTCCTGCCATCTGCCATAATTTGTTTTAACGCCTTCATACCAAGATTGCCTACGATTTGGAAACGTGAAAGCCCAGTCAATGATAAGAGACCTTCAGCATAGTGCCTGGCATATAAGTGCCTAATAAATGTTCTATTTCCACAATATCTATTCACTTATCTATCATCTTCCTATCCATCCATCCATTCATCCATCCATCCATAATACTAGTGACTAATATTTATATAAGTGCTTTACCTCATTTGATCCTTAGAACAATTGTGGGAGGTAGGTCTATCATTCCCATTTTACAGATGAGGAAACTAAAATAGACTGAGGTTAAGTGACTTGCCCAGGGTCACACAGCTAGTAAGTGTCTGAAGATAAACCTAAACTCTGGTCTTCCTGACTCTGGGTCCAGTGCTCTGTTCACTGTGACACCTAGCTGCCTCTCTCTCTCTTTCTTTCTTTTTTTTTTTCTTTCTTTCTTTTTTTTTTAAAAGCAATTGGGGTTAAGTAACTTGCTCAAGGTTACACGGCTAGTCATTATTTATGCATGGGTGCTCATTTTCTGAGGCCGGATCTGATCTCGGGTCATCCAAACTCTGAGGCCGGCGCTCTTACTCACTGCGCCACCTAGCCGCCCCTTTAGGGCAATTGGGGTTAAGTAACTTGCCCAAGGTTACATGGCTAGGTTTTTGTTTGTATGGATTAAGTGTCGGAGGCCGGCTCCGAACTCAGGTCCTTCTGATTCCAGGGTCGGCGCTCTATTCACTGAGCCACCTAGCCGCCCCTCTCTCTCTTTCTTTCACTCACTCTAGCTATGGGAAGGTTATAAAAGGGATAGTTATGTGTATCTGGGGAAGGAAGCATCCATAGAGATGAAATCACCAATATCTCAAAGCATCAAAAGTAGATCTGTATGTTTTGACTACAGAGATAATTTGGACTAATGTCTATAAACAGGGAACAACAATTAGCTAGTTCATTAATTTTGTCTCTTGTTTTTCTAAACTGAAATCTCCTACTGCCTTTTATTAAGAGATACGGTGTTTTAATTCCATTAACATGAGTGGACTGCTCCCTATAGTAGATTCTAGAAAGAATCCACCATCTGTCATGATTTCCATGAATGACAGCTCTCCTGGCAGGCCCCAGAGGCCTTATTTGCATCATTGTGGATCTGCCCTTCCAACAGGCCAACCTCAGCCCTTACATATGTGTCACCTCCCAGTATCCTTGAACCTGTTTGGGTTCACCATGGATTCAGCTACTTTTTGTGAGCCCTCAACTTGTCAATCCCACCCATACCAGTCAGGATTAATCATAACAGTATAAAAGGGCATTTGCTTAAAACACACGTGAGATAAACAAGAAACAGCAGCAACCATGGGTTTTCTAAAGCTACCTTTCCCACACCTGCACTCCCACGTTTCTCATCCATCTAGCACGGTGGGCGCTGGGTGTAATAACTCGACCATCTGAGCATTGCAGAAGCCTTCGGGTCTGGAAAGTGCTTCCTACTCAATGTCTGAAAGGCATTTCTTCTTAGCCTTGGAACTGTGAAGTACTGACATCTGGCCAGCTTGGTTTCTCTGGATGGGAATCACTGCTGGGAGAAAGCTTGCATCCTAAAGCTGTGGCTTCCTGGCCCCCAAATGGTGCCAACCTAAAAATTCAAAAGGTCCAACTGCCTCGGGGTCCTCAAGGCAGACACCAGCTTGAAAACTGGGAAAGAAACTGCCAAGTGTTGGTGCTGGGACTCAGATACATCTCAGGCAGGCAGCTTCCTGAATCTATTTTCTCCTCTCTTGTCTCGATCCTCTGTTCAGAAGTCCCTCGCTCCAGCTGAAGATCTTTACTGCTCATCCACCATCTCCCCTGAATGGTTCCCTGGCCGATGCTATTGGCTTAACTGTGTGTCACACAGAGTTCTGAGGGATAGGGGGCAAAATTTGTTTGGGGCCATGGACTTAACAATGAATTACTGTGAGGAAGATTTCAAATTTGATAATCAAGAGTGACCCATTTAAAGGAAAGCCTGGCTTAAGGTAACAAGGATTCAACCCACTTTAAAGAGGCCAAAGTAGACTTTGTAGCTTCAGCACTAACGGAGGCTTATGTAGACACACAGATGTTAACTGTGGGACACCATCCACTCAGGGCAGCTGAGAGGCACAGTGGAAAGAGTGCTGGGCCTGGAGTCAGGAAAACTCATCCTGCTGAGTTCAAATCTGGCCTCAGACACTAGCTGTGTGACCCTGGGCAAGTCACCTGACCCTGCTCACCTCAGTGTCCTCATCTGTCAAATGAGCTGGATAAGGAAATGGGAAACCACTCTAGAATCTTTGCCAAGAAAACTCTAACGGGGGTCATAGAAAGTTGGACGTGACCGAACAGAAACTAAACAACTATCAGCTCAGATTAAATCAAGGCAAATGGAGAGAGCCTCTGTAGGGAAGGGAGAGGCAAAGACAAGGAAGGCTAAGGCTTACCTGAGGGCCTGTGAGTCAGGTGGATGGAGCCCCTAGAGTCCAAACACCCAGCATGAGGCCCAGCTCAGACACCTACATTGTGTGGGACCCTGGGCATGCCCCTTCTCCATCACAAAGCACTTTGCAAGCTATTGAGAGGCATTCTGATGAAGAAGAAAGCTGTGCTTCTTCAGCTCTGTGCCCTGGCATGAGGCAGCCGGGTGGTGCTGGCATCAGGAGGATCTGGGTTTGAATCCTGCTTCACACATTCCTAGCTACATCATCCAGCATAACTCACTTAACCTGCCTGTTTCCTCAGCTGCAAAATGGTGATGCTGATAATCACACCTGCCTCTCAAGGATCAAACGAGATAATACTTGTAAAGCACTTTAGCCCCATACCCAGTACATTGCTGGCCCTAATAAATCAATACGTTCTGTTTTCTTCTGCCCCCACCCCAATCTCTCTGAGCCTCGGGCATCTTGTCTCAAAAGTGGGTGTTGTGAGGAAGGTACTTTGTAAACCATAAATGTGGCTATCAAATGACAAAGGGCCAGCAGAGACATGGGAAGTGGAGGGATCGCTGGCTTTGGGACGAGAGGAGGGCCTGGATGTGGGGATGGTGGCCACTATGCAAGTGCTCTGGGCCTCTGTAAAGTGGGGGGGCTTGGGCGATCCCTTCCAGGTCCGAATCTATAACAAAGTAAATAATGTCAGTTATTGGGAGAGCTAAACAGGTCCTGGTTCTTCAGGGCTAAGCCTGGTCTTCAATGTTAACGTATCAGCTTCTAGCTCTGAAGAAGGCTCCCCCTTCACTGCTTCCTGAGCTCATCTCCAGAAGCAGCCTGTTTCATGGAAGATTCTCTCCCCATCTCCAGGGATGGCTTCTTCCAGAATTCACTCCTTTCTTGGCAGAAAGAAGTCCAATCTGATCCAGTCCCTTCCTACCTCTCAACTCCTTGGGCCCAGTGGAAGACCCTGGGCTGTGACAAGAGCAGGTAGGTGGTTCCACTGAGGTCCAAGAAGATGCCTTCACATCCAGGACATGGTCTAGACTGTCCATCCCCAGGGCACTTGTCCTTCTCTGTCAGGCATGAAGGCCTCTTTAGGTCATTGCCCCGCACAGGGCCACACGATCTATTTTGCAACTGCCTCAGAGATAGAGGAACAGGAAGAAAAAGAAAAGTTTGCTCATCAGTGGGGAGGGAAAAGCAGGATGCTGGAGCTTTAATAGAACAAAACTCCCTAGGTCAGCACCAGATGTGACTGTTTGACGCAGGACATCAGAGCTGGCAGTGGCCTTCCAGATTATCTAGCAATAACAGCTAGCACTCACGTGGTGCTTTGAGTTTTGCAAACATTATTTCATTTGATCTTCAACAATTACAACCCTAAGAGATGTGCTATCATCATCATCTTTTTGTAGATATGGAAACTAAGGCAGATGGAGGTTAAGTGATTTGTCCAGGGTCCCACAACTAGTGAGTGTCTGGGACTGGATTTGAACTCAGGCCTTCCTGACTCTAAGCCCAGTGCTATAACCATTGTACTGCCTAATACAATCCCCACATTTTATACATGAAGGGAATAAATTCCAGAGGGCCAAAGAACTTTGCTGCAGGTCATGTACAAAACAAGATCTGAGCCAATCATGTTAACACCAAGAGAGTGTCAAAAGGATCCTGTGTTCAAAGATCTGCTGATACCTTCCCCATAATCTTCCCGCTTTACTTTACTAAACAGTTTAGGCTGAATACTGACCTCAGGGACCTCCAAAAGCAGAGATTCTTAACCTGGGGTCCATATGACTTTGTTTCAATATGATTGTGTCCCTTTGTAATTCTCTGGCATGGATTTTAAAAAACATCCTTCTGAGAATGGATCTATAGGTTTCACCAAACACCCAAAGGCTGACACAGTGGAAGGTAAAGAAACTCTCATCTAAAGTTAATAAGCATTGATAAGTGAATAAATACAAAATGGAGCCATCTGGGTTTGTCATGGAGTGGAGGGGAAGCAGTTCCTATCAGAAGCTATTCAATCCAATCTCTACAGTCCCTTAAGTTACAGAGTGACACAGGGATAGGAAGAGAGGTCAGACCTCTGTGATCTCATCAGTACAGTTTCTGGAGGTCACTCTCCGAAGCCCTATTTACACTGGCAGGTTGGATCCCCAGAGTATTAGCTGGTTACTTATTCCCTTTAAGGCTATAGGGATAATCCTGGGGTTTGGGGTACCCTCCTAATGCTATTGCTTATAAGCCCCCACCAGTGTGTTCTCCACATTGATTGTCAGTTGATATCAGCTATCCCGATGGATTTAATTAATTTTTAGAAGATGTAATTTAATAAGGCAGTATGGTTAAAATATACTGGTCCAGAGCCTTCCAAAGTCTGGGCACAGTCTCCCACAAGTACATACAGTGTCCAGGGGAAAGTGGGCTCTGGTGTAGAGAGTATGTAGCAAAGAGGGTAACTAAAAGCTTCCAGTTTCTGCAAGTCTCTTTCCCTCATGGGGTCCTCAGGGCATTCTCCTTAGGTATGTTATAATTTCCTTCTGGGCTCCTTGTAGAGTTTTGAAGCTGTCTGTCCTAACAGAGCTTGCTTTGTCTTCAAGGTATCTCTCAGTGTTCCCAATGTTGCTGCTGCCATCAGCCATTATGGTTCCAGGGACATTCTTACTATCACCGATGGGGATTCCTAAATCTTCACATCTTTGGAGGCTTGCAAGGTCTTTCTCTGGTCAGTGGAGGGCATGAAAGGATCAGGAGCTCTCTCCTCTCCCAAAGCAATGGGCTCCCCTGCCATAGGGATATCAGAGTCTGAGCTAACTTGCATTTTTAAATTCCAATTCCACAGGGCATGACCTGTTTCAACCAATCTTTACACTCTTCCTGTGTAGCATCTCCATTGTCCAATGGCTTTTCACTGGCATCCTCAGGATATCAAGGAGAACTCCAGGAGGACCTGTTTAGCTCTCCCAATAACTGACATTATTTACTTTGTTATAGATTCGGACCTGGAAGGGATCGCCCAAGCCCCCCACTTTACAGAGGCCCAGAGCACTTGCATAGTTGGCCACCATCCCCATATCCAGGCCCTCCTCTCTCCCACATGGATTAGATTTTCTTTTGGTAGAGAGATGCCAGATGAAATGTTAAATGCAGGACTGTTAAAGGGACATTGGATGTGGAATCAGAGGGCCAGACTCTGAGCTATTTACTACTTCTGTGACTGTGGATTTCATTTTTTCTGGGTTTCAGTCTCCTCATCTGTAAAATGGGATAGTTGCATACTAAACGGCCTCCACATATGATTCTAGCTCTTTATGATACGTAACTATAAAGAAAGGATTTTTTCTCTTTGAGCATGAACTTAAGTCTATCTCTTTTTGGGGGGTAGAGAAGGAAATGGCACAGCACGTTAGTATCTTTGCCCAGAAAACCCCAAATAGGGTCACCAAGTGTCCACAAAACTGAAAACAACTGAACAATTCCTCCTTGGAATGATTGTACAGTAATCTTTTTCTCTCATAGTGTAACAGGCTTTGCCGCTGGTTAAAGAAATCTCAGGCACCTGCAGAAGATTGGGGAGAAGGTGAAGGTATCCCCCAGGGACTCTGAAACAGTATTAGGTCAAGGGGCATATGTTGTAATGGAGACAATGTTGGTCTTGGAGTCCAGAAGACCTAGGTTCAAGGTCTGCCTCTGATTCCAACTAGCCATGTGACCCTGAGCATGTTGCCTAACCTCTCAGTGCCCCAAGCATGTCTCTAAGATTATAAACGGAAAGGCCAGTGCCAATGTGCATTGGTAGAGGAGTCTCCTTATCCCAATGGAATCTGAGGTCCCATCACAATCACAAACAAAAAGAAATAATACTAGACCATAGGTCAACAGCTGCCTACCCCGCACACTTCTAAGATCTGTTCCTCTCTACCTGTATGACTCTGAGAAAGCAAATTCACCTACCTGTGCTTCAGTCTCCTCCTGTATAAAATGCCAATGATACAACCTACCTTACAGAGTTGTGGAAAGGAAAGGGCTTTATTAACTCTATTATTGGCACTATGGTCAAGTCAATTCATCTTACTGGGCCTCCATTTCCTCATCTCAAAAAATAAGGGGGCAGACTAGAGAGTCCCTCTCAATTCTAAATCTTTGATCCTATAAAGCTAACACTTAACACAATGGGGAATGAAATAGCAAGGGGTGCCTGAAGGGTATGAATTGGTTGAAACACAACAAATAAGGAGTCATGGAATTACCCAGAAGTGCATATAGAAAGGTATGTATCAAATAATTGTATGGTGAAGTAAAACGGGCTGGTCAGCCTGCATGTAGCACTGGCATGCTCAGGATATCAAAGAGAACTCCAGGAGGCCTCTGGAACCTTGAATGGGCCCCATGGGGTGACCCTCTGAAAGGACAAGGACATACATACAGAGGGAAAAGGCAGGCATGAAGGAGGTGCTGTGACGTGCATCACGGGAGGGAGGAGCATCATAGCTAAGATTCTAGACACACTGGGTAAACTAGGGGACTAGAGACCTGTCTCACAGTTAGCATTTCACCAAAAGAAATCACTCTCAGGTTTTGGGGACAGTAATTCCTCGTGAGGCTGAGGGCAGCAAGGGGAATACAAGAGGAGTTTCTCTTGATTTCCTGGGCTCTTTCCTCCCTGTGCCTACCTAGATTCCCACTCCCACATCCCTGCCCTTCTCATTGTGATTTGTCTTTATAAATCACCGTCTTGGTGGCCCCTTTCCCAACCCCATGGGGCTCCATGGGCACTGGAACCCTGGCATTCTTCTTATCACTCTATTCCCATCATCCTGCCTGGTACAGCAGGCCACTTATCAGTCTCCTGTTTTGTCCTCAGCTGTGGAAACACAGTTATCAAACATCCCACACAACAGAGGCCCAGCCTGTACACAACCAGCCTTCTCTGCCACTAGAATAAGAAAGAATTAACCTCACCAAAGACCCCCTGCAACCTTTATGAATCAATCAAAACTGGGGCCAGTTAGAGACATTATTGGTTTTCCTCAGACTCCCCCAGCCCTTCCAAATTACACTGTGACTCCACCAGACACCAGCCTGCCTCAAGTTGCTTAGAAACTGCTGCCCATCAGCACGCTCATCCAGTCACTGCAGTTTGCCATGTGCAGCCAGGGTGATAAGCTCAATTTATATGTTTTTTAAATACTGAAAATGCAATTAAAGAGAATGTGTGTGATGTCTGCAAACTCAGACTGGCAATAAATAGCCAGTTTGAATATGCCTAGAGATGGTTAGGGCATGGGCACCCACTGAGAGAAAATGGCAGATGGGTCCTCTTTCCCAAGGCCAAAGGCCAAGGAGGTGGTCAGCAGTAGTAGAGATACTTGATAACAGATGAAAGGGATCTCAAACTCCATCTTGACAAACATTTATGTCCCAAGACCTAAAGGAAGGAGGCAAAGGAAACAGGAATATTCTAATTTACTCATCGGATTATCGATTTAGAACTAGAAGGACCCTAGGGTCCAACCCACTCACTTGACAGACAAGGAAACTGAGACCCAGAGAAGTTGGAATTCCTCCGATTTAAATGAATGAATAATTAGCCATTTCTTCATATGGGAAGACCTATCATGCAGTATGGGAAGGAGCAAGGTATGGTGGAAAAAGTAAAGGATTTGAAACCAGACTGCACAAATTCAAATCCAGGGTATGCTCATTTCTGTCTGTGTGACCATGAGTAAGTCACTTCACCTGGATGGGCCTCATGTTCTGTTAGTACTTTCTAGTTCTAAATCTCTGATTCTATAATGCTACATGGCAGTCAGTCAATAAACATTTATTAAGCACATACTACGTTCCAGACACAATGCTAAGCACTGGGGATACAAAAGAAACAAAGGACAGTCGCTACCCTCATAAAGTTGATAATCCATTGGCACAAAGAAATACAATATGGGATTAGAGATTTAGATCTGGAAAGAACCTTAGAATATATACAGGGCAACCCCCTCATTTTTAGGTGATAAAACTGAGAGCCAGAAAATTAAAGTTACTTGTCCAAGGTGATACTGAGAGTAAGTGGCAAAGCTGAGATTTGAACTCAGGTCTTCTGACTTCCAGATCCAGCACCCTCTCCATTATACCATATTACCTTTTCACGGCTCTGTCTTTCCAGAATTTCAGAGGGAGAAGATATTAGAGATGGCAGAATGGGGAGGGGAAAGGATGCTGATTTTAGTATTACACAAGAAAGCCTGGATTTGAGCCCCTAGTTTGTTATTTATTCCATGTGTAACCTTGGATAAGACTTAATCTCTGGGTCTCATCTGGACAGTGAGGGGGTTAGATTCAAAGACTTTGGATATCCTTTCTGGCTTTTTTACCTATTATCTCATGATCTGTCTTTCCCTCTAAGTTCCTAATAAGTGAATCAGAGAGCATACATACATACACACACATATTCATAAGGCAATATGGCATTAGTTGTTAACCTAGTATTACCATAGTCTAATTCAGGAGAGGAAGACCCAAGACAAATTGTTTAACCTCCCCCAAGCCTGTTTCCTCATTTATAAAATGGCGGAGGTAACACCTGTGGAACCTACCTGACCAGCTTGGCTTGTTGTAAGGCTACAATGAGACCCTGTAATTGGCCATACATAATTGATGAGCTCTCTAAATACCAGCAATTCCTATCATCGCTGCTGGGCCATGGTTGCCCTTGGTCAGTACTGCTATCTGCTATTTAGAATTTAGCAAGAGCTGCTGTTTTTTATTTTCTGCTATTTATTCATCTGTCATATCCAAAGAAATGACGTTAAGTGCTTTATTCATGAATTTGTGCTCATGAGCCCCTGGTTCCTTCTTCCTTCCTTCTCCCCTAGTCTTTCTCCCTGTCTTTTGATTTCTTCTTTTCCTCCTCCTCCCTTTCTTGTTGTTATTCAGTTGATTCAGTCATCGTCTGATTCTTCATGACCCTTGGACCATACTGTCAATGGGGTTTTCTTGGCAAAGATATGGAGTGGTTTCCCATTTCCTTCTTCCTTCTTTCATTTACTGATCTCTTTAAAGTCTGAATTGGCTGAGAGGTGGGAGGGCTGTTGGGGTGTGGGTAGAGAACCATTTCAGGTCCTGTCTCAAGCCAGGGAGGTTTAAAAAAAACACCAAGAGGAAAGAGGTTGAAATGACAGCAGGAGGAACACAGGGTAGGTACCAAGAAGAACAAGCAGTGACTATTAAACATTGGAATAGGTTACCAAGGCAACATGGTGCCTCTCTTTCCCTGGAGGTCTTTTAAAATAGGTCACATCTTTATTTCTCTGGGATGGTTCAGGAGTCCTGCCTGGAGACAAATGAATTTTCTAGGTGACCTCTTCAGGCCCTGTGATTTTCATAAAGAACAACCTTTCACAGTATTGGAGGCCAAATTCTGACAAATTGGGGTTTACCAATTTTGACAGAGAGGGAGACATTTTTAAAAGGTCCACAGCTCTTGGTTTAGTTGTGGTGCTCTTCTAGGATGGGCCTGGATATGCTATCTCCTTGACACTTTAAGAAAGTGAGCCATGCCCATGGCTGGTGCAGCTCAGGGTCCTGTTGGTGACAGGGACATCAAAAGATAGATGAGGAGGCAGAAAAAAGGTGCTCTGAATGCCAAAATATTCTTAACAGCAGATTTTGTGGCAGCCCCAAAGTGATGCCCCTTAAGTAGGGAATGGCTGGATAAACTACAGTGTTTGAATGCAACTGAATATTGTTGCATGCAAGACATAGTGAATATAAAATTTCAGGGACTCTCTCAATCTTTTAACAGTCTTTATTAAGCATCTTGTGGGTGCTAGGCATAGGGGCTACCTCTCCAAAAGTGACTCTTCTCTCAAGGACCTTACATCCTGTTAAATGAAAGAAACAGGAAAATTCTTAAGAACTGGTACAGAATTAATAAGCGTTTATGAAGCCCTACTATGTGCCAGGCACTGTGCTAAGTTCTGGGGATATAAAGAAAAACAAAAATAGCTTCTGCTCGCATGAAGAATGGCCAAAACAATGGGAATGAAAACAACATTTAGAGATGCCATAGCTTGGAGTTAATCCAGTAACATCTTAGCTCTAAAAAATGGACAATGAAACGTGCTTCCTTCCTTCATCTGCATAGGGAGATGCTGGACAATGGGTGAATAATGTTGCACATCCTTCTCTCTCATAGCTTTGCTCTATTTTTTTTCCTGGAAGAAGCAGCATGATCCCATGGAAACCTGGCTGTGGACTCAGAAGAGCCTACCTTTCATACTTATCACCTTCTTGACTCAGGGCAAATCATTTAACCTTTCTGGGCCTCAGTTTCCTCATCTGTAAAGTGAGAGGGTTGAATCAGATGGCCTCTGAGGTTCTTTGTATGTCTATGATCTTTGTAACAAAGGAGGGTTTTGGGTTTAGGTGTTATTGGAAATATAGTTAATTATATATATTTATATATAATATATTTATGATATATTATAATAATATCTAATAATTGTATGCTATATATTTAATCCATGATTAAATATTATTATATTTACATAATGTTATAGTGCTGTATATTAATGTTATATGATACATAATTATAGACTGTTATATTGTTATAGAAAATTTTTTTAAAGCCATAAACCATTAAAAAAAAAGCCAAGAAGAAATACATGAGCTCATGAGGTCAAATCTCAGACATCCCTAGACTGCCTTATTACTCTCTTAGGAAGTAATGCTCCAAAAATGCATTTAAACTTTTCTTATATACCTCTTGGGTGTAATGAACTCTAGAAACTTACTAAGTTTTACATTAAATTAAGCTTCCTTATATTTGTCCTAAAAAATTCTTTGAAATATACATCTTTTGAAAACTATATCCTTTCACCATCTCTCTTCTCCCTCTATTTTATGGAATAGCTCAGATCAGCAATTTCTGGTTCTCAAACAAAGCTATTTCATTTCAAAATTACCCCCAATTTTCTTCCCTCGCTGAGCCTTTTTACTCTCTCTTCCTAGCTCATAGCTCTAGGTAGGCTTCTTGCAATTGGCATCATAACTCTGCCTACTTTTCATCCCATATTACTGAGTGGCACAAGGGCATGCCATTCTTGGGAGTGCTGCTCCCCTGAGTTCCTACTTGGAGCCTCTCTTTGTGGTTACAAGCTTAGAACTGGAGTCAGAAAAACCAAGCCTGCCCCTGCCCCAACAAAATAGGAGATAAACTCTGGGAACAGTAGGGGAAAGCTCTTGAGCATAGGCCAGGAGATCTTTCCAATCAATAAATATGAAATATTTGCAAGGCGGTGTCAGTTCTAATCTGGGTTAGACTGAACATGGCTTGGGCAGGGACTGTGGTAGCACTGATACTCTAGATTACAGAGAGTGCTAGAAATGAAGTTTGAAGCTTGTCTGTGTTCCTTATTGCCTGTGTGACCTTGGGCAAGTCACTTCATTCATCTTCATTTCCTCTTCTGGCTCTGCTTCTGACACTCTGAAGCCTCATCTGCCTTCTCACCCTGAAATATCCCTGGGTCCCTTCAGCCTCCTCTCATTGGTGAGTTCTTCCTGGGACTTCCATCTTGGGGAGGGGCTCAGGCTTGTCTTTCATTCCTCTCCTGGCTCAGTCTGACTCTACAGGTCACCACGATTCAGGTATCTGGATGGTACAAATAACCCAGCACAAGCATGGGTATATATTAATTATGTCAACAGAAAAAGGGTGGGGGTGGGGAGGGGAGAGAGGAAGGGAGAAAGGAAGAAGGGGGGAGCGAGATAGAGAGAGGGAGGGAGAGAGAAAGAGAGAAAGAGAGCCAGAGACAGAGAGAGAGGGCTTTACTTAGCTGCTAACATCACAGCTGTTGAACACAGTGCAAGGATACATCATTCCAGATGAGACCCAATCACCATTATAGTTAATGGACTACAAGCTCCCTCTTTCTCTCTCTCTCCTTCCACACTGACCAGACCTGACCTCACAGCATTGAAGTCCAAGTGAGAGCCTCTCCTGGTCAGAGCTGTGACCCCTCACTCTGTGATTGCATTCATTCCCAACTCGGCTGCATGCCGAGTCACTCTGGGGATTGCATGAGCAATAGTCAAGACTGGGTCTGTGTGACTTGAAGCACCAATTCTATCTTATACAACCTTGCTTGTTTCCTGCTCCCACCTAGTTAAATTCTTACTTACATCTGCTTCTCTCAGGGTATGTTTTCATGTACAGCAAAAGGGCCTCAGTTGGGGACTGCAGCATAATAGCTGTGTGACCCTGGGCAAGTAAATTAACCTTCTTTGCCTCAGTTTCCCCATCTGTAAAATGAGCTGGAGAAGGAAATAGTAAACCACTCTAGAATCTCTGCCAAGAAAACCCCAAATGGCGTCATGAAGAATCAGACATGACTGAAAAGACTGAATAACATCTGGCTTCAACCATGATCCTCTTTCCACTATGCCTCAATGGTATATAACCTCCCTGGGCCTCAATTTCCTCATCTGTAAAATGAGGGGAATGACCCAAGGTGGGAGTGAGCTCTGGGGTTGCCAGGCAGTCCCTTGGCCAGCCAGAAGCAAGTGGTTTAATAATGGCCCCTGGGCCACTGGGACAAGTTTTGTTAATTTTCCTGACATCCTCATCATGGGGCCTCACTCTACGCATCCTCTCGAGGAGAAAACCACCTTGTTAAGCAAAATGATTTCCCATAAGCCACCAACAAGCCTGTAGAACCGTTCTTTTGTTTACTGTTCTGACCACTAATCAATGTCCCCTTTTCACATAACAGCAGCACAACAACATTAGGTTGCTTTAAATCAAGGTTTGTGTGGCAGGTATCTCACAGTTCAGCCTAGGGTGAATGAGAGGAGGAATTCAAATCCAAAATGTTCCTCAAGAATAACTCCACTGTAGTGGTTTAGCTGGCTGAACCTTCTTATCACACAGAAATTCGGAAACTGTTATAATAATAATAACAGCTACATTTATATAGCATTTTGAGCTCTGCAAAACACATATACATATTCTAGCTCATCTGTTCCTCACAACAGCTACTTTTATTCCCAAGTTTAAGAGAAACTGAGGCTCACAAAGATTGTGATAGGCCCACAATGACATGACTATCTGAGGCAGGTTTTGAAGTCTGATCTTCCTGATTATAGGTTCAATATTTCTGCCAATGCTTCCTAGATGCCAATTGTCTAACTTTCTTGACCGATTTAAACAGATGACCCTGATCAAAGTGGGCTCCCAAGATCCTTTCTTGAATTTCATTCAGTGAAAATCTATTAACCTTCTACTAGAGACAAAGCAATGCAGACAGAACCATGATTACAGAGTGATCTGGTTTGTCCATACTGTCAGTCTACACTGGCAAAGCTGTGCTTTTTCTTGTATAATATAGACTCTCAGATTTTAATTTAGGAAATAACTGTTTTAAGGGGACCTTTGCTACTTAAAGTCAGAGGACCTCTACAAACTTTTCAGCTATTACAATTGTTGAGAGGCCCCATGGTATAGAGGGCAGCATGCTGGACCTGGAGCCAAGAAGATTTCAGTTCAAATTCTGTATCTGACACTTATCAGTTGTGTGACTAGAGACAAGTTACTTAATCCTAGGAACTCAATTTTCTGAGAGAATCATAAATGCAGAGTTAGAAAGGCCCTCAGGGGTCAGCCCATACCTGAAAGAAACCACCACTATTAACACATCTTCCGAGTGGTCATCCAGCCTTTGCTCAGAGAGACTTTCAGTGAGGGTTTACTGCCTGCTACCACCCCCCTGAGCAGCTCATCCTGCTTTGGGTTAACGCCGAGTTAGGAAACCAAGGTCACATGGCTAGACTTTTGTTTGTGTGTATTAAGTGTCTGAGGCCGGATCTGAACTCAGGTCCTTCTGACTCCAGGGCCGGCACTCTATTCACTGCGCCACCTAACGTCCCTGAAGAATGCTTATTTAATGATCCTCTGTGCCTGAATAAGAGGTGGCTGTGGTTAGAGCTTGGGAGAAGAGAGATTCTCTTTCTGGGTTACAGAAGAGAATCGTATTTTTTTCAGAAGACATTTTTCTGTCTTTACAGCAAGGACACATATGGTACCAGGCTTTCTTCAGAGAGAGAAAGACTTTGGGAAGAAGCTGACATGTAGAAGAATTGGCTCCTTGGGCATGTCCCTGTTTCCAGCTTGTTATACTAAGGGACTTTGGGGAATTTCTCCAAGAATTAGATTGGGTATTCTCTCCCTTTTGATTGAGATAATCTCCTTCCCCATGGGAGAATACATTTACTCTATGTATTTTCTGGCATATTCTAATCCGGATAACTTTTTTGATTTGTTTGCTATTGTGCTCATTCACATTTTGATATTTTGTGTTGGTGTTTCTATAACTGCCATTTGGTGGGAGTCAAACCTATCGATATAGTTTGACGAACTTCTCCCTCTTCAAGGGACAATGACCAGGATAAGTAGCATGAGCCTAGAAAATAATTTCCCCTAGACTAACAATATTTATGAGGGCAGAGAGGTACAATTCAGGCCTGGCATCCCCTCTCGGAAGAGGGAGGAGCAGACCAGCCCAATCTCTTGCCAACTCGTCTTCAAGGAATAGAAATCCCCTTTGAAAAGCAGTAGATAAGATTTCAGAGATATATACCTATTTACTCCTCCTTGGGAGGTGAATTTTGATTAATTCAGGTCCTCTAACTCCAGAGACAATGATTTTTCAACAACCTATTGCCTCACTCACTGTCTCTTCATCTCAAAGCATTCAGGCTGCAGGCACCTATGGACCTCTATGACCAAGTTGACTCAGAACACTTTAAGAGACATTTCCCAGCTTATGCCATTCTCTCCTGTTGTCACCATGATGACCACTGACTTGGGGGAAAATTTAATGAAAATTTCATTTCCCATTGACCCAAGAGCTTCAGAAATTACAGATGCTTCTGTCCTGTTATATTCTACCTTTGACCCTTGAATACGGGGTGGGCAGCAGTTAAAGGAAGCATATTCTCCCCTTAAGGAGCAAATCACAGTCACCTATGGAGAGAAAGAATAAAGGTCTCCTCAGGCCCAGCCTGACGTTATCACCTTCACTGCTCATATGACTCAATAAATTTTTGGCACATACTATCAGGAGCAGATCTGAGACACTATATGGAATCAGAGAGGATGTCTTTGGAATTTCAGAACCACTGATGATTCTGGGCATTTCAACTTCACCCATGAGAATGTTTGGATTTGAAAATATCCTCTTATAAACATAATAATGGTGATCGATCAGATTTCCTACTCCCTGGGAGTACAAACATAGATCAAGTGATTTCAGAAAGGGATGGGAAAGAATGCTAGCAAAGGTCTCATAGAAGGGGGTACTTGGGCTGAGCCTTAAAGTGACTGGAGCTTCCCAGAGGCTGAAGGCAGGACAGAGCCCAGCACAGAGAGGGGAAAACAGCCTGCTTATAGGATAGATCTAAGAAGACCAATTTGACTGCAGATTGGAACTTAATGCCTGAAGGGGAGCAATGTGAAACTAAGTCTAGAAAAATACATTTGTCAGCCCCTAAAGGGTATCTCTAATTTATTTTTTTTAAATTCTGAAGTAAATAAACACTAAGTAAAATGAGCATGTTTCTATTCACAGTAAAAGAGGGCTGTACATGAAACTGTGAATCTCTAAAATTTACCCTTAATTTTCTCCACTTGGGCAGGTCAAGTTTGGACAAAGTATTCGGTAGGAGACATGGGATGCTTCAGAGGGTCACAGATGTAGCCCATGACTACAGGTCCCAGCCTCTTCCCTGAGTGTTATCTCAAGTCCCCAATTCTCTCTGGGTGAGGGGGAGTAATCACTGGGAGGCAGACAGACTGAGAAGTTTTTCCTGAATGAAAGATGATTTTAATTTGCACAATATGCACATTTATAATAATAATGGCTACATAAGACATTCAATAATAAGTCCCTAATGCTAACCTGGGGCAAAATATCTAATACAAATTAAATTGGCTCCGTTCCTGGGAATTTTTACTATATTGCATTGCAGTTTTGGGTCCAAACTGTGCAGTGAATCATTGATTAATATTCTAATTAAAATCAGAATGGACCCTGGGAAACGGTTAGTTTTCCCCATTAATGAATAAATAAATGCTTTCCGATTAAAAGATGGGTCCCCAACTGAACACTTGCAATTGACTATCATCTGTCTTTCCTGGGAGCCATAGATTAGATTTTGGGAGGGGAAAAGGTTATGCTGGCCAGCTGTCTGAAGGAATCCAAAATCATTTCCAGGAATGCTCTCTTACATCCTCTCAAGCAGGACTGATGCTATTGACTTTGCAGATGTGTGGATCAGAACAGAGCAGCTTCAGCACTGATGGACCATGAGTTCAGCACACTCTGTCAAGTGTGGACTGCTCGGTGATGCATGTGGGGATGGGACTGGCTGAACTTTGAATTCACTCCCGTTTCTCTCTCTCAGCCTGTTTCTTCATCTACAGAATGGAGATAATAATTCTCTGATCCCCTGAGGTCAGAAGTGACCTTCCTCCCCCCGCCCCCAACCTCAGAGAAGTATTTTTTATGCCTCTCAGATACACTTATTCTGTATTATTGTGTTACGTATTTGTGTATGTAAGGGAGGACGATAAGCCAGTTTGTAAAATGCAACAATCCCATCAATGGATGGTTAAAAAAAACCTCCGGAGCCTGTACAGTGCTGTAATATGTAAATGCTAGCTGTTGTTATTATCTGAAGTGAACTGATTATATAACAGAAGCTTAATGACTCTTTTCCAGCACACAGATCTAAATTCAATCATAACTTAATTTCGAAGGGACGTGTAAAGGAATGGCTGCACTGCCTTTAGTTTGCAGATGGAGAAATGGGTGCAGCACTGATGAAAAGCCAGCCATGACACATGAGGACTGTCTGTAGGGATAAATAAGCCGTAGAAGCAGGAAACCACCCAGGACCTTGCTCTGAGGTACCCAAGTTCAGATCTGGAGTGTTGGCATCAGTGTTTGGCAGGCCACCAGGAAACAGAGCTCTAGTAAGTTGGGAAACCCTTGCCAACACTATCAATGGCTTGGGAAGGTAAACAGAAACCTTTAGGTTCTCCTTCCTTTAAACGCTGGGTCAGTATACTTGAAAGCAGACTGAAAGTACAAAAAATCTGGGCAGAAATTTAGAGGACTGGGGAGTCAGAGCTCAAAGGGACTTAAGGGAATCAGTTCTATTTACAAACTAGGAAACTGAGGCAGAGAGAAGTTAGGTCATACAGGATCATAGGATCACAGATTTAGAACCAGAAGGGCCTTGGAGGCCATGTGGTCCAATCCCTTGGTTTTATAGATGAGGAAATAATCCCAGGAAGGAACAAAAATAACAAGCTTTTATTAGGCACCTACTGTGTGCCCGATACTGGACTAAGCACTTCACAAATATTATCTCATTTGCTCCTTATAACAATCCTGGGACAGAGGTGCCATTCTTCTTCCCACTTTACAGTTGAGGAAATTGGGGGAAAGAAAATTTGAGTGACTTGCCCAGGATTACACAGCTAGTAAGTATCTGACACTGGATTTGAACTCAGGTCTTCCTGACTCCAGACCCACTACATTGAGCCACTAGCAGATCACCCCAGTAATAAAGGACAGAAGCAGGGTCTGAGCCCAGGTTTTCTGGATTGACATCTAGCATTTCTTTTCTTCCAGGGCACAATGCCTCAAAATTGGTATGGGGGATTAGCTCAAGACCACCCTGCTACCAAATGACAAACTCAGGACCTAAACTAAAGTCCTCTTTGTCCTAGGCCAGGCTCCTCCCCAGTACATCATCATTAAAACTATTTCAAGTGCATCCAGGTTATTTCAGGCCTCCCTCCCTTGGTATTAGAACCATCCAGGCTATAAAATGAAATGAAGATGAGTTTGTGAATGCCAGAGCAGAAAGGTGAAGGAGCCAGGAGCAAGTGTTGAGATCAGAGATATGTTTGGTTCGAAAAAAAACCCAAACACAATTCAGATTTTTTATCCCTGGTAGCAAATTTTTAGGAGGCACCAAGTGCCACTTTGCAGACTTGTAAAATTGGGCCTTGGATGAATGTCCTCTTCTTTAATGACCTCCCCTCTCCAGGACCCCGTCTGTGCCTCCTCCAGCCAGTGACCCCAGCCATCACTGAGATTTCCCACTCACACAAGCCTGGAGCAAGGCTCCACTCCTCCAATGCGGGGTTCTGTGCTCTCCAGGCTGGCTGGTGAATTTCCACTCGGCACATTGAGAGACCCTTTGGCCACGATTCTGGCAGAATTCCCGAGAAGCAGGTTTTCTGTTTTCAGCAGGGCTATACTGCCTTGATCGGCACTGCTGCCCTGGTTCTTGTACTTTATGCAGTTGTAGGTTCATTTGAAAGCTAAGCAAGAGAAGAAAAAAGGGGATGAACTGAGAAAAACAGGCTGGAGCCAGAATGTGAAGGGCTTTAAATGCCAAACAGAGGCGTTTTATTTTATGAGCCCAAGAAGACTGCAAAAGACAGCATATGGTTGTGAAATGGTCCCAGAGTAAACTGGAGGCTATGAGGTGGTAAATGTTATTGCAGGGTTGGTATCCAGTAGAGAAGTTGGACTTGGTACATGAGACTTATCTCTGTGTGAGAGACACTGTTGCCTAGTGGACAGAGATTCCTGGCCTTGGGAATCAGAAAGGCCTGGGTTTGAATCCCTCCATACCACATTGGGTAGGTCAGAGTGTCTTGGAGCCTCAGGCAGCTCTGTTCCTGCATTGCCTTAGAAGGCAGGGCATTAAAGGGTCAACCACAAAGCTAAATAAGAACTAGGAGACCAACAAGACTTAATGGAGCAGAGAGGGAGGGGAAGGACAAACAGAACAGATTCAGAACCCCAGCAACAACAGCAGCAAAAGTCTTGATGCTAAAGAAACTTTCCAGTCCAAGAAGCATCTTAGAGGATGCTTCCTCTAGGGAGCAGCCTCCTGGGAAAAGCATTCTCTCATTCATTCCTGAAAACGCACTTAAAAGACTGGAATTTAACAATATTTTGAAGGACCACGTGGCATCAATTGATGGTGCATTTTTTTACCCATAAAACAAATAAAATAGAGATGGTAGAATGAAAATTCTTATCTCAAAGTAAAATTATAGTATCTGCTTTTCATTTGTATTTGAAGTGTTTTTTGCACAGATAGGAGAAAGAAAATATTTATTATCAAATATATTTCCTTGTCAACAAATACACCAAGTCATTCTAGTATTAAGCTCCTAATATGTATTAGGCATTATGCTATGCTCTGGGGATAAAATTACCAGAGAGAGACAGCCCCTATCCTGGAAGACTTTACATTCTAATGGAAAGAAAAAGATTATGTTGTTCTTCTCCTTCCTATTTCAATTCTGATGCATCTATTTATTTGGAAGACAGAGAGGAGCAGATACCTGCTGACTTCCAAGATTCTGCCCCTAGCTGCTTCCATAGTACTCTCCAAAAGCCCAAGGCCAGGGTAGCACTGGGGAAGGGAGGCTTGGAGGAGACGCTATGTAAAAACTGAACATAGGACACACTTTTGTTACTTGTCATTCCATCGCCTGGAAATCTCTAATGGCCTTCATGTCTGCAGTGTTCTTGAAGATGACCTTGAGGCCCTGCAAGATTCAGAACTGACAAAAAAAGTTTCAATTATTCTCATTGTAGTTTTAACTTTTGGCTCATTTTGATGTGATTTAATTTTTGGTGTATCATTAGAAATGTGTTCAACCAAGTGTAACATACTAACCCCATTCTTCGACTTGGGGTTCCTTTCCTATTGAGTGCCATGGTTTAGAGATGGAAGGATTCTTATAGGCAATCCAGGCCAATGGTTTCATTTTACAGTTCAGGAAACTGAGGCCCAGGGAATGGAAACAACTTGCCCAGTGGTTCACAGGTAATAAGAGGAAAAGCAGGAATTCAAAGGCAGGTCCTCTGTCTTCAAATCTAACTGACTATCTACTATGTCTCACTGCTTCCATATGTCTTCTAACAGGAGACTAGGACCATGTTGGGCTGGGAGGCAGTAATTCTGGGTATGAGGAAGAGTTCCCTTCAGTTCCTTTCCTCCTATAGGACTGGCTGCCAATTCACCAGGGGGCCAACCAGTACCTGGGGGTTACAAATGTCTTGGTAGTCAGCAAAAAGCAGACATGGTGGCAGTGAAAGGAGTATATGGGACAGCTACTGATGCAATGCCATAATTCCAGTGTGTGCTGCCAGTTTTGCTTGGCATGCTGAGAAATTCTGATCTCCACACAGCTATTTAAAAGTGAGGGGCTCACTAGGAATTTTAAAGTCTTGTCTCATCCCATGGCATCTCCAGCCCCATTGTGCTCTTCCTCCCTGGCCCCAAGACTTCCACATTCCCAACTGCTGCTGGTGTCTTCTCTGTTGGGATGGTCACAGTGGTAACTTTATTAGAAGTCAAGAAAGAAGAGGAGGGTGTGGGTGGCATGGGAAAGGAAGACGAAGAGTCTGGGAAAGGAATCTGGAGGCTGACTGTCCAGGAACCTTTTTTTGTTGCCAACTTTTGTTGTACAATGATGCCTCAAAGAAAAGAATACTGTGCAGGAGCAAACAAAAAACTTTAGTCCCAGTGGGGAGGTGGAAAGAACACAGTATTTTGTGATCCCAAAACCTGGGTTTGAATCTCAGCTCTGTTATTTTCTACTTCTGTGCTCTCACATCCTTCAGCTTTTTTGCCATAGGAAAAAAAATCATAATCCTGCTTCCTGAATGGCAAAGTCGACATTCTCTGCCCAAGGTTCTGCAAAAGTTGCTATTAGTGAATCCATGGTTTGCCACCTTACAGATAAATTAGCTGGATAATTTATAAGTCTCATACCTTAAGGGAAAAGATCACAGAAGGATGGGACTGTGCAGGTTGGGTAAAGCTATACGGGTCACATTTTGACGGATTGCTTGGTCCTTCTAATAGACCTATCTTTGACTGTAGACAAATGGTCCTGACTCCAGGTACAGGGCTCTGTCTACCACATTATCTAGCTGCTGTCCTAGAAAACATGGAGTAGTTCTAATAAAGAAATTCTACAGATTTTATATTGGTCCTACTACATTTCTCCATCAGAGTTCTAGTGATAGCCTGAAAAGTTGGGGTGCCTTTCTCTTTTAATTCCACTGGCTCTGGCTCCCCAGTGGTTGTGTGCTTCCTGCTGTTAGATGCTAGGGACTAGCTTTCCAGTTTCTTTTTTTAAATGAAAATGTGCCTTCTCTCTCCCACATCTTGCCTCCCCCATCCCAACAGAGAAAGAGGAAGGCACAACCCCTCTTAACAAATGTGTATAGTCAAGCAAAACAAATTTCCTCCTTGGTCATGCCCGTTTCCCCCCCAAATACATTTCAACATTCATGAAAGCTCATG
The DNA here is from genome assembly GCA_011680675.1 of Gymnobelideus leadbeateri. Classification (NCBI taxonomy): domain Eukaryota; kingdom Metazoa; phylum Chordata; class Mammalia; order Diprotodontia; family Petauridae; genus Gymnobelideus; species Gymnobelideus leadbeateri. The sequence goes on from WOXC01004382.1 coordinate 1,665,062, forward strand.
CCTCTGCCATGAGGTGACTAACACGTTCCATCATGAGTCCTCTGGAACTGTGGTTGGACACTGCAATGCTCAGGGTTCTAAAGTCTCTCAAAGTTCTGACTTTACAATAATGTTATGGTATAAATTGTTCTCCTGGTTCTGCTCACTTCACTCTATCATTTCATACAAAATCTTCCCAGGCTTTTCTGAAACTATTTAATTTCTTATAGCACAATAGTATTTTGTGACATGCCCAACTTCATTTCACCACTTAACATCAATTAACAAAAGGATGTTTACTCTGGAGATACAGTGAGAACAGAAGGACAAACATTTCTCCTTGGTCTCCAGAGAGGGTGGGTTCAGACAAAGCACAGGTTCTACATGGCATCAAGGTCTCCTCCATATATGGTGTGACTGCTGGGGAGAGTCTAGTCTGGGTCCTAAAGGTCACTCCTTACTCTTTGGGGCATTGAGCTGGGTTGGTTGCAAAGCCTATCAGGGCCTTGGTCTCTCAGAGACTCAGCTCTCCTGACCTTTTGAAATTCATACGATCTCAGCCTCCAAATGAATCTCTTTTACCTAAAATTTAAAAATTCTATGGCAGGCAAAAAACCCAAAAACAACTGAGGCCCATTTTCATGGGGCCACATGATCTTGGAGGGAAGAGGACCTAAGATTTCTCTCCTCAGACTTTTTCTTTAACATGCACTTTTATTTGAAATGGTCTTAAGTCAGTGTGTAGGTAAAGCTCCTCCCCTCCCCCAAGTACTGGCACCAATCTCAAAACTCCTAGGGAGACTATAATAAAGTCCTCATTCACATCTATGTTGGGGGCAGGGAGGGAATTTAGGAGCCACTCAATATGGCTCGATTGTCATTGTGCTTGGAGTTAGGGTTGTAATCTCCTTCTGCATCCTGCCAACAATGCCTGGGTACATGGTGGTACCATCAGACAATATGGTGTTGTCATACAAATCACTTCATCATGGAGCTGAAGGTAGTTTAATGGATTTCACAGGATTCCATATCTAAGAAAGATGGTTGGAAGAGAACTTCTGGGCATAGGAACCTCTCCTTACCAATGGTGATAACATGATACCTGAGCATCATGGAGCTGATAGCTCCTTTCTAGAGAGGAGCTGGATGCAGCAGTGGCCATCTCCTGCTCCAAGTCTAGGGCAACATAACACAGCTTCTCCTTGATGTCATGCATGATTTCCCTCTCAGCTGTGGTGGTGAACCTGTACCTTCTCTCAGTCAGGATCTTCATGAGATAAGCCATCAGATCGTTGCCAGCCAGATCCAGACAGAGGATGGCATGGGGAAGGACATAACCTTCATAGATGGGCACAGTGTGGGTCACACCATCTCCAGAGTCCATCACAGCCTGGATGGCAATACATATGGCTGGGGTGTTGAAGGTCTCAAACATAATTTGAGTTATCTTTTCTCTGTTGGCTTTGGGGTTCAGGGAGGCTTTTATGAGCAGCACAGGGTGCTCTTCAGGGGCCACATGGAACTCACTGTAGAAAGTATGATGCCAGATCTTCTCCAGGTCATTCCAGTTGGTGACAATACCATGTTCAATGGGATTGTTCAGGGTCAGAATACCTCTCTTGCTCTGGGCCTCATCCCCCACATAGTTGTCTTTCTGACCCATACCTACCATCACACCCTGGTGTCTGGAGCACCCAACAATGGAAGGGAAGACAGCCCAAGGGCCATTGTCTCCTGCAAAGCCACTGTCAATGACGAGAGCAGCAATATCATCATCCATGGCAAACTTTGAAGGGCAAGTTTAAACCCGAGAGAGAGAGAGAGAGAGAGAGAGAGAGAGAGAGAGAGAGAGAGAGAGAGAAAGGAGAAGAAGAAGAAGAGAGAGAGAGAAGAAGAAGAGGGGGGGGAGAGATATGGAGGGAGAGAGAGAGGAAAGAGAGAGAGACGAAGAAGAAGAAGAAGAGAGAGAGAGAAGAAGAAGAGAGGGGGGAGAGAGATATGGAGGGAGAGAGGAGAGAGAGAAGAAGAAGAAGAAAGAAGAAGAAGAAGAAGAGGAAGAAGAAGAAGAAGAAGGAGGAGGAGGAGGAGGAGGAGGAGGAGGAGGAGGAGGAGGAGAGAGAGAGAGAGAGAGAGAGAGAGAGAGAGAGAGAGAGAGAGAGAGAGAGAGAGAGAGGAGGTGGTACTGCACCTGGAGGTAGGGGGAGGCAAGTGCTCACTAGGTGGAAGAGCTCACAGCTCTTCCCTCAGACTTTTGCCTCATAACAATCATTTAGTAAAGGTGTCAAATAGATATGCCAAGATGAAATGGCTGACAAGAATGGTCAAGTCTGTGGTCACTAGTAACTTTCTGAAGTCACTCAGATAACTGAAAAGGTTTTTCCTAAGCATGGGTTTAGTAAACTGGAACCAGTTATAGACTGTCTATACACGCTCACGTCATAGTGCTTAGCTCAGTTCCTGGCACATAGAAAGCATAGAATAAATGCCTGTTTCCTTCCCTTCCCCATCAAGTCTCTCCAAGGCACATCCAACACTCATCATCCAGAAGCAAGTTCTCTGGCCTCTCCCATGTGGGGAATGGGGAATACATATCAGCTAAAGTTTTATTGACGTTTTGTTTTTACATTACAAACATTGACAGGTTACCCCGACTCCATGAGAGGTCTCTTGTAGAAAGGTAAAAGAATTAAGCAAAGCTAACAACAATGACCTTATCTGAAAGTGCATGCCATATTCCACAGCTGTAGCATTACTATTTAAAGACAAATTTAATTAACAGAATCTATTTTTTTCTCAGTTCTACCTCCCACACTCTGAAAAAAAAAACTGCCTCAGCCACGTATCTTGATGTAGTCTGCAGGTGTGCTGGTCGGTGTTACACCCAGAAAATGCTTCATGCTTGAACTGCTGCTAAGCAGAGGTAACAGACTTGACCCAAAAAATGTTTCCTTGGATTTGTGGGAAGATGGTGGCATGGTAGAACCCAGAAGAGACACAGCCCTAAAAAGCACCTCTTCTTGGCCCAGGACTGTACAACTGGGCTCTCTACCCTAAGTCTCTCCCCAGTCCAGTCCAAGCTCCCGAAGTGACTGTTCTAAAGAGGGGGCCCCGGCACCCCCCCACCCTCTGCTCAATGCGCTCCAGCAACTCCCTATTAACTTCAGGATCAAATAAAAATCCCACTATTTGACATCTAAAGCTTTTCATGACTTAGCTGCTGCCTATCTTTTCAGTCTTCTTATATATCAGTCCTCTGCTTAATGCAATGTGTGGCACAAGTAAGTGCCATGGAAATGTTAATGATGAAGATGATGATGGTGATGATGATGATGATGGTGATGATTATGAAGATGATGATGATGATGATGATGAAGATTTAGTTAAACAATCTTCATAAAAAACATTTAGCATAGTGCCCGGCCCACAGTAAGTGCTATAGGAACATCATTTATTATTGTTGTCATTGAGTTGTGTCTAACTCTCCCTGATCCCATTTGGGGTTTTCTTGGCAAAGATACTGGGTTGGTTTGCCATTTTCTTTTCATTTTACAGATGAGGAAACTGAGGCAATGAGGGCTAAGTGACTTGCCCAGGGTCACACAGAGACTGTGTGCTGGAGGCCAGATTTGAGCTCTGGTCCTCCTGACCCCAGGGCTGGTGCCCTATCCACTGTGCCACCTAACTACCCGGGCCTACTCAGCAGTTTTTCAAATTTCAAATTTCAAATTATGACAGTCCCGTTTCCCCTCTCCATTCCTCTGCACTAGATGTGTCCCATGCCAAGAATGTTCTCCCTTCTCCCATCGGCCTCTGAAGGTTTCCTGGGTTTCTCCAGGAATCAGTTTAAAGCCTGCCTTCTGCAGGCGGGCTTTCTTCAGTCTCCCCAGCTACTAAAGATCCTTTTCCAATGACCTTTACTATATATCTAGTTATTCACACACTACCTCCCCTCTTAGAATGTGAGCTCTCTGAGGGCGGGGCTGATTGGTGTCTTTCTTTGAAACGGTGGTGCTTGGCAGAGTGACTGGCAGATGTTGCTGTTGTTGATTCATCTCAGTCATGTCTGACTCTCCATGACACCATTTGGGGTTTTCTTGGCAGAGTTACTGGAGTAACTGGTCATTTCCTTCTCCAGCTCATTTGACAGATGGGGAAACTGAGGCAAATAGGGTTAAATGGCTTGCCCAGGGTCACACAGCCAGTAAGTTTCTGAGGTCACATCTGAACTCAGGAAGTGTCTTCCCAACTCCAGGCCTGGCATTCTACCCACTGCACCATCTAGCTGCCCCATGCCCAACATGTAGTAAGTACTTAATAAATGCTTATTGATTAGCTAAATGGAAATGAACAATAATGGGATAAGTGTGTGAAGATTCTTTATCCTGTCTCATACAAAAGTTTTACCTAAAATCAATATGAGTTAATACTATGAGATAATGAAAACTAATGCAATCCATTTGGAGGAGACCAGGTTTGTAGTCTTAGAGAGCTACCATCTGTCAAGGGATCTGTTTGGGGCTGCCCAGTCACTCAGAGTCAGAGGTAGGATCCAGTTCTCCATGACTTCAAGGTTGGATTTCTATCCACTACGGCACACTGCCTTCTGAACAGGATTAGGCTGTGTAAGTAGGAACATGGCGTCTAAAAGAAGAGAGGGGCTCGTCCTAACCTATTTCTTATTTAGCCTGTGTATATGTAGCCCAGACTCCTCTGAGCATGCCCTATTTTAATATGGAACCAGCCCTGAGAAGCCTTTGAGCATGCCCAGTTTTTCTAACATGGAACCCACTGAATTCGCTACCACATGTGCAAGGTTGTACCTCAAGGTTGTAGCCATGATAAAATCAGGCATGCTCAGAAGAGCCCAGGCTACTACATACCCATCATCTAGAGCGTTATGGTCTTTGAGTTCCATTGGCCAGTTATACCACATCCAAGAGGAGGAGGGGCCCCAGGATGGTGGGAGGACAAGGCTACTTGGCACCAGAAAGAAGCATCAGTACTGATGGGTGGCAGTTGGAGGGGGAGAAAGGGGCACACAGATAAGGCTCTTGCTTTATCATACAGAAGAAATTAGCCATTAGAGTCATCTAAAAGGGGAATGGCCTGCCTGGAGGGGGGCAATTTGTTTATTTGTCAATGGAGAGCCTCAAAAGGAGGCTAAGTAACCATTTTTCCTGTTTTGAGTGGAGTTTGGACTAGGTGACCTCTAAGAACTCTTCCAACTTGGGAGATTCCATAAAAAAATTTTATGCTAGTGACCATAAGAATTCTATTTCACGGGGCGGCTAGGTGACGCAGTGAATAGAGCGCCGGCCCTGGAATCAGAAGGACCTGAGTTCGGAGCCGGCCTCTGACACTTAATCCACACAAACAAAAACCTAGCCGTGTAACCTTGGGCAAGTTACTTAACCCCAATGGCCCTAAAGGGGCGGCTAGGTGGCGCAGTGAGTAAGAGTGCCGGCCTCGGAGTTGGGATGACCCGAGATCAGATCCAGCCTCAGAAAATGAGCACCCATGCATAAATAATGACTAGCCGTGTAACCTTGAGCAAGTTACTTAACCCCAATTGCTTTAAAAAAAAAATTCTATTTCACCCATCAGCTGTACCTTTCCTCTTATGCAATGGACAACACAACGGTCCTGACTGATTAGAGGGTCACTAATAGGTATTGAACTGGTGCCATAAATTCTTATTTTCATAAAAACAGCCTCAATGTTCAGGGGGAAAGGTCATAATTGACTTTGGCACTGGGTAAACCCACCAAGAGCAACAAAACAAGCCCCATAGAAAAGCCCACTTGCTGTGCTCAGCACCCTTTCAAAAGTAGAGTCCTTGTTTGACTGCCTGGTCATCCCCTTTCTACCCAGACTCTCTCAGGGGAAGGTATTGACAAATTGACAAAATATTGATAAAATTGACAAAGAAAAGATCTGTCTTGGATTAGACTAGGCAAAGCATTTATTAAGAATTTACTATGTGCCAGGCAAACAAATACAGGAAATATAAAAAACAAATGAAGGAAAGATAATTCACCTGCCCTCAAGGAGTTTACAGTCTAATGGAGGAAACCCTGACATAAAGAGAACTGAACATTGAGGTAGGTCAAGGGAGGTTCCCACGTAGGAGGAAGGTGTAAGAACCCAGAGCGTCACAAACAGAAGAAGGTCAGAAATGAGCATTGGCTGGCTTGGGCACTTCCTCTAATGGCAGGAACTCATCAGTTGGGGCAGCTAGGTGGTGCAGTGGATAGAGTGCTGAGCCTGAAGTCAGGAAGACTCCTCTTCCTGAGTTCAAATCTGGCCTCAGACACTTACTAGTTGTATGACCCTGGGCAAGTCACTTCACCCTGTTTGCCTCAGTTTCCTCATCTGTCAAATGAGCTAGATAAGAAAATGGCACACCACTCAAATATCTTTGCCATGTAAACCCCAAATGGGGTCAGGGAGAATTGGACATGACTGAAACAACTGAACAGCAATTCCAACTGGAGGAGGGGCCTACAGGAGTGAATGCATCTCCATCTGTGAGAAGACAGCTGGGGACAACACAAGAGTCTGGAAAGTCTTATCTATCAACCAAGCTTTTTTTTTTTTATCACCAATGGGCCAGGCACTGGGGATACTGAAGACAAAAACAAAACCATCCCTGTCCTCAACGGGTTTCCATTCTGTCAGTTCTGAGCTGTTTCTGTGTTTTCCCCAGGATTCCATCTACCTCTGTTCTCCCCAAACTTCCAGTTTCCAAGGAAGATGTTTCTCTTCTTTACCTGTACTTTAGACTCTATCCTCATCCACATCTAGCACTCTAGCATCTTTCAGCTGTCCCTCTCTGTAGCTTCATTCTCTCGTGTGCCTTCAGAGGCGTACAAGCCCTCCTACTCCCACCAGCTACACCTCAAGCTTGGTAGGACTGCCATGGCGGGCTGGCTCACTCATCAGCAGGAAGCTGCTATAAGACATGGCAGCATCACACCCTCCTCCTTGCTCAGCATTAAGCCCTGATGAGGGAGCGACACCAGCAACGGAGCCCTGCACATTCCGTTCCACCACTATTTAAAAGTGTGTTCCCATGCCAACTGTTGCCCCAGCCCTGGTGCTCCCACAGGGTACATAATTCATTTCTGGTAATGCTGCTTGCTCTGCTTGTCCATGGTTTCCTACAGGTTAACCAGAAAGAATCCTGAAAATTATGTTGGTTCTATAAACACCCTTGGCCAGCCCTCTCCCCACATTCCCCTCCTTTCTCGTCTTCCCACAAGAAAACACTGGCCCAGGAGCAGCTTGGAGAAAACAAAACCAAACCACCTGCTCCAACAGGAAGTGCCATCTGGTTAGAAGTTAGGAAAAAACAAAACGGAGGAGAAACATTCTGGGAACCACCTGGGCAAGCTGGTTAACGCCAGGCCAGAGTGATAATGACTGAAGTCCTAGGTGGTGATGAAGTTCACCTTTGTCCTCTTTTCTTTAGAGGTCATTCTTTGGGAATCTGGTATATACTGGGTCAGGACTACTTGAGCCTGGTAACTCCCTCCTATTCTGAGACCAGGGGTGCTATTTAAATTTCAAGATGTTGCTGGAGTAGCCAAGTCTATTTTCCATTGGGAGGAGGGGGAGAGTCATCCAGGGTCTCTGATTTTATTTTTCCTGCTCCTCTCCTCCACTTTCTACTGTCAGAGCTCACTGACATCTCCATCTGATGGTGAACTAAGGAAATCAAAGATGAAGCCCAGCTTGGCCAACTCCCAGGTAAAAGGATGGTTCAGGGCACTGCCCAGTAGAGTCCAAACTGTGGCCGAGGAGAAAACTGACTTGGATGCCCCCAGACTTCTGCCCCTCTTCTCTTTTCAATTGGAACACTAATGCATTGTTGGTGGAGTTGTGAACTGATCTAACCATTCTGAAGAGCAATCTGGAACTATGCCCAAAGGGCTATAACTAAGTGCGTACCCTTTCACCCCGTGATACCACTTCTAGGGTTGTATCCCAAAGAGATCATAGAAGTAGGAGGAAGGTCTGTATGTACAAAAATATTTATAGCAGCTTTTTGTGGTGGCAAAGAATTGGAAATTCAGGGGATGCCCATCATTTGGGGAATGGCTGAACAAGTTGTGGTTTATGAATGTAATGGAATAGGAGCAGACAGACTTTGTAATAACCTGGAGAAACTTATATAAACTAATGTTGAGTGAGAAGAGCAGAACCAGGAGAAATTTGTACACAATTACAGACACAATGTATATGTGACAACTAACCTTGATAGACTGGACTACTCTCAGTAATATAAAGTTATAAGACAACCCCAAAAGACTCATGATGCAGAGATGTCTACATTCTGAGAAAGAGCTACAGAGTCTGAATGCAGATTGAAGCAAACTACTTGCTCTTTCTTTTTCTTGTTTTGTTTCTTGTTTCCCATTGTTCATTCCATTGGTCATAATTCTTCTTTACAACCTGACTAATGTTTAATGTGAAGGTATTTGTAGATTCTATGTTTGACTGCATGCCACCATGTGGGGGTGGGGGGGAGAAGGCAGGAAAGAAAATTTGAAACTCAAGGGAGATTGTGGAACTAAATGATGTAAACTAAAAGTAAATACACAAATTAACAAATTAATTTTTAAAAAATGAGGCCTTTATCAGAAACCCTGGCTGTAAAAATTGCTTCCCAGCTTTTTGCTTCCCTTGTTATCTTGGTTGCATTGGTTTTGTCTGTGTAAACTGTGTTTGTATAGGCTATGAGATGTTGGTCTATGCCTAGTTTCTGCCATACTATTTTCCAATTTTTCTAGTTTTTGTCAAATAGTGAATTTTTATCCTAGAATTGGGTGTTTGGGTTTATCAAACAATAAATTACTATAGTCATTTACAATTGTGTCTTGTGTACCTAATGTATTCCACTGTTTCACCACTCTATTTCTTAGCCAGTACCAAATAGTTGTGAATGAATGTTGCTTTATAAAACAGTTTTAGATCTGGTACAGCTAGGCTACCTTCCTTTGCATTTCTTCTCATTAATTCCTTTGATATTCTTGACCTTTTGTTCTTGCAGAGGAATTTTATTATTTTTTCTAGCCCTTATAAAATTATGTTTTGGTAGTTTGATTGTTATGGCACTGAATAAATAAATTAATTGAGGCAAAAAAGACGACTGGCTTCATAGCAACATGATGATGGTGGGGTTGAATATGGGAAGTGCAGTTATGAAGAATGTTGGATTCAGACCCAAAAGAGATGGGGATTTAAATCCTGAATCAGACATAATAATTGACTCTCTAAGCCTTGATTTTTTCATCTGCAAAGTAGGTATATCGGGGCAGCTAGGTGGCGCAGTGAGTAGAGAGCTGGCCCTGGAGTCAGAAGGACCTGAGTTCGGATCTGGCCTCAGACACTTAACACACACAAACAAAAACCTAGCTGTGTGACCTTGGGCAAGTTACTTAACCCCAATTGCCCTAAAAAAAAAAAAAAGCAAAGTAGGTATAGTAATACTTGTCACATGGTCTTCTTGGGAAGAAAAGCTTTGTTAAGTATTAAAACTATAAAAAAAAACAAGTAAGCTGTTATTATAACTCACGGCTATTTGTTTTCACAAGGACGGGCCAATTTCACTAATGCTTCTGGGACCCTTATGGCCAGCCAAAACCTGCAGACCATTGTTCTAGTCAACCACCAGCGTGGAGAGTGTTGGCAGGCATTAAACCTCACTGGGAAAGGGTCCTTCCTCAGAGAGGTCCCTTACCACATAGAACTACTTGTATGTGGGACTGCCTGTCAGGAGCTCAATGTCCAGGGCTCCCCCCACCTCTTCTTTTCTACCCTTCCAGAATTCAGGCTTTTTGAGTACACACAAGTTGCCAGAACCCATACAATAGAAGAGACATACAAAAGACACTGTCCCTGTCCCCAGGCTATTCCCAGCACTCGGAGGAATTATTGCTAAATCGGGGCCAGCCTGGTTTCTCCCAAGCAACAAGAATTTCCCCATGGGAAGGCAAAAACATGGAACCTTGCCTATAGAATAATCTGTTCCCAATGACACTCCCTATTCCACAGAAGGAGACCTCATTGTGACTGTGCCTGGGGCTAATTCAGTTGCATCTAAGGACCTTGCTCTGTTCTCTATGCTGGTTCAACATCAACCCAACAGCCCCTATAACCAAGAAGCAGGAGTATTCTGCTTCTCTGGCTATAGAGTTGGGTGAAAACTGTTAAGTAGTAGGAATGTGTCTGTGCCTCAACTTTCCAGCCTTCCTTTCTGCTAGGAAACCTTCTTGCCTTCCCTTCTAGCACTCCTTTTTTTCAAGTCAATTAGCATTTAAGTGACTGGCTAGCCTCCTCTGGAATATACTACATCTTTGACACCTCTGGCTTAAAGTATTACTCTTTCAAGGTTTATGTGCATTTTAACAGCACTCAAAGTTTTTAATCAATCAACAAACAATCATTTATTAAGCACCTACTATTTGCCAAACACTGTGCTCAGCACTGGGGATAGGACAAAACTGAAAATTGTGTCTGCTCTCAGAGGACAAGAGCTTACAATGCCACTGAGTCAAATGATAGGCATATACAGTTATATGCCACAAAAAAAGGGTACAGAGTGACTGTCAGAGTGGGGAGGGGGCTTGGAAGTCAGCTTCTCCAATGCCCACCTGAACAGGAACCCCATCTACAACACATCCAGGCCCCTGGGCTTGTTCTCCACAACCTCCCCAGGCAGCTCATCTCGGAGGAGAGCTGTAATTGTTAGGAGAGTTTTACTTAAATCTGCCTCTGTTCCTGCTCCTGTCCTCTAGGACCCAACAAATAAAGCCCTGACCAGCTGCCATTTTCTTCCTTCTTGAGATCACCTGGGTCACCAGGACATCACACTATGTCTTCTCTTCACATGCCTAAATAAAGCTTCATTCTGAGCCCTCCTCTCTCTACACTCACTCAGCTTGGTGACCTTATTCATTAGCAATCATGGCAATGGCCCAGTGATGACCTTAGCATCTTCAACGTCTGACCAAGGTCATGCTTCAGCTGCCTTCATGTGTTTCAACAAATTGTTCTCATTGGCCCATTCTGGCTGAGGAAGTCTTCACATGCTTGCGGTAGACAACCCCTAACTTGTCAGCAGGTTTGAGGTCTACTGGCTACCCTTGCTGTGGTTTGGCCTGTCTGCTGAGATGGAAGGAGAGGGGGACACAGAGGGGAAGAAAAGAAAGGGGGGAGGGAAGAGAGACAGACGGACATTGGCCCTGTAATTTTACTCATATACAGAACTCCTGGGCATCTTGTACTGGTAGAGTAGACACCAGATTGCCGAGGTTACTGCTGCCTTTCCTAAACTCTTACTCCCAGAACTGAACATCATACTTCAAATGCAGACTGACCTGGGCAGAGTACTGGGGGATTATCTGTGACTTCTTTATCCCCAGTCATAATTCTCTCCATACAGCTCAAGATCACAGCCCCCTTTTCAGTCATCCCTCCAGCCTCTTCTATCCTCTCCAAAATGCTTACTAGGGATAAGGGCCTCTTTTCTTCCTGGACTGCCTTGGTTACTAAATACAGAGATGACAGCCTTGGGACAATAGTGGCATTGCCTGGTCTTGGTATGCCCTCCCTATCCCTTTAAGAGGACCCTACTCCTGAGTTATTTTAATCCCTTCACTGGAGCCTCAAGGCTACTGTCTCTATGCTGTATTGATTTCAGGTTTCAGGGTTAATGAAGATTTTCCAGTCCACTTCAGAAACAGCCTGGATGCAATAGGAAAATGGCTGCCTTGAGCTTCTCTCTGCCCCGCTTTAAAAAAAGGGCAAAAATACAAGTTCAACCTTACAATCAGGGTTCCCTCTAAGCTGCTTACAGACCCAGAGACTAACTTAGATTCAGGGGTGTCTCAGCACTGTCATTTCCATCACGTTTCACAAATCTTTCCACTTCTTAAAATGAAAGGAAGCCCAGATACCGCCCCCCCCCCAAAGATAGTGCCACCTTACTGAGGACCATTCAGTCAATTCGAGTTAATGAGCCTTTTAGAATCAATCACCTCCTATGATTCACTGTTTCATAATTTAGAGCTGGAGGATCATCTAACCCAACGTTTTCATTTCACAAATGAAGCAACCGAGGCCAGAAAAATGTCTAAGGTTATATAAAGACCTCATAGAGCCCAAGAGGCAGAGCTGGGCCTCTAATCTATCAGAACCTTTCTCTGGGCTAACTGATGGAGATAGAAAGACAGTAAAGGAAGAAAGCCCAGCCATCAGGAGCCTGCATTCAGCTGGGGGTACAGCATCCACACAGAAAAGGTAACCAGGTAGTTTGAGAAGGGTGAAAGCACTAGCAGCTGGGGGCCATGAGGGATGCTCAGAGTCCTTTGAGGAGTGCATGTCCTACCCTGTGTTCTGATGCTGCAGTTTGTATTTATCTATAAAGTAAACATGGAAGTCAGGAGAACCTGAGCAGTGTTTGTAGGTAGGACTTTGGGGGGCACACAGCATATGAGCACCCACACTCCTCTGTAAAACTCTCTCTGAGCCCTACTTTGGTGAGATAAGGGACCTGCTCAGGTTACACACAGATACCTTTGGGCCCCATACAACGTACTTGGCATCCCTGAGCATGAGGGTAGTCATGGCAACAAGTCTACTGGCGTTTTCAGGCAGCCCAGTGGAGATCTGGGAGTGCCGCTGTCTTGTCCAGTCAGGGACAGGTGACTGGCAAAGGTCAGAGCTGATGACAGTCTGTGAATTGCCTAGAGGGAATGATGCAAGGCATAAGTGAGGGGGCTGCCAGAGGCTACAAGAATCACTCAGCAGCAGGCCTGTTGTCCTTGGCCCATTAGTGGGAAGGGTATGGCCAAAGGGGTTTATTTTTTGGTGAAAGGAGCTGAAAATGCAGGCTGGTCTGAATTAAAAAATAATGAACAAAGATGGCAGAACATAGGGATGTGTGTCAGAGACCTCAGAGGAAGCAAAGACCTAGCTATATAGTAAGAGAATGCTGTTGTTGCTGTATAAAGGACATTCCAGAGACACTGGTCTTCTTGCATCCCTTCCACAGGGCACCCCCTATCCTCCCCATCTTCTAGCTCCCTGACTGTGCCACGACTGTTCCTCAGGCCTAGAATGTTCTCCTTCCTCCCCTCTGCCTCCTGGCTGCCCTGAAATCTCAATTTAAGCCTCACCTTCCTTAAGAGGCTTTTCTGGGTCTTACACTCCCCACAGCACTTTGCTGGTGTCTCCTTGAGAATTACCTCACAGCTCCACCATATATATCATGGGCAAACAGAATTGTTTTCATATTGCCTTCCTGATTAGAATGTGAGCTCCTCGAAGGCTGGAAGTGTTTTTGCCTTTCTTTGTGTCCCCAGTGGTCTAGTGCAGGGCTTGGCATGGAGAGTCTTCATCTATAAAATGAGGATAATAATAGCACTTAACTCCCAGGACTATTTTGAAGATAAAATGAGATAATATTGGTGATGTGTTTTGAAATCTTTCAAGTGCTATATAAATGCTAGCTGCTGCTACTACTACTGTAAGTACTTTTTGCTGTTACTGTTTGTTCTTTGTTCTCCAAGGGGACCATGATATTAGGAATGTGATGCTATGACTTGCAAGTGAATTGGATTTAAGTGAGGAAGGGCTGTGCAAAGTCACTAGCCTCACTTCTTCCTCCACAGCCATCTGGGTCCAGATGGCCCCCAATGATTTTAGGTGCTTAATAAATGCATGTTGACTGACAAGAAAAGAATCTATTGATGGCGAACCAGAAGTCTAAAGGTCCATCCCTGCCTCAGATCTTCAGGGGAAAGGAAAGCTAAAACCCACATCTTTGCAGTTTTAATTGTCCATTATGGTAGCTCTAAGGTAAGAGAGCCCATTAGCTAGTCCCCAGTCTTTGAAATGTCTTGGGCAGAAGAAGAATTATCTGGGATAAGTTGACAAGAGTCAAACTACTATTCTATAGTAGTAATTCCCTATACTATAACAAACATTTTTAGATTTAAGATCTAGAACTCTGCAAGAGCAAGGATAGTGTTACAGGATCATATATCTAGAATTCAGAGCCATTCAATCCAAGTACCTTATTTTACAGGTGAGGAAAGGGAGGCCCAGTAATATGCCCAGAGTCACACAAGTCCTAACCATCAGAGGTAGGATTTGAACTCAAGTCATCTGACCCCAGAGTCAGTACCCTCTTTATGCAATAAGATAAATGTGTGTATATATGCATATGTACATATATTAATTTTATATATAGTACATATGTATATACTTATTATTTCAAGTATCACCCTACTTTCCACTTCCTCATATTTTCTCACACTGCCAAGCACTGAGCTCAACACTGAATAGGGGTCAATTCAGGCTGCTTGGTACCTTGGGCTGATTAATGAACAGTGACTAGATGCCTCCTGTGTGATAAGACACACTTTCAGCTAATCTTCAGGAAATGTCCTCATGGTACTGTTCCTATTTCTATTCCAGTGATTTGTATGCAGGATTGAAGAGCAGAAGCAGGAGAGGCTGGACTGCCTTTGGGAAATTGCAAATTTCTTTAAAGGGCCCTCAACTTCTCCATCAAGCAAAGTCCCATCTTTTTAATAATCCCAGCATTGAAGAAGGTGCTTTAGAATTCTAAGTAGATCCCCTTTTGTGAACGTACAGGAGGCCATGGACAAGAACTACCCAAATAGGGTGGGCATAGATGGACTGTGATATGCTTGACTAGGGGGAATCTCCAGATCACTGAGATCCCTGGGAATAGATGAATTGATTGAGGGATGAGACCAGAACTCTTTAATCTCTGGAGGACTGAAACAAAGAATTATTTAAGATGTTATCAAAGAAACTGATAACAAAAAAATATGGGCTGGTCCTCTAGTGAGTATCAGAAAGAACTGAGAGAGAACCCACTGACTCTGCTGGTATCCTCATGATGTCAAGAGAAATCAAGGAATGTCTTCTGCTATGTATGTTCAAAGTCATGGAAGAGAGAACATGGACAGAAGAAGCACAAGATGGCGGGATGAACATGGTACCTATGAGAATGAATCTACAAGTATTTATTATATACCTATTGTGGGCAATGTACTGTGATAGGATCTGGGATTATACAGACAAATCAATCCATTGGAATTATCGATAAGTGTGATTGCCTTATCTCTTTGGGTAGGCAGTTAGGTAGCTCAGTGGATAGAGAGAATAGAGCACTAGGCATAGAGTCAGAAGCTGCTGTCATTGTTGAGTGATCAGTTATGTTCAACTCTTCATGACTCCCTCATAGGGTTTTCTTGGCAAAGGTACTGGAGTGATTTGTCATCTTCTCTGGAGCATTAAGGCAAATAGAGGTTAAGTGACTTGTCCAGAGTCACACAGTTAGTATCTAAGGTCAAATTTGAACTCAGAGCTTTAAAAAAATTTTTTTTGTCTTTATAAAAAAATTTGTTTATTTTTAGTTTACAAGATTCAGTTCCACAATCCTTTAAGTTTCAAATTTTCTCCCCCTCCCTTTCCTCCTCTCCCCTATGGTGGCATGTCATCAAGTATAGGATCTGCAAATACTTTCACATTAGACATTAGTCAGGTTATAAAGAAGGATTGTAACCGATGGAATGAACAATGAGAAAACCAAACAAGAAAAAGAAAGAGAGCAGGTAGTTTGCTTCAGTCTGCATTCAAACTTTGTTCTTTCTAGTTCTTTCTCTGAATGTAGACATCTTTTTCCATCATGAGTCTTTTGGAGTTGTCTTATAACCTTGCATTGCTGAGAAGAGTCCAGTCTATCAAAGTTGGTTGTCATACATGTTGTGTCTGTAATTGTGTACAACTTTCTCCTGGTTCTGCTCTTCTCACTCAGCATCAGTCTGTATAAGTCTCTCCAGGTAAATATGAAGTCTGTCTGCTCCTGAACTCAGATCTTCTTGACTCCAGGCCCAGCTCCCCATTCACTGGACCACCTAGCTGCCTCAAGAAGCAGTAAGACCCGAGTTCAAAACTGGTTTCAGACACTTACTGTGTTACCCCTAGGTAAGTCACTGAACCTCTCTGATGCAAACTTCTTTAACTGTAATATAGGGATAATATTAATACCTACTTCTCATGATTATGAGGATTAAACAAGATATTTGAGACACACTTAGTACAGTGCCTTAATCAGTCAATCAACATTTATTAAGCTTGTTTCCTTTGTTCTTCCTTCAAACTAGGCTCCAAGTAGCTTGAAGATATGAATTGCATCCTAGCCATTTATCCTGCTTAGCCCATAAAAAGCATTCAATAAATATTTCCCAGGATCTGAGAATTTGAAGAATTAGTCCAACCTGTGCCTGAACAAAAATTCCCCCTATACATCATATTCCCAAAGCATCTATATAATTTCTCTTGAAGACCTCTAGAGAGAGAGAATCCATACTATTCTAGAAAGCTCACTTTCTAACAATAATCACTAGAAAGTTTTTGTTGACTTGAACTGAATAAGGGGCCATGTCACTGAAGCTACTCTCAAATCTAGCCCGCCCTTCATGAGCCCTGGTTAAGGCCAGTTGGATTCTGTGATACCCTAGGGGTAGACATTTATCTCAAAGGGGTATAGTGTAGTTTTCACAACAAAATTAATTTTGGTTTTCTTTAATTGAAAAATTGTTGGGTAAGCAAACAAAATAAACAGTGATCGGGGTCCAAACTCCCAAGAAGCACGTATTCACTGTTTTCCTGAAGGCTGAGTATGGATCAGATGATTTCTTGAGATCTCTTTCAGCCCTATGATTCTTTGATTTACTGATTCTATGTTCAGGAGAGGGAAGAAAAAAATGGGGGTAGAGGACAGAGTGGCGATAGAATTCTTGGCCTCCAACAAAGCACCATGACATTGCCAGTTTTGTGTCTGTCCCCCTCCCCCAAGAAGCCCCTCCTCTGATATTCGGCCACAACTTTTCAAATACAGCCAAACCCCACCATGGTATTTTAACGGAGAGAGCTTGTGTGTGGAATAAATTAGGAGGGAGTAGAAACTAAACACCACAAGAAAGAATTGTTTTAGTGGCTCTTCAAAGGTCAGGCTTGCATGTCTTCAAGCATTGTGAGGGTGTTTCTCCGAAATTGCCCATGTTAAATAAAATCACTCCCTGTTGCTCTGATCTCCAGCTAAATCCACATTTCCAGGGCACAATTAAAGCAGCCTTATGCTGGCTGCCGATGCTAAGGACTGGAAGATTGCTTTCCCAGATCCACCTCCTCCTTTCCCATGGGTAGGAAAAGGGGAGAGAAAAGGGACAAAGAAGAATGATGTGGGTACAGAAGGCAAATGAGTGTAGGAGGTAAGAATGATGACAGTAGAAGATGCAGCCTGTCCCCCTGGGTGACTGAAGGCGAGAGAAAATTCAGTCACCCACTCTTCTGGACGATGGAAGGCCAAATGGGCCTTTTCATTCGGGCATCTGAAGGGCTTGTGGCAGGGGCTTTAGGAAACCCTAAGGACACTATGTCAGAGGGCCTCTGGCCAGACATTCAGTGTTCTTTCCACACTGCACCTTGGCTCTGTGGCTTCCACCCTGAGTCAGTATCGGTGAATGTTAATGAGGCGATGGGACAGACAGGAAGTCCAGCCAGACCTAAGCTGCCTTAGTTAGGGAACGAGATTCCGTGGGGAAAATCTGACTGATGGCTTTCCAGGCTAAAAGTAAGAAAAGGCATTCAACTGCGCCCTGGTCTTCCCATCTGTAAACCGAAAGGCTTGATGAAATGCTCACAGTATTTTCAATGTCTGTTAAAGTTCAAAATATTTTTTTAAAAATTAGAGAAAAATAAAACCCAAAGCCTGGGTCATGTGAACTCGTAAGTTTTCTTTTAACTCAATCTGTAATCTATGATCTTCCTTGTCTGGGGCAAGTTTTGTGGCTTTGGGGGGAGGGGAGGAGTTTTAAGAAAAACGAGTCTTTCAAAACCAACTTAGTAATTTTTCTTCATATTCTTAACCCTAGCTGACTAAGGGAACCAGAGCAATTAGCTGGCCACTGTTTCTCACCAGAGAAATTTCCTTCTTCTCTTTTGATCTTTCAAAGGGGTCATTGGTTCAGAACTAGAAGGGCCATCCAGTTCAAAGCTGTCACTTTATAGATGAAAGACTCTAGCCCAGAAAATTAAATGACTTTCCCAAGGTCACCCAGATAGGACTTTGAATATAGATCCTTAAAGTCCAAAGACATCATTTCTGCCAAGCACATTCTAGATCAGGGGCTTTTTATGGTTTTTGGGTCATGGACCTCCACCCCATTGGCAGTCTGGCAAAAGTTCAGGATAACTTTATTTTTTTTAACTGAAGGAAATGCTAGAAGTTATTGAAAATAATGTGATTTTTTTCCCATCCAAGTTGACAGACTCCCTGGAAACATGGACCCCAGTTAAGAACCCCTAGTTTAGATACTGACACAACCAGTTAATGAGAAAGGTTCTCTCTCCCTCTCTCCTACTATTAACTTTCTATTAAAGCTTTATTCTATTCTCAGTTTCCCTTTTGCTTTCTATCTCGAATAAATACACAGAGCTGTCCCTTTTCATTCATCTCGTTCTGTTCCTGCTTCTCTAGTCCTCTTTTTTCCTAGCCATGAGAAAGGAAGAAGTGGGAGGCAATGGCATGATTTGTAGGTTGCATCCAAATCAGATGCCTCCTCCTGATGGTGATAGAGATGGCCATGGGTTCTCAAAGACTATGCTAACTGAATACAAATTCTGGCAAGTTCTCCCACATTGGAAATGCCTCAAGTCCAGTTTGAGTGGTGTGGGTTTGGGTAAGTACAGAGAGTCTTGTCAGCCAGTAGGGCTGGCCATTTGATGACCAATTCTTTGGCCATACCAATCCATGAGACAAAGAAAAGTCCAAAATAGCCCCTGTTCTTGTGTATCACCCTGTTCTGCAGTGATGATGACAGTGGTAGGGAATTAATCAGAGCATGAAAATAATTACACAGTTCTTAACCCACTTCTACAACAGTAACTTAGCTGTTGATCTTCTAAATTTGAGATCCTTGACCAGTGACCAATGAGCAGACAGGTTAACTGAAGGAATTAAATTATCTCAGTCTTGACATTCTCACTATAACAAAAGTAGGAAAAGGAAATTACAGTTAAGTAGAAAGATGATACAAAGGTTCTCCTTAGAGAGAATAGAGGAGTTGGAAGATTTGATTTCATTGTGCATCCAAAGGCAACAAGAAACATTGCTTCATGGGACATCTGTTCATCTCAGGTTACCGTATCCATGAGAAGTATTAGCAAAGAGACCACCATGAAAATAACTGTAGTTTATATGCCAACATCTGTTTCAGAGGTAAAAGAAGTAGAGAAACTCTGTGAGGGCCTTGATAAGACTTTCCTAATTAAATCAATGTACTTTGATATTCAGTAACTTTAATGCAAAGGTGCAAATTGGAAAGGTTGATGGAAAAACGTAGGATAGTATGATTTAAGAGAAAGAAATGTGAGAGGTCAAAGATTTATAGACTACATAAAATCTCATGTTTACATATTGTAAAAACCTTCTTCAAGAAAAGAATTGCATGACCCTTATACTGAATAACACCGCAAAAAATGAAATTGTTTATTGTTTAACAGATAGGTTACAACATTACTTAAATTTTTAATTTCTGAAGCAACTGTCTGTGTAGAGTTAGATCACTGACTTTTTTGAGGAGAAATAAAAATCAAAGCCAGGAGAATAAGAATAAAAATAAAAAAAGATACAATTAGAAACTTCAATCTGAACTGATTAAACAAGTTTTGTTGTTCAGTTGTTTTCAGATGTCTTGGCAAAGATACTGGAATGATTTGCCATTTCCTTCCCCAACTCATTGCATGAAGAAACTGAGGTAAACAGGGCTAAGTGACTTGCTTAGTGTCAAACAGCTAATAAGTGTCTGAGGCCATATTTAAAGATGAATCTCCCTCATTCCTAGCCTGGCATCCTATCCATTGCACCATCTACCTGTCCCCCTTAAACAAGTTATTAACACCCCCCAAAATGGGAAAATGGATGGAAGAAAAGGGCACCAATACCAATTGTAACAATTTATACAACCATATAACTGTTATAAATTGATCACCACAGTGAAAAACCAAAAGAACCTAAAAACCACCTTGGTCAGCAAACTTGACTTACTTGCTAAGTGAAACAATATGGTAGCCAAGGGCAATCCTATAGAATCTAAACTCATTTAGAAAATCTTATGGAAAATTATGAGCATTATCATCACATGAAACAAATACAGGAAGCAAATATGAGTTGGCATAAATAAATGCAAATATTTCTATAACACTAGAGAGACAGAGTAGTGCAATGGATAGAGAGTTGGCCTCATGATCATGAAGACTTGTGTTCAAGCTCTACCTATTACCTATATTAGCCAAGTGACCCTGGGTAAGTCATTTAACCTCATGCCCCAGGCAACATTAAAAAAAAAACCTTAAAATTTTTAAACCTTACTTTGAAGTTTCCCTAGACCACTTTTGATTAAGAAAACTGTAGAAAGTTGATAAATGCCACATGTTAACACCAAGTGGTGGCACCTGTCAATTTTCTAGAAGCATATTTTGTAGGTTTGAAATATACTGCTCTGGTCTCCAGTGGTTATACTAATAAAAATTAATCATGAAATATTTGAATCTATGGGTTAAATCCTCCTGATTAAAAAAAATAAATTCTTCAATGTTCTTACAGAATTTTTTTTTACAATCCTTCCAGTATTCTTCAGCTAGGTCAACCTCAAGTGGGTGCTCAGGGAAAGGGTTTTTCCCTAATACTAGGAGGGACTGGGAAACAGTCAGTTTTAGTTGCTGTCTTCTAGTTTTCAGCACTAATTACTGGCACTAATTATGCTTTTCTGTCAATGCTAAGGTGTTAAATCTTTTTTTTTTTTTAATGTGATTTTAGGTGATTTGAATGGACACTTTGCTGGGAAGCTGATTTCCATTTTGAAGGTTTTCTTGTCATGTGGAGGCTTGTAAGGACAGGCCTTGACAAGCCAATAAATTACCGTCATCAACCTGGATGCTCCAGAAGTTTTTCATTCCCCATTTACAGATTTCTACAAGCTCCTTCTGCAGCCTCCTGCTGGCTGCCATCTTGAGTATGGTACTGTTGCTCTCCCTCAATGCATTCCCCAGGCAACTCTTTAGGATGGCAGGTTGCACAAAATCTGTCAATGTGTAGGAGGAACTTTCCACCCCAATGAAGTCAGAGGCCTGAATAGAGGAAGTGGAATTAAAACTGAAAGAACCAAAGATGGCAAAAGCAACTAGGTCAAGTTTACATGGAGGTGGTCCATGTAGAAGGAGATGAAATTGAGAGTGATGAGGGAATAATTCTCAAGGGAGAAGAAACTACCAAACCTCCAAACTCCATTGCCACTTCCCCCTAAAGGAAAGTGAGAGAGCATCAATAGTTATATACCCAATTGCTTATATTTTCATTTATATGCAATTTCTATAATAATTTTTACACACACAATGAGGGTAATCTTAGGGAGGATATCAGAAGGGAAGAGGCAGGCCTTTTCAAGGGCTATTCTACAGCAGACAACATTTTTACCATCATGTAAGTGACTAAAAATGTAGAGAAGACAAGATTCTACCCAATGGCAAATGGAGGAACTCATGGTAAGTATGAATCGTCTGCAACACAGTGGTCTGTTACAAACAAGGTATTTCAAAAGAAGAATGTGTTCAAAGGATTTCATTTTTTTAAAAAAGTATGATTGAAAGAGACAACAACTTGGCCAGATGCTGAGAGTACAGGAGGACTGATGGGCCCTTGTAGAGCTGCAAATGGCTTTAGAGGTCATTTAGTCCAATATCCATCTTTCACAGAAGAAGAAAACAAGGCTAGAAAAAATAAATTACTTGTCCAAAGTCTCAGAGACAGGAAACAGTAGAGCAAAGATTCAAACCCAGGTCCTATGACCACAAATCCAGATAGCTGACTATGGATTCCATGAGTGTATGCATGATTTTTAAGCCCTTCCTCAGAGCAGAGAGTATGAGCAGAACAAGAGATATAGAACCTGGAATTCCATCTCTCAGAGGGGATTTTAGAACTCACAATGAATGAATGAGAACGAGATGGCAGTCTCGAAAGCCATCATGTGGTAGAGGGTTTAGAATATTCCGTTTGGTCCCAGAAGAGCAAACAAAGAACAAATGAACAAAGAAGAGAGAAACAAAGACTGGAAGGGAGCTGTCCGAGGACTGAGCTACCTCCAAAAATAGTGGTGTTCTCCTTCTTTTGTCTGGTAAATAGTAGGGAGGGTTCTTTTGCAGGTGTGGATCAGACTAGCTGGCCTTCATGATCCATTTCCAAATTCAACTATAAACTCCTTGAGGGCAGGGGCTGTCTCGATGTCCAATTTGTAACACCAGAATTTAGCTTACACAAAGTGAAGACTTCAAAAATAACAGCACCTACTTCCCAGGGGTGTTGTGAGGATACAAGAGTATTTGTAAAGTGCCTAGCACACAGTAGGTGCTAAATAAATGCTTACTCTCCTAATATCTTTAGGTCTTCACAATGACCCTGTCAGGTGGGTGCTGTTATTTATCTCCTATTTTATAGATGAGGGAACGGGGACTATGAGAGGTTAAGTGACTTGCTTAGGGTCTCAGTTAGTAAACATTTGGATCAAAATTCAAATTCCAGTTTTCCTGTCCCCCAAGTCCGTCACACTAACCACTGTCACCCAGCTGCCTTAGCTTGCTGCTTTGTACACAAATTAATAAAGGCTAGGGATTGAAATTTGAGGAAAGAATACCAACATCTGTGGGCACAAGAAAATGCTTGTAGAAAGAGAGAATTCCCTGAGATGAGTCATGAATGAAACTTAGGACCCTAATTCAATGAAATTCAACAAATGTATACCCTGAGAGGAAGCAGTATGTTACAGAAAAGGAAGGGGGATGGGAGACAGACCACCAAATTCAGGTAAGAGTCACTTTGGCTAGAAGATCAGGAGCCTGAAAAGGAATAATCTGAAATAAGGCAGGAGAGGTGGGCTGGGGTTATATTGTAGGGAGATATAATTGCTAAAATGAGTAATTTACATTTTATCCTAGAGGTATTAGGGAGCCATGGAGGATTTTTTATTAAGATAGCGACATAATCATAACTGTGCTTTATGGAATTTTTTCAGCAACCAAATGGAAGATGAGATGAAACTAAAGGAAGGGAAATCAATTAGGGAGTTATATTAATGGTTAGGTAAGGGGTGATAAGGATAAGGTTGTGAACTATGGCAGTAGCCATGTGAGTGGGAAGAAGGGGAAAATTGAGATAGACCCAGAAATGGAAAGTCAAAACCAACAAAACTTGGCAACCTGCTGGATATGGGGGCGAAGGAAAGGGAAAGTAGAGTTTGACTCTGAGGGTGCAAACCTGGTTGACTAGAAGGATGGTGATGTTGACAGATAGATGTCTGGAGGATACGCAGGTTTAAAAAGGCAAAGAAAATAAATCCTGACTGAGGAAACTAAGCTAGGGGGACCCCATTGAAGGCTTTCTAGTGTGGCACAATCTGTCAGACCTTCTCCTGGGCTGGTCAGCTTACCGACTTCAATAAGCCAAAGTCACCTTCACTTTATTGAAGAGGCATTACAAAAGGATTTGAGTAGTGTAACTAACTCTTTGTTGGAAAGAGGAATGGTGTTAGACCAAAAGATGCCTGGGTTCAGATTCTGCCCCTGAGGCTTATTACCTGTGTGACTATGAACAGGTTAATCCCTTAATCTCTAAGTATTCAGTGCCATCAGAGAGTAGGAGGTGCCAGAGGAGCTCAGAGGTGGGAGTAATCACTTCCCCCAGCCTTAGCAAAAGCCTTCGTGATGGACCCATTTGAGCTTCCTAGTCAAGTGCAATATATTGAGTTGGGAGTGCATTAAAGGCAAGGGGGAGGGAGAACTGCATTAAAAAACAAGAGGTAGAACAGCACAGGACAAATTTGGAGAATAGTGAATTTGTTTGGAATAAAGGAAAAGGAAGGTAAATACTCCCTCCACTGGTGCAGACTGTAATCTTTCCTTATCTGTTTTCCTTCAGATCTCTATGGCAGCCCCACCAAACATACTAAAGGCCTTCATCTAGGTCCCTTGACATTTTGGAGCTACCAAAAAAGCACAAAGGTTTTGTCTTCTTCTTACCACAAGAAACCATCCATGAAGCAAAGTGAGATAACCCTAAAAAATAAGTTTGGGGGCAAATCTTAAAGGTGCTTCATTGAGTGCCAGAATAAGGTCTTTGGACTTTAATAACAACCATTCAAGAGGCACAGGAAGGTGGGGTATTTTTTTTTTTTTTTTTGCAAGGGGCTTGGAGGGGTAGGAGGAAAGAGTGGCCTGTTTTAGGAAAGTTCTTGTGGGAGGAGTGTAAGAAATAAACAAGTGGAAAAGTCTAGACTAAACAATAGTCTACTTTCCATCTCCATTCTTTTGGTAACAAAGAGAAGGAAGAGAACTTTGAGGGAGATTAGCATTCTTTTGGAAAGAATGCATGTTTTTTCCAGTACGGAGAGGATTTGTGCATATTTGTAGGGAGAGGCAAAGGTAAGAATTTAATGATACATGAAACAGGAGGGACACTTACTGAAGCAACAGCCTCCAGGATGTGGGAGAGAATAAGAACATGAGAACATAAGAGAATGGGTTAACCTTGGATAAGAGAATGCATTAACTCTGGATAAGAGAATGGGTTAACCTTGGCAAGGAAGGACATTTCTTCTGAGAGAAGGGAAGGGTATATGAAATCCCATCACCACTTGGAACTGCTTGCTATATAACTTGTGAACACAGAATTGCAGAATTAAGGAAGGACTTCAGCAGCCACCTAGTCCACGTTGATATTGATAAGCTGAAAGATGTCCAAAAGGAGGCATCCAAGATGGCAAATGGTGTTGAGTTTGTGCTGCACGAGAAGCTGGTGAAGCAATGGGACTTTTAGCCAGAGCAGAGAAGAATTAGAGAGGTCATGAAAGCAGACTTCAAGTCTTTGAGGGCTGACAACTGGAGGAGGGTAAGATCAATTCAATGATTAGAGCTACTGAAAATCAGATGGGTTCCCTTGGCTGGTAATGGGTTTGTCCTTACTAGAGAGAAGCCAGATGACATCTTAATCTGGTGTGCTGAAGTTGGTACTCTTTCTCAGATTGGACCAAGTGATTGCTTAGGTCAGTCCATCAACAAACATTTATTAAACAATTAGTACATGTCAGGCACTTGGGCAAATGCTGGGAATACAAAGAAAGGAAAGTAAAAAAACACCCAAAACTCCATCCCTTCCTTTAAGAAGCTTATATTCTAATGGGACAACACACAATTAACTATATACATGCCAGATATATAGATAGTGTAAATGGGAGGTAAAGTCAGAGGGAAGGCATTAGCAGTTGGGGACCTGAAAAGGCCCAGGATCTCCTGCAGAAGACTGGGCTTAAGCTGGATCTTTAAGGCAGAGTTGAGAATGAAGAGCATTTCAAACATGGAAGACAGCTAGAGCAAAGGGAGTCTGGAGATGTTGTGATATTGTGAAAAGAGAGATATTGTACAAAGAGATATTGTGAAAAGAACTGCAATGAGGCCAATGTAATGGGATTACAGAGAACGTGGAGGAGTGTCAGGAGTAAGGACACCAGGAAGGTAGGAAGACGCTGGGTTGTGAAGGGCTTTAAATGCCATCAGAGTCATTATACTTGGTCCCAAAGATGACAGTAAACCATTGGAGCTTCCTGAGTAAGTAGGGGGACATGGTTTTAGCTTTAGGAAAAACACTTTGGCAGCAGATTGGGGGATGGATTTGAGTGGGGAGAGACTGAGGCAGGAAGAATTGGGGGCTATTATGACAGTCCAGATAAAAAATGATGACTCTGAGTGGAGAGAGGGGGTTGTATATGAAAAATGTTGCTTAATTCTGAAAATCTGTAATGTGGAAGAAGCAGTTTCAAGTGATGATGAAGTCCAATTGGATATCACTGAACTGTGAAGTCTGGGTGTTAAAGGGAGAATTAATGTGATGCCCAAGTCCCTGTGGATGAAGGCAGGGCCCAGAGTGAAGACACAAAGTAGGAACCAGACGCCACAGTTAAGGAAGATAGGAGAATATCCCAGAGATCATTAGAGTCAATGATCTAATTTAATCTTTGGACAGTAGCAGAGGACACCCCAAGAACCCTATGGGGAGAAAATGGTTAGCAAAACAGGGGTTGTAGACTATCGACAGATTTTAAATGAAAACTTGCTTCCATTTCCCTTATTTTCTCCTCTGCTGCTTTGTAATCCTCCTTACCCAATTTAGAAGAAGCCCACATAAGCTCCAGGGAGGATTATCAATATTATATTTCAATAGCAGCAACATTTGATTATTTGGAGAAGCTTAGCAGGGCCTGTGAATCTTACCGAAAGGGAAAGCCAGAAACAGAGAACAATGAAATAAGGGTTCTTGCAGTGGATGAATTAAGTAAGTGTTTGCGCTTAGAGGTTGTCATGTCCTGTCGTCTTGTTTTCTGTACCCGATTCGAAAGGTCCCATCCGGTCTGCTGAACAAACATGCTTATGCAAGTTTGTGGAACACAAAATTAATTTAAGAGATGCTAATCTGAAGAAAACTGGACTGACAGTTACACAAGTACAGTCTGTGGGATTTAATGGAAAAAAGAGCCCCAAACTGAGTAGACGCCTTTATCAGGGCCTCTCCTCCTTCTGAAATGAGCTGAGCATGGAAGGGCATTTCTCCCCAGGGATTTCCTGGGCAGCTACTGAGCAAGGAAGGGCACTTCTCCTCAGGGCTTTCCTGGGCAGCTAATTCTCTCCCTTGAACACTACCTACCAACAATTGTACAAAGGCAGTACAAGCAAATGAGCAGTAGGAAGGATACAAACAAAAGAGAAAACAGAGATGTGGGGTCACATGGAGGTTCTGATGAAATCTTGCCAACTGCCCTCATTACTAAAGAGCAAAGATAATAACAACAGAAATCTATAAAGAACTCTGAGGTTTACAAAATACTTTATACACAATGCCTCCCTCCACCCCCCAAAGCCTGTGAAGTACTGTTAGTTGAAATGATCAGTCAATGTTGTCAATACAGTTGGTGTTAGAAATGGAATCTGAACATAGGTCTTCATGACTGACTCTCAAATTCTTGCCTCTACTAGATTTCATAATTCCCTACCTTTTTTGAGGGCAGGGAACAGGGGTATTGGGTCCCTTTTACATCATTATACAATATCCTCTTCCTTTGTGGTCCCCTAAAGTAGGAGACCAACTGTAGAATTAGGAGATGTCAGTGGAAGAAAACTCCTTAGAAATAGACTACTAGAAATCTAAGAAAGGCCATCACCCAGAAACTTTATCCATATGGAAGACCTTTCTAGGGGGAAGTAAGCCTGTGGTCTCATCTGTATGGAGAACTCCCAGTGAGAAAATTCCTTTTTACTCTTGAAGATCGGTAATTCATGGTGGCCTATAGTCTTAGTGACACTGAAGGATTAAGTGATTTACCCATAGTAACAACAGGACCTAATTCTTCTTGACTCCAAGATTGGGAGCCTTCAGTCTACATCAAAATATTTAACTGGGCCAGGTTTGATTATTTAATCTATAAAGCTTTCTTCCGTGTTTTTGGAAGGCTTGTATTTTCCTTTTTATGCTTAAAGCAGAGGATCTTGACCTTTTTTCTGTTCTTAGATCACTTCTGTCAGTCTATTGAAGCTCATGGGCCCCTTCTGAGAATGAGGCCTAAGATAAAGTGATAATGGCCCAAATGGGCTCAGTGTCTTATACCCCCAAGTGCTGAGGCCTCCTGGAGATACAACACCTTAAGCCTAAGGAAGGAATCACTAACTATCAAACATCAGAAAGCAAGATAGCTCTATGGAGAAAAGAGAAGAAACCAGCTCTACTGAGCTATAATTCTCTCGTGGGACAGAGAGATGATCAGATTGCACTTTGGAGTTAGAGGCGAGTTCAAACTCCACACCCGAGACACTTCTTAGCTGTGTGTCCCTTAATCTCATCTGCAAAATGGGGATGATAATGGCACCTACCTTTCAAGATTATTCTGAGGATCAAAAATAGTATTTGTAAAGTGCCTGACACATATCGGATGCTATAAAAATGCTAGCTGTTCGTACCATTATCTTAGAGTTGTCCCGTTTTCTTTGACATCCATGCCCCATATCCCCTCTGATGGAGTTGGGAGACCCAGGTTTGGTCTCAGCTTTCTCAATAACTAGTTGGGTAATCTGGGGCAAATCACTAAGTTTTGGTGTCTCTTTCTTCAAAATATACGAGTCAATTGAGATTAATTCTAAGCTTTTTTGACCTCAGGATCTCTTGTTCTGTTAATTAAGAAAAGCCTATATAATGACCATTTTTCCCACCTTGTAGTAGGCCTTATTTAACATTGCTGTATTAAAGCAGAAGCAGCCATGAGATTGTGACTGTATTTTATCCACATAATAATCATTTCCACAGAAATGTCACATTGCTGATTTCTAGTTTTTTGCTGCTATATATATTTTAGTGTATATGAAGCCTTTCTTATTCATTTTGAATCTTGGAGGCTCCAATGGATCTTTCTTTTAATTTCTAATATCCACATAATTCTTTGCTTAGTCTCATCTGAGCCTGAAAAGCCAATGTAAGAAGTTAATACAAGAGCAAAATTCCATTCTGGGCATTTGTTGCCTCCTCCCATTTCTATCTGCCCTTTTCCACTAGCCCCACTGCTTCCCTACCTTTTTTTTTTTTTTTTAACCTTTGTGGAACCCTAGACTCATTGAATTTCTGAGTTAGAATGGAACTCAGAAGTCATCTAGTCCAGATGTTCCCAGAAAGTCATACCAATAAGTAATTTCATTAACGACAGGAGTGTGCTGGTGCCTGCTCAAATGGAGCTGATGGTTAAATTTTCATTATGAGCATTTATACCAGTCAACTACAAAGCAGGGCTTGATTTATTGTTTTGGTGATTGTCTAGACTTAAGAAAGTGATGGAGAAATTTTAATAAGGCAGATCTGACTTGAGGGTGTCATGCATACATGCCCCCATCCTCAGTTAGTTGTTAAACATTTACCTGCACACACCCACTGCTAAAAGATCTCTTCTCAAGTAACCAAGCTCTAATCATCTTGATGCTTGCACTTACACTCCTGGGCAAATCACTTAACCTCATTTGCCTCAGTATCCTCATGTATAAAATGAACTGGAGAAGGAAATGACCAAGAAAATTCCAAATGGGGTCACAAAGAGTTGGGCACAACTCCAACAACTCAACAGCAACAAATCATAAGAAAGTTTTTTCTTACATCAAGTAATGTGTCTCTGGCATTTCTACCTGTCTTCCTCTTTTTGTCCTCCAGGGCCAAGCTTACAAAAATGTCTCCTTTCTTTGTCCTGTGACAGCCCTTCAAATATTTTGATCAACCAACCACCAAGCATTTATGAAGCACTTACTCTATGCCAGGGATACAAGGAATAAAACCATCCCTTCTTGTACATAACTTAGGTTTCTGATGGGGGTCAACTTTCATGCATTTCTTCTTCAGGCTAAAATATCCCCATTTTCTTCAACTGATTCTCAGACGACATGAATGAACTCAAGAGTCCTTCACCATTATGGTTATTCTTGTCAGGCTATTCTTCTGCTTATAGATATCCTTTCTTAACACAGTACTTCTTTCACTCCTCAATGCCTTTTTGACTATTTTCTTTCCCTCCCCCAAACTCCTGTCTTCTCCTGGGACCTAACTTTCCTCATTATGGCTACATTCCTATAATGGACAATGATAACTAGATGATGGCACTCCTCCAGATGGCTATTTATTCCTCTTCCCTTAATTTACCCATGCCCTCCCCACTTTCCCTAAATGTAATAGTAGGATTTTACTGGAGCTCGGGTTTATTTATCACAGGAACTGCTTCTTGAAAGCCAAGAAATAAAGAGACTCCCATAGTGCACCTCCCTTCTTTTCAATGATTTATCTTCAAAAAAAGATAACAGGTCCAGTTCACTTGCAATGCATTATATGGAATGGCAGCCCTGCTGAAGTAAGGTCATCATTACCTTTGCAGGCCAATGAATTACACCAGCCCCGAGTTGCAGACTCTCCAGAAAGGAAAAGAGCAAAAGCAAGCATCTCATATTTTATCCCTTATCTGTTCTGTGTAAAAATCGAATGTTATCAAATGGACACAAAAGGGGGAGGTTCATGATGGGTTGAACCAGTATTTCCCCACGTGGGCATATTTCTCTTTGAGGTCCCATAGTTCAGAATTTGTGAGCCACCCGGTCTGGTCTGTGGGGAGGCAGCAGGACAGAAGAATGGTAAACCGTGAATTTACAATGGACACGGGCTGAAGGTACAAGCTGCAGTTACTTGGTAACCACAAAAGGTTTTATGGGTCTGCTGATTGCTTGTTAATTAGTCTTAGCAGGTCCAGAAGTAATTATCATGGAGACTGCACTCTGGTTTAGCAAATCAGACTAATTGTGTGATAAACACATGGCCATGCAATTCAGTGAAGTAGGATTAAAAAACAAAAACAGAAAATCAACAACACTCAGCTCTGCTAGGTTGGAATTCTATTTAATAAAAATGCAACAAAACTTTTTATTAAGGACCTTGAAAAGCAAGGCCTGGGAATACAGAAGGTGAATAAAAATCAGTATCTGCCTTCAAGGAGCTTATTCTGCCTGGCCGGACCACATCCAGAGTACTACTCTGGGCACTATAGTTTAGGAAGGCCACTTATTAGCTAGACAGTAGTAATGGTGATTAGCATGTAACTGTGTGCTGGGTATCGTTCTAAGCACCTTTACAAATGTTATTTGATCCTCACAACAATATTGGGAGGTGGGTGCTATTATGAATCCCATTTGATAGCTGGGGAACTGAGGTGCCTAGATGCTAAGTGTTCTCAGCCAGGGTCAAACAGCCAGTAAGAGTCTGAGATGGGATTCAGGTCTTTACCCCAGGGCCCCTCGGTCTATCCACTGCACTGCTCAGCTACCTATCCAGGGAATGACAACCAGGATGGTAAAATGTGTGTTACAAGAGAACCCGTTGAAAGAACTGGAAATGTTGACACAAAACAAGAGAAAACAAGACAAGACTTGGGGTTTGTGTAGGGGGAGGACAGGATGGAAGTCTTGAAAGCTGGCATGTGGTAGAGGGACTAAATTGTTCTGTTTGGTCCCAGAGGAACAAACAAAGAACAATAGAAGGGAGCTGTCCAAGGGAGGATTGAGCTGCCTCCAAAGGTAGCAGGTTCCCCTTTCATTCATCTAATAAATAGTAGGGAGGGTTCTTTTCAGGTATGGATCAAAGTGGCTGGTCTTCAAGCTCCCTTCCTAAATCCAATTATAATACCCTCTTTGAGGGCAGGGACTGTCTTGATGTCCAATTTATATCCCCAGAATTTAGCTTACTATGACACATAGTGAACACGCCAGTGTCTTTTCTGTCATTCATTCATTCTAATTCTTGGATTTGGGAATATATTCTTGTGGGGACAGCTCAACATATACAGATTGGCTAATGTAAGGCAATCTGAGGAAGAAACAGCATTAACAAGCGAGGAAGGTAGGAAGGAAAAGGACAAGAGTTTTATTCTCTAAATCAATGGCTCAAGGTAATGAGTGAGCAATCTCCCCATGGAAACTAATCACAGCCCACTATTTTCAAAGGCAGTGATGTAGTAGAAGGTATTCTTGGTGTTGGATACAGGAAGGGTGGAGGCAGGGGAATGCAGGACTAGATAACAGAACAGCAAATAATCTAGCAAAGCTGAAAATAACAGGAGGCACCTACATAAAGTTTGGATATTGTTGGTGCACCTGGCTCAGCAGTCAGTTAACAAGCACTACTCAGTGCTTAATATTCAATATTAAATGCAGGGAATACAAAGAAAGGTAAAACCAGTCCTTGCCTGGCCTCATAAAGCTCAATTATTGTCAACCTGTGTGGGGTGAATACTGGGGTCCTAGTTTGATTTGGCTTAATGTAAGACAGCAGGCTTTTTCACTAAGATCAGATGTTATTGGGGTGGGGGGGGCAGCAATGAGCATACCAATACTTATTTGGCATGGGATTAGACGAGGTGCCAGTCTCCTTTCCCTTCTCCCTGACTCTCATCATAACACTTCTATGAATCAATCCAATAAACATATTAAGCACCTACTGTATACTGGGAACTATGCTAAAATTCAATTTGCATGACTATGTATGTCTAATTACCTACTTGCATAATTACAATTATGATGAAGTGGCCCTGAAGTTGACATCATCAACTTTGCTTTAAGCTTTATTTAATTTTGATACCAAACCCTGTTCCCATAAACTCAGCCTTTATACTTGAGTGTTTGTAGCATCAAGCACCCTAGCATACCTAGGATGGCTGCTAGCACAGGTTCTTAGATCTGCTTTTCTAAAGGAAAACAACTCAAAGTGGGTTAACAATTTTACTTTAATCAAACATATGTCATTTGCCTAGTTCAGGAGGAAAAGTCAGCACCCCGAACATCAGAGAATACAAACAGAAGTTATAAGCAGACAAAAAAATACAGAGAAACAGATCAGCAGACAGGGCTTCCAGCTGTCTAACCATTACATCCATACCTAGTCAGTTACCAGAGAGGGAATTACCAACATCTGGGTTTTCAAAGGGGGGGCTCAATGGCTGCCCAGAGTCTCATCTGGTTAAATCACACAATTCTTCCCAAAGTGAGCCCCAAAGCACAACCTCACATCAGGTAAATATAGCCTTCTCCTGGGTCAGAGAATGTCACAACCCTCTTGACCCACTGCCCAATCACATAGTAACAAGGTGTGGGCATTCTTGAAAAACAAGCCTCCTGCCACAGGCTCCAGGTGGGCACATTCAGCCTATTAGGGGGCAGAGTATATTTTCAAATCAGGGAAGGTTGTCAGAGTCACTTAAGCCTATCAAGGAGCCGAGGGGCAGGGAAGACCTTCAGATTCCCATTCCCATAACAGTATTGTAGTCTGGTTGTCCAGCCACAACTTCAGTTAAGTTAGAGGGAGCTCACAGAGTTCTGTTTAAACCCCAATGAGCAGGGAAAAGAAATTTTAGAGAATTTGGAAATCCCAGAGTTCAGAAGACAAGACAGGTTTAGCTACTTAATTTGGGACTGAGTTACTTTATTTCAAAGAGAAAAGTGATTAATACCCCAGCAAGCAGATGAGGCAGAGCCTACCACAGCTCAAAGAAGTGTTTATCTTCCCATTTAAGAGAGTACACACCTGGAGGATAGGCTTTTGTACTGTCACCTCTCAATGACCCCATATGACAATGATCCCTTTGGTGGGTAATCTGCATGAGATCTTAATTTCTGATGAACTCCCCTCTCCTTGCAGGCTCCCTAAGCCTTGTTCATCAGGGTAAATATTCTAATAATGCAAATTTCATCTAAATGCAAAACCAAGAAACAAAAAACATCCTGAGATACAGTGGGAAACTCTAGCCATAGAGTCAGGACACCTAAGTTTGAATCTTGCCTTTGCTACTTCCTACCTATGTGACCTTGGCCAAATTATTTTTATTTCTCAAGCTTCAGTTTTCCTCCCCACAAAAGGAGGGGTCCTGATCTCTCTCAGCTCTAAATTTGCAGTCCTACCAACTCCATGCTGTGCCTCACTCTCTTCAAAGCACAAAATTAGCATGTTCCAAAAATTAATTTAAGCTTAAGTGAGAGCCTCTGTATTTAGTGGAGTTTCAATATCTTCCTATGGCATCTGTCAAGTCCAAGAAAATGATCATTTGTGCTCAGTGTTTATCCTTCTGCTTTCAGAAGGCTGTTGATTGAGTAGAGTTTGTCAAAATCCCTTTGATGAGCTAAGTACCCCTAATAAGAACAATTTAATAATCAAATAATTGATTGAGAAAGGAAGCTTCAGGACAAGTCTAATCTAGTAATCTGCTGAGTGACTGTTACTAGCTGTACTATCTAAGTTACTTAATGACATAGCCCTTGACCACTAGCCTCATTTGTTTAAAGAGTTGAACAACAACAAAAAAGTCCTCAAAGCCAACTCTTAGTTAACCAGGGCATCCCAGTTGGTATGTTATATGGAAGCTTTGTTTCTCCTTTACAGAGAAGCCAAACTAGAATTATCCATTTTGTGGGGGTATTAGCAGCTCTGATTAAAGGATTATTGAGAGAGAAGCCTGGGTTGTTGGGTATAATTGGAAATATGAAATATTTAGAGATTTCGTTTCTTCAGCCAGCTGTCTAGCCAGCCCCAACAAAGGTCCAGCCAATGGAGGGGAGGGCAGCTGTCTTTTAGGGGCTCAACTGGTTTGTGGCAAGTCTCTCAAATTTTATGATTTTTCTGGGAGAGGAAGGAGGGAGTTGGGTGCAGGAGAAAGTCAGGCATGGGGGGGGTGGTCAGGAAGAGATGTTCTTGGCCTGGGCCCTGTGGTCTCAGAAACCTTGTTTACGTAGCTGCTGCTTAAAACTACCATCATTGTTTAGTAAGGATGGGGGTGAGGGTGTTGAAAGGGGCCTTTTCCCTACCTCCAAAGCACTTGGATGCTCTTCCCCCATTCTCTGCTTTCTCTCTCTCTCTGGAAAACACATCCTGAGTAGCCTCAGTTTTAAAACAAAAAACAAGAACAAAAAAACCTTATGGGAGATTATTTTTAGGCTGAAGGGAAAGTTTCCAAGCAAGAGGGGGGAAAAGTGTATATGAAAAGGATGGAGGCAACAAGTGGAAACTTAGACCCCAGGTTCCCTCCCAGGGCCACAGTTCACATTCCTTCTTGATCTTCCAGCCACCTCACTTCCCCACCCTTGATCTTTTGCCGAGCAGATTCATTCCTGTCTGGAAGCTGGCTGCTGTTCTGTGGAGGCCAGCCACAGGCTGGCTTTGGTATTTGGGAACTGAACTGCCCCCTTTGAGTAGCCTGGGGGCAGTGGGGCCTCTCATGGATAGAGCCCTGTTTGTCTAAGTTGTATGTTGAACTTGGCAGGTAGGAGGGGGTATCTCATTCCAATACAAACTACCACCTTTCAGAAGGAAATAGAGAGCCTGAGATAGCTCTGGTCCAGCAGCAGCCTGGAGAATGGCTGTCCCCACAGCCACCCAACCGTGGGATCCCAACCAGTGCAAACGAACACGCATCAGGGTCCTGAATGTAGCCAGCATTTTATCTGTTAATAACATTTTTTTAAAGCCAGAGGTAATATTAGGAGGCATTTGGACTCTGAGCAGCAAGAATGAATAGGTCTATTGCAGAAGGTTCAATTAAAAACATGGAAAATGTAACCAGGCAGACAAAAAAGTATGTGTTGCTGCCCAAGCAGATGTGTGGCTGGGAACATACCTGAGTCGGCAGAGGCATGAGATTTCTTTCCCTAGGGATGGGCTCTATTACCAGAAAGTGCCTTGAAAGTCAATATTGACCTTTAGAATTTTTTTCTTGTTCTTGTCCTTCCTTCCCTAACCTTTTTTTCCCCTCTCCACTCCCATGTTCAGGAGAAACAAACTGACCTCTCAAGACCTGGCCAGAACAGCCTTGGGGTCAGACTATACCATGGGGGAGGCGGCCTTTGTGTGATGAGCCCTTTCTCATCTGGTCTAATCCTCTCATTTTAGAGATGAGGCTCATGAGGGAACAGCCAGTAAAGCATCAGAGATTTCAAGCCAGAGCTCTCCTGAGTCCAGTACTCTCTCCATTATAGCAAAGTCATATTTGACAGGCATAAGGGTATCTCTGAAGTTCTGAGTATGGCCAAGCCAAGCCTTTAGGTCTAGTTCATCATCTATAAGATTCTAGATAATGCATAAATTACTTAATACCTGTGCCTCAGTCCTCTCCTCTGTGAAATGGGGATAATTATTCCTTCGGTTCCTACTTCTGCAGTCTTGTTAGGAAGCTCATGAGATAATGTATGTGAAGTACTCTGCCCACAATAAAGCAACAGACACTTATCAGTTATCATCACCACCTCTCTAGGCCCTTCCAGCTCAGACAAGTTGTCTCTACCTTCCCCAGGGGAAGTGTATGTGCGTCCATGCGTGTGTGAAAATCTCAAAACATGGAGATTTCATATCCAGTGTTGGCAGCTGAAGACCCTGGCCAGCTAGGCCACTCTGGCTCTCTTTCCACCAGGTCTCTGAAGGGCTGGAGGCATGCCCATCTATCCCGAGGCCACTAGAACACACTTCAAAAAGGCCAGACCATTTTTACAGACCCAAAAACCAGCTCACTGACGCCAGCAGTCCCTCCCTCCAGAGACTTGCCCGTCTGGCCAGAGAACTCAGCGATTACAGTCATTACGTTCTAACTACGGCCATGGTCCTGAAACTCCTACACAGCCTGTGGGGCAGACAAACCACTCATGGGGGTGTCAGATTTCCCAGGGACACAGGCCTTTGAGAGTAAGGAAGAAAAAAAGAGGGGATGAGAGAGGAGAATAAAGAAAGAATAATGATAGGAAGGAAGATGGAAGAAAGAAAGAAGATAGAAAATGGGAAAAGAGAAGGAAAAAATAGATGGAAAGAAGATGAAAGAAAAGAAAAAATAGAAGGAAAGGCAAGATTTCTGTTGGTTGGGCCTTAACTGCAGGTCTTCTGGGAAATTCATCTGAGGTTTGACAGGGCTAGACTGGGTGGTCGTTGTACACTTGCAGGGTTGTTGCAGATGTTGGAAGGCCAGCCACTGCAATGCCACAATAAATACCACGTTCCAGCACCATGCTTTTGGAATCGTTTATTTTTGTCCACATTTTTCTTCTAGTCTCTCCTCTATTTTATATTTTTCATTGCTAATTTCTTTACTCTGGTATTTTTTCTCTCAAGGGGGAGTTCTTTTTTTTTTGGTGGTTATTTTCTATTCAAGGGGATCCCTTTCTCTACCTCAGTGTCCCTCTCTCTCTCCTATTCTTCAGTCAGGTCCTGCTTGCCCTCCTGTGCTCTCCTTTCCCCAGCCAATCTGAAATTTTCTTTTGGCTTCTCTGCATTGGATTCCACCTCCTTTCTGAGATTCTCCATCTTGTCTTATTGACTGCCTCTCCTCTGCAAGAACAATATCTGTGCTTGTCAAAGACCAGCTTTTCCCTCTTTGCTTTTGTTCTCCATTCCCTTATGATAGAGATTCTTAACTTTTTTAGAGTCTTGGGCCCATTCACACCTTTTGGAAGTCTGGTAAAGTCCACAGACCCTTCGAAGAATAATATTTTTAAATGCATAAATACACAGGATGTGAAGGGAACCAATTACACTGAAATAGTAACTAAAAAGAGGTTTACTTTTAAAGACCTCAAAACTTAAGATCCCTTGCTGGATGTTCACAATCTCAAGCAGCACGTATTCCAAGTGGAGGATGAATAAGGTGAACTCACATTTCCACAGAACTTTAAGATTTACAAAGCACTTTCAGACAACAACATTGAGATGGCCAGTGCAATACTATTATGTTATCCTATCTGAAATGGAAATGTTGCAGTGATTAATGCTAGAACCTATACGCCCAAGACCTAGATTCATATCCTACATTTGATACTTAGCTGTGTAACCACTGGGAAGACACAATCTGTCTGCCTTGTTCAACCACCCCCTTTCTTCCTTTCCTTTGACTGGATTTCCCTACCTTGTCCAGATCTGAAATACAAGAACCACTAATAGGCCCATCCTACCCCTACCACTGACTGGCAAGGGATCTGTGACCTACTTTGCTTCTTCCCTGGGCCAGCATGGGCCTCCCTAGACATTTTCATGGCCCTCCACTCCAGGTGGCTCACCATATTGGCGTCAGACTTAATGCTGGTCCAATTGGCTTATCTGGTTACAGTTCCTAACTCCAGAGCTCAAGCAATGTACCAGCCCTCAGGACAAAGGATTATAGGCAGTGACCTCAATGCTGGCTTGGTCAACTTTCTAAGATTATAAATTATAAATGGATTGTGACTGCTATCAGTGCAAGAAATCATCCCACTAGGGAAATCGAAGATTCTCCCTCCTTATGTGGCTAGCTGACATTTACATAGTGTTTTACCTACTTTCTCTTGTTTAAGTTTCCTCTATACCTAACCCCCTAGGAGAGAAACCACAGCTGTGATTATAACCCCGATATTATTTATCTTAAGATTTCTAAGCAGGAAAGGATCTGAAAGGTCATCTAGTCCAAGCCCTCATTTTAAAGGGGAGGAAACAGCCTGCCCAAGACACTGTCCCATCCATTATTTCGAGATACTTGTGACTGCAGCAATGTGATAAGACCACAGCAATGGTCTTTTATCCCTCTCCCTTCAGCAACCTCTCCTGAGTAGATGGGGGGGGGGGGGGGCAGGAAAACCAGCAGGATGCAATGCACACACCACTATATTTAGAATCAGAACTTGGTCGAATCTCACCTTTGCACTGGTAACCTTGGGCAAGACACAATCTCTCTAGGCCTCATCTATAATATTACAGGGTCAAAAAGCCTCTGAGAGGACCAAGAGCCCTTCCAGCCCCAAGTCTGTGAACCAACTCCCCTTTTACCACACCATACAGTTCATGGGATTTCCCTGTCACTATTGGAGATACAGCCACGAGGTTGTAGCCCAACCTCCCAACCAGCTCTATTTTCTGGTGTCCCAGGCACCATGCTCAAAAGCTGAAACAAATTGCCTGATGCTGTGGGAATGCAGCAGCACAGGCTGTTGTTTGTAACTCTCCTAACTTTGTGCTTAGTGTGTGTGAGTCAGATGGGACAAAGAATAACATTCCTGGCCCTTTGGGCAGTTTGTGCCGAGACCAGCATATTTATGGTGGCAAAGGCCGTAATGAAATCCTACAGCATTTTACAGAGGTTGTTGTGATGTAGGCCCAGAGCCAGAGCATAACATTACAGTGACTCGTGATTCATCGTAAGCCATTCAGCAGAATTTACTGAAAACCCAGAAATGAATAAACTTTTTACAGATGAGGAAACTGACGCTACGGGGTTAACTGACTTATCCATGGTTGCATAATTATTAAGGAAGGATTCCTGTCACTCCTTTTACTGCACCGTGCTTCTCAATTATGCAATCAGAAGTATTCTTTTTAGAAGATAAATATATGTTTAAATGAGGGAAAGGTGCAAAGTCTCCAGCCTCACTTTCGCCTCCACAGTCATCTGGGTCCAGTGGCCAGATACAGATCAGGGAAACTGGACATAACCCTGGATGCAGTTGGTGACCTTGGCCTTTTGAAGCTAAGGTCTTTAAACGGGTCTCAGTTTGAGTGAGGCAACACCCATTTAGTAATAAAGGTTATGGGAAAAAGGAGGCAAAGAATGGCCTCTTTCACCTAGTAAAAAAAAAATTAATCAGGGAGAGGATGCCATGACATCCAAGTGAATTATATTTGAGTAGAATCTTTTGGAGAGGCAAGGACAAAAAGCAAAGAACAATGTCTGTGAGTAGTAGTTGCTGCACCACTGAGGACCCAACTATAACTGACCAGTTGGGCAACACAGATCTTCCTTCCTTCCTTTTCTGCTGGTGCCCCATCTAAAGGAACTTAAATTTTGATTGCTAAAACCTTACAAGGTATCTTGGGGTTCACCAGCTACATTTCTCTCTTAAGGACCATGACTTAAACTCAAATCACTGTGGTTCCCACTGATTGGTCCCAGACCAAGGCCAAGCCCTACTTGGTCACTATTTGGGACCTGACTGGCTCAAGGGTGAACATAAATAGAAATGGATTCAATTTTGGCCAGAAACCCTGAGGGTCTTCCCCTCCCAGGTTGATTTTTTTTTTTAACTAGGTACAAGAGGCCACTACTCTCTGCCTTCTTTTTTCCATAACCTTAATCATTGAAGTAGCGTTGCCTCAGTCAAACTGAGGTCTGTTAAAGATCTCAGCTTAAAAAGGCCAAGGTCTTCCACTGCATCCAGGGCCACCCCTAGTCATCCTGATCTATATCTGGCCACTGGACCCACACAGTTCCAGAGGAGAGAGTGAGGCTGGTGACTTTGCACAGATCTCCCCCACTTAAATCTAATTCACTTGTATGTCACAGTCTTTAAGAATGAAGGAAAAACAAGATATACATATAAACATTTGTGTTTCTTAAATGTCTATGTATGTACGTACGTGCGTATATATGTTTATATATGTGATTATATAACATTCAGTTTTATATGCTACATGTCCCTTCCTATAAGAAGCCTTCCCAAATCCTTCTATTTGTTGCTCTCTTACTCTCTGAGAAAACTGGCAGAAAAAAGCAAAGGCGCTTCCCAAACCATACACAAGGATCCCTGTAAGCTATACATTGACTTGGTTGGAAAATGTAGTATTATCTATTTTTTTATTGTGTTTGTATTTATTATGTTAAGTAATTCCCAATAACACTTTGATTTGGTTTCCCCAACGATGCCCCATGGGTTGCATTTGATACCTATGGTAAGCAGAGAAGGTGCTGGACTTAAGAGCCAGTAAGATCCTAGTTCAAATTTCATCCCAGATATTTACTAGCCTTGGAGGGAAAATTTAGTTTAAGATTCTTAGACCTGACAGGTATGAATGTCAGATTTCACAGAATCCAGACATGGAAATGCCTTTGAAGCTTATTTAATCCAAGCCATTCATTTGACAGATAAGGACACTGAGGCCCATAAAGGGGATGTGTCTTGTTGAACATCACACCTAACAGTGCTGGGATCATCTCTGACTCCACCAGCCCACCTGCCATTTGGACCCCATTCCCCCAGTGATGACAGTGCTTGCTAGTGGCCTTACATTTGTCTCCTCTCCCCCTTGTTTTCCCCAGGGCAGAACACCTGCCTGTACTGAGGATGCACCTTTGATACCTTAATTTTTTTTGATACCTTGATTACCTTAATACCAATCTTTGATCTCTCTTATCTCCCACGTGAGAACAGCTGGAGAACTGAATTGTTCTCACATTTTTCTAGCAGTATGAACCTCAACCAATTGCTTCCTCCACAAACCCATCATCCAATTCCCTTTCATGCAATAGCAGCCTTTTTGGCCATGCATAAGGAAGAGAACTTTTAACACATAGGGGTTCTTATTTAAGTTGACCCAACAGAAGAAACTTACTGCATTAGAAAAGAGGGGAGAAAAAGAAATTTATATAACTTTATTATAAAGAAATAATGAGTTGTACATAATAGATTTGCAATTTCTTGTGAAATCATCTTTTTTATTATATGTTATGGAAATTCTTGTTTTATTTCTTATGTTAAAAATAAAATAAAAAAATTAATTAAAAGAAGACAAGAGAGACTGAGGCCCAGACGCTGAGGCACACATACAACCTGTACAAGGCTTGATCAATGAGGCAGAAAGTTGACCCACCAACCACAAGGGCCACTGTCAGGACTATCACCAGAGGGCCAGGATAGGACAAATTAAAAGTTAAATGCAGGGTCCCTGGAAGGGGCAGCAACTACTCCTGGGACTACCAGTCCACAGTCCAGAAATTTAAAAAGCCCCTATCTGGACTTCTAGGGACCAGGGTGGCAGAGCAAACTCCAGCTCCTCCAATCCCTCCTCTGACCCTGAAAACACAGTAATTATTGCCCGAGAGCAAAACCTTAAATAGTAAAGGCTTGGAAACCCTAGAGGAAGAGCATGGCTAGGACCCTGCCTCAAAATGGGTAGAAAGCAGACTGCAAAGACAAAGACTCTGGAGTCCTACTATCCTGAGAGGGAGGAACCAAATTCAGAGGGAGACAGTGTTGACTCCACACTCACAGCTGAAGCCTCAACAGGGAACTGGTCTCAAGCACAGAAAACATTCTTAGATGAGCTCAAAAGTAACTTTGAAAATCAAATTAGAAAAATAGAAGATAAAATGAATAATTCTTTTAAAATCAAACTTGCAAAATTATAAAAACATTACGATGAAGAAAACATCTCCTTAAAAAGAAAAATGTGTGATATGGAAAAGGAGTTCCAAAAACTAACCAAGGAAAATATCTCGCTAAAAACTAGAATCAACCAAATTGAAGCAAGTAACTCTGAGGAAACATGAATTAGTCAAACAAAACATCAAGAATGAAAAATTAGAAAAAGAGGTAAAATATCTCAATGGGAAAATAACTGACCTGGAAAACAGATCCAGGGGAGATAATCTGAGAATCACAGGCCTACTGGAAAATCATGATGAAAAAATGAGTCTGGACAACATCTTCCAAGAGCTCATCAAGGAAAACTGCCTTGAGATACTAGAACCAGAGGGCAAAATAGAAATCGAGAGAATCCACCGACTACCTCCTGAAAGAGATCCTAAATTGAAAAGTTTGTGAAATGTTGTGGCCAAACTCCAGGACTACCAGGTAAAGAGGAAAATAGTATTACTACAAGTGGCCAGAAAGAACCAATTCAAATATGGAAGAACCACAGTGAGGATCGCACAGGACCTGGCAGCCTCTACACTGAAAGATCAGAGGAAGTGGAATACAATTTTTCACAAGGCAAAATAGCTTGGGTTACAACCAAGGATCACCCACCCAGCAAAACTGAACATATTCTTCCAGGCAAGGAGATTGGTTATTCAACAATATAATAGATTTCCAGACCTTCCTGATGAAAAAGCCAGAGCTCAATGGAAAATTCAACCTCCAATTATGAGACACAAGAGAGACATAGAAAAGTAAACAAGGAAAACACAAACACACACACCCTGTTATTTAATAAGAGCAAATGGTTTATAGATAAGTAGAAGATATGGATATAAATTACACAAAATGACAATTGAAAAAACTTTATTAAGGGCTACAAAGGGACTGCAATGGAAGAAGAGGAAAGAATGAAGCATAAAAGGGTAAATCATGTCAAACAAAGAGGCATAAAAACATTATAATAGGGGGAAAGAAGGGAGGGAGATGAGTACTATATGAGCTTTTCCTTTTCTGGTGCAAAGAGGGAATAACACAACCAGTTAAGCATAGGACTCGATCGAGAAGAGACACAAAACATCATAATAGAGGGAAAGAGGGGAGGGAGAAGCTTTGCATGAGATCTGTTCCTGTTAATCTTGGTTTGAAGAAGAAATAATATACTACATTAAGTATAAAAATCTATCATATCCTACAGGCAGTAGGATGGGGGAAGGGCTACTAAAGGGGAGGATAGCTAGAAGGGAGGGAAGAAGTAAGGGGCAAGGGGAGGAAAAGGGAGGGGAGCTGATAAGAAGGGAATACTGAGGGAGGCAATGGTCAAAAGGAAAACCCCTAAGGAGAGGAAGGGGGAAGGGGAGAAAAATAAAAGCATAAACAGGGGAGGAAATAGGATGGAGGGAAAGAGACAGACGGTCATCATAATCAGTGAACGTGACAGTATGAACTCTCCTATAAAATGGAGGCAGATAGGAGAATGGACTAAAAACCATAATCCTACAATATGCTGTTTACAAGAAACACATCTGAAACAAAGGGATACCCACAGGGTAAAGGTAAAAGGCTGGAGTAAAATATATCATGCCTCAGCTAAAGTAAAAAAAGCAGGGCTAGCAATACTTATCTCAGATAAAGCAAAAGCAAAAATTGATCTAATTAAAAGAGATAAGGAAGGAAATATACGTATATCCTGCTAAAAGGCACCATCGAGAATGAAGCAATATCATTACTTAACATATATATACCAAGTGGTATGACATCCAAATTCCTACAGGAGATGGTAAGGGAATTAGAGGAAGAAATAGATAGCAAAACTATACTAGTGGGGGACCTTAATCTTCCCCTCTCTGAACTTGATAAATCCAACCTCAAAATCAACAAGAAAGAAATTAAGGAGGTGAATAGAATTCTAGAGGGTAGGTATGATAGATCTCTGGAGAAAACTGAATGGGGATAAAAAGGAATATACCTTCTTCTCAGCAATACATGGCACATACACAAAAATTGACCATGTACTAGAACATAAAAACCTCACAATTCAGTGCAGAAAGGCAGAAATATTAAATGCACCATTCTCAGATCATGGTGCAATAAAAATCATATGCAATAAAGGGCCATGGAAAGATAGACTAAAAACTAATTGGAAAATAAACAATTTAATCCTAAAGAATGAGTGGGTCAAATACGAAATTATAGAAATAATCAGTAACTTCATTCAAGAGAATGACAATAATGAGACAATATACCAAAATTTGTGGGATGCAGCAAAGGCAGTTCTTAGGGGAAGTTTTATATCCTTGAGTACATATATGAATAAATTAGAGAAAAGGGAGGTTAATTAATTGGGCACAAAACTGACAAAGCTAGAAAAAAGAACAAATTGAAAATCCCCAATTATTGAAATTAAGAAAACTATTGAATTAATAACTAAAACTAACAGCTGGTTTTAAGAAAAAAGAACACAGTAAAATTGATAGACCCTTAGATAATATGATAAAAAAACGAAAGAAGAAAACCACAGTATGAGTACCAAAAATGAAAAGATTGAATCTACCACCAATGAAGAGGAAATTAAAACAATAATTAGGAATTATTTTGCCAAATTATATGCACATAAATTTGACAATCTTAGTGAAATGGATGAATATCTACAAAAATATAAGCTGCCCAGATTAACTGAAGAGGAAGTAAATTACTTAAATAACCCCATCTCAGAAAAAGAAATTGAACAAGCCATTAGTGAACTCCCTAGAAAAAAATCTCCAGGGCCAGACAGATTTACTAGCAAATTCTGAAATCAAATAATTGTTTCCAATACTCTATAAACTATTTGGGGAAATTAGTGGAGTCCTACCAAATTCTTTTTATAACACAAACATGATACTGACACCTAAATCAGGAAGAAAAAAATGGAAAAAGAAAATTATAGACCAATTTCCCTCATGAATATAGATGTAAATTTTTTAAATAAAATATTAGCAAAAAGACTACAGCAAGTTATCACAAGAATAATACAT
Source organism: Gymnobelideus leadbeateri (assembly GCA_011680675.1). Taxonomy (NCBI): domain Eukaryota; kingdom Metazoa; phylum Chordata; class Mammalia; order Diprotodontia; family Petauridae; genus Gymnobelideus; species Gymnobelideus leadbeateri. The sequence continues at coordinate 1,709,956 of WOXC01004382.1, forward strand.
TTTGATCAGGTAAGAATTATTCCAGGAATGCAAGGATGGTTTAATATTAGGAAAACCATCAGTATAATTGATCATATCATCAATAAAACTAGCAGAAACCACATGATTATCTCAATAAATGCAGAAAAGGCTTTTGACAAAATACAACATCCATTCGTATTAAAAACACTACAAAGTATAAGAATAAATGGAGCCTTCCTTAAAATAATAAGTAGCATCTATGTAAAGCCATCAGCAAGTATTATATGTAATGGGGATAGGCTAGAAGCATTTCCAATAAGATCAGGGGTGAAATAAGGGTGTCCACTATCACCCCTCTTATTCAATCTGGTACTAGAAATGTTAGTAGTAGCAATTAAAGAAAAAGAAATCAAAGGAATCAAATTAGGCAAAGAAGAGACCAAACTATCACTCTTTGTGGATGATATGATGATATACTTAGAGAATCCTAGAGAATCAAGTAAAAAACTACTTGAGACAATAAATAAATTTGGAAAAGTTGGAGGATATAAAATAAACCCACATAAATCCTTGGCATTCCTGTATGTTTCTAATGAAATCCAACAGCAAGAGATAGAAAGAGAAATCCCATTCAAAGTTACTATAGATATTATAAAATATTTGGGAATTTACCTGCCAAAACAAATTCAGGACCTGTATGAACACAACTACAAAACGCTTTTCACACAAATAAAGTCAGATCTAACTAACTGGAAAAACATCAAATGATCATGGCTGAGTCAAGCTAATATAATAAAAATGACAATTATACTTAAATTAAATTATATATTTAGTGCCATACTAATCAACTTACAAAAAAATTCCTTTATAAAAACTAGAAAAAACAGTAACAAAATTCATTTGGAAGAACAAAAGCTCCAGAATATCAAGGGAATTAATGAAAAGAAATTCGAGGGAAGGTGGCTTAGCTATACCAGATTTTCATCTGTATTATAAAGTAGCAGTCCTCAAAACTATTTGGTACTGGCTGAGGAAAAGAGCAGTGGATCAATGGAATAGATTGGGTACACAAGACTCAACAGTCAATTGACTATAATAATCTACTCTTTGATAAACCCAAAGACCCCTGTTTTGGGGACAAGAACTCATTATTTTACAAAAACTGCTGGGAAAACTGGAATATAGTATGGCAGAAATTGGGCATAGACCATTATCTAACACCATATACCAAAATGAAGTCTAAATGGGTTCATGATGTAGGTATAAAGGATGATACTATAAGCAATCTGGTAAAGCAAGGAACAGTTTACCTGTCAGATTTATGGAGAGGGGAAGACTTCATGACCAAACAAGAATTAGAGGGCATTATAAATTGTAAAATGGATAATTTTGATTACATGAAATTGAAAAGCTTCTGTACAAAGCTAATATAACCAAGATTAAGAGGGCAATAGGTAACTGGGAAAGAATTTTTACAACTAATGTCTCTGATAAAGGTCTCATTTCTAAAATATACAGAGAATTGAGCCAAATCTATAAGAATACAAGTCATTCCCCAATTGATAAATAGTCAAAGGACATGAACAGGCAGTTCTCAGAGGAAGAAATTAAACATATCTAGAAGCATATGAAAAAATGCTCTAAATCACTATTGATTAGAGAAATGCAAATCAAAACAACTCTGAGGTACCACATCTCCCCAGTCAGACTGGCTAAGATGACAAAACAGGAAAATGACAAATGCTGGAGAGGATGTGGAAAAATTGGAACACTAATACATTGCTGGTGGAGTTGTGAACTGATCCAACCATTCTGAAGAGCAATCTGGAACTATGGCCAAAGGGCTATAAGTAATTTCATATCCTTTGACCCAGTAATACGACTTCTAGGGCTGTATCCCAAAGAGAATCATAGAAGTGGGAGGAAGACCCGTATGTACAAAAATATTTATAGCAGCTCTTTTTGTGATGGCAAAGAATTTGAAATTAAGGGGATGCCCATCAATTGGCAAATGGCTAAACAAGTTATGGTATATGAATGTAATGGAATACTATTGCACCATAAGAAGTGAAGAGCAGATGGACTTCATATCTACCCAGAGAGGCTTATTGAACTGATGCTGAGTGAGAACAGCAGAACCAGGAAAAATTTGTACACCATTACAGATACAACGTATGTGTGACGACCAACTTTGATAGACCAGACTCTTCTCAGAAATGCAGGGCTACAAGTAAACTGCAAAAGACTCATGATGGAGAGAGATGTCTACATTCAGAGAAAGAACCAGAAAGAACAGAGTTTGAATGCAAGTAAATTACCTGCTCTTTCTTTTTCTTGTTTGGTTTTGTTTCCTCTTTCCCACTGTCCATTCCATCTGATATAATCCTCCTTTATAACCTGACTAATGTCTAACGTGAAACTATTTGCAGATCCTATACTTGATTGTATGCTGCCATGGTGGAGGGCAGGGAAAGGAGGAGGAGAAAATTTGAAACTCAAAGAACTGGGGAACTGAATCTTGTAAACTCAAAGTAACCTAACAAATTAATAAAGACCAAAATAAAATAAAATAATAATAACAGTAAAAAAAAAAACAAACAACAAAAAAACTGCCCTGTATGAAAGGGGAGATTCATGGTTTCACATAGAGACCTGTTTTTGTATTTTGCTATGTGTATTGATCTTTTTCATGTGTTTGTATGTTTAAATTCAGAATAAATCCTTGCTCCTCCATTCAAAAAATACTGTAAAGATAAAAAAAAAAGACGACAAGAACTCATAAGGTTCTCTGGGAAAAATGGCCCCCAAATTACCCTGAAATTAAACTCAGTTCTAACTCTGGAGCTGATCATATAATAGCCTACACATATCTTGCACTTTAATGTTTACTTAGTCCTTTCTATACGTTACCATCTCTGAGCTTTTTAACAGCCCCAGTAAGTGGGCATACAGGTATTAAGTTCAATTTACAGTAGATGAACTTAGTATCAGAAAGGTGGAATACCTTGTCCATGGTCACACAACTAGATGTGGCTGGTGGCAGGATTCCTTGACCAGCCTTGGTTAAGTCTAGAATCCAGATCTCATTTAACAAGAAGCCCTGGTTCTACAAGGGTTTAGTAATTATCACCCATATATGTCATTTAAGTAGCATACAAGGTTTATCACTAGGAATTTGGGTGCCTTGGGAAAATCCATCCAGCCCTCCCCCATCACCTTGTCATTCTTATCAGGTAATAAAGTAAAAAGGGGGCAATCTTTATGGAAGAAAAAGAGGAAACAAACTGTGCACATGAAGAATAGGTTTTAGCAGATAGAAAGGGGTCAGAAGGATCTCTGCATATTGACTTAAAAAACCCACATTTATATTATTAATGCTCTACTCTATTTTTCTTCATTTTGTTGAGTATTTCCCAATTTTATTTTAATCTAGTTCTACCCCACTCAGAGTGTTGCCTCTGGGTTACCTCTAAAAAGGTAGTTGGACAGTTTGGGGGGATCTAAATGGCCAGTTTGATTGGGAGTTCGGAAAAGTGAGCCCTGAACATATACTACATATAAAATGAGGGCTTTGACTAGATGTCTTATGACCCTATGATATCATTTCAGCCTTTCAACAACCCTGGGACCTGAAGCCTAAAAATATTAATACCCCTATTCAAAAATATATTATATTTTTAATTTGTGGAATAAAACAAGCCTTTTACATAACATAGTATAATTTTTAAAAGATGACTGCATATGAACTGCAAATAGATTATATAGAACTTGCTATTCCTCTTAAAGATATGATTATCATGCAAATTTTTTTCCCCTCTCCCAGGCCTCCCCCTCTTGTCTTAGAGATATAAAATTATTTCATACATACTCCTATTTATCAGTTCTTTCTCTGGATGCAGATAGTGTCTCCTTCCTTTGTAGTTAATTTGGGTATTTATAATAGCCAAAATGCTCAAAGTTATCACCACCATTTTATCAAGAGGGTCTAGGGGATTTGCCCCTGCTCACACAGGGGCATGTATTACATGCGGAACTGCAGGTACAGTGCATCTACATCTGCCGCTGCCTCTTTTGCGATTTCTTCATTATTTTTTTCATTTGTCCTTTCAGGCTGGGAGCCATTGTCCTCTACTGTCCATTCTCTTTTCTTTTCTCATCATTTTGGCCCGGGTAGGAACAAGATGAGATTAAAGTTGTCCCTAACTTTCTCTTGTTTTATTTTCTTACCTTTCAAAGACCAGACAGCAAAAGCAGACAGACAAGCATGGTTTGTAGTCACAAGACTTGGTTTCGAATCCTGGCTCAACAACCAGTCAAATGAGATAACATTTGTAAAGTGCTTGACACAGAGCCTAACACATGGGAGGTATTATAAATGCTGGTTATTATTATTGTTGTTTTTGTTTTCTGACTGTGTGTATTCACTACCTGTTGTCTAAACCTCAGTTTTCCTGTTTGTAAAACCTAGAGAGTTGGACTGGATGATCTCTGAGGGCCCTTTGCAGCCCCAAGAATCTTTTAACTTATAATTTAACTTTAAAATCCCATGCAGTACATACCTATCACTGCCCCCTTCCTCCAGGGGCTGGGGAATAAGTCCTTAGGTTCCACAATTGTCCTCATCTAACCCACTCAAGGACCCTTTGGTTAGGGAAGTGCTTTGTTTCTAGCCTAAATCTCCCTAATTAGATTAATTTTATGCTACAAGTTAACCCTTAGAACAGAAGACATGATTTCTTTAAAAATTTTTTCCCAATTAAATATAAAATAATTTTTAACATTTTATAAAACTTTGAGTACCAAATTCTTTTCTTTCCCTTCCTACTACCCTCACTGAAAATGAAAAGGCAAACAATTTGATATGTAGACTGTATTTCCACATTAGTCATATTGTGAAAGAAAATACAGACAAAAACCCCACAAAGAATAAAGTAAAAAATAGTGTGCTTTGATCTGTATTCGGCCTCTGTCAGTTCTTTCTCCAGAGCCAGATAGCATTTTTCATTATGAGTCTTTCAGAATCGTAGATGTGATTTCTAAAACTTATCGCCAACTTCCTTCCAAGTTTAAAAGAGCAACTTAAAATGAAGTTCCCCTTGAATTAAAAAAAAAAGAATTGAAAACGATAGTGCATTTCATCTTTATCTCCCTTCTCTTTTTTAATCTTTATTGGGCAATGTACTGTATTGAAATCCTGAGCAGAGAATTTCACACCTGTTTAACGGCAGGTTAAACATCACTTACCCACTCAGTACCAGCCAAAGGCACCCTCCATTAGTCGGAATTTATGCCAATCCCATCCTGAAGAAGCAGCCTCCTCACTACCATTCATCATCATTATGTTGAGCAGGCTCCTGGAGAAGTATCTTCCAGACGGAAGCCTTTCTGATAAGTGGCGTGTTCTGAGCCACAGAGTTTAAATATCATGAAAATGAGACAATTCCAAAATAGGCCTTTTAACAGTGAGAGCAAAACCTCATCCTATTTTTCCTTATCAAGGATTAAGCTTCTGTTAAGAGGCAACTGTCACTTCTGGTCATTAGCTTAACCTTTCCAGGACGAGCCCCCAGTCACAGCAACAATACTAGTAACAAAACAATAAATATTTATATAAACCTTGAAGGTTTGCAAAGGACCCTATATGTATTATCTTATTTGATGCTTACCACAACTCTGCTCCCCCCACAGATGAGGGAACTGATGTTATCTAATTTCCTTGTGGTTTACAGAGCTTAAAATAAGTTCCTTGGGTGGGACTTAATACTATTCACTCAACAGCCAAAGGGATCACTTCATCAGTTTCACCATATTATATAAATTTGACTTTTTTTGTATCATAATCATAGTTAATTATTTGTATGGCACTAATAATTAATTATTAATAAACAACAATTAATTATTAATCATAGCTAATTATTTATATGGCCAGGCACTGTGCCTAAAACACTTCACAGTTATTATATCTGGCCCTCCTAACAGGCCTGGGAGGAAGGTACTGTTATCCTTTGATTTTTATTATGTATTTCTATATAATACATAATATATAATCTTACATCATTTTACAGATAAGGAAGGCAGATTGAGAAAGCTGCCCAAGGTCACATGGCTACTCAGCATCCGAGGATGGATATAAACTCAGGTCCTCTTGATTCCAAGTTCAGTACACAATCCACTGCACCTCCACGATGCCTCTGTAACAGGTTCCAGGGGAACACTGGGCCTCATATCATTGTTGATGCCTTTTTATTGAGTTAGTTCTTTGATCTCTCCTCCTCCCCAGCCCAATAGCATTCCACTTTGTTAAGTTATAGGACCCGAATTCAAATTCCATCTGGGCTTGTTATAATGGATCTTTTGGGCAAGTTGCATCACTTCTCTGGGCCTCAATTTCCTCAACTATAAAATGAAATATTTGGCCTAGAGGTCCTTTAAGATTCCTTCCAACTTTCAACCTGTGGTTTCAGAGCTCTCTCCAGTCCCTTGTCCCCTTTGGCTCACCCACCAGAGTCCCCAAGCTGACAATGGTCCTCAAAGTCAGTTTCTCAACTTTCCTCCTGCCCTGAAGCTTCTAAAGGAACACCCAAGCCTACTTGAAGGCTGTTGTCTAAGGCTTTTTACAGCTAAAAATGACAAAGAAATTAAGCGTGCTGGAACAGCATTCAATGAAGAAAGCTGCAAAGTTGCGAAAGTCTTGGAGAAGCCCAATCCTAAGAGTGGATTCTAATCTTCAGTGCAATGCCAACAGAGGTGAGCCTCATGGACTCATCTCCTGGCTTTTCTTGGAAGTCAGCCCTGCCCCAACCCTCTATCTTTCATGGTTATTGGCCACGGGGTTTTCCCAGTACCCAGCAATAAATAGGGAAGGCCCAGTCTGAAGTGCCTGCTTCTTTGCTAGGCCTTTCCCCACTCCCTGAACCCCAGTTAAAAAACAGCCAATTGTGTACACAAGTGGTGTCAAACTCAAACAGAAAAGAAGGCCACTTATCTGTACATAAGGCTGCATATTGGGTTAGTTGTAAAATGTTATATTATCTACGTTTTGTTGTATTTTAAGATTTATTTAAACATTTTCCAAGTACATTTTAAGCTAGTGGGCCCCACTGGTGTGTTACGTGGGGCAGGCTAGCAGTGTTTTGACACCTCTGATATCCACTGAGTCTCAAGTAGTTTTCATTCCTCTCACAGAGGAAAGGCCAGACAATTTTAACATGTCTTTGCTTCATGCAAGGCAGGTAAGTCTTACATCATTTACATTCACATAAAAGCACGGGAACCTTGACCTAGAGCCAGAGCAAGGACCCTTGACCTAGATCTCACAAGTCAGTCATTCAGGTGCAACCTCTGCCCCCCTCCCTCTGTTTTATAGATTAGGACACTAAGGCCCAGAAAGTGGAGTGATTTAGAATCACAAATCATCCAAGGCCTCAGAGACCTATAAAGAATGAAGACAAGGATTTTATATGAATCTCTACTATAGATATTTTGGTGAACTGGACAGCTGGCCCCAAAGGCAAAAAGAACTGTGCCCAAATCACTCTAAGTGCTCTGGGCAACTCTCTAGGACTGTAAGTGGCAGATAAAAGTTCAGATGTACACTGGCAAGAGAGCTTTCCTGAAACTCCCTATACAAATGAAAACATAGTTAAATCAATCTTTAACTCTTATTTTTCTATTTCATAAGTACTTATTAAATTTGTCAGGCAGCTACATAGTGCTGGGTCTGGATTCAAGAAGACCTGAGCTCAAATTCAGCCTCAGACACTTACCAGTAGTGTGACCCTGGGCTAGTCACTTAACTCTGTTAATGCCTCAATTTCCTCTTCTGCAAAATGACCTGGAGAAGGAAATGGCAAATCACTCCAGTATCTTTGCCAAGAAAACCCGTTTGTTATATTAGTTCCAACCCTCTTTTGCTTCTGTCTCCTTATCTCCTGTTCTCTCTGTATTGTTTGTTTCACTATAGGACAACGAGGACCTTTGCCAATGTGGCCAATGGCAGTTGCTCCTTCTAATTCAATCAAGGAACTTTCCTGATCCTTCATAAAGGGTATATTTGCATATTTATACTTAGTTTCATGTCTTGTCATGTACTTCTCATTTTCTATGATTATATGTCCTAGGCCAAGGGAGTTGGTCGTCATGGACCAAACCCTCCCTCTCACTTGGCCCCTCCACCCCACAAGGAAAACGAAGGAAGAAATCACGGAGAAGCAGTATTTAAACTGTACCTTAGCAGAAATTCAGTAGACTTAAGAGTGGGAGTGGGAAGGGCTGCTCCAAGGCACGTGACAATAAGGACCCACAAGTGGGAAAGCACAGGATGAGTATGAGGGGAAAGAAATAGTCTAGTCTGATTGGATTGGAGGAGGCAGGGAGGAAAGAGAAGGAGGAGCTGATTCAAGGGAAACAGGGTGGTACCAGCTAACATTTATATAATGCTTACTATGTGCCAGGCATTGAGCTAAGTGCTTTAAAAATGTCTCCTTTGAGCCTCACAATAAACCTGGGAGGTAGGTCCTATTGTTATTATTCCCACTTTACAGATGAGGAAACTGAGGCAAACAGGTTAAGTGATTTGTCCAGGGTCACATGGCTAGAAAATTCTATATTTGAACTCAGGTCTTCCTGACTACCGGCCCAATGTTCTATCCATGACATTATTCCATCCTGGAGATTTTATAATCACAGGACTTAGAATCGACTTTAAAAAATAGATAAACAAACTGAAACACAGGCTAAATGAAAAGACTAAAATTATGGCCGTATCAAGCAAACAAGTGTTTAAATGTGCCAGGAGAGCTAGCATTCTCATTCAGTCTTCCCGACTGCACAAATCCCCTGCTCTTTCGTATGATATAGATGGCGGCACAATAGCGTTACAAAAGAAGGTACAGGGACTTTTGCATAGTCCAGAATGGCTTGATTTCTCTCCCTTTCCCCACCCTATTGCAGTCCTAACATGTTCTGGCCCGTGCCAGCTGTAACAATGGACCTCTGTGCAGTTATGGGAAGTGCCCTCTGCGTAGCACTAGGCACCCAAGGCAGGGCCACTGAGGGAAGGATGTTGTGACTATGGAGATGAGTCACCCCAATGACACAGAACAGGCCTTCTCCCCTAACGGAGCGATATTCTGGGCGGCACTTCATGCAAAGACACACAAAAGGCAGGAGATGGTGGCCAGCTTGGCTGTAGGGTCCTCTTCTAACCTATCTGTGATGGAGGCTGCTGATCAACTCTTGCTTTTCTAACTCTTCGAAAAAACCTGGATTTTTGTTGTCTTGAATTGGGTTCACTTGAGCTAATGTAAAAAAACATGTGGCTTCTAGTCTCACTCAGTCATTCTGATTTCTCCATAGCTTAATCTACCTGCTGCTCCTGAACGTGCATGTGTAAGTGCTCGCTCTCTCTCTCTCACACACACGTACACACACGTACACACACACACACACACACACACACACACACACAGTTTGTATGTCACACCTTTGCTCAGAAACCTTTGACTCCCTCTTACCTTCAGGACCAAGTAACTCCTTGCCCTGGCATTCAAGGTCCTCCACAATCTGGCTCTGGCTTCCAATCTTTGCATTATTTACAAACCCACTGACATCTAGCTAAATTAGTCAACTGCAAAATTATGGGTTTCTCAAAGAGAAGATAAGCTCCTTAAGGAGAGATTTTTCATTTTTTGTCTTTATATTCCAAGCACCCAGTGGGTGCTGATGCGTTCTAAGTGCCTAACAAATGCTGGTTGAAAAAGGTCCCCCCATCCCCACCTATGTCCATTCGGTTGCCCTGTGCTCTCTCTAGTCATCCTTTGAAGTTCAGCTCAAGTCCCAGCCCTTAACCAGAAGTAATCTCTCTCTCTTCTCAAGCTCAGCATTTCCCGTCTCATTGGGTGTTTAATTACATTTGCAATTTAACTTTTAAGAAAGGTCAATGTTGCTACTTTAGCTTGATTATTGTGAGGACCACTACCAGACCACATTTCATTGTACTCTAGTGTTGTACCCATAGTAGGCTCTCCAAAAGCAATTTGATAATTGTGAAGGAAGGAACTTGGATACTTTATTATCTTAGTTGTAAATTTCCTAAGGATACCAATTGGTCCTACAAAACTGTAAAAAAAAAAAAAGGGGCTGGTTTCAGGCCCACTTGGAAAGACCCGAGATTTTGTCACTCCATCCCCCAGTCTACAGTCCAATTGATGACTATGAACTAATAGCTTGGAAGTGTGATGCCTAGCTGACTAAGAGTATTGTATAACCTCATTCTCTTGACTTGAGTGCAGGTACCGTGTGTACACATGAACCCACCCACCATACAGGCTCTCAAAACACACAGGAAATGGAGCACTCCAAGTAATACACCTGTCCCTGTTGCCATGACAACCCTTGCAGATATAATTACAGCTGAACAAGTCCAAGTTTGCAAAGACCCTGGAGTATTCTCTTTCTGAGATCTGGGAAATCTCTTTGGACCCAAGAAGATACTAAATCCAACTAAGAGACAATCAGAGTTTAGCTGAGGGATGATTCATCTCCCATTAATGATCCAAAGTGGGAGCAGAAGGGAGAGAATCTGAGAGAGAGAAAAAAAGAGAAAGTAATCGGACTGGCTCTGACTGTCGCTGCTGCTACTGGAGGGAAAGGCTCCTTTATTTGGATGACTCACAACAAGTGCCAGATGGCACCGGGCACCACCTGGGCATTCTGTGGGAGGGAGGCGGCTCATATACCCAGGGAAGTTCCTTCAGGCAGATTCTCTTCCCCAGGACAAGCAGCTACACGACTTAGCCAAGTGAGCTCTCTCACAGTACAGGTCGTCTCCAGCCGAACTAAAGCTTCCATCATCACCTACTCAGACAACAATAATAAAGTGATGGGGAGAATAGAAACTTGTTTCCTCTATTTGTTCCCAATCAATAAACAAAGGTCTTTTTGACTATAAAGTCAGTTACGAAAGTTGTAAAAACTGAGCCACAAAATTACTTCAAACTGGTTCAGGCTTTTGCAATTAGAAGTATTCCTTTAGGGCTTTATGAAATTGGTCCTGGAGATGCCTATAGGTCAGGTACTTTTGAGCCCCTAATCGTAACTGACCTGATGGAAACTCCTAGCCCTAGCTCAAATGTTCCCTGACTTTTTACAGTCACAAATATTAAGGTCCACATACATGACAGAGGTGATAATAGTGTATTATTAGTGTAGCACCTCCTCCAGACTCACTTTCCCAACTAGTAGTGGACCAAAAGCTTTGGTTTCCCAACAGGGGAATGACTGCTTCCTTCAGGGTTCTAGGAATAACCCTAAATGGCTGCAGTGTTTTCCATTATTGCCTGTGAGCCCCTATCAAGTTGCTCCTTTGCAATGATCAACTATTAAAGCTATTTTAACTTTTATCAAAGGGTATTCGCTGAAAAAAATGTAGCAAAACAGTAATTTCAAAATAATTGGTCAAATTGGGAAGCAAACGCTTCTTACACAAACCCTAGGTCTTTGGGGTTAGTGGGCTCAAACTTGAGTACAAGTGTAATGAGATACACATGTAGGGACTACCACGTGGGGTCTAGGATCAGTACTATGTCATTACTTCTGGCCCTAGGAGTCCCTTTTCTCCCTTTTCTGGAGTCCTCCCTAAGGGCCAGGATGACACGGCTGCCACCATCAACTCCACTGGCCTATTGGACTTCCGATGGCTTTGAGAGATCTCTTGGTCTTACTGATTGCCTGCCCATTCACCTCTCATAATAGTCATATGCCTAAGACAAAGAAAGAACAGACACAGAAGAAACAGGCTCCATGCATTTGTGAACATGTAGACACTGTGTGTGTGTAAGGTGATATGGATCTGTTTTTGTTTTTAAAGATACAAATTTCCAGGATCACAGCCCCTAAAGAGCCCCACTGTGCTTACACATCATTATTTAACTATAGAGAACATAAACATCTGAGATTAACCTGTAAACAACACATTGTGTCTACACTGTGTTAACACATCATGATATAACCCAAATTTAGGAAAACTTGGGAGCTTATTGTTGGCAGGTTGCCTTCTTTGTGTGCTCTATAAATCAAGTGAGCACTGGTCAGTAAGTGCAGAATGTGAATGCACGTGTTCCCTGTGCTTGTCTCGACCTGCCTCCAGCTTCAAGTATGGCAATAATGCACAATTCCTCTTCTCTCTAGCCCTTTAGAGAATAGAGTGATGAGGCTCTGCAGGGATGAGGTATTCTGAATGCTGAGGATGCTGTAGGGGCGGTTGGACACCCCCTCCCCATCCCTTCTGTCTCACTGGCCGCCCTGAGACAAGAGAATAAAGTAGTACGACCGTCCTTATCTGTGGTCCTCACCTGCCCAGGTCCTGAGTGAGCCGGTGGGGAGCTGAGGAGCTCCTGTCTAACAGGCTGGGTGCAAGACTGCTCTACCCCATACCTCACAGCAGTCATGGCCTGACCTGCTGCCAAGAAGGAAATAGAAAAGAGCTGTGGGGGAGCTGTACCACTTCTTCTGTAGGAGAACTCAAGTTCTGGGGCTAGTTCCTACCGAATCCAGTTACTTCATCTTCTCAACCGCCCCTGAAGACTCCTGAGACTCCTCATGACCAAACAGCTCCAGCCTACAAGTTAGACTAGAACCAGATGGGCAAGAATGAGCATGTTCTTTCTGAGGACTACACCATCACTGGCCAGTCCCCCCTACACTGATATCTGTTGCCTGAAAAAGGACATTATGGAAAGACTGAGAAAACTTTATGATTTAGTGGATACATACATTCTAGATTCTTCCCCTGCCCCTAAAACACAAAATCATGTAAATTCTGTCAATTCCACCTGTGCAACATTTCTAACATAAATTGCTCCTTTTCTTCTCTCACAAAATGGATAAGGCCACGGACTTGAAATAGGGGAGACTTGGGTTTGAGTCCTACTTCAGAAACTCAGAGCTGTGTGAGGGCTGGACAAGTCAATCAACCAGTCACTTAGTTTCCCTACTGGTAAAATGGGATCTCATAGGATTTTTTGTAGAAACAAAATAAAATGTGATGAAGTGCTACACAAATGCCAGCTATTATAATTTTAAGTTAATTTGTATTTTAGATAGACATGTTTCCAATACAGCAAAATCTAAATATATCCAAAAATGGAAAAATAAAATTTGCAAAACGTATTATTCAGTTGAATCCCAGAGATTGAACCTGTGATTTCATTGATTTGACAAACTCCCAAGTAAGAAACTTCCCTCTTATCAATAAAAATTAGCAACTCAAATTTGTAGAATCAAAGGTATAGCAGGGTGGGGAACCTGAGGCTTTGAGGCCACATGTGGCCCTCTAGGTCCTCAAGTATGAGACCCTTTGACTCAACCCAAGCTTCACTTAACAGATCTTTTAATTGTGAAGTTTGCATTTAGTCAAAGGGCTGTTCCTGAGAACCTAGAGGTCAGCCTTGAGGCCGAAGGTTCCCCTTCCCTGACTCTAGCTAGAACACTGAATGGGGAAGTGATTCACCTAGGGTCACACAGCCAGTGTGTCAGAGATGAGATCTGAACTCAGGTCTTTCTGGTTCTGAGGCCAGTATACACTACTGTATACCAGTAGTATCAAACTCAAACAGAAATGGGGTCTCTAAACCGTAAGCATCCCTGCCAGCCATACAGTGACTTAGAAAACTGCACAGCAACTATCTATGCTCTACTGTATTTTAAACTTATGTTGTGAAATATCTCTCAATTACTTTTTAACCTGGTTGGAGCACTGGGAAATGTTGGAGGGCCAGGGTGTTTAACTCTTCAGCTCTCCAAGGTTCTAATGATCAACAAGAGATTTCTAGAGATTATGACCCAACGCAAAGGAATTAATCTCTTGTGGTGTAATTCCAGGCACTAGCACAGGCATGCAGGTGAGGTATTTTTAGACAAGGGAACTTCCAAGAGCCCCTCAAGCCATGGGGGCATGATTAAACTGGATGTCCTGCAGGCATCTCAAACTCAACGTGCCAAAAACAGAACTCGTCTTTTCCTCAAAGCCACCACCATCCTCATGCACCACCCAGACTGGCAGTCTCAGTCTTACCCTCAACTCCCCATTCTTCCTCATCCCACACATTCAATCACTTGCAGCATCTTTGTTGTTTCTACCTCCACAAAATCTCCCCCATCCCCTCATCCCTGCTTCTCTACCTACAAGGCCTACCACTCAAATACAGGTCATCCTCCCTGCTGGGCTTAGAATCAGGAAGACTGAGTTCAAATCTGGTTCCAGACATTTAACTGACTAGGTGATCCCAGGCAAGTCATTTAAGCAGTTTGCCTCAGTTTCCTCAACAACAAAGCAGGAATAATAACAGCACTCACATTGCAAGATTGTTATGAGGATTATATGAGATATTTAATATAAACTTCTTAGCATTGTGCCAGGCACATAGGAGGCAATATATACTCTCTTTTCTCCTTTATCTTTATTCTAATAACTTCCTAAGTAGTCCCCCCACTGCAAATCTCTCCCTACTCTAATCCATCATAGGTCTGATCATATTATTTCCTCTACTGGGTGAACTCATTAGCTCCCTATTACTCTTAATATACCGTAATTAGTATCACCTATCAACTCCTTTGGCTTTTACGGACTTTGCCACCTGACCTCAACCTAGCTTTTCAGCCTCATGATACACTATTCCCATTCCCACACAAATTGGCCACTTATTTGCCCCTTCTCAAATTGGGCAGTCACCGTCTCTGGCTTTCCCCCCAAGCCTGGAATGAACTGCCTGAGGGACTATGGGTCAGGTGGGACTGGAAGTAGACTCAAAGGAGTTACTTCTTCTTTGAGTTGACAAAGATCATAGGGGCTACAGTAGATGTAAACACTGAAAAGGCTGTCATAGGTCTTGTAGCCCAAATCGGCTTTTATGAGAATTTTATAAACTTAAGAATGTGATCTCAGTATATTTTTGTTTTGGAACAGAACAACAGCAAATCTTTTGAGGATTTTTGTTACTTAAAGACTTGCTCAATGACAATCCAATTGATCACTAACAGCTGAATGACGAGCTAATACCTAAACGCAATCTTAAAAGACTGTGATAATGGGGTGGCTAGGTGGTGCAGTGAATAGAGCACCAGCCCTGGAGTCAGGAGGACCTGAGTTCAAATGTGGCCTCAGACACTTAACACTTAACTAGCTATGTGACCTTGGGCAAGTCACTTACCCCCAGCTGCTCTGCCCTCCCCCTCCAAAAAAAAAAAAAAAAGGAAAATAAATTTAAAAGAAAAAAAAGGAAAGTGATGAGGATCCTACACATCAAGACAGGGAAGATTGAGGAAGAGTTTGGGGAAAGAGTAGTTCATTTTGGAAATAAGATTGGAAGCAGAGGAAGGAGTCAAATTGAGACAGGCATTAAATGCCATGAGAAAAAATTTACATTTTGGACACAGGAGTAGCGTAGTGACAACAGTCAGGTCTGTACCTTAGGGAAAGTTAGTTTGGCTGGATTGATCAAGGGAGAGACTGGGGGCAGGGAGATTAATTAGGAGATTATTACAGCAATCCAGGTGAGAGGTGATGAGGGCCAAAACTAGGGTGGTGGCTAAGAAGGGAGAAGAGGATGGATGAATAGATGCTATCCAGGTGGGAGCAACAAGACTCACAACTTACTGGATCATTTGCACAGTGCTTGGCCTATAGTAAGTACTTAAATAATGTTTATTGATTGACTGATTGACCATTCCTGGGGTCTGTGCATAATTTCAGGAGATTCACGAAGTTTCATATAGTTAAAAAAAATCACATCTTTATTTTCAGTAACATTTGGTTTCCTTTGTAATTCTACATTATCTTCTTTTGTATATTTAAAAACAATATTCTGAAGAGAGGTCCCATGGGTTTCTTACCACACTACCAAACCAATCCAAGACACAAAAAAGATACTATCTCTGCTCCATGGATACCAACTTTTTCACACAAATGGTTTAATATAATGCCAACAAAAGAGAGAAGTAAGACTATTCCAAGACAATTTAGTTCTGTCAACTTTCAATGTAAAACTGACAAGGACAAAGCTAACACATACATATGCACAACTATGGCCATCTCCATCAAATTTCCATTCTCTTTCTTCCCCAGTCTTATGACACATGCTGTCAGCAGGCTTTCCAAGTACCTCCCTTCCCATGCCCTGGCAGTGCATTTCCTAAGCCTGCCCAATCTTTGCTTTCCCCAACAATCCCTACACAAAGCCTGGGCACCTTATGCTTCAGATATTTTTAAGACTCCTCTCCCTGTTCCATAACATGTCCTCCCAAGGTCTCTGTCTCTTAGGAGTATATAACAGCTAGGTCATTACACAAATTCAATCTGTAAATAATGTCCACAGAAGGGGATGTAAATGTATTGTCAGTTCTAGATAATGTGGGTCTAGGATCATTCTGTAGGTAAACCACAACCTCAACAAGTGACTCAAACTAAAAAATCACCAGTGATGGGGAATTAATTCCCTTCTTGCTGAGGCAGCCCATCAACTTACTAGAATTAAAAGAGGATTTTCCTTGTATTGAGCCAAAATCTGCTTCTTTGGCTTCCCCTCACTGAACTCTTGGGCCAAGGAGAATGAATCTCACCCCTCTTCAGAGAATCAAAGAGCTGGAAGGGAGCTTATTATCTGGTCCAAACCTGATCCAAACAAGTATCCTCTTTATAAAAGCATTTTTGACAAGTGGTCACCAGAACTCTGACTAGAAGGAGAAACCTGCTTTCTCCATTTCCAATTCAGTATCAACTTTTAGTCATTGTTATTCAGTTGCCCTTTCTAGTTCAAAGATCATTGTCCTCAAGCAGAGAAAACAGAAGGAAAAGGAATGTTGAGAAGCTTAGACCTTCTGTAGTCTATTATCATTAGCCCATTCTTACAGAGCAAGTAGCCCCAACTTTGTTTTGATCCTCCTCTCCCACCAGAGCAGTAGCCGCTTTCCTAGTATTTCATCTAATATTTTGCATCAATATTAATTTTAAATTATTGGTTTGCTTTTTGTCTACCCTCGTTCAGGTAGCAAGACCATATTCGGATTATAGAAGGAACTTGGTAGCATCCCTTTACTATTTTTGCAAACAGTTCTTTGAATATGCAATCCATCAATAAGCATTTATTGAGTTCCTACTGTGTGCTAGGTATATGCTGGGGATGCAAAAAGAGGCAAAAGATAGTCCATGACCTCTAGGAGCTCACAATCTAATGCATATTCATAAATGTTCTCTTGTGGGAATTCTACAAGTCCTTTTCTGGGAGGGTAGGAGAGAAGAGTAGTTTATTTATGGCTTATTCAGTCATTTCTCTATTATTTTGTTTTGTTAATCTCAGTATTCTCTATTTTCGTAAATATTCACCCATTCCACATATCAGATTTGTTGGTATATAATTGGGTAAAAGAATTCAATAATTTGTCATTTTCATTTGCTATGATTTCTATTTTTTACTTTTTATTATAAGCAATTTGGTATTAATTTCTTTTAAAAATTAGCTAATATCTATTTTATTAGTTTTTTTTAAAGCTAGTGTTCTGAAGGGACACTTGTCTCTTTTCCTCCTATAAGAATGTAAGCCCTCTATCATTATTTAGCCCCTGCTTGCTGAAATGGATTTATTTTTCCAGGTTTCTTTTGATTCCTGTGTTTGCATTTCAAAGTATCTACTCAGCTCTGACTTCTTCATCGGGGATACTTGACTGTCTTTTATTTTGCCTTGTAGGATTATACTTAGTCTATCAGGATGCTACTCTTGATTATAAAGCCTTTTGGAATAAAGCATTTCAAGATTTCCTCTCCTTAATAATAGTAGTTGCCAAGTTTTTCATGATCCTGAATGTAGTTTCTTGGTATTTACATATTTTTATTTTGGCTGCACAGCATCCTGAAAGCTCTGTAATACTGGCTATGGCATTCCCGAAGAAAGATAGAAATAAAAATTCTCAGCAATAGGCGGGAATACTAATTATAAGGCAATTGCAAAAGATGGTAAGATCCTGATCTGTCATGGAGACAACGTGCAGAAATGAAGAGAAGATGGAATGAACAGGACTTGACAACTGATTGGATGTAAATGATGTGACTCTTCTCCAAATAAAAGGTGACTGAGGTTATGAACCTAACTGGGGAGAATGGTGCTAATTTTCAACAGAAAGAGAAGGTTGAGGAAGAGGGGAGGGTTTTAGAGCAAGACTTGGAACATTATGGAGTTTGAGATCCCTAGGGATGCCCACTTTGAGATATTCAATAGGTAGCTTAGGGCATGGATGGACTCTGCCACTAACTTGCTGGGTAACCTCAGTCAGACAATTTTCCTTCTTTGAGTTCAGTTTCCTTATCTATATAATGAGGTGGCTGGACGAAATGGTCTCCACCCTTGGGGTGAAACACCTGCTTCAGATACTTAACTAGTTTTTTGACCCTGGGCAAGTAACTCAATTTTTTCTCAGCCTCAGTTTCCTTATCTGTAAGATGGGGGTAAAATAACACCTATCTCACAGAGCTGGCAATGAGGGTCAAACAAGACGTGCTTTTAAATTTAAGTTAGTATGAAAAATACTTCACAAACATTAAAGCACATATAAAATCCAGATATTATGCTATCCCATCCTCAGATCTCTAAGTCCACTCAGCCTTTATCTTAAAGCCCAACCTTCAACAAATTTACCCTTTCCTATTAAAATGTCAGTATCTTCTTCCAGATCTTGTGTCTTTGACAGTCTGTATGTCTGGAAATAAAGAAATAATACCTTAACCTCCTGGGTGTCATCTTCCAGTAAGATGTGGAATTCATGGTGGCTTAACGTGCATGCATGGAATTTGTTTATGCCACAAACTACTGATCAAGGCTGCCAGTGGAGTCGACAGTGACTTGGTGAATAATGCCATGGATCCAAGTAACTCAAGTGCCCATCAATTCCCAAGCTAAGCAGCACAATCCTATCCCTTCTCAATCACAGAGGCCCTCTGTCAAGGCCTCTATGGTACGCTTTGATTCACTTTCACTCCCCTTCCTAAAGTTCCTGGTTCTGAATACTGGTGTAGCCTGTTTTAAGGAAAACAGAAGGTGGAAATCTGCATTTTAAGAAACGTTAATTAGGAAATGATTACTTCATAAAAGGCTTTATGTAGGCAGTGTGGCAACAAAGATTCCGAGTCAGATGGTCTGTGTTCAAATCCTGGCTCAGCCACTGTTCTTCCTATCATTGTGAATTTACTGAGCATTGGGTTTTTCACCTACAAATAGGCAATGTGGACCGACAGTTTTGAACACCATTAGGTGAAGATGTTTTTTCCATTACATTCCAGCTCAGTACAATGGGAACCACAGATGGATGGACTCATTACCATTACCTATGTGACCTTGGATGCCTCACTCAGGATCAGGGCTCTAGAGCTGGAAGAGATCACTACATTCTTCTGGTCCAAACCCCTCATTTTATGGGTTAAGCCCACAAGAGCTAAGGGACTAGACCTTTGTGGCTAAACTACTTGCAAAGTCTGGTTCCTCTACTGTCCCTCACTTGATTCTAAAGCCTCTGCAAGCCAGCTTCCTAGCTCATCATTCAGTAGAAACTGATCTCTACAAGTGATGATCTCTGATGGCCACATTTAAGAGCTTTGCTCAACCTCAACTTTCTCAACCTCATTTCAGCCTGCCAATCACCTCCTTGACCTGGATACCTCTTTAGGTTTTCATGGTGTCATTCTCTCTCATTCTTCTCCCAGGATGCTCCTTCTAAGCCTCTGTTTTTGAATCTTCATTCAGATCATACTGAGTAACCCTGGCTTCCAATAAGGCCCTGTCCTGGGTCGCTTTCTCTTTTCCCTCTGCACTACTTGCTTCACAATTTCAAAGCTCCCATAGATTAAGTTACCATCACCATTCAAGATAATGCTGAGATTGAGTTTTCCAGCTTTGAACAGTCCTGTCTCACATCAGCAACTTGCTTGGAGATCTTGAACTGGATGTTCCAGGGACACCTCAAACTGTTGTGTCGGTGACACAACTCTTTATCCTCACCACCCCCCACTCCAAACCACCTGTTATTAATTTCTCATTAGTGTTTGATTTTTTTTTCTTCCTTGATTAAAGGGGCCATCCTCTTGAGTCACTTCTTAAAGAGGCTTATTCCCTGAATGGGCATTACCTCACTCTAAGTGAATACCTGAAAATGAAAAGGCCCTAACCTAAAAGCGCCAGGGTCTCCCATGGCATCCTGGGCCATCTCCAGTAGTCCTGATGAGTACCTGATGTGTATCAGGTCACTAGACCCAGATGGCCCTGGAGGAGAAAATGAGGCCAGTGACCTTGCACAGCCCTGCCTCACTCAAATAAAAGTCAACTGCATGCCATGGCATCATTTCCCTGATGTCATGGACCTCTTTGAGAACAAAGGACAAACACAACAACATTTGCTGTACCCAATCACCCCCGTGGTGGAGGCAGCCCCCACCACCTCTTATCTGGATTACTGGAATAGCCTTTAATTGGTTTCTTCACCCTACGCCTTTACCCACTGCAATTCTTCACTATCTAAGTGATCTTTTCTAAAGTACAGGTTTGTCCATGTCACCCCCTACTTAATAAAATCCCCTATTTAGATTTTAAAACTCTTTCCATTTGGCTCCTTCCTACCTTTCTTGTCTTCTGCTTGACTACCCGCTCATGTGCTGTACAGCAGATGCCACTGGCTTTCTTACTGTTCCTCACACAGGACACTTTCCCTGCTCCGTGAATTCTGAATGACTGACCTCCATGCTGGGCACTCTCTTCCTCCTCACCTCTGCCTCTTGGCTTCTTCCAGGACTCAGCTCAAATGCCACCTTCTGTTATAAAGCCTTTCCTTTCCCTATCCTCCCACAGTTAGCTACAGTTCAGTATGTCAATCACGGCTCTGGTAACAACAATGACAGCTTGCATTTGGATAGTGCTATAATTACCATCATAGCTCTGATACAGTGCTTTGAGGTTATGCAAAGCACTCTACACATATTATTTTATTTTATCTTCTTAACTATCCTGGGAAGTCAGTGCTATTATTAACCCAGTTTTGCAAATGAGGAAATTGAGGTAGACAAGTTAAGTGACTTGCCCAGAGTCACACAGTTAGTGTCTGAGACAAGATTTTAACTCAGATCTTCTATTCCCTTTACCAGCTTAAGACTCACAAACACTTCACATACATCACTTAGTTAGATCCTTGTAACACATTGTGAGATGGACACTACTATTTTTCTTATTTTGCAGATCAGGAAACTAAAGTTAAGTGACTTTCCCAGGGTCACACAGGTAGGAAGCATCTGAGACAGAATCATAACTCAACATTTTTATCAACTGTTAATGCCTGGCTGCTCATATGGTTGGTCAATCCTGCCCAGATTCTGAGGAACCCATCAGTTGGAAGACAAGATGCTGACAGGAGAGATTCAAGAGTCAGGGCCAGGGCCAGGTCCAACCACTATAGTGTGCATCCCATTTCTTTCTCTTCCTCATCTGACCTGAATTCATCAATTGACATCTTTCTTGAGTCTCAGTTTCCTCATCTGTAAAATTTGGAGGTTGGTTTAGATGGACTTCATAGTCCCTTTTACCTCCAGAGCCACGATGCTCTACATGGAAAATGGAAAATGCAACCTTGATTTTTGAAAGAGCCTAGAGTCTGACGATTAAGCTGAATTCTTGAGGAAATTCTTGAAAAGATCATTAAAGAGATGTTTAATAACATGTCACCAATGAAGTGGTGATGACTACTTCCATGAGACAGTCCTTGCCCTAATGGAACCAACAGATAAACGCCAACATGGCTTCATCAAGAACAAGTCTTGCTAAGCTAACCTCGTTCCTTTTCTGACAGTTATTAAATTGGTAAAACAAGGAAATATGGTAGAGTTTGATATATGCTAGCAAAACACTTGATAAAGTATCTCATGCTGTTTTTGTAGAAAAGGAGATGTGGACTGGAGGAAAAGTTGGGGCCAGAGTCCAGACACACCGATTCCTATTCCTGAGCATCTGTACATTCAACCATGCATGATGACTTTGATAAGGTAAGCCTTGGGCAAGAGGAATCTCATTTCAGCAGCTCCTCTGCAGTTCCTAGAGGCCATGTAGGAAGAGGTGCCTAGTCTCATTACACTTCTCCAAAAATGATTTTTCCAGTGCCCAAAGGGCATTTGTTTCCAACACATATCTCCAAACAGCCTTTGACCCACTTAAATTCCTACAGGCAGAATCTCCTTGATGACAGGCACAAGATGTACAAGCTCTTTGCCAGGCTATTGGCAATTTTCATTTCTACCTGTGGGAGAAATATAGCCTTCAGGAGCCTGACTCTGGATGGACCATGAATGATGCATGCTCCCTGTCACTGGGAGGAGAGAAGATGGCCATAAAGTGAATATGTACCTGGAATTCACATGGACTGAGTGATGCTGGCTGAAGCTTGGTGCTAATGAGGTCAAGGCCAGGAGTTCTGTCGCTGTGTGGACCTATTAACTTTATTCAGTTTTGTGATCACAGTTTATACCCCTAACTCCAACCAGCCATCTCACAGCTACATACCAGAGGACTTAAGGAAGACTTAAGTAAATGTTCAAAAGTGTTCCGTGTAAACCTACCTCTACTAGGAAACAGATGCTAAGGGAGGAGAGGAACATTTATTTATCATCTACTATGTACCAGGCATTGAACAAAGCATTTTACAAATACCTCATTTGATCCTCACAACAACTTTGGGACTGGAGAAACAACTAAAAAAAATACCTTCCTTCCCCCACCCCACACCTTGGGTACTACAAAAGGTAAAACATATGAAGCCCTTGGCAAATAATAAAACACTAAACAAACAAACTATCGTTATGAAGTCATTTCTAACTGGTCAGTCTTATTGGAGACTATAGCATTTAAGACCTAAGATTCTTAACTAGGGGGCTATTAGTTTATTTAAAAGATGTTGCTAACTGTATTTTAATATAACTGGTTTATTTGCAATCCCATGTATTTTATTTTATGCATTAAAAGTTATTCTGAGGGGAGTTCAATAGGTTTCACCAGACTTACACACAAAAAGGTAAGAATCCCTGATCTAGTCCATTTGCCCAAAGCAGCAACTAGGCATTTTTTTTTAACCCAGAGCAAGTATTAATAACATGCCTGCTAGAAGCTTCATGAAAACTATCCCTCGGTTGGGAGAGTCAAGGGGAAGGTGAGGAAGGGAGTTACATTAGCCTTCATTTAATAGGACCTATTTTTTTAAACTACTAATGATACTTTTATTAATGCTCAGATGAATCCCTCCTTTTCAGTAGCATTCGTTTTTATGTTTTAAAATACGGTGGGACCTAGACAGCAAAGATTTAAGCATAAGCACGACAGTGGCTCCATATTCAAGGAATCTCACTCCAGTCACGTCAGGTGTTTAGGTCAGGCAGTCACAACAACAATGGGCCAGCACATGTTGTCAGTACAAGCACTCTAAACTGATTGCCCAAGAGCCAAGTCCCAATTAGTCTTCCCTTCTTTCCTCAATATACAGATTAGTAAACTGAGGCCCAGATGTTAATACACCAATGGTCATTCAACTAACAAGTAGAAAAGCTGAGTTTTAAACTTAAGCTAAGCCCTCTGACATGTCCAATGTCCTTGTCACTGTATTACAGCTTCTACAGGGAAGGCTGTGAATACCACAGCCCTTCTCTGGGAAATCTAGTCTCTCTACAGTTCCTGAGGTCAGTCCCTGAGGGAGTAGCTATTTTTATTTTTCCCTTTGGGCTTTCCCCAGGAGTAACCCAGGAGGGTTACTGCAGCAATTCTCTTGCTCTAGGCCAGTGACTTTGGTGAAAATGGTTGGGTCTTTGTCTGCCAAGGGAAGGAAAAATGGTACAGTCTACACCAACAAAAAAAATCGGAGGAAAAAAGCACAAACAAAAGCCCCAGGCACATAGCTAGAGGAATTAATATTGACCTTGTCCAAGATCCAATCGGCCAATTCTGTTTTCAAACAAAGCCACTTGCATTCATTAACTCACCAGATGTTGTTTGGTATTTCTCCCCGACCACTTATTTATTTATTTATTGACTGTTCCTCAGGAATGGCAGTCTTCCATTGGCACTAAGCCTCTGCTTACCTCTCAGCCCTCAGTCCAGCAAGAACAGTTTTTTGGCATTAAGCTGCTTGTAGCTAGATGCTGCCTGTCTTCTGCTGTCTAACAGTCTGCCTTCTAAATGAGCTCCTTTACTATTAACTGTCCAACTGACTTTTTTTTTTAAAGCAATTGGGGTTAAGTAACTTGCTTAAGGTTACACTCCCAGTCATTATTTATGTGTGGGTGCTCATTTTCTGAGGCCGGATTCGATCCCGGGTCATCCCAACTCCAAGGCCAGTGCTCTTACTCACTGCACCACCTAGCCGCTGACTTTTTTTTTAAAGGGGGGTATTAATGGAAGATAGATAGCTTGTTTTAAGTGACCTACTGACTCTTGAACACAGAACCTACTGCCTATTTGTCTCACATAGTAATCTCCTGGCAGCAATTCAGAGGGACTTGAGATCAGCCTCCTGATCTGGTTGTGCTCTCTATTCTCCCCACCACATACAAACACATATTTCTTTGGGGTCAGGCAAGGCAAGGGAGGCCCTTCATTTGCCACTGAGAAGAGAACCACACAATTTCTTTCTAGATGTCACGAGTCCTCAGATGGAGAGTACAGAGATCAATAGAGATCCTAATAAAAGGAACATGCTAAATCAACGGAAATTCATCCTGGCAACTAGTTTCTCTCTATGTTAAATGCAATTTGGTGGATGACAACCCTTCCTTTCTCAGTATTCTCTGGGTGGTAACTATTGGTGTGTGGGTCATGTGATGATACCCTTTTCAATCTAAATCAGATGTTCCTGGTGTGATCACTGTTCTGCGGATAGCCTAGTAATTTATGGATTCAAATTCAACAAAAATTTGTTAAGTGGTTTCTATATGGTCAGGCCTTGTGTATGCCAAGCACTGGGCACACACAAAGACACACCGTACATTCAACCTGACTGTCTGTTCTCACTGTTGTCTGGCTCTTATGGTGCTACTCAGAGAATCAGAGACAGTAGAAGTTCAAGGAAATTCAAAGACCATAGGATTTTAGATCTAGAGCTCAAAGGGACCCCAGAGGCTCATTTAGTTTAGACTTTCCCATTTTACAGACAAGGAAGCCCGGGGATATGACTATCGTGCTTGTCACACAAGGAGTCATGCAGGGACTAGAGGTAATTCCAGATACAGATGGAAAGGTCTAGTTAACCTGATAATTGAATTTCTGAAAGAGCTGGCAGAAAAAATACAGTTCCCTGTGTTCCATATGAGTAACATCCAGTGGGTGCATGGCTAAGGTTAGTCAATGAGTAAGAAAATGCCCTGGAGAAAGATTAAGAGAAATCCATCCCTGGAACAATGAGTCAAAAGCAAGGCAGTGAACCTGGCTTTCCTGGAACTTCCTCAGAAGCCCTACTAACAGGTGTACTTGACATTGGTCAAATTCCATATCTTATTCCTCTTCGTTTAGCAAAACAACTACTGCTACCAACCCAGTACACACCCAAAAGATCAGACGAGACTATCTCTGATGAACATAACAGATTGCTGAACCCGGAAAAACTGATGTCCTCAAACCTGGAGGGAAGTCACAAGATTCAGACATGACAAGACTTGATAGTGGAAATTGCCCAACACCATTGAGACATTACAACTGTTTTAAGACTGGCAAAATCCACTAAGCTCAAGATTGTGACCTTCTAGTAGTGTCCACCAGCAGGACAACATCCAGTGCAGCAGCCTATGATGCCTTTTTCAAGCATCATGATAGCTGACCACCCACCCTGACACTTTATGTTTAAGAATAGTGCAATGCTCCAGTGTCTGACCCCCAGTCTAGAAATTCATCAGACTTATTGGCGGCTCATAAAAAAAACTCCAAGAATCTACACTGCTCATGGGTGAGACATTTTTCAAGCCTCAACTGGATGTCACAAGTTCCTTCAATTCACCAATTCCCATCTGGGAAGTGCAGGGAAAGCTTTTCATGTCCTAGCCCAAATACTTGCTCAATTTGGAGAGAAATGGGATGGACACCCTAGACAATTTCTACAGTGAGTTCTTGGCTTCTCTTGCTAATAGAAGTATCAACCCAGGCATCACTATTGAATATTACATGAAGATATGATTCTTTGCTAGAGGCCAAATCCCCAATTATTAGGATACATACCAAGCATAAAATACCAAAGGTTGCCAGAAGAGCCCTTGAAAGTCACCCCTCATCCCAAGGTCAGGAAAGTTTGGGTATGCTTAACCCAATCAAACACCAATGGGTGACTTTATAGGCCTTAAGATTTAATGTTCCAGGTTGCTGAGAGAATCCTAGAATCAAGGACATTTACATACTCCACTGTCTTCTACCCTTTCATACAACCTGGTCTAACAATTCTAAAAAACTTGAAGGTGGAAAAAAATGCCCCACCCTGGGGTGCAGGTGTGTAACTGTAAACACATGGGTGTTTGATAAGGCAATAGAAGGGAAATACTAGGACTGGGAGTTTAGGTCCCTGGCTGAGACAAGCATACTGTGGACAGCTCAAGGCGAAATCACCTGAACTCCCTTTAGTTCCATTTTATCAGGTGTAAAATGGCAAATTTCACCATGACTCTTGTGGTAGAATAAGAACTCAGAACTATATAAAGGCACCTTTGGGAGAGCATCCAAGCCAAATTCATTTTATAGATTTGGAACCTAAGGCTGAGGGAAGTTAATGTCACTTAGCCAATGCCACAGATTGGCAAAGATATGCCTAAAAGTGAGGTAC
This sequence comes from Gymnobelideus leadbeateri, assembly GCA_011680675.1. NCBI lineage: Eukaryota > Metazoa > Chordata > Mammalia > Diprotodontia > Petauridae > Gymnobelideus > Gymnobelideus leadbeateri. The sequence continues at coordinate 1,736,785 of WOXC01004382.1, forward strand.
TTCCTATGTGTTGATTGAGATAGATGGGCAGTGTGGCCACCCATTTAGTTCTGTAGAATGGTCTGCTTTGAGAAAACACTGCATTCAGTCAGAGCCTCCCGTAGCCTTAGGAAAAACCCTCTACATTTTGCATAACTGGTATAGTAAACATTGAGGAAGCTACTCCATTCTTTAGCTGCCCTCTTCCCCACTCCCAGTAAGTGTGGACATGAAAAAACCTCCAGAAGATCTTTTACTTGTGCTTCAATTCAGTCCTAGCATATATCAAGCATCTACTGTGTGCAAGGTGCTAGAACAACAAAGATGACAATCCCTTATGGTGGCCAACTTGAGGAGGACATTTCCGAAAATTCTAAATGCAGTATGGTAAACATCTACTTACAAGAGATTTGAGATTGGAACCAATCGATAAGTACCCATCAAGCATCTAAACTATTACATCATCTTACTGATGTGATAATGCAAATTAAGAAAGGGACAAAGTATAATAATTAAAATTATTGACATACAATAAGCCTCAAAACACTTTTAAAGATAAAAGGTGCCCCTTTTGCCACAATTATTTTATATACCATTGGGCAACTGAGTTCACAAGACTTTTGACACTCACTCCAGAGGTGTGCTGGTAAATGTTTAACAAGTAGTTCTTCGAAAAAAATAAGTATACACAACACACTTTGAAGTTTAATCTCCTTTATTAAAGTTTTCTCCATAACTTTCTTAAGTATATACATACATATACATATACATTATTTACATAAATAATCAACAAAACAGTAAATCAAGCCCAGGAGTAAAAGCACACACTCAATACTTAACAATTGGCTCTCACAAAGTAGTTTAAGTTGTCTCCAGCAAACACACTCCTACTATCATAGTGGCTATTATATTATATATATGTAATATATTATATATACAATATAATACATATTATATATAATATATAATATATATATTATATTATGTTATATATAAAGAACCCATTTTTCTAAGACAAGCTTTGATTATACCTCATAGATTTTCAGTAGTGTTTAAATCAGGTGAGTTCCCAGGCCACTAAAATACCTTTTTCTCTATCTCTTGGATAAATTTCTTGGTGGAATATCTGTAATTTTAGAATATTCTGCTTTTCATATTTATCTGAGTTTGTTATTCCCCATAGAAATGACACTTCAGACCCAGTAGAAACAAAAAAATCTCCAAAATATGTTTTGGGCAGTGATATTTTTACAATCTGATGAGGATGTCTATATCTTACATAGGCTGGTTTATCTGGAAATCTTCTGACCATGGCTTTGCTATAGCCTTGAATCAAGAGTTGGATGTCATCAGTAAATATTACTGTTCCTGCCCCTTTGTGCCCCCCTTAATTATTAGTACCTCAGTCTTTGTATTATCTTGTCTAGAAAAATAACTCTTTGAGTTGGTAGCTATTTTTTTTAAACTGGTCTTCCAAATTCAGTAAGCCCACTATGGAATAATCCACTCAAGTCTGCCAGGACCCACTGAAGGTTTTTGCTTGAATTCTGAGGATTAATTAGCCTGCTTCCCAGCATTAGTTCTTGATACTGTTTTTTGTTTTCACTTGGACTTTGCTTTGTGCTTTGGTGAAATTCCTCTGGTTTTACTGTAAGCATTAATGATCCTTGAAATGCTTCATTTCCCCATTACCAACAGCCATTGAAGTATCTCTAATAGTCATTGAAGTGTGCTCAACAGGTAAATTTTTTTCTGTATATAGTATATTTGTAGTTTCTTTAAATAACATCTATTCTCAAAAAACAAATAACTTAACACATATGGCATGAAATTTAGCACTCTATTGACAATGAACAGTTCATACTCCTTTTGCCTTTCTCAAGTAACGTATATCTATCCTTCCTGTGATGAGAAACTAAGAACAAATTAACATCCCACACAAATGATGTTATTACTACACCTCAAGGGAAAATATTAGGCTTATTTCAGATGGTATAATTTTTTTTTCATTTGGCTATCACAAAGTTTGCTAAGGATGGAAAGGAGTCATATTGTAAGGTCTGTTCAAATAAAAGAACGAGGCTTTGACTTTGCTGCCCTGGGCAGTGTGGAAAAAGTTCAGCATTTGGGCCAATCTCATAGGAGGATCAATCATACAAAGATCCATCTGTGGGAAAGCTATGGAAAAGTGGTGTAGGGGTTAATGGACTAATAAAAGGTTTGTTTTGTCAAAGAAAGTTAACATCATTAATGAAAAATTGAAAGATCAATTATAGAGAAACCACATATGAATTATTATAGCTGAATTTTCATGCCCCAGAACATGTGATTGTAACCCCCTGGGATTGGAACCACTACCCATTAGTATTTCTGTTAATTCTACTAAGCTCTGTCGCAGTGAGGCTTAGTCAAATATTCAGAAAAAGGAAAAACCTACATTTGGCATAACTGATATAGTAAATGTTGAGGAAGCTACTCTATTCTCCGTCTGCCCACCTTCCCAACCCCAGTAGCAGTGGACATGGAAAGACCTTCAGAATATCTTTGACTTGTGCTTAAATTCAGTCTTACCATTTATCAAGACACTACTGTGTGCAATGTGCTAGAAAAACAAAGATGAAAAACTACAATCTCTGCCCTTAAGTAAGAAATTGAATTGATGAAATATTGCTAAAGGTACAGATAAGTATGATTCAAGTTAAGGGGATGATAGGTCCCTAACAGAAGCTCTGACTATAGGACACAAGGCCTATGGTTGGGTAGGTTCCATGGTACAAACTGAACCCTCTCCTTTCTGGAAAAAGAAAAAGAAAAAGTTCCAATGAAGATGTAGAACTGGAACACAGAACAGAATAACAAACCACAAAGGGGTCTCTTGTGGGGAGCCAAAGAGGCCTGATTTAGGACTCAGATTATGTTCTCTATAGAAAGCCGTTCCCTTTTTGTTAAGCGTACTCCTTGTGTCTTTTGGAATGGGTTACAGTACTTAAAAGGATGTTGCTTTGAGTTCCAAGACCAATAGGCTCTACGCCAAGACTTTAGCCAAAATATTCGATTCTTAGGTGGTTGGCTCCTATGGAAATGTCCTCAATAATCATGACTGTGGCTTCGGCCTTGAAGCCAGCTCTCAAGAGCGTCCTTTGTAATGTGACTACATATGAAAGGAGTTAGGGTAGCTTTTCCTAAGATTTCTTGGAGTCTAGATAACAAAGCCTGATCAAATTATTCTGTGCTCCTTCCAGAATATAACAGACTAAGATAATGCTAAGAATACTTGAGTCCTATTCCTTTATTTAATTTGCTCTATAAAAACCTTGTACTAAAGTTCATGGTTCTTCCTTGAACTACCCACATGGTCTGGTCATTTCTTTTTCACATCTCCAGTCATGCTTAGTGCTGGACACTGAACAGCCCACAGCAGTCTCTAGTAGAAAAACTTTAAGAAGCCCTGGCTTAGAAGAAATAGCCTGGGAGACCATCTCATCACATTCATGCCCTCATAGTAGAGGGCTTCAATAAATGGCATTCTACTCAAAGCTAGAACTGTGAGGACTTCTGTGAGGAAAAAACTTCAATGGAAAGGTATGGTGCCCATTTTCCCATTGATTCTATGGGGTAATAAAGATGATGGCAGAATGGGCGGGGGGGGGGCGCTTTCCAGTCTATTCTGTGGATTCAGAAAGATGGGTAGGCAGCTCACTACCAGGTATAAACATAACTGTTCATGTGGCCCCATGGGCTTGAGCGCCATTTAAAACTTTTTGTTTCATAGGTTATCATGGCCAGAAAAATTAGTCATTGGTTTCTCAAGTTCAATTATGTGCATCTCTATAGTTATCTAGGCTGTTACCAAGATCCTTCAAATGGCCTTTCTAATATAGGAGAACCTTCAAAAATTTATGCTGTACCTTTAAGAACGCAGGATAATCTCCATGTCACAAATAGATATGGAAGTAGGACTTTGTTGTGTATGTGTATAATTCCTTTAAAGCTTTGTAAATGACAGCAATCTACTTAATCTCCGTGGTATCTACAGATTAGTTGATGAGGACATTTTAGGAGGTAATCATGGAAGAAACAACACCTGACTTAAACCTTATGGGAAAAGAATATACTCAATAGGGAGAATGATTTCCAGGCAAGGGGATGCCTTACATGGAAGTGACTGAGCATGAGACTAGATTAAAGAACAGCTGGTAATAAGTTTATTCATAAACTGTTTATGAGGAATAGTATGAAGATAAAGAAAATGGAAGATGGAGGGGCATGTATTACTCTCACCCTTCACCTTCCTAATCCACATGGTTGATTCTTACAATCAACTGATTCTAGACTTTCAACCAAAGTATTATGAGACCAGGAAGAAACATAAAAATTTGCAGTTAGTTATTCAGTGAATAGGAATCAGATTTTTGCTTCCCCAGCTCCAGGCTCAAAAAATGAACTGACCACATAACGACAACATGTCTCTTATTCTTCTGATCTTGGGATTGGAAGGCTCGTTTAGTGTCAGACATCTCAGGTCATTTTCATCCCAAAGAAAATCTGCTTTAAAAAATTAAAACATCATCAGTCCTTGGCTACACTAATCAGCTTATTCTAAGGGCACAATCCAGAAACCCAAACTCCTAACGAAAAATAAAATGGTGAATCACAGGGATTTGCTTAAGAAAAAAAACACCTCTGCCACCCACAGCTTTAGGGGTTAACTGAGAGAAATTATATCCCTAGGGACAGCGGGTGTAATAATCATAATAGCTGAATTCATCTAGTACTACAAGACTGGCAAAACTGCTTTATTTCATCCAAGTCTCACAACAAGCCTGTGAAGTAGATAGTACAAGTATTGTTATCCCTATTTAAGGGATGAATTCCTATTCAGAGGTCAAAGATTTAGCCCAAACCCTTAATTTGTTTCTATCTTTTAAAAATATGAACTTAAAACACTAAAAAAGAACATTTCCATACACAAAGAACACAAAGGACTCTACGAAATGAGTCTTTACATCGTGGTCCTTAGTTTCAAGAGTATAGTTAAGTAATACAAGATGCTTTCAGAAGAGTCCTTGTTTCTGCTTCCTTCTTAGTTTCTGTACATTTATAAAAATTTCAATATCTCCCCCTCTTTTTGGTATCACTATTGTTAGTGATTATTAGTTATTATTAGTTATCATCTACAGATTTCCTCCCCCAAATTAAAAACTAAGGTGGGGAAAAAAAACTTTTGTCCTTTTGTAATAAATATAGGCAAGGAAGACACACACACACAGTAGCCAGATCCAAAAACATAATTTCTCTTTCTAAACTATGAGACTCTTACTTCTGTTTCAGAAGGAGGGCAATATGCATTCTTAAGTCTTTCAAAATAGATTTTCTTTATAATGTTGCAGTTGAAGTATACCCTTACAATGTCAGTTCTTACAACCCAGGATTCCCTGAAATTATCTTTTATCATTTCTTACAGAACAGTAATATTGCATTACATTCACTTACAATTGATTCAGTCATTTCCTAATCGTTTAAGAAGCAATCCAAAGCACTTCCTTAGACTCTAGCTTTTTTCTTTTTTAATCCCTCCTACAGGATAAGGAAGTTAATTTCCCCCTAATTTATTCCATTTTTGAGTTTTACCTCTTTCAACATCCAACTATTGGTGTGCTTAACCTGCTCTGTGAAATCCATCTGATGCCCCACCCCCCCTTCCTCCTTCTTTGTAATCTCATGTACCCAAATACGGGAAATAACAGATCTGTTGATCCCTTCTTTTTCCTCCTTTTCAAATCTCAGAATTAATCTACCCCTGGGAGATGTCTGTTTTTTCTTCTTTTTATTTCCCTCAATGACCTCACTCAAGACATTAAGCTTCTGAAGGAATATATTTCTTCCCCCAGTTAGAATGTTAGCACTACATCATCATATAGCTCCTTTCAATTCCTCAGATACTTACCTTTCTACCTTTCTCTTCTCTCTCATGTTTACATTTTAAAGTTCCTACTTAGTTCTGGACTTTTCATCAGAAATAACTAAACAGCCTTTGTTCTATCCAAAAATCATTTTTTTC